>JACCHZ010000113.1:2400000-3768854 GCA_018907045.1 Wiebesia pumilae | reverse complement strand
CGCAGTTTTGGCTACGATGACATGTTTGACGATTGAATTTTATTATTACTTATTTTCTTAAATATTCAACTAAGTTTGGCCACAATTATATTGTTTTAATATTTGTAAATAATTTATATCAAGGAGGTGTTACAATAACAGCATTCAAGCAAAATATAACGTAATTTGTTTTTTTTTTTTTTTTTATTTTTTACTTACATTGTT
Organism: Wiebesia pumilae; assembly: GCA_018907045.1. Lineage (NCBI taxonomy): Eukaryota > Metazoa > Arthropoda > Insecta > Hymenoptera > Agaonidae > Wiebesia > Wiebesia pumilae. The sequence goes on along the minus strand of JACCHZ010000113.1, from coordinate 3,768,650 downwards.
CAGTGATAAAACTTTCATATGAATATAATATATTGTTTATATGTATACATATAAAACATAAATGTTTTATGTGATCCATGTATAATTATATGTTTTCCTTCAAAATTCTTCAGCTTATTTACTATGTATTTATTTATAGCCAGTTGAAATGATGAATGCTGGATTTCCAGGACCAAGAAATGTCACACCTAATCAATTTTTAAGACAAAGTCCCTCACCTTCTGCCCCAAGCCCTGGAGGACTTGGAGCGCCAGCATCATCAAAGTAATATTTATATAAAATATAATACTATTTGTATATTATTATTTAGAATATAGTATATTTAAACAATGATAAAATTAAAATATAAAACATAGTTTTTTGTTATGTTTTGCAATGATCTTTAATTGGGATCATAAATTTTTAAAATACACAATTACAACATAGATAAATATAAAGAAAATCGTTGTGAAATCTCAAAAATATGATTGTTGTTATAAATTTGTATCTTTATAAATTTTAATTTATAGTCAAATGGTAGCATCACCGGCTTTAGTACCATCGCCTAATACTCAACATGCTATGCTTGCCGGAGCTCAGCGGTCTGTAGGTATGTAAATTCTACATTAATTCTTTACAATGTATAATTTTTTGGTAAAAAATGTAATGCGATAATATAATACTATAATATTTTAAAATATACTTTAAAGATTAAGTTTATTAAGTCAATTAGATTGGTTAACTAATTAATAATCAATTTTAACCTTTATTATTAGCAATGGCTCCTTCACCAAGCAGTTCTTTAAATACACCTGCTGGTGCACTAGGTGCTACTCCAAGTCCATTGCAAGATGATCAAACATCCCAAGCTTATAAAGACAAAGTTCGGAAACTTAGCAAATATATAGAACCTTTGAGAAAAATGATTTTAAAGATGACTAATGAAGGAAGTAAGTGTTATATTAAATTCAGAATCTATTAATTATGAAAATTACAAATTCATTACTATTTTTATTTTAATATGACAAAGCAGATACTGAAAAAATGAGCAAGATGAAAAAGCTTCTGGAAATCTTAACAAACCCTAGTTCAAGTACAAAATTAGATGTATTACAGAAATGTGAAGTAGTCTTAGAAAAAATGGATTTTAAAAAGCTAGAAGCTGTTGGTCCTGCGGTACCAACTACATTAAAAGAACATCACTTTTTTACACCTCTTCTAGAAGTTGTAAATACAGTTTTACAAAGTCCAATAGCCAATCATACTCTTCATCGAACTTTTGGCCCTTGCTTAGAGGCATTATTTGGACCAGAAATTAAGTAAGTACACTATGCTAAAGCAAAATCAATATTAATAAATCTAATAGTTTTAAGTATTAAATTTGATGATTTACCGAGTAAAACTTTTCTCAAATTTAAAATATTTCTCAAAATTTATGCCAAAATCTTGTTGTAATATGAAAATAATTGAGTGACTTTATTTTCCTTATAATTACAGAAATTTACCACCTCCATTAAAGAGACAAAAGACTGAAGAAACTTCGAGTGAAATACCTGATGTCCTCCAAGGAGAAATAGCTCGTCTAGATCAAAGATTTAAGGTAATCACTGAAAATATGTGTATCAAATATATATATATATATAAGTTAGTAAATATTACATAAATCATAATAAACACTTACATCTAATTTTTTTTTGTAAAATAAATTAATAACTGATTGTAATACTTTTATGAGAAATAATTCTTTAATTTTTTAAATATATGTTATAGATCAATTTTATTGTAGAGAGCATTGAGATAAATAGATATCTTTGGTACATTTCTTTTTAATTTTAAGAAATTCATAAACAGAAACTAAACATTTTTAATTTTTCTTCAGAGTAATCTTTAATTATAAAAAATGGTTGAAAGTACATGTTAAAAATTATAACTTTTAAACTATGAATTGACTTTTCATGATAAATAGTCAGTTTTAAATAAAAATGTAAGTGAATAAAAATTATGTATTTATGTAATTGTAATCAATGCATTTATTAAAATAGAAACTAAATTATGCTATTTTCAAATTAACATTTAAATAATAAGTTAAAAACAAAACACTATTTATATGTAAGAAATATATGTTTCTAATGCAATATCTTATCAATAATTTTTATATTTTAATAAAAAACGTAAATTAGTTATCAATTGTATATTTTAAAATAGTTAATATTTTGTTTTTAAATTACAATTTACCTCACTATAGATTTCTTTTCAATAAATTGCTAAAAATAGAAGTATGTATCATTTTTCTTTTAATATAAATTTTTGCAATTGTAACAAAAAATATTAAAATATTCTTTGTCTTTGCCTGTGTTAACATCCAAAACCTTTATTTTATCAAAAGTAAAGTTAAATATGTTAAATTATTTTATAATTTTTCATTTTATTTTTCGTGACTCTTAACTTTAATAACTTGATTTGCTAAATTAAAAAAATATTTTTTATAATTTATTATATGAAAACCAAGCTTCTCGAAATGAAATTTTATTCTTGAATGTCTTTTACATAAAATTTTATTTTTATTTCAAAAAGATGAATTCTCAATTAAAAGTAGAAGTAATATAAAACTGATATGTATAACTGACATATAGAACTAAAACCGATATAAATCTTTAATAAAGAAAATACTAAAATGAATCTAGTTTTTAATTTTTTATTGCGTAATTTATTTTACATAACTTAAAAATATTTTCAAAAAAATTCAGCAAATTCGTTAAGACTTTCAATACTATTCATGCTAAATAGTAAAATTCCTAATTTATTTAATATTACAAGTGAAATTTTGCTTTACCAAAGATTCTTTGCCCAAGTTTTAAAATAATTATTATCAAATAATATATATAAATAATCTTAACTACAAGATTCGTTTAGTTGTTTCATGTGTTTCTTGTTTAATTTACAATCTTTTTTTATGAAAGAGAGTATTTGTAGGCATATTTAGTGCTTGAACATAGTAAACACTCTTGTTCTAATGTAAAAACTTTTACATTATTATACTTTAGATATATTAATTACATAAAATTCTTACTAGAAATACATAGAAATTTTTATATTTTCACTAACTAGAATTATACAGATCAGTAATTCATTATTTGTTCTTCTCTATATATTTTTTGTGGGTCATTTAGTTTCTTATGCATTAATATAACTTGGACACATTATGCGTACTATCTGTATCCTTGAAGTAGTGTCAGTAAATCTTAATAATAATATAACGATTTGAAAATGAATAATTATTGTTTGTTAATATTTAACTATAAATGTTGTAATTTGTTTAGTTTTTCGAAAGTTGAAGAAGTTCAAAATATTACTCTAAATTAAGAAGTTGTCCAAATGATATCGACTTGTTTCATAATCCGAAAGAGAACATGAAATGTAAGCGAAATATCTGGATAAGTTGATATAGTTGTAACGTCTAAAATAAAAATATAAGATTGGTTTTAAAGCGAAACTCGAGGTTCTCAATCTTTTATCACTAATTGCTATAAATACGAACAGATAAGCCTCGATCCAGCACAGCAGAATGGTTCCAAATGTATCCAATTGATTTGCTGGTTGGACGACAAGCACTTGCCATGTGTGCCGCCTGTGTTGGTAATCGTGCCCACGGACTATCCGACCATTCCACCGCGCTGCGTCCTTACAAGCCACGAGTACGCTACGGCTTACCTCAGCGCGGTGCAAAAGAGCTTGGACGCCCGATTGGCCAAGCTACCAAAAAGGTTCTCGGTATCCCAGCTGCTGGATACATGGGAGATGAGCGTACGCCAAGCAAGCGCCCCTAAAGCGTATAATCATCAGACTGTCGGCTCGACTACGGCGGCCTTGACATCGGCTGTGACGACCACGACGACAACGACTCCGATTGGAGCTTCAGCGCCGGCAACCACAATAGCCACCACCGCTGTTAACACCCTTGCCAACGATATCTCTACAAACAATATGATCACGATTACGGGTTCTTGAATGATCTCAGCGAGAATTCATGTCACGTAGACGCTTTGTCTTTATCTTTTTATTTTTCATTTATAAAATATTAAGATGTGCATGTACGAATCATTGGAAGTAAGTTTTATTTGACACTTTGATGTATTCAATGTAGCTAGTAAATAAGGGAGCTTACAAAATACAAGGGATTTGGATAATTAGGTCCAAACGTTGGCGTTCTTATATGTTTTTGGATGTATAAAAAATAAAGATACAGTTATAAAAGTAAAATATCTGTTTCATCAATCAAGAAAAAATTATATGCATACTTAGGAATTCATTAATAATCCTGAAAGACAACGAGTGCTACTAAAATGTTTTAAGAAATATTTTACGTAAAAATAATATGAAATTTGAATATTTACAGTTTCTGGTCGAATGAATATAACCTAACAGCACATCACTAACGTAAGAATCAAATCCCATCGATAATTAAAAATTTTAAAAACTATTTTCTCTTTTACTAGTAGTTAATTGTATACAATTGGAAGAAATAAAATCGTGATATTTCTTTTCTTTTTTTATTATGCGTATTAATTTCTATACACATTTTTTATATAATAAAAATGTGTTTCTTCATTTTAAATTGGATTTTATAATGTGATTATAGGATTGTTCATTAATTGTTAAAAGTTATTAAAATCGAACAAAATTAATGATTGTTTCATAAATATAAAACGAACAATAGTAAGTAATATAAAATAATATTTATAATAAACTATTGGAGTTACAAGTGCATTGGAAAAGTTGTATCTATGAACTTAGCATTACATCCATTTTTATAGCTATTGGAAAGTAATACGCGTGTGACTATAAAACTTTTACCAATTACCCTTTTACCCTTTTACCAAAATTCGACTAATGTTCGTAATACTTCAAATACAAATTCAAAAATATTGCAGTATTTGCAAATGAAACGATTACGTTTTACTTATTTGATTTTTTCTTTTTTATTTGTGCTCTTCTACATACACCATATGCATCATTTCTATCGAGATAAATGCTCAAAACTTTTACATAATTTATACCAACAAATTAAAAACAATTAATACACGTTTTAAAAAATGGCTTTAAATATAAAAATGTAATTTGTGCAAGTAATAATATTCATGATAGATATATTTATTTAAACATATAAAATATTTGAATATTTCAAGTGAAATCAATAAAAGTATTACGATGTGATCAATCTATTTTATATTTAGAATCCTAATCTGATTCCCAGAAACAATCAAAACTTTTAGTAGAGCAATTTATTTTTTGTTAGACTGCTTTATTTTAATTTTAATTGAAGCTGATAAAACCAACAGCAATCGTTACATTTAAACGTTCAAATCTTGGGAATAAATTTTAATTACTTTTGTAGTAAGGGATTTTTTTTTAATAATGTTTGAGAATGTCAAGTAATGTAGCGCTACTAAATGCATTTCATTATGTCCAAGCTATGTATTTTCTCTATCCTGATCACAGGTGCGCCTTATAATATAATACAAACCATTCTAATGTTACAGATTACTGAAGCTTCTCTTCTGTCAAGAATCATTATAATGCTTGAAAAGGTGCTATTTAGAGATTATACATATTATTCTGCAATTTATTTGAATTTATTATTGTTATTTCAGCAAATCATTAAAATATGAAACATAAGTTAAAAAAATATTTAAGCGCGTCATGAAATAATAAGCAAGTTGCCGCAAAGCACAAATCAGTGCTTAGAAATGACTTATTTATTTTACGGTTACAATGAGAACTATTTCTCATGTAGCTATATGTAATAAGAGTGAAGAATGAAATTGATATAATATCGACCGAATGTGGTAATCGCAGTTTGTGACATAAAGAGTACTGATATTGTGGTTTATTCTTTTGATAATATTTTATTCAGATTTAGGGTGCATCGGAATACCATTATTCGACTAGAATAATAAAAAAAGTTAAGTAACTCCCAAAGTGTTACTAAAGAGATTTTTGTTATCTCAGGCCAATATTTGATTTTGAAAATTAAGGAACATATTAGGTTCTAATACAATTAAGGTTCTAATCAACAACTGGTACGCCGCCATTAATCTTTTCTTTATTTCTTCAGCATTAATGTCAAAAATGATAACGACATCGTCCATTGATATTGCAACAATCATCTATCTTTACAATATGAAATATTGATTCTAAATAAACACTTGACAAGCGTCAGACAATTAATAAACCCGACGCCTGCTCGGTACATTACGGCCAGTGCATACCCGTGCGTACCGGAACAGATAAGACACAATTTGTGCGCTGGAGCCATGCGAAGCATCAAGAGGGGGAGAGATCGCGTTTGATTGGCTCAGCGAAGCCACGAGGGATGTAACCATACACGTGACGGGTTGGAAAATCCTAGAGCAAACGGTTGAAAGGTCGCGCTTGATTGGCACAGCTTTGGCTTCCCACGTAAAGCTGAAATGGGGTGTAATAGATCGATGACAGCTCGTACGAAATGAACCCAGAGTATGTAGCTGCAGCGTCGCTTTTTTTTCAGGTGCCTGTAAAGCTTCGAATGAAAAGTACTCGCTGGCTATAACGAGATCAAACTGCATTTTATGGACGATTAAATCGCGAGAAAGACATAGTTACACAAATAAAGAAAAATTTAAATTAAGACAGTTAAATTAGAATTAGATTAAAAATTAGACATTAAATTAAGACAATTTATTTGATAAATGACACGGATTCGATTCTAATTCTATTTTTATAAAATAGTAATTAATAATTAATAATCGTTAGAAATCTTTATAAATAATTGTTAAAGAAATTACAAGATATTGAAATACATTTTTTAGTAGTTTTTTTTAATAATGAAGTGTTTTTCTACTTAATGGAGAAACCCTTTTATCAAAAAGTACGTATTAATCGGGATTAAAATTTGAAATTACAAGCCACTTTGTATGTAAATATGGTATTGTAAGCTACTTACTCGATTTATTGTAGTACTTTAAACAAAGTTTGTTGGCTGTAGGAATGTTTTAATTATATAAAAATTTATTATATATTAAAAATTTATTATAATAAAAATTTTCTACAGCTTATACTTTCACATTTTTCAGTATCATAACTCACAGAATTAACAGGATACAAAATAATTTATTGAAAACGTTATCATTAGCACGTTATTTAAGAGCTACACACACTAACAGAACAATATTAAGCGTATTCATATACCAAATTATAAGTTTCACCAAATGTGGAAAAAAGTAATTTGATTTATTAAATGAAATCCTTTAGGCCACCTTTACAAAGAAATAACGAACATTTGTAATGTAGTTGTCTATGATAACATATTTAGTAAAATTTAATGCAATATAAGAAGAAAAGCATAGTTATTATTCACTGTGATAAGTACAAATACCGTAACAATATAAAAATACACTTCGCGGTTATTTAAATATCAATTTCAATAAATTTATTACTTATACACATTATTGTATAATTTTGGTTAATAACACAAAATATCGAATATACCAGAAGAAATTATTTTAGATTGAAAAAAAAAACGAATACTATTTTATTTTTTATGTCAATATTCCATTATTTTTCTGTAAGTGAACATTTAAATCGTACGTTCGTTCTTCACCATACCGTAATAAACATTGGACAAAATATTTCCGTTACAAATTTTGCAGATATATTTAGAATCTAATAATATTTACATGGAGAATAAGATTGGAATTACAGATTCTTTCTAATTCTAATAAACAAATTCTCTGAAATCAATAACTACGAACTCTAGTGTAAAAATAAATATATATAGGCCAGTGTAATACATTATAAAAGTCATGACACCTCAAAATATTATAATTGATAAATTGCTTTGATGCACTCTAGTTTTTGTAACGGAATTTATAAGCATTAAATTATTTTTCTTACAACTTTAATATACGCCCTTGACTTAAATAGTAGTTTACAACCTTATCTGCTAGTTCAAATTCTGCATCGTGATCTTTTTCTCATCAATATCTTTAGGATATCCGTTGAAACAATAGAAAATTATTTTAAGTAAATTTAACCAAAATACTCAGTATACGGTAAATATTAAAAAGATTTGTGTGATGCATTTTAAAATAAAATAACTTTGGGTTCGAAGTTTATCGTGCTAGATACTAGATACTATATTTCTTCGTATACTAATAAAAGAAAAGAATGCAATTTTATTGTTACTTCTTTATTTTATTATTTATTTTTTCGCTAATTACGAAACAATTTTAATGTTTATATATTACAATGATAATAATTATATTGTAAGTATTACATATAATTCCGTTTTAGCTTTTTCCATTATTAATCTTTTGCCGATAAAATGTAATATAATATAATAGAAACGTAGTCGCTCCAAATTAGTTCTGACGCCTACGTTTCCCAAGAAGAACTAAGAAAGAATTCGGTGGTACTTCAACCTTAGACACAATTACTAAATGACTGTAACAATTTTTACAGACAGTTATTATAAATATTTTAATGGTATGTTAATGTCAAAAATATTTTCCAAAAATAATATTATAAAAATTTTCTATACCTATAGGAACAAAAAAGATAAAATAACTTACCCCCACTGGATACCTGATCCGGGGCTTGATACAACAACAACAGCATTTTCAGCTCCAGGAATATAAGGCCTAAGATCTATCGTTTGTAGGATGTTGGAGAAATTAACAACAAGCACAATAGTTTCCCACAAAACTTTACGTGTTACGATAAAGATTAAATCACCGCCCAATACATGAACACTTAAAGATCCCTTTTCTAAAGTTTCCGATGTTCCTTTTAATCTAGTTAGAGTATGATAAAGTCTATAATGGGATTCTTGTTCCCTTACTTGCTTGGCTAAATTCAAATCATGATAATTCGGATTAACCGGCAACCATGTTCTTGGTTCTGTACTAAAACCTGTAATAGGATAAAAGATTAATACACACCATAAAAAAGTAGATAAAAAAATGAAGCTAATTAAAAATGTTATTATTAGTTATTAAATGAAATATTTGTTTCTATTTAAACATGTTTTTCTCCTTTTCACTTTTTTTCACTTTATTGGTTGATAATTAATAAAGCTAGGAAAAACAACACATTTATAAAGGATGACTATAATATAAGAACGCAATAAAAAAATGATAATAATAGTAAAATGCAAGAAAGTGAAGAGAACGTCAAGATTTTAAAATGCAAAGAAGAAAGAATTAAAATAGATTCTTTCGAAAAGTTTATCACGTTGCTTTTAAAACCATTCGGAATGAAGATCTCAATATATTTTTCAATAGAATAGTAAGTTTAAAATCTGACCAGCATTTATTGTATTATCCCACTGAAAAGGCGTCCTGAAAGGATCCCGTGTTACTTTTTGATATTGATGAGGATTTGATCTGCGAGCTTCGGGATCTTGAGTTTCACGCCAAGTGATCTCTCTATTATCTTGCATAGCAATTTCATCCCCATAATAAAAACATACTGTACCAGGTAATATCACAGCCAGCGATAATAGCAGGGCAGGATATTCGGAGAATTTGGTAGCCAATCTTCCGAAATTATGACTACTCGTCTATACATTTTAACAATAAAATAACAATTAGATACTTTTTATCCACAATGATATTCTTAAAGATCATTCAATACTTTGATTATTTCATACTTTCAGCAATAATAGCTTGTGTACATATTGTCAATATCTAATTAATATTATAAAAAATGTAGAAAGTATGAAATTATTATCTGAAAGGATATCAACATTTTCAAAACAATAAGTGTGTAACTCTGGCTTTCGTTATATCTTGATAAATAGATATTTATCAAAGATTATTCTTTTTTCGTTTACTACAATTTGATCTATTTAAATTCAAAAATATTTGTAAAATCTTTTCATGATAATACTAAATAAATAACAAGAATATGTAAAATCTATTGTCAGAATCCGTATATTATAAATTTTAATACGTCATTTTTAATTTAATATTTCAATTGTCCGTATACTGTAAAATTGAATTTTTTCAATTCATTCTCTACAATTTATGTATTAATTTTTATTTCAAATACTTTTATGATATTATTTTTGTTATCAAATAAATATTTCTTCACGCATCCGATTACTACACAATAAATTATTTTCATTGTATAATATGTGTTTCGTATTGTAATCAATTAAGTTGAACAAAATTCCTATCGATTTAAATTACTTTGGATATGTAAATTTACTATAGTAAATATTGTAAAATACTTAAACTGTTTTACATTAGTAAAGCTTAGTACATTATAAATTATTTACTGTCATATAAACCGACTATACATTATCGTCATAATGTATATTACAATCGAAGAACTAAATAAAACTACCGCTCGCGTCACGTATATGTGACTCTATAATTAATTTTTATTAATATTATCTTACCACCCAATTAGCGGTTTCACCTTCCGGCATATTTTCCATCCAATCGTTAATAACTCTTTTGAAATCACTGGGATTCGAAGTATTGTTAAGATGCATAAATAAATTGAAATTGAGCGGTATATGAGCTCCGTATTCGTAATATTTCATAGTATTCGGTAAAGTTGAATGAGATTCTATCACCAAAATCTATTACATATAAAATACGATTTTATACAGATAACATAATTTAAAATCTAAAATGTTATATATTATTTCATAACAATAGTAACTTTCTCGTAGGCGTTGTGCGAATTGGCCCATTCATCAATAACATTTCTCCATCTCAAAAGTAAATTATATGCTCGTGGATCATCAAAAGTGTAAACGTGACTCAGGGATTTATACTCATCTTCACGTGCTTCAGGATCATCACTTGGTGGTTCATCATACAAATTGTTATCTTCATAAATGTAACTGAGTGTATTTATTCGAAAACCATGAACACCCTTATTCATCCAAAATTTTAAAATTTCCTAAATGCGTGTTTTTAACGAAAAAAAGTTAATACTCACAATTTTATGGTATAATAATTACATGCTCAAAAGCTGCGTATAATAAAAAATTATGATACGTATAAAAATATAATAATTTTAATTTTATAGCATTAATTGTACGATTAAATAGTGTTTAAATTGTAAACAGTAGCCAACGGATAACAGATACATATTTTCGGACTTTTTTAATTTTTATAAGATAAGTCAAATATATAAGTTCGTGTTCATTTACTAAAGAGGTACATTAGAAAGACAACTGGTCACAGTAATCCATCTGTTAAAATTTATAAAAAAATATAATTTAATTAAGTACAAAACACCCAATCTCAATTAAAAAAAAGAGCATTAATTGTCACATTTATATCATCTACTCTAATTTACTACTATTGTAATTACGTGCATCAGACTGGCTTTTATTAGTAAAATAATTGGCACTTCTTTAAAAAAAAAAAGAAAATTGCTTAATAATATTTGATTAGAATTATTTAGAAAAAACTCAAGATGAATTCTGAAAATGCATTACTTAAATTAAATAACTTATACATTACATACAATATAATGGTAATTTTGTAACATATGTTGATTAGATTAGTAAATTTTGAAGTGATTAAATATTTAATGTAGATATTTAATTAATTTTATATAGTAGTACTCACTTCATTATCATTTTTAACACGATACAATTCCTACTTAGTTTAGTTCTAAAGAAAGTGTTTTATACATATTTTTATCATAAGCATTTATTTAAACAATCATTTAAAATTATTTTCATAGCGCAAACTTATTCATTAATGCTTCATCATTTAAAAACAACACAAACATGGATATTTGACATGGTTAATATGTGTCCGCTTAATATGTATTTCTGATTGCACTAACTTACTTCCATTTCGTCCCAAACTTTAGGATTACAGAAATTAAGATCAGGTTGTCGGTAATCAAATTGATGGAAATACCATAACTTTCTTTTTGTATTATACGTCCATGCTGATCCACCGTACACACTCAGCCAATTGTTCGGTGGCTTAGAATTATTTTCTCGACCTTCACGCCATACATAATAATCTTTGTATTTACCAAGGGCATTAACACTATTAATAAACCATTCATGCTGATCAGATGTGTGATTAGGCACAAAATCCAAAATAATCTATCAAAATAATATCGTTCACATTATTTATATATAATTGTTGTCACCATGACTAACAATAAATTGCCTTGATAAAGTATCATATTAAATATATTTTACTTTCATTCTCAAATTGTTCAATCTGTTTAATAGGTCCTCAAAATCGGCCATTGTACCATACGACCTATCGATCTCATAAAAGTTTGAAATATCATATCCATAGTCCACCATTGGACTAGTGTTTATCGGTGATAACATTATGGTTTTGATTTTAGAAATAGTCAAATGTCCTAATTTATTGATAATACCTTACAAAATAATTAAACATGCTTTATTTTTATTTTATAATAACCTTTATAAATAAATTAAGTTATTCTAAAAAGTATATTTAAAGTAAAGCTCCTAATAACGATTTTTAAATGATCATTCGGAAACTTTTGGTTGAATGTATAAACACAATCTATCATCTATTGCACCTATTCGCTTCCTTTCACTTTATTGATCGATACTAACAAATGTAGGAAAAATAAGATATTTATTTATAGGATATTATCTTACATTATAAGAAAACTATAATATAATAACACAATCAAAATTTTAATAATAGTAAAATGCAGAAATGAGAAGAATGCTAAGCTGTAAAAGCCATGTTACTAAAAGATAAAAAAACAATACAAAAAGAATAAGAGTTCGTTATTGGGTGTAAGATGAATTTTACTCCCAGAAGCGAATCTCAATTTAAGCATTCAGATTATACTAAATAATTTAAAAACGATTCCTATTCTTAACTGAAAAATCACATGTCTATTATATATGTATATATTAAATTATGAACAAAAGTAACGTTTATAATCATTCCTAAATGAATAAAACATTTGTATTGACTTTTCTTGAAATAAAAATTTCTTGAAAAAGTTTTATTTATTTAATATAATATTTGAAAGTCAGAATGGTAAAAATATATCATACATATATCTATTATCAATATTTTATCAATTACAGTCTTCGAACTGGTAATAAAAAAAATTAAAATCGAAAAATCTTCGTAGATATTAGTATTAATAATAAAAAGTATTATATCATGAAGAGTAAAATATTGTCAAATTCTGCATATGGTTACCTACGCTTTTTATAACAGTTGTGAAGGTTTTACTGATTACAATGTACAAAAACAGTAATCTATTTCACAATATGATTCGGTCAATAAGCAACTCATGCGTTAAGTACAGAAAATACCAATTTTAATAAATTAGAGCTAATATTTTTTAAAGAATATTTGTTTTCCAAATATACCTCTTAAATCGCCAATTCCATCATCATTCGAATCCATAAAACTCCTTGTATATATTTGATAAAACATTTTATTTCTCCACCATCCTTTAAATCTTATTTCACCAGCAACAAAGCCAGCAATAAAAAAAAACGTAAGATATAATTGCCAAGTTGACATATTTTACTACTAAATTGCAAAACTGACTTGTTATCTTATATAAAACGCAAAGTTCTGAAAAAAATTCGAAAAAAGAATAAAAAATTTCACATTAGTAACGAATATAAATTAAGTTGTTAACTTAATAAGATGAAATATAACAAAAAATGTATTTGTGCACCTGTATAAGCAGACGCACATTGAAAACATTGAACAATACAATTTAGTATTCTTATAAAACTATATATTTTGTATAGTTATTCCAAACATTCTATGAATTATGCCAATAATTCAAACGTTATCATTTGTAAATTTTGAATAAATTTCAAGACTGAATGAAATAACATTAGTTATTATGTATTCTTTTTGTAACAATGTTAACTTTGTTAACAGCGCATAATTCTAAATCTTATCTTTTGTAAATTTAAAATGCTCTTATAAGCCCAGTGAAATTAAATTTGTCATTACTCTTTCCTCCTTATATTATTACATCATTGCTACTACTTATTTACATTACAATACATGAATTTTATGTAATAATGTATTTCAAGCTGTTTAAAATATTTATTACGTTAATTATGTTAATTTAAAATTTGTAGATACGACTACGTACTTAATAAAAAGTAATGAAATAGAAATTATTATCTCATGTTTAAATACAGTAATTACAAAAGCTATTGTAATTACAATAACGAAAATACAATGACGAAAGTTACTACTACAATAAAAAAAGAAAAAATCATCGTTACGCTGTATTGCCAGAATCAATTTGGATTTTTCTGCGAAAATTTAATCTTATTGTGATATTAAGAAGCTAAACTGTAGGAAAAGCAGCAGACTAAAGCTGTAAGAAATGATTCGATAAATCGTAATATAAATTAAAAAATGTATTACAAATATTTAACGAAAGAACAGCCCATGTACCGATGGAGTACTGGTGGAATCAACGAGTAGCAAAAATACATTCTCTCAAAAATCCATCGAAGAATAGCAACCACAGGAAGTACTTTAAGCTCTGCTTAAACGAGAAGAAATATAATTTTATTTGATTGCATATCATCAAATCGATCAATTTTTTCACATCTCCCAAGTTACAAAAATATTCTCTAAATATTTCGTTTAAGGTATCAATATGCTACATGTACATGTAGGATCCTATTAATCCAACCAACTATTAAGTATCGATGTGGTAGCTAATGCCGTCTTTTAAGTGAAGTCCTAGAGGAAATCTGTATATATAATGATTATCTGTAGCTGGTAATGAAAAGGCAAAAGTGTTATCATATTTCTGTTTATTGCTTACTATTATCGATAATTATGAAAAATACTCTGTCACTGCGTTACATGTAATAAATATATGTAATACAATATAAGTAATAAAAATTCAAAAGAGAATGAATGTAATCCAATTCATTTTGGTCTCGTTCGTCATTCGTAATTTTTCGTATACATTGAAACTCCATAATATCAGCATGGATTCAGCTTAGCTTTTTATTTTACTAGTCAGAACGAACAGAGTTTTCGGTGGCAATACAACGTCCGCCACTTTCACAGACGTACTGCAAATAATTTTCATAGATAATTATTGGGAAAATAAGCATATTTCATCGTTAGATTAGGATAAATTATTTTCCAAAGACAATATCGGACAAAGCTTATATTAAGACTTAAATAGAATGAATAAACGAAATTACTTACCCCCATCTGATGTATTGACATGTAACACTTGCTACGACAATAGTAGCATGTACAGCTCCAGGTAAATAACGACTAAGATTTACATGTTGTACGTTATCATTAGAAAAGTTTATAATAAGTACGATGCCTTCGTTAGAATATTGACGCTTCACAAGCAAAACTGTATCGCCGTTCAATGCATCAGTCGTTAAGGATCCAGTTTTCAGAGTTTCAGATGTACTTTTCAGTTTGGACAAAGCTTGGAAAAATTTATAATGAGATTGAGGTTCATTCTTCTGCTTTTTCAAATTTAAATATTTATAATTCTCATTGATTGGTAGCCACGTTTTCCTAGCTTTACTGAAACCTAGAATAGCGACATTTATGTAAATGAGTTTAAAGTAATTCTGTTAAAAGATTTTGATAATCCTATTAATACTCATGAAAACTGATTTTGACATATATATGTTTTTTCAAAAATGATATAAGCGAAAACTAATGTAATTCGAATCTCGAAACAATTCTACAATAAAAATTTTAGTACAAAGACTAGATGATACGTTTAAATGATCGTTGAAATGGTTATTAATTTTATTAAATATAATTAAATTAAATTATAATTAATTAAATTAATTTTATTAAATATAATATAATTAAATTATATTAATTAATTATTAATTAACTAGTCACGTTTAAATATGATAAGGGGTTCGAACGTTTCAGGTACGTTAGATGTTGCTTGTAATCGAAAGTATTGACATTTCTAAATATGTTTATTCTTTATACAAAGTTGAGTCATGGACACCTGTAAGAATTTATTTTAACAAATCCATCCAATTTTTATCTACATATACTACTAATTCCATAACTTATCAGTACTCGATGTAATATTTACTGACTAAATAGTTTATAATTCTGTAGTTCGATTTAGGATTTCCAAACATTTCTGACTTTGACATATCGAGTATGGATTGCATGTTTTTCATATGATTATTGTATTACATTTAGATCTTCGTAACAATTTTCTGTTTGATTAGAAGCTTTCTAAATATGAATAGGAAAAAAAGTCCTTCGCGTGTTATAATGATTTGGAAATTGAAAAGTATATGATATATCTGCGACACGCGAACGAACATGATTTTGTAGTATCCTTAAAATATTTTATTGTTTTTTTTTTTTTGTGAATTAAACATTTAGAGATTTTATCAAGCTATATGTTTATCTCGCCTGGTTTAGTTTATATATTTAAGTACGACTCTATATTTAAATCCTTACCAGCGCTTAACGAATCATCCCAGTGGAAAGGTGATCTACAACCATCACGTGCTATGATATGATATCTTTCAGGACCTTCATTGATAGCCCTGGGATCTTGCGTATGTTCCCATCCGACTTCATGATTAACCATACATATTTCTTCGCCATAGTACAAACACGCTACACCAGGAAGAATCAAGGCTAATGCTAACAATATATCAGGTCTGTCAGGAAACCTTGTAGTGGTTCTCTGACGATCATGATTACCCGTCTATATGTTTATATAAAAAAATTTATTTCTTTTAAAATATTTTTAATATACGCATACTTTTTATTCGACTCTACCCTTTTCAAAGGTTATACTAATATTTTAGGTGTTAATTATTTTCTAAGTATTGTCAGGTTTTTGTGCGTAATGCCACATACGATGGTTACGAAGCTCTAGGCATTTAATATTTTAAATAATAATCCAGTACGACTGACAACTTAAAATAATGTAAACAATATATTTCTACTATTTCGTGTTTGAAGAGGTAATGTTTTTCATTTCTTCTTTCGGATTTCTTTTTCGATAAACCTTTTAACAAGAGTTTATAATTTATGATGTGGTATACGAATTACTAATGACTGTGTCGATTAAATTTACTAAAATACATTGGCACAATTCGTATATTTTTGTAACAAGAAGAATTTGTGGTAAATTATGAAATATTTTGCACTTGTTTTAATCTGAGTAGAACATCATTAATTCACACCATCAATATAGGTTGCGTAAATCTGTTGACTGATACTATGATAAATTTGTTATAATTATAATCTTTTCGCAACTCATGACTACCATACTTTTTTTTATACATAAACAAAGTAAAAGCTTACAATGTAGATCTCTTTATAAATTTAAATTTCTCCACATTCCACATGTTATTTTTCAGTTGAATTAATATTTCTTTTTTTTCTGTGTACTATGGATTATTTAACTTCTCTTCAGAAGCCTATGCTTTCTTTGCATTATATTAAATTAATACCCAACTGTGTAATTATGTTTCATTACGTATTATAGTTAAGTCAAATACATTATCGCATGTATTGAAATGGTAAAATAATATTTAATTTCTTGTACTAGTAGAAAAAACGGTTTCTTATTTTATAGCAGTATGAAACATATTATCTCAAAATATCTTAAGGACGAAACGCAATAATAAAAAATTATTCATTTTAATACTTTCTCTTTGCAATGATTGAAATTTTTTATTTTACAAATCTTTGTATTCCAATATATAAATTCTGACTACTTTTTACACGAAAGGCAAGTGCATTTTTTATTTTATTATAGTTTTGAAAATGTTAATATTGAAAAATTTATAAATTTATCTCATATAGAACATATTTATTCATAATGAAGAATAACGAAAATAATAAACGTACATTTCTTTGATATATTTTAAACAATTGAAAATAAAAGTTTGAAACTTATAATTGCGGAAAAATATTCAAATCTTACGTAGGATTAATGATATTCCCTGCTATAGAATTACGAACATTCTACACTTATTTATTGAATTTATTATATACTCAATATAATTCCATCAATGCATTACTAAAACCGATTGTCGTATAATTCGCTGTTACTCTTTTGGAATAACAATGTCAATAATTTACAATTATTTGGATTTCTTATGAAACATACGAATTTATGTTGAAATTTTAAGTGTACGTCTGTATTAAATTAACTCACACGATGATTAAAAATTGCTATTATACATCGTTAGAATATCGTTTCATAGTTTGTTCTTTCATTTGCTTTATAGCTATTATCAAAATAATATTTCTTTTACGTCATGTTAGCGCTTGTATTATGGTAATATGTTCTAAACTTTTATCGTCTAACAAATTCTTCTAAAATTGTAAAAAACCTAAGTGTCTTGACTAATTTCGTAATTAATTGTACAAATCCCTTTACTATTCTGACGCATACTTTAAAAAAACTCGAAATCGTTCTGAAAAAATGAATCAAAATTCCTATTTCTCAATTCCTCTTTCTCGCATAGTCAATTGTTCTAATTATTCTGGAAACGACTCACAAATAGGAGTTCATTTTATTAGACCATTATAAATTGAACCCAGATCCTTTCTTTTTCTAGATGTATGCTCTTTCCTCTAGGCTTCCAATTTTCTAGAAAGTGATCCAAGCGTAATTTTAATATAAACTTCAATACTTATAATTCGTCACATACATAACAATCTCTATTAAATTTTTATATCGCCTTGAAAATGATTTTCTAAGCTACTAGGTTTGATAAATATTAATACCTTAAAACTTATCTATATTCGTTCTAAAGACTAACAATAAATATTGAAAGAACTAGTCAATCATATATTTTCTTTATTATTTCAAGGCAATAGTTTATTATTTATTTAAATTATTACCTGTGTAATTACTTTAATATCATTCTTCTTCGTTACAATTGAAACACCAAACAAGATTGACGCATATAGTGTCACAAGCGTAACACTACTAAATAATTATTTATATATTTGAATAATATTATATTAATAATAATTATCTTACCACCCAATTAGCAGTTCCACCTGTCGGCATATTTTTCATCCAATCGTCAATAACTTTTTTGAAATCACTGGGATTCGAGGTATAATTAACGTTCATAAAAAAATTGAAATTGAACGGTACATGAACTCCGTATTCGTAATATCTCATAGTTCTCTCTAAAGTTGAATAAGCTTCTATCATCACAACCTATTACATGTAGAATACGATTTTATACAGATATAATAATTTAAAACCTAAAATGTTATATTTTATTTTATAACAATAATAACTTTCTCTTGGGCGTCGTGCGAATTAACCCATTCATCTATAACATTTCTCCATCTCAAAAGTAAATCATAAACTCGTGGATCATCAAAAGTGTAAATATGTTTCAGGTATTTATACTCATCTTCACGTGCTCCAGGATAATTACTTGGTGGTTCATCCAAAAAATCGTTATGTTCAAAAAGAAAATTGACTGCATCTACTCGAAAACCGTGAACACCCTTATTCATCCAAAATTTTAAAATTTCCTAAGTACGTGTTTTAAATGAAAAGAGTTAATATTTGTAATTACACGTTACTAAAAGTAGTTCAATAAAGTATATATAATTTGAACTTATTCCATATATACAAACTATTATAATTGCAATATCTATTATAGAGTATGATCAGTATGTGTTTAGAAACCTTTTAACTTACTTCCATTTCGTACCAAACGTCAGGATTATTGAAATTAAGATCAGGTTGTCTGTACTCAAATTGATGGAGATACCATAAGCCTCTTTTTTCATTATACTTCCATGCTGAACCACCAAAAATACTCAGCCAATTGTTCGGTGGCTTAGAATTATTTTCTCGACCTCTACGCCAAACATAATAATCTTTGTATTTACCAACGGCATTAACACTATTAATAAACCATTCATGCTGATCAGATGTGTGATTAGGTACAAAATCCATAGCAACCTTTCAAAATAATATCGTTCTCATTATTTATATAAAATTGTTGTCACCATGACTAACAATAAATTGCCTTGATAAAGTATCATTTTAAATATATTTTACTTTAATTCCACGCTTATTAGCTTCCTTTATTAGTTTCTCAAAATCGGCCATTGTACCATACGACCTATCGATGTCATAAAAGTTTGAAATATCATATCCACAGTCCACCATTGGACTAGTGTTTATCGGTGATAACCATATGCCTTTGATGTTAGACTCCACGAAGTGATCTAATTTACTTGTAATACCTATACGAAAAATTAAGGTCTGGCGTATTTTCGACGTTATAACGTTTATTTCCAATAAAACTTGTTTTGCTCTATCAAATTTAAGATTTCCGAAATTTTGAGGATAGTAATAACATAACAGAAAAGATGCAAAAAGAAAAAAATTGTCAAAAGGCCTTATTAAAAATATATACTGGAGTATCAAAGGAATAAATATAAGTTTCGATCGATAAAGAAGTGAACATATAATCTTTACTAGAAAGAAAGAAAGAATGAACATAGATATAATTTAATTATTAAAATATTCACATAATAATTTCAATATTAATATAAGACCTATTGTAAATTGCTCGAAATATTTAATGAAAAATGGATAAATCGATATAAGATATTATGACAAATTAAGAAATGAAGATAAAACACTTAGAGTAGAACGATATAAAAAAAATTACGATATCTACGTTGTTAATAATAACATTATGAAAAAATTTTATTTTATATAAAAATTTACTTTCGAATAAAGTCTGAGACTTACTACTTAATTATATTTTCGTAAGACCTTAACATTCTTTTGTGATATCATTCTGAATAACTGTAAGTCTCTTTGCAAGTTGATTCTTATGCGAACAAACGTTGAATGTGAAGTACATGAAAATTTCAATAAATTCTATTCCTTGGTAATCTTGTTTTTAAGAAAAAAAAATTTTACGAAAACGTACCATTTATATCACCAATTCCATCACCATTGGAATCCATAAAACTCCTTGTATATAGTTGATAAAATATTATATTTTTCCACCATCCTTTATTTTTTATTTCACCAGCTGCTAAGCCAACGATAATAAGAAATATGAAGTACAGTCTCCAAGAGCACATGTTTCATTAATGTGTTGCTATGTAGACTTGTAATGTTATAAAGAATAACACATAATATTAAAAAGAATACGCACAATAAATATTGATTCTCTAAATTTACATATTATGCTTCTGCATCATGTATGTTAAATAACTTTAAATATTTCAGAATTAATAGCAGATACAACATAAATTATTAAGTTAATAAAATGAAAGATTTAAAAAATTTATTTGTGCACCTGAATATTTTTCAAATTTTTCAAATTTTTATACTACTTTGTGAATGGCCCATAATTATAAATCTTATCTTTTGTAAATTTAAAATGCTCTTATAAGCCCAGTGAAATTAAATTTGTCATTACTCTTTCCTCCTTATATTATTACATCATTGCTACTACTTATTTACATTACAATACATGAATTTTATGTAATAATGTATTTCAAGCTGTTTAAAATATTTATTACGTTAATTATGTTAATTTAAAATTTGTAGATACGACTACGTACTTAATAAAAAGTAATGAAATAGAAATTATTATCTCATGTTTAAATACAGTAATTACAAAAGCTATTGTAATTACAATAACGAAAATACAATGACGAAAGTTACTACTACAATAAAAAAAGAAAAAATCATCGTTACGCTGTATTGCCAGAATCAATTTGGATTTTTCTGCGAAAATTTAATCTTATTGTGATATTAAGAAGCTAAACTGTAGGAAAAGCAGCAGACTAAAGCTGTAAGAAATGATTCGATAAATCGTAATATAAATTAAAAAATGTATTACAAATATTTAACGAAAGAACAGCCCATGTACCGATGGAGTACTGGTGGAATCAACGAGTAGCAAAAATACATTCTCTCAAAAATCCATCGAAGAATAGCAACCACAGGAAGTACTTTAAGCTCTGCTTAAACGAGAAGAAATATAATTTTATTTGATTGCATATCATCAAATCGATCAATTTTTTCACATCTCCCAAGTTACAAAAATATTCTCTAAATATTTCGTTTAAGGTATCAATATGCTACATGTACATGTAGGATCCTATTAATCCAACCAACTATTAAGTATCGATGTGGTAGCTAATGCCGTCTTTTAAGTGAAGTCCTAGAGGAAATCTGTATATATAATGATTATCTGTAGCTGGTAATGAAAAGGCAAAAGTGTTATCATATTTCTGTTTATTGCTTACTATTATCGATAATTATGAAAAATACTCTGTCACTGCGTTACATGTAATAAATATATGTAATACAATATAAGTAATAAAAATTCAAAAGAGAATGAATGTAATCCAATTCATTTTGGTCTCGTTCGTCATTCGTAATTTTTCGTATACATTGAAACTCCATAATATCAGCATGGATTCAGCTTAGCTTTTTATTTTACTAGTCAGAACGAACAGAGTTTTCGGTGGCAATACAACGTCCGCCACTTTCACAGACGTACTGCAAATAATTTTCATAGATAATTATTGGGAAAATAAGCATATTTCATCGTTAGATTAGGATAAATTATTTTCCAAAGACAATATCGGACAAAGCTTATATTAAGACTTAAATAGAATGAATAAACGAAATTACTTACCCCCATCTGATGTATTGACATGTAACACTTGCTACGACAATAGTAGCATGTACAGCTCCAGGTAAATAACGACTAAGATTTACATGTTGTACGTTATCATTAGAAAAGTTTATAATAAGTACGATGCCTTCGTTAGAATATTGACGCTTCACAAGCAAAACTGTATCGCCGTTCAATGCATCAGTCGTTAAGGATCCAGTTTTCAGAGTTTCAGATGTACTTTTCAGTTTGGACAAAGCTTGGAAAAATTTATAATGAGATTGAGGTTCATTCTTCTGCTTTTTCAAATTTAAATATTTATAATTCTCATTGATTGGTAGCCACGTTTTCCTAGCTTTACTGAAACCTAGAATAGCGACATTTATGTAAATGAGTTTAAAGTAATTCTGTTAAAAGATTTTGATAATCCTATTAATACTCATGAAAACTGATTTTGACATATATATGTTTTTTCAAAAATGATATAAGCGAAAACTAATGTAATTCGAATCTCGAAACAATTCTACAATAAAAATTTTAGTACAAAGACTAGATGATACGTTTAAATGATCGTTGAAATGGTTATTAATTTTATTAAATATAATTAAATTAAATTATAATTAATTAAATTAATTTTATTAAATATAATATAATTAAATTATATTAATTAATTATTAATTAACTAGTCACGTTTAAATATGATAAGGGGTTCGAACGTTTCAGGTACGTTAGATGTTGCTTGTAATCGAAAGTATTGACATTTCTAAATATGTTTATTCTTTATACAAAGTTGAGTCATGGACACCTGTAAGAATTTATTTTAACAAATCCATCCAATTTTTATCTACATATACTACTAATTCCATAACTTATCAGTACTCGATGTAATATTTACTGACTAAATAGTTTATAATTCTGTAGTTCGATTTAGGATTTCCAAACATTTCTGACTTTGACATATCGAGTATGGATTGCATGTTTTTCATATGATTATTGTATTACATTTAGATCTTCGTAACAATTTTCTGTTTGATTAGAAGCTTTCTAAATATGAATAGGAAAAAAAGTCCTTCGCGTGTTATAATGATTTGGAAATTGAAAAGTATATGATATATCTGCGACACGCGAACGAACATGATTTTGTAGTATCCTTAAAATATTTTATTGTTTTTTTTTTTTGTGAATTAAACATTTAGAGATTTTATCAAGCTATATGTTTATCTCGCCTGGTTTAGTTTATATATTTAAGTACGACTCTATATTTAAATCCTTACCAGCGTTTAACGAATCATCCCAGTGGAAAGGTGCTCTACAACCGTCACGTGCTATGAGATAATATTTTTCAGGACCTGCATTGATAGCCCTGGGATCTTGCGTATGTTCCCATCCGACTTCATGATTAACCATACATATTTCTTCGCCATAGTACAAACACGCTACACCAGGAAGAATCAAGGCTAATGCTAACAATATATCAGGTCTGTCAGGAAACCTTGTAGTGGTTCTCTGACGATCATGATTACCCGTCTATATGTTTATATAAAAAAATTTATTTCTTTTAAAATATTTTTAATATACGCATACTTTTTATTCGACTCTACCCTTTTCAAAGGTTATACTAATATTTTAGGTGTTAATTATTTTCTAAGTATTGTCAGGTTTTTGTGCGTAATGCCACATACGATGGTTACGAAGCTCTAGGCATTTAATATTTTAAATAATAATCCAGTACGACTGATAACATAAAATTTCTTTCTGTATTTGTTTTATAGATATTGGTGAAATTATACTTCTTTTATTTAATAATAATATTTACTTTCTTCCAATTGAAATGGAAAATAAGATTTTATCGTTTACATCTCTTACATGACACTATAATTATATTTGCTTAGCATTATCTTACCACCCAATTAGCAGTTGCACCTGTCGGCATATGTTCCATCCAATCGTCAATAACTTTTTTGAAATCACTGGGTTTCGAAGTATTGTTAACGTACAGAAAAAAATTGAAATTGAACGGTATATGAGCTCCGTTTTCGTAATATCTCATAGTTCTCTCTAAAGTTGAATAAGCTTCTATCATCACAACCTATTACATGTAGAATACGATTTTATACAGATATAATAATTTAAAACCTAAAATGTTATATTTTATTTTATAACAATAATAACTTTCTCTTGGGCGTCGTGCGAATTAACCCATTCATCTATAACATTTCTCCATCTCAAAATTAAATCATAAGCTCGTGGATCATCAAAAGTGTAAATATGTTTCAGGTATTTATACTCATCTTCACGTGCACCAGGAATAAAACTTCGTGGTTCATCCAAAAAATCGTCATTTTCAAAAAGAAAATTGACTGCATCTACTCGAAAACCGTGAACACCCTTATTCATCCAAAATTTTAAAATTTCCTAAGTACGTGTTTTAAATGAAAAGAGTTAATATTTGTAATTACACGTTACTAAAAGTAGTTCAATAAAGTATATATAATTTGAACTTATTCCATATATACAAACTATTATAATTGCAATATCTATTATAGAGTATGATCAGTATGTGTTTAGAAACCTTTTAACTTACTTCCATTTCGTTCCAAACGTCAGGATTATTGAAATTAAGTTCACATTGTCTGTACTCAAATTGATGGAGATACCATAAGCCTCTTTTTTCATTATACTGCCATGCTGAACCACCAAAAATACTCAGCCAATTGTTCGGTGGCTTAGAATTATTTTCTCGACCTCTACGCCAAACATAATAATCTTTGTATTTACCAACGGCATTAACACTATTAATAAACCATTCATGCTGATCAGATGTGTGATTAGGTACAAAATCCATAGCAACCTTTCAAAATAATATCGTTCTCATTATTTATATAAAATTGTTGTCACCATGGCCAACCAAGGCAAATAAATTGCCTTGTTAAAGTATCATAATAAATATTTTTTACTTTAATTCCACGCTTATTAGCTTCCTTTATTAGTTTCTCAAAATCGGCCATTGTACCATACGACCTATCGATGTCATAAAAGTTTGAAATATCATATCCACAGTCCACCATTGGACTAGTGTTTATCGGTGATAACCATATGCCTTTGATGTTAGACTCCACGAAGTGATCTAATTTACTTGTAATACCTATACGAAAAATTAAGGTCTGGCGTATTTTCGACGTTATAACGTTTATTTTTAATAGAACTTGTTTTATTGGAATAAAACATATAATAAATAATAAAACATATAATCTTTACTAGAAAGAAAGAAAGAAAGAATGAACATAGATATAAATTAATTATTAAAATATTCACATAATAATTTCAATATTAATATAAGACCTATTGTAAATTGCTCGAAATATTTAATGAAAAATGGATAAATCGATATAAGATATTATGACAAATTAAGAAATGAAGATAAAACACTTAGAGTAGAACGATATAAAAAAAATTACGATATCTACGTTGTTAATAATAACATTATGAAAAAATTTTATTTTATATAAAAATTTACTTTCGAATAAAGTCTGAGACTTACTACTTAATTATATTTTCGTAAGACCTTAACATTCTTTTGTGATATCATTCTGAATAACTGTAAGTCTCTTTGCAAGTTGATTCTTATGCGAACAAACGTTGAATGTGAAGTACATGAAAATTTCAATAAATTCTATTCCTTGGTAATCTTGTTTTTAAGAAAAAAAAATTTTACGAAAACGTACCATTTATATCACCAATTCCATCACCATTGGAATCCATAAAACTCCTTGTATATAGTTGATAAAATATTATATTTTTCCACCATCCTTTATTTTTTATTTCACCAGCTGCTAAGCCAACGATAATAAGAAATATGAAGTACAGTCTCCAAGAGCACATGTTTCATTAATGTGTTGCTACGTAGACTTCTAATGTTATAAAGAATAATACATAATTTTAAAAAGAAAACGCACAATAAATATTGAATCTTTAACTTTTGTTATTCTACTACTGATTTGTATATGTATTATTATAACGACTTGTTTTATAATAGTAATATAAATTGCATGAGTTATTTTATCCATATGATAACGTGGTTATTAATGTGAAAAATGTGGGTGTTTAATATGCAGTAGTTTTAAAAAAAAATCCAGAATTTTCGTATTGTATTTCAAATTTTTTTAATAATGTATACATCGTTTTTGAAATTTAGTGTTTTTTATGTACTCTGTAAAAGAAATTCATCATGTTAATTTTTTTGCTACTAATTCATTCTTTTTTATCTTTTGCTGATATTTATACCATATTTTTACTGATTTCTTATATAATAAAAGTAAAATACTTTAATTTTATTTTATGAAGGTTATTTTATACATAGTTTTATAATATTAATTACGGATAATGGTTGTCTTAATTATTCGAATATAATTATGATAATTAATTCATATAAACAAATTTATATATAGTAGAAAAATATCAATATAATTGAAACAACTGTCGAATACTTACAGATGTTCAATCCTGTTAATTAAGCTTTTAGATAATTCTTTAATGACCTTGAGATGCTTCAGACGCGTTTGAGAAGGTGTTCTCCCCCGGATGATAATTTTTTGTAATGCTCATCTGCCGAGTAAGGCAGATCGGTGTTTGATAGGGCCGACGCCTGATGAAGTGAACGTTGTCAAAATGTCTTGATGTATTTAGTCTTTTTCCTTATTTATACTCGGTGCGGTTATAACATTTTGCCTAAGTGATCTGCAGGTCAGATGCCTACTGATGAAAATTGAACTCCCCCACGCTGAAGGAGATAAACATGGAGGTTATTGTTCTCACGTTCGACCTATGTGGTAATAGGATTTAGAGTGAAGCGTATGTGTGAAGGAGGAGCATACGTATCTCTATGTTTTTAAAGTGTAGAGACGTTGGATGCTTGGGTTAAGGTGATTTGCAAGTGAGGAATGAGAGTTTGAGGCTGATTCATAGGCAGTTTGAGTGAGGTAAGAAAGCTCGGTTTCCTGAAGATTTGGGAGTTATGGATGAATCATGGGAAGTTAAGGACTGACTTAAGAATTCTTGAGTATACAAAATATACATTTTGTAGCTTTATGAAACGCCGTAGATCTGCGGCGCCTCAAACAGTAATAGCGTAGGTTGTTATGCTGAGTTAATGGCGTGGAATACTCGAAGTTTTATTTTCTGGAAAATAGAATTGTTGGAAAAGAATGACCCGAAGATAATTGTTGAAGAGAGAGTTTTCGGTTTTGACTGATTCAATTAAAAAGGCATGAAGACTTATTTCTTTGTGACGCAGAGTTTTAAGGACTCATATGGCGATTTCTGCCTCGTTAGAAAGGAGTTGATAGTTGGGGAAGTAAATCTTTTTTGGTGGGAGTGAGAATAGAGGAGTTTTTTGAGTTCTAAAGTTCTATTATATAAGGCTCGGACATTCATGTTGTGGAGGAGAAGGAAATCATTCTTACTATGGAGACTATCTTTTGTGCGAGATTGGAGGATAGAACTTAGTCTTGTTATGTTAATTGGATGATCAGGGTTTAGAATTGATTGCTTTGAGTTTGTTAGAATTAGGAGAGAGTATTAGAAGAGAGTGAGTTTATGGTGCGGAACTGAAGGTTTTAGCAGATCAGCATAAGTGCGGGGTGGGAATTCTTTTTTTGAACCGTAACAGGTGGAACGTTGGATGAGAGGAAAAGAAATGGTCGTTTGTGAATTTAGGGCAACCGTTTTAGGAAGCCTGATGTTTCCCTAGTAGTTATCACACTTGGGATTGAGATCAGATTATCTTCTTCAGGGCAAGCTTAGGTGTCGTGACTTCGCGCACCAAAGGTTCAGACACATGCCACATATTAGTAGTTAGAAGTATGTGAGATGTGCTAACATCTCTTAAATCTCTTAATTGATGTAATAGGACTTTCATTTACGTTCTACTGCGATATTTAATCCATTAAGCGTATTTAAGTCAAAAATAAATTTTGGTAAGGGGAAGAAGGATCAAGTTGAACCACGACTAGGGACCATGTTTTCGTGCCTAATGCAATACACATTATATATGGAAAATTTATAAGAAAGCTTTTATTTGATATGCTCGTTCGTGAAAGCCATGTTTACTCCACAGAGAACAACGACATGATCTCGATCTTTAGAGCAATAATAAAGTGTATACTCAATTCTTTTGAAATCTAATTTGGAAGTAAATAAGTAGAAGTCTTCTATGATTAAGGAATAAACTTGACGAAATCAGAGGTGCTTACAGCGTGACGAATTTTTATATCACGCTTCTTAATTGAAGATTAAAGATTGGAACAAGAAAGTTTTCAAACATTTGTGATGATATAAATAGTTCTAACGTAATGCTCTCATAAGTGATGCACATGTGCATGTATAAAATTATGAGAAATTCCTCCTTATAAGGACGCAAAGTGCCTTTACTTATATCTTGTGAAGAAGCAGCGTAGCGATTGAAGCGGCTTAGTTTTCCCTTTCCTAAGATTTTTTCCTTAGGAGAAAGCGCTACCGCTCCAAGTGCGTCGAGAAACTTGGCGGTGGTTTTTCTCACCCTTTCACATAGTTTCACTGGCGATGATCTCCGCTTCTCGTTGCTGCATTGAGCCGCTAAGCATAGAACAAAAGGAAAAGAGAACGAGCATCGGAATGAATATCTGGACACACGACAATCTTATATTTACAAATCTGATGAATATTTTTTAATTTATCTTTTATAATATATTTATCTAATGTTTTTTTATCCATCTATATTATTGTATAAATATGTATAATTTTTCCTACATTAATCGGTTGTTCCAGCGCTGTGGAGGTCGTTTTGAAAAGGACAGTTGGTACTGGGAGAAAGAGGGGTATTCGTACAAGGTACGGCTTTGTTTTAATAAAATAAATTTACTATTGGATGGGACACGCGTTGTACAATTTACCATTTTTATTAACTGGTAGTCATATGTATTAGCTGTTCTGAAGTCTATAATAAGAAGTTAAATTTATTTAAAAATTTAATGGAACTTTTATAATTTGAGGGTACAGTCGTAGAACAAAATATAACACTATAGAAGTAGTTTTTATAATTACATTTCTTAATTATAAAAATAACAATAATTACAATATAATGAAATTAAATAATTTTATTTACGTAATAATTTTATCATGTTCCTTGTCTATAGAGCGCATGAAAACGTTGAAATTCCATTTATTCGTGTAATATATTTACATATTATTTATGTATATAATTTGTATGCAAACGGTAAATGTATCGAAAGATAAATTTCTCTTCTTTAATAGCGACGCTAAAGATAAAAGTAGGACATAATCGCTAGAACGATATCGATTAATGCATTTTTATTATTATAAGTGATATGTAATAAAATTAAAGAGGAATTTTATTATGATTATAAATTGATTTGACATGTAGAAAATAGAGACTACACAAGCGAAAAAAAGAATTAGTCATCTGTATAAAATGTTAATTTTTAATATATTTAATTTAAATTCATATAACAGTTATAACTATCTACTAATTAATGCTATAATGTATTCATTCGCTATATTTGCAGAATTCGCCTTCGTCATTGTGGCAAAGTTTACTCGGATTATCCTTTATTCGGTATTGAGGACTGATGGAGGATGTTTGAATAGACGGAAACAAAAGGTCTTTGTAACTATTATTCACTTTTCGATCGAAAGATTCGAGTTACTCTCCATGGAACACTTAGTGGAGAGAATGGATATGAGATGGATAGAAGGGCTGGAATCACTCGATAGTACATCGTGTCGGTCATCCGCGCCTGTCTTACGAGGAGCAAATCTTCCCCGTGAAACTAGCTGAACAAATAAGACACCGACAGCTGTCGCTATTCGGCGATAAGAGACTCGCCTTGAGCGCACATCTGCCTGACGTATTTCTTACGGGAAAATCAACGACCTTGCGATTTAATTTAAATCGCCACGTAGTCTTATCTAGAACTCGTAATCCCCGTGACTCTGTCGCTCGGAATTCCGAAAGTTTTTCATTTAATGGAAAACTAACTTATTTTATATTAATTTAATGAATCCATTATTCGTAAGTAAGGATTGTATAAGTGTAAATTTGAATGATTTTATTATTAATTGTTTATATTGTAAAGCTATTTATGTGTAATTTTAAATGCATCGCTACGAATAAAGACAACATATGTTTATAAAATATTTTATAATTCCAGTGGCAATGATGAATAATTTTTTTTTTTTTTTTTTTTTTTTTTTTTTTTTTTTTTTTTTTACTATATTTTATCATACTTTAGTGTGTAAAATAATTCTAAGTTTCAGAATTAATATAAAAATTTATTTGTAAATTTGTAAATAACAGGGACATTAACCCTTAAAATAATCAAGTATTTTACAGTAAAGATATTGTGCGTTCTTTTTATTTCTAATAAAAGATAACAAAGCTAGCGTTACATATGTTCGTACAAAAATTTTATCTCCAAAAATACAAAATATTAACTTATTTATCCAATAAAAAACAACACGAATATATAAGCTGTTTTCTTCAACCCGTTTATTGCAATTTCTTATGCTCTGTTAATATGCTTTAGATAGTTTTAAAAATCATTATTATTTTGCTAGAATGTGCTTTTAATGTTGAAATATGCTATTAAAATGTTTTTAAATGACATACTTTTAACATTACAATAATGATTAAATCTTATTTTACTTATGATTAAATTAGTTTAATACGTCATTCAACTTCTAATATGCATAGATGCTATATATTTTTAGTGGTATATACCTAAAGAGAAACCTAAGTACTCGATTGATGCCAAAATTCGTCCCGCTTTTAGCGCTGGATGGTATTACATCGTAAAACCAAACTGATATCACTTCCCACTTGTACGCTTTTTGATAATGTAGTACCCACTTACGTGATAACGTAGTACCTAATATAATATAATTTATTTATCGCTAAAAATAGATTTATTATTGTAACCAACAATGGTCTATTAAAACTAACATTAAATGTTGCAAAATTCTATTTTTAATATTTTTATATTACATTTTTAAAAAAAATTTATATAATTATTTACGTTAAAATTTGAGTTTTAAGAAAATAAAACAAAAATTATAAAAAATTGTCAAATTTAATACATTTTGTATTTGTAACATTACCGCGTACATAATATTTAATCGGAATATTTATTAAAATTCAAATGCAAAATACGATAAATGATAAAATTGGCCGAATAAGACGCACGTTATTTTAAAGTATAATATACGAAATTCACGTGAAATTTATTTGAAAACTTAAGAAATTAAATCGCGAAGGACTTATATCAAATACAAATTTTTTTATTATGATTAATTTTAGCCTAATAAAGTACTGCATAATGAATTTAAAAGTATTTATTACTTGCTTCTTACAAAGATCGTCAGGTTTACCCTTGAAGGACAAAATACGTCGTAATGCTTTTGATACGGAAAATGCGCCATTTTTAAGCAAAATTTAAAACGCAAGCGATGTAGACGAACAGGGTACTTTTATGGTTTTTCTCAGAATAGTCTATGCGGCCTGTAAACATTTTCCAATTTTATTAAATAATTAGCATTTTTACTTGGTTAATTATTTACTTACCTATTCGATTCGCAATTTTCCTTTTCGTAATTGTACAGTTTTTATTTTATAAGTTTGTTAATATTTCGCCTATTTTTATTAATATCAGTTAAGTTAATAACAATTCGTGGTTACATTTACATTTTTTCACGTTTTATGGTAGCTATTATTTAGTTATAACAATTATCGTTATTTTATATGTCAGTATTACTAATATTATCATTATTTTCTTTGTTCGATATTGTTTCTATTAACTTCCCTTAAATTTATTATTTAATTATTTATTAATGTCATTATTAACGCTATTATCATTATTTATATATTTTTCTCCCCTTTTTATGTATATAAATAAAGAAAACAAATAAGCAATATGATAAATGTTTAGAATAATAATAATAATAATAATTGCGGTATTTATTTTAGGGATATTTATATTATAGTCGCTTAATAATAATTAGCGAGATACAATTATATCGTTAAATATTTGTACGTGCATTGTTACTATTACTTATTATAACGCTTCGAACATTATCGCATTTGTTTACAATTATGTTTTAGCATTTTGTACTTTATATTTATTTAATTATTACATTATTATATCATATATATATATATATATATATATATATATATATATATATTAAATAATTAGTTTCGAAGCTACATAATGATAAGAATGTATAGAAAAAGAAAAATTATTTCTTTGTTATGTGCAATTGCGCGGTTGAGGGTGTCGTTGTATAAGTGCGTGCAAAATTTTCTTATCGGTGCGAGAGAAAAAAAAGAAAAATTTTCTCTACCGATTTTTGCTTTCTCTTTTCTTTCCTTTTTATGGAATAGTAGCCTAGCCTAGTGAGATAGGGTCGTAACAGTTGTAGAAAATTTGTATTAATAAAAATTAAAAGTACAATAAAGTGCAATGTATATAACAGACGTTGTCACAGAGAAAGTATTTTGAAATTGAACTCTAAATGCAAAGATAAAGGTATAAACATTAAAAAAAAATGTCAAAAATCAAATAGAAATGTAGAAGTTACTGAAGGATATTATTGTAAATTACGTAAAAAAATATTGCAACTACAATGATTAGTTTTAAATTTAAATTTATAAAAAAAAATTTTTTATAATACATACAACGTTTGGAATGTTGAAATTTATTGTGTATACCTAATTTTTACTTAATTTACTTAATTTATACTTAATTTACAGTTAAGTACCGTTACATAAAATTATATTTAGTAAGGAATAAAAAGCTTAAAAATGTGAGTACGAAAAAAATCTTTCACGATTTCCAAAAATAAATTCTGTTATTATGTTTATCTCGATATTATATCTCATGCCTGTAATTTATGTACTCAAGTGTAGCAATGCATGCCTTAAGATCCGCGCTGATTTTAATAATGAATCTTATTTTGATTATTTGTTTTATCAGGTAGAGTAAGATATTGAAAGGAATGTTTGATGAAAGTTTCTTTAATTGTACGGGCATTTAAAATCACGAAGTAGTAAGTTTATATAAAAAAACTATTAACGTGCATTCTATCTTATATGACGTAACGAGATTTTTTATAAATGTTTCGTAGAATAGAGGAATTTTTGATTTTTATTAGTATTAAATTCTGCATGTATTTTACGAGCCATGTGCACATGTATGTATATGCTAACAACATTCTCTAAAATTAATGCACTACAATGATTTTATAAAAACACATAATTTTCGAAATTGTTTATTATATATAAAATTGTTATAATCAATAAAGTTTTTTTTAATAATGATATTAATTTCACCCTCCTATTTTGAAATTGTCAACCCTCTTAAAAGATGTCTTTTAAGAATGAAAATTAGAATAAATTGTTTCTGATATCGTCTTTAATAATTATTACATAAAGTTCGTTTTAAAAAAAAATTCGAATACGAAAAATTTCTAATTTTGTTGTTACTACAACGATGTTGAATTCGGAATCATGTCATACATCTGTTAAGAAATTATTCCTTTTCTCTGAACAATTTAATTCGAGCTTATTCTGAAACTTTTTTGTATCTTATAATCCTATTTTTTAACAAGAAAAGTTTTTGTCAATTTTTCGATTCTATCACTCAACTTCTTACATATATAATTTTTATTTTCGACTCTCTTCAGATTCAGATACCATAGAATGTTTTTTCAATTCGTTTAATTGGCAACTTATTCTGCAAAAAATTGACAATACTTGCCCTCCGGTTCTTTTAATCTAAATTTGTATACAATAATAAGCAACTGGTCATCCTGAGGAAGAATCGATTCCTACTATATACAAAGTCATTTCATTAAACCAAATAAACAACGATATCCTGTGTTTTTGTTTTCAATCTTTTAATAATTTTATACGCCATCATTTCCGTTCTTATTAAATGTTTGTGTGTACGAGATAGCAATTGTTTTCGTTTAATTTCTTACCTCTTTCGAAAAATACGTATCTGACATCGTTGTTTTATACTCTTAGGTCTCTCGTCTTTCACAATCTTTAATCCATACACTTTCGCACAATTCTTTCTCGCTTAAGCTTTTAATTGCCACTGAATACTGATTAGAAACAATCGAGACCGAGCTTTGCGCTTTCTACCATACATGAATAGTTAGTGTGAAGAAATTACAGAAATAATTGATCACATAAAGTAACATAAAGTAATATATGAAAAATATAGAACTATTAATACAAATATTTGTAAATTAACTATAGCTTTAATTCAAGTTTTAATACGAGAGTGAAAAGAATTATATTTACCAAATGGACAAATTTATACATCTAATTATGAGAGTATTCTAAGCTAAGACTAATTTTATCACCAATAAAAATTCATATAATAAATGTAAGAAAATCATTTCTCGTAATGAAAATTAAACTTCATAAATTATTAATATGTATTTACGATCAATTTCATTACCATCCACGAAATAAATAACAATAAAGTACAATAACCAATTATCAATAGCTTAAAATTATTTTATCATTTTTTTATTTCTAACTATCAAATTTTCTTATTATTTACAATATAAATAATTATTTAAATGTCTAATACTTGATAAAACTAAGATGTGAATATTACGAACTAGAATCAGAAGAATTTATTTTCGCTGAGATAACTAGCGAAATCTTTGGTGGCAATTCGATGTTTGCAATTACTACTGTTGTTCTGTAATCATAAAATTGAATTACTTGTTACCTGTTCTTATATTATTATATAATAACAAATCTTAACAGTATCGTAAAAATTAATTATTTTACGTCAGTGAGTAAAGCAAAATTAACTTACCCTCGTTCAAACCCGGACCCCACACTAGATACATTAATAATAGCTTCGATAGCGTCAGGTAAATAACTAGAAGCATCTATAGTTTGCGGTTTATCATCGGAGAAATTAATAAGAAGAACGACACCTTCGTCAGAAGATTGACGTACTATAACTAATACTGTGTCGTTGTTCAAAACGTCAGTTTTTACAATTCCGCTTTTTAAAGCCTCTGACGTATTTCTTAATTCGGTTAAAGACTGATAAACCTTAAAGTGCGATTCAGGATCAGCCTTTTGCTTCTCCAAGTTCAAATCTTTATAATTGCTATTAATAGGAAGCCACGTATTCCTAGCAGTGCTGAAACCTTCAAGATTGAAGTTATGACTAAAACATTTTATGCAAATAACAAATTATATATTACAGTCTTAGGCTAATTTGCTGTTTATTAATTGTTATACGAAATGTTATGCGAAATCTTATCATTACTTTAACTTTAGAAAAGTAATTACATCATATACTTTAAACTACAGAATTTGTTAAATTCAGCACTATAATTTTTGTAATTTAAAAATTTTTATTTAGTCATAAGAAAAGTTACCTAACGCCTTCAAAAGATTATTAGAAAAAAATACTTTTTAAATCTTTCTTTCTGCTTATAGATGAGAAAAAAAACTTTTGCCCGAAAATATAAGCACAATTAAAACACATTAGATGTTAAAAACTTTAAAATTGAAAGTTAGCTACAATCTAATTTATGACTACTATATTTTTGACTAATTTCTTGATAAACAGTAATGATTAGATTCGTAATAAAAAATTTTAGCTTTTTTATTTATTTATTACGCATATTTTACCTGAATCCTGTGCGGCACTCCATTGGAAGGGTGTTCTACAAGGATCACGAGATCGACTTCTATAAGTTTGAGGGGTTAAAAAGCAAGCCTGCGGATCCTGCGTTTGTTCCCAAGTAATATCTAAATTATCCTCCATTCCAATTTCTTCGCCGTAATATGTGACTGCAATACCGGGAAGAATCATAGCAACTATAGTCATTTGATCAACCCTCCCAGGATATCTCGTAGCGATTCTACTGCGATCATGATTTCCCATCTGCACGTTAGATAAGTTTAATATCAAATTGTATATTTTATAAGATTAATTGAATGATAAATATATTGACTATTGTTTTATTTATACGCGAACGGTACTTATTTTACTCAAAAGGAGTTCAACGACATTTCAAGATTTTATAAATTTGTAGAAACTGTACAAAACGTTCCGCTACTCCGTGCATTTCATTTCTGTAAACTCAGAAAATATTGTGATATTAAATTATTAGACCTATTTTACAAAGAATGACAGAGATCATAACCGGAAATCATTATTCGAGACAAAAATTGAAATTGATCGAACCTTAAGTTAACAACCTGATTTTAATTACGGTTAACAATTTACAATTTTTTCCTAATTCGATCATATAACGAATGTCGTTCAATTTTAATATACTTTTACAAAATAGTTAAAAAGTTCTTTTAAATATGATGTTTCAGCGTATTATAATCAGCTAACCATAATTATAATTTATCTAGCAGTCGCGATGACTCATTTTTCATAAAGAGTGATAAAATGACAGTATTAGAATCGACGTAAATCAATTCGATTTCATTCTTACCACCCAATTAGCGACTTCATTATCCGGCATAAGGTTCATCCAATCATCGATGACTTTTTTGAAATCACTGGGCTTCGAAGTATTGCTAACATCCGTAATAAAATTGAAATTAAAAGGTATGTCAGCTCCAAAATCATAATATTTAATAATGCTCGTTAAATTCGTATAAGCCTCCGTCATAATAACCTATAAAGAAAAAGAGAAAAGAAATTCTGTTAATAAATCAGATGTTTACTATAATTCAAAAAGATTATTAAATTTGCATTTGCATCGCCATAGGCCTCGGGGTGGAGAGCAGAGGCGGAGGAAGACCGCTTTTTACGCCGCGGTCATCTGAAGAAAAGACGCGTCATTGATAAGCATTCCTCCCCCTCCTGTAAAGGGGAAAAGCGCAGGAAGGAAATTAAGAAGAGCGAAAGTCCAAGGATCGAGGACCGAGTGGGGTGCGGCGTTTTATCATCGCATCGGGTCAACCTCCGGGTGGACCGTGAATAGTCTTACGACTACCCTAGCGCTAACGAAGCCTTGGAGGTGTCAGTCCCATAGCAGCAACCTTTCGGCTCGTCCTTGAACGTGGAGTAGCTCGACGGTCTTTCAACCTGAGACTCGCGACGTTCACTCTCTCGTTCGGTGTAGGGAGGGACATCACGCCGAGGTTACCATAAAGCCCGGAATACGCGCCATAAGAAGAATCCATCGTTGAAACAATAAGTAATCACCGCGAACTCTAATATGTAAAATATTTTACCGGAGTTAGTTCCGTAAGAAGACCCATCGTATAGGGAAGCGTCAATGCGAACAATGTCACCGCCGATCGATTATAAAGCAAAGCAAACCGACGTTGAAAGTCGTTTGCCTTTTAGTATGTCCACGCTCCTCCTTCCGTAACGAATCCGGTCCAACGTCGAGCCTCCGCCAGTAAGTAAAGGAAGTTAAAAAAGGATTCGTTGTGCTCTCGGCGAAAACAAGCAGAGCAAAGCCGGTAGAGCATTCGGCAGAGGAAAAGCAACGAAGTATAGGAAGCAAGGACGTTACATATTTATATTTTAAATGGCAAACCTTCTCATCATCATTATGTACATCTGCCCAGTCATCTAATATTTTTCTCCATTCTGCAATTAGATCGTAGTTTCGTGGATCATTTTTTGTGTAAATATGATCGAGATACCTATAATCATCACTTGAAACTCCATATTCATTGGATAATGGCTCATCTGGAAAACCGTCTTTCTCGTAAATATGCAGAATAGCGTCTATTCGGAAGCCATCCACACCCTTTTCAAGCCAAAATTTCAAAATATTCTACAATAAAAAAGCATCTCGCATTAGCATCCTCATTATATCATTAAGTACACAACTTATTCTGTAGCTTTCGCCATAAATTAGACAATATTAAATAATTAAATAAAAATCAAAGGATATCTCTTGATACTAGTATTTGACAGTTTAATTTATAATTGTTTGTAATATATAGTAACTACGTTACTAACGTAAAAATCTCAGTTCAAACTTGTGTAACTTATTTAATTGAATTACGCAATTTATTTCAATTTTATATCGAAGAAAAAAATTAAGATTACAAAACATATTTTACAAAAAATTCTTCAAAATATTAGTTTTTCTAGTAGTAAAATACTTTCGGTAAAATATTTTTTAATATCTATTAAAAAAGATTTTTTTATGTATTTTACCGTTTTCGTATATTTTTAATATCTTTTCATATATTGTTTAAGATTTTATTATTATGTAATTAACAAACAAAATATACGTATACACTTAAGCTGCGTACTATGAAAATTAAATTGATGTTTTAAATTAACATATAATTTTGTTTATTTGCATATATAAATATTATTTACCTCCATTTCTTGATGTACATTGGGATTTTTAAAATCAAGATCAATTTGTCTATATTCAAATTGATGTAGATACCATAAACCTCTTGTAGCATGAAACATCCAGGCTGGACCACCAAAAACGCTTATCCAATTATTTGGTGGATCAGTGTTATTATTTTGTCCTGTAGCCCATACAAAATAATCCTTGTATTTGTCAACGCCATTCAAACTTTTAACAAACCACTCGTGCTTATTAGATGTATGATTAGGAACGAAATCCATCACAACCTTAGTAAACAATTATTTTTTAGTACATATTTATTTCTTTTTAATATCTATACGATATATAAAATTTATGATTATGAAACATTGCAAATATATTAATAAAGGAAGTTTTTACAATCCATCTTTTCTTCAACTGTGAGAGTCGTATGTTAAACGTGAAATTTTTTCAAAACATCGTTTAAAATTCTTTGTTTAAATGAAACTTTAATGTTACGACTGCCGACGCATAAACATAATACTTTTCCAATAAAGAAATTTCCAATATTACAGTACAATATTACTTTAAGTATATGGGTTATTGTATGTATACAAATTATTGCTACATATATTATCTTAATGATATTAAGATTATATTAACTTGGAAGAGATTTATTCAATAAAATAATTGTATATTTATATACTTTAATTCCTAGACTCTTTGCTTTCTGTATTAATGCCTCGAAATCTTCCACTGTACCAAAGGCTGGATCAATAGCACAAAAATCGGAAATATCATATCCAACATCAACCATTGGACTAGCATATATTGGTGATAACCATATGCCACCAATTCCAGCATCGACGAAATGTTCCAGTTTGTCCGTTATTCCTACATAACAAAATCATTTGTTTTAATTTCTTGGTCAATAATTTAGAAACAAATAAATCAATGGTCCACAAATTCGATATATATTCCTCATAAATATATTTTATTTTCATTTAAGAGATAATTAATTAAAACCTTCTAATACTCACACTTCGACATTAAAAAAAAGCAAGTAATTTTCATAAAAATTTATTTGATAATCAAATGCACATTTTCATAAAAAATTTAACACTATTATTGAGATTAAGAAATATTTTATGCAGAAAATTGATGAGAGATTTAAGTTTATGGAAAAAGATAAGAATCGAGCATAAGAATATTCACTTAAAAATATTAATCAAACCTTTTATTGAGCAGATAAATTGAAATATTTAATTACAACAACAAATGGTAAAGAACCAATAAAAAATATTTCGAAAAATCTGTAGTCATAATAAATATACTTTTTTTTCGTTTCCGTCATTATAATCTGTCATGATATTCAAAATTTTTAATTTATTGTGAAGCAAAATGCGTCGAATAACGAAATTACTAAATCTCTTGTTTACACTTGTTAATTCAATCACGTAAATTAAAATAAATTCAAAAAACAATTTAAATTGAATAAATTAAATAGCGTACAGCACGCAACATAATATTAAATTATATTAACATGAAATTAAATTTAAGGGAAGCAAAGTATAACGTAAAAATGACACACATCTTTAAATCAAGAAGCATATGGGACGAACACTTTAATTCTTAATATCAGATAATAGTAATTAGTATTATATAAGTTATAAAATACGTAACTACTGTTTCTTCAATTCTAATATTAAAAGGAAAAAATTTGTATATTATTTAGGAATTTATATTTAGGAAAATCCATTGATTCTAAATAGTGATTAAATAAGCTCAATTAAATACCTTTAAGATCACCAAGACCATCTCCATCGTTATCCATAAAACTTCGCGGATATACTTGATAAAATACTATATTTTTCCACCATCCCTTATTTTTTATTTCCCCTGTTACAAGAGCGACGCTAAGTAATACGATGAAGTATAACCGTAAAGAAGTCATCTTGAACTGTAGAAATTTCATCGTATTTGTGTTATATATAATGATATACGATCGGTATATCACAGTTTCAGTAGATGTAGATACTAATAATAAATAATAAAGATAAATAATCTACTGTCAATATTATTTCAAAACTCAACTCACTAATCATATACCTTAGTTACATACGTATATTTAAGTTACCGAACAGAACCAATCAAATGAGAATCGTTTGCCATTCGCTACAAATGCAATAAAAGCAGATATAAATTTTATAATTGGTTCAGCCTTTACTTTCAATTATGAGACAATATATGCGTGATCGTATTTTTATAATATTAATAATTTTTATGATAACAAAGGTCATAATGATAATAATTTTAAACAAGATCATAAATTTTACAGGTATTTGTAGGCGTATCAATTTATTCAACGTCTTATTTAACTGATATATTTCGGTAATTATCATGAAACTCTAAAATCCTTTTATTTAATCTTTAATCTATGTAAATGAAAATAATATAAATACAATTTATTTTACATTGCAAATTTTACCGTGAAATATATTTACAATACGATTACAGCTAGTTGAGAATTTTCTATTTTGGATATTTTTATATTTAATAGAAGTAAGGTTTCTCTTAAGTTGTAAAACATAACTGAGATGTGCATTCATTGAATAATAATAGTTCTTCAACACTTTAATTATGCAATTTTAACTTTAATTTTTTCTTATTTAATTAACTGATATTTTACTCATTTTTAATTTCTCGTAAATTATTTCATTTTACGAAGTATATAAAATCTTTATATTCTCAATGATCTATACGTTCCTCCCAAAAATATCATTTGCTTAAGTTATTGTTTAATTGATTAAAATTTAATGTTAGAATAAGCCATTACTTTAAAAAATTTTACTATATTTACATAGCATATTTATATAGTATACGAGTTAATATATGTTGAATGAGGTAAAAATAAATAAGAAAGTATGGTTTCTAAACTTTTCAGTTAACTTTCAAAAATAATTATTAAAAAATATTCAAAAATTATATAAAATAATTATTATAATTATAAATTATAACTAAGAGTACTTATTTTGGATTTATATTTATATCTTAAAAACTTACATTTTATATTCAACTAATATCATATATTATATAAACGGATATTTATATTACTTTTTTAGTATAAAATAATTAAAAAATCCGAACTAGTTTTTGTAGTGAAATTGATATGTTGAATGACCCTTTGTTTTATGGTAATTATCGTAATAATAAATGTTTTTGTTGACATTTATAATGTAACCATTTAGTAATGTGAAGTTTTATTAAATAAAGCTATTGTCTAAAGTTGTGAGTAATTGTCAAAAGTATAAACAAAATAATACATTATTATTTACATTAAAGGTTTCATTGGCAATATTGAAGCAAACATATGTATATTAAAGAAATTAAAGAAATGCATTTTTCCTCTTATAAGAATCTGTGATAATATATATTACAACTGAATCGAGTAAAGCAAATAGTAGTGCGTCACTTTTTTTGAATATACTAAAGATTAATTTCTCATCGCCGAAATAAATAATTTCCTATTCCTATGCACCTATGCTTGCCAATAAAACATAATTCTGTTAATTTAAATATCCTTTATACGTCTATTTCATACAATTCGCATTGGTTCTCATTTTAATAATACATGATAATGAAAGTTGGAAAAAGATGAGAACGAATAAGAACCGAAGCAATTGATTCTTAAATAATTAAAGATTAATACTTACGTAAGTAACTCGTTACGGCTGAAGCATCTAGATGAGCATTGTAATTACTCTTATTGTACACCTGATTAGATAAAAACAAGCGTCATGTAAAGCGTATTGCGTTGGCGGAGGGGTGTGTGACACACAATCTCGCCATCCTCTGAGCTAAACACCAAAATTACTGGTTGATGTGAACATCGGCACGACAGCACCTATCACCTTTTATCGTTTTATCTTTTAACGATATCTACTTTTCACTGAGCTAATATAGTTAATCAATTATAGAAGGCTCTTAAATAATTAAAAATTCTGCAAACAGAATACATAACTCGAAAATGTTTGTAGAGTTCCTGACCTGCAAGAATAAATCTCTCTGGAGTCTCTGTAGGTGTTACAGCTGAAGATCGATCGATGCTCTTTTCGTTGAAGAAAACAACCGTTCATCTATCTCTGCTCGGTACCCTTTTCTCTAATAATTTCTACTTTCGTTATTC
Organism: Wiebesia pumilae; assembly: GCA_018907045.1. Classification (NCBI taxonomy): domain Eukaryota; kingdom Metazoa; phylum Arthropoda; class Insecta; order Hymenoptera; family Agaonidae; genus Wiebesia; species Wiebesia pumilae. The sequence continues at coordinate 3,725,451 of JACCHZ010000113.1, read as the reverse complement.
CCTCTAAAAGCGCGACTTAAGCTATAAATTATTATCGCGAAGTGCTAATTATAGAAAAGCTTAATAAATATTAAAGCGTAAATACTTGAGAAGTCTTTGGTTGGATCGCACGACAATGGGAAATTCAAAATACATCCGAGCTTTTAAGCCTTTTGACATAATAAAATAATAAAAAAAGCCTAACTGAAGAATTTATCGCATAGGAAAGTTTTTCTCTGAATCGTAACAAACTACTGGCATCTTATACGCTAATCAATAAAAAAGGGGAGGAGCAAGTAAAATTGTAGTTTCATTTCACTTCGTGAGCATATTTTACTAAAAGAGTTAGCTGTCATTTTTAATCTAATCGAATTAATTATTAATAATTGGAAAACATGATGAGTAAAGTCATTGTCATTGTCATTTGCAATATTAATTTACACAACGATGATTAATAAAGAGACGATATTTAATTGAGTATATAAGCTTCGTTTTACAGATTTCTTTCTAAAACGTCAGTAAACGCTTATATTAATAAGAGCATAACCAAAAAGTTTTGATTTTCATGTATTTATAGGAAATAAAAACTAACACAAATAAGTGAAGAATGAATTAAGGAAAAATGTATTACATTTTGATAAAGATGTATATTTCAACTGCATTTAATACATATTTATTTCATAGTAATCAAGAATGTAAAATAAAAACAATATTTGTTTAAATAATTATATACACATAATGCACGTTTCTTAAAACTCTAGCAATAACTTTAAATACCTTAAACGTTATAATTTCCTATAATTTTTTATTATACCGTTGAGTTTTTTATTTACAAATACCTATTCAAGATACTACAATAATCCTCCAAATAAAAAGAAATTTCGACGATATAATAATGTAATGAATCAAAAATTTAATAGCATAAAAATTCTTATTTGGTAAAAACATTATTAAAATACCTTAAAATAAATTTTAAACAAGTTACTGAGCGTGAAACGAAATTATTAAAATTTATAAAATTTAATTAAAGTAAGTGAAATGGTAAAATAGAGACGATAATTAAAAATAACTAAACATTAACACCGGTTCGTTTAATTATTATTATTTAATAAATTATTACTGTTGAATAAATTTCTTAACACATCTAATTTTAAAGAAATTTCATTAAATACAGTCAATTCAAATTTCAATATCTCCAAATCTTGAAAGTTACACATACGCATTACTGTGCTTTTCAAACAGTATTAAAAATTGTATCTTAACTGATACCTAGAATTTTCATTATCCAACTAAAATTTCCAATACATGCATATATTTTACATTTTACAAAAACAATATTTATTTTATTTAAACTCCAAACTTTTCATTTACTTACTATTTACTTATAAATATAACTTAAATGAAATCAATGATTTCCAAAGATAAATACTCATAAAATTGCTATTTTTAATTAACAGGCAAACCTACCAAATTAATTAATATAGGTAAGAAATCTGGTTTTATCGTGTTTTTATCCAATAAAAAGGTTGTGGGTACACCAAGTGAGCTTTTATTATTCAAAGATTTATCGATGTATTTATCCCGTATTGAAATAGTTTGGTCGTGATGAGTATTAGAATCGGAATTCAATTCTAGGATATTCAATTCAGTATATCTCTCGCAATACAATCCTTAGTGAATAAAACTAGCCATGATAAAAGTTTCGAGAATTTGAAAAGAGGAACAGTGTCAATATTTAACAAAAAATTATCTAGACTATTTGCATAGTGGAATCCGTTGACTATTTCAAAAGACGTAAAATTAAATAAAAGTAAAATCTGATTATTTTTAGGTTGAATGTTGCTAATAAATTCTATTCGTACTTATATAAGCAGAATTAACTTTAAAAATCTGTGCAAAAATCTTAGCTTTTCTGTCTAAAACATGCTTCGAAAATAAAATAAATACGTAAGCATCATTCTTTATTAAATTACATTTTCTCGTATAATTAATCGTCATCTCTAATTACTTTATCTTATCAATCTTCTTTATATATTTACATGTTATACGGTTGTTTATTTACTATATTGGTGTACGTATCATGAAACGTGGGAAAAATGTTGCAATATACTATATTAATTTTAGCTGTTTCCATAAAACTTCCATTGAAATTGTAGAAATTTATAGGAGTTAATGATCTGACTTTTACTATTAAAATATAATTACTAGATAAAAAAAATTCTTTTTTCAATACAATTCTGCAATTTTATCATGTTCTATGGAAATTAAGCGCAAAATTCTAAATTATTTAAGAATGCAACTGCACACAGTTGAACGATAATATTATATATATGAAATCTGTCAAAAAAATGATATTATATAATTAAAAACATAATATATTATGTCTTGTGAAATATTGGAAATACATTTTGTTAGAATGAGAAATTCGTATTTTTTACTTTATACTATGATTGAAAGTACAAGTGAACAGCATAAAATATAAGCATGACAACGCTTATTTTAAAGTTAAAAATTTAAATATGCATAAAATGAAAGTGTTATTTATGTGCCAAATTTATGTTTTCACGTAAGCATAATCTAAACATAATTTATTAATTTATAGAACTATAAAACAACATGTGATTTACTGTTTGGAGCATCACGCAAATATATTATGTATCTATATATATATATATATCAAAATAATTTATTTTAATTTTGTATAATAAAATAATACGATTCATGGTATTAAATGAATAATATTTATTTTAAAAATTTGAATTAAATTCAAACAATTAAAAGTCCAGAAATTAGAATTACAATTTTCAATGACACAAAATAAAAGCAACACTTCAAATAATTCATTGCATTAATCACAATGACACCTAAAGTAACTTTCATTTATGATGATACATTATGTATATAAAAAATAAATATTCCAAGATATTATGGAACAAATGTATGTCACGTGATGAAAATTTTCAATTTTCCAAAATTATTACTGCATGAATGGGACGTGCATTTTTATTTGCAATAAATTAACGTCCGTTTATTTCATATGTAAAATGTCATGTAAATTTCATCAAAAACCCAAATCATTATCAATGTTTAATTATATAACATAAAAGAATCTTCATTATCATGTGCAACTTATATTTGTTACGACCTTGTCGTCTACTGTTCGTTTTAATTTATCAAAAATTTCTTTAATAAATATCAGGCATCTTTGATTTGAGATGTGTTTCTTTTTTCTTTTTAATAATTCTGGTATCGGCTGTCTTATAAAAACATAATTGGAACAATTTACTAAAGAATTTAATTCCATAGAAGATAAAATTTTTTAAAATAATGCTTACACAATTAAATACGAATTATCTTGATATATTACTTATGTTGTATACTTGTTGTATTACTTATAATGCTTCACCAGGTGAAGTAAAAACATGCAGAAATATGTATGTATATGATGCAAAATATATAAAGATAAAAATGTGTATTTATAGTATTTGCATTTAAAAATATCATCAATGTAGAATATACAATATTATTGAGATAAACACAGTGGTAATCGAAACTTACTTTTCTTTATTTGCAACTGTAAAAGAAAGTAAACTATAAATAGGTAGGTTCTAGTTAGATTTTCTTATACATAAATTATACTTTAATAGAATGAATTATCGTAGTGTAAAAAATTAAGACCCATTTAAAGTATAGACATATGTTTATTTACTTTTAAATATTGTACAATAATGCGTATCTGTACTACTTATTTAATACTTAAAGTGATATCTTGACAATCAGTTAATTTTACCTTCTCTTTTATATATATATATATATATATATATATATATATATATATAATCTTTTTATTTAACGTGCAGCAAGTAGCGGCTCTTTCATAAATTCATTTATCTCATTTACACATACGAAATAATAATAAATAACACATCACATTCAGAGAAAAATAATGACCCTTTTTACGCTCAATAGGCCCTATGGAGATTTTATTTTCGATGTGTTCCATTAGATACCCTTCATTTATAAGGTTAATTTAAACCGAGTCCTCGTAATTCTTTTTACAAACTAGAACAATAATAACAATAATAACATAAAGCACGGCTTTCTTCTTTCCACCTAATTAGTACTTATTTTTCTTCCCTAGTTATTATGTAATTTATTAATTATTGATTTAGTTTCACAATATAATTGTAATAAAATGCAGAGCATCTGATCTGCGTTAACAACAGAGAAAAATAAAAAATATCGATGATATTGTTTGAACCCCGTGTAAAAATAATTTCGCAATAATTGAAGGCTATGATATTCGAGGGCTTACTAATCCTACTAAAGTTATCGCTACTTCTTCAGGACCCATGTCCTTTTATCTGTAGTACTTGTAGAATTATGTAAATGGTTAAGTAAAATATTCTGAATTAATCGAATGAGAAATAATATAAGTCAAGAGTAAGGAGTTGATATAACACTCCCAAAGAAAAAGTTATCCGGTATGATTTATTCTACTGGGACATTGAAAAAATACAAAAGGGCTTTATCAAACAATTTAGTACAATACACTACAAAGTATAGCCTAAAAATAATCATCTAATTGATTTAATATCATTCACCTTGCTTATCTATCAATTTTATTTACAAATTATATATGAAACCGCGATGAAAATATCAGTATAAATGATTTGAATAAGACTTTCGCAATGCCTCGCACTAAAAGTATGTCTGCAGCTTTGTATTAAAAAATAAAAGAAAACCACAACTCATCCGTAAATTAGACTAATCTATCATTTAATCATTCTTTTACTCAAGACAGTCAGCAGACATGATAAGTCCCACCTACACACGGTCATGAAGATTAGAATGTATACGCAGCCGCCGATATAATCGAAATTTAATTGATAATTCTTCCTATTCATCCTCATGAGATCTTCCCAAAAATATCAATAGAATTAAAATATTATCTCAAACTTACGGAAACAATTCTGGAAGCCATGTATACATAACAATTCAGAATGTCCGGAATGGGCGTCAACCTACAAATTTACCACCACTTATGAAAGTATGACTTGTATCGATGATCTATATATAGCTTTTAGAGGTCGGCCCAAAAATCCTGTCTCACAGAACTATACGACTAGTACCCGGGAGGAAAGAACCGATGGAAAAAATAGACAAAATTAAAAAAACATTTGTAGCGGAAGATTTTGCTTACTATCGATCTATTCTCCAAGGGACTGCAGTATATTGTAACATATTTTATAATATATTCTAATATATCTCCAAAGAAATTGTAATATATAGATTATCTTTTTCGTTTCATCATTCAATAAGGCAAAGTAAAATAGCCAGCAGGTACGAAAGAGAGCTTTCAAACATCGAATCTCCGATATGCAATATTTATAATACTCTACGATTAACATCGAGCTTGCTTGAAAGTTAGGACCGTAGAGCCCTATTAGGTGTTTGGTGGAGCTAATCACAGTTGGAATTCATCATTATCATTGACCTTCTCAGTGCACGTTTTATAAAATCTAAAACGATAAAAGCGACTATCAAGCAATTCCTATACGAGAGAAATGAAAATTACAAATGGCAAGCCAACGAAAGACCATTTTTCGTTGAGAGTAATAGACATCATCGATCCTCTGCTTGAGAATCTGTCTAAGATTAACAGAACTAAAGAGGGAATTATAGCTCTGAATTACTACAAATCATAGTATTCTATGTATTCTTGAATTTTTACAACAATATCTTATTGGATTCTGCATTTCGGATATCCTCTTCGTTATTCGATTGACAAGCACATAAAACTTGCATAAATATAATTTAGTGATCTATCACAACACTTTATCGTTCCTAAAAATATATACAGATCTTTTTTTTCTTTTCACAGAACGTAGAACGTCTTTTACCTTAATAGTTAAAATTTACAATATTCATTAGACAGAATATAACCTTTGGTGTAAGAGAAAGAATTTTCCCATTTCACTTATCTACAAAGATACTACAAAAAGGCGCAAGTCTCAGCAGTCAAGGAGAGACCCTTTTTGTGCCCAATATCGATAAAAAGACCTTCTGCCTTTACTGTTTTCTACGGAATAGGACAAGAGTGGTCTCTGGTCTTCTTTTGTACTCTGAGATAAATTATCGATAATTACACATAAATTCGTATATATAATTATCGTTTGGTGTTTTTTTTTTCTTTTGTTTTCACTTGGAGCGCGGCCCTCATCAATGACGAAGAAAATATACACGACATAAACGTCAAAAATAATCTCGTGAAATTAATAACAGTCGGCGTCATATACATACATATATATATATATATATATACATATATATATATATATATATATATATATATATACACATATACATATACATATACATATATATATATATATATATATATACACGATCGTATATCTAACATCGCCTTCTCTTTCTTTGTATCTGCACTTTCAACGCGAAGTGGACGGTACTGGATTTATTTGACTGGACATGTAACAGCAGTAGCAGGGACCCAAAAAATCCGAAGGCCTGTCATTAAAGAAAAATACCTTATTATTTTTAAATGAAAACGATGCGTACATCCATCAACTGTTTGATAAGACAAAAGTTGTCGTTATCTTGTAATATCTGCTTTTTAACAATATATACCTAGGTCGACTCTGTGGTCTTTGATCGAGATGTCCCTGGTTATGCGATCTACTGCCTTGACTACCAGTCCCTGATGATAATTGCTAGGGCTGTGAACTTTTATTACTAATATTCAAAGTTGTTTGACTTGCAGTATCCGACTTGTCGATTTGCTTTTCCGCATTTTGACTAAATAAAGAATAATCACGATTAAATTCCTTTTGCATAAACTTGTAAGCGATAAAATTTGTTTGACAAAGTACGTGAAAGCGAAAAGAAATGTCTACCAAACTCAAATTCAACTTACTCCCTGCGATCGAAGGACGAAGAGGAGCTGCTGTCTTCTGAAGCATTAAGCGTTTTCGATACTTGCGACGAGTTTGTTTTCGATCTATTCGATATACTTTCACTAGAATGTTTAACCGCGTTAGTGGAAACTTCGTTATGACTCGTACTCTCGTATTCTTCGACAGGTAAACAAGTTTCCACCATTGCTTCTAAACAGTTGACGAAAAGCTCTGCACTCTCTGCTGTGTGATTACACTAAAACGTAAACGTAATATTTGGTCATTGAAATGGAAAACTATGCTTTCACTTGGTAAGTAATGTATCACCTTTGTGTATGGCCCGGCAAACCTCCAGAGTCCTCCAAAGCCACAACTCTGTAAGTAATGAAGTTGCTGTTGACTTGTATCTTCACAAGCAATCATATTTTGGATAATGGCCTGCACCGAATTGAGTATTGCCTGATCGTGGCAAGATGATAGAACACTATTGATTTTGGCATCCAACAAATTATGACTGCAATATGGGTTAAAATTTAATATTTTCTTTTTTCTTCTAAATTTCTTGCGTTGCTTAAATGGAATATTTATATTGTTGATAAAATTAAGTTTGTTTCTAATAACTGCATATTATTGTAAAAATTAATACAATAATTGACGCTTCAGAATCGTGAAATTACCAATCATTACAACAATCAAAGAAGAGTATTGATTAACGCGAATAAAGCGAACATAATTTATGTACATTTCACAATCAAAACAAGAACGAAAGTTTCCGTTTTAAATAATGAGGAATGCATCGGTTAACATGGTGATATCTTACTAAATCGTAAAGTTTCTCATATTCAAACTAAATAAGCCGATCAATAAGCCACGTTTACTTACATAACTGGAAAAACCTTGGGAAAAACAACCGAAGCTTCGGCAAGATATTCGTAAAGAATTCTTGTTTCGCTCTCGTCGGTAGAGTATTTGACGAGTGTTGCCAATACAGTTAAAACGAGGGTTTGCGTTGAGAAATCCGTTAGGACATCGGGATCGAGAAGTACATTGTTTTCGTTACTCACGCTAATGCGAGTACTGCGATTCTAGGTAAAATAATTAAATAGATTATTACATACACATATATAATATTATCTTAATACTTAAGATTAACGGAAGTTTTAGCAAATTTCAAGTATTTAATCTAGATTTTCTCCGCAAAAATAATTAATGCATTAATTTAAAAAAGAAAAATTATTTTTATTTGAAAAAACTGTGGCTCTGAATTTGAATCAATTGACAAACAACAGAAACTACGTGAAAATGATTGCAAAAAATCATTTTTATCTCAAACCTTGGCTTCCAACTCCTCGGCTGCCTTGACTTCCTTGGTTGAAGGCATAGAGAAAGACCGTTGAGTTTTAAACATAATTCGTCCAGTCTTATTAGCGAAAGAAGTTTTTTGTATTGCATCGCATCGTCGGGCATAGTACAGATGGGACGATCAAGATTTGAACAGTCGAAATCATTTGCGATCAGATCAGGCACAGCAGTTGGCATAGGCGACATTGTCATCGATCGTATATAAAAATAAATCAGTTTTGTCATGAAATATTGACTACGTTAAAAAATATCCAAGGTTAAAATTTTTATATACTTGTCTTAAATTTAACAGTATTATTTTTCGCTTATATCCAAGTCGATATACTTTGATGCATACAATTTTTCGCAACTCGATTTCTAACGTATAAAAAATGTATAAAATTTATGCATTGCAATTCCAATGTATTCAATTATTTATCATAAATTTTTAAATGCAACAGCTTAAACCATCTATTGGTAAATCATATTTTTCTATTAAGTACTAAAGTACTTAATTTGGAAGCTGCTTGAGAATATCTAATAAGTTTCTCATTCGGATCATATAAATGAAAATGAAATCTCTTGATTAAGAAACAACGAATGAGCAATGGAAAGCTCATGCTATGTTCCTTGGTTTTAATCAATTTCTCATCCAAATGTTCCAATTCGTTTAATTAATGCTTACAATTATATACTTGTTATGCAAATAATTAAGTAAAATACCTAATAACTTATTTATAAGGTAATTGTGATATTAGAATCAGTCGGTTGGTGTCTCAAATAAATAATATTCCAAAATTTCGTTTTTATAAAAATAAATTATGAAATTGTAAATACGTTCATCCTATAAATTAGCGTTTAAAATCATTGTAACGTGTTCTTAAATACACATTTCCCTTGAGTTGTATTTAATGAAAGGCATATTTATAAAAACCAAATTTGTTATTAAATATGAAAAATAAAAAATACAATAATTAAAAAAAAGAAACAAACATTCTTATCTTTTATCTTTTATGAACAATGTATAAATATACCTGATGATACGACGAATGATACTTTTGCTGTTTAGCTTGATTTAATGCTGTTTGATCAAGTAGGTCCCAAGATTTTTGTCTTCGATTGGCTGGATTATTTGCATTACCAGGCGCGTCCTAAAATAAACATGAGATTGTATCGTAATAATAGATAAATAATGATAAGGAAACATGCAGCTATTCAGTTTTTACAGATATTTCATAAAATTTTTCTTCAACTTAAATTGAAACACGTACCGTACAATGTAAGTCAAGAGTATCCAAAAAGTCTGTACTTCCAGATTCACCAATACTTCGATTTAACGAATGTCTAATATGGCATCTACTTCTAACTTCTTCAGATACAGAAACTAGAGCTAAATAAAAAATTAGGTTTTTCTTCGCTTATAAGTCATACATAAAATGAAAAGATTATTATCGGGTCAAGTTCTTAGAACAAATAACATATATTTTATATGTTTTGTTAAAGTATTGTTATCAAGTTCAACTTTGTCTTGATCAGTGCATGACAGTACGAATTATACGTATTCCGTGTATTTTGTAAATAATTTTTTATATACTTTACTTATTGAACCATTTAGTATAATGCAGATGCGTGCGTTTTATAATGTCAATTAATCCAATATGTTGAACGCGTACAACATGAATAATAAACTTCATGTTTCTTATCTTTATATTAACATTTATCTTAAATTACTGTATCATATTTCTTATGTATCACATAAACATAATTTAAACATAAAAGCTGGTGAGTTAATACGACTGGCAATGAGATACTTTTTTAAATCCTTAGCTGATAAAAATTTCTCGCTTTTAAAATAAATATCGTAACTCTTGTACAATATAAAAGTCACGGATAAAGAAACAACTTTTAACTAAAAGATTTTGCATATTTAATGCTTACGTCTTTGTTGATAAAAATATTTATTCTTTTGATCAAAGGTCATTTTTAAAATCATGACGAATTTCATTAAACCAAACATAATTAATGTAGAATTAAGTACAACGTGAAAGCTAACGTTCAATTTATAAAGCTCGTAAACAAGCTCTGCAATAAAATTCAAAATTTTTGAAAATAAGTGCAAAAAATAACATTTTTAAACACAACCGTCCATGAACCTTGATAAATTTATCAGCATCCAAACAAAAATAAAAGTATTGTAACAAATGTTCTTAAGTAAAATGTTACAAAATTGATTATTTAATTAAGCTTTGGACTAAATGAAAAATTGCTTAATATATATTTAAAAAACGTAATTAACGTTTTTAAACTATAACTCTGACACCATTGTAAAATGTAAATTATTAATGAATGGTTGACATTAACACAAAAGAACTTTACCAGAATTTTATCGGAAAATCTTAGTAAAATTTTTAAATAAATAAGGAATATTAATAATCACTATTATATTATTATTCACGGTGTTGTTTATTAAAAAGTCTTATTCTGTTATAAACATTCCGAAAACGTTACTCAAAATTATAGATTATCATTAAATTTTAATTAATCTTTAGATAAGCGTGTCTACGTTGTTGGAATTTAAACAGATTGCAAGATTTTATGTAGAAAGAAAAGCTAATAGTGCCATAATGATTAATATAGTTACTCATACAATGATAATACGAGGTAATAAAAATTCATGAATACCGACGATATTTTCTTAAAGACGTACTTTCTTGGTAAAATAAATATCTGTATAATCCAAGCAGCAATATGCATTAAAAAAATGAATCTCTACAATTAAAATCGAATTCAATGGACCAATTTACAAATAAAAAACACACTGCAATGATGGATACGCCAGAAATCCATTTAAGATTTGTGAATTTGGATAAACTACACGTTTCCTGAAACTTCTAAAGATATCTTTTTCAGGCTCAAGTCACACGAGTACGTCAAATGTGTCCGTCATACGGCATCGTAAAATGATAATACGAGGATAATAGGAAAGCACAAAAGACAGAACCCAAATAACTCACCAGCAAGGTAAGCCACGCTTTCCGGTGTCACCTCGAACTTGTCCCTCCTAAGGGGCTTTGCAACGATCGCAAGTAGCATCGTCAGTACACGCGTGGTGCGCGTGACCGTCGTTGGAGTTGGGTGTCGATAACCCTTGAGAAGATGTCCAACAAGGGCAAAGTGGAAGTTCGATTTAAAGGACAGTCCGACTGCGTGATCGAGCTGCTTGAAGTGCCACTCGAGAGGCTCGCGCGTCAACATCATCACGCGTTCGAGGGTCTTGTCGTCGAAGGTACCCTGGGAGTCGAGAGTGTGGAGATTCTGCTCGAGCAACGCCAATCCGGATGCGTAGAGCGACGCCTCGTCCAGCTGAAGTACGGAAGTCGCCACCCAAAAAAGGAAGCGATGGATCGGCGACTCCTGCCGTTTGAGAAATGAAAAATCTTTAATTAGGTCATCTGTCGATCTTTTTCCTCTTGCAAAGTTACGTTTAAATTAATTATTGTGAAACATGTGGCAAAACATATGAATTTTATAATATTTAAGGCTGATAAGCTGATTAATTATTTCATTTTTTTCTTCAAATATTTTAAAAGAATTTTGTTATTTCCATAATAATTAGATTATACATTTTAGTTAGTGTTTCTTATGTTTAATTTAATTTTGAAATAACTTTTGCCATGACGAAGACTTTTCAGCCTATGAAATATAAAATGATGAATTAAATTTTAAATTGACAAAAAAATGACAAAGCTACTTATACTGTAAAATTTAGAAAACTTAACAGAAACCTACTAAAACGATCTCATAATATTAAAAATTTAAACTACATGTTATCGTTAGCCGTCATTAAATAAATAGTATCTTAATTAATTATTGATGACCGTACGATATTTTGATCGGTACTGCAATTATAATTATTATTAATAAAATACATAATATATTTTTAATTTATAACGTCATGTATAACTTTCACAAATTTATTATACTTGTCATTTAGTCTTGATCGACAACAATTTAATGCTTTGTAAATTTCACTAAATGAATAAAGATTCACACAATGATAAAAATTTGTATTGCAGATAATAAATAAATGTTATTTAATAAGTACCTTTTATAATTGTATGTATATAATAAAAATTACGCACAGAGTTCTTGTATTGAAAAATCAAATATAAAAATAATCTGAGTATAAATAGTTATATAAGAATTTGTGCAAAAATTCATTTTTTGTAACATTTTTGTATGAACGTTTATTAACTTGCATAATTTATTACGTTTAATATGTACGAATAATGCACGAGATAAAATTACACATTAAATAAATTAATTTTTTAAATATTTACTTAGTTACAGCTAATTAAATGCAATTTTTATGTTTAATAAGAATATAAGTTCAAGAAATTGATTGATAAAAATGTTATATGTTTGTAAACAATTTATTAAACGAAATTTAAAAAACACGCTGTAATAATGTTTGAACAAGTTTCATATTGAAACACTTTTATATTTTTCTGATTTAACTCTGAGCCAATATCAATATACTCTTTACTTATGATAGATTCGTGTACTTGTATAAATGAATATTAAGCCATTTATTTAATATCTCGAAAATATCTTCTAAATCTTATTTTTAAGCTTAAAAGTGTATCTTATGTAATATTTGTATTTTTTTATATTATCGCTAGCTTTGTTTAGAAAGAAAAGTAAGAGACGAAAAAGATAAAATAAAAATTTTTAAGACGAATATATATAAAGAAATTTTTAAAATGAATTCCATTCATTTATATACTTTATTGAAATGAAATCTGTACGTTTAAAATGTCAAAAAATCCTTCAAAAGGATCAGAAAGTGATTACAGTTAATACATTAATTTAAAGTAAAATAAGAAAATAAAAAGTTTAAAAAGTAACGAATCCTTAAAAAAAAAAGCACTCTTTACGGTGTACAAAAGGATACACGTATTCATGAATAATTAAACATTTAATAATAACACAAATTTAATAAAATATTGATAAATTAAATATTTTTAAATTGCACGTGCACTACTTTGAAACTAGATTTTATTACTTTAATTCTAAAGGTACAATTGGCATCTTATGTAACTAAGATTTATTCATTTTTATCAATTTAAGAAAACTTTTACATTATTATCAATGCATTGCTTAATTATTCATGTTGTAAATATACTTTTAATTCTTCAAGGTGTTTAAATTTTAATTTTATTAAAAAGAGATATCAGTACTTATTACGATAAATACCTTGAAAATTTGTATTTTTATGAAAACTATAAATTGCACGTGATTTGACGTATTATTTTCGCAATTGTTAATACACGTAAATCAATGAGTGTATTGCCAATTCGAGTATCGATTAAGTCGTATGAAGAAAGATTTGTAAATTAATGTAATTTTAATCTCGATATTAACGTGGCCTTTTAATTATTTACGTCACGCTCGCGCACGCATACGTTTATATGACGTTTATATGACGTTTTAAATACGTTTATATAACGTATTTAAAACTGTCTAATAACGTTGCATTATTCAACGAATATAGGCCGCGTCATTACATTACATTACACGAGACATATTTATTCGTTCGTTTCTTTTTTAAATTAAAAAGATGCACAGAATTAAAAACATTCAACAAGAACTAACCGGTCTGAGTAGAGGCTGCAAACGCGTGAGGCACATAACGATTGCCTCTAAGAGATTGATGTCATTGAAGCTCTCGAGAGCCTTAACAAGTATACGTAAAAGCTGTTTGATGTCTTGGTCCGTGATACTTTTACTGATGCAGCCGAAAACGATGAGCGCCCGAGGTTGTAGCGCTGGATTGAAACAGAAGGCGAAGCTCTTCGCCAGGGACGTCCATGTCCTCAACCAATCGCACCTCGGAATGTCTCGCATGCAAGCCTCCATGATCTCCAACAGAGCATCGGTAATTACCTCAAGGCTGGTTAAGGAGAGTCTCTCGCGATCTTGTGCACCGCTGACGTTTCGTTCGGTGCCAAACCACATTGAGTAACGGTAGCTCGATCTGAAAGGTCATACAAAAAATGAAAAAGCAAATCTTAAATTTTTTTTTTTTTATTAAAACACGAGGAGGAAACGTGTGTTCAGTAAGGACATTAATAGGATAAGATAAATTGATAAACACTAACCTGAAGGCAGTTACGGCTGCGGATTTGACCTTGCTAATGCCAAAGAGCAGATAAAATTTAGGCAAGGAGAATTCGTCGAGGCTCATTCTGAGTACTCTGTAAGTGTCCTCGGAGAAAGAGGGTGAGCTGCACGTGCATAACGAATGAATGATATTGATGACCAATCCATGAGTCGAGGCCCTCATACTCAGACTGCCCGAGCACACGAGAAACGTGACCGTATGAAACAGGTAGGGTAGATGCTTGCCTACGTCGAGACAGTTATTGAACGAGAGCATGAGCAAATACCGCGCTAGTATAGCTATGTCGTCCCACATCATGTGCTGCTCGAGAAGCGGCGTTGGTGAAGTGCAAGTCTTGTCAACGACTCGGCACAGACGTCCGATCACCTTCTTCGCAACGAGCTGCACGTTACCGGAGGCTAAGGCCACTGCGGTATCCGCCATTATCTCAACCATTGGAGATCCGAGACCATACTGTACGCTACGATGGATGAAATTGTCGAGGACTGTATCGATCAGATCGGGCAGTCTACCTGTTGCAACATTTAATAATGCAATATGGCTCAAACTCGTCACGTGCAACGAGCGCAAGATGAAAGATATAAGAAATTCTGAACGTTTCGAATGCAACATCTTTCATTCATTTTTTTTAATACATAAACGCATTGTGGAAACAAAATTTTTATTAACGCCCTTTAAACCTGCATTTTCATTTGTTGCAGACTTTTCAAATTAGGAATTATTTGTGTCATAAGAAACATTGTTATTGCGTACGATAAAAATTTACCTCAAATGACAATGTTAATATCTAAGGAAAATGGCTGGCATGTATTAAGCCGTTACAATGCAAGTCATTAACATTTTCAAAACTATCGCAGAAATAATTTAACATACCTATGGTACTCCAGATCTTGGCTTGGATACTCGGATACATCTCAACCTCCTCGATCGTCAAAGTGATGAGCTTTTCAAGAATATGGTTGACTTGCTTCTGGCGCTTGCCACCCTCGTCATTTGGCTTATAGAAACGTACAAGATTGTTCAACCAAGGTGTCATATATTCCAGACAAAGATGCTTCAGCTCGATTGTCGAGGAACGAAAACCTTGTATACACTCCTCGAGGAACTCAAGAGTCAGATGTGGATCGTTTGCTGCCAAGGTTTCGCTCAGGTGTTTGATGAATATCGTGTTATTCGAGGGAATGCAAAGGCCTGAGGTCTCGAGGAGTTGACCCTCGATCTTAAGGTCGAAAGTCGCAGTAAGAGCACAAAGTTGATTGTATGCAGCCGTACGAAGATTAGGATCGGAACTACCCAAGTTTAAAAGTGCCATGTTTAAGAGAGTGCCTGGAACATCCTTAGGTCGGATCTTCGGATGAACCGACATTGAATCCGGCTGAGAAAGTTCCCATCTATCAACAATTCGACACATTACTTATAATAATAGACACATAGCTTAAAATAATAAAAATGGCCTTGAAATTATTCAAATACAACCTTTTTTCATCGTACACTTCATGAAAATTCAATCAACTGTAATGTACCTAACTCTTCATAATGAACCCTAGCTTGTAAATTTACATTTGTTTTAGAATTATTTAAGTAATACGTGTATAATGGCGATATTTCTAGATCTACATTCGAATAAAAATTTTATTAGTTTTTCTCCTTAATGTAATTATATTTATTCTTGAAAATCCTAATATTTCTTACATTTCAGAATTTTTTTCCTTAAACGCTATTGCTACGAAATTATTATTTTTAATAATATACCTTCAAAATTTCAAATTATGTACGTGAACATGAATTATTCAAAAATTAATTATATGAAAATATCAAAATTAAATGAAATCAGGCTCTTTTACAATATATTTACATTGCTACATAGCACGTACAATAAACATTTATAATATTTCACGAAAATAGATTAATTTCTGAAGTTTATTAATAAAAATATGACGTTGAATAGTCGCATCTAAAGTATGTACGCACCTATTACGAATGTGAATAATTGCTTGAACGATGCTATCACAGTCATTGTGAATAAATGAAAGGGGACCAGCTTCGTTTGAAATAGTGAGCGTAAACTGATTATCGTCTACAAGGCAGACCTCCTCGATCTCGGAGGCATAGTAAACATCATTGAGGAAAACTGAGTGCGAGAGGACTTTGCACTTCTCGGAGGAGGTGATCTGTATCGCCGTGGGTCCGACTTTTATCGAGACTTTCGTATCCTTGTGAGACAGCTTGAGTGCGCTCGGAAAGACCTTGAGATCTTCGTCTAGCGAAAGCGTAGCACCCGGGAGCTTCTGCTGTTCAAGATCAATGAGATCGTTCAGTCGACCAGGGCCATCGACAAAAATAACTTTGCGATTGCCTTTGAGCGGCGCCAGGATACGATCGTGATACTTGGTGTACTCGCGCACCCAGCTATTGCAATTGTAGATGTAGGCGGCATGGATGTTCTCGTAGGCGACCTCTGGCAACACGTAAAACCACTTTTGCAGGAACTCTGTGCGAAACCGATTGTCCGAGCACGTGTGCGTGAAGTCAATGACCAGCTCGAAGGCCGAATGGCAAAATGGTTTCAGCGTTAAAATTACGTGGTAAATTAGAAGATCACCGTTTGTCTCGCCGATCCTAAAACAAAAACACACACAAGTCTTTATTCGTTATCACAAAGAAAATTTTATACTGTATTCAATAATTTTTTCTTCAAAATTAAATTTTCTTCAAAAATAAATTTTTCTAAATCGTATCGAATAAAATCTGTTATTGATTATACAATTTGTTTTGTATTTTAATAAAATGAACGTTACAACTTACTTATATCTTCTAGCGATGTAATAAAAAACTGGATGGCCTTGTTTACTGGTTCCAGCTTGATAAAAAATATTAAGATTTTTTATGCTTTTGAATTCTTCTTTTTCGTGCATATTGTGCTTCACCATTATTTCTTCGAAATTCGTAGATGACATATCAATGCTAGACCATCTAGCGTATGAGGATGAAAATAATAAACTAAAAAAAATTATAAGAAGGTTAGTTAGCGGGAGTAAATATACGATGAAAGGGTCTTAATGTCAGAAACTATATTTTGAAATAAATACGTGATATCGTGATTCATAATAAATACGATTTTTAATTATATTTTAAGCGATGAATGAATCATCGCTCTGAAATCAAAACCTTCGAAAGTATAATTTAAATGATAGAAGAAAGATAGAAGAAACTTCAATGAAGAAAGGCTCATCCTTACTGTGAGTCTACGGGTTTATGCTCCGGGGGACCCAGATAAGCCAGGAGAGTTGCCATTTTGTCAAAGGGTCTTCTCCCTACAGCCTTATGATCGCGGCTGCTGCTCAAGTAATCGCCGATGCGCTCCTGATGGTTCCACAGCAGCCTGTGCAATGCGAGGACATTGGCGTCCGAGACGAAGGACATGGGATGGCTGGTTTGATCGACGGTCTCGCAGTCCGAAGCTATTTGTATAAAGAAACGCCTGGCGATCTCGAAGTGAGCTCGGAGGAAGTCGTTGAAGGGCAGCATGTGCTGCTCCTTGCTAAACTCCACGTGGTTGGCAATGTTCTGAAGGATCTTCGACATAAGCATGAGGCCGCGCTTGACGGGCTGCGGCACGATTTTGTTCACGATGCCCATCTCCTGGGGGGAAACTATGGCCGGATTGATGAACCGCAGAAAGATGACGGTACCGACCGCACCTATATTGTTTTGTGGGCACTGAGGGAAGCGCTTGCTCAGTACTTGATACAAGCAGTGACACATCGAGCGTAACTGCGGCGGGAATCTATTAGCGAAAAAACGAAAAGTCTCCTTTAGTACATTTTGAAACGGGTTAGTCGCGATGCACTTTGAGATCAAACCCAAGAATTCCTATCGACAGATATCGTACTGTTCATTACCTCTCGGCGGATGATACAATCGCATCGAAAACCTTTTGCGTGAGAGCAACGAGATTTCGGCCATTCTGCGCGATATCCTCGTTGGCGTCTATCCTCGCACTGTCCACCTCAAAGCTGGTCAACGGATCGCTCAACAAGGGCGTTATAAGGGGCTCCAACAGACTCTGCAAATAGCTTGCTCCGTAAATCTTGAAGCAGAAGGCCATAATTTTACTCCCAAGGCTGTTGCCGCGGAAAAGTGTCTGCATACAGTCCGAGACTTCGACTTCGCGATAAAACATGTTCCAGAGTAACGGTGAGAGCAGGTGTTTGGCGTCGAAGAGGGTAACGAAGACGCGCGCGAGTTCGTCCATTTGATTGGTTGTGACGACATTGGCCAAAGCCATCGCGATCGGCAACTCGCCCTTGTCGCTGATCATAGTTACGAGCTGGACCAGCTGTTCGAAACGATCGGCGAGTACTGTCTCGGCGAGGGTATCGAACTCGGTGCCCTGCTGCAAGATCTTCGTCAGGACTTCCATGAACGCCGCTCTCGTTTGAAAGTCACGATCGTAACCCAAAACTTGATGATAAAAAGGGACGTATTTAAAGATATTAAATAATTTATAGAATGAGCAGGCATTTTATAAATTAATCATTTATTTTTTGTACTACAACAAAGGAATTATAGTTATCAAAATATTATAATACCTATAAATATTTATCATCTTTCAATCGTACAAACCCAATTACTAAATTCATCTAAATACTCGTTTAATTAAACGCCTATACATAATACCAGTGACTGGGTTAATTAAAATTCTAAACCATCGCAATCGATATGCACGTGAAATTAATGCTTTACAAGTATATCGCGAGCTTACTCTGCACTTACCGATAGAATGCATCAATCCGCTATCAATGTTGGCGCTCAGCAGATTACTCATAGCTTGAATAGTGGCGTTTCTCAATGTGGAGAGTTTACCAGTGGTCAGTCGCTGCCTCGAAACGACCTCCTTCTCCTCGGCAGCAGCATCATTACATACATTCAAGAGGTTCATAAATAGAGTGAAGTACTTAAGGAAAAGCTGGGACTTGGCCTCCATCAAATCACCTCGGTCGGACTCTTCGGGCTGTAGTGGCAATCCACGTAGAAGTGCCCCAACCGCCTCCATACATGCTTGATCCAATTCTCTGAAGTATATACTAACATATGGAACAATGTCCTTGCAGTGTCAGTATTTAATAACAGATTTGCCAGTCAAGCCAAATTTAGTAATTTTAAAAATATAAATAAACGTATAACGTTAGTGGAAGTCAAATGGTAATTTTAAAGATTAAAATTACTAATTTAGTCTCGCAATATATTAAAAGGGTAAGAAAATGTCGCTAATCACCTGGTTATGACCGTTACATCGCTACTGGCAGAAGGCGCGATTGGATGCGTCGTTCCCATTACCCAGTCTGTAAGATACTCGACAAGCTTATTTCGAAACTTCATTTCCTGTCTGAAGGCCAGATCGTCGCGGCGCTTCATCAAAACTTCCACCAGTTGACACAGTTTCGTCTTTATGTGTATCGCGTGGACGGTCATGTCGAGATGCCGCACGTAACGCACGATAGCCAGCGTCATACCCTCGATACTTGTCATACCCAGATACTCCGAAGGCTGGTCCGTTTTAGAATCCAGGACATTCTTCATAATGAAGATGGTGTGTTCGATGAATTGCGTGTTTACATCTATCAATATGACTTGGCCCTGCTGATCAAAGAATTTCTCGACGATGCTCTTTATTTGATCGAAGAGAATCGGGTAGAGAGCTGGACTCATCTCGTGGCCCACGAGTTCTTTTACGTGTTTTTGTATCTGTGTAAACCACCCAATTTTAACGTACAAATTAACTTTTCCACGATTAACATGTGTTAGATTATCATTACACTACATTATCTGGCTACAATAATATTTTTCGATTTCAAAAATTTAGAAAAAATGTTTACAAGTACAAATTTATAGAATTTAATGTAATTATCATGGACATACAATTATCTGTGAACTTATCTGTGGCCGAATTCTTTTACCTTGTTCGACAAAATTCAGTTGAATGCTTTGTTTGAAATAGTAAACAAAAATTTATCTTAATTATTTTAATGAAATTAATATTCATTGATTTGTGCATCTGTAAGCTAATTTTTCGCAATTGCTTTATCTCGCATTAGCTATGATTTTAATGCACGTATGAAGCTTAAATTGAATAAAACAGGAGAGAAAAGCATTTGAGCAAAATGAAAATCTAAAATACTTATTCAATGAAATTACACTTGACATTAATTTAAATAAAATTCAAAAATATTTCACCTGTGGGCAGAACTTTTCGTTGTTGCATATAAGAAGTCGCAGTAAATTAAAGACAAATTGCGTCACGGAGCAATACTGTACTTCTTGATTAGAATTGGACAGGCAGGACAGGTTGTCCTGTTGCTGGAGCTGTTGCTGCTGTTGCTGCTTGGCTGAGCCCTTCTTCTGGTCGATATTCGGTGTCAAACCCGACAGTGGCCTGTTCGGCGATCGAAGCTGAAGGCAGACACCACCCAGAGCGCAAAGGAATCCAGTCATATTAGCCCACTCGTTGATCTGATCCTCGAGCTCGTGCTCCGAATTCTGATGGGAAGCCCGACGCTTACCGGCGCTGCGATGAAACGACTCGACCTGGCCGTCCTCGGCTTTCGTTTTCGGGTAATTCGTCAGCTGACGGCAGGTCTGTTCCCAATTACGAAATGTCTCGTCCCACGCCTAAATCAAGATCTAGCTTAGCGATACCATTCACTTGACAAAAAATATTTGTAAAAGAAGTTATGGCTCAAGTTTATTCTCTTTTATTTTACATGTGATTAGTAAATTTATTATGAAAAACCGAATCACTGATTATTACTAAACAATTAGTAAATTAATCGTAGGTTATTCATCTTAAAAGCTACTTACCGGTTGCACGCCATTAATGCAATGTTCAATCTTTCGGAGAAGAGCCATTATCCTTTTCTGTAAAGCTGCGCGACCTAAAACCAATGTAAAATATTATGAAAAAATTCTGACTTCTACAGATTGCTCCACAAATATTGAAATATAAACGTGAAAACAAACACAAATAAGAAAATCTTATACAGAGCTGGGTAATTTTCATAATTTAACTAAAAATCATTTTTTTTTATATTGAATTATAAATATTATACGTAGACGTGTATCACTGTCTCAGAAATAATTTATCGCAATAATCCAACGACGATCTAACCTAATGCATGCCTTATTTAAATTGTTTAAGCTAATACTAATTGCAGAAATTCTTATTTTATATTTAATAATCTAAAATTAAGTGAATCACCATTACAGCAATATTGGAAATTGTCTTGTTATTTCAAATAAACAGCTTTACATCAATTGTTGATTATAGTCGACGTAAGCTGAAGGTTGATAAAGAAATTAATTTGAAAAACAATTTAAAAAATTTCCCTGAACCACTTCCCAGCTCTGATAAAACAGTTATTTCCTGGTTGCAAGAAACTCACCGTGATTGTTCTCACGATAACAAATCCTACTTTCTCCGCTGGCTGTTATAAAATAAAGTCTTCAAAACTGTTTCTCTTTTTGAGGATGTAAAGTAAGGTATCAAGTGAATAAAGTGTTTAATAATTAGACGAATCTTACCAGTAGTTAAGACAGTCGAAGCTTGTGCTAATTCGTGGTACAAATGATAGTTGGGCAATAAACAGGTGACGGCTACTTCATCGCTACCACACCGTATTTCAGCCTCTTCGCAGAGCAATGAAAAACAGGACATTGCAACAAGCACCGCCTCCATGTCTATGCTCCATAGGTACATGAAGAAAACAACCTGAAAAATCATTAATATCCAAAAACTTTATTCGCAGCAGAAAGTTAAGAATAATTATTAACGTTACCCAGTGAATCGCATCGAAATAAAATACCAGTAGACTATTTTTTAAATGGTTTTTTAAATGGAACTACTATTACTTTCTATGAGTTTTTATTGTGTAAATTGTATTTATTTATATTTCTCGAGATATTTGTTCGAAGTCTGAAATCGATGTAGATTAAATTTACTTGTCAAATTTGTTTTTCAGACAGTTAATGGCAGTCCAAAGTAATTTAAACGTAAACGATGCGAGCAACGTGAACGATAATGCTTATCTTAAATTCATCTCACTGACACTCGTTCTTAGTATTAAAAACCGACAACCATGTAATGCTTTAAAAATAAAATTTTTCTCCTACTATTAAAATTACACTATTATATTAAAACTTAATTCCTTAAACAAATCCTTCGTTATTTTCTTGAAATATGGTTCTCTTTAACTTTGCAAATATTAATTTCTCCGGGATTTCGCTTCAATCCAATTAAATAATCTAAAAATACCGTTTAATAGTATATTGCGAGATACCTCGAGTTTGACGTGCGCCTGCTTGCAAATGGCGATCTGACTTCCGACATTAGCGTAATCTTTGTTCTGCGATAGGAAGATATTCCGGCAGATGAGTATCTCTCGCAACCACTTGAGAATATCGGTGTAATTCACAATTTGATGCTGGATGAGCTTTTGCGATATAGAATAAAGAACTTGCGAGCTCACGTCCCAAAAGGTATTGATCGGCGCCTCGGGATTCCAAGCCTTGATTTTGTCAGGATGATGAAGCACAAGCAGAGCTTCCATTGCTTCGTGTGCAATATCTGGCATAGTCATTTGATGAACAAGGGAAACTAATCCGTTGATTAACTCCAATGTGGAACTTTGATTTTCATGACTTGCTTTACCTTGATTCTACAAAAGTGATATCGAAATTCTTTTTGAATAGCTTATTGTCAGATATAAAGTACAATTCATCGTCTGCGTACTAAAGTACAATAAATCACGAAGATAAGACTTATTTCAAAGATCAACTTTCCAATAAATTTACATTTACCATCTATGCGCGTGGCTATACTTTTTTACAACAATCTATCTACTTACCTCGACCTCGTAGTCAACGATCGAATTGACCAGTCTAATCGAACTACTTTTTGTTCGTACACGAAGTTAAATAAAATCGATTTCCCCTTTATTCATAATAATCATTTATAACTATACAAATTATACATACATTTAACATAAGCATTGGATCAGCGTGTATCAGTCGAACCATCCAAAGCAAAAGATTCTTATAACTCGAGACCTCCTCACCTCGATCCTTGTATTTATTCTGTTCCTTGCTTTTCAACGTTAAGCTCTGAATCATACGTAGTGGTGTATGCGATATGTACGTTTGAGTAACTTTGTTTAACGTGTCGGTAAACATATTTCGCAGTTCGGCACTTCGCGAATAGACCAGATCAATTTGCGGCCACCATGGCAGCCTGGGTTGAGTGACAATTCTAAACGAAATTCACATCGGTTAACAATTGTACAATCTAAGTGTAATATTGCTCGATTATTACTCAAGATAAATAGACCGACTAAATCTAGATTATCGTATGGAAGGCAAACAAACGCAAACTTAAATGAGACTAGTGAAAAGGCTACAACTCCTATTGATGTACATTATTAATTGTTCTTTTCGTCTAATACTGGCTTGAGCGACTTTTCACGTCATAGTGATTTAGTCATTTCTAATTAACATTCATTAACAAAGCAATGAACCTCTCGCCTAGAATCTTTTTCTAAATTTTAAGATGAAGAAACTTACTTGTATAAAGAACTGATAAGTACAAACTGGTACGTAGACGGCGAGTTCGGATTCAAACAGACTTTGAAAACTTCGTTGTTGTGGGGCATGATGCGAAAGCAACTGACGAAGCAGTCGATCATAAGATCAACGTCCTGACTTACGTAACTCTGGCCCCTCGAGAAGGACTTGTTCGGATTGAAGAGCAGAGACGTCAGGTCGTTCATGACGTGCTGCACCAAAGTAAATATAACGTTGTTCGGATCGAGATTGCTAACGTAAGTCGAGGCTTTGCAGAGCTTGACGCAGGTGAGGGCCGCCGCCTCGACGAGTTGTCGATTCGAGCCGCCGTGCATCACGAGACTCTTCTTCACGCTGTCGATGAAGCACTTCTTCTTCTTGTGCTCGGGTGAGTAGGGCGCGCCCGTGTCCGCGTTCACAATTTCCTCGAGGACCTTGGGTGAGAGTATCAGCAGCATTATCTGGAGTGGCCAGACGGCGGCGGCTCGGCCCTTTTTATTATCGGCAAACGCGTCGAGGATGTCGAAGAGCTCACCGCAGGCCTTTACGAGCTCTTCGCTCGGCTTCCTCTGGAGATCCCAGAATTCTTGCGGATAAGTGTCCATCCAGTTCCACACGGCCTTTTCCAACGAATTCATCAAGACGAAATGCGCCGATTTCTTCAGTTGGCGAAATTTTTGGATCGCTTCTGCAATAGCGAGCATTA
The DNA here is from genome assembly GCA_018907045.1 of Wiebesia pumilae. Taxonomy (NCBI): domain Eukaryota; kingdom Metazoa; phylum Arthropoda; class Insecta; order Hymenoptera; family Agaonidae; genus Wiebesia; species Wiebesia pumilae. The sequence goes on along the minus strand of JACCHZ010000113.1, from coordinate 3,700,709 downwards.
TGAATACCATTTTATCATTTTCGCGTTTAATAGAATTCATCGCGCGACCAACGATTTCTATCAACGACCGTTGCTTTTCATCTGCTTGAAATTATTACAAATAGCGTCGTATTTACTATCGCGTATTTAATTAACGCGAATGAGTTACGAGCTTTTAAGAGCCATCCTTTTCTTTAATAAAGTTCTGCCATTTAAATTCTACAAAAATTCTGCCAAAGTAGAATTGAAAAAGTAGTTGTTTCTCGCAAAAGCACATTGTGACCAAAGAAAGATAGAAATACATCTAAATGTTTTACCATTCAAAAGCTTAGTGAGTCTATCGACGTCAACATTGATGTGTTGAATAAGCTCAATATCACTGTAGTCTGGACTTTCCTCGATGGAAACTGAGAGTTCCTGAAGTCGAGCGGAAATACGATTGAAAACAGCGCTGAAGAAATTTAAGCTCAAAGCAAACAGAACCTTGCTTGCCAAATTTTTTAAATGAGTGTTTTGTGGACTATCGTTTGGTATATCTAAAAAGAAAATTGACATTTTGCTACACGTATTATTCATTACAAATATCCTATAAACAAATGAAATTTTAAAATAATTACAATTACAGGGGTGCATATATGATTTTGAAATAATTTTCGTTAAAGTTTAAACCAAAATGTTATAAGAAATATATACGATATTATATCGCCGTATACGTTGTAAATTATTGTATAGTATTTCTTTGTCTTATCTGTCCAATCAAGTTTTTAAAAAGTAATTAATTATCATTCGAGTCGTAAAAAGACGCCGATGATAACTTAGAGTAAATATAACTCTAATAAAAAACTAGTGTTTAGATCACATTTACAAACTACATTTAAGGCTCAGGGTTACCAAAATTCATTTCAAATTGATATTCTTATATCTTACTATCTAATATTTAAATAAGAAATAACTCAACTTTCTTTTCAAGTCTATACCTCGAGTTTGCGAATTTAATACCATAACTCTTTTATTCAACAGCTTAATAACTGATCAATTGTCGTATTTAATTGCGAATAAGTAATTGCTTTTCAAAGACTCGATAAATGAAGAAAAACTTTCGAAAATCATTTCGTAAATATTTGAACGTTAAAGTTAACGTTCAGCTGAGCGAATATATTTTTTTAAAAATTACTCCTTGAGATTGCGTTTTTTATTATCGACTATGTATTAAATTAAGTCTTCCTTTTTGTTTATTAGGACGTTTTTTTGGGATTTATATTTCGTGGGGTAACACTAAATTTAATGTTGAAAATATTGAAAAAGGCTTATTATAATGTACACATTAATATACCGAAGTTTTACGCGCTAATTCGTAGGAGCTAGCAAAAATTCTTTTAAGTGTCGTTAATGGAAAAACGAAGACGAGTATTTGACTTAACGATCAGACTATGGGAGAAGTACTTAAAATAACAGCGAAGCTGCAAATTAAATAGGTATTATATCGAAATAACTGCCGTTGAAAGGCCAAGGGTGCCGACGTTATAAGGAACTGTATTAAAGATTCATAGGCTTAAAGATTGATCTCGTGGAAAAGGGGAAAAGGGGAAAAAGGCACGCGATCCTTTGATCCCATGATAAATGGGCGAACTTACCGATGAACTGGCAGATCTCGCGCAGCAGGAGCTTGACGTTCATGGCCTCCTCGAACTTGGTCGTGTCCTTGGGCTGATTGGCGAGGCAACGCTCGAGAGTGTCAAGGACGATGATGATGGACTCGTAGCAGTGCCTGTCCTGGTCGCTCGAGTGAAACGAGCGCTGGCCTCCGACGCCGCTCTGCACGCTCTCGTTCACCCGCTTGAGGATGTTGGTGAGACCGGATATCACCAGGAAAAAGCGGTGGCGCGATATCTGGATCAGGCATTTCTTGTTCTTCTCCTCGTTGAGGCGCGAGTGCGTCGTTTGAGGACCGGATCGGCACGGCAGCTGCGAATTATCACGAACAAAATGGACACCTGTTACATTGTCATCCCTTTTGATGACGCCATGACAACATTCACATTCGACTGCATCGAATGTAACTACGCTTTTAATGAAAGTACGCTCGAGGCGATTTTCAAATTTTCACAATGTAATGCTCGACGCGTGACTGACATCTTTAAAAGCGTTGACAAAAATATCACAATTACTCTTGCAGATGGAAATTACTCCTAATCGGTTGAGGAGCGTTAATTAAATTTTATAATAGTAGCTCGATTCGTATTACCATTCGAGCACTAATTCACAGCTAATGACCAGAATTGCGTTCCGGTGAACACAATTTTGAAATATACTTTGTACTAATAAAATTTCCAAACGTTCATTTTAATGTGTATTTTGTATATCGAGATATTTTTTTTTTAATTTTACATGCAATAATATTCCAAAAATGTATTTAAACTCCATAGCTGAAATAACTGATTTAGATATTAAATTGAAGTTAACGTTTACTGAACTGTTCTATGAATTTATGTATTCAAAAACATATTACACATTGAGCCGCTGACTGCCCGAAATTTGAAAAAGTGTTTGAATAAAGCATAATATTTGAGCTATGGTCTATTGATATATTTTTAAACTATTGCCCTTTTCCGAAGGAATGACTTTTAAATGTACACATATTTTAATTCGTCCAATTGTCATAAATAAACATAAAATTTTTAATTTAGAGTAATCTTCTCACTGCTTAAGTGTAAGCAAGTTTCATATTATTTCTATAGATTTTCTATTTCCTTCTTTTAAATGACGGGTCTAAAGAATCAACCGATTGAGTCTCGACAAAAATTGAAGTTTTTTAAAAACGAATATTTTCTTAGAAACTTGATTGGAAAGGCTTCATAATTTCACAATACGAACTAATTATATTAAAAATAACTTTTTCTTCCCGATATTGAATATTGAAAAAATCATAATTCCGAAATTATTAGGATTCCGCAAAATGTTTTCTCAGAATATCATATATATATATATATATATATATATATGCTTTATACTTCGTTTAACAAAGAATTCAACAATCGATTTTAATATTGAGATTATAAACGATTTCCTTGGCTTTAGTAAACATTTTAGTAATGTCCTCGAATCGCATATGATTTTGCTTAACACTATGTAATACATCGTTGTCGATCGATTTTTGTTATAAAAATTTGTACATACATATCGTACTATGTATAAGCTACGACATTTTGGAATAAGAATTGGTGCTTTTATGCATTTACCGACTGTTTGGGTAGCGTTTGACATGATGTTGTTAAAAACAATGTTCCGGTCCGATTGTTCTATGCGAAAATTTTTTCTAAAAAACTTCAATTTTTGTTGAGACTCAACCGGTTGAAACTTCAAACACATTTATTACGAACAATTCAATAAAAATACAATTGAATACAATTTGTGCTCTGACAAGTCGAATTTAAATGCGAAAATCTACGCACGTGCGATTCAATATTTACTAAAGTGTTCTTTTTAAGGTCAAACTACATATTCAACAAAAAATTTAGTAATGGCAACTTAACTATTTAATGGAAAATATTTCTAGCATAAACATTCGTAACATCGGTTTACCGAGAAACATTCTCTTCTTATACGAATTTATTCAACAATGATAAATAAGTGTTATTGTGCGTCAGAATTTTTTCTAAAAGAAAAACACGAAATACTAAATGATATGACTATCGTTTTAGCGAAGTTACGTGTCATTTTCTATTAATTTTATATTCTACAATTTTCTTTGTATCAATACTATTAATTTAAAAATTAAAAGATTGTAAAAATACTTTTACTCGCAGGGTGTATTCAAAAAGATACCACCGATCACGTGCTCAACGCCAAGGGCTTAAGAAACGAAGGCGCGCGCATTTATCCACGAGCAAAAATAAAGGCCGAATCTATAAAGAAAATCCACACGGAAAACGTAAAGGAGCTTCGTTCGAAGGTTGCAAGCGTCAACGTTGAAAGCGAAGTAGAGAGCGAGATCTTGCGATACGTGTAACCGGGCTCGAGACGATACGAAATGTCGCGGGTGCGCTCCTCGTCGCCCAAGAACCAAATTCCCCCGGAGTACCTCCAACTGCGCACACGCGTCTCGTTCATTCATGCGACGATGCGCCAACTTTTCCGACCCTCGGAGTCGGTCGTACTTATTGCGCTCTCTCTCTCTCTCTCTCTCTCTCTCTCTCTCTGTCACCTCTTGATACTTCTCTACTCCTTCGATTATTTAAACGCGCTCTTGCGAGCTTCTTTCAGAGCGACAGCTAGAGAACCTAAGAAGCGCGTCTTCGCTTTCGCCCCTCCCCCCCCCCCCGACAACAACCCACCGGAAACGTACTTAGTTCGCTTAACGAACTTCAATATTATTTTACGCGCCCATTTATATCTTCTCCATACCCTTAACGTACCCTTTTTCATTTCTTATTCCTTTTTTTTTGAGTATGCGAGTATTACTTTCTAAATGTATTTCCGTCTAGCCCTTTACATTCTAAAACTCAATGTAACACAATTTCCATTTTCTTTTACAAATATAGATTTAAAATTGTTGCCTCGATTAAACCTCGATTAAAACAATGTTCACTCCATTCCCTCTAATTTCAATTTTACTTTATCCCAGATTCACTAACACGAATTAAAATTTCAGCACATTTCGCCATCTCTTATTTTTTCTTTATCTATTATTTCTGAATATTTACTCGACATTTAGCTACATTCTGCAAAGTCTAAGTTTCAATTGTAACATAATTAAAGACTTACTTAACGTCTAACTACTTCTCACAAGTATATATATTCTTCATTCTCATAAAATCCACTCGAAGTTGTGGAAATTTTATTTCATATTGGTTCGTTAAGTTTTGATCCAATGAAACTCATTTTGTATTCATTGCTTCTCTAGTAATATTAATAGGTTCGGTAAATGGAGTTCGTTTATTCTTTTTTCTAAATGTTAAACTATTATTAATAAAGCAAAAAAATTTGCTCATGTATCCATACAGTTTTATGATACTTTTCTCAATCACTTTTATTTAAACGTATATATCAAGTAACTGTTCTTTTACTTTTCTTTCTTTTAGCTAACCTCTTCTTTAGACCTTAAAGTGTCTTTGTCCTACTTTTGCAAATTCAACTTTGATAAAAATTGTCTAATGTCTGCAACTTCTACTTTTAGCTTCTATTTCACTTGAACTAATAACGACTTTTTTTCCACGAAAAACCTATAATGTCCAAACAATAATTCTACCTTTTGAATCTTTGATTTATCCGTTTTTATGATTATCATTATTATTATCATTATTATTATTATTATTATTATTATTATTATTATTATTATTATTATTATTATTATTATTATTATTATTTCCTAATTTCTATCGCAGTAAAAATTGTTACGATCACATACCCGCAGTTCCCATTGTTATCTAAAGGCTTTCATTTAATCTCATTCCATCTTAACCTAACTTAACGACAAACCTTTCTCTTCTTATTATCCATTTTACTATCCCTTATTGCCTTGCTCTACCATTATGTACAATATCATTTTCTCTGCACAGTTAATTTACTATAATTTCTAGTATATCCTGCCTCTTTTCCAAATTTAAAATTAGATTTATAAATAAGCATTTCTTCGCATAAATTTTCAAGCTGCTTTCGTCCAATTTTCTTTTCTACATATACAATCGTATATTCGCTTTACTTGTGTAGGCGATACATTAAGGTAAATTGCAATATTTACTGCCCCAAACGAAACGACAATGAATAATTACCAAGAAATACCTGCGCTGTAACCGCCGTTCTAATACATTCGACATAAGCTTTAACCAACGTTAAAATTCCAGCTCAAAACAACTCAAAGCTGAAGAAACTACGGCGATAATTAAAGTTTTCCATTTTTAATGCAAATTAGTAAATCATAAAGATGTAAATGAAAGGGTCGACCGTATTCGTATTAAATAGACCCTCGGCGTGTCAAAAACGCGAATCGATAATTCTACATTATCGCATAGTTAGAAGCTCCCACCAGAAAGGCGTTGCTCTCGCGAGAGCTGACCTGGACACTGCGACGTAAAAGAACCCGATGCGAGCTGTCAGTCGCGGGAAAAGCGTTTGGAACTTGCGTCTTACGTAGCGTCACCAGGTCGAAAGAACGTCACCGAGCCCGAGTTAAATAATCCCTCGGGCTCCCGTGTGATTTTTTGTAACAAAAGCCTCTCTCTCGTCGTCCCGCTACTCCCTTCGACTCATCAGTGTTGATCGAACAGTTGCTCGGCTGGGGGAGGGCGAACGGGGATAATGGAGGAAGGCCCTGGTTGGGTGCACGGGGTGTGCGCGCGCAACTGAACGAACCGGGGCAGGGAACTGCCGCGGCTCGGCTGAATGTGGAATACGAAGGGGATGTTGGATCGAGCGAAGGTCAAGCGAAGTCTTTGTATGAATGAACGGCGCGAGGAAGTGCGATAAGGGGTGCAGAGGAGGGAGGGGACGGCCTTTGCCGCGCTCGTCGCTATTGACTTTTGCGCGCTTCATTTTTCGCCTCTCATGCCTCGCTTTTCTCTTCCGGATCCTTTTCACGAGATTAATCGGAGATCTCGGCTCCCGTAGTAGGATCGTATAGAATCGGACTAACAACGCTGATGGCGTATTTTGCCCTTTTGGCATTCTCAAAAGAAACCTTAGCTTTGCCACGTGCCTAAAGTTTGCCGCTCGGTCGTTGCCATTGAGTCACTTGCCGCCGTTGCTCCCAATAATCTGAGAATAAAACGACTCGGTTATCGCTCTAAATAGTTGTGAGATGTCTCGAGGATACGCAGGTTAGATTTTATTACAAACGATCGATTTTATTGCCAACTAATAAAATGATAAGTTTAATCTATAAAAGTGGCTGATACAATTTGCCGACGTGTATCATTGCACTTGTAAATGTATGCAAAGTCCTCGTGTATCGCCATTGGATTTGACGAGTCTCATTTTCTTCGGAGCATCAAATTTCGTAGATAAAAAAACCTTAGATAAAAAAAGTACGCTCGCGCTACTTCTTCGCTTATAACGCATTTCATCGGAGCATTCGAATGTTTTTAAAATTAAAAAATGTTAATCGCCAGAGTCGTGATACAACGGCTGAATCGCTAGAAATGCAATATATCATTATTAATTTGCCCGTGGAAGATAATAATTGAATCTTACAAAAAATGAAGCTTCTTCTCCATTCAAGGTACGAATAAAAAACGAGAGTTACAAATGCAAAGTTAATTTGAAGCGACTCTGTGACGATTATATCTAACCTAGTATCTCCATTTAGATACACGCGAACGAAACGCGTCGCTACACATTAATTAAAAACTATTTATTTTGTCGTTTAAAGTTAAATTAATAATTTCTTATTTTAGAATATAAAGTTCTATTTCACGCCTACAACTGAATTATAAGACAATTCTCTAAGGCACTCTTGCTTGAAAGTTTTTACTCTGTAATCACGTCTCTATATTACACTTAATGCACACACGCACGCGCGCACGCACATTAATTTGATTCTTCGGAGATTATTAATAATTGATAATACCTACTACTACGAAAATCCGAATTGTTAATTTCTTCTACCCTCGTATAATGACTACATGAATAACTAGTAAAAAATTCATTTTTAAGCCCGGTATTTTTTCTTATTATAAACAATTGACGCGCACTGCAATTTACATAATTACGGAAAGATACGCGTGAAAAAATAAATAAGTGCACGGAATCAAACGTTTCGAATGAATAAACTTAAGCTTCGCTCGTACGTCCGACAATAGTTCCATCGATGATTTCAAATTTCAAAAAGAAATTCAAACGGTGCGACTTGTATTAGCAACCCCCGAAGTGTACACCGAATATATTTCATTGCAGTTCCAAAAAAGCTTCCTACGACCCAAACGACTTTCGATATTTCCGTGCGTTTTCGCCCCAACCGCAGCTACATGTAACAGCGATACCCTGTACGAGGCAACGCAACGGGAAACCATCCCCGAGAATTTTATTTCCCAAGTGCTGCAACGCGGAGAGGAAAAGCGAAATTTTCTTTTTACGCACAACGACGGGGAAGGCGATGGCGCCAGAAAGTCAACCCTCCACTTGCCCGCAAAAAAATATACGTAGCAGAGGAAAACAAAAGCAGGCGAAGAGCGAAAATCGCGGTAATATTCATGGAATTCCGCCTCTGAATAAATAAATATAATCGATGGCTGCACGAAGTCATTAGGTACTCGGATTTATTTGCTTATCACGATGTTTTATTAAATGAATTGAAGTTACGCGATCCTTGGAATAGAAACGAGCATTTCTGGTTCGTTGCTTCGCGCGATAATAACCGCAATACTTTTTAACAGACTTTTCTATTCAAAAAAAGAAAACAACATTCGTACCTATGAAATATTTTTATGAAAATACTCGGTGTGCGTGCACGAACTGTTGTAACATTGTAGCAGCTGCAAATGCAAAAAATAACGATGTTGCTGTACGTCAATGATGTGGTGAGAAACTTACGTAGCTTCATTAAATGCAATGTAAATGGCAACAGTTTTTAGAAGAAAAAAAAACGTTACGTGCCCCGTGAGTCGCTCGTAATCGTCATTATCTCGCACTGTTATTTCTTAAACGTGCAACTTTGGCAACTTAAACTGCTCGTAAGATCTACATTCTTCATTCTAACGAGTACAGTGTGTAAAATACGCAAACAAGCTTCGCCCAACAGAATTCACAGGCTCTTACCTTTGGCAATATTTTTTAATCAAACTCTTTGAATTTTAAGTAAATATACCACCGAGATAAAAATACGCCCATAAAGATAACTATTACGATGGCTCTAGATATTCCGAGCGGAGGCATGAAGTTTAAATTATGTCTTCAGCAATTTGTATTGCTCCTGTACTGTTGGTCATTCGGTATTGGATTTAAATATATTTCAACGAATCGGTTAATGGCTAATAACGTTTGTTCGCTCATAAAAGTCTCGTACTCGCGCTGGAGTGACTTTGAAAATTGCTTGTTTTTGCTTGTTTTTGCTTGTTTTTGCTTGTTTTTGCTTGTATGAACTCCGAAGCCCCTATACGTCATTCCAAATTCAAAACTAGGCTCTTTACATGTAAATAATATTCACGTTTTATCGATTATTACATAAGCGTTTCGCTATAACGTCTTGTTTAGCAGCGCAACTATTACTGTTCCACTTGTTTTTTAAATCTGCGAATGTACAATATGACACGCCAAGTAAAAATTAATAATATATTACGTGACGCACTGGGAATTTTTAATATTACTGCATGTATTATCATTAAGTCCACTTGTTTATCGGTATCAGTGCCTCGTAATAATAAATTGCAGTACCACACGGTAAACTTATCGAAATTCTTTGGTAAAGCTTCGTGTAGAATATCGAAACCTTAGTATATTTCATTACTTTATGATAATTGCTTTAAATTCCATTTAGTCATATAAGGCTTCACTAAACTTTCCAAGTTGCGTAATAAAAATTAACCATTTTGAAAAATTAATTACAGCGGTAAATAATATTGAAATAGCGTTAAAATAAAAACGCGTAAATACGTTGTAATCTTACTGTTGCTCATCATACTGTCATTGTAAAAATTGCCCAAGAATCAATTGAAAGTAATTTCTTTTATATGCGTATATGTATATACCGAGGTATTTATATGTGATAAAAAAAATGCGTCAATTAATTTGATATTAAGTAATGCTTAAGATTAATTATTCAGGCATCCCGTCGAATATACGCACATCGACATAAACCACGCAATTTCCTTAAACGAAAGATTCATAAACGGCCGAGTGCAACCTGCCCGAATTATTTCATGACCTTATTAAACGAATTTGCCGAAACCTAATCGCGTTGAGAATTTGCGATTGATCGCAATAATCTTGAAAAGAGACAGAACTCGTCGCTGGCAATAAAGAAGACCTTACGAGGTCCAACGTCGGTACACGGAAGCTCCTCTTGCGCGTAGGTCAGGTAGCGCCCGGGCGAAGACATCGAGGATGTCTTCGGGACGTCCCAGCGGCCCCGGGACAAAAGAAGGGACGTCGCTCGGGGCTGCTCGAGGCGCAAAAGCGGTAATGAAGTTGCAAGTATACCTGATCCTCGAAGCGCGAGATTAGCGAATTGGCCCATTCGCCCGGCTTCTGCGTGCCCATCGCCGTCCTCGCGGATCTCCTCCGTCGGCTCCTTTCAAACGCGCGAGCGACGTGGGGCGGGACTCCTCTGACTTCTATCCGTGCACGCGCGCTCGAAAAAGCTGCCGAGATGGGAGGCCTCTCTCTCTCTCTCTCTCTCACACACGCTCGCTCTATCTCTCTCGGTGAGACGTCGTCCTCCCTCAGCGGGTGGGAGGGGGGTTAGGCTGGCCCGAGCGGTTTCTTCCCGCCGGACCCCCAGGCCGCCCTCGACGTCCTCGTCGTCGCCGCGACGGCCCTCGACCGCGTCCTCGGCATCGTCGCGCAGCAGCGACCGGGTTGTGGCCGTCCTCGGAGCCCGCGTCAGGCTGAAGATGAGCGCGCGTGGGCGTCGTGCGTGCGTACCAAGGTAGAGGGTCAGGTAGAGGGTCGAGGAGTGAGGTTAGATGTGCCGCTGAATGCTTTGGCGCGCGCGACCGGCGAATCCTCGTGAACCTTGCGTCGGACGCTTCCCCGCTATCGTTGAGCCGCGTACCTTACCTTCGCGGCCGCCCACCTCAGAGTGCCTCGATGGCTCCGATGTCCGTTTCCAATTTTATCATCCTTTTCATTGCTTCGCTTTGCTCCTCGGCACTCCTTTTGTCGTTCGGAGCTGGTGCGTGAATCCTTCCAGTGCCCGCGGATCACACGCCCAAGTTCCATTCCATTTCATTTAAAACGCCGTCCGACGAATATTTCCCAAAAGCTGCCGCACCTCTACGAACGCGCGAACTCAAGCGGATGGCAAAGCTGCTGTGCAAGCTCCAGTTGAAAGAATGTAAATCCGAGCGGGGAAACAAGATTTGCTGATTTACGAAGCATGAATATATAAGTAGGGCAAGCTTTTGAGGTTAGAATGTATACTTATAGTGCACTCGATGTCGCATTGCATCAACAAACGCTCGGAACACGAATGCTTTACAACTCATTGACGAACCAAAACTGGCAATTCATAAAAAGAACCGTCTCCGCACGTGTACATGTACATACACGAACGTTTGTTTGCCTCTACCTACGTGTGAAATATGTGTCACGATTCATTCCCCCTCTCTGTCCAACACTCCGACTAACTTTGTCTCTCGATGTTAATTTTCACGTTAACGAATAAGGACGGAAGAAGAGTGGAGGCCGAAGGACTAACGGATCGAAAAGTGTCCTTACCCTCCCCTCGCGCTATGCTCGCTCCTTGGCGGCGCCGACGACGAGGAGGACGCGCACGCGACAAATCAGACCGCCGCCATTTATGAACGTCGACTGACTACTACGGAGTGCTGACCGACTGCGCGACCATGAAAGAGTTTAACGAGGAAAGCGTAAGAAAGACGGCTTGCGCCCGCTTGGGGAAAGCCGCCTCCGTTGTACATGTGCGCGTGCATGCGCGAGGAGTCGGTGAAAGAGACGAGGAGAGACGAGGAATGACGAGGAGAGAGGAGAAGCGAGGAGAAGCGAGGAGAAGCGAGGAGTAGCGTGGAGAAGAGAGGAGAAGAGAGGCGAACTTATTAATGAAGACGAGGAGACCTCGCCATCTATGAATAAGCGAGAGGGAGAGAGAGGAGATATTGCAGTGTCGGTTCGCTGTTGCGTAAGATGAGGATGGATGGTAAAATGCAGGACGAACGAGGGAAGAATCGAGCGTTAATGGAAAATGGAGAGAGTTGAAAGATAGACGACGATGCATGTCTCGCGCATTCGAGTTGAGTGCAAGGAATCAGGAAGGAAGTAGAGGAGCGAGAGAGAAGTAGAGAATGGCAAGGGAAGCGCATGCGCATCTCCGATCGCGCCATTCATAAATATCTCGCCCGAGGTCGGAATTATTATCGCTTGATATGACCTTTATGCATGAGTTGCTCTCCCTCTCTCTTTTCATCTCACCCACCTGACTCTGGCCCCTTCCTATCGTCGTCAAATTTTATAAATCCCCATCCCACTCCCGTGTAAATCTTCTTGCTTGTTTGGTGGTTCTTTAGCCCAAGGACTTGGTCGTTAAAGGGAATTCGGTAGTTGCCCTATTTGTCCGAGGATGAGAGGGAGGTCGTTGTTTTCTGTACACAGCTGTTGCGCGCCTGATGCTATCCTTCTCTTTCCTTGATCATTCCGATTCGATTCATTGCAAACTTTCATTGACTGTGTTTCTTCTGTGTTTACTTCTGAATATTTCATTCGCAAAACTTTTAATTTTATATTTTTATAGAATAAGCCATTTCATATTATTACACTAGTGATAATCGTTATAAGTCGTTGCTGCTTTTTTATTTTCACGATGTATTTTAATCTCATATGATGACACGTGATAAATTATGTCACTAATAATATAAATAATCACGAATAAAAACTTTACCAAGACTATTCATAATTTTAACTTGAAATTCAATTTTACTAAATCGTAAATTGGACTATTTTCGTTTAATGTAATTTAATAAAAGTCACTTGTATTGTGTAAAAATATATCTTTTAATAAAAATTTTGTAAATTACTTTCGCAGTACATTCGCTTAAACTTCAAAACACTGTTTATCACGATCTGTATTTTGCATATATTGATCTATCGGCTGATTTACATAAGACACTTGAAATCGCCTACTTTGCTCGTACATAATTTAAAATAATACACAGCTTTTTTGAAGTACTTTACAATACTAATTCTATATAATTTATAAAAATTGAAGTACAAATAGAGAGACAAGAAAATATTATATTCAATAATAATATATAATCATAATATATTCAACAAGGTATCGAAACAATTATACCTAGTAGCATTACCAATTTTAAATGTACATACATTACAAAATATAATTAAAATAAATCTATTTTTATTCTAATATTCTATAAAACATTATGAGAAACCAAAATACCACCCGACTAGATAATAAACTTTTTAAATTGACAATACACAGATCATTTCACTTAACAGATATATAATAATTATAAATTATTCTCAGTCTCGAATAATTTTTTAAGGACAACATGATATCACTTGGCGAATAAATCTTACTAACTTTCTCGACTAAAAATAGCCACAATCAACAATAATTTTGCCTCACGAACACTATAGCTATAAGTTAAAGAGCTAATTTTTTCTCTAATTCTTCTATAGCTGCTTGAAGTACATTCTCATCTCTGCGACAATGTTTCTCAATGCAACGCACACTTTTCATATCCAAATCTAATATTCGAACGCTTACTAAAAAGCTCTGATCCCTTGAAACTTCAATCTGATGTTGAGGATCGATATTTCTTGATAATTTTCTGTAAATATAAAATTATGTGTAAAAGATTGTAGTAGATTGTTTCTAAAGAATATTTTCCGAATTTATTTATGCCTTACAATGTTCAAATCGAAATAAAACAAACGATAACGTTCTTAGTCAAATTTTAATTTTATATTATAAATATAATTATAAATATAACTTTTGATATGAAATGATAGCTTTTACACATTCATTAGTGAAAACTTCTTGTAGGTAATGCTAAGAAACCGATTGTAGGTAATACTAGATAAAAAACGTCGGTAAGTCGACGTGTAAAAACTGCTTAACCATTAGAGGATAACGACCGACTAATGTAAATTAATTTTCTTACTTATCTACTTCTTGAAAAGCCATCAATATTGAACAATCTTTCGCCGTACAGAACAGTAGATAATTCTTCAAAATATTAAAAACGTCGTCTACCCTAATATTTTTCAAAAGACTTTCGTTGATGATTTTATTATACGACGTCTGCACCTTTTGGTTATTTAAATTGTTATTTACGTGTAAGTAAGAAATGGAATTCATCTTGCTTTCTAAAGTGCCGTCTTGGGCCATCCGATCATACAATTGTTTTTTCTTTTGAATCTCCGCCTTTGTATGTTCCAGGGTGACCTGTGCAAGACATATAACTCTGTAAGCTTCAAGACTTTCGAGTTTATCTCATATCGTAATTTTTTCTTAGTACTTTTATTTAAAGAAAAATATTTTATAAAAATTAAGAGTAAGTACATCGATACTGCGATTTTATAAGAAATTTCAAACAACATAATCTAGTTTGTACATCATTAATTATTAAATAAATATGCGTATACTTAAAATGCTATTGACTAATCAATTTTATGTCATAACGTATACTTTAAATTAAATTATGACGGAAATTGATTACGTTATCATTTATTGATATAATACTAATTCATTTACTTTCTCAATTACTAATTCATTACTTACAAGTTTAAATTTAACTTCTTTAATTTGAATTTTACGAAGAAATAAATGTTTTATTTATAACATAAATGTATTTAGAATTTTCCAAAATTTAATTTGAATCGCTCGTAATTAACTGACATAATTAGCAAAGTTATTAAAATATTGAAAATTAAAACACAATTTAATTACAACTTCGAAATAAGAAAGTTAACGTTATAGTAATAGACTCGAAATAATAAAAAAATTATTAATACTTGTACGTACAGTCTATGTAGAAAATAATTGAATTAAGACGGGCTAAATTAAAGAATAGACGCGTGAGAACCTTTTAAGTAGTTTAACACGTTAGTTTCAATATTAAGTAATAATAAAATTTATTTATAAGAACCGAAGAAAAACTGTTTATATTATAGTAATTTTATAGTTTCACAAGACTGAGCAAAATATAAATATAATAATGTAAATAGAGAGAAGTGAATTAAATGGTTTCTATTCAAAAATGCTTTTTGAATTTCATCCAATTCAATTCAATCTGCACGACAGCTTTTAAAAGCTCAACTTCAGAATTCTGGACACTGATATTGTAAACGGTAAATTTGCGTTCGAAACCCAATTTTAAATTACAATCATAAACTTATATATCGTCCACAAAAAATTATACTTTCAAAAGAAGAAAGCGATTACTTGGCAAAAAAGAAAAGTTCATTGTTCATAAGATGATTTTTATTATGATGTCTCAATACATTCTGTTGTTATTCAGAGTTTAGAATTGGTAGCTCTGCTGCGTTGAGAGCATGTACGAGTTTCACTAAATGATGCAACATTTATCGAAAATGTGTACTGCTACTAAGAAATAGAATCAACCGAACCTTTTCGTTCACAATCGCATTACTTAATTTAAATTTTCCAACTCGTATCAACCACTTTATTATTTGTTAATTAGTTATTATAATTTTAAATTAGGAACCCCTCCAGTCATGTATTTATCAATTTGTAAACACTGTTCGTTAATTTTGTTTATTAACAATAATAATACGGATTTTCCGACATTAGTTCCAGACATTAATTAACAATTGAAAGATCAAACACCTCGGCCTTAAAGCTCTATAATATTAGAATATGCCCATAGAAGGAAAATTCGTAAAAAATTTCATTGTTACACGATAAGCCTAAAAATTTTGCGTAACACAGTAGAAAATGTCGCGGATAAAGTACGCGGTGATAAACGAACTCTTTAATAATTTTAAGTCTCATTATGAAAATAACCAGTCGAGAATTCCCCTTGACAACAAGAAGAGCTTTGGTATCGACGAGCGACGCTCACTGGATAAAGGTGCACCCTACTTTCCAGGAAGGGTCGCTCTCGCCCAAAAAGGTGAAAAGAGAAACGGGAAAGCAAAGGAAGACAGGTAAAAGAAGCAAAAGGAAAGTGAAGCAGCCGAGAGTAAAATGAAAAATCACGTGGCACTGGGCTGAAGCTCCGACGTCGCCGCTCCCCTTGAGACCCGCGTGAATCAGCTCGTCGTTGAGGATCGCCGAGAACTTGGCGTAGATCCAAGCCACGACGTCGAACCCACAGCGATGCACCCCCTGCATCCGAAGAATCCGCTCGAGCGCGGAGCCAAGCGGTAGGCCACCACCCGGGAGTTCGCATTCCTGTCGATCAAGCGGTCTCTTTCAGTACTTGCTCCAGTACCGCCGTTTTCGGCTTTTCCCTTTTATGATGGCTCGCCCTGGTACTTTATTCGCGGGCGGGCGATGTAGCAACGAAAAAAAAAAAAGAAGGGCCGAGGGAGGCGGGAAAGTGCGACCACACTCGGTGATTCCGCCGAGAGATACGGGGAGGTTGTTGTACTTGCTGAAGCTTCACCGGGCTTTCTCCGCCGATATTGGGGGGATCGCTGGGAAATCGTATTGCTGATAAAGCTTCGACTTGCTCCGAGACATGTGATGCTCGATTTTACGTAATCACACATCGGCGGAGAATCGCCTGTTTTGCTTTACCAAGCGCCACAGTGTCAAATCAATCGTTATCAAGCGATAGGTTTTACTACGTTTTCGGATGCAAGTGGTATTATCAGTCTTAACTGCTCCCTAGAATAAGCTTCGATAAACTTTATGAGAAAGTAATCCACGTACATTTTATCGTAACTGATTTTTCATGCAAATCTTGATACTCTCTTCCACTTTGAATTTTACGTATTGATCGTATTGATCGAGCGCAAAAGCAATGAAATATACTAAGTTTACGTTATTTCTTAACATTCATTAAACCTGAAGAATTTAATCGAGCGCCGCACAATCGTTAGTTTCAGTGATCTTCTTTATTTACGTACACTTATTTCGCGAAGGAAAGAATATACTCGAATTTAAAATGTAAGCAATTTCAGCGTTTTTGACGAGAGGACATAAAGTAATTTAGCCAGCTAACATTTTGTTAAAATACAAACATGGCTTTATAATCGAAAATACTATTTTCTCTACCGCACTTTGCGTAAAAAATGCAAATCTAACTGTGTAATCTGTACGAAGAGACATTTACAATGCATCACTGTAATTTATGGCGCAATTCTAAACACAAATTATACATCTTCTCTCGAAATGCGATTATCCGTCATTCGGATTAAAAATTAACAAAGGCAAACATAAACATATATGATATTTTTCCTTAAAACAACGATGAATTACAAAATGTATGAAAATATTTCTCATTTTTTATGAATAAACAATATCGTCGATTAAAAGAAATGGAAACTTTAAGAAATCATCGAAAACGAAAGTGTACAAACTATTGCTTAGATATTCGCGTTCCCATACATGAAAATTACCGAAAAATAATTTAACTTCCCATCTTTTAAAGGATGTAAAATATACCGAACGTTAAAAAAAAAAACATGTGTTACGCAATCTTTCAACAATCATGATAATTAATGGTAACTTTGAACTTCGAAATCTATTTTAATCGTACTGAATTCATTCGGATATTACGTTTAGTAATAATATTTACTAATTTTGTAAACACTCTGTGCGATTATGTTATTGCGAAATAAAATCTGTCGTCGAAAACTTTTTCGCCTTACTTAAGTCACCCTTAACAAAAAATATTTCCTTCGTTAAAATATTCTTCTAAGATACAATATAATTTAACGATCTTTATATATATATATATATATATATATATATATATATCTCGCAAATATCATCATTGCTTTATCAATAAAATGAAAATGATCGTGTATTTTGTATTCAATTGGTGAGAGAAACGATAGAATAAAATCTAAAACTATCTAACTTTTCTCATAAATCCATTCTGTATTGAAAACGCTATGATAAACCGTATATATTTTCTGGATATTAAATACTATTTCTACTTATACCAACGCATTATTACCAACGCACCGATTCACTTTTACATTAAAATAATTGACCGATTGCATATACACCATTAGTTTGCTCACCTATTAAAAGAATTCTTTCATATGATTAGAAAATAACAAAGCCTCCTCCTTATGAAAATGCTTAAAATTCGCGTAAATATTTAAGGGTGGTAAGTAAGTTCCTCGAGTGGTGTACTGTTTCTGACTACGTTTATTTTCTTTGTGTTTACGTTACTATGTTGGCTTTACCCTACTCTCCCATAACTTGTATCAGTATTGATTTTTTCTTTCACTCGCCATGTGATCCCAAGTGAATTGGTCAGCTACATAAAACATAAAGTTCTACCCGGTTTACGAAACAGCCAAGAGTTTTCTGCCCGAAAATATGAGCGTCATTTGTTACATTGGAGAATAAAAACTCGGAGAACCGAAAATATAATATTAAAAATTTAATATTGAAAATTTTACTACCTACCCGATCGAGTAAAATATGGAACGACGTAACAATTAAAGCACCAATCAATGAGATATTTCCCAGTAAAAAATGTAACTTTGATGTGATTTCGATAAAAGGCTCGCTTTCGCCTTAAGAGTCCTTAAGAGTATAAAATTAAATATTCTAAAAATAAATTCGAAAAACGTGCCGACGTGATTACTTTCTTTTTCCTAAACGACGCTTAATTTATCGTCCGTTAATTTGAACGTTTGTTTGCCAACGTCACAAACGTTAACGACTCCGAGTGGGTTTTCGCTCAACCCGGGGTCGGCTTCAATGGACTCTCTTGCACGAGAGCGGATCGAGGAGACACCGAACACTGGCTTCGGGATACGAAGGAAGAAGAAAGCGTAACTCCGGGGCATTTCTAGCAGTTCGCAGCTTAAAATGTAATCGCTCGCTCGCTAGGAATTACCTGTACGCCAGTGAGGTCGAGAAGCGCCGTCGCTCTCTGGACGAGCGCGGGATCGAGACGACAGGGCAGCTCGAGCTCCGGCACGGCCTCGAAGGCGATTACCTGGGGCACGGCTCGATCGGCGTCGAAGGGACGCTCGAGGGCGCGCAACGCGAGCCGAAGAAACGCCTCTAGGCAACGCTGCGGATCGTCACTGGAGAACCAATCGGCGAGGACTCGTTCGAGGACACCCTCCCCGGCGAGTCTCTCGTCGTACACGAGCCTCCCGTCCTTGAAGATCTTGAGGTTGTTCTGCGGCGAGTCCAGCAGAGCCTCCAGGGCGCGCCTCATCCGTGGCTCCTGACCGGAGAAGAGGTCGAACGGACAGTAACCGCTGGGATGACTCGTGACTCCATTGCGACTCTACGTAATAGAGCAAGAGAACGAGCTTCACCTTTAAAGATTTTATTACGTTGGAGACTTGGTAGTCGAGCGCACTCTAAAACTAAATATATTGTGATTTATTTGCTTTCCCTCATCTACCAGACCGAGTTCTCCTAGCGATTCCAAGATACGCGTCATGTCTCAAGTTTCTTCTGAAATGCGTTTATTTTACGATCGAGTTGATGGATTTCTAGGCTATTTTATTTGGATGCGAGATTCGAATAGGGATCTAATTATCTTGGGACATGTTCTAAATGCAAATGCGAATGCACCATGACGATCGAATCGAAGTGTGCAGACGACAAAAATATTTCGACGTTTTCTTCAAACAATTTCGCATCACTAGCTCGTTATTACTAATTCTTTTGATTTAATTCAAAGGTATTATTTTTTCGATTGATCTACTTTCATCTACTTTGTTAATCCACTGTATTCACGATCCATCTTACTCTGTAATATGATAAATTTAAAACTTAAAATCGATCTTCGAATTCTTATACTTTTTTTCATATGAAATGATGATGTAAACAAAAGAAATTAAAAGTAAAATGTAAAAAAGAGGTGCTCCCTTGAAATTGCAAAATAATAATATCAATTTTTATTTAGATGGTGTTAAGAGCCTGAAAGTTTATTGCCTCGTCAACGCGAAAACTTCTGTCTCTCTCTCTCTCTCTCTCTCTCTCTCTCTCTCTCTCTCTCTCTCTTCGTTCTGGCTAAATTCAAAATAAATGGTCACACCCTAGTTCTGTTAAGTACAATTTAACATTATCTTAACATTATCTTCAAACTCTAAATGCCACTACTTCGTTTCCCACTCCGGTTGCAGCATCCATCCCAATTGGGTGGAATATGCAGTGTTGCAATTTTCAAATTATGTAATTTTCCGTAATATCCATTTACTTAGTACCGCCTTATCCAAAATACATTTCCAAATCTTTTATATGTGAAAACTCTGAATCCTGTTGGGACTTTGAATCTGTATTTCACGAGTTCCGAGTGAATTCGATTATAATCGTCAGAATCACAGAAGCACAATATGATCGTTTCAAAGGTAAGCAGCGCGAATTAAATGCATAGCCAAATGTATATTACGAGCGGAGCCTACAAGTCTATATTATAGAAATATAATGTAATATGGTTCGTTTTATATGGAATATTTTTAAGAGCCACGTTTCATAAGTGCAAAAGATCTGCGGCTTAAATGCTCTATTTTTTTTCTCTTATTCGTGCTTATTTATTTCACACTATCGTACGAATTCTTAGCAAAGAAAACAATATCTCAAAAGTACAAAAATTAAGGCCAATAACAAAGAAAGTAATATTTTCATTTAAATACAATGAGTACGTGTAAAGAACATTTTAAAATGTTTACTTTCGGTAAAAATGTAGAGGATACTACTTGAAAATACGCGACCGATTATAACCAAAGATAAATTTATTTTTATCGTCACATTTTCGGCCACTTTGATGACAAATGGCAAATATAAAAATGTAGTAGCGACCTTTCGTTTCAAAGAACTATGAAATTATAACAATTTAATAATGTACGATAAACTCTTTCCTAGCCTTCTGTTCATACAATATAAATATATATTTTACATTCGTGACGAGGGAACATCGACTTAAGTCTAAAAAATGCTGCAAAATTTTGCAAACTAATGGCCGTGCAAGAATTTCTTTTCCTTTTATAACGCCACGTATTACAATTTTTTGCAGAATATTCATATTGTGTCAAGATCGTTCATAATGCGCTCTTTAAAAAGGCATTTAATGAAGTTATGAAAAAGAGTTTTTGAAAGGATAAAAAAACTTTCAGAGCACAGAATGAAAAAAAAACGAGGTTTTACGTCTCCGTATGATGTCGCTTCCATAATTGGCTACTGCAACGGCAAAATACTTGATGACTTAGTAAAAAGGGTTTATTATAAAATGCGTAAAGCTTGTAACAAAAAAGAAGGGACTGCAGGGTATGAAAGATGATTAGAATCTCATTAAACCAATTACATATCGAATCACGAAGGATGTTCGGGTAAAATTAAAGTAGACGTTATAATAGAAACACTTAAGCGTTTGAAGACTTTGTACGGTATAAAGTCAGTTAATTATACGGAAGACGATTGTTTAAAAATTTATGCCAGTCTCATAAATTCTGCTCTTTAAGAAAATATACTTAAAATAAATCTATCGATTATGTTTGGGGGGGGAAAAAAAAAAAAAAAAAAAAAAAAACGCAGTCGATAACACGAGTATAAATAGAAGACTAAACGATAAGGTCAAACTCTCAAAGAAAATCATCTAAAAGCTGACAATTTATTATCATTCGACTAAACGTAAAAGTTGCGATTCAGCAGAGAACGCGATAAATGTTACATAGGCAATGTACTATCGCTGTAGTTCACGCAATAAAAAGCCACCACGTCGATTTTGCTCAACTAGAATAGACTCTTGATATAAATACCAAAGAACGTCCGATGAACTATGCAAAAAACAAAAAGTAAAATTAAGACTTACGAATAAAACGACAACACTTTACCGACCCATTTTTTAACATCTATGAAGCCGATATCTCTTGGATCAATTCGGAGGATTTACATGGAGCGGTAATTAGAGTCCTAATCGTCTTCGTGTATGCGTAAATCAACATAAAATTTACTTTCAATAGCTAAAGTACGCGAAAGCCATGGGCAACCATAATGTCCTAGATTGGAAATTGATTCATGTCAAGCGGATCAATGCCGAGCAGCATTTTATTATTAAAAAGTCAGCTGTTGTGTTAATTTAAATAAAAGAATAATTAGTGTACTTATTTGTTTAATTCGTAAATATTACATTCCTTTACGGGCCCGACCATAAGTACGTACATTTTTATTATTATATACTATCTGTTATATTCCGAACGTGAAAGTTCATCTAACGAGTAGTGTATTCGAGATTATAAAAACTTAATTCTTATATTAATACGTAATTGAAGTGAAGCGTAAAAGTTACAATTAAAATTTCTTTTCATTAATGCATCATTTCAAACAGATCTGTGAGAGCTATGCGTATGCAAAGCAGGTTCTTTGTGCTTCTAATCATTTTTGTCTGGGCTTGTTTTTATACTAATAATATGGTATTATTGGTACACTTGTTAAGCACTCGTTCCAACGTACACGTATTAAACAATTTATAAGTAAAAAATGAAAACTATCCATTTAGAAAACTACATGTTGGTACGATTTCAATTAACCGTAAGGTAAAGTTTTTTATTATTTTACGATTAAATTGTTTGCATCTATAAATGTATGCTTTATTAATATACTGAATTATGATATTGCGCGATACGAATTCGTCGTAACACTTTTACCTAGTGAATAAATGATAGTTAATTATGAAAGATTGCGTACGTGTGTGTACGAAAAAGTAAACGAAAGATATATTTTACAGACAAATATTGCTTCCGTTTCCAAAAGCAATATTGACAGAATAATTTAAAAATGAAATATTAACATAATTAAATAACACAAAAAATAAAAACGCAGATAGAGACTTAGAGATTTGGTTGAAGTAAGTATTCGTTGACTACATAATTTTAATTGGGAAGAATTGAAAAGTTAAAACGATCATCTTTACAAATAATGGACGCACTTTATTATATGCATTTCATTTACGTTTAATCGGATGAAGAGTTACAAGAGAATAAAAGTCGATTGTAAAAGAAAATTAAGAATATTTAACGATACACAGGCTTTTATTATTTCCAGAAATCGCATTTAACTGAAAAATGTATAGAATCTGAACAAATAGCGAATGCTATTAATATTGATAATGAAATAGAGCTTAAATATATAAGTATAAATTTAAATGATAAATACAAATGTGTTATTTAACAGACGCAACTTTTAGAACTGAAATATTGTAAGCAATTAGTTTCGTTTTTTGAAAAATAAAGGTGCTGTTTTCACACGAAATGAAAAGATTATGTTTAATTAATTAAATTACGGACATTTACATTGTAAATTCTTTCGCATGAAGATGACTACGCCACATGCAAATTTGCATTTTAAAACTAATATTTTGAAATTTGAAAGGCTAGAGAGCGATATATTATTTATTGCTTTTTATCGCGAACCTCTACGTTTGCCTTTGATTGATATGCGTGGACTTGAAGCAATAGACAGTCAAGTGTCACGGTAACAATATATCAGCGATTTATATTTGTATACGTATTACGTTAATCTTCGTTATAATCATGCGTTACGGGTTATGATTAAAAGTAAAGAGGGTTATATATCGAGTATCGGGTGCAACGTTGACTTAATATATTACGTAATTGTATTTTGTGATGTATTAACGGTTTACCTTAATGCAACTAAATTGATGTTTAAAGTATTTAACAGTGTTGTATTCTATCTCAATCGCGCATAAAATTATATGGTCTTTTACGTTTGTAATTTACAATTTATTCATATTTTCAATCAACGTAACATTAGCGCACACGATGCTTGCTTAGAAAATCTATACTTCAGTTTAAACGGATATTGTATTTTTTAAATATCTCTTGAGAAGGAGCCTGGATAATATTAAATTATTTAAAATTAAACTCGAATTCGATGATCTCGCATTTCTTTTGAGTAAGCATTTGATCGAAGGTATGTACATTAACTACCATTACGGTCATCAATATTCATTATTTTAGTACTTTCAACAATATCTTCAGATTCTATAACGCATCGTGACGTATTAATTATTTACATTTCTTGTTCTACAATCCTCTACTCCATACAAAACGTTTCACATATTTCACACATTTCACACATATAGACGTTTTCAATCGAGAGGTTTAATTATTATCCGACGCATCTGTACCGACTATTCTCGTCATGAATAAGGGCTTTCCATATGCAAATTTGCCTCGACAAGAAAATTACGGCCGGCAAGCTGTTGACGTATCATTAATTTTACTCGTTTTAAAAGCGTTTTTCGTCTCTTTTTTCTTATTCCGACTGCTCTTTGCCGTAGGAACCAGCTGGACCAAACAACCAAGTGTTTTGTCTCATATAGGTGGCACGTGTCTCTTCACGAGTCGCAAATGGCGTGTGGATTTTCTTTGTCGAGCTTTAGAAGGCGACGTTTCGCCGCTCTCCTTTTGCACCACAATTTCGTGCGATTTAAGAGAGAGAGAGAGAGAGAGAGAGAGAGTGGGAGAGAGAGTGGGAGAGAGAGTGGGAGAGTGAGCTCTTAGATTTTTTATTAATAACCAGACGTATTATTTGTGACGTCTGTGCTGCTTTAAGGGAGATTAGAAATAATTAGGAAATACCTTAATTTAAAATAAGTGAGCAACGACTTAAAATGTACTACTAATCGAAATATTGTTAATTTTTAATAAAATTTAAAACTAATTTGCCGTCTGTAACTTCGTATATATCAGTTTGGCCAACGAGTTAATAATTCGTATTTCATTTACTTAATTATCACGCGATCAGTTAGGTATACCAAAGTAAAGTTTAAAAATTGTGACTAACCTTGTAATACTGCGTTAAACAGTAAGGACACTTTTTAAATTGACGGTCAGCCTTACAGAGAAAGCCCTGTTTCGGTTTGATTTCTACGCAGAAAGTCGATTTATTAGAAAAATCGGAAAGATGTTCCGTCAGAAACGTATAATCTGGAAATTGTGTGACATATCCTCCAATAATTGCTTTACATCGGCGATCCTCTAAACAAAACGAAAGGATGTATGAGTCGTACATATTTATTTTTAAATTTCATATATTTTCATCGAGACATTGCTTTGTATGTGAATGACATTTTTTATAGTAACTTTTATAGTATCTCAACTTATTTTGAATTACCAATAGGCACGTCGTAACGATAAATATCATAATTTATAAGTTATAATAACAATATAAATACTGATCGCACAAATGCGTAACATCTACACGTGTACTTGTAAAATTTTACTTGTAAAATTCCGCGTCACTAACACGATTATAATTAATCAAGTTTGAGTCGAGTTGCTAAATATTATTCAATAATAAATTTAAAGCTTTGTCATTCGATAACTAATGATCTGTGCATACTTACATAAAATTTGCTTCTTAATGTAAATGAGAAATTATGCGCAGATACCTTTGACAATTTGAATTGAAAATGAATTTCCTAAAAAATAAAATATACAGACTACAAAGGGTGGAAAGCTCCTTTACTCCTCACTGCACAACATCATTAGCCAAATTCCAACATTATCTTTAGAAAATACCGTCCTTCGGTAGAAAATATTATTTCGGGCCGAGTTCCATAAAATGTTGGCCATTTTTATTACTAGTTGAAATCGTGTAAATAGCGCTACTTTTACTATTGTGGAAACGATGTATTAAAAAGAACTGCGTGTACCGACCAAACATTGTTTTTCGCCCAAAAATACTTTTCAAGCCCAGTGGACATCTGTTCAATAGAAAATAACCATTTTCTGATGCTTCAATGAATTTAAAATATAAAGCTTGACGTTGCATCTAGACAATCTTCAAAATTCTGAGCTTGAACGACCGTAATTTATTTCGTAACATCGGCTAAAGTGATATATTGAATGTAAAACTAATGCAAATGAAGAGGTTAGAGAACGGTTGCGAAAAATGTAATGCACTTGAAGAAAACAATATTAGTGGATAAATGTGTTGGGTTTTTTAAAAAAATATTTTTTTCGCTGCTGATAAATGCTTCTACATGTGAATGTACGTACAGATTGAAAAAATTATTGCTTGGAAATTTTTTAACAACCACTAATTTGAATATTAAGTGAATTGTGTGCGGAATCCTTCTCCATAAAAGTAATATTGGAAAATACTGTTTTATCAGAGAGAATTTTTATCAGGATTCTAAAAGTAACCTTTAGAGTAAATAATCAACGAAACATTTAATATCTTTTATTTCGTGTACATTTTTAGCACTAAAAAATCTGTAATTTCACGATTATAAACGTCGATCAAAAAAATGTCACCCGAAGATATTTTTATCTTCGTTTGTGGGAGAAAAGAAAGCTGTTCCCAATCCTTGCAGAGGTAAGTAATATTGCTTTATAAGAACATGAATTTATTAGTTTTTTTTAAAAGTATATTGCCAAATAATAAATGTTTGAAAGTTTGTGATACATTTTTTCGTTTCGAAAATTCTGAAAAATGAATGAACTAAATTCTTTGAAAAAAAAAAACAACCTGTGATTACCTCAAAATTTGAGGATAACTCTTATTTTTTATTCATCCTAATTGAAAATCCATAACTGTTGCTTACTCGAAATGAATAGATACGATCATTTTGAATAATTACAGAATAATTGTCAACGTTTATACGATACTGCTACAAAGCATAAAAACAAAAGAAAATGAAAAATCGAAAAAGGAATATGTAAAACAATGATATTGTAATTAAGAAAAAAAATATTGCTAATTGTTTTAACTTCATGGATCACATGTGCATTGTCATGCAGTATAAATAAAACTATTTGTCTTACATTAGTGAACAAAAAAGCTAATCAATTTGTTTAATAAATTTCATTAAATCTGCATGTAATTAAAAGTGCATTTGGAAAAAAGTTTGGTTAACGTATTTATACGATAAACGAAAACTCAGATTCTCATTTTAAACCCTTGCTCGTGTATTACATTAATTAAGGCGTTTTCTTTTAATTATTCAATTTTGTTTATAAATCGACTTTTATATAAGAAATTTTATATAAGAAATTATAAGAAATGATAAGAAATTTTCTTTTCAACTATCCATTAATATTACTCTGTATAATACACAAAAAAAGTTAATTACATCGGAGATTCGAGTAATAATATTATTCAGTATTTCTTAATTTCTTTCAATTTCTAACATAATTTCATAATATTTCTTTCAATTTCTAACATAATTTCATAATATTCCTTTTAATTTCTAATATTGCTAATTTCACTTTATGTTATATCTATACTAATCAATAATTTGATCAATAGGTCACGTTTTGACTAAAATTACGTTGGAATACATATTTATCGTACAAAAATGACCACGTGCAGTTATATTTAAGACTTCGATGTTTCGATTGGATTGCCAAAACAACAGATATTTCTAATATGTAACACAAAAACGTTTAACCAAGAATTTTCTACTTTTTCATTGTATATTTTTGGTACTGGACAACTGGTAGTAGTGCACACTTTATTTCAATAAAGGAAAATAATTTAAAAGCGTCTAATTAAATTTTCAAATGATTGTGTAGAGAAAATTGCACTACGTAACATTTAAGAATAGTTGTGCTTCCTAACTACGTTTATTACGAATTTACGAATAATAAATTATAATATTAAATGAATTAACATAAATTCCAAACGCAAGTATTTTAAATCAATGTTTGCCTTATTCTTTTAACACGTTTAATGTAATAGAGTCATAAAAGGCGAAAATCAAGTGACAAGCTGAGCTCGTGATTTAATGCACTTGCTAAAGATCGATCGAATCCTAGGCTTTGTGACACCGACGAAGCACTGCTTTACGCAAACTCGGTATTGAATACCGAGAAAATACCGAGAGAGAGAGAGGGACTAAATCTTCCCTTCCTTAGGCGTTCGACAAAGCTATAATTTTTCAACAGACTAGCATCCGCGCACGCGAATAATCAGTACCAGACCACCGCAATTACACGGGCACTTAATTTTGCAGCGGTGGCTCCTTCCTAAGATTTGGTAAAGGCTTCGGCCATCCAAAAGATTCGAGTCTCAAAACACCGGTTCCGGGACCTTTAAAGGCCCGACATAATAAGGATGTCTCCCCATTCACGAGCTCTTCACGCGAGCACCTCTCGCTCCGGTTCCCACCTCCGCCACCACCTCCTTCGTCCCCCACAAGAGAACAAAAAGGCGTAGAAGCGCAGACGCGAGGTTCCCATGGCGTCGTGGAATTTCGGAGCGTTCAGCTGGCCGATCCGGTTCGAGGTGAAATTCGTGAGCCCGTGCGCGTCTGCGCGTCGCGGAACAGTAGGTCCTCTTCGTGCGCGTCCTCGAGAGCAGCTGGAGCGGGTGGGAGAAGGCGCCTCTACGGAGAAACCGAGAGTCCTTAGCCGAAATAAGCCGATGCATCTCGTCTTCCTTTATTTTCCTCGTGCGTGTGCGCCACACAACTGTCCCTCGACGCGTAAAAGTCGACTACTGCCCGAGTGGACGACGCCTCGCTCGCCCATGGATTTACAGTGTCCGTGCTCGGGTGGTGGTGCTGCTCCGGCCCGGGAAAAGACGCCCGAGGACGAAGGACCTTGGAAAGAAGCGAACGGATCGGGCGACACGCTCCGTGCGCAGCTCCGAAACTTCTCGTTGTATTTTGAAAAGTCGAGAGAGCGCTGCAATGATCGATGCTCTCGAGGATAGGAAGCCATTTCTTTTCGTCTGAGCGTGTCTTGCATTCGTATGTCGTATCCTGTAGGAGATCAACGCGTACAAAAGCGTGCGAGAAACATTCAGAGATTTCTTCATTGCTTTTGCTTTGCTTTTTGTTTTGTCATTGTTTCTTTACGATGAATATCGTTATTTTTTACATAATCAGATACATGTTAGAAATTGCCAAGATTCTCGTTTCGAACTAATAAACCGAGCGCATTACATCCTCCGAATTAAGACAATTTGAATATTTTCTACTCGCTCGTGGTCCAAAAACCACTTGGTTTCCCTTCTAAATCTACATAATCGAAATGAAAACCGCGAAATCGTTGCACTTACGGAACTTGCTTTAAAATTTAATTTCACTCAACGTGAAATTGAATCACCGTTCCTCAAGGAATATTTCAACACTGTAAATGAGATGATTTTTCAGGATAAAAAACCTGGCCTCTACGCATAATGAACCACGTATGAAGAGCAAATATTTAAAATAAATCACTGATTCGTCGTTGCGCGTCGATAATATTCTATTTCGCCGCGTTTTCACCACAATTTCATCATAGTTTGAAAAAGTCGTTGTGACAAACTCTGCCGACTGTCCGTAATAAAAGCAACTGATTTTACGAACATCAAATTATTCCAACTGCAAATAAGCAATCGTTATTAAGTCATAAAATAGTTTAATGATGACCGTATCATTATGCGCTTCACTTACGTTTATTAGGAACTTAAATTCAAATTGATCAACATCGGCTCTAATTTTAATCCAGTAAAATTTCTATTTCGTAAATTCTCTTCGGTGCTTTACAAAGTGTACGTTTTTGAGGATAGTTTTTGAGGATGAAAACTTCGCGTTATAAATAATTGTTGACTGACCGAAAGAAAGTTAAAATAATTTCAGCTGATTTATTTTAATTTCACTACTGGGAAATTTCATTTTCGTAAGAAGCTTTTTCATGTCGATAATTGTTTATGTTCCCACTAATGTAATACAAAAACGATTATTACAATATAATTACAGTACTTTTATTGGATTCTTACGTAATGGAAAGCTAAAACATATTATTAAATGGATTTTGTTAAATGTAAATTTTTATGTTTCAATGTGACGATGTAATAAACTGGTAACCATTAAATTAGAAAATGTTATAATTTATGGGTAAGCCTAAGAAAAGCTATTCCTAAACGTAATCTCAAATATTAATACGGTAATAAATTATCATTAATTATATATTATTTATATTATCAGGATATTCATCCGTTCATTATAATTATCATAAAGAATAATAGTTCGTTTTAGAATACCATTATAGTACTCGCGATTTTTTCAGATATATTATTTTGAAACAAACGCGAGATTAAGGACAAGTAATTTCTAAATTACCTATTTAATGTCATTGTAAAAATGAATACGCCAGAGAACTCATGATAATAGTTTTAACTGTAAACTGCTTTCATTTTTTATTTACGACTATCTTATTATCTATTGTTAGGATGTTGATGCTACGTTTAGATTAAGTTATTAGTACCGAATTAGTATCGAACGTTTAAAAAGATTTTTAAAATTTAAAGAACGAAAGGATAAATTCATTGTCTCGAATCCGATCTCAATCTTCAAAAAGATAACTTGAAAGATAACAGTATTATTGTGGATGCGTTACTTTATCAAATACGTTAATTAAAAGCGATATGATAATTATAATTGTGATAAGAAATTATATGTACCGTAGTGCTTTAAAACTGTATTAAATTAATTATGTTTGGACCAAGTTAACGTAACTACGATCCAATTAGTGCATTCAGTTTAAATAACTCATAGTTCGAGATTGATGACGAAATTCGATAGTTAAACATTTGAAAATTTACATCCACTTTCATTTTGTAAATCCGGTAAACTTCAGGGTTTAACGAGGAAAACTTCAAACCTAATGATCCTTAAAATTGAATATTCGTTCAGCGGTGCAACTGGTATTTAACGTTTACAAAAAATTGGATTCCACTTGCTCTGACGGACTGAATAATACAACAATTTTCAATTTTCAATATAAAATCTACAACCTTGCATTTGCGCAAATTATCGACCAAATTAAAATTTTATAATATTACATTTCTATTATATTGCTAGAGAATGTTAACAAATACCCAATTGATGGTATTTCAAAATATGTCATTGTATGATAAAAATCCAAGTTTAAATATTTATATTTTGTTAAAGATCTGAAATTTATTTACCCGGTATATCTAATATATTTTGCTCACTCGAGTGAATTTTCGTTACATATAGCGATGCTTACCTACAAGCTTATCTATCGCCCCCCAATCGACAGATTCTCGATCAAATCAATTAAATATTCTAATTTAACTTATTTTATACTTTGCAAATATTTTCCGTGCTTGTTTATACGTACAATTATTTATCAAACATCGGAAAACTTGTAGCTTTAGTCATACGCTCATTAGTCGATTTTGGAAAATCATACGTGCAAAAACAAATACCGTCTAATAATATACTTTCCGGGATTTCTCTTATTTTCGAATGTAGATAAAGGAGCGTACAACAGGAGTAATAAAACGTAACTCGTGCAGACTCTGAGAAAAGGTCTAGTCATGCAAATGCAAGCGGAAAAGGACAGGGAAGAGAAAAACAAGTGGAGCATCAACAAAGGGACATTCCAGGTGTACTTGTCCCTGTCCCGAATTATTATAGAAGATTGTTTTATTCATAAGTACACGTGAGCTAGGATTTTAGGGTACAGGTGCTATATTTCATCGCATTCGACAGTAAAATAAATGTACGCAATTTGTCGCGTTTCAAATATAACATTCAAAATTTCACGCAACCAGATTCTCCGTTTATAACTAACTAAGTGCAAATATTTGTCCAGTAAATATCAGGCACCAAGTTCGTCATTTAATTCCCGTTCTTTTAACGAAACTTTCTTTTAATCGGCCTGGCAAAAAGCCGAGATACCACGATACAACTCTAATAATATAACGCGACGTTCTCTGCTTAAAGCCCCATTACCAAAAGTTTCGATGGTATTAAGTTTTGCTTTTGAATCGTCGTTGATAAAACTGAAAATGACGAGTAAAATAGTAACCGATAATCATGGAAATCGCGAGTTCACCTTTTCGAGCAGCCCAGACTTCGTTCAAATTCGATGGGACGTAACCCGAGAACGCGCTCTTGCCACATTATTAAGATGTAAACGAGTGGTTGAACGCGAGTAACAAAGAGGCATGAGACTCCGTGGCGAGGTTTCGTTCGTTCCTAGCGTTAACATTGGCGAGCGACGCCTGATAAAAAGTACCTTATACAAGAGCAGATCCTTTTTACGGAGTTGTCGGCGCGGGGCGGCCGAGGGGAGAGGCAGGGAGAGAGATTAGAGAAACGGCGTCGGTTCGGCGGTTTCACCGCTAGAAATTCACAGCGAAACGCGAGAAATGGGATTCCCGGAGATCGCCGAGGTCTCCGAGCTGGAATGCCGCCTCCTCGCGATCGCGAGAAAAACGCGGGCAAGATCGCGAGCGTATCGACGCGCCTCGACAAGTTTCCAGGACATTTCCGCGGACCCCTGAAACTCCGCGCTCTCGTCTTCCTCTTGTTCCTCTTCACGCGTCGCGTCCTACGACCGCGGCACGAAAACCTCCTCGGCAGGGGCGTGACAAAGGGCCCCGTCGACCGGCACGAGCCTCGCTGCAGCGTCCGCGAGGGCGGGGAGGGGGCGCGGGGCGGGGGCAGCTCCAGGGAAAGGGAGCAGGAGATACCCGATCGCCGTGGCCGCGCTCCGCTCCTCGTCGTCTTCTTCTTCATGGCGGTCGTCGGGGGCGGGGAGGAGCGCGCACAGGAATTCTCGGGGCTCGGGTTGCCGGGCTCGGGTTTTCGAGGCTTTCCGCGCGCGCGACCTCGATGCCCCGTCCTCGCGCAAGGGCGCGGACTCTTTTGCCGTCGATCCCCGAGTAAATCGTGTGAACGCCGGCAAAAACGATCGCCGCGGCCGAGATCGTCTTTACCTACCCAAGACGCGCGAGGCTGGTCATTTGCCTGCACGTCTTTTGCCAGTCGCAATCCCTTAGGAGGATATTCTACTTTCGAGACAATATTCGTGTGGCTATTCCCGGGTACTTGAAGCCCGCAAACGGCGAGAGCTTAGAGTCCAGGTACGCGCGTTCGCTCCGACACATGTGCCGCTGCTCCGCATCCGAGGAAGACTCCGTCTTTTGCAGTGTCCTACGTCCAGTGTCCAAGTACGGGACGAAATGTGCGCACTTGCACGGATTTCACGAGCAAATTTTACGTCGCCCCTCCGCGTCTCCCACTTATATTACATAGTTGAGAAAACTCCATTCGGTACAACAGCGTTTCAATGCTTTGTATCGGAGTAGTTTGTGTATCTATCGTATGAAAACTTTATTTTTTAATCACTTTTTAAGCATTTACAATCAAATTTATCAATCAACATCCCTTATCTTCGTACGTGGATACGAATTCTTTCTTAAGCAGAAAAGAAAGACAAGTGGTTAATGCACAAGAATAAGTAAATATCTAATTTTCATCGAGCGTAGTATCGTTAAATCTAGACTTGATGTATTTCAAGCTATTCGTTTCTCGTTGTTTGAAATAAATCTTAATGAATGAGGTAGACGATAAAAGCACCCGAGTAATCGAACGACATCGGTACCTGATTAGAAGGAAGCATTTGTAAGTAAACGCTAAAACGACATCTACGAAACCAGAATGAGTGTAGAAAAACAATCGTAAAACACAAAATACGTAAAATCGTCTGCAGAACAGGATTTATTAAGAAAATAACTGAATAACGATGTCAAAATCAATAACTGGGGTAAAAAGGTTGATAATTACAATGTAGTATAGAATATTAAAACTTTTACTTTTAATAAAAATTATTTAATAGTGGAATAAAAGTGTCCGTAGAGGATGAACATTCGCTAGATCTGCATCAATTATTTTTGTTCAAATGGTAACAATTGCTTTTGAGATACTTTTTTCGATACAGTGCCAAAAGTACGCAATACGTACTGCATAGCGGTAGGTAAGGATTTCAATTAAAGAGCAATTATAATGGAAGTTTAACCGAATGTCTTAGTTAAAAGTGCAAATTAAAGAACTACTGCCGTAATCTCGTAAACTTAACGTATACCAATCGAATAATGGAACTTCCATTTAATATGAAAATACGTTTACCCGAATGTAACGTCGGATTGCGCAGTGCGAAATGAAAGTTATCGGATGCTCAGCGAGCACTAACCTGTCCATTTTTCATGCCTGTCTGTTGCACTCTCTGTATTATTTACATTACTTCTGTACATTTCATTGCCGATCTGCCGATTGTGCATCGGTCTACTATTCACGCGAGTTCTATGATTTACCACGTCCGTCTTCTGGTTACGTAATATTCAATTAGTTACGCGGTTTAAAAATGTGCCGTTCTTTACATATCCGTTACCCAACTCACTGATATTTTCTTTGACAAAATTTCAACTTTCCTCGAGGTACGGCCCAATTTACGTACAACTACTTAATCAGCGTAAAAAATAATAATTAAATATTGATTACAACTCCTTAAGGAATATTTGAAAGAATGCGCAAAGTAAGTATTACGCGGTATGATCTATTTGCACGGTAGAAATACGAAATACGGAAAATCCAGGAGGAAAGAGCTAAAAATAGGAGATCGTTATTCAATTCGACGGTATAACTTAAAATAGTATCTCGCAAAAGATAAATACGAATTTTCTTCAAATTATATTCAGATATCGAATTTCACAATAGCGAACTTCAAAATGTTTACATACGAACCACCGGCACGATCGTTTGAAAATATAAAAATTCGATATCCGGGGTTATGAAACGCGAAACTACTTTCTCGAACCACAATATTTTTATGCCACATTTAAAATCTGCGACTCAAAGAATCTTAATTATCTATTTCAGTGCGTACGCTGAAAAAATTGGGCTATTCGACATTTTTAGTGGGCAACGCCGAATTTAACGTTTTGAAATTCGATACTTTGACATCGACTAGGTAGCCAATGATTTTAATAAGCCGCGATGAAAATAATCGCGCAGCAACGTCCAACGTACAAAACTCCTCCCGACTTTTCTCTGTTATTATTCAATGTAATGGTAAAGCAAACTTTTAAACGCCCATCATTTTCAAACTTGAATAACTCGAATAACTCGAAGGAATAGAGTTCGCTGCAAAACACACTCGAACGCCTTCCAGTACCACGAATCCTGAGAAAAGAATTGCACGAGAAACTTCGACATCCCTGCGGCATGTATTAATTTCGATCAGCGACCCTGAAATTCCGCCCAGATGTTCCTTATTGCCCCAGAGCCTCGAAAGCGAGATGTTTCTCCGGGTTATTAATGAGCGAGCAGATGTGCGTACAGTTCGCAACGGTGTACCTTCGGGTCGAACAGAGCTAGTGGCGTCTACCCCGGAGGAAAATTCGAGCGCCGAATCGCTCGAAAGAATAATTCAATCGAGGTTTGATGCGACGACGACGACGACGACGACGACGACGACGGTGGCGCGTTATCTCTCCATTCCTCGCTTATCCGCACTCCGTTTGTATCCCCGCGAGGAAGTCGGAGCCCAACGTCGAACTCCTTCGGCCTACCAAGGGGGAGGCACTTCCCATCCGAGTGGGCGAACACGTGCGCAGCCCCGACGGATGAATCGATATACGCGGCGAGTGCGCAGTACCGAGCAACGGTTTCACGACCTCCTCGGGGAGCGCGATATCAACGCCCAATTTCTGGGACCGATGGGTCTGACGCTGCGGCCGAGAGATGAACGCTACGGATTTTCCAAAAGGCGTTGCTAGGAATTCGTCGAAAACATTTCGACGCAGACGCGAACGACTCTTCTACGTGGAAGACGAAAATCAGCTCTCGAGCGATGTTCCCAAAAGCTCGGCACTCCGACGTAAATCATCAGGAGATAATGAAGCTTTTCTTTTGATGGACTGCTCGACTACAACGACTGCTTTTGCAATGTCACTCGTTACGACTCGTGCTCGTTATTATCTCCCACCGTTATTATCCTCTAATTTTGTCGTTTGCTTAGTTAGCAACGCCTAAGTGAAGCTCAATCAAAGAAACCTTGAGCAATAATAAGGGATTCGAATTTTTTACGAAACTGCACGCAACTTTGTGTACTGTCATGTCCATATTTCCCTTCAAATTCTTCAACAGTCGTTTAAATGAACTCTCAAACAAGAAATCCTTTCAACGTTTCTTTATTACATAACAAAAAAAACTTGCGTTATAATTTTGTCGACTAACTAATATTTTTAAATATGCGGATACTTATCGTTTAAAGCTTTAAATATCTTGAAAGAAGATATATACATGTGTGTGTGTGTGTGTGTGTGTACATATTAAAGTAAAGTATATCCTTAATTACTAACAATATAAGAACTTATTTGAGTATTAATGCAAATTAATATAAAATGGAAGTACGGGATCGATGATAATGCTGCAACTGAAATTTTCATTTTCAAATGTCGGTATCGCTAACTTTGGATTATACACGTGTGTATGAATGGGTTCACAGCTTTTAAGCAGTCAGTCCTTATTGTTAGGACTTAACTTCGACCCTTCACAACGTAGAGGTACTTTAATTCCGAACGTATCCTATTCATTAAAATGTAAAGACGTTATCCATATTTGTCACAAATTTTAATTAGCATATGAATATAATACATGTGTATCTTCTTCGGGTTAGTGAAAAATTATTTGACACGACATTTTACGTAAGATATATTACTAAAATAAATGAGCTTTTATACAAATATTATAAACAGATATTCGTAATTTAAACTTTTTACGTAGAGTACGATAAATTATTATCAGCGTTTCACACCGTAGCTACAATTTGTTTATTTTACTTACGCTCGTTTATAATCCGAATAAAAAGATAAGTCATAATCATAAATATTCAAGAAACAATATCTTAATAAATCGCACTATTACTATATATACGTATTAAAATTAACGACGCACATTAATACGCGTTCTCTTTATTATTATTATTATTGTTGTTGTTGTTGTTGTTGTTGTTGTTGTTGTTGTTGTTGTTGTTTTGTTGTTGTTGTTGTTGTTGTTGTTTTTGTTGTTGTTGTTGTTATTATTATTGTTATTGTTATTGTTATTGTTATTAGAAGAAGAAGATTATAAGAAATTACTTTGTGTCTTTTCATTTTGTCTAGGTCAATACGTTTATTTGAATGTAAAAATATATTCCGATTTTGTTTTCATCATATTGTCGGTAAAAATATTACGAACATTTGCGTGTATGGAAATTTTTAGAATTACCATATTCCATTATGGTCAAAGACTTTTTAGGTTTATTTTAATGAAATTTTCTAGCTCAGGCTCCGAAAATTCTCCTTTAAAAATTACAACTTCTCGTATTAAATAGCACCTCTTTATTTTCTTAATTAGATAATCCAGATCAGTATCTTATTTATTTTCTTAATGGTCTAACAACATTCAGTACTTTTGTTTACATAATAAAGAAACCTTACAATTCAATTTTACAAATTAAATAATTATGCATATATTTTTTCTGAATTGTAATAAGATTAAAATGCAATGTTACGTACGTCCGTATTCGGTACGTGCATACTCAAAGGTTTTATAGTTCACGGTCTAATCTATACTCTTAACTTCCATACATATTAAAAGTATTTAAATCATGAGAAGTGTTATTGTGAAATTTTTTAATGTATGAATATTTTAAAATATTTTACAGTTATGTTACAAATGCCGTTAAAATATAAAATAAAGTCTAACCAAGATAATAGTGTTATAACATAAAATAATGTTTTTCCTTATATCTCTATATATTTTTCCAAACTTTCAATATACTTCTCTTCGCGTACTTTTGGGACTGATTGTGATAGCCTTTGTTTCATTTTCCTAGCAAATGGTCTGCTTCGACGAGCTTAAAACTTATTTATGTCCCCGTGATTAAAAAAAATTATAAAATATTACGTAAAAACTGATTAACCTAGGTAAAAAGTTTTTTTTTTTTAATGATCGAATAGACCAAAGTCTAAGAAATTCAATTTATTCTGAGTAATTAGGATCCATTAGACCCTCCTTTCTTCCGAAGCATATCGATAGGCTTGTAGAAGGAAAATAGATCACGCTTGAGTTTAAAAAAATTACTTTTATAGTACCGTATGAATATGACAATTTTGATGAACATCGTAAATTTCGGTAAAATTGTACGGCTTTGGAGGTTCACCTTCTTATCAATAATAGGTTTACCGTCAAGAATGTGTCATTGAAGAATCGATTAAAATACGAAAACTCGACGATCATAATCGATGCCCAAAAAGATGCAAGTCCTAAGTACGCGTACATCGTGTTTAAATTGAAAATGGAAAATTATTTTATATGAGGAATTGTTACGAAAAAGAACTTACTTATTCAAATGCGTTTTGTTTTGCCTATATTCATAACGAAGCGATATGTCACGGTTAGAACGACGCACTTCTTGCACTTCAATTATAAACACAAATATTCTCATCTTCATTGCGGACAAATACAAAAAAAGAACAATTTTAAACGATAAATTTCGAGTACGCGAAGCAACACATTTTTTGCTGTATCATTAGCTGCGCCTACGTTTGCGAT
Organism: Wiebesia pumilae; assembly: GCA_018907045.1. Classification (NCBI taxonomy): domain Eukaryota; kingdom Metazoa; phylum Arthropoda; class Insecta; order Hymenoptera; family Agaonidae; genus Wiebesia; species Wiebesia pumilae. The sequence goes on along the minus strand of JACCHZ010000113.1, from coordinate 3,662,562 downwards.
ACTCTTTAAGAAACATGATTTTGTTTAGCTTTAGTCGTACTTACGCACAGGTGCTAGATTAGGAAAATCATCGGGAAATAAAAATGATCGAAGGCGAGCTAAGGTTGTATTTCGCATGTCCAGAAAGGATAACAAGCGTGTCCCCGAAGTTAATTTACGTAAGTACGTCTTCGGAGCTGTGCTGCTCACCTACGGTATGTAAGAGTGTCGAAGGATAAAAAAAAGAGGAGGGAAAAAGGGGTCAGGACGCGCGTGTGTATCGGTGTAGGTAATATGATGCGCGCCACTTGTTGCTCACTCTCTTGCGTTGAGCATATATATATATATATATATATATATATGTACGTATGTACGTATGTACGTACGTACGTACGTACGTATGTATGTATGTATATAAGTAGGCTCCCTTCGATACGCCACTGCAGTGCACTCATTCGCCTTGGCGAGATCCGACGTGAGCGTTGCTTGGGCGAATATTGCAAGCATATATAACTAAGGTGATAAATGCATTGTGGAGATAAGAAACGATGTCTTTGTATTTAAAGCTGATTTACCCTTTCAATGCGGTCGACTAACGCCTCGACGAATCTCAAATTATCTTCAAATATAATTTAAAAGCCACTACTCCTGATCTCTGCACTGCATTCATCATTTCATTCACGTCTTGCCTTCTTTTTCCTAACGGAAAGATAATTTATCAAATATTAGCTTACAATGATAATTCGGTATAAATGCTTAATAAGCAAATGGAAAAAATACACTACGAAAGTGAATAGCTTCTTTTTTTCGCATCATTTCGCATCGGAATTCATCGCAAACTTCAAGATGTCAAGGGAATGCGCGTTCACTCGATCGAGTTATCAATGTAAATCAAAGTATTTATCGTTAAGAAGAAAATTTGCTTTTTAGCGATTTTAAACCCTTTTTAAAAGATAAAATTCAAAATGCAGAAGCGAATGGAGTGATTTTTATGATGAAAGCATTAATCTTTTCTACCTGTTGAGTACATCTTTGAGAAAATGCGTCATTTTTATTCTAATCCTGTACAGATTAACACATTTTACAAAATTTCAAGAATGTACGTATTAAAAAATAGGTATTAATGAGCTTTTTAACTCGAAGAATAATTTAGTAGCGCGAGCCCAAGACCGAATGAGATATCGCGATTCGATCGTAAAACTTTTCTCGAAAATAACTCAAAGAACGAGTATGACTTTCAACAATATGTGGATAACAACGTGTCCAGGTGTCAGTGTGGTGAAAACCTCAAAGACAATACACATTCGTAAAAGCTATTTTCATCGAAGCTTTATTTCAATTATTATATTATCACTCGATTTATTGTAACCAGGTATTTCACCAAGTTCTCTTGTGTGTGAAAGAAACACCCGATTTATACCGATTGTTTTTTTATGCCCAATCGCAATGATTGCACAAGAGATAAAAGAAGACAGCTTCCTTTAAACCTGCCATAAATTTCCCGTGCTCAAAATTATAGAGGCAAGGAACTCGTTATTTCGCGAACGTTATCGTTCAAAATTAACGAGAGCTTTCGAGAAATTTTTTCAGTCAATAGAGTTCGTTAATTAATGTCTTTTCACTCAACATTTAGCGTACAGTGTTCCTGTCCAAGCTCGTTCTATGGCAATAGCGGACGAGTATTTCACCAAAATACTCGTGAAACAGTAGCCTGAAAGGTCCTGAGATACGACCACCGGGCTTCATTACCTACGGTAACGCAAAATACCTGCCACTTCCTCACTGTAACCTGCAATCGCAATAATCCGTTGTTTCTTTATGAGAAAAGGGCTTCTTTGGCTTCGCTCTGTGCGCTGTAAATATAAACTCTACCATACAGATTAGCCGATACGTAATTCTGGTCTCGTAAAATATTTAATTAATCATTCATTAGGACGAACTTGATTCGAGTACGACGATAAAACGGTTTCTTTTTAGGTTCTTCGGGTTCTCAACCGAATAATTAACGCCACGGAAACGTGCCTTGAAAAAATGTGCCTTGAATACCGATGGAATAATACCGAAAATAATACGAATAATCATCAGCCGTGCGTAACAGCTATTTTTCGGCTGAAAGATATTTTGCGCTTGAAAACTGAAATGAAGAAAATCCAATGTCTCCGTCTTCTAAAAGGATGCGAACTTGGATTCCGAGGGAACTAGCCGGTGCGGCAAATTAAAACCTGGACTGCTCGAGTACTGCGAAGAAAAAAGCGAAGAAATACTTCAAGCCACAACGTACCTTTGACGCTCGCGATTAATGCAGTCATTATCTCAGTGGTGCGCACGAATTGTCATGGGAAGGCGATCGTCGAGGAAAAAAGAATAGCCGAGACGACGGTAGGTTTCCTTCACAAGGCCGATGAACTAAAATAAACATTAAGAATTATTGTAGATCCCCCCTTGACTCGGTGAGGAGTCGATTTGCGCGCGAGACCGCGACACGTCGAGCCCGTGTTCCCGGATGAAGAGCCGTCCTCCTTCGCACTGACGGACCTCGTACCCAACGCACGCACCGAGGATCTTTATTTCTGTTGTGTTTTCGCGTGCCGGAAGTGGTCCCAGGGCGGAAGCGCGCCCCGTTGACTCGGAGACCTTCGGTCCTCCTACCCGTACCTGTTCCTCCGCTCTCGGGGCATGCGCGTGTACTCCAATTGGGCCACAGTTCTTCGCCGACGAGGAATCCCGACGTTCTCGGACGCAGCGAAATTATTCCAAACGAATGGGCCTTTTTTTTTTTTTTATTTTTTTTATTTTTTTTTATTTTATTTTATTTTTTTTTTTTATTCTTACTAGCTCACGCTTGTGATGCGTTCGTGTCGCGCGCGATGCGCTTTTACGGCGAGTGCAGATTGTAAAACTGCACTTTATTGCGCGATGTGCACTTGTCGAGTGTCTATCCACGTTGGGCGTTGCGTAAGCAAACTTGTAAACTTTTCGCTTGCTCAATACTCGAACGTTTACAAAACACATTGATTTACACCTCGAAAAAAGCGCTCACGCGATCTCAGAAGCGTTTCGGTTCAGAGGCCCAATATGAAAAAAAGTATAAAAGCGACAAGAAAATACGGAACGAGCAATGAAAGCGTTCTCGTTGGACTTCGCTTCGTATGTTCGATGTTATCATCACGGTTTTAACCAATTTATTCCGTCCTAAGTGTTGAAGTCCGATTAACAAACATAACTTTTACGTATCTGTTAATATTTTGTAATTACGCCTCGGTGCGTAAGCATTCGACTGAATTTAGCTATTTAAGAAAAATCGTTTAAAATAGAACGAAGATTGGTATTCGGTCGATAATGTTGTAGCGTTTATTTTAATACATCTTTCTTTATTATTAATGGGAGAATCAATCTACGCGGAAGCAATGACTGAAAAATCAAACCAAAAGTGTAATTTAGCCATGTACCTATTTTAATAAATGGAGCGCTGAACATTTTCAATTTTACAATGTTATCGCTAAAACTTTCACGAATAATAAGAATACTCGACGTATATTGAATGTTTACAAAAAATGCCGAAGATACATAAATCTGTAATAAAAGTCTAGCGAGTCTTAACGCGGTATTTATCGAAGTTAACGCCGACATTCTGACTCGTAGTTTTAGATAAATAATTAAATGCTGACGTTTAAAATAATGCCACTGTCGAAAGCCGACGCGACTAAAGTCACCGATAGGGAAGTAGTTGGAGCACTGGTTTAATTCAAAATTTTAATTCAAATAGTCCATTTAAATTAGGTTTTTTACTTTGCATAATTTTCACGATATCGCTATGTCTTTGAACATTAAAAACTGATTACAAAATAGAAGACCTACGAAAGCAGGTTTTGTGTCGCCGGGATGCAAGCAGTGCAATGAGCAAATGAAAGTAACGGGTCCATTTGACGATTACATTGAAATCCTGCACATGTAAATATGCAGGATTCGAGTTTCGCAGTGAGCGGGACAAAGCCAATCGTTACGTGTATTTCGTTGAAAGACATTTTGCCAACCGTCGTCGATAATACCAAAATACATAGAGATAAGTACACGTTTAAACATTCACGATCGCAGGATAAACTGTACTACTGGGATTTTACAAAAACGGTCACTTGAGAATCTGCAGTATAAAAATAAGTTGCTCGGCGTACATTATCGATAAAAATATAAACTATATCAAGGCGAGAATGTAAAATTAGCATGAAATTTAAAACATCTGCACGCGTAATTGGTGATTCGTGAGAAAATTAAGAGTACTCGAAAAGACTTTTAAAAATTTCGTCGTCGTGCTCAAAAAATAAAAAACAAAAAAGTTTTTAAATAATCGTCAATTACCTATGATATTTGGGTGAGTCGTTAATAACATTACATAATTAACGTTACATTACGCACTTAAAGAATATCTTATTTAAGAATACATACGACATTAAATGCGGATAAAGTGAATCCGTATAAATATTGATTATTCATAGCGAACGTTGTTTGTATTTTAAATAAAACTAGGAGACGAGGAGACGTCAGTAAAGAAATTTAGCAAAGCCGATTCATTCGATTGGGCTACCAATCGATTCATCGACCATTTATCTTCTGACTCAATCTCAAAACTTCGCCTTTAATACATCTATTATTCTTTGCGTAAGATTACCTCCTAAGAAATTTAACTTCTTCCAAGTAGCTGTACTTTGTATACTCTATATACTTTGTATTATTACATTTATACGAGTCTACGAAGAAAATGATTATCGATATCACGATGCTCGAGCATTCGTAAACGATAAAACGAAACCAAAGTGTATTCTCCTTTAATTACATAGAAGACGTTTTGAAATTTAAAAGCACGTCCGACGAATCGATCTGTTTTCTCGCGTAGAAAACTCTCCTCCCCTCCCAAACTTCCTTCTCCCCTTCAATCACAGTCCGCCTACTGCTCGTTGCTGAATTATGAAAAAACGCGACGAAATCGACTGCGTGCATGAATTGCCGACATCGGAACGCCCACGAATGCACATTATCTTATAACGCCTGATGCGGCAATGCCCGCGTCCTTCTATTTACTCGATAATACTGGACTCAGGCGTCGTCGAACAGCGCGAGCGAACGCCTTTAGAAATTTTTTCACCCGAGATAGAAAACGGGCGCAGGAATTCTCACAGATGGGAAGCGACAACTTTTCATTTCCAGCTTGTGAGTTGTACTCGTTGTTTGGACTGGGCGTGCGTGCGTGCGTGCGTGCGTGCGTGCGTGCGTGCGTGCGTGCGTGCGTGCGTGAGCGGGCTCGATGCACGCTTTGGTTTTCTGAGAAAGTATATCGCGAGAGTCAAGGACTCGATATTTTACAGTCAATTTCAACGGTATATCATTTTTTTCATTTGCCAAATGCAGGTACACCTCTATGTTTATCGCAGAAACTAATGTACTAGAGCTCGAATTATTAATAGTTACACTAAGAGAAGGATATACTTATATGTAACATGTTGTTCAATGTTAACCTACGCATTTGTGTGCGCGCGTGCGTGTGTTATTACTACCATATGGTGCTCGTATGCCTGGAAGCTCAATTCAACAATTTTATATTTCGTCCACCGATAGCCGTGGATCGAACAAACGCCGTGCGTATTGTGTGGATAAAGTCAATACGTATATAAATTAAACTACAATAAAGATTTTCTCGGTATTAGTTTTCTAAAGTACTAAATAAGGTACTTTAAAGCGTACCTTACAAGCTTCGGATATAGAGGGAGCATGTGCTTTTGACGGCTATGCAAAGCTTGCAATCGATAATTTTAAATACTACCCGTTCAAAATAAGTAGCGATAAATAGCAGTTTCGCACATGTGGTATTATTTCCTTTTTAAACGCCTAAGAGTTCGAGCTTAGCGATTTAATTTCAAGAAGTTAGAAATGGTAATGGTCAAGCATGTCGAATCTTATAGATGTTCAACCTAGTGGGACTTACGACTGACGCTGACTCTCGAGACAAAGTAACGGGCCGTAGTACATTGCTCAACTTATGAGAAGAATCATTATTAAGTTTAACGTAAGCGTAACAAGCTGTAACTGCGGACACAGTTACTGGGATGATGTGCCTCGCGATTTATAGCAGGACAAATACTCTGCCTGAAATGAAATTAATACCTAAAAACAAGCTACTTATGTGCTTATGCACGTCGGTAAACAGTTACACAGCGTCAAAAGTATACATTTAGGTAGTTGCGTACACAACTTTATGGGCCGTAGATAAGCTTGTTAAAAAATTCATATAAAAATTTGAAGAAAAAGAGGGATGGATGCCTCACCTCTGGAGTACTTTAGTTTCGTTGGGATGGGCATCCATTTCATTGTGTATTTTCTTTAGAATATATCCGGGCGTTCGCCGTCAACGAAATTCACAATTTTATCTCCAAACATTTATGACCTTTTTAAATAGATTTTTATTTTAAACTCAAAGTGATGTGAAATAATTGAGTTTTTCGAAATCTTGCACGAGGCTTTTATCGAATGAGCTAAAGTCATTAAAACGATAAATGTTTGAAATTTGAAATTTGAAATTTTTTTCAACATAATATATTGTTGAAAGTTATGAAAGAGAAAGTCTATTAATAGTATGAAATGTTTCGTAACGCATTTTAAAGATATTCTTAAAATTTTTCGACGAAGTTTTACCTGGACATTTAACAACGTTGGCTAGCTTTGCCAAGCGAAAAATAATATTGAGTTTTTCATTCAACTTTATCTCACAAAAGTATTTTATACCAACGTTCAACATTGCAAGATTAATTATACAGGCTAGACATTACGGAACGTGCGGAACGTACAGTCCAGAAAATATTGGGTTTAAAAGTTTTGATGTAAACCTCAACGAGAATAAACAAATGAATAAATCCAAATGCTGCCTATAATTGGAAGAAACTTAATCATTACGGATCATTCTTTTGAGGAAGAGGAAAAATGGAAAATGTAATTCTATAGCACTGATTACTCGGAATTTTTACGGGTAATAAACAAAAGGCATATAATTAAAATGGATTGGATCTCGCGGGTAATATCAACCGGATGTTCGATGGTTATCACTTACGGTCGTCGCCGTTTAGCAGTTTAGGTGTAAAACCGAATTAAAAACTGCATTTCCGCGAATCATTTGTAATTGCGAAAATTACGAATTATTTGCAAACTTTTGAAGATTACATGCAGTGTACAGTACAACTGTCTTACGCATAACTATAATTAAAAATTATACAAAATTTGAAAACACGCCAAAGTTGGTGCATGTAAAATATTATAACTTTTAAATATTATTGAAAACTTGGAATACGTTTTATTTATAATAAAATCGTTATTATGTAACTAAATCGTTTAATTACGAATATTCAGATGTTTTAGGCATTTATTTTTATCATTGTCTAAAATATAAAAATATGTAAAAAAGACAAAAGTACAAAAGCTACTTATTGTAATTGGGCCGTGATGAATTTTTGCAATTATTATTTAGGCACACGGTATTGAATAAAAGTGATTTATGCGTACCAATTTAAAGGAGGGGTTACCTCTCTCTCTCTCTCTCTCTCTCTCTCTCTCTCTCTGTGTTTCTGTTTAGCTGGTTTCCTTTTTTTTCTCAAATTAATCTTGAGTACATTGTTACTTTTGTCATTATTAACATTAAATTTCTTTCATCGAAGCGCACTTCTCACGAATAATACAAATTATATGACTTGCCATGTACGCGTATTTCAAATTTCAATTACGAACTGTAATAACAAATCATATTGTCGATTGGACAAAGGTTATTCGTTACTGATAAATATTTACAAAATAAAAAAGAAACTGCATATCGTACACTTGACTGTTACAAGTAAAGTCGATTTTATCGAACGAAAGTATCGATATAAACGTACAGAGTGAAAACGTTCCTTTTTAGTCAATTATTTGTAGCGTTGTAATGATGTTGGACTGTAGATCGATGAGAAACGTAAGGATGGCGTTATAGCAATTTATAAGAAGGTACATATCGTATTATATCAGTTATAGTTCATTAGAAAATACATCCTTCTACAGACGCGGAAGTATCAAAGCATTTGCATTCGCAATTTGCATGCTAGGTACTTTATACTGTAATGAATTAAATGTGACACTTTTAACAACTGCGGTTTTTTCTCAAAAACTTAGCTTTATTGAAATAAAAGTGAAGAAAGTTAACACTTGTTGTTTCGACGAACATTTCGACTGATTGTGGGATTCATTCTTTACTCAAGGGTTCGCTAGACCGATAGTTCTAGATGATACCCGTAGATGAACCATACCAGTAGATTGAACAGATTTTGAACGAGAGTAGTATAATCACTTGTAAATTTCCCTTAGAAACTTAGGCTTGATCGAACTCTAAAAACCAGTTTGTATCGAGACTCAAGAAAGAAGCTTTACAAAAGCATCTTATTGTTGCAGTCGAATACAACATTTATTTGTGCTCTATTAAGCAGCGTTATATTTAATACATTAGGGAGATTATTTTATGGCATTTCCCGCGTGTCGATTATTGTACTTTTCTTCGGTCTGAAAAAAAAAATCTAACCAGCCAACGATGTTTGCTCCGCTTATTAAACTTTTATTTTCTTATTATCGATAAATTACCTTTCACTCTCGACCGCATTGAACTTGATAATTTAATTAGATAATTCCAATAGCTATAAAGTGACACCCGTTCCAACCCGCCCAATACATTTTCGATCTTGGATTTAAAAATAACGCCCGATACCGTTTAGAATCTCCCCGCGTTATTCACGCGTTATTCAAGACTGAAAATAACAACAACAACGACGACGACGACGACGACGACGACGACGACGACGACGACGATAATCAGCCCACTTACATTATATCTCAACTTTTATTCCTTTTATTCGTACAAGGTACTTTCATATCCACTTGTATCTACGACTGTACTTAACGGCGAAATAAATATAAATTTCTAGAGCGTGATTAATCATACAATTTAACGACGTAACATTCGGTATAAAACAATTTCTTTACGCTAAAAGTTGTAAAATTCGTGATTCCAGGAGCACCGGCGGCCAATACTTTAATAATTACGCGCCGTATATTTTAATTATTTGCACTGCGGAAATGGAGCTTTTACCCGCTTATCTGCCCATCTCTTTGTTGGCAACGATGCAATAAAAGAGCAAACTTAAATCACGCCCTCCTTTATTACCTTCAACGTGACGTATTAGTACCTTTGAGCTACAAAGTCAGTGCAATAATCTCTTCGGTTGGAAAAGTTGGAAAACACGCAGTGGCGGTGCAGCCTGGCAGATGCGAGACACGGCTTTTCCCAGACAGATAGAGATAAGAAGAGAGGAAGAGAGGAAGAGAGCAGGAATGGAAAGTTCTCGAGACGAGAGAGCAGAACGAGTCTTTGTTCTTGTTTAAGGTCTCTCGGTTTGTGCTACGTGCCTACGTGCCCTGCAGTTGCCATCGCCGTCGATGTTGTGCCGACGTCAAGTCCCGCAGCTGCGTCAGCAGCCTTTCCACAAAAACTGCGTGAGAGACGGCGAGAGAGAGAGTGTGTGTGTGAGGTGGGCGGGGGGGAACAACCCGCATAAAAAATATACACGGAATAAAAGTCCCTTGTTTCAACATTTTTATTCTTACAAATAGTTAATCCGCGTAAGTTACGATTCTTTTTGTTTCGGCAGAGCAAATAGATTTTCAAATTTATCACGCCTTTAACGCGTGCTGAGACCCAATGCATGATTAACTAAGCAATTTTTTCAAAATATTTATTTTTTATGATACATTCTTGCGAGAAAAGAAGATTGCAATGTAGATTTCAACGTTACCATAAGCAATGTATGCTTTCGAGTAAACGCGTCATATTCGCGTATACTTTTTCTCATTTAAACGACAACTGGACGTTGTTCAACTTCTGATCCTCGAATTAATCGATCCCAAATTACAAACGTTTAAGAAATGTATTTGATAATTATGCGATCGTAAGATCGTGATGTCGTTTTTAAAAGCGAACAATTATTGGTAAGTTTGGTCTAGTCAAGTTTATAAATGAAATATAATTTACGCGTGTTATACAAATATTTAATTACGTTATGTTACTTGTCAGCTTCGTTGTACGTAAACGTACTTAAGTGAAATCACGTATTATAGACTGTAAGTTGAAATGCTCAGCTATTATTACGAGATAACGGATAAAAATTAACAACACTTTTACAAGATAATGAAACGAGTGATAGCTAAAATAAGTAAGCACGTAATGTTAATTTCGACATGCATAAATCTATCAACGTAGTGTGCGCGCGCGTGTGTGTGTGTGCGCGCGCTCGAACGATGATGCAAGAACATATTTCTCCTTGACCATTCAAATGTTACTGTCTGGACATTGGAGAGAGCTGATACGAGATGAATGTTCACGGCGAATTATTCGGATACAAATGTTTGAAAATATTCGTGTAATTTTCAATATAATAAACTATTTGGTAAAAGGAGGATATCAAAGAGAGACAATAGAGGAATAATGCGTAATTAAAATTTTGGAATTTTCCACGTTTTAGAACAGAAATGTCTGACGTACGACAGAATGAAAACTGAAAATTATATCGAAGAATAGTACTCGGGAAGCTTCACCGGCAAAGTTTGAAGATTATTATCGGTATCAAGAGCAAAAAAAGATAATGGCAAGGATATGAGGGTAAGAAGAGAAAGGTACGGAGAAGCATGTGCGAGCAGAGAAAAATGGAAATTGGCCGAAACTCGTAAATCGCAGTTGGTTGTAGGGGACTAATCGGATGGATCGACAGCTGCATTTTATCAGCGAGTGATCATTCGACAAAGGCAAGTGTAAAACGAACGATGCAATTCGTGGGAATTTTTTCGCCGTTGCGGGCTCGCTCAATCGCGTTACGTTGAAAAAGAACAGCAGCCATTTAACGTTTGTAATTGATAACCTGCAATTGATAAATGACCGACCGATCTCTTATTTTTCAACAACAACAACAACAACAACAACAACAACAACAACAATAATCGCGAGAGACTGCATTTTTGACAGATCGACCAACTTGCTTTCGTACTACTCGTACGCTCTGCGAAAGCAAACTGCCATTATTTCCGTTATTTCCAACGTGATTCGCACTGGTATTGAATGACCTTTCGTGCAAGAAAGCATAGTCGCATGATTGCCAGAAGACGGATCGTGTTTCAATAAACACCTTGCGGATGCAACAGTCTCACCGGCGGCGTCATTACGTACGAAAATTGAAAAAGATCGCGGATCGTGGATTTGTGAGAGATCGAGAGGATAGAGTCGGATTCATCCAGTATGCAAATACGAAAATGTCCGAGAAAGTCATGGGAGCGATCGATCAGAGTAAACTACGTTACAGACGGTTCTTACCAGGACGATGTGGGCGTATCTTCTCGGACAATCTGGCAATTTCCGCCTGATCCAAGTGCAGAATCTCGGGTACGCAGACGTAGCATCCGAAGAAACCGGAGATGACGTCCCTGATGAAGTCGACTTCGCGCCAGACACGACAAGCGTTCTCTTCCAGTGCGGACTCGCCGGACAGTGATTTCCTCAATCGAATTACCTTGCGCTCCTATACCAAAGAAAATCATGTCTTATTACACGGTCCATCCGTCGAATTTGCGCGTACGAAACGTTGCATTCCCAATTAACCCGCCAGTCTCCATTTATTTTCATGACTTTTTTCCATTCTATCCATTCCATTTACAAGACATCTTACCTTAACGAGTTACTGCCGCTCCACGATGCGAAGCTTATTATGGCTATTTTAGAAAACTCATGCTAAAATCACGTTTCCATTATTAGAAAAATAAAATTTCGAGTGATCATTATTTCGCGTTTTACGGGCAATATAAGTAGGTCGTTAACAATTTTTACAGCGATGGCGTTTTATAGATATTGTAGGAAACGTCTAATAAGTCTGTAATTAAAAGGAAAATTTTAAGGAAATAGTAGGATCAATAGGAGGGACAATCTCGTCGGGGATTTATAGAAACTCTTAAAAATAAATCTTAAATGTTTGTAACGAGGAGTTTTAACGACGAGAGCGATAAATATTAACAAAAAAAAATTTTTATACCTTTTGAGAAAACGGTAATTTATTCGATTTTATCTTTTGCCGATTTATTTGAGAGCGTCCTTTTTCATATTACGCGCTAATTCCAACGCTTTACAAAATTATCATTTCGCTGATTTATTTCAATTCCATTTTTTGGTTTATCCGTGGATCCACGTCTAGCTCATCTTAATTTTCGCCGTTTAATATTCCATTATTCGTGATTATTTTATAACAATTAGTTCACAAATTCGCTTTTTGTTATTCATACCTTACGACGAGCGACGTAATTCCTTTAGCGCGTTATTCTCGAATATTCTCAATTTATTATGTTCACACTTTACGTTAATCCATGTTTTACTTACGTATGTAACCACTAATTTCATTAATGCTTCATAAAATTTAGCTTTATATTATTACGATGCGAGTTAATAAACAGATTTGCACGAACTTTCCAATCAAGTGAAAACATTCGCTATTGTATACAACACGACTTGGATTACACCATGATTTTATTGTCGCTTGTTCAAAATCATCTAACTTTTCGAAAATTTTACATTTACGATAAACAGGGTATATAGGATACAATTCGTGCATGAAATTTGTTGCTTTTAACATCGTGTAAAAAGGATCATTCCATTTTCTTATAAACTGAAAGTACTATTTGCATTAATTCATGACAGAAGTAAACGTCGATACTTTTAAAGAATAATGAATGCCTTTTATTATAATTTCTTCAAGTGTAAACCTCTAACATATGTTCTGAAATCTTTTAATTCGGGTTTAATTTAACAAATATAATGCAGCATTAATGGTATGCTATTGCGTACCTCGACACCAAACCATCCTTACGCAAAATTTACGGTTTCTTTTATTTTTGTATTGCTATTATTATTTATCTTTCCCTAAGCTTATAACGTTAAACTTTGAAGAATATCGATTAATTAAAAATCGTCAGCTTTAATGAGAGTTGAAAGCAATGTTTATAAAGTGAGTGAAATGGTAATTAAAATAATAATTTTGTATATTTTTTAAGAATTTATCAAAGATTTACGCTGAGTACCGAAACAAAGGACATTAAGCATATTTTATAATATTAGAAATAAAAGTTCATTTTATGATCTCAGTGGGAGTAATTCGTACTCAAAGCTTAAATAAAAGTTAATTATATTTAACCGTTAAGTTAATTTATATATATATATATATATATATATATATATATATATATATTGAAATTTATATTTAATTAAAATATTAAAAAAATGTAAAGGTTAAAAAGGAAATTTAGCCTTCTTTTTAATTTTTAATTAAAAAATCAAGCCAATTGTAAAAGAATACTTTTTTTATTAGCTCTTTTATTACATCAAGTACGTTTTAAGCCAGATATTTCCTAATATTATAAAATGAAAAGAATTAAATTAATATTACAAATAAAAATTGAGTGAGTTACTTGGCATAAAATGTACGTCGCTCGCAATATTGGAATCTTATGCAAAATCACGTATTATTGCATCATGTCATTTTTAATATTTGTTTTAATTTAATTCTTTTCGTGAGAAAATATTCTATTACCTTTACATCATCTAAGGCGAGAACAATATCTTTCTCCGAATGAATATTTATACAAAATATTATAGGTAGGTATATATATATATATATGTGTGTTACATATTTTTAAATAACGTGAGATTATTTACACAGACTTTGTTAAATAAATATCTATATGATTATGTGTTGCCGATTTACACTAAATTTCAGCCATTGGAAATAAGTTAAAATTAATATTGAAAATTTTAGTTCTTAACAATTATTGGTTTTATTGAAAAAGTTTTTTTTTTTTTTTTTTTTTTTTTTTTTTTTTTTTTTTTTTTATTAAAACATTATAATTTTTATTTCACTTATTTCATCAAATCTAAAGCAAGTGTAATATAGTATTTAAAAAATTAAAATTTTTTTATCAGTTTAATAATATAATAAGAATTGCTGAAACGAAAAATTATTTTAATAATTAAATTAATTTGAATGAAATTAAATTTTTTTCCATAAAAGTTTTAATTGAAAAATTAAACGTCTTTTTTTATCTCCTTTTAGAGGCACGTTCGTGTTTCTCTTTATACGACACATTATTGAACTATTAAATTCATTGTAAATTTCGGTTCGATGTAGAAGAGAACACCTTTTACTTCATGATATTTATGCAGTTTATTTATGCATATTCTGCTCAGCAAAAACATTTCTGTGCATTTTTATAAAAATCTTGCACACTCAGCCGTCTAAAATACTCAATTAATTTAAAGTAAAGATAATTACACAATCAACAATAAAAAATGCAGTAAATATACTTGAACTATTAAGTTATAAGAATTTTTAAGAAAGTGTCATTTCAGGGACAAGTGAAGTAATAATTTCAAGCTTCAAAAAAGCTCTACATAGTCTCTCTCCGATCAATAAAAATATATAATGCAACATTGTAAGAATATAGACATTTTTAAATCAATAAATAGCGAAAGATAACAAGATATAAAAGCAAAGTAGACGGTATAATGATAATGATTCCAATTATATCTTCCAGAGTCACAACTAGAGATCAATGAAGCGATAATATAACCTGGATTAAAGCGTTGATCGCTTGATGATGTTTTTGAAGAATAATTTATTTGAAAAAATAGTACTATTAAAAATTAAAGAAAGTTGTCCTTTTTCTCAATTAATGCAATTCCTTAAAGTAAAAATTTCATCGAGGGTAAAGGAAATATAACGCTTTCTTCCTAGGAAACCGATATAATTATTTTAATAAATAAATTTACTTTTATATTCAGCGATTTTACAATGTTTCTTTCAAGTATTTCTTTGACAAAATTTAACAATTTTTATAATAATACTTCGTTCATTAAACTTAAATACCTTGTATCCAATGCCACCTTAATAATAGCAATTTGCTTGGTATTTATTCCATGTGAATTTTCCAATAATGAAATGTATTTAACTGAAATTTTCAAACAATATATGAGTGTACGTATACGTGTTCGTATATATGTAATTTGCATTGAAATCTCTTCTATTATATGCTTGCGTAACTAAAGAAAATCAATATGCTTTTAATTAATTTTAAAATAAATAAAATTAGAGAAATAATTTGTACAAAGACGTTATTAATTATGAAATATTAATAAAATTTGAAGCGCCAAAGTATTCTAATATGAAGATTACTTTTAAACACTAATTAAGTTTTAAAGAAAATATTGTAGACCAATCTCTTTCAATTTCTTTAGAAATAAAATTTTTATGTATATTTGATACATAAAAGTACATAAGTATCTTTCTCAGTCGATTATTACAGTCATTAAATAAAACAAACCTCTTGAGTAAAATAATTATTTGTATTAAAAAAAACTTAATTGTTTCGAATACTGAATTTATTTTATGTTTTAAAACGTTTGATTGTTATTTTCATACAATTATTCAAAGTATATTATTTTAATGTAAAAGGAAAATTATTTTTCAAATGATTTTCTAAATACACAGAATTTTACGATCCAATCTAGCAGTTTATTTGTGTTCAAATTTACGTGCGTTCAAATTCAAGACGCAAACAGTAAAATTGAAAGTTGATCAATGTAAAATAATTGAGAGACAATATAGAAACAATTAATACTTTATGTATTTAGATGTTAATATGGAGTGAAAAAGGAAATAAGTTCGTTAATGTAATACGTTGTCACGATAATATGACAACGTATTATACACTAAAATAGTAAAAATACTGTCTTAATTGTTACAACTTAATCATAAATGTTTGTGAGTTTCTATAATCAACTTGTACCTTAGGACATCTAAATTCACACCTCTTCGGAATAAATACTAATTTATTCCAAGGTTTTAATTTTTATCAAGTTATTAGGCTATTAAGTTAAATGAATAAATATATATTATACGCTATTTGATTATAATTTTTATGCTTTAAGAAATATTTACATTCTATCTTATTTAACCAGTGATGCTTTTTCAATGAAATTAATTCTTTGCTTTTATTTTTGTATTCACACAAAATAGTTCATTAAAATTATTTTTATCAATGATTTCCTTGGTTTTATCCAAGATAGAAGATTCGTATTTTCGCTACTATTTATTACTCCAAAATTTAGATGTTTTATATCAGTTTCTGTAAAAGAATGTTTAACCTCAATTTCCTTTATTACCGAAAACAGTACGCATTATAATGATAAAAAAAAATTCATAATTACATTTGATGTTCTTATAAAATTTATATTTATAAATTTCATATTTATAAATAAAAATTAAAATGAATACTACAGCTAGTAACCGAATATATTTTTAGCCACAGATTTAGCGTCTGAAAACGCCTTTGTGCTTGATTAAGTTGAATTAAAATTATTTTACAAAAGCCATATAGATAAGAACAATTTATTTTATCAAAAGTACAACAAACAGTAACAAATAGTAACGACATAAATTAAAATTCGTAATTTTAATTATATTGTAATCGTGTAAATGTAAGGTACATAAATAAACCTACTAAAAGGCATATAAATTAAATTCGTTGCTTTATTAAAGTGTCATTTTTGGTCGTATTTCTTATTTAATTACACTTTTATTATATAAATGTAAAAAATTATTTAGTTAATAAATTGCTTAAGCATGAAAATATAAAACTATGTTTACATTGACGGAATCATCAGAAACCTCGATAATCTTTGGCCGACTAACTCGGTAGATGTGAAAGCGTGTACATATTTCTATAAATGCAGCAAGTGCATCTTGATTATTAACGGTATAATTCTTAAATATCCATGAGCCGCGTTTATTTCAACATTAACTAACAAATAAGTTGTATAAACGTTCTCGAAAGTACTAAAATCAGAATACATTGATTATTAAAGAAAATCTTTATCAATTACCAATTTATTCATAAAAGTAAGATAATTATATGATAATACATACGTACTCTACTCTAAATATAATTCAACTAAAGTTCAAACTGTTGAGCAATCCAATTATCGTGTTTAATTGAAATCTACGTACCGTTACCGGTTCTAACGACTTTACTGGATTCAATAATATTATAACCACTCGACTAGATCAAATAAATTAATTAAACATATGAATTAACAAGATTATTGTATTAAATCAATATCTGAAATTGGTATAATAAAAATATAATAAATGTCAATTCAACAAATTTTAAAATTAGTTATTTTGTAAAAACGAGTAAAGGAAAATTTGTGAAATAATGGACTCGTAATTTCGTTTTAAAAATTTCAATGTAATGTTTATAGGTTCAAGATACATCTTGTAATGTTAACAATTAAGATGCACGTCTTATTGATTCAAAGAAAAACAAACGATAAACATCAACTTGTTATGTATTAACGATTTTAAATTAAACGTCAATTAACACTCTAAAGTATAAATTAGTATAAAACAACATTAGTTTAATATTGAATAATATGTGGAGTGGAAATTAAAAAATGAAGTTGCTGTTGTAAATTTGAGTCATCTTAAGTTGAAATTAGGTAAACGAACAAAAGAATAAAAATATGTAAAACATACACTTGAAAGCTGTTATTTGGATAGTTGTAACAAGGATAAGTATTAAAATACGAGTTCTTGCAAAAACAATAAATGTAATTCCTTTTTTTACTATAAAGTAGTGTAAAAAAAAAATAAAGTTTGTCTTTTAGACTTTTTTCACATATGCTAAAAATAACACAAAACAAAAATTTTACATAATTTATGCAAATTGTAAGTGGCACTTATCTCTTAAAGATTCTTAAATGGTTCAAAATAATAGTTTTAGAAGCACCATTAAACTTTATTTTTTTTTTTTTTTTTTTTTTTAAAGTATTTTATAAACGTTTTAAGAACCTCGTAATTGAAATACAAACATCTACATTATTTTCCAATATCTTTTCTTCAAAACAGTTTTTAAGTACTTTAAAATAAGAATATTCGATAAATAATTAATGTACAACGTGGATTTTATGAAAAAATCGTCCCAGCATTAAATGCCAATATTTTTTGTCGCATACCTTAATTTTGACAAAAACTTGAGATTAAAATATTGCCGACAATGAAGTATTAAAATGATGTAACTCGAAATGTAAGCAGTTTGAAATTATGAAATTAGTACAGACAATTAGTATAGAAAAATCACGAATACGTGAATTTTATCAGTGCATAATGTACTGCTACGTGTACCCGTGTAAATTCGCAAAAGGTAGCGCACCTGTGCCTAAAAAAATCGTAACATTTTTCAACGTACGTTAAGTCAGATATTAAAAATGTAGGTACCCCTGGCTTAATATGTGCGCGTGTGTGCCTTCCGACAGACCGATTAAAGAGAATTAATCGATGACACGGTTAGTGCATTAAGTAAAAGTGCTAAAGCGCACGCAAGATAGCCGATAGCCGGATCGCTTTTGGTTAACGATAAATGAGGAGATAAGTAAGTGCCAGTTGTTCTTAAAGGTCGTATAATTCTTGTTTCAATAGTACTAGTAATAGATGGGCGACTAAGTCCGAATTATCTCACAGAGTAGTACAATTCTTTCGATTGCACTAACGCTGGATAAGCAACGAGGCCGAACGGCTATCGAACACAGTGAATAGCTTTTTTCTAAGTACTAGCCATACCGCGTACACGCTCAATAATAACGACAAGATTGCTTTAGCCATTGCCCAGAGTCGTACACCAAACGCAGACGAACGCAACTCCCAAGAGTTCAAAACTGCTTTTGGAATTGGAAAATATTTCAAATAAGTAAGCAAGTAAATAAGTCCAAGTAAGCTTCCTGTCTTCCCGTGAAAACTCTGTTTCAACTCGAAAACTCTCTTTTTTCTCGGTGTAAATCGTTGGAAGGTGAGTATAAAGATTTCAGATGAGTGGCTTAATGATATAATGGTGTGTGTAAGGCTTACAGTAAAGTGAACAAATAATCTTAATAGGTAATTATTTTTTCACCGGAACAGAGCGATGGATGACATTTTTGCTTGGGTGTATTGCTTTTGAGACTGTATGCGTGGCCAAGGCAAGTACACGGTTTTTATGCTGCAGTGTGAACGTCGGTTATTTGGTATGAATTAGCTGCTATGAAAAAGCGACAAACACTTGTGAAGTGAAAGTAGATTTGAACTTAAATATACCCAACATTTGTTTTATTATACTCGACACTCCTATATTATTTTAGAGTTCCATGTTTTTAAATACAAGTTTACGAAGAAATATTTATTCGATAAAAAAGATGACAATACATGGAAGCCGTTCACCGAAGTTTCTTAAATTACTCCTGCCCGTACACTCGGTCATAAACGCATATTCATTTTCAAATATATTTGCTTTCAAATATAAAAATATTCGCGTAATGGAATGCGAAATCACGAATATCTTCGAAAATTCTTCGACAACTTCGCTAGATCTCATACGCTAAGTGACTATCGTGCAGATTAGTACCGACGTCGAATTTCCTTACGAAAGATACGATAGTACGAGGTAACCAAGGCAGTCTCGGTCACGGATAAGATGCCCTCCCTATGAATTGAGAAGTTCAAACGGAGAGATGGCGAACTTAAAGTCTCCCAGTGACCTCGACGTTGACATTCGACGATTGCCGACGCCAGAATCGATTAATGATGCTTTTTGGCGCACAACCTGTTGCCTAGATAAGCGTTAACGGTATATGTGCGTACGACTACAAAACATCTCCTTCCACGTCGTCCAGCTGCTTCAACTTACGTGCGACCAGATAGGAAACACAAGCCGTAACGCGTGAACTAGGATGGACATATGGAACTCGTCCGTCCATCGCCTTGATAATCTCGAGAATCTTTGTGCCGTTGGTGGTGCGTTTTCAGATACTCGCCACCGAATGGACTGCGAAGTAACGTTTCACGAAAGAAGGAGAAGGAAAAATGAAATCACTCTATCCAAATCTGCAGTCTTTAGAAAATACAAGCGGCTGAAACATTGTTAATTAAGTATGTTCATCTTTAAATTATTCGATTTTTCTTTAAAAGGCTGAATATTATTTGGAAGGAATTGTTTGATTAAATTCAAATTACCTTTACGTAATTTCATACGTGCTAAGTCAATCACAGTTAAATGACCACAGTTAAATGAATTTAGATCAATAAACAATTGTTTGTTTGACAATTGGAGTTGATCGGATGCAAATATTATCGGACAGGTTTCGAGTTGTGCATTCTTTATACGCTAATACACTCGAAATGGCTAAAATACTGACCAAGAACAACGGTTCGAGCGTTAATGCACCAGATTGTTTATCAAAAGTTAAAATTCATTAACAATTGCACGATCCGTAGAAATGTCCGAGAATGTTTGAGACTTATTCGCGAAACTCATTGGCGTCTGTTGACGAACGAGAAAACTACCATTGCCGATGATTGACGATTCCAATACCTGGTCAGCATAACTTAATTATAAACGTAACTTAACCTTAAATTATAGAAACCCGCGAAAATTGCGATTCATCGCAGTCGAGATAACCGAGTTAAGATGGTTAATACGTTATTTTACGAGATATTTATTCCAATAAATATCTAATAATAATCTTAGTATTGTGATAATTTTTGGTTGCAGTGCACGCGTCTGTTATACCTAGAAGTATCTTTCTGAATAGCATTGTATAAATAATTATCGAATTCTTGTTGTGATAACGTTTTAAACGCGTTGGATATCGCGTCTTATATCCTAAGCCCACTCAAGCTTAGACTACAAATCGTACGTCGACGAAAGGAAAATTTTTTTTCTGAAAATTTTCCTCGAAGAAACTCTCCGAAATGAAGTACGGAATTATTTTTAAAGACGAATTTCGAATAATTTTCCCAATTTTCAAGTCTATATATCGGTATCGTAAACCTGTTACGATACCGATCGATAAATTTTATCATTTCTAGCATAGTTTGGGCTTTGATGGATGGTTCCTCTACTACATACGGCCTCTTTTTATTTGAATTATAAAGTTGAATGCATGAAGTAACTGATAAACATCTGTTTCAGTCTAGCCTTTGAAAATACATTCTGACGCGAGTAATAAATAAATAAACGTCTGGATACAATTGGCACCGCGTCATATAAGTTATAAGTAAATACACTATCGAGTCTGAAGTTCAGTTACCAAAACTGAAAAATATCGCTTACTATTCACGCTCGCACGTTGCGAACAATTTTAATCTAATAAACGTACTTGTGCTATTGAAAGCTAACTAACGCTTGAGAACTTAAATGCATTTGTTCGGAAAGTTAGGTAGTTGATCTGGCATAATTACAATCGTAAGCCTCGTTGTACCGAAATTTTTGTTCGAAAAATTAAAATATGAGCTCTAATAAGCTCGGATGAGAAAGAAAAAAAATCCAAATTGTAGGAATTAAAATGTCCTCGCATTAATAAAGAGTGTAACAGTCAACGAAATAAAAACCAATGACAGGTTATATCTCAAGAAGAGCATCTTTATAATAATCTGCCGAATAAGAATCTGGAATAGTATCGCGTTAAGGAAATTGTTCTTTCATTGATTTTAAAGTCGAACTTTGCTATTTTCTCTCAAATCAAATATCTTCTTCTCTCTTGTATAAAGGCCTGTACAACGATATACAATATACAGCACAGCCGAGTCTTTCACTTACCGAATCACGATAAAACGAAGATTCGATTCTTTACGAGTAGGGAATGATACGAACGATACACGAGATTATACGTTAGCAGCTCATGATGCACATCTGTTATTGAATAAGTTTGTTATTGAACAATTACTTTCTTAATTGACAGACTGGACTGTGCTAACAAATTAATTATCGATCAAATCATTAGCCGATATTAAAGAAATTGCATCATTCATCATTAATCATTACCAACAACGGCGAAATTAAACTCGTTAAACTTATTGAAATTTATGAAATCATTAAAAGTAATCAGTTATGTCGTAACCGATGATCAATCGTAATTAATATTTCTAGATAAATCAACATTCATTGCACATTCGTAGACGTTCATTAAAGCGAATATGGCAATTTATTCGGAATTATCTTTTATTGAAAATTTAGATATTTTCCGTATATCCGTGTTAATTTAATGATTACTCCATTGGTTGAGAGTATTAAAAATGCACGTACTTACGTCCGCACTGATAAAAGTTGCTATAACGAAGACCTTCAATGACAGAAACCATAAATCCATAAAACAAAAGGAGATAATTTCCGAGTTAAGAGACTCGAACTCTTCATTAATATTTCTACAGAGATAAGCGTTTAAAAAGTTATCGGTGAATGGAAAAAATGAGGCACGTTAAATCCAATCCAAGTTTTAGACTTTAATTCCTGATCATTTTCATAGTCATCGACATATCCATGAATTTTTATCTTTGTTGATTTTACAAAATGTAAAATCCTCAACTTTCTATTTCAATTTAAAGATAATAATAATATAAAGCTATTATAATAACTTATAATTCATTCGATCAATTATTCTTAGCCTACTTTCTTAACGTACACTTTATATTTATAGATATGTAACGAATTTATCCTTCGAGAGCGCTTAATGTAGAAATCACGCGATGCAAGCACTTATCTTATCCCGTCTTTTTCCGAAAAAGACAAACTACGTTTCATTTAGCAACTCTAGTCGAACTTTACCCTTTATTTATCTTACTACCCTCTATCTGGTAGGATTTACTTTTTCATAGATATAGAGAGAAAAACACGCTGAACAAGATAAATACGCTGGCTGTAGTACTATTGAGAGTAAAATTACAGGTACAATAGCAACGATACATCCATGTTTTTACAACGTTACAACAACCGAGTGGGTAAGTCGGCACATTTAGCGCGCGCCACGCTTAAATAAAAATATTCAATCCGTTTACCACCACCTCATTCTAATCATTTTTCCATCATTCGCTCCTGCGAATTATTTACGATCCAATTTCGTTTTCATAAAAACACTATTTCAAAAAACGCTCGTACCTCTAAATGTAGAATTTTTCAAAACACTGGATAATATCTAATTCCAAACAATAGTAACCGCAATGTAATGTAATAAGTATATATCCCGACGTGCGTTAAAAATAAAATGAATGTGTTTAAGCAAGCTTTTAAGATAGAATATTTACCTGAGATGCATACGTTAAAGCCATTCTATATCTAATATTCATGCAATTTCGCGTTCGCGAAATTACTTTCGCTTGTGAAAGAGTTTGCTCATTCTCTGTAAATATTTTTTCTGGTCGGAATACATACGTTTCAAAATGACCCATTTTTATCGCACAAAGTAGATAAACATATCATTATGAATTAATAATGTAAGCTCTTGTTCCTAAAATTTTTTATTCGTAAGTGCGTCAGTCAGTCATTTCAGAATTATGGTTTAATAATTTCAGCTGATATAATAAGAAGAAAACGCGTTCTTCTAACCTTAAAATAAACAATGACAAAAAGAGTACTAGAGTACTATTATTATCGAGTACTCGTAATTACTTGGAATCACTATCGGAACCACCGAGTTTAATTTACCATCGTTCTGGTTATAGGTTCTCGGCAGTGCTCACACTGTTACAAATGTTACAAACTACGCTAAGTTAAAAATACTACCGAATATCAGGACTCTTTTCACTCGTAGCTATTGACCTAAAACAATTAGTTGAAAGTTCCAGAGACATTTCAAATGTCAGAATGTTTTGCCGATTTACCGCAGCTAAAATCTAGAACAAAAGAATAAGTATTACACTGGATGTTCTAGGTCATTTCTGGAGTAAGCTATCCGTTTTAATCCAGGAGAATGAAAAGGACGCGCTTTCGCTTTACAGGAAACGCGGCTTTTATTTTACTTTTCCAGGTATTATATGCAAACGCAAAGTTCAGAGCATAAATCGGTTACACGCGTGCACACAGCAAGAACTTACTATCGGATCAGCCTGAAAAATATTGTAGAAAGTGGACGACGACTGCAATTATAAGTGCCTCCTAATAAATGGCTCAGCATTCGATATACTTCAAAAAAGTATCCTCTATGCACGTGCGTGTAATTATAAAATATGCTCAATTATCGTGTTCGGTCGTTCACGTTTATTGCGTTGTGGAAGGTTGACAGAATACTAATTACCGTGAAATATTTAAATATATTAATTTATTTATGATACATTGCACCGATACATTGTAAGTCGTGTGTACCTCGTGTTTACACGTGAACGAAATTATGTAAATTGTAATATAAATTTTTGTTTCCTTGTGTCCGAGACTTTAATTAGTTAATAATACCGATGCCAAGCTTTGCGAACAAATATTAATCAAATAACCTAACCATTAATTATAATAAAATATGAAATCTTTTGAAAAGTTTTCTTACTGTTACTAGTTTTCCGTCGTTATTCGGTTTCGCATTATTATGTTTTTGTCGTAGCTACCGTTGGTATCATACATTACGTCCGCATAAAAGTAATAAGAACACAGCTACTTTACGTACTTAATACAATGAACTTAATTGCATACTAATAAAATTGTACTCAAAAGCATACGTTTGAAATTCTGTATTTCCTAATTAATTCAGTGCTTCTTTTGGAAACTATTAGTGGATAACATGCTCTAAATGCTAACATACCCGTATTTAAATTTTAACGTATGAAATATTTTTTAAAAAATCTCTTAAATTATTTTAATAAAATTAAATACAAATTATGTTAACGGCATTGCTTAAAAATTTAATTTTAATTTTCTCGACATTTAGAATTCTAATTATAATATAAAACAGCTTTGAAAAATTAATTAACAATCATCAGGAACTCACAAAATATTTTAATTTCAATCTCATTCGTGGCAACTTTTATATAACCATAATTTTTCCATTACTATTCTAACTTGATCTACTTAAAAATTTTTTGTAAAAAAACCCAATACTTTCTACTACTGTATTGTAATATTATGCATTTTACTATATAATACGCAATCATATTTATACTGCGTTTGACACATTTTTACTTATTTCCTGTTATTAATATTAATTCAAATACTTCGTCAAAGGCTGATTACGTAGAATGAATTTGCTACTATTGGCAACGTCCTCCGTCGATTTCTGCATAGACACTAATATAGTTAATACTTTAAGATTTAAAAACAATTTAATACATGTTTTATAACGCTACTTTCCAAAGATATCAAATATTCAGAACTTTGAAATATCAAAGTTGATTTTCGACAATCGCATTTATATGAATTAGTTTAGAGTACGTAAAATTGTAGTAATGCAATAATGTGTTCGATAAAATATATGTGGAATATATAAGAAATAATTACATTTCTAACTTATTAATTACTCACCTCATCTGCAGAAAATATTGCTAAAAGAAAATATCAAGGTAAATTCTAACGTAACTGATCAAAAACTGATTAAAAACTTACAGTCACGCGACTACTAGACTAGAAAATGATGGTATTATGGAATAATACTCTAACTTTCTCAAATTCTAACTTCTCGTTTAATTATAAATGCTCAAATTGTTAGTTAAAATGATATTAATTTATCTTAATAACGATTACGGCGGAATAGGAAGCATATTATCAAAACTATTACTTAAAAAACAGCCTGCGATTAGAGCAAAGTTTTATCTTGCAAGCTTCCTTATCCAGTTTATTTTTCGAATATATTATTACAAATTGGATTATGTATTGCTCAAACTGAACTACTAACGCACTCGGATGATCTAAATTTAGTGAGAGATTGTAAAAAATAATCGATAAAAAGGCAGCGCTAAGGAAAATTAAGTGTATAATCGCTGAAAAGTTTGAATTGAATAATAATATACAATTACATATTAATAATAAGGCCCCGTTAAAGTAAAGGAATCTAAATAACTTAGGATTGAAACCGCGATCTTACATTTATCAGTTAATAAATTTTTCAGTTGGTAATGTCGATAAAAATAAAATACACAAAAAAAAAATTCATGGGAGCGTATTATTTTTGTAATAGAATAAAAGGAATTTATCAAAGCTTTCATCACATTTAATCCGTTAGCATTGATCTTAAATATTTTTAGACGTATTTTTGAACGTGAGAATGAAATCACGATTACAATTAGCTTATAACACCGAGCAGAACTGTGACATTATTACATCAAATTTTATGTCGAAATCGCTATATTCAAAATAATCGATAAAATGTTCTCAATGCACGATGAAAACAGTACGATTGAAATAGTTCAGCAACAAATTAAATACAATAAACTTCCCGATATGAAGGTTGAAACTTATTCTAGAAAAGAAATTTTATTTAAAAGTACTGAATCTAGTTTTGCTTTCTTATACATACATTTGATTTTCATCAAAGCTACGGTTATTATTTTATTAGTTAGCGGTAATAATATTGAAGGCTTAAAAAGTAATGTTTAGGCGTTGTGATTTTTAAAATACGTAATATGAACCGAAATATAATACGCCAAAACATTAAAAACAAAATACTGATGACATGTGAATTATTATTACCATCTTGTTTGTCTATTATTATTGTTTTATTTATTGTACGACTGACCAAATCAATTTTCATGTCAAATTAATCATCTTTTCACTTTGTTCGTATTTCTCACTAATCCTTTTAGAAAAGATTTATGATCTTTTTGAACATTCCAGTGATGAATGGAAATAAATCTCTCGCTTATTTTACATTTATTAATGTAGTATTACCAACAGCGTAAACTAGATAGAAAAGCCAATTATTGTCTCCTTAAGAGCTGTCGTTAATAATGTTTCAATTAACTTGCGTTAACGATCGAATCTGTAATTGGTATTATTTTAATTCAATATTGTACGTGTACCTATTCCTGTATATATTATGTTCAGCTCTAAAAGATAAGTTACTTCCGTGAAATGAAAAACTTCAAATGATACTGAAATTGCGTCAGTATTTCTGTAGAGTATTTTCATAATGTAACAGAAGAATATCTAAATTCTTTGAGATTATTTTTCCCATAAATACAAGTAAATATTTACATCGTACTGTTTCTAGTCATCTTCTAGCTAGCTTTTCATTTATTACACGTATGCGCATTTATTTTTTAAAGACACGTATTGAAATAAAAATGAAATTTCAAAGCCTGAAATGAGATGCGTTCATCTCGATGCATTTATCGTAACTTCATTCGAAACAAGATCCGAACGCATATTTCATGCTTATTTCATAATACTTTCTTTATAGTTCTTATTCGCGGTTCTTATAAGTAAGCCAATTACCAGTGATAAAAAAAACTTAAATGTACCAAAAATCCCGTTACTTTCTACGTAAATGTACTTTAAGAATACTTTATCATAAGATCACGATGTTCGGAATAAAAAATGCCGTACAAATGACAATCGTTATGCATAACCATTTTTCAAAAACAACTTAGGTTCGCGAGAAATATTTTCGTTATTCGTCCGATTTTACTTGGTTAAAAAGAAGGTTGCGTTAGTAAACCAGGCTACATGATACATGGTACATGGGCATGAAAAATAATACATCTTATGCACGAGCTTAAGTCTAATGGCTAAACCCTAACTGAAAAAAAGTTTTTATTTACAGATATTTACAATTAATTTTCTTACGTAATTATAAGGATCACGTGTATATATATATATCACGTATTCATTAATAAGATATGCACGGCCTAAGCATTAACGTAAAATACGTAAAATACTTTTATACGATTGTACATACGTACTGTTTATTCGTCGTTATTATTCGTGTGTTCAATAAAAATTTATAAAAATTACAGTTACTTGAAATGCCAATAGAAAATAGTTTCAATGAAATAAACTCTCGATTCATTTGCATACTTAATTGCAATAATTTATCAATCACCGAGAAGGTTTAAAAAATATAAATAATAACTCTTTAGTGACGAGATTTTTTTCAATTTGTGAATTCTGCATTCGCAAAATTCACAATCTATTTGCTCATTCGATCCTTCACTTCTGAATACTTTTAATACGTTCCAAATAAATGAATTATGTTTTACGTTAAAAATATCACACATAAAGTGCACAAAGTGTAACTCTGTGCTGAATAATATTAATCTCAAAAGCACATAATTTTACTAAAATTACGCAGCGTTCGCAACACGTTGTTTTCACAGTAGTTGGCCGGATAAAATAATCACTTAATCTTTTAACAATTTACACGTTCAAAATCAAACACTGCTTTCGCAAAGTGCGCACACGAGCGCCAAATTATTAATCAAGAAATAATAAAAATAATAAAACAAAAAATTTGTTAGTCAGTGTTATTAATTAGCTAGTTACGGTAATTTTCAATTGACAACGAATCTCTATGCAGGAGTGGATTACAGTGATAAATTTTTCTGGCTATTCATATTTAAAAATTAGTAAAAAAATTGATCGACTTGATGCGCAACGTCTAATTGTTTTATTAAATTTATTGCGTAACTGTAACCACGTTCTACATCCACCTTCTAAAAGGAAATAATATTAAAAAATAAAAGGAAATAAATTTCTTGGGATCAAGGGAAGATTAAATAATTAAGTTTGGTCGCTTGGGAATCCACTTCAATTAGTTAGTTCTAATTTAAAATTGCCTAAGATTAAAATTTTAATTCGATTAGACAGAGAGTTTCGACGAAAGACATTTAGATGGTTGAAAAAAAGCACGTAAATTCGGAACTTTTTTTTACGATGAATTTTCGTAGCTACGTTCGTAAGACTAGAAAGAATGTACGTAAAAGAGAAGAACATGTTTACGGGAAATTTCCTTCCGGGCAGCTCAGCTATTAAGGCACCAACTCTTATCGTATCTTGCATTACCTCTGGTACACTGTATTACAATTAAGGTCATTAGCTAATATAGTAATACCGCTAATATATCGCTATAGCCTCGGGATTCGCGCAGCTTGTTTACTTGAAATTTCGCGTACTTGTATTCAAAGCTGTTGATCAAACAGATCTAATTCGCAGGCTATCAATAGCCACGCGGGACGAGTGGAGTCATGAAAGCACGGAATATCGATCGCTCCTTTCCCAATAGGCGCCATTAGGAACTATAGAACGTAGCGTTACATTCAAAGACTGCGATGACCTGATTCATTTGGACTAAGAGAAAATAGGGACGCGCGCACAAAACAGTTCCGTACGCGTACATAATCCGTTGGGATGCCAGAGAGACCTCGACTTCTCTAGGAGATTCTTACGTAATTACCACGCGGAAGCCTCCTTTACGCAAGTCCTCGCTGGTGCTCGAATCGCTGGATGGGCTCACCCTCTATCACCCTCGGCTGCAATTAACGCGAGCGACCGAGAAAGAGAGCACATGCGCCCGCGCGTGTTGCCGAGCCCCGGAGTCAGCACCAGCAGCAGCACCAGCAGCAGCACCAGCAGCAGCACCAGCAGCAACGGTGGCGGCACGTGACGCGACGAACTCACGCAGGGGAGCAGACCCCCAACGAGTCTGACGGGAAACGTGTTTTCTCTCCGTGGCTGCTATCGATTTGCCGGGCCGAGCTTTTGCGCAACGGACGGAAGTCGTCGGTTCGCTGCGAAGACCTCGACAACGACGCGCTACAAATCGTCGCGATTCACCTCCTCGTCTTCATTTCTTTCTCGAGCGCTCGAGGGAGGAATGTCACATCCGTTAGGTGACATTACTTGTGTATTACGCGAGACGAAAAAGAGGCGCTTTCCGCCTCTTCCTGGCAACTGCGCGAGACTCGCTTTTCATGACGGACATGGCACTTTTTTCGTTTCAAATGCGGGCGATTGTCACCTCGCTTTTCTTGGCTCAAGAGAGGCTCGAGAGAGACTCGAGAGAAAAAGAGCATCATTAAACGTCTTTAACTCTCTCAGGTCAACTGTAATTACAACAAACTGGGGATAAAAATTTAAACAAGGCGATTGCTGCGATAAAATTGAAGGATTCTTCGGTAAATTCGACTCGCTTGAACCAACGATAAAATAAAAAAGTGATACATTTGTTAAACAGCGTCAAAAAAGTATCAAAATAAGTATAGAAAATACTAATAAGAATAACAACAGTACCTTCGAACGTAACACGCGGCAAGAATAATAACATCGTAAATCTTAAGGGAACTCTTTCGATGAGTTATTAAACATTTATGAACGTAAGATTAACACACAATACTTACAACATCTACGTTGCTGAGCTTTATGCAGTATCGCTTGATTTTGCAGTAGCATTTTAGCATCCACCGTTATTTATAAATTACTGCAGATACAGTGCAAGGCGTAAGCTTTCACGGATGGATGATCGAATTAATTATTACGAGAAATAGCATTAAGACGTAGCGCTCCAACAATTATTATCGCCTTGTTGAATTAAGGACTCAGAAGACGGAAGACATTCACCATTGAGATTTTAAAAAATATATACAGACCGAGCATCATGAGCAATGATCAGCGTAGATTATTCGAATACTTAATTGTCACACTGGTACTAAAAGAAATTTACCGATGAATATTTTGATTTAATTATGTGAATTTCGTAGAAAATAATTTATCATAGCCATCTTGGTTTGTCTATTATTAAATTCATAAATGATATTTGGAAAAGTAATTTTCCAAATATTGTGGACCAACGAGTTACGGATTCCGTTTATCGGTAGTCAATTCTGGCAAATAATTTTGCTACAAAGAGCCGAAGAAGATCGAGTTGATGCAGTTATCCGACTTTTCTACTGATATCATTTAATCGAGAAATTAAAAAAATACGTAGAAAGTCATGAGATCATCTTTCGAGCCTTTTATCTACATAAATGACAAACTTATGAAATTAGGCCACTATATGATCCGCACATCGAGTATGTAATACACAATTACGAAAAGCAAGTAATTATTAATATTAAAATTGTCACTGTTATCAATTCATTCACGGAATTCATTAGAAAAATTATCGCCGTATATATTTGTAATAACGTATTGCATTCATCGTTTGAAGCGTTAATGCTGCGAGATGTATTTTAATAATTAAACAATTTACGTAATTAAACGAATTCGAACTATCCAAGATCGTGACATGGAAATTTACAGTTAAGAGCTTTAAGTTTTTGTAGTTTATACGAAAATGTTTAATTGAAAACTCTGTGTAAATGAAAATGTAAACTTAATAGCGCTATTCAACAATCAATGTTTCCATTTTAGTGTCGCAAAGTGAGTTTATATACTCATACGCATTGGATATGAATATACATATACATATGCATATTTAAATCTATTCGATTTTGTACACAAACTTCAAATTCGTCATTGAATTTTTGTTTATTTTTCGCCAAACAATTTTTGAAAATCATTTGATAAGATAAAAAAAATAATACAATCACGAATCGATAAACTTTATACGCGTAATAATTTACTTCTAATTACATTATTATATCGTATACGGTACTAGAGATGTGCAATCCACGTATGATGACTTAAAAAATGGATAAATGCCAGTTAATGGTCGAAACTTACGAAACTTAAGTTCCTTCATAAGAATGGGCATTAACATTTTAAATATAAAATCATTACATTACATAATATTACAATCTCAAAAGAGTAGTAAATCCAATATAATTGTATTGTATTGTATTATAATTAGAGTAAAGCCACTGTTCTCATTTTGTTTAAATTTCCATAGCACCTTCAACGCTATGATTTTTCGTTTTTAAGTATTTTAAAAGCAACGTTTCTCTCTTCTTTTAAGAAGCAATAACTATAATATGCATAAACATGTAGTTGGAAAACTAATTTGTCATTTTACTCTCGGTAATTCGTACTGAAACTAATTTCTGACCTTGTGCCACATAATACTTTTGCATTTCAGAAGAAACTGTCAATTGAACAAAATGAATTTTGTCAATCAGTTTATCTCTATTCTAAAATGGCGCAAATATTTATCGGACTTTATTAAATTTTTCTACGGCGATGAAATAAGTAAGTGTACGTTATTCAAGGCTTTTCGCACTGTAAGTGATATTTTATAAATAATAGAGTTTACTCCAAGGAATAAAATCTATATATCGTATTTGCGTTCCCTTTCGGAATGGCGTCTTTAAATTACTCGAACTCTATCCTCCTAAGCTGCACTAGACGCCAGAATTTTGATGATTATTCGATAGGATATTTGCTGGAACAAGTTATCATTAGTCTGGTTCACCTTGATCCGCAATTTTATCCTAACTTAATTTAACACAAACGATTATCTAATTATCCCTGTTTTCAGAGTATATTATTTTGTTTCGTATAGCTGTGTAGAAAAGTTCATATAATTACATCAAACGCGCGAAAGAATATTTAGCAAATTACTCTATTCATCGTGTTTAAGAGACATTAACGTAATTAATTTTCAAAAATTCGTAGTAATATGAAGGAGATAAAGTTCTGAATATTATGACTGTTTTAAGGCCTTCAAAGAGCAATAAATCAGTACAGACGTAATTAATAAACAATTTTAAATTACAGAAACATTATATACTTAATATTTAATAACGTATCGTAATTGAGGAACTAAATTGTATATCATTAAATATAAATTATATATCTGTATGTAAGGTGGTGTTTGTAGTTCAATCAGTGCTGCGCAATTACCACGCATTATTCATAATAAGAGCGAAAACGTCGTATATTCTCAAGTTCAAACTTAAAATTTATGTTTAAACAATAACAATGATAATACTTTACAAAATACATTTACAAACATTTCCAACAAAATATTTTCTTAATACAAAGTATATAATATCATCCGATCGATTTACAAATCAATTATTTTCGATGTAATTATGCATCGTGGTATAAAAATTCTATGTGTAAGGTCACCATCGATTACGTCTGATTGAGAGTGTGCCTTGCGTTAATATTTTCAATGTCTGAATACTGAGCGCAATTTCACAAATTCGCTATTCGCAAGAGTTTGCAATCGTCGTAAATGTCGTTAAAGCAAAAAGTAGACGTGATTTTTAGATATTCACAAATATATATATTTCCTTACGATTGACCATTATAACAACTGCATCGACGAATGGCGTTTGTATCGTAATGATTATTCATTAGAGTTTTAAAGTTTTAAAAATTCTTACGTAATTCGAACTAAAGAAACTTTAATCAATCAAATTAATTAGCCAAAAGTTTATTTTCTTTTCTTTCATTTTTCAACACTGCGTGCAACTACATTTTCGTAAAAATAAATATTACGTAACAGGATGGTAGACGAAAAATACGTGCTCTAATGAATATTTCCGATTCGCTCATATTGAAATTCAATTTAAAATTAATAAACACGAATTTACGTTCGTTTTAATTTGAAACGTACATAATTCAACGTTACATTATAATTTATACTTTATACGCGTAAAAATTTAAAGAATATTAAATACGCCGAACGAGTAAAAACGAATTATTGCTGCGAACTTGTAAAAGAGAAAAATATAAAAATACAAAGAAATATCAATAAAACTCCTTAATGCGCTATTAAAAACTAAATAAATCCTCATGAGCAACTAAACGTTATTTTTATCTCTCAATAATTATTATTAAGTATATGTCAATTATGTCAATGCGAATTAATGTTTTTATAAGATAAATAAACTTCAAAAGAATGTATAAAATAACAAAGATGCTGATGTCACGAGTTTATGCTAACAAAATTATGTGATATAATGAAAGCTTATTGTTTTAAGAAATACGTTGGCGAAATTTTTTATTACGGATATTGATGTACATTTCTGATTCGGTTCATCGAATCAACATTTTTTGATAATGAAATCGTTAATTTTATCATGGCAGCTTTTCAATGTAAAAGAATGTTTAAAACCTTACAATTACCAACTGATATGAGCAAACAATGAAGCGTTGCCAAAGTTTAATTATTCTTTAGCGAAACAAAATGTTTTATACGGTATGCCGTACTTGTGATTTCATAAATGCATATGCGACTGACAGTCCACGACCTGTTAAATGAAAGAACGAAGCAGTTTGCATGAGCGCATGCTCACGCTCGTCAGCTGATCGATGCAGCGAACGCCAACAACTCCAAACTAAATATATATTTTACATCGCGCTTGTGTATTACGACAATTTCAAAGCACTATCGCACACGCATTTCCAAACAATTCTCACGTTCGTGTAGTACTTTGAGTTTCATTTGAGTTACGAACTAAACGAAAACAGCGCACAGTCAGTTCGTTAACTTGGTGTAATAAGCATTAAAAAATTGCACTTTATCAAGAATCGGGGCTTTTACTTAAAACATGAGAATAATTATTCTTTAACTCGTTTCGTTGCTGCTGCTGCTGCTGCTGCTGCTGCTGCTGCTGCTGCTATCGAAATTTCGTCGAGTATTCTAGAAAATTCGGTGACATTCATTGTATCCCGTGTCCCTTAGTTGCATAAACGATATTTCCACGTGAGACAAACCTCTTCAATGCGTCATTTTAAATTTTATTCCATTGTATTATATATTCCCTTTTAATAGAGCGATCCCGTAGACGTTATTTATTTATTACACGCTTGCAAGTACCGAGTAGATTTCAAAATCTGTAATCTAAAATAGGCACTGAATCTTTAATAACGAGCTCGATAAACATTTCATTTCGTAATAAAATCATAAAAATTCATTTATTTCTAAAGAGTAAAATGAAAATTTTTATTCATTAGTGCGGTGTTTTAATGTACTCGTAATGTACTATGGACTTTCGGAAGGAGTAAAATTATTGTTTATATAAAATAATATTACGATTTATGTAAGATCTGTCATTGTGCAAATATCAAATAGATAGCAATTGTCAAACGAATGAATTACTAAAGTTCTTCAATGCTGCACTTCATTTTATACATTTAAAATTAGTGTTTACTTATTCCATAAAAAATGAACGTTTTTGTAATAAAAGTCGTTTATTGACATTCAATGACGCGATCAGTCGCTCAGTCCGATTCAAAAGCTTTTTTTAAACAGATAAACAAATCGATTCGACCATTTGTTTAATCGTTGTTGTCATCGTTGCTACTAGGGATAATACTTTTCCTAAAATGCGATTTTTAATTTTAACGCATTAAATACATTTAGCTTTACGGATAATCTATCATTTATCTTACATTTTTTGTTTATTATTTAAAAGTAATTATGATAAAACGACGCGAAATGTTTTTAAAAATCATAAATCGACTAATTATAAAAAATTATGTTTACTATCTCAGCATCAAGTATAAGAATTTTCACAAACATTTGCGCTTAAAGCGTATTTTAATTCCTACTTCCTTTAAACATATTTTATCTTGCACTCTCATAAATATTCCCAACATCATAAACCTTAGCCTACGAGAACGAAAACTCCAGTTTTAATTTCTTACGATTTATCTTCGAATGCATTCAAACGAATCTTATTTCAGTTTTGTTCCATTTCTTTAAAATTTTCAGATTAACCATTGCGTAACGCGCATTTCATTTCGATTTGTAAATAAGTACCTGTAAACTGAACTGTAACTGTACTTGTATTATTACGCATGAAACTAAAAATTAACCCACATCGACGTACATTTTATCTCTATATTATCTATTATCCATTTTGATAAAATTTAACGTTCTTATGCTAATACAAATAACTTCCGATAATATCATATGTACGATATCTTAAATTTGTTCGTTACGATATTCAATACAGATTTCAATTATCAATGAGGTGTCAAAGTACATATTTGTCTATAGTGGAATAAATAGCTTTGCAATTACACGTTGACCGAGTAACACTTTCCTACAAACTTAAACGTACTGTCGTATTTTTCTACGAATTATAAATAGCACGCGTAACTTCAATAATTTTGGAAGAACGTTAAATTTCATCGTGTAAAAAAACGTATGTATGCCACTCCAAATGTATCGAAAAAAGTAAAAACAAGATTGATTCGACTCGCACTGACTGAACCAGCCAGAATTACCAGAATAAAAGCCACTAATCCAACTCGGGCATTAATAATCTTTCGCGTTATTAATGCTAACCGTGTACCATATTGCAATATAAATAAGCCCAGCAATCACGTGGATCTATTACCACTTTACGGCGCGTCCTCGAATAACAAACAGAGGTTTTGGCCTTCAATTACGAGGGGTTCCTGCAAATGTACGAATAAGCTACGGATGATCGCTAATAAAAATTAATAAAAGTGCAGAAATGGTATATTTAAACCGCTAGAATTGAGTCGTACAAACTGCATTTCTCGCATCAGTCACTCCAGAGGTTAAAGAGATTTAAATTTAGGTCTTGGAAGACGCGAAGATCATCGAAGACGGCAAATTATGAAAACAATAATAAGCTTAAGTAATCGTGCGAAATTTCTGCGATATCTCGAGTGTAAGTATACCGAGTGCACATAAACAAGGCAAACAGATATAGCATTGACGTTTTAACAATTCAAGGAAAAAAATTATCACAGACCGATCAGAGTGCTACTGGTGCCTACAGTTTCTTTGAAATCATTAGGATTCAATGATATTATCGTTTAACCATTGCCAAATATTAATAGAACGATATCGGCGCCCGTATTTATTAAAAGAAAAAACGGAAAATCAGTTATTTTAATGAATTGACTAGACGGCAGTTTCAATGCTACGAGAAAATTCGCTTGGCATCGTAGCAAACACTTTTTAAAATAAATCAACCTCGTTGGCGCAACAAGAATTACAATATTACATGCATGTGCTTGAGCACGATGGTATGTACAAGGTAACCTGTATATTTCCAGGTATCGATGCCTAAAAGTAGATACGCCATTAGCTAATGGAAGTCGTTATACGGATATTCCGAATGTTAGCTATATCGTGCTACAATCCTACTTTTTCCCTTTAATAATTACAATGAGACTGCATTTACGAACTGATAAGAATAAAAGTTAGACTACTTTTGTAAATCAATTCGATTCGAAGTAACCCGAGAGGGATTTAAGCATCCAATTATTGCGTCTAACCGATTTAAAGAACCCGATTGGTTAGAAAATCGTAGAAACAATGGTAAATCGAGGGCAACGTAGACCGACGTTTAAAATTCAAGCGATTAAAGAAGCTATGGAAACCGCAATTAGTGATCGAGGATGAATTGAGATTAAGGACGTTAAACAAAACGCGAGGTTGGCATCGAGAAGCGAGAAAACGGCAAGAAATTCAAAATCCATATCCAAGCGTTGAACTTGTTTAACCACCTAACTAACGATTCAAACTTAATTTAATAAGCATTTCTGTGCGCAGTTGGAATATTTTCTCCCTAATTAACATACGAGAATAAGAGTTTGCTAGAAAGAAAATTGAAAGTACGTAAATTCAAACGTCGTGATACGCGATTTGTTCGCGTAGCAGAAGTTACAAGCGTACAAAAAGCATTTCGACGCATACGATTACGCGCGCGCGTCTGCATCTAAACGTTTGCATTGCGACATAAGGCAAATGCATTCGATTATACTTCTCTCGTTACTCTCGTTATTTCCAACGAGACAAACATTCGACGTAACAAACAAAACCCAACGGAAGGTGCAACGTTACGCTAGAGGAATTCTAATGCGGCCAATCGTGCGGGAAAAAAGAAAACGCAAACGAGTCGTCCAAGCGATGTCTTTTTAAGCCAAGGGAGAGAGATATTTCCAACATTTCCTCGCCCGAAGTTTGGAAAGTTGGAAAATCGTTGCGGCTCGCGGCCGATCGATCGACGCCTTCCAGCTTGGAAGGCGTCGACGGCAGCGTCGCGCCTAGTAGTGTACTTTTGTAATGTACGGACACACTCGACACTCCAACCAAAGTTTTACTTTGCGAGCCGCAGCGTCGTTACACTGCGCTACAATAACCACAGGCTCGAAACTAACCTCGGAAAACTCCTCGCTAGAGGTCAACGGCCAGTGGTTAACGAACCTCCCACCTTTTCTAAAAATCTCTTTCTCTTCCTCTATGTAATTTGGCGAAAGAAAGATACGATGAGAGAGCGAGAGAGCGAGAGAGAGAGAGAGAGAGAGAGAGAGAGAGAGAGAGAGAGAGAGAGAGAGATAGGGAGTTCCAAGCAACTCGAACAACCATTTGCCGCGACTTCTCGTACCTTCTTCCAACATTATCAATTATCAATTTCCCTCGGCTCAACGAGGATGAGGGCTGAATTTGATCGCGTGCTCGAGCGTGTGGACGAGGAACGCTACGTGTCAGAAAGAGGAGAGAGAGAGAGAGAGAGAGAGAGAGAGAGAGAGAGAGAGAGAGAGCGAGGTGAAGTAAACTTTCCAGACAGTTATCGTGAAACTATTAGGAACCATTATTGCTTGCTTTTTCACGAGGGGAGACAATTTAATTGGATCGACAGGCCGTTTCTTTAAAGTGTGTTTTTAAAAAGATTTTTTACGAAACTGCCATTTTTAGAACTCCGGTCGCGTTTTGTTCGAGCGATATAGAGTTCCTATAACCGCGGATGGTCGAGAAGAGCCTATCGAAACCATTATTTTTCAGCGGATAAACTTCGTTGGTTTCACCAACGAACCAAAGCGAAAGCGTTTTCTCCTGGACCCTTTCAGCTTCAACAACCGTTGAAAACTATTCCCGAAAGTTATACCAAACGCTTGAAAACAACGCAAGCAGAATTGCGTACGCGAGTCCTTTTAAAAGCCTCCAACAAATCCGTTAGGATCGAACTCTCATCGAGTACCGCTTTTCCACGTATTTCCGAAATATCGAGTCCAGTCTTCCACTCGACGCTTCCACTCGACGCTTCCACTCGACGCTTCCACTCGTAGCGAAGAGTCACGCGCGGCACGAACGTTGGCGAAATTTGTTAAGCGTCGTAAATTAACGTTCCGCGATACAACTTCAATCGTATCTTTTCCGCGGGGAAAAAAACAAATCGGAGCAGGAGAAACGGTAAAGTTTCACGCTGAAACGATCATTACCAGCGATCCAACAATGATGCGCGTCGGTGCGCATTATCCTACAAACGCGCCCATAAATTCTACGTGGTGGGGGTTGGGGTTGGGGTTGGGGGGGGGCGCGCGCGACGCCATTTACAAGATTTTTTACCGGAAAATATCGGCGAATCGTTCCGAAACGCTCCTCTACCCCTTACCCCATTCGTGGGCTCTTGAAGAGCCCGAGTTATATCAACCGTGCGATCTGACTCGCGTTCCTCTACGCGATACCATTCCTTTTCTTCCTCTCCCGCACTGCTTTCGGTAAACGAAACAGTCCCCCCTGCCCCTGCGTTAGCACGAGATGCGCACCGCGAGCTCGTTTAAGAATCAGATACGGCAGCCGCCGTGACTGCCAGGCTGCAGCAGGTCACTTCCGCGTGTATGCCCGTCTATTTTTACCCCTCCCCGCGCTAGCGTTTCTGTCTTGTTTGTTGTTGCTTTTTGCTGGGTGTGTGCGCGCGCTGCAATCGATGCGCTTGCGTTTAAAGCGCCTAACGGTGGATAAATATTATTTCGGCCGAGTGTGTGCCCGTTACCCTCGAGTCCGTCCTCGTCGGTCGAGCGGTCTTTCACTTTTCGCGACCAGTTTCCTCGACTCGACGACGCGCTTTCGAAAGATGTTCGGCTTTAAGCGCGCGCGACTCACCGTCTTGTGATTATCGGCGCGTTACGAGCGCGTTACGAGCGCGTTATGCATGCGCGCGTAACGACGGATGATTGTTGGGATTCGTCATTTCTTGGGTTATCGAGGGCGCTGCGCCTGCAGGAACTGACACTTTTACTGCTCTTTTGAGTGCCGAGCAGTTGCTGCGATTACTCGTGGCGCACTCGAATATTATAATCGTGTAATCTGTCATTGCGACGCATTAGCCTTGTTAAGTTCAACGAACGCGTTACTTCGGTAACGTAAATAGTTCAGCAATGTCGATAATGCGTTATGCTCCATAATAAAGCCAGTTGTTGCGACGCATTAACATTTTAATAACGCTTGCTTAATGGCATACAGTACTCGTCTTGTTCTCGAGTAGCAGCAGATCCATGAGATATTATTTTACGCTTTCCAAGATTTGACGCACGTGGGAAAGCGCGCAAAGATTCTCAGCGAACAATCGAGTAATATTTTAACTCCTCGCTCATTCGTAAATATAAACATTGCGCAGCCGTAAAGATTACGGTAAAAATTATTCGGAGCGCGAGAGACGCTTTTGAATCGAATTGCGATTAAATGCTTTCGTTCGGTCTCCCTCGACTGCGCAGCAGCTTTGAATATCGAGTTAAAAGGTCGAGTAAATAACGCACTTGGCCGATTGCCCGATAACATTCTTATTTTAGTCATTAAAAGGATAAACGTGAGCGCCCGTACCGATAATTCCGTTTTCTAACTTCCAGCTCTGCATGTCGCACCTGCACCAGCGACGTTTGCCGCTGGTTTGCCGAAAGCAAACCGCGCGAGATGAACGGGAGGTCGGGAGGTCATGTTATCATCGGGAGGAATTCGCAGCTGCGTACCACCGCAGCCTAACGTTGAAAAGTAATAAGGAACTGCTGCTCCGTGGCGATGAGGTTCGCAGAGGTACGAGGGACGCGGCGAGATTCACCGGACGGACGGAGTGATATCGCGGACTAGGACGGGATGAGAGAAGATATAAAGGAAAGAGCGCGTAATCGGTCTCGTCCCGGCCCGCTTGCGTCCTTGTAATTATCGTGGACGAACTGTCCGCTTGTGTCGTCCCGTTATGATAACCCGCGCGTTAAGGTACGGCGAAGTAAGTTTTTCGCGCGACGGATCCTCTACGTAGATTAGCGAACATGGAAGAAGAAGCAGCTCGACCGCTACGATCGAGCGCACCTGTGATTGGTTATTTGCGAGGGCGGTTGCTTTATTACGGAAGATCTGTTCGGATGCGACGTGGTCGCATCGTTTACCGATGTTTTTCGTCGGCTTCCAGCGCATCGCGATCCGAAAATATACTCTCGGACGAGGACAAAAGCTTCGTCGAGGAGTCGTTGTTTCTTTTTCTCACTGCTCGGCTGAAATTACCAGCGTAAATCAAGCTCAACTACAAAGGAAAGGCGAAGAGATTAAAGCCTTTAAATTAAAGCCTTAATTTCATACCATTACTCGTCATAAAAGGTACGGGATACTCGAGTAATAAAATTGTTATCATTTAATTTTCTATCCTTATAATTATGGAAAATCAGCCCGATAATCGGCGCACATCTCTCGTAAAGTTTCTTAAGCCATAATTTTAGATCATTTTAAAGTTAGTAATTCCAAAGGCTTTGATCGATTTTGACGAATGATAAACTTCAACGAGAATGTTCCCTTGCATTGTTAATTAGCGCGGTTTAAATCATGACGCACGCAAACTTTTTCTACTGAACTCGAGGAAAGGCAAATTTCCATCCGATTATCTCACATGAATCGAGACGCGACACTCGGTAGGAAAAAAGCATTCAATTGCGATAAATTCTTTAAATTTGTACAATGCGTATATTATAATTAAAAGTTCCCGTATTCTATTCTTGAAAATATTTTTCTAGGAGTCGCTACGTTTCCATAATCGAGAAACTTTTTTGCGCTCGTTATTTTAATGTAACATATGACATCCGAGAGACGAGAAAACCAATGAATAACTAAGACTTTTGCGCAATGGATTATAGTCTCTTATCGATAGTTGGAATTCAGATGGATAACGTAAATGGATAATGTAAAAAATGTCGCGATAAACAAATGGTATTCAAGGGACCACTGGTTCATTATTTTAATTATAATTTAAAAAGGAGAAAGATTAAAATGTTGGACATAATTTCCAAATAGTATATTTACATATTCGTACACGCATAATAAGGGGAAAAATGTGTACTAACGTAAATATTATTAATCGCGCGAAAAATCCAGTAATGATAAATTAAGACGAAAAATACACGATACGAAGCTGATAAAGTTAAAAAAAATTTAGAATAGTTCTTTGCGTTCTTTTTTTAAGTTGGCGAGAGTTTATAAAGTTTTATTAAGATTGAATAAAAAATTTGAAATAAAAATACGAATTACGTAATGTATGCTTATATAACAGCAAGTAAAGTGCTTTCTCAATATTAAATTTAAAGGCTTTTTTAAAAAAAAAAATTTTCCTCGATATAAGTGCGCCAACCTCAATACCATAAGAACCATAGAAAAACATTTGAATATCTTTTAATGGTAAAAAAATCTTATTAAATCTTAGAATTAATCAGGAGCCAATTAATTTCATTTCGGACATTTTTACGGTTTACTTACTTACTTACCGACATCATTGACGGTTCTTATAGTAACGATACTCTGCGATAGAGAATTATATTAAGTAACTTAATTATATTTATATTAACGTAATTATATTAAGTAACTTCAATAATGATTTAGTGTAAAATGTAAATTTGAGTAACTTTATTATTAAAGAAGCATTTTAAATGAGCAAAAAATCGCCTACATTATCTGAAACTTCACAGTGATGTGAAAAATTTTTCTCCGTAGCTGCATAATTATTTTACTTATATTTTTGTTTCGAGTCATAAATTACTTTATTATTATTGTGAAATGATATTTTTTATTTGTTTAAATGCATTTCTTATTAAAATTGTTCGATCAGTTATATCAGTTGCGCAATAATACACGTGATCATGGCTTACATCGTTTACATTTATTTTACCTATAATTAAACTAATCTCTTAACGAAACTGTATAACTTTCAACTGTATTGTTATACTAAAATGTAAATCCAAGCAAATTATAGTCATAGGAGCCTTTTGCATACCAAATTTTTTTAAGACTCAATGACGTCAATATAAAAATAACATTTACGCTTGCACTGCTTTCCTAACGGTAGATCATCTTTTAATTTTGCATACTACGTCCTCCTTACCTTTCGTTATCGCTTCCTATCTGTTTCTCTCTCGCCACACACACACACACACACACACACACACACACACACACACACACACAAAAAGTAACTTATTAATTTTCTAAATTTGCACGTTTAATATCATAAATTTGGCGAAATCTAATTACGGTATTTTTTACTTTCTACCTTGAGCGTATTTGCTTGTATTCGAAACTTATTACTTTCAAACGTACTGTTTTCATTATACTTATTGTTCCGTGTATATAGTCTCGCAATCTAATCGCACGCGTTATTCTGTAATATTGAAATTATTAAAACTACATTTTTCAATATTTATCAATTTAATGGTTTAGTTTGCCTCTTTCCTACGGTTCCTTGGTGAACATTATCTTTCATTATTCTAATGGGATAATTCGCGTTGCCATGTACAGAGCAGTACATTAGCGAATCAATAATAATTACATTTACATTACTTATAGGATTCCAATGCAATTTTTTTTTTATTACTGTATTGA
Source organism: Wiebesia pumilae (assembly GCA_018907045.1). NCBI lineage: Eukaryota > Metazoa > Arthropoda > Insecta > Hymenoptera > Agaonidae > Wiebesia > Wiebesia pumilae. The sequence goes on along the minus strand of JACCHZ010000113.1, from coordinate 3,619,148 downwards.
TAATTGTCTATCTGTGTTACATTTTTTAATTTCTCGATAAAAGAAATTTCGTACGTTATATTTTCTTTACGCAACGCGTTTAAAATGTGTCAGCCATTTTCAATATTTTGTAATTTACGAAATTTGTGTCATACTTCACACACAGTTTTAATATTTGCTTTTCTCTTTTCAAAAAAAAAAAAATTCCTCTGATCCCAAAAAGTGAATCGTAAGAAAATTTCTTCCGAATCGTTATAAACGATATAAGCATACTATTTATAAATTCAAATGAACAGATTTAAAGTTCGACATCACGAATGCGCTAAAAGACAGAAACCCTAGACTTTAATCCATGCCTTACAGGGCACATGCATAAATAAATAATAAGGCTGACTTTCTTAGAAAGTAATTGCTCAATACGAAACAACAGCGTCGATAATTCGAATATAAGAGGAAAATACGTAATTATACTTCGGTGATTCCACGGTATTGATTTATTTTGTAACATTTATAACAGCATTTATAACGGATACCATCCGTTTGAGAGCGAGTATTATTTAAAGTACAAAACGCGCGGTTGTCACTATTTGCAGCGAATCGTGATTGAATCGCGCGATAGATTTGGAGGAAACGAAAAGCAAGGGACTGTAAAACGTAAAGGTTTAAAACGCGTACTGTTACGCTAACCTAAACTGCCTCGTTCATTTTGAATTTTGAATGTGCTTTTGCAGAACCCGAAAAGGCAACGAGGTCGCCAAGAGCAGCTTCTACCGGAGCGCGATTTCCAATCCATTCCAACTGCATGGAGACTGCAAAGCGAAAAATTATGCACCAGATACAGGAGAAGAGCAGCAACGGCAACAGTAACAAAATAAAGAATCGAAGCCACAATCCAGATTTGAAAACAAAAAGTCATTCTGGGCCATTGACACTGCACTCGCTACAGCGGTGAATTCTGGAGCTGGGCGACGTAGGAGGTGGCGGTCGTCGACGGAAAAGGTTGCTGAGACCCGGGAGGTTAAAGAACCAGGTCGACCGATCGCCGAGTGACGCGCGCGCGCACCCGAGAAAGAGGGAGACAACGACGAAGTTGGCACTACTGCCGCAGCTCGAATCGATTTCAGCGAAGAAATTAGCAATTCTCGCGTTCCCTCCGCGGAATCAGCAATTCCGCGGTTTTCGACAACCTGCCCTTATTGATCGAGTGGTCTCCGATGATCGTTCGCTCGCTCTCTCTCTCTCTCTCTCTCTCTCTCTCGCTCTCTCTCTCTCTCGCTCTAGCACTTTCTTCCTAATTTTTTGAGTGGCTCGCTCGATACGCGATACGATCTATCCACGATGCGCATTGCAGTGCCAGCGGAGTCCTAGATTTATTTTTAAAGTTCCGAGATAGCGGGCAAGAATGTGCTGCTGCTACACGGTTTCACGCTTCGCGGTAAATTCGCGAGCGCAGTTCGATGGCTGCCGATAAAAAATTCATGGATTCTGCCCCGAGTTGCTTTTCGAGGGAAATTTCGAAAGTCGGATCTTCAGCTTCCTCCCAATTTCGCGAAGACGAAAGAAAGGACTGCAAACGTAATATCCGAGGAACTTTCAATCGCTACGCTTAAAGGAGTTTTGAAGGCAGATAATCGAGCAATGATCCGCTCGTTGTAATTTTTCGATGAAAGTATTATTATTGCTTTACACTTGTATTCCATATTTTCAACACGAAGCTTAAAACTGAACGCATTTGTAGTTATCGCACGGATTTACACACGCGCTAACGTTATCCTGGCAGACCGTTAAAGTTGTATTTCTTTGATCGTTCGATCGATATTTTATGGCCAACTGAATAAAATGCTAATTCAACTTGAACTCTTTATTGACTATTCATCGTTAACAAAAATAGAATGAAATGCTCATCGTGACGTAGAGATGAATGGAACTGAAAGATTTATACCACTGATAAGTAGATCGTGTACACTGGTAGTAGCTTGGATGAATTAATCGATGAATTAAATATTTCTTTTATAAAATTATCAGAATATCGCCCACGAAATCATTTGAAGCCCAAAAGTAAAAAACAAACTAGTTGTTTATACAAACGCTCAAGTGAATAATAAAACTTCATAATACAGAGATTACGTGGACTCGAGTTTGATAAAAATTGCGTGCGAACCAACGCAATATCTGGGATTTAAGATTAATGTAAGAGGCAGTGGGAGGTCGCGCAAAAATTACATAAACAGTTTATGTACGAGGAAAAACTTTATGGTATAAAATGAAATAATTTGCTTTACAGTGCCTAATTAACCGATCGGCAGGTTGACGATGCATGTGCGTCAAAGTAAAATTGAAGGTGAGCCTCCGGATCTGATCGAGTCTTGATATAAGGTACAAGAGCTTGAACAACAACTTAAATGCAAGGAAACAAGTTAGGAAGTTAGGAATTCAAGGTTATAATAATCAGAGCCAATTCGTAGAATGCATTTTCTTGTATAACTTCGTTTTGATCCATTCGCGCTTTATATCGTGTATTAACTTTCGTTAGAGTAGATTTAAAACGAGGAGCGAAATAACCCAATTTAAAAAGAAAACGGACATTTCGTTGGACTTGGATGCGCGCAGAACTACAAAAATTAGAGTTGAAGTATTTGCTGGTATTACGAGTTCAAATAAATCAACTATTAAAACTTTTCTCGAATACCAATTTCATGATGTTTTCTGCGAACTTTACGATACTACATCGTTATGGCAGAGGCGAGATAATAACAGGAAAATAACAAAAGTGTAAACAATTACGACGAAAAATTATAATTAAAATTTAATACGTACATTGCACTGTGCCTTTCTTCCTTTATATCCAACACTTTTCTTTGCCAATACAACGATGTTTTCGTTTTTTCAATAAGATGATGAATAAATGTTGGGCTCGTCTTATTTGTAAAATTAAAAATTCCCTGTGGTTCGACTCTTGACTCGAGGAACAAACGTTTCCGAACAAACTACCAACCTACCAGCTTTGGAATTAAAAAAAAAACTTTCTCGTCGATCTAATCCTTGATCATCCCGTGGATTAATCGATGCTCTGGAAAAGCACTTGATCCATTAAAAAAAAAACAAAAACAAAAACAAAAAAAAAAATTAAGATGCGTAATTCAATTATTCGCGCTTTGTAATGGCCATTTGCAACGCAATATCTTTTCACTAAATAACTTTCTGCGAATCGAATAGCAATAAATTTGCATTACACACAATTAAATTAATTACCCAATTAATTACAAAAAAAAAAATTGCGCGTCCGCAACATTTGAGGCGATTTATTCGAATGACAAACAATTCGGCTCATAAGCAAATGCTGCAATTGCAGTGGATCGGCAAACGGTAAATATGCTAATGAACATTGTTATTATAATGTAGCGTGCTCTACAATACGCATGCACGGAGGCGCACGCAAAAGTGCACGAGGGGGGATAAACAAAGTCGGAAAAAATGAAAAGAAAGGAACAAAAGGCATGAATTTCGTTGGCTACAGAAGCGATGCTTACCGAGGGCAGAGCAACGACGAGATTGGCATTCCCCTCGCCCCGATAGACGCAACCCTCGATCGGCAGAGAATGAATCCGATATCGCGGGACACCAGAGCTCCCGGAAGTTGACATCACTGGTGCGCTTTCTTCCCGCTCGAAAATCATGGCGAGATCTGGAAAGAATCAGAAGCTACGATAGTAATTCGTTGAAAGTACGCTCGCATGAAATCGTCATTACAAATAAGTGCTTCGCAAAAAGAGAGTTGCATAAATGTCATTAATAGGATTATTTCCGTGCTGTGCTTGTACTTGTCATTGTTAAAGCGTTTCGTCTTATACGTATTTCTTTAAATTACTTTAAATGGCTTTCGAAAAATCTTTAAAAAATATGACTTTTAGAAATAATTGGAGTACCAGTTTATTCAACCTCACCTCCGGAATTATAACTTCAAAGATTTAGAAAATCGAAAATCTTTAGACGTTCGTAAAGCTACGGACTTGATATCGAAACAAGTCGAACGATACGCGTCGTCATTTTTCTATAAATCATAATTGCTCGTGTAAAACATGATTCGCTAAATGAGAGTTAAAATTTTGCAGTAAACGACAGCTTCTTTTAGAAAAATTCAAGGCAAAAGTTGTAAAAAGTTTAAAAAATGGGCAATTAAAAATACTTTCGGTTTTCTTTTTAACACGAGTCATTACGGTAAAAGTAAATGACTCTTTTCTGAAATGAATATTTTCAACGGTACACGATGTCAAGTTTGTGTAACACACACACGCACGCACGCACACGCACACGCACGCGCGCACGCACGCACGCACACAGAGAGAGACAGAGCGTGAGAGAGAGAGAGAGAGAGAGAGAGAGAGAGTAATAAATATGTATGATGCAATAAAAGAAAAAGTCTTGCTTTTATTTCTTTGCAATTGGAGATGCTAAAAGTTTTATATTTTCATACCACTTGACTACGAATGAAATAGAGCGAAAAGCGTTTCGAAATTTCAGCATCGCATAAAAGAGGAGAGAACAAATAACGCAAATGCGAAAAAGCAGATCTTATTTTTAATTTAATTTTTAATTTTCAAATAATCCAATAGTCATAACATGACTATTCGGATCAACGGATTAACACCAAATAGTAGCGAATAATTACCGCGATTCGATAACGAGTGGTGAGACAGAATTTACAATTTCTATGTTTGTCAGCTCCAGTTTCTGGCGACAAATAATTAAATTACATTCTCAGGTAATTGCTAGTACTACGAATAAATGTAATTTTTAGGGATTTAATAGTTGCAAATAATTGTATACCGTTTTAGCTGACGAATACAATCTTGTATGCCGTTGCATATGAAATTCACTTTCAAAAGATAGAAGTCATTAGAAATTATGTAAAATATATATAAAAGCTTTCTTCAACAGGTTGATTAGCTACTTGTGTTTTTAACTCTACGATCGCAATAAGAAAGGCACTAATTATTGTATCGGCTTCGTCGGCTTCGTCGGCTTCGTTCAAAAAAATAGTTTCAAAAGCATACTTTTAAATTTAGCTAATCATCCACGTGCTGCATTACCGTAGATAGAACGACCCAAAAACCTAATACATGATTTCGTTACACAAAAATAAATTTCAATATCTACCTGCATCTGTGCACGTACATCATTTGGATAACTTTGCTTTCGTCCAACTCATTGTGGAAAATGTTACTATTATTGTTTTCAAATTTCATTATTTCATTAATGTCAAATAAAAATGACAACTTCCAGTGTCGTTACCCTCTCAATTATCATTATCCCGTAAATCGTCTCCTTTTCCTTACAAACGAAATAAAAGCAAACTTCACCCCTACCAACATTTCGTTGTAGATCATTCGGACGAAAGGGATTTGAAAGTAAATCTGATTTCCAGCATCGAATGGTTACGCAACGAGATCGTGCGCGATAAAAAATATAGCGAGTAAGGATGGCGGAAAAGAAATCCTACAAGTGGAGAAATAGAAAAAGAAGAAAAGAAAAAAAAACCCGGATAAATTCGAATTCCGGCCAAAATGCCCTTACCGCGAATTCCATCGGGAAACTTTCTCTCCCTCGTGGGAAAGCCATCGAGGACAATGCACGCGGCCAGAAGTCGAAGTACAAACAAGTGGACGGGGTGGAAAACGCTACCCCTGTAGTAGCGGCGACTCGCTTTCAAGGGCTAACCGAGTGCAAGTTCGAGGACGATCGAAGCTGTCCAACCACTTGGACGTCGCGGCAGCTTCGCTCTTCCAAATCGATCGGCGAGCCAACGTTTGCTGTCCGGTGTCAACCGGTGTCACGGAATCCCGAATCCGCCGCGTCTTTGTTACCCTGGCGAAGAAATCCTAGCGTTCGCTGCGACTCGTTATTGCGGCCCATGCGACCGGGTTATCGCGCGAAGCATAACTGCTCTCTCGGTGCACCGTGGCTTTCACTTTGTGTACTCTACATTTTTGAGCGTTAGCAATATTACATCCACCGATTTTACGTTGCAGCGAGCAGCAGCGACACGGTGTATTACACGACGAAAGTACACGATGAAACTGTAATTACGCTGCGGCTTTGGTCAGCTTGGGAATAAAGAGCGTAGAGCAGACGGTGAAAGGTAATCCGCTACCCCGATCCGCTGCGAACTTTTCAGCTCGTCGAATTACCTGTAATGCAGCCTACGTCGCTCGTAGTTTCCCGTCTTTCGAAAATACTCCATTGAAGAGTTAATATTTTGCAATTCGCGCGACGAAGTTTCAAGGGGGTTTCAAAGGGGCTTCAAGGGGGTTTCAAAGGGGTAAAGTAAAACTCTTTTGCGCCTCGTTACGCTTGCGTATGCTGCTTAGGTCGTTACGCTTCCTGTCAAAATCCTTGCAAGACGTCTCCAACGAGTACAATTACGTTCCTAAGCTACGTATACAAGAACTATGCTACGCGCCATGTACTTGAATCATCCTCTCCTTAACCGAATGTTTTATTCTCGCGATCTTGAAGATCCGCGGAACCGACTCGATACGTTTACGATATTTGTTCGGTCATTGCGGATGTGACGTCTCGTAGTTTCGTCGCTGTTAGCAACGACTCGCTCGAGTATCGCGTAAACAATCAACGCAATGTTCGTGCCTGCGTGTACTCATCGTGAAACAACAAGGCACTGATCAATTGGAAAGAGGAGGAAGAAGAAGAAAGTCAACCAATGGGATCTACTCTCTTTTGCGTAAGTAAGTAAACCTTGAAGATACCTTAATTTCAACGTCGGAAGAACGTTGAAATTCAGCGATCCGTGATAAAATTGTTGGTCGACGAGCAGTTTTATCAAGTCACTGGGCAGGAGTATACGCTACCTGCGTGACCTTTATCCTCGGATTACTGTTTTCTTCGTTGCATCGACGCAAAGATACGACGTTATGCAACCCAAGCACTGAACGTAAATTTTAATAAATATCATCGATCTGAGATTATCGGCGAAAGCGAACGGGATTCGTCATTGAAACCTTTATAAGCCAACGTCTAATTGAAAATGTATCGTATAGCCCGTAGTTAATTGGTTATTTTAGTTAAATTATTTAGCTTTGTGTACAATATTGAATATCGCACTGCCGTTGAAATACCGATAAACTCCAAAAAGTTGCACTTAAGAATGGCTTCTTTACTTTCCACTAAACCTTACAAGCTTAAATCTAAACAATGTACCTACATATGTATGCGTATATAATAAATGGAGTCGATCGAAAACATTGTACTGGTCTGTATTAATAAAAAGCGAGGATACGATAAATCGATAACAGCGTTTCTATTACAATGCAGATGCTAGTTATCGAGTTGAACCGAATGTAATACGCGCGTATTCGTTATTCCGAATGCGTAATTAATTTACAGCAATTTTAACCACTATTAGACTTTGTTATTACCATACAGCACGTACCGCGAGTACGTACGCAGCTCCGAAAGTTAAATAAATGCAACAAACACTATTATAACCCAAGCGCCAAATAACCCAAGGAAAAGCTTCGTAGATTTCTTCTTCTTCTTCTTCTTCTTCTTCTTCTTCGAGAGAGAGAGAGAGAGAGAGAGAGAGCCAGATCCCGTATGAAAATTGATAATCGAAAGTAAAGGCTGCGATATTAAAAAGTCGGGCTCGAGCTCATTTTCAATTTCAGGCTGTAGCAGCCGGAGCCCCTGGCGAACGAAATTTCTATTTCCCACGAATGTACTCCAATATCAGCGATTAAAAGCAGGGATCTCGAGCTCGTACTCGTTCGAGCTCTTATTATCGCGGATATCGATCGATCGGGTGGGTGCCGTCTCTCGCCATTCTCCTCGACTACGTCCGACCGCGGGTCGTGCCACTTCCTGGCTAAAAATCCTCGCTCGCGCCCATTTGCCGATGAAACGGGCGCAGGCACCTTCTCCGCGGATAATGCAATAATTGGATCGCGAGCCTAGTCTAGCTCGGGTTCATCTCGCGAATAAGCGCGGAGGTGAAATGCCGGGGCACGAACACGCGCGGTCACACGTGCGCAACGTGCGTGAACCAAGTGCCGAGAAAGAGGTTCTCTCTCGCAGCTCGATGATATTTATATACGCGGCACTCGGCTCGCCTTCCTCGCGTTGCCAGGCCAATTATTCGTCTTATCCACTTTTGCGCAAAGGCCAACGACCGAGCCCCAGTCGGCTGAACTCGCTGTTACCGTCGTCACCGTCGTCACCGCCGCCACCGCCGCCGCCACCGCCACCGTCGCCGTCGCCGTCGCCGTCGCCGTCGCCGTCGCTTAGTGTACCGCACTGAGTGTACACTCCCGCGTATGCGCGAAGGCGGACAGGCCGCGCCTGGCTCCGTTACACTCCGACTTTTTGCCATTGTGTAACGAATCAACGATGCCCCTCTACCTCCCCCATACCCGCCGATGTGCTCCTCTTTCCCGGGGAGACGGGTTTTCCTGCTTTTTTCGAGGGCTCGAGCCGTCAAGGTGGGACCGCCACTGTGACCGACTTCTTTTTCGACTTTTTGCCGCCCGACCGCGACTCCGATGCTCTCCCCCCCGGCATCGGGAATACCGGATACTCCAGCGAGGAAGAAAGAGCCGGATGGTAATTAGAGGGGAAAGTCCTCGCGCGACTCGCGGATGGCCGCCGCTGGGAAATCACTGGTAGTTGTGACTGGCTTCGCGGTCGGTAGCAGAGTCGTTATTCGCATCGCTGCGAGTCACTTGCCGTTCCGCGGGTGCGGTCTCGGTCATCGCTGCGAAACTCAACAGTTTTCAGCGGCTCCGGGAACTGCGTTGTACCCGCGATCGACTCCTCCAGAATCGGCACTTCCTTCCTTCCTTCCTTCCTTCCTTCCTTCCTTCCTTCCTTCCTTCCTTCCTTCCGCCAACTTGTTTCGTTCGCTGCTCTTAATCGCGACCTGCTTCGCGCTCTACTTCTGTTCCTTGCGTATGTGCGAGTTTTTATCGGTGTAGCAATGAATCGAGTACAGAGATCTTTAATCTTTAACGCCCCGATCGTGCCATCGGAAATCAATAATACTCCTACAATTTCTTTCTCGTTACGAGTTTAGCGGTCTCAGATAATTTTAATGGTCAGAAATAATCGATCGTTGAGGCCTTTGTTTTGGCGTTGATTTTGGACAAAAGGCTCGTGACATCGAAACGTGAACGTCGAATCGATGAATCGATCGAGCATAAGATGTACAAGTATATCATTATGACGGGTGAAAAATGTCAACGGATCGTATGGTCGAGGACCTCAATCTAAGGAAGGCCTGCCGTTGCCAAAACCTTAACCGTTAAGATTTTCGTTTTTGACTCTTTACCTAATCGTTTGACTATTTTTTGGCTAAATTTAATAGACAAAATTTTCCTGCAATATTAATAATATTAATGCGAATCTTCGAAATCGTTCAATTTATATCAGTTTATATCAAGTCTAAATCAAGTTTAAAAACAAATGTACGAGTATGTGGGTAATATTTAAAATTCGATTGCGGACCATCGCTGAAACGTCAAAAATCACACCGAGACAATAAGAAATAGAAGAAGACAATGAAATTAAAGTATTGGAACAATTTACCTTTCTAATTTATAATGTAAAAGAGATAAATACATCAAAAGGTTTACTCGGTCGCGATTAAGCGACACAGAATATCACAAATTGTAACAGCAATCGTACCGAAAAGTAAATTTTGTTTTATCAACGATCTTGTGCTCGTGTTTTCGTTTGCGAGCACAATGTACAAATGTTCGGCTATTCAGCGTTAAACAAGGTTAACGTCATTTCGTAAAGAAATAGCTGTGAAAATTATGGTGATTTTTTAGAGAAGGAGGCCTCGTCGTGCGCTTATCTATTTCTAGTGACTTATTTCACGATTCATTTGGCAAACAAAAATTGCACCCAAAATTTTATAGCAGTCCTCAATTCTGCTAACAGTAATATTAATAAATGCGAGCAAAATGGTTCAGTTATAAATAAATTGTGGAACGCGTAAAGGAGTAAAATTAAGTTTACTACTTTGCAGTTTCATAATTTATTTAATAATAAAATAAATATGAATGAACTGGGACGTTTTATACCTATTTAATAATTATATAAACACTATTGGCTAAAATGCATTTCTCCGAGTGCAGTCTAGGATGCGTAGAGCCTCTTTTGAGCCTCTGGGAAACGATGAATAAATACGAAACGTCCTTTTTCAACGACAATCGACAATCGACAATCGACAATCGACAATCGACAATCGACAATCGACTATCCGTTCAACATTCGACAAACGAATTTCTACCTGAATTTCAATAGTAGCTCAACTTGCTCCTTATAAACATTACGCGAATTTTACATTTTCGAAAATGTTCATTTTCTTATGTAAAGTAAATAAATCTATTGAGCAACTATTTTAACTCTGCGGCCAATGCCTTCCTTAACCTAAATATTTGGCAGCTCCGATGAGGAAACTATGTTTTGGTTTGAACTATAACAACAAAATTCAATTATCGAACATGAAGAACCTAAAGGCGAGATTGACTAAAGTCTCGTGTTGTTTATTAACAGTTTTTCTGACAATACTCGCGATAAATCTTCGTCAAAGTTAAAATCCGAATATACAAATGGTAGACTGATACAGCGAGTTACTTTTTACCGTGTCGTCAGCTCTTTGATCAATTTACACTATTTTTAAATTACCGGTTGCCCTCGCAACTGGAAAATTGCACAATAAGTCATCAACATACATTAAAAGTAAATGTAAATCGACTACAGTTATATATATATATATATATATATATAAAATAACGTATACGTATAATAACGTTACTAACTTTTGTTACTCACCATTCATTACCATTCGTAATTAATATCAATTAACGTTATTAATTGACTAAGAAAGTTAAATAATTAATTTTTATGACCACGTATTTTTGATAGAGTACGAACCAAGCATGAATATATAAAGTCATTGATACGGATACTTAATTTATCAAACAACAACTCGTGATATGCCTTGCGTGTGCAGGAAATATTAATTAAAATGTTTGGAAAATATTCCATGCCTAAATTGTACGTAACTGCGTTTGTTTTGAAATATCGGCTTTGTTAAACATTTTTTCAATTTACAAATATTGATAAACAATACATCAAATACTGCACATTATTATCTAGGCATACAATTTTCGTTTATAATATGTACTGTCGAACCACTACAGATTTTGCTTTTTAAAGGTAAATAAGATGGATGAATCCAAATGAATGTTAAAAAGAACTGTCGCTGGAACATAATGAGCACTCATGCTGTTCAATAATTCATTAGAATTTGCAAACTTTCTTGGTCATGTCCGAGTCTTACGTTATCGCATATCTAGATCATAACATCCAATTATTTGCAAGATAACAAAATTTGATAATAATTTTTTGTAATAATTAATAATTACTTTTTAATAATTATTTGAAATCGCATTCATTCATTAGTTTTCCCTTACGGATACCTTAACGAGATAGTTTCGAAGTTATTAAAATACCCCTTTTTAAGTACATAATATAATATAACCTAAATGTCGTGAAGTAGAATTTTCATTGCAGTTGCAGAATAATTTCCGTTAATCAGAGTCAATGTTAAATTAGACAGAAATTATTCGACGTACCTTCAAAAGTTATAATAAAGATAGCGATTAAAATATCATTCTTGAAATATAGCTTTACTCGCAAGCAGTGAAATTCCTCTATAAAAGCTCAAATATATATAAATCATATTTTATGGAACTGAAAGAATCAGCGCACATTGGTGTACATTACTAAATTTATAATGGAAATATTTTCTGCAGTTTTTATCCAATGTAAAATTGTACAAAACCATTCGATTGCGACAATTACAAGCATAATTGAGGAAATTCGTCTGCATTATTCAAGAAATATATTAAACTCGAAATAACTCTAAATAGATCGATGTAAATTTAAGAAATGTAGACTGCAAGTTTTGCAGTGCGTGTGCGCGTACCTTTGTATCCGTAAAAAATATAAGTAAATAAAAGTATGAAAACAAACACAATGAAACAATGCAAAATTCCTTCAAATAAATAATTCAAATACTTATCGACGAAAAGGACGTATAGAGTGGGCTATTAAACTTTTATGATATACTTATAATACAAACTTTATATTTCATTCATGAAAACCCTTAATCCGAATAATTATATTTAACCGCTTAAAAAAACGTATAAAAAAAAAAAAAAAAAAAAAACAAAGCATATCGCAATGAAACACATCGATTATAATTTTTCATATATTTCAGTAAGCTGCTATTAAAAAACAAACGTTGATTGAAAATAATGTTGTTTCGTAATAAGACTTTTCTATAAAATAAATCATAATACTGTTTTCGTAATTTTTCTTCCGACATAGTAAAACATATATAACACGTATAACTTGTTTATTGATCATTCTCTAGCAATAACATTTATTGCATAGAGTAGTAATATTTTAGTTCTATGAATTTCTTATTAATAGGCAACCAAGGTATAAAATAGTATATACGAGCTCGTACATATGCACAGTGAGGGTAAGGTAAAAGAGGGTAAAAGAGGGTAAAAGATGCGCACTTAAGTGTGCGTAAGTAGTACAATAAGATTCATGAAGGTCAAAATAGTAGCCGAAACTTCATAAATTTTAGCAATTGTTTATTAGACTCATTAAAAGAATTAATGATACTTGAACTTTTGTCGTAAAGTTAGAACATTTTATTTAATTGTAAAACTTTATAACCTTAAAATACATCATTAATTTAATTGATTATAAAACTATGTAAATAATCTTTGTACTTGTTCCAAATGCCTTCACGACGTAGAAGATTAAACAAATGATTTAATGTGTCTGTATATACACACTTGTTAAAAGCACTCGTGATGCATAATATAAAGTATGGAGCGTGAGATAAAATTAAGATTTACTAATTCTTCGGTAACACACACGTATGTCTCTATGTACGTATAAACTCGGAAACTCCGCCGATTAAATTACATCAAATTTGCATATTCAATGAACCATTGTTGTCAATTAGTTTTTAATGATACGACGAGGCAATATACGGATAAAATAAGAGTTTGTTATTTTGACACGTTGACACAGTGCCACAATTTGAGTATCTCAAATTCATTCTCCTTCCCTCGTAAGACATAAAGAAAGAAGATACGTTTATACGTGGACGATTGTTCAAGAAGTCATGATTGCTCTATTGCTTATCGTTCTGGTGTCACACATGAAGTTAACCTTCGCGATACGAAGTGAAACCGTAGCTGCCCATCAGCCGCAATTCCTCCGGGTTTTTTAATAATAAAATAACGAAACTCGAATGCACGTCGCTTCGTACCGTCAGAAGTAGGAAAGTCTTTCGAGTAAACGCAGGTACATTCAAGCGTACTCTCCTTCGCTATTTAAAGTGTACCAGTTGTTCGTGTGCGTGTACGCTACTCGCATCGAATACGCGAGCACATGTGCGATAAAGAAATAAAGAAAATTTAAGATCAAACATAGTGCTTAAAATTAATTCATTCATTTACGTTTAGGTTCAGTGCACAAGCGATTAATAATGTAAGACAGTTTAGAAATATTTGGCAAGTTATGTAAACGGGCAATTTAGATGTTGGCGTGTCAAAAGTGTTCGGAAATTTAGATATGTACAAATTTATTTTTTAACTGGATTTAACGCAGAACATTTAAACAAATATTTTCTTGACATTTCACGCGGCGGCGTACTTTCAACGAAGTTTGGTGGTACTTAATTCCATCGTAAATTATGTATATATCATGCTACACGTGTTCCGTTTTCCAGAGATCAATTGTAATTGCTTGAAATCGATTATTGCTATTACATACATACATGCATGCACACATACATACACACACACACACACACACACACACACACACACACACATATATGTATGTATGCAAATAAATGTCGTGTCCAATTTATTACAGTTTATGTTTAATTGCTATTCGTTGTAAGATGTTTTTAAAAACAAGAAAGATTACGAAGAAAAAATTAAATTTTACGTCATTTGAAAACTTTGCAATTTGACACCTTATATTTTCACATAATTTTTACATAACATGTTACCAGTATACGCACTTTTAAGCATTAAATTTTCAAATATTACAATTTAATTTGTTATTCGTTATAACTTTTTATCCAACGATATGTAACGAAGATGATTTGAAAACTTTTAATATCAAGATTGGAAAGTCTTAATTATCTCCGAGATGCAACGAAAGTATAACAACTTTTAATAATTATCATTGTTGTTATTCTGTCTATTTTAAGTATCAGGTCATTAAGATTTCAGAGTTGATGAACTTATTGACCCAAAAACATCGTTACGATTAACTGAAATCGTCTTCTTAGCTTGATTTTGACCCATTTACAGGTCTTTCATTTCCAGTATTTCTACGTAATCCTACAGTACATGCTCTTACCAATTACCAGCCTCATTAAACATGTTCAGCCCAACTTGATCCCTCCCTGACTTTTAATTACCTTTAAAGTATTAATTATCTTATAAAGTTCACCTGATTCATAATTACGTAATTCCCGGTATTCCACACTTTGTACGTCCTACTCTACCCCAAAGAGTTTTGCAAACGCAAAGCTATTTTTTGCGTATTTTGTATTTTTACATAATTACATAATCTCATGATTACACACCTTTATGAATTATAAGTGACAAAATATAAATACTGAAAGTTCAATGTTTCCCTAATTCAATATAATGAATAAAACGTAATATAAGAGGATTATTTGAAAAACATCGCTTCACAATTAAATGTAAGCAACTTCGAAATTAATAAAATACTCGATGCAGTCGAGATTACCCTACTTTTCTACTTTTCTACTAAATATCTACCAAATATAAATGGGTTTTCAAGTATTCGCAGGATAATGTAACCCCAGGAATATGCTTTACAACGTTGTAGTACAAGTACGCGTAACCATTTCTTTCAAAATTAGTCGAATGATGTTAAAATATTCTTATTCGTGTTCGTGAGATCAAGCAAAAATCAGTATTGTATGCGTAACAAGCGTTTTCAAATGTCCTCGATCTAAGAATGTCTGTTTCAATAATAAATAAATGTTCAAGTCCTTGGTAAAAGTTGTTCCATTCGATGAACGTTGACAACGAATCGAATGAAAATTTGATTAACACATCGATAGAAACACTAAGCAGATAAGGCATCTGGTTTTACGGGAAGCGTACTTATCGCGTAATGTCGCTCGTACCGGAGTAACGTCGTTAAGAAAACGTACTCTCGATACTTCTACCGATCACTCATTGATCAAGGAAGAACATAATATTCGTAAGGAAAACATTCGCCGGCTTGTTCGCTTCGTCGTTAGAGAAACGCGCTTTGCCTTGGTTCTTTGCATTATTTTGAACGTGCAAAGGCAATTTCGTCTTAGACAATTGCGTAATTTTGCAGTGCATTTGCTAGTTGTAAATAAAAGACAAACGAAGAAACGAAGATGAAGCATTGCTGGGGGAAGGGTAGAGGTAGAGGAGTACGAGTCGCGACGCGCAATTAAATCGTTCATTGAGGCATTTTAGCCAATAATTCGGTGGGAGTAGAGCTACACACCAGTAATAAATGAATAATGCGATTTATTCCGTGTCACGGAGTATCGATGTAGCCGATCAATAGACATCACCGGCGCATTCGATACTCTCGTTATTGAAACATT
The DNA here is from genome assembly GCA_018907045.1 of Wiebesia pumilae. Taxonomy (NCBI): domain Eukaryota; kingdom Metazoa; phylum Arthropoda; class Insecta; order Hymenoptera; family Agaonidae; genus Wiebesia; species Wiebesia pumilae. The sequence goes on along the minus strand of JACCHZ010000113.1, from coordinate 3,603,427 downwards.
ACCAGTTGAAAATTGAAATAATACAATTTTCATTCCCGAACGAATGACGCGAGTAATGAACAATGAAAAGTCGTAAAGTCCGTAAAGAGCGAGGCGACGCTCACGAATTGCTCAACTGTAACGTGATTTCGAGTCGAGAGAGAGAGAGAGAGAGAGAGAGAGAGAGAGAGAGAGAGAGAGCGAGAGCGAGAGCGAGAGAGAGAGAGAGAGAGAATAAACTCCAAGCCCTCGGCTACGGACTCGTGCGTGCACGGAAGTAGAAGCGCAGGAAGGAACAGCTGACCACCTCTCGTGCGACGTTGCCAAACATCCGATCGACGTTTATTTCAACCCTGTAGTATCGCGCATTTCTCCTCCGAAATTTCTCTCCCGAGCGCAGCCGGATTTCTTCCTGAAAAACACGCGAGACTTGCCACTTTGTTGTTATCGTCCCGACGACCATTTACCCTTACGTAAGATTAACGAAAAATCCTCGACTCCTTTCCAGCCATTATTCATTGTGCATTGTGCATTGTGCATCGGGCGCACCGTCGTCCATCGATTTATTATCGATATATGATCCGTAGTTCCCGGTTTTTCTCTCCGAGCGAGCACTTCCCTCGATAAAGAACAACGAGCGCAATTTACAATTTACCAGTCCTGTACTCGTCTTTACGATCTGCGCGATAAACGTTAATGGCGTTTTTTTCGGCTTGCGCGTACTCTGGAGTTCGGAGATGAAAAGTTGCCTCTCGTCGCGGTTACGTCGGTGACGACGCGGTTCGATCACTCGCGTCGATCGTCCTCGTATGTCGAACTTTTTGGAGATCGTCGGTGTCGCGGCGGCGCAAACGACTGAAAGGCAAAATCGAAAATACAAAAGCTCACTTGCATAGTGCAATAAATGCGATAAAGATTAGAAACATGACTGTAGACCGAGAAAAACATGAAACAGAAATTGCGTTCTTCCGATGATAAATCAAACGTGCAGCAACTTACTTTGTATTTTAATGGTTTTCAAAAGACTGCTCGTAGATGAAGTTGAACCAGTTTAACCGTTTTCGTTATTCGCCGGAGAAAACCAGAAGCTTTCGCCGTTGTTTCTTTTTTCTTCCTTTTTCTTTGTTTATCAGAAAAACATATAATCGGAATAAAGCCGTTTTTCAAATGACAATTTTAACGAGTACCGTATTAACTAATAAATACGCTACTAATGCTAGAGAATTGAAACCGAAAACGAAAATCCGCGAGAAAAAGACAAGAAACTGAATAGTGCGAAGAGCTCGAGAATAACGGAAATTTCCTTCTTATCTGTCAATGGTAAAATGAAAAACAAATAATACAAAAAATAGAACGAAAGTCATAAATATCGCTCAGCGTTATAAAGTGACTCATTAATCGAGCAAACAAAAACGTTTTCAGGGAAAAAAACTTGTGTGAGCGGTAATCAATAAAACAACTCGACGATTAGCTAATCATCGTGCGTTTATTGACGTAAATCCCACGCATGTAATATTACAGTCCAGACAATTCGGTTCAGGAGTCATGATATAAAAAAAAATGTAGTTCTACAGTGAAAAGTATGTGAGAAGGAACGGAGCGTATGGGGCACTTTTTTTTTTTTTTTTTTTTCTCCTTTAACCAGGAATCAGGTGTATCGCAACGGTACGGAATGAGTAATGTTGTGTTGTGTACGTAAGAAATAAAACGCCATGATGTATTTTTTGTATTCATGAAATTTCATAGGCACGAGGCCTTGTTTCATTTTTTTATTATCATCATTATTTGTGTATCTCTGTACAAAAACAGTCGAAAAAATTATAGATTCTCCTTTCGCATGTATACTCGCGCGCACTCCGTCACTCACACTCTCGCACTCTCCCACTCGCGCTTAGTTTTTAATTTTTTCGAGCTTGAGAGCGTAGTATGTACAAGCATTAAATGATATATAATTTTTTTTATATATATATATATATATATATATATATATACACATACATACATACATACATACACACGTACGTACGTACATATACACATACATACATACATACATACACACGTACGTACGTACATATGCACATATACATATACATATATATACACACAACATATTTATATATAATATGTATAGAATATCGTGTACGAGAGACCTACGAACTAAATATAATTATACACTGATGATACAATAATCATAGAGATATCGTAATTATAGATCATTGTAGTTTTTTTTCTTCTCATTACGGTACGTCTACATTTTTTATTTATTTTCCTTAAAATTCTTCTCAAGTCTACAAATTCATCCGGGTTATTTATCTCCGATTTTATATACTGCCTGTATGGATCTCAACTGTTTTCTTTACGTTCTCTCAAGTGTCCTTGTGTGTGTGTCGAGCAGTCCGAGCAGTTTCTACGCACATTCTTCCTAATCTTCTGGCAAAAATTTTGTACAACAACGCGTCCTTTGGATTTTCAAAAACAAAAAAAAAATGAAAGAAAAAACGTTCGCGCGTGCGCGCAGACGCTTTCGCACCCTCCTCCCCTACACGCTTTCCTAATATCATCCTCAGTGTAATCACAAAGTTTCGAGACCCTCGGCGACTCTCGCCCCCGAATCTCGATCGCGTTGGCCTCGCCACGCCTTCTTTTGTACCCGTTTCCTTCCTTCTTTCGTTGCGTTACTCGCGCGCGTATTACCCCCCCCCCCACCCACCATCCGCGATCCCTTATGCATATTTACAAGTGTAATCACAATTACCGCGGTTCGATTTCACAAATAGACGGAAACCGCGTAACTTTGTACAATTTTTCCCAGTCATTGTTATCGTTATCGTTAGTCGTCAAAAAATCGTGTTCGCCCCGGCGAAAGAACATCGAGCGAGAGAATTAAAATGTCAAAGAAAATGAAAAACTCACAGTAATGATGAGAGAAAAAAAAAGAAAAAAATAAGAAACAATGATAAAAGAAGAAAGAAGGCTCGGGCGACGCACATCCGTTCGAGATTCGAAGGCTACTATACTCGCACAGCATAGTAGCAGCGAAGGGTTCCGTTGAACATCCCCCCCTGCCCCCGTTAATAATCGTCAACCCTTTTTTCCACCGGTTTCCTACAATCGTCTTCGCTGTTAGAATAGAACAAAAACAAACGAAAAACAAAGCCATACGACACTCCCCGATCGTCGTGTACCTTTCTCGTCACGACTGCAATCCCCCCCCCCACCCCCCGCCACAACCCATCGCCATAATTTTATACATATATCCACGAAAAAGAAGCGAAAAATCGTCGTCCTTTCGCACGTTAACATTCGCGCACCCCCCGATCCTTGATGAAGAAGAAGAAAGAAAAAGCCATTCGAGCTCTCTTCTGGAGGCGCAATTCTCTCCACGATTAAAAAATCTCCCGATGTTTATCTTCCTTCGCCGTATCAAAACAAGTAAAATGCACTCTTTCTCTTTCTTCTTGAAAATCATCACGCAACTGAACACACGCACACGCACATTGACGCATTCGCACTCGCAACAGACTCGCAAAAAATCTCGCGCTCGCGTTTCCGACAATTCATAGAAGTATATTTGTTACATCGTAATCGTCATCGTAATCGTCATCGTCATCATCATCATCATCATCATTTTTTTATAGTTTCTCGCCTCTGTTTTGCTTACTTGTTTTTTTTTCTCTCTCCTTTTGCTTTTTTTGCATAATTCTCGGTTTACGTTCCATTTTTCCTGTTTTTTTCTTTTTCCATTTTCTTTTCTTGTTTCCGCTTTCGTTCATTTTGCTTCGCGTCGCACTGATTTCGTTCTCGATTTTTTTCGTTTTTTTTTTTATTTAATATTTTAAAAAAATACTGAATTAACCAAGCTAAAATCACAGACTTGCCAGCGCCGCTCGGAGACACGTCGACCCCGTGCGGCGGGTTTTGTTTGTACAAATTCTTCCTGAAGGACTCTATGTATAGTTACAAGTTCATTTATCGACATTACATCGTTATATTCTTATTACATATATAAGTATGTATACATAATAATGCGTGAGCCATCAATCTCGCCTTAAACTTCACGACCTCTTAAACTTTTGTATGTGTGGTGTGTTTCACGTCGGATTTTTTTTTTTTTTTTTTTTTTTTTTATCATACAATTTATAATAATTACAATTCGTCTTTCTTTCGATAAAATCACACGTCTTCTCCATTTACATTATTCATTGCTCTTTAGTATCGTTACCTTTACCGTTATTGTTATCAATATTTTGCGTTTATCGAAGTACGTGATAGTGTACGCGTACGAAACGATGATTCAGCTGGTTTTTTCCTCACTAATGTACGCAGCAGGATAAACGAAAAATCGCAAGGAAAATATCAAAGGAAAGATCACCGAAAAAAATGTCCGTTCGCGTTTCTCCCCCTCACATCTCTCGCTTCTGGAAAAACAAACGAGAATCGAGAACTGCTTTTCTAGAATCGAGCATTCGCAACGTTCACCACCCCTCACACACACACTCGCACCCACGCGTTCTTTCTCTCACCCTGGAAAAGTAAGCAACCCCCCTCCCCCCGCCCATATCCTAAGTGGGTACTCTCGTTCCAACGCAAACTGTCCATTTCGAGGTTCCGGTCGAATTCTTTCGGGGTGTAAGGATGCGCCGGACAACTGCATCGCGGATGGTATGCAACTGGAAGTGGCGCGCGTCCCGTTACGATGCGAAAAGCAGTCGTTGACCGAAATCTCGGTGCTGCGGAGGTTGATAAGATGCCGCGAAGCTGGCAATGTGGATTAAAGGGTAAATTGTACGTGAAATTCAAAATCAAGGACGTAAAAAAAAGCGAGCCTTGGTGCCCGTGCATTTAATAAAACAATTGCAATAAGCGTCGTTATTATTCTTGAGAAAGCAGTTTCAGTTGGATCGAGTCGATCGAAAAGTCGGTTCGCGTGCACGTAAAATCAGCCTTTGTAAATTCGGGTGCGATCCCCGCGTCGACGTTGTTTTCCATCATCCATTAAAGCACAGGACGTGCCTTGATCAAACTAAATTCGCGACCAGAACCGACGGAACCCTGTCCTTTGGAATCCGACGAAATGCGCAAAATCCAAGAACGCAATTTTCTTTTATTCGCTCGACGTCTAGCCAACGTTGCAGTCTCGTACCCGAGGAAACCAGGAAACCAGGAAGCAAGCGATCAGCTCACGCACACGTCCAGCCATTGGAAACGAGAAACCCTATGGGCGAGAGAAAGCTTTGTTTTTATCCGAGGAAGGAAACCTACCCCCTCCCGAGCACCGCCGATCTCGCATCTTTTCATACCGTGTGAGATTATAATCGAAGAGCGTCGCGTTGATCGCATCGAATGATCGAAAAAGTCCGAGATAAAAGCAAAGGACGGTCGGCTGATATAAATATGCATGCGTCGTGTGTTTTTACGCACGCATACGGAACAAAAGATCGGCCACGCTCTACCCTCGCTACACGTACACACATTCACGGTGTTTCCATCATTTCGTTACTTTAGCGTTCCTTTAGCGTTCCTTTAGCGTTCCTTTACGATTGATTTACCGTTCCTCGATCTTTGCCGTTAACGAGAGCCGTCACCGAGGCGCCGTCCGCCCTAAAAATTGCCGACTTTTCGCGTAACGACGGAAGAGCGAAGACCGAATAACACACGAGGGTTCCCAGGAACGGTCGTTCTTCCTTCGCTCGAGGAGTCGAGCAACTTTCACGGAGGCGATGGAAAGTGCCCGGGGAATCCAAATCCCTTAAAAATCACCACGTCTCTCCTTCCTCTGCCCGATCATCGCCGTCCCTCTCATTCGCGCAGTCCCATTCTCTCCTCTATGTAACGCTCGTTATAATCACAGACGCGGTTGTTTGTTTTATTTTTTTCTCTCCGTTTTGTTGTTTTTACTTTTAAAACTATTTACTATACGTACAAGAGCCTTTGTTCTTCGACGCCGAGCGCGATAAATTTCTCTCGTTCATCATCAGTCAGTGTCTTCTCTCTCGTTATTTCCACGCACACACTGATATCTCTCGCTCTCCCGCCCCTACCTCATTCGCAACATCCACAGGCACGCTCACGCTCTCGCTCTCGCTCTCGCTCTCGCTCTCGCTCTGTCGCTCGTACAGTCACGCACGTCCTCGTCGCGCATTCAACGTAAGGAAAAAAGGGGCAAACAGAGGAAAACCAGAGGGAAAAACGCACTCCCGCGCGCCACGCGATGGTACACGACGTAAGCACCACCGCACACGTTACGCGTCGTCCTCGTGAACACGCTCGCACGCAGTCGCCGGCGAGTAGCTCCTCCTCCCGTGTGGCACTGCGCGGCATCCTCGGACCTCCAAGAATACGCTCCGTTTTCAAGGTTTTTTATCGTTTGGATCGTGGCGATAAACGAGAGCGATTTTTCGAAGCCCGCCTCGAACCTCGTCCTCGCGCATCACCACGAAGCTGGAGGAGCCATCGGAACGATCGATGAAACGCGCGCGACGCTCGCTTTCCTCGTTCTCGCGCCTTTTCTCCCTTTCCACCCGCTCCAACCTACTCCACTGCTCTCGTGCACACCCGACCCGTACACACCTCTACCGATCTCGCTCGCATTCGCCCTGATGCCCCCCCCCACGCCCCCCACCCGCCCCGTCAACGAACCCCCGCGAAGAAAATCACAGCTGTTTTGTTTTTTTTTTTTCTCATCTTTGTCGATCCGACTCATCGTCTCGAAGGATACAATGTACACAAAGAATTTACCGTTTTTTTTTCCTCTTCCTGTTTTTCTTATTTTCCTTTTTTAATACAACCGACTAACTGTGGCCAAAACGCGCGACTTTCCCTCGGACTCCGTCTTCCGTTTTCCCGATTTTTCCCCTACTTTTACGTTCTGTCGTCAATGACATCGTGGCTTTCTTTACAGCGATACACCGCTATCGCATTACTACTAGTACTGGGTGTTTTATTACTGCGATTCCTGGATTCTTGCCGTCGTGTGTCGAGCCAATGTCCCGGAAGATGGAGTCCTGGCGAAAGCCGCGCGCGACGCCCACACCAATAGTTGTTTTTCTGTTCGTTTGTTTGTTTTTTTGTTTTGCGCTTTTCATTTTTTTTCTTTTCCTATCTCTTTTCTCTTTACGAACGTCCGCACGCGCGACGCGACATACGTCTCGTTATGTACAAATGATGCGGTGCGCGCGCAGATAAAATACATTGTTTGAAAATGTGTAGCATTGTTAATGTGTGCGCGTGTACGTTTTAAGTGGCTGCAGAGTGGATGTGTCGTGTGTACGGTGTTTCGTTTCGTTTACGTGTATGATCGACGACGGCGTCATCATCGTCGGTGCTCCAACGATGGACGAATCCGGCGGCATTTTATCTTCTTTCTCCTCCTCCTCCTCCTCCTCCTCCTCCTCCTCCTCATCATCATCATCATTATTATCTTCATCGTCTTTTTCCTTTTTCTTCGCCTTGTGGTGATGGTGGTGGTGGTGGTCGTCGTCGTCTTCTTCTTGCTCCTCTTCAGCCTCAAACCTTCAGCTTCCCGTAGAAAATAATAGCGACGAGCATCGATCGGTTCTCCTCCGGAAAAAAACATGATACAACTGGGGGCAAATGACCCGGTCGCTTGGCCACCTTCTCATGAGATCATCGTGTAAATCACCCCTCGGATTATTTAGCCGAGGACGAATCTAGTGGCGCCGGTGTAGGATCCCGCATATCCACGTATACGACGGCGCTCCGACAGAAAAAAGGGGATTATTCCTTATACAACGTATACACATCATCCTATTTAGCTTCCCTTAGCTTCCGTTAACCCTCCGCGTCTCCATCTCACCCTCTTCGATCCTTCCAAATTCACTTCAGTATTTCTCGCGATTACATTGTGCACAATTAAACTCGACTACTTGACGACGTGCTCCTCTATCCCTCCTGCACTTCTACAAATTCTTGCCACACTCGGAAAATCGTTTCATCTGCGTTATCCTGTTATCGTTTTTCGACAAAAATAATCATCGAATCTCGATGGTGGTGGTGGTGGTGGTGGTGGTGGTGGTGGTGGCAGCAGTGCGCGTCTTGCTCGCTCGTTTTTTTTCTTTTTTTTCCCTTTTTTTCGCTTTTTTTCCCCTTCCGTTTTCAGCACATTTGCTTTTGTTTGTTGTCGTTTGTTGGCGACTGTTATAATAAAATCGGTGAGAAATCAGATGAAAGAACAATTATAGTAGAATACAAACAATTAGTGGCGAGGGCTCGTGGTTGGAACCACACTCCATAGAATTAAATAAAAGAAGAAAATAAAAGTAAAAGTAACGCTGGTGACGGGTTTGGTGCTGCGCTTCTCTCTTTTGCTCACACTCGCTCTCTCTCTCTCTCACTCTCTCTTTCTCTCTTGCTCTCGCTCGCTCGCTCTCCCTCATGCTCTCGCTCCACCTATCATCATCATCCCCTACGCGTTCAGTCGTTCATTCTTGGTGTCCGCTTCGCCTCAGCGTCCAGCAGCAGCCGTCCTACGACCCGTTCAACTGGACACAAACGCGGCAATCTGCTCGCTGAACTGCGTGTGCTCGAGGAGCAGAGAGTCCTTGCAGCTCTCGAACTGCTGTTGCTGTTGTTGCTGCTGCTGTTGTTGCTGCTGCTGCTGCTGCTGCTGCTGGTGGTGGTGGTGGTGGTGGTGTTGATGCTGCGGCTGAACGACGTGCTGCTGCTGCTGCTGCTGCTGGTGATGGAGATGGTGGTGGTGGTGGTGGTGGTGGTGGTGGTGGTGGTGATCGTCGACGAGGATCTCGGAGCATGCGGGTGACGAGGACGAGGAGGAGGACGAGGGTGGCGGCTGCTGTTGACCGGTGCCCTCGAAGAGGACGCAGATCGAGCCGTTCTCGCCGATCCTGTAAGAGACCTCGGCCGGATCGATCCACATGGTGAGCTCGCTCGGGAAGAGACTGTGGAGGAGCGTCGGCACCAGGCCGACGTTCATGCCCGCTTGGGCGATCACGGGATCCATCTTGCCGTTGATGCGGATGCAGCGGTAGCCGCTGCCCCGATTCGGCTTGTCCGGGAACCAGTGGTCGCGGTAACGGCGTCTCAGAAGCTCCGTCAACGAACTCTTGAACATCTGCAGCTGGCTCTCCGACAGTTGGCCGGCTTGCAGGCGCAGCAACTGCACCAGGAAATCCGCCGCCGAGACGATTTCCAACCTCATATCGCCGGCTCTTGAAGCGCCCCCCAAGGCACGCTTATCGCAACAGGATGACGATGACGCCGCTTCTATAGCTCGGCCCCAGCTGCCGAGCCCGTAGACCGTCGCTTCGGCTGCGCGTTCCCGACAACGCCGCGGCTCCCCCTGGTGTCCACGCTCCCAACTCTCGCGACCAGTGTCCCGCTGCTGTTCCTCGGAGCGGTCCGTTGTATCGTCGGCGGCCAGCTTAGAGATGCGGCTGGACGTCGACGACGACGGCGACGACGACGACGACGAGGATCGCGCTTCCGCTTACGGCCGCTGTACGACGCCGCTGCTGCTGATGCTGCTGCCTGCGAGTGCGGCGCCAGACAAGATGGCGGCGCCACGTCGTTCGAGCGCTCGTTACTCCACTTGCGGGAGCCTCGGCCTCGCGCAGTCGCGTACACGAGTGCACGGCGCACAAGCCTCGTCGTCGACGACTTTCCTGCTGCTGCCGACTCGCTCGACTCGCTCGACTCGCTCGACTCGCACGACTCGCCTACCGCGCGACTAACTCTCGTCGCCGAGCCTCCAGGCGATTCACCGGCTCCCTCCTTCCCCCTTTAACCGCTACTCTCTCGCTCTTGCGTCGATAACTCCCGACTGTCGCTCCGTCTCTCTCGACGCGATTCTCACGTCCGCGACGGACAATCCGGACAAGCCGTCCTCTCGCTACCGCTGCCGCTGCTGCTGCGTTGCTCCTGATGCCGCTCTCTGCACTTCCACCGCTGGCGGTGGACGAAGACACTCTCTCTCTCTCTCTCTCTCTCTCTCTCTCTGTCTCTCTCTACGACGCAACGGCGACGCTGCTTCTACGCTTCCGCACGCACACTCCGACGACTCGCGCACCTCGCGGGACAACCGCACCCATAGACGACCGAGGACTTTCTAGTGGCAACCGGCTGCGTTTCGTTGCGCCGCTCCGGTCGCTCGGTGACATCGCCTCTCCATCGAAGAAGCCCGTCTCTTTGTTCCTGGCCGGGCGAGCCGAGTGGGGTCGCCGCCCGACCAATCGGAGCTTCGTCGAGGCGCACCCAGCCGCGTCTGCCCTGCCCCCACCAGCAGCCGTGGCCGCGCGGGTGGGGAGTCCGCGATTGTGTGCGTCCTGTGGCCCTCGTCGCTGTGTCGAGGAAGAAGCGTCCCGGTGGGCGCGTGTGCGTGCGCCTGTTCTTCGAAGCGGCGTCGGAGGGGAGGTGCGCCAACCTGAGCCCCCGAAGGATACGCGCGACTCGTCCTGTCTTCTCCTCTCTCTCTCTCTCTCTCTCTCTCTCTCTCTCCTCTCGCTCTCTCACTCTCTCTCATTGCGCGTGTGCGCCCGAGAGGACTTTTTTCGCCTGCGCAGAGGCGAATGCGCGAAGCATCGTCAGCCGCCTCTACAGTCGCGCAGCTGCGCGCGTCCCGATTATACGCGAACGAGCGATCGAGGGAACAAAGATGCGGCGGCGGCGGCGGCGGCGACGACGACGACGGCAGTGGCGATCTCCCCGTACAGGGAGTCGCGCACCCTCGCTACTGTTCGACGCCCCTCTTTCCGCCCCTCCTTATTTTATTCGTCCCGCTCTTTGTTATTGCCGTCGCGCGTCGCTCTTATGTTTCTCCCCTCTCGCTCGTTCTCATTCGACACGACGCTGCTCCTGACATCTCCGCCTCTCTCTCTCTCTCTCTCTCTCTCTCTCTCTCCCCCCCCTCGTTGTCGCTCCACGGCCAAGGGACCCAAAGTTCATCTTTCCGCGTCGAGCATAAAACACTACGCACTTTTCCCAGTCCACGGAGGTGGACGGAATACGAGCGTCGGGGCGAGCGCAAATTCAGCAAGTTGCGGACGTTCCGAAAATTTCTGGAAAACAGTTTGCGAAAGCCCGTGCGCTTTGGAAAACGTAAGAATCTCGAAAGGTCGAGTGACGGCCGAGATTCGCAATCGTGACTGATCGGTCCCGTTGAAACATTTGTCCTCGCATATTTACCTTTTTACATGCTAAGAGCTGCTTAGGCGCGTCACTAAACGTTTGTAAATGCCACAGTTGCCGCGATAGTTTGATTAACCCGATGTAACCTTAGGCGTTCGTTGGATAACGAAGGTAATGATGAGGCGGGAGCTTTGCGTAAGGGATACGCGCGACGGAAATGGAGCGACGTATATTTGTCCAGCGCATCGATGGCATCCAGAATTAGATTTACCTTCACCTTAATTGAAGGAAAATGTCGCGGCACGGCATCGTCTCCGAGCACCGTTGCAATGCCATTATTATTGTTGTTATTATTATCATCGATAATACACGCGCGCGAGTCGAAAGAAAGAGAATAATAGTAAGCGAGCGCTCGGAGCTCCGGTCGACGGAGGAGCGGTGGGGAGCGGTGGGGAGCGGTGGGGAGCCGTGGGCTGGGGCGGGGAGGGGAGGGGAGAATTCGGCGAGGCTCATTCAAAATAAGCGTCGCAATAATAAGAGCTCGGGACGCGTATCGCGTACAGCCGTGAACTCGTCGTGCCGTCTTATTCATTAGCTGCGCGTGAACACACGCGATACGTGAGCGACGCGACTAAGTACGCGTTCGATCGGGGAAATGCTTGCGGGGCTTTAAACACTTGCTTTCGTCTCGAGCGGAGGAGGTTCGCGTGTACGCACGCACGCACGCACGCGCGAAGAAATCTGTATGCGTGACGGGAGGAGGAGGCGCGGTATCCTTCTTCTCTAGTTGGGTACTTGAAATTTCGGTGCTTCCCTCGGGTCTTCCCGTCTCGCTTTTCCACTGGGGCACACGGAGACGTACTCGAGCAATAATGGGCTCGCGAGATCGGCCGTGGCTTTATTTTTATTATTATGGTGCGAAGCCTCGCGCGACTCGCGGAACTTGAGTCGACGAGTCGCTGATGAGGCACGCGAAAGGCGACGTTGATCGATAAACGGTACATCATCATTGATGAAATAATTATGCCGATGAGGTAGACGTTGGCGCGAGTGTAATGTAACTAATGCTTTTGCCCGTCCAAGAGAACGTTAATCGCTGCGCCTTTTTGATTCACAAGTTGTATCCACTTTTGTCATTTTACACCCTACGAACGAGACGGAAATTGACGCTAATTACCTCACCACCTACCGATCAACAAGACTGAGAATTTTCGCGTATAAACATGTTTGAATATTTTTATTGGAATTGAATCGTTATCGGTAGTCGGGGAATTGCAGGCAAACAAATAAATACAACGTCGTACTTTTTACCAATGAAGCGTACAAATACAACTTTACTACTCGTTATTGAAATGTTCCTATTGGGGTTTGATTAGATAACTCGTTAACCATCGTCGTTCGTTTCCATTTTATAACGAGCTATTGAGCAGGGGAATGAAATTATCCGGCAAAATACTCATCAACTTCAAAAGAACAAACATTTAGTTTTATAATGGATTATAATCCGATTAAAACGGATTGTTATATCTCCCGTCCTTTGCCTCTTGAGATATATAATTGGCTTTGACAGAAATATTAGCCGTTTTATTATTAAACTTTTTAAGCTAATCGAGACTAACCGAGGCAATGACAATCGTATCGAAAACCTGGTGCAATGGGGAAAAGTTAGGCGAATGAAATTGGCGACATGGTATTGCGATTTTTAAGTACAGATGTAAACCATGAATGGATTGTAAATTAAAACGGAAGTATACTCCCGTTAGCAATCGTTGGAACTAAATCCCGATAAATGAACCCGATTATAAATGTTGGCGCAAGATTGCGAGCAGCGATTCTTCTTCGGCTCTTTCCAAACTTATTGATCTTCGTTGGTTCTCTCTCTCTCTCTCTCTCTCTCTCTCTCTTGACTTTTGTCTCGTGCAGATTAACATAATTGGACGAGCGACATCGAAACTGACGAGATCGTGAGATTGGAATAATGGCAGTCAGAGGCGCGTGTAATTGCACCGATCCGGGGAATTGAAGTCGCGGTCGCCTTTAAAGTCGAATTATCGTTAGGTACGTGAGGTTATGTGGTGTCGTTGCGCTGCGATACGCCATTCGCAAGGTTTGCGCTTGCCGTGAGTGTGAACGTGCGAAAAACGATATTGTACGCGATCGCGTTCAATTACGATTGCAGGCCGACACATGAAAATCATCGTTACAGTTCGATTGCTTTGTCCGTGCGGTCTTTTCCGCACTTTAGGGAGATGGATTTCTCGTTTTATCGCGCGAGCAAATATTACGCGCAAAACTAAAAGTGCAGGTTGTCCGATTTTTATAAATAACGTGTTCCGACAATTTTGGATGTTTTCTTTTTTTTTAACTAACTTGCGCTACGAGAAAAACGCCCCGTTAATATTATTCTATTGTTCTATTGGGTAGAAGCATTTGACGAGTAAACATTGAAATTTCAGCTATCGTTTGCCTTTGCATACTTTATGAGAAAAATTTATTTATTTATCCTGTTCTGCGCGCTAATTAAACAACCGATTGGAAATACTTCGATTGGGCTCGTTTGCTGCAGTACTTACTTGAACGATTTCTAAGCGATTAAACGTTTTATCTTGAATAAAATATGATGCAAAATACAAATAAAATGAAATCGATGCTACGATGATGCTGTGCGCAACAAAAATCTATTTCCATTATTCCGTTACTATAAAATGTGTGTTATAGCGACGTGAATTAATAGCGTCCTGAGAAAAAGTATTAAATTATTCAGGAATTTAAATAAATTATAATAAGATAACGACGACACGAATGCGTAAACAATATTATTATATCGCTAAAGGATTCGCATGAGTTTTCCACTGCGTTTTCTTCGAGAATTAACGCAACGAATTCGTAAAGCTAAAAGCAATCGTAAATCGAAAGGTCTGAAAAATACGAGATAACATTTCTTTTTACCGCAGAGGAGTAGACGAGAAGATAATTCGAAAAACTTATCGTTCGAAAGAAATATTATGACTTGTGAGAAACTAAATTAAAGTAATACAAGCAATGATTATGTACGCTGCGTATTGATAACACCATGCGGTGGAGTCGTCGGATTATTTGAAAAATTTATATTAACGATATACTTGTATTAACATTTCGCCGTCACTTATAGAAATTTCAATGAATTATAAAATTAGCCACGCAGTACAGTTACTGTAAATGTATCGCAAATACGATCGTAACATTTATCGCAGCACTCTAACTCTGTCGGTTTATCGAAATATGCTCATTTAAACCCGAACCTCAAATTATCGCGTAACTTGTATTTTGCGTTTCAAGTGATAAAATATTATCTTATAAATAACATCGTTAGTTGATGAGAATAACGTAGTTAAGGAGATAAGATTTATAATATAACGCAAGAGTGAAAAATAGAATAGTGTGACACAAAGTCGATTGAAAGTAGCGTACATGTAAGCAGGTCATGATACGTAGTCGCGATTAGGTGTTTGGTATCTCGTGGATTACATCCTATGATGCGTGCTTAATTAGATATCGCTTTTAAATAATTAAGAAGAGAATAATAATTTTTTGTTCGCGAGTTAATGACAAAGACACTGGGGCAGGTGGCAATACGCGCTAAATACGTATTAAAAGACAAGAGCAATGGGGTTTGATCTACTTATCAAAAACTGCGATGCTTCTGTACCATTGGATGTCGTTCGAGATTATCCAATAATTGCTAAATATAACAGGGAGTTGACTTGGGCGAATAATCGAAACACCGTTATTATCCCTGTTACTCTATCCGGGAAATGAATATTTTATCCGTCACGGTTAATTACAAATCGACGACGCAATAACAATAAGATGAGGAGAAGAATGAATATTTTTGAAACTTTCCAAAGACTCTTACCTAACTTCGAGGCATCGCTAACGCTTAAATTTAACTATGATAACTTTAAGTACTACTAAAGCGAAATTTTATACTTTGCATACGGTAGTTTGCATTTATTTAAACAGCTGTACGAGGGAAAATACATCAGGCGACTCAGACGTTGGTTGTAAGGCTATTATTAGACGCAGAGACGCTACAGTAACGATTGTTGTTGTTCTTCCTCGATGAATTATATATGGAAAAGCGGCGCAAGACACCATTGATGACTGTTTTCTTGGTCTTTGCGTACTGGACAAATTTCCGTGAAGCAACGGGCAAACGTCCGTTATTCGCTTCTAAAATTCTTCAACGCATTACGTATTTCAACGTGGACTTTTAATCGCGTGGAAATTACTCGTCGGTCGATACAGCAATATCATATACTCCGGGTGTAACACTGGATTAAAAACAAATGAGAATCTCACTTATGCCTGACAATTGTTTCGTTAACTATAAAAGCGTCCTCGTTGGCGCCATTGTACATTCCGCATCACCTAAGCCAAACGAATACTCAACGATTTATCACCGATAATATATTTTAGCGTAATCGATAATCTCTAAATTGTGAGGAGAGCAATCCCCGATCCTTTGGAATTCATCAACAATATTATTCAACAAATTGATATTCGTGCTCTTTCGTCTGGCATTACGGCACAAAATCCTTCACAACAACACAAGCCGATATCTTAAAATTATTTTACTATTATTCTACTATTTGCCGTTGTCGTCGTAAGCGCGATCGCAAATTAACGACTCCCTGTTTACACAATAGATCCGAAATCTTCCAGAGGCGCATTCGGTCCGATAAGAAATATTTCACAATTTTCCATCAAATGTGCCGCAAAGGAGATAATTTCCATTCCAGCTCCGTCTGTGCGAGTACAGTTTTACAGTTTTAATCGCGGAGCAGCGCGTGATAACTCCGAATACGCTCGTAATTCGGAGATAGAAAAGGGTTATTGCGCAATATGATCTCGTACGTGTGCACGTACGCACGTACGAAGATTTCACGAAGTCGACGAATTAAGGTGCCGAAATAATAGGCGTTTGCGATAACTTATAACTTAATCAAGATAGCGTGCGATCGCAAAAACCGCTTTCAGCACGAGCACAATTATTTCAAGCGATACTTTTGTCGTCGCTTCCTCCCGAACATCCTTCAGCTTCCTTCTCGGCTAACTTCTTGTACTCGAACTAACTTCTCTCGCGCGCACGAGAGCGAAAGTAAAGATACGGAAAAAAAGTTTCCGGCGGATTCTCGCGGCAATGGAATTATTGCAATAATACAGAAAATTATAATAAACGAACCGGCGTATGAACGCCGCTACCGGGATGAACAACGCGCCCCATTAGAACAGTTTCAATATAAGCGTACTTAACTCGGCGTACTTAACGTGTGTAACTTGGCACCACTCTAATGTGCGATATGCAACTGTACTTACACGTAAATACTCCGAATTCGCATACCTGCATAAATTAAGTTAACAAGACGAATACGAGATCTAAATCAAAGAAGTGGTTTGGTTAACGTATGCAGAATACGAGATCAATCAAGATTATTAGCACGGAAAAATCCGTTTGCTTTCGCGGTGAAATAAGTCGGCGTAAGCGTATCGCAAAAGCAATCTCATTAGTCGAGCCCAACGAGTAAGATACGGTATTACAACTTCGGTTGCAATTTATAAGTAAACGTTCGGTAAACAGTAAATGTAAATTACGCGGCTAAGTACTCTTTGCATTCTATCATTGCGAATGCAGAGACCCAGGAGCCACGAGGCTCCTGGTTTCGTGAGGCATCGAACTCGTTGAAACTCCGGAGCTTTTTCCATTTATGTTAATTTTAATCCCGGCAACCCCAACGAGGCGGAAGCTCGCGTCACCGGACGGACTTATTAGAACCAAGGCCCCGGGAGCGGAGCCTTTGAAGGCAGGAGCCGAGTTCCCGGCGACGAGTTCTCCAGGAAGCGCGTCGGAATCGCAGTCTCTCGTCGAGGCCGAAGAATTGCGCTCGTCGTGAGGGAGGCGTAAGCGGACGCGAGGCTGGGGACTCGTTATCGAGCGAACGCGCGGACGCGGTCGTAGATAAGCGATTAGCGCCCGTGGCCGGGGCAAGTCCGGAGAAAGTCGCGCGTGGGACAGGCGCAAGAGCCCCTGGGATACGCGAGGGTAGGGCAATCAGCCAGGACGATCGGTGCACGTAATGTCGAATCGCGTCGTGCGCTCGTGTCGGTGCGCGTGCGAGCGTTCACGCGCATCCTACGTGCGCGAATGCGCTCGCAAAGGCAGTTTTATCCGAGAGCCGATTTTGTTACCGTTCTTGGGTTATTGCCGCGGCATTATTACGATGCCCCGGGGAGTACCGAATGCGCCGATTGGAGATCGCATTGCGGCGGATCGGAAAAAGCAAAACTACCTACGTGTGCCTACCTACTATGTACGTCGATTGAATTGCGGATGTTGGGTGATGTGGGCATGTGGGGAGGGATCTCGACTCTTTACGCGATAGCTCGGATCGTTGGTGCTCGGTCGGTACTCGTTAGTGTCGATACTCGGTGAGGCGCTGCACAATTTTGGACGACGAACTTTAAGGTGCGTCGCTGCGATTGCCGTCGGGACGTTGCCGAAGCCGTTTTTACCGAATCACCTTGTTCGGATTATTTATTTTCCATGAGCTGGCGTTACGCAAGGAGCAAAAACTTCCAGCGACTTTAGTACAGTGACTCGTAGACACACATTTATTTATAAAAATGAGACGCGAACGCGTGTAGCAAACGTTTACGTAAACCTAAACGGAAGCTTAGCCGTTAATTACACGCAAACATTTCAAATAAACTTTAATTTTTATACGATAATACGATGTGATCTTTGCAAAAGGCAAAATGCAAAATGCAAAATGCAAAATGCATGGAACAGCAGCGCGGCACATTTCCATTTACGCGTTGCGGGAATTCATATGCATAAGTTGGTAATTCATCAATCAAACGTTGTAAATACAAAAGGTACTCCGTTGATTTTTCTGAGACATTTCAAGGAGGACGTTACACTTTCAAAGGGGAGAAAAGTTTAAAGTTGAAATTTTTTTTTTTTTTTTTTTTTTTCAAACGCCGCTCAACTCCACCCACACGGCAAATCACACTCGAATCAGCTTTTTTTACATTTTTTGCTTTATTACATTCTGCTCGATCCATCCTAAATTCCATCACGCCTAAGGAAGGACTATTAATTTGAACGACCAACCTATTCGTGTGCCATCCGAATATTAATCATAAACGAGTAATAAATATTATACTTCAGGACTGGAGCAACTAGCAAAAATTGTATAATGAAATGTACAACGAGTGGAAGTTACCGATATGTTTTATTGGCAGTTATCATTAGCCGTGGACCAACTCGCATATGCAATTGCACCCTTCCTTAAAAGACGCGTTAGGCTGGAACTTAAACCTCACTTTTATAAATTAAGAGACGCAGCATGTGGTTGTAAACCAACAAAGCACGCAACAATTTCGATGTTCGCTAAACATCGAAAGTTGTCTCATTGTTGGATTAATTTAATAATGGGAAATTTCTCAATATTAACACCAAAGTCTTCTAAAATCCGATTAATTCAAACGAGGTTATTTTTAACGGTAAATATTTTCTGATTCGTGAGAGAGTTCACAGAGAAATCCTAATTAAGAGAAACACCAATTTTTACCGGTTTATTATAGAGTCTTGATTAAAGTCAAGCATAGATCGATTAATTCGGTGGTTTCACTTTGTTCCAAAGATTTTTCAACTTTTTCACCCGTTTTGTAAAAATCATATTTACAAGTACATTACTTCGACATATGGATTTCTCCGCAAGACGTGATTTATACGAGGGATGGGAACAATTTGCGTTGTATTGTCAATGAACTCGTAAAAATAATTTACTCTGAGATATTTACGTATGTAATCGATGTGTTGAACTCGTTGAAGTGATATTTTCTTAGGAGTGCGCGTCAATATGTCGACCATATGTTGCTTCGTTTTTCACCAAGGATCCGTCCATAAACTAATAAGGCTTATACGATTATCCGCTGTAGAGCCACGACTCGTTCGCGAATGTACGCGACGTGTAGTTTGAAGTTTGATCTGTTCTCGTTTTCGCTCGCTCGCTCTCTCTCTCTCTCTCTCTCTCTCGCGTCTCTCGCCTCTCTCCGTGTCACAACACACGCGTGCCTCTTCAGCACATCAGCAGCTCGGCAGCTTCGAGAAACATTAATCCGCCTACGCGTGCACGAGCTCGAAGATCGTCGTTCCTACCTGATCTCATCTTGTTCCTTCTTTGCGATCTTTCAACTTTGTCCAAAAAGCGTTTTTTTTTTTTTTTTTTTTTTTTTTTGGCTGGCCTGGCTCTCTTGACGCACACATTCTATTAATATGCTGCACCGCGATGTCAAGTGAGGAAACACACGAAGAAAAGAAGACACGTTCTCGAAGGTCGCAGAAATGGCACTTCTCGTATAATGAGCCAGGAAAAAAGGAAAAATGTTTTGGAAAAATGTTCCCGTTGTGCCGCGAAGATGGGAACTCCAAGGTTAAAAGTCGTAGCGTCATCGACTAGCCGATACCAACAAAAAATTAAAAGCCGATAAAAACAATTTCCGTTGTTACATTTAAAAATTTCCTTCTTCCTTGTTATCTGGCGTTCGGGAATACAAATTGTCCGTTTTACACGAATTCCTTTCAACTTTATCTTTCTCGCTCATTGCTCACGCAAGCATTTAATCTATACGAAAACATTTATAAATCAGTAAGGATATTCTTCTACGATAGAAAAGAATTTGTACGATGCGTGCTACCAAGCTCAACCGAATTATAGTTTTGACAAAGGAGTATCCTACAAATTCAACGAAAACAAAAGAAAAATTGAAATTAAACTTGCTTTATTTGAAAGGGCGTGCAAAGATTTTACGAGATTTATGAATACTGTTGTGCGGGCATACGACTCTCGCTTTCCAGTTTTTGCAGAAAAGGTCGAAATTGGCTATTTAAGGAATTTCCTCAGAGATTAGTCGACTACTCGCTGTGTGCCTCACTGGCGAGTTAAAAAAGCGACGATCGTTAGACGCAAAAAGAAATGCCTTCGCGTCTAACGACTGCGCGACTTGCACGCGATATTACGTATTTTACCTTGAATCGTCCAAAAATGTCGCTCCGTTGGAGTCGGATATTAAAACGTGAAGAGGACACGTTACTAGTGAGTCACTGTTTGCGTGCGCATATCGATAAAGTCAGCCGATACGAAGCACATCGTCAGATCGGGCTTTTCAATTCGATTGCCCGCGTTGGCCAAATAAATTATTATAAGTATTGCATTATTCGATTCCTGATATTCAGATCCAGGCATTCGGTCGATGAAGCGCACCTCGTTACTTCAATATTTGAAGCCAATCAAACGCTTTTCACTTTTCAATCGAGCTAAACATCGTTGAGTAAAAGAAACGTGGATATTCTATCGTTGATGTCGTCGAGAGAGTAAATGTAGATAACCCTGACAATACTTTTACATACCAGTTTTACATCAGTTTTACATTACTCGCTCTGAATTATCCAATTGAAACAATCAACACCGTAACTTTGCAATTAAATTCGCCGAGCGTGAGAGAGAGAGAGAGAGAGAGAGAGAGAGAGAGAGAGAGAGAGAGAGAGAAGAAACAAATAAAAACGAACTTGCTGTTGATCGTAGCACGCGCGATCCCGGCAATTTTTCTTCGAAATCCGTATAAAGTTCGCTGCTAACGCACTTGACGATCAACCTTCCGTGACGTACGCGTGAGCGTACACGCGCGATAGCCAAATAAAGGCAAAAGGTTGAGAGTCGCTGTGCGAGCGAAGGCTTCCGAGCATAAATCCGCGTTAGAAAGCCCGCGGCTGAGCACACGACCATAATACGGCCTCGTCTCCTCTTTTTTTCCGCTCCAGGATGGCAAAGTTTTCGTGAATTCGTTCGTTAAAATGCCGAGCGCTGCCAATAAAAAGTCGATGGTTGAAGGTGAAAAGGGATGCCTCACCGAGTGTTAAACAGGAGTCGCCAGTGTACTAGGTTTTTCCGACTAGATCTCGAGAATAGAAGCCGTTTCCTGTTTAATTCTCAAAAGGCTTTGTTTTCGATATGCGCAGCGCAGTTCTCTCCGACGCTTTCCTTGAGAACGAATTCTTTTCCGGGTGTCAGAGTTGATATTGGCGGCCGTGATTGTCCGAAATGAAAAATTCCGAGGCACTGTTATTTCGCGCGTGAGCAATTATCGCCGGGGCCGAAATAACCTCAAAGAAACCTAAGTGACGTCTCGGTGGTATAAATAGAAAGAATTTTCGACCTCCGTGAAAAAAGGTCGCACGTATCGGACGCAAGAATCAAATTTCACGGATGGAGTAACATCTGCGCGGGTTATCCGCCCAGCTTATCGCAGACGGAGTACTTGATTTTCCGATGGAAATCCATTCGAGTACCTAACGCGAGAAAAAAAATCACGGGCGAGCAATTGTAGGGACGTCATAAAGGAAAGGTCATTTTCCACTTTGAGAACACGATTAGTCTAGCGTGTTTGCGTTAAGACCACCCTTGCGAGGCCTGCGCAAATGCAAAAAGTGCCTGAGAACCTGAGAACCTGAAAACCTTGAAGGCCATCGATTAGACGATAAGTGATATTAGGTACCGCGAAATAATCGCTGTACTTTTTGTGCTTGGCAACGTCACTGCGGTCCAGCTTTAGTTGCGAATCTTTAGTCCCGCGATTGTTTTGCTCCTCTCACAAACTTTCTTTTTTCCAAAGTCTCAGGCGCACTTAATTTCGTTCGCCAGGTTCGCGCTTCGGGTGTGTTTTCTAATGTTGCGTTTACGAGACAATGCATTTGTCGAGGTCGTTGTGCGAAAGAGAAGAAAAGTTTCCATCGCCGATAAGAACGACGAGGACCGTAGCAGCCACCGTACCGACAGTCGTTTAATGTGTTCCTCGACCTATACGGTGATATTTTGCGTAAGCAATATCGGTATTACAATACTAACCGATTTTAAAAGGCCGGCTCTCTTGGAAAGCCAACTTTCTAAATTTAATGTCCCTCTCGCGCTCACCAGGAGTAACTAATTCACGGGCAACTGATAATAAATTCCGGCAATTGTTAAATTCTATGGCCACGCGAACCATCGGGTCTCGCGTTCTTACCTTCGCTCCGGGGTTGCTTCGGAAACGCTCGTAAAGCCATCGTTTCCCGCTGGACAACGCACAGAGTCTCGAGGGGTAAAATGGTTTTCTTTTTTTTTTTATCCTCCGACCTTTCCGAACTTTCTCGGCGATTGCGAGTGCGCTGCACCGCCTCCTCGTGTCGTCGTCGCACACGGGGTCCGGCTTCGAATTCGTTACGCCGACAGATGTTTCTCCTCGGTCCCGGGGTACGAGGCGAGAGAGTTCAAAGGAAGGGCCGCAGACTAGATATTAGTCGGGCCTCTACCTGTTCGCGCACGGGCGAACCCTTATCTACCGATTTTGTAGCCTCGGGGGATGGCTTTTGCAAAATCGGCGAGCGACTGGAAACACCAGGAACGTCGACGCGACGTCTAAGCGCGTGTTCGTCCCGAAGCCATTGCCTTACGCGTAGCCGCGTATCTGGATTTTATTTCGTTTTTAAGTGTCAGAGGTGCAACGGTACGAAGCCTCGAATAAATACAGCAGCCTTACATGCAACTCATGGTTAACGTCTTCTCGCACTGCAAAGTATATTTAACGTCCGTACCAATTGCACTTTTCTAATTTACAACGCCGGTGAGGATCTTATTGCCGGTTTATCTCGTAACCTTTTATTTATTCCTTTTGAAACTATTTTTAGAAGCGTTAGAAAGTCGCTTCGGAAACTCATGCTTGCGTTTCGTGGGCATCGCTAATTTTGCATTTCGAACAAAGTCGAATCGTCAAGGAACTAAAACGATCGTCGCATTATCTTATCGTTGCTCGTTACGCTCGAACATTGTTCGCTTTGATACGTTGTTTAATGCGACGGCGATCGTTTTGTAGGACGTTAGCCTCTCGCTACGAGCGGGGCACACCGAGAGTCGCCTAGTCGAAATAAATAGAAAATCTACGCTCGAAATTTGCCGCGCCAGAACGTCGACAAAGAGCGACGTTAAAGTAAAACAACGGACTTCGGCTACCGGGCGAAAGCGACACGGTCACTTCGCTGCCTCTCCTACTGCGAATTGACAGCTGTCTGACAATCCGACAATTCTGACAATACTGCCAATTCTGACAATTCTGACAATTGGCACTGTTTTGCCGTAAAACGCTCCGGAGCAAAGTTTTACGGTACTTTTAAGTTCTTTCTCCGACACGCAGCGAACGCACTCGTGTCGTACCTCCAGAACTCCCGAGTCTACCGATCAAAAACCTCTCGGTGCATTTAGAAATTCGTTGCACTTAAATGCGCCAGAACAATCGAAACTACATCTGTGAGACTGTGTTTAAGCCAAACGTTAAGCTGGTGTCTAAGCAACCAACTAACGCCGAAAAAACTTCTCGGCGACCGTCAACTCGAACTTTATGCCGATTATCGGTTGTTGATCGTTAAGTAACTTAAGTAAGGGAAAGCGAAGTGCAACGGACTCCCTGATATCGCTATTTCAACGAAACATACGAACGGTAACGACTACCACATGGCTGCTCTCTCCAACAAGATGCAGCTCGACAATACGCATCGTTAATAACGAAATCTACGTAAATCCTCGTTGTAGAGGCTTCGGTTCTACTTCTCAAAAGAGAAGAAGTGGAGAAACTATCGGAAAGAGCAGCAGCTACCGAGCCATTCCCAACCGAGACTTGGGAGATAAAAGATCGTCGGAAGTGGAAAAAAAAAGCGTAAGAGAGTCGTAGGGTGGCAGTTGGGAAAATGCCGAGAAAGGCAGAGAAGTCTAAGGGTGCGTCGGTCTCTGCATTAATATCCATTAGGAAGCTCCGAGCAACATTAGAGCGGCGTTTACGAAAATTGGACTTGGGCCAAAGTTAGGGAAATCCCTTCGCTTCGAATGCACTATTTTTGCCCCGAACTTGGGCAGAAAGTCCGTAGCGGGTTACGAACAAAGCGTCGTCCGCGCTGGTAATCTATATTTATATGGGCGTTTGTCCCTGCTGGGAACTACGTAATACCGGAGAGAAAGAGCGAGCGGAGTCGGAGCGCTGGATAAAGGAACATGCCTTTAAGGAGTATGAAAGGGGGCAAAAAAAAAGAATAATAAGTACGCAGAGCGAGCATCGCGAGTCTATTTCCACGCGGAAGGTCCGTAGCGCGGTAACGAATGAGAAGGTTCACGTGCGCTACCGCGGGAGAGGAGGCGAAAATAAACCGGCTCACGCCCCGAGAGAACGTTTAAAGCCTCCTCCTCGATAGATACACACAGAGAGAGAGAGAGAGAGAGAGAGAGAGAGAGAGAGAGAGAGAGAGAGAGAGAGCCGTTACTCTACGCCGTGCAGCGTGGGTGGGAGAAAGAGCGCCTGATTTACTTTCATAACCTCTCGCTCGCTCGCGCACTTGGGCAGCGATAAAGCGCACGAGTACACACACAACGAAAAGCCCAAGAGGCTAATCAATGCTTTTACCGGTGCTACTCTTCGATCGAGACGCTTTCGGTTAACATTTTGTTTGTTATTACTCTGCGTAGCTCGTAGCTCGTAGCTCGTAGCTCGTAGCTCGTGGCTCGATGATTTATAGATCAAGTTCGCCTCTGCCTCTCTCTATAGATCCTCGTCATTTTCCGCGCTTGTAGCGTGGGTCGAGCGGTTTATTTTTTCTCCCTCGCGCGCGTGTGCCACTTGCACTTGGAATTTACGTTGCGGGGGAAAACGGGGGTATGAGGTGTTTTATACGGTGGTCAGTTGGAACGCGAGCGTTGCCGTCTCGTTTTTTCACCCTCGTTAAGTCTTTTTTTATCTTCTGTCACTGTCACTTCTACCTTCTGACGTCGTCGTTCAACGTTAACAACGTCAATTTCTACGTCTATCAACAAGTGCGATTCCTTCGTGCAATGCACGCGTTGTTTTATTAACTGCTTCGGCAGCTTTGACGTTCCAGTCATCGAGATAGACTTTTAAGCCTTTTCTGCACGACTCGTTTCTTTATCAATTGGAATTTATTCAATTGAAAACCCGTTTAAAAGGTTACGTACGCGCTCTTTTTGTAATACTCGGTGGGAGTCGATAAAATCAGTAACGAGCGAAAACAATTCCCTTTATAATCTTCGAAACTTCATTTGTTATCGCTACACTTTCTCTTTGCAAGGATAGAAGCAAACGCTTCTGACGTTGGAGTAAAATATTTAACTTGGCTCGCAGCCCGCAAATACTCTTTATATTCCAATCATTTTTCATAAAACGCTGAATCCCATTTGTAACGGAAGACTAGGTTCGATCGGCTTACGGTTACTTTCGGCTCAGTTAATGGACTTAATGGTTAATGGAGTACTGTCAGCGGCTGCTGAAAGCGCGTTTGAAATTTTTAGCGCAAAAATGACAAAACGTCGTTGTGAACGAATGCGCGTACAATTACTGCCTCGTAAAGATTTTATCACTGATAAAAACCGACGAGATTCGAACAGATTTCGGTTCAGCGTCACGTTATTCAATCGGTATCGTAATGCACGGCTGTAGAATCATTCGACGATTATGACACGAACACGCGCGCAGAATCTAAATAAAAGTGCGAAAATTAGAATAAAATCGAATAAAACAACAGTGGCCGAATAAACCTACTCTACTCGAACAAATTAGTAGGTCCTTAACGTTCAGCTTTCAACCTCTTTACATTTAACGAAAGCGTTTAAATATTCTCTTATCGAGTAATTTGAAGAAAACGTTTGCATTTGCCGTTCGAAATTTGTACGCTCTTTTTCATTTGACAAAATTCAAGTTTTCGCTTGATCCAGGCGTCATTTACAGTTAGAAAAACACAAAAGGTCCAAAACTTTAACTAAAACAAGAAAATACATTATCGCAACTCTGGATAATAAGTATACGACTTTGCGTAGCGATATTACACTTAATAATCGATGCTGCGGGAAAGTAGTTTAAGCTGAGTTCGGATTTGGTTATCAAGCCTAATTAATAAACTACGTTGTGAATCCGTTGAGCTCAACGAGTGAAACGAACTTCTCGGATTACCTAAAACCACTTAAATGCAATGACGATTCGCGCATTCGCACTCTCGTACTTATCGATCATAAGCCTCGTACACGTAGACTCACGTAGACTTCACGTATGATTAACCGTTAATATCAATAAACGACACGAAAATGCTGCCAAGAACACCTTTGCCCGAAAACTCGTCCGCTTTTTTAGCCAAAGGACTAACGGTTCACCACCGAGTCCTTCACACGGAACTGTCGCGTCCATCACTTTCGACAATTAGATCTCTCGGTTCGTTCACGAGGTCGCTCCTGTGGATCCCTCCCCCAGCCCACTCGAGACCGGGACGCGCGGATAAGGACCGCGAAGTGCTCGTCGACGTCGGCGTAACGGGCAGAACTCCAGCCGATTGACATCAACCCCGCCAACCCTCTCCGAGCTCTTATCGCCGGGCGCGTTACTTTATCGGCAATCGATTCTGAATTCTCGCGCGACGCACTTTTGGGAAAGAAAGAAACATTCGCCGATGTTAATGCACAACGGGGATCGATGAGAATCGCTCGGATCCAATTTGGCTGATTTCGCTCGTTCTGTCGGTGCGAGGCCAAGCGCGTAAGAGAGTTTCATCGGACGAATCTTCGGAGCCAATCTCGTGGCCTGGATTTCGTTGGGTTCGGCTTGGAAAGAGAGATGGAAATGATTATCGGGCGATTAGCGCAAACCTCTTAGCCTCTATACTTGTGTTTAAGCCCCAGGTTAAGAGTACAATCAAGAGTACAAGAACGTAGTTTTGCGAAGAGGGTCGTGCCTTTGACCTCTTCAAGCCAATGGAATTTTATCTTGAACTGCCATTGATTTCTGGAGATGTTTTATCATATTTTTCGTCCTTGATTTACCCACTAAAAGTCGTGCTTAAGTAGCTTTTGAAAAACCGTTGAATCTATGGCTGACATAACTGTTTCGCCATATAATTCGAACTATTGTTCAAATATCCATTTGAAACAATAGAAGCGGTGGTTGATAAATTTGCTCTTACGTAATACAGGTCAATACGAGAGGGACTGTTCGTGATTAAAGTGATTTTTTCAAGAAGTTTCGCATTATGCTGGTAAGTCAAGCTGAATAATTTGGGTAGGCAGAAGAGCCCGAGAAACTCTGGTTTTCAATATCTGTCAATAGAAGAAGATAAACAAAGGAAGTTACGGATACGATAATTACGTTGTTCAATTGTATTACGTATAAATTTTGAGAAAACAAGAGTTATACAGATAAATATAACGAGTGGTTATATAGCGAGTCGCCAAGGTGAGTTTCAAATGAATAACGAAGGGTTTCGAACAAATTGAAATATTTTTCAGATCTCAAGACTTTTATCGCATTATCGCAACTTTTAAATAATAAACATCGCGTAGGTGAAGAGATTCGAAGCCATTTTACACAAACGCTTTAACAAAAGCCCCAACAACGTGGTGCAAAAGACAACTGCAATAAAAACCGCTTCAGCGGCGATGAAACGGTTTAAATCGTTACACGTTCATCGGGTGTTATTTTAACGATGGCTGCAAGACGTTACGATTATCGTTGGAGCAGTTGGGAATTTAAATGGAAGAAAGCACGGATGCGAGACGTACGCCGGTAGATGAAGAAGGAAAACGCTCATCCGACGTGGACCTGCAGTTACAACAGAGTACGAATTAAAAAAAGGAAAACCCGACTAAAAGTATTTCGATGAAAAGTGTCTTTGAACAAAGCGATGTCGTTTTGTTTTTAAATTTTACGCTATCGAATTATCGTACTTATACTTTACCTTGGATTCGTTAAAACAACGGACTCTTCCCCATTATATTTTAACAAAGGATCGTTAAAGAGCGATAGAACGAAAATAATACCGAAAATATTATTTTGGATGTATATCTGCGGTACGTTCGATGTACACAAGCAACGTATTACGACCGATGAATTATTATTCCTCATCGATTGGCCGCATATCTCCTTTTTGCCTGATATCTTACATTTCTTATCATTTTTAATGAAACCCAAACTCGGAAGAGTCGCAAGCTTGAAAAACCTAATTCTCTGACTAGTTTACTTTTACTTTTGCTCGATGCGCGCCTCTTGGATGTTTTTTGCTGAACTTCGTTCCTTCTCGTGCGTGTAAAAGAAGTCCAGTTAGAGGTGGTGCTGTCATTACGTTTCAAAAACCCGAAAATCACGGCTAAAAATTTGAATCGATCTCGCGTTCTCACGCATACTCTCAACTTCAAGTTGGGCACGCATATTTAAAACAATTGTTCGCAGAGTGCGTCGTTGAATAATACAAATTAACTGTTAATAGATACTTACAAACCTATATAATCAAAAGACGGATGGTCGATAATTTGTCTGACTCACCTGTAACACACGTAAATTCACATCAGAAACATATTTTCTCGTGTTTAGGAGGGTACAAAAGAAAATATTAATTCGAATATTGCGATCGTCCACGCGTGTTCCAGCATCGAAATACGTAATCTTTAAAGTAAATTCTCAAAATCAACGAGTGCATTCATTGGCTACGGTATTTTTTTTATATCACCTTGTGCTGCATAAAAATAGTTAAAGCCCTTGATTCTCGAAGACAGGGATGATCGAACAGGATGGATAGGACACGTCAGCAAGGGCTCATTGAAGCTGAGTACTATAACATTTATATGGGCATCGTTACGGGGAAATCGGCAATAAACCGCATGGTATTAAAGAAGACGTAGCTATATTTTTACTTGGCTAGAGGTGGGCAACTAAGCCAAACTCATTGTAAGTCGAATCGTTTCGTAAGCGTCGACTGCGCGGAAAATAAAATTACAACGAGGAAAAGCGCTGAACGCGAACTCCAACATCGGCGACACCAAGTTAAGTTCCCAAGGAAGTAGGCTCGGTTTATCGATTTTTCCTTTGCATTTTTCGAAAGAAAGTTTTAGATTTAACGAAAATTCGTCACACCTCGCAGCTTTATTAATATTATATACTAATATAAATAATATAAATTAATTAAATTATATAAATAATATTAATATTAAGTAATATTAAATTAATATAAATAATATTAAGATAAATGACACTCTTTCTTTTTTTTCCTCTTGAATTCGGAATACGCGTTTTAGTCTTGTTGTAAATTAATTGAATTGTTGAGTCTCCACTTGATTTGATTTTCTATCACGTAAAGTGACCAAGTTAAGTTGCGCTATCGGTTTGCTCGAGAATGCGTGCCGTCTATCTTCATAAAACCAGGATCCTTCGCGACTGAAACCCCAGTGTAAGCAATGCACGAGTAACACCACCAGACAGACAGAGGGAGGTAAGAGGAAACAGAATTTCAAGTAATATCGAGAGCTTCGTAAAAATAAATCTTGGGAAAAAGAGCATCGGCAGCCGTATTACTGCCCGAGATAAAAAAGCAAAGAGCCCGCGTCGGGGGAAAAAAACTGGAAGAGGAGAATAGGAGAAGGAGTAGTTTGTCGGCTCTCGAAAGGGGATGACACACCGAGGAATTTCGAATGGGAAAAATAAGCACGCGTTTGCTGAAAATACAATGTCTCGAGGTGCTTGTGTAAGTTCATGCGTGTAAATGCGGGGGGAGGCGCGCGCGCAAGTACCGCGATCTCGGACGTGCATCGCACTTGCCGAAGTGCGCAGTTTTTCCCTTTTGAGCGAAAACGTAAACGTACTTCCGCGAAAGCTCAGCACTTAGTGTAAATAAAATCGCTCGTTAAATCGTTTTAATAAGCATGTACGTCTTCGGTGAAAGTACGGTTTACGTACGCGCGCCCCTTCTTTTCATCGCTGTTACCTTTTGTTCTCCTGATACACGTAATACACGTAATACACGTCGAACGCGCATATTTTCGATGATTACCACCCGAAACTGCTCAACCATTCTCGTGACCACGATTAATGTAACGAAGGATGCTTGGGTAATCGCTCGATCGCACTTAACCTGCGGTACGATTAACGGAGGCAGTTTCGTAAACGACACGAGAATACAGTTGCGATCAGCGTTAATAAGCCAACAGGAGGCGATCATCGTCATTGTCACCGTTTCACGAGTGGCAAACAATAATTGCTCGATAGTAGACATTATCATTGTCGATCGTTGGTTCGCAGTCATAAGGAGTAAGCGTCATGCAATAAAAACGTGAAAAAACATACATACGCCTCGTTTACTTTGGATTTTTAAGAGAAGCCACCAATTCTCTGCAACGTATTTTGAAATGATGAAGATAATTAGTCCCTTCGATATAAGTACAGTAAGCGTATGGTAAATTTATGTGTAACTCGCGTTTTCAAAGCTCTGCCTTAAGTTACGGCGTAACTTAAATTAACATTAAAGTTACGCCACCGAGATCTTCCCTTTTTATTCGTTATTAAAATTTATTTTCAAAATTACTCTGAAATGCACATGTCAACGCGTCGAAGGATAAATACGCAATCGTTTCTTTGTAGAAAAATACTCTTTTTTTTTTTTTTTTTTTTTTTTTTTTTTTTTTTTTTTTTAAATCAAGCATTACGTTATTTATATCTGCGTGAAAAACAAAATCCAGCGTTTAAAGTGAGATTTAACCTTTTTTTTCCCCTCCTGGAGTACACAATCTAATTAGACTTATATTTCCGATATATTTACGTATTATTATACAAGTCGTTGGATTGTAATTTCTATCGTAATTTTAACGCATTATTGTAAATATTACACGCATTCGTTAATTAAACATTTTCCACGAAAATTAAAATCAAGTGCGTACTAAAATAATGCTTACCTAATTACGCTCAATTCCTGTCACTCACTCTGCTATATTAAAGCCTTACGCTAGTTTCTGTAGTTTCTGCTTTTAATTGCGTTACATTAGCCGACTGTGCATTTCATACAATAATGTGAAATATCTGTTTGAACATGACTGGATACAGTTCTGATAGCACCATTAGAATAACGTACACAATTGTGGATCCAATAAATTTCAACTTGAGCGAATTCTCGTTTTCCAGTCTGTTTAGTTGCCGAGTGAGTAAACCAAGTGTTTCTTGGGTAAAAATATTTTTGAATCTGAGTCGACCAAGCAGAGATAATTAATCGAGCAGCGAAGGTGTGCTTCTGGTAAGAGAAGCACTTTTAACGACATAAAATTGATAAGTCTTGAGATTATTGCGATTAATATCGAACGTAAAAATCACGCAAACGTCTTATCCTGGATCAACGACGTGATTGTTAAGAAGTAGAAGTACGGCATTAAATATCGCGAACAAAGCGAGACAACTCGCGTCAGCCCGCGATTTCTCTGCCTTGTTTTACTCGCCGGTGTAGTACCGCACACACTCGCACACGAAGCCAGTGCCAATGGAGGATCGCACTTTCGTGGTTTTTTCCGACGATACGGCATTTAACTCGAGCAAGAGCATAAAGCGACACCTCATCGAGCGCACCGAGTCTTTCGAGACTCCGAAGCTTACGAACGCCAATTTCCACGGCAAGCAATTCCGCTCGAGGATATTAAACGCGTCCAGGAGGCTCCTCGTTTCTTCCCCTTCGCGACCGACTATATCTCACTGATCTCGATCTTTTTGTAGCTACTCGAGCTCTTACTTTGACCGCGGTGTAAAGTTCGCACGAGACTTCGAACGAATTCGTTCGGAGATCGTTATTCGAGAGCTCTGTTGACATACGGCAGGAGGAAAAGACTTTTTATTAATCCTGCGCCGAGGCTGAAGAATGTTGCTTTTCGCATAATCACCGTCGATGTGTTTTACGAATTAAGAAATACGAATGTATTTATTAATTGTAATATTACCTAGTCGCGAACGATCATTTGTTTTCGGAGAAAGTCGCAGGAAGATCAACGCTCGTGACAGTGACAGGCCTTACGATTATTATAAATAAGCCATTTACTTGTTTGGCTACGGCAACCTTCTGCGAAGCGAAAGAGACGGCGTAGCAATTTTGGCGAAAAAAAAGAAAGGGGAAGAAAATGGGGAAACGTTGCAAAGTTTATCGCGATTAACTGCAGATTGATAGGTATGTGACGACGTTAGACGACGTTA
Source organism: Wiebesia pumilae (assembly GCA_018907045.1). Lineage (NCBI taxonomy): Eukaryota > Metazoa > Arthropoda > Insecta > Hymenoptera > Agaonidae > Wiebesia > Wiebesia pumilae. The sequence goes on along the minus strand of JACCHZ010000113.1, from coordinate 3,571,228 downwards.
GACGACGTTAGACGACGTTAGACGACGTTAGACGTCGTTTTTTCGAGTCGCTCATTACTCCGCTAATGAAAAGTGAAAAGGGGGAGTGTAGGTACTCGCTCGGCTATCGTTATCGAAGCTGTACCAAGCCGTTGCTCTCAAATTCCGAAATCCACGCGCCATTCCCAATCTTAAAGAACGTAATTGGGTGTGAAATTGTAATAATCGTCTATTAAATCGGTAATTCGTTAATACGAAATTACGAAGGCTCATCGCGAATCCTTCTACTTTTGCAAAATCACGAATCGCTCGAATGTCATTCATCGAGGTATGAGGAAGTAGTCAATTTAAAGACGCTGGCCTAATTATGCTTCGCCTATTTGCGCGAGATAATTAGCAGTTGACATAAAATCCTGCGTTTTTTTTCTTTTCCTCCAACATCCAAGATGACTCTAAGCTACTCGAAGATAATGAAGAACCGGCGCTTTTAGTAAAGGTAAATATTTTGCTTCTACTCCAAAGTTACGGCCGCGCTATAGAATACGTTATCTGTTACATTGAACGAGTTGTTTGCAGAAACCACGTTCTGATAAGTACGTTTAATCGTTTCGATACATGCACTTTTCCTATGAAACTACACATTGGATTTAAAGGGATCGAATGTACCGTGGGCAAATAACGATTATTCGTCAAAGCTTTTGCGCATTCAAGCATTTACACGTAAACATTGTAATTCTCGTATTCTTTAAAGTGCACGTCCTTTGTTTACGTAAATATACCGTTTGAAAAGAGGGAAGGGTTCCTCCAGTCCGCGTTCGTCACTGCACGTGAGCGTAGAATTGTTAATGCGATTGCGTAAAATATTAATATTAAATCGGTGACAAGCCCATGGTAAGTCATCGCTACGTAAGAGGAGAAGCAAGTAAAAAGACAGAAAAGTAAAAATTGGAGAGTACGAGGTTGTTTTGTTTGTTTATAATATCGGAGTTGAGTCGCGGTGCAAAGTGAAAAGTAAAAATCCAACGATTTCCATTCAATTGACAACTTTTACTTTTCATATATTCTCGTTTGAGGGGAAAATAGGAAACTTTGCTTACTTTTCATTATTTTCCTTTACATTCGTCATTAAGGAGAAAAGTATCTGCGACACATCCCCTTGATGGCAAATAATGGCAAATAATGGCAAATAATGGCAAATAATGGCAAATAATGGCAAATAATGGCAAACAATATCATCCCAAGTTTCTTTAATTAGTGTAAGCAACGTATGTAGTACATTTTAATCGAATAAAGTTTTTTCAGTCCATCGTGTGGCTTCTTTTCCAATAGGAATAATCTGCATTAGTTAACTAGTAAGAGTCATTTAAGGGAAGATTTTTTTTAGATAATTTACCGATAGAAAAATAAGGCCGTGCAGCTTATGTTTAACCATACGTGTTTAACTATGGGGCTTTATTTGCTCCGTTCACCGCAATTCTTTAAACAAAACATTAAATTCACTCATATTTGAGAAGAATTACGGCGCCGCGTAGGACATTCCAAGAATATTCTCGAAGAAATATTCTCTCGAGTATTTTGCATAAGTGACGTAATGCCGTATTTTCGTTAGCATTACTTAAGAGTTCGAAAAGAACGAACAGTTCAATTTCTATTTGTATCTCGCATTGTGTAACGTAATATTGAAAACCAAATGTATGGATGGCTTTTTCGAGAAGGCATTTCGCTAAAGTAATTAGCTCGACATTTTTGCCGATTGAATATTTGGCTTTCAATTATGCTAATGTTAATTTAAATTAGCTGCAAATGTATTTACGTACCGCGAAGACGTTGGTCATCGTAACGCGCGATTAATGCAGAAATGCCGTAGTTGTAATCGTGATTGGTGATAATAATTAATAACGCATTAACGCAACAATACGCTGCTGCGTTATTTTTATTATCAGTCTCTTGTAGATCAAAGAGCTTGCGGGCCCATTGCTTTTGTAAAACTTGAGATTGACATTAGACGCTACTAATACCGCTAATACCGTTACTGCAGAGACAATCTTTACCAATCTGTGCGCGTATTCTTTTGCTGAAAATAATGATAGCATTTACGAGTTATTCGTCAAAAGTAAGTCGAAAAATTTCGATGTGGAGCAGAGCACAAAGTACGAGTTAAGAAAACAAAACCAACTCTGCCACCAGCGTTCTCCTTTACTTTGCAAATAATCGTATCACTTTCAAACTGGCAACAACACTCCCACGGCAACATTTCCAGTGAACAATGGCACAATTTAGGTACTTTGCGAGAATTTTTTTCAGAATTTCCTCCCCTTTAATAATAACAACGCAATAACCAGCGAGTATTTAAGGAAAATACCTCGTTTGGAAATATCTGGAAATATCTGGAAATATGACGAAAATATTAGCTCTCGAGATGTGAAACGTTTGTACGGCCGATATCTCGATCGATGCTACAACTAATGTCGCAGTTGCGCAATAATTCAACTGCAACATTAGCGCAAGAAACGTAAAATTGTAGGCCAGAGTGGAGAAGAGAAGCTGCGCTGCACACAGCAAGTACGGAGACGAGTGATCGCGCGATGAGACGTTCACCCAAGATCTTTCAACGAGAAAACAAAATGTCCTTTATGTCCTCGTTACTCAGCTTCTGTCGGTAATAAAGGGAAGTCACGGTACTCGCTCGAGGAGTATTATTTACGAATAGCCTTGAATAGCGATCGCAATTATCGGACGATCGCGCAATTGCCGCCGATCCTTCGCGGTCAACTCGTCCCGAGGCATCGAACCTCGTCGACGGAAAGGAGGACACCCAAGAGCCAGGGGAGGAAGCGTCCGGACGATCGTTGCCGCGGTGGCAGCCGTACACCGTCCAACGCGCACCGATTCTTACTCGCAAAGTGGATTACGTCAGCGCGCATTTCTAGGTGTGCCGTCGATGCACGAGCCCCGCAAGAGGTGAACAAACGAGGAGCCGGACGCCGAGTCCGTGTGCGTGCGCGCGTGCGTGCGCGTGTGCGCGTCGAACGCGCGCTGAGATTTCTTTTCGAACTCTGACTGCGACATTTGACTCTTTCGATGAGACTTTGCGCGTTTGCACCGAAAACCTTTGCAAAGAGTATCCGATAATAATCCAAGATTCAAGTGTCATTCCAAGCAGTCGCCTGTCGATAGCGTTGCTCTGATAAAATAAAACTTACGACATACGATAAAAAAACGTGCTGCTAATGCTCGGCTGTAATCGTAGTAATCGTAGATTGGCTCGACTGTCATTTAAATAGAACCGCCGCGTGAAAGAAATTGCATCGCACTGGATATACCGTGTAACTCAATTGATGGAAGGCTGATGCTTTGTGTAAACAAGTGCTGGTTGTTACGCAGCAAAGGAAAACGTCGCTTCCTTTGAATATAATAGCGATCGGGAATCGGCCGTGACTCTATACCCTTGCGTAATGCAACTCTTGACCCGTCCACCGACCGAGGGAAGGAAATCGTTCGTTGCGTGTGCGCGCGACTTCGGGGAATATTTCGCAAGATTAACTTATTTCTTTCCTTTTCTTTTTAATGCGTGCAATGGAAATCCGATGAAACGGACACTCGGTTATTAGCCTTTTCCAGGGCTGCGCGCTTACTTAGACAACGTACCGGTGCGTCGGCATAATGTCGGCAAAGTTGCGGCAAACGCTGTTCTCGAACACCTTTTTCCTCTTTAGCGCGTTCAACCCCCTACTTGAATATTCCAGTTTAAGGAACAACTGGTTTCTGTACGATTGGCTTGCAAATGCTCACATTTAAAGTAAGAGTACGAGCGTAATCTGCACTCGATATTCAAAAGTCAACGTTAAACCGATACGGTTACGTTGCTCGATGACTGGTGATTTTTTACTTTTATTTATATTTACAGGAGCCTATTACGCTTTATTATTAATATTGTATTCGTGGAGGATATCGATGCAAATCGATAATTTTAATTCGCAAAGAATTATTCGTAAGCCGAAGCGATACAATTAAGCAAGTAAGTTCTATCTGAAAATTCTATCCACTGGAAGAATCGTAAGTGCATATTTCACTTGTTAAATTAAAAGTTAGAAGTTCAAAATAATTAGAGTATTTTTTTTTTTTTTTTTTTTTTTTTTTTTTTTTTTTTTTTTTTTTTTTTTTTTTGAACCTAAAAACTTACATCTCACTCAATTGTGTATTTACTAAAATTATGATGCATTCAACGAAGAATACGATCCGATTTTAGAGAGAAAGTAGTTATTTTTACATCTCGACTGAACTTTAAAATTGTAAAAGTAGAAAGTTGCATTGTAGTATTTTGATCGTTTCAAAGATCTCAAAGAGTTTCAAACGCCACATGAAACGATCAACATCGTAAAATCGATAAGCAGGTAATCTACATAATTTTATAGATTGGTTTAAAGGATCGCCTATTAACTCTTTACGATACATTGTTTAATCGCTCGGAGTAGGAAGATCATTGACAGACGGTCGTATACTTTTATAAGTACGGCGTATTTGTTAAAAAATATACCAACCTAACCTCTGTCGTTGAATTTCTTACAGGAGACTCGGCTGCAATAAGAATGGTCGTTAATTATATATTTAATTTATAGCACGTAGCGCAGTGTGCCTTTTCATTTTAACGCCTTTGCAAAAAGCTACTCTATTCATCACTGCATGACCGACGACCGACCGACGACTGACCGGCGACTGACCGACGACTGACCGACGACTGACCAATGGTGCACACACTTACCGCATAGAAAATTTCTGCGGCAAATGCGACTCTTTTTCTTACGGGAGCGAAAAATACGTTCAACAAATTAATGAGCACTCGAGGAATATTCAGGCGAAACTCGCTCTCTCGTCGTAGTACTGATGAAAAACGTTGCTATTTTTATCGAAACGCGGATGCGGCCGGTGATCATTTTTGCTTACGTCCAAGTTAAAAGCTATTTCAACGCGTATGCATATGCTTTCTGGTGGAAAACTTTGCACAAGAGGAAGAGGGAAGCTCATTCTGCCGCTCCTCGCCTGCGCATTCGCACGTACGCACGCACGCACGCACGCACGCACGCAGGCACGAATATGAAAATAGCGCGCCTATGCCGCTTTATTGTAAAAATTAACTCACCGGTCTTTGCAAAATTAACCTACTTTTTCGGGAGGGATTCGCACTCTCGAAACAAGTTTTTTTTAATATAACCTACAAAGACAAGATCTCTCCTCTACTTTTATTCAAAGAACACAATGCCAGAGTAACTAGACATTTACGCGCTTGCATTAGAGTTTAAAAAGGAAAAAGGCGCTTTTAATAACGATGTGATAAAATCTTTGTCTTCCTAATTCGTTTCATCAAACTTATACTCGTACGTGTCGAGCGGAAGTACCACGATCCATGAAATTAAACGTAACAAAGACTCGAGAAGAACCAAAGCCAAGTGTACGGATAACACCCAGTAACGTCACGACAAGACCTCCGAATCAAATGGACACGAATATCCAAACGGTTGCATTAAACCGTTTGGATATTCCGATAAACCTACAAAAGTAAAAGGCAGATGTTCGCCAAGAGCCGTCAAAGACACCAAAATGTCAGCGCACGCGCTTTGGGAGATCGAAATTACCGAGGTCAGCCATTTTCCGAGGCTTGGCTGACCCCATAAAGTCCCCGCGGCATATCCGCCACTCTTCCGCTTCCGGTCGCGTGCACCAGCTGAAGCGCGTCGATAAGGCTACCCGTGATCGTACTTTCATCGTCGTCGTCGTCGCCGTCGCGACATTCTAATGCCCAAGAGCGTGAACTTTCCTCTTTTTTCGTACGCGCTCGCGTAATACTTCCAAAGCGCCATCGCGTCCCGTTCCACCGTCTTTCGAATGCTCTCTCGCGCAAAAATAATCGCGCCCTTCCCCATTTATAACGCTATTATCAACTGGATTGCCAAAGAGTTATTAAGATATTCGAGGGAACAACAAACGCGCGTTTATACGATTTCTCGCGGTGTACTTTCGTATGCCGAGTTGAGATGTGGAGAAAGCCTTGCTGGCGATTTAATTACACCTTTCGGAGGAGCTCTTTGCGCGTAACTTGGAGCAAATCCTGAGCAAATCCACGCGGTGGCGGTGCTCGACATTCGCATTCTTCATTAATTAATACATTATGTCGTAAAATGAATATCAAAGCGTGGTTCTTAGCGGTAAAGCCACCGTTTTCAATTATCCCAAGAAGAGTCGTAAAAATTATTTGATACAATTTTACGAGAACAATAATCGTTGGTTTTTGCAATCGGTAACGATATACAATAGCCAAAGCTATTACAGGTTAATAAGGACTTACTTAAATCGCTTTACGATTTATAAACTGCAACAATAAATATTTAATTAAATGCGAGCATTGCGAGATACCAACAGCGTACCACACGATTTTGCGACGCTTATATCGTACGCGTTTTCGTTTTATTTGCCACAGTTGCGAAGAATACGTACAACAATACACACATAAATATTCACGCTAACGATATAACGCCCTCGAAAGGAATCGAAAGAAACGCGAGTGTGAAACGCCAATTCGAAAAGCTCGACTGGATCAGTGGTTGTTATTTTCTAAATATCTCTTTCCTTTCTTTCCGTTTACCCCTTCTCCAACCGAGACGAACATCCACGCGCGCGAATCTTCGTATCTCGTTGCTGTTGCAGTTCGAGTGGCGCGATCGGCGCCTCTCCCGCCATCCCGACAGCCGTCGAGTCTTCGAGGTCACAGCCGTGTAAAATAATTCAGCAATTTCACCTACGCGACAGTCACACGAGCCGTCGAGGAGGGAAAACGCGAGGCGCTAGAGACGAGGGAATCGAGTTCGCCTCGAGGGCGAAAATTAAAACCGCAGAAAGTATGGAATTGAAGAGGCCTCGATCCTCCATAAGCAAAGGCCCATTACTGTTATAATGGACGTTGCTGATACGCGCATGGAACCTGGGTACCGTAACGGCTTCTCGGCTTCCAAGCGCGCGAGCGTGGAAAAGGCGCGACTGGTTTTCTCCGCCGACCGCGCAGTCGTAACCTTTTTCGGTGAAGGAAAACCGACGACTCGGCCACGCGGAGAAATTACTGCCGGTGCGGGCCTATTCGCACTTATTAGCGCGATACCGTTCTCCTCGTGCCCGACGCATAAAAACCGCTTCTGGATGAGGTGTCCATTCGCGAGGATCTCGGTCAAGCTCTTTGTAAGGGGAACGCGCACCTCGACTTTTACCCTCGCGCTGCTGCTCTTCTCCGGACTCTCGTCTTAGAAATTATTAGGACGCGCTTCCCCCCCCCCCACCCCAACCCAACCCAACCCAACCCCCACCGCGCCCCGCGCCCCGCACCGCGCACCGCGCACCCCGCACCCCGCACCCCGCACCGCCGCCCCGCGCGAAGTACGGCTTGGTTTGCTCGCTTGAAATATTTGCGAGACGAGTACTGGATGTTCTCAGAAGTACGCGATTGTTTTCGCTCCACATTTTCGCTACACATAACTCGTAGAAAAAATATTTGTAAATTCGTCCGTGGACGTTAGCCGTCGCCGTGTTTGGTATTATTATTCGCGGGCTGTTCGTCGGAGTGGAAGGAGTCAATGTAATGGCAGGGTTAATTCGATAAGCGATCGAGAGCGATTGACCCCGTAATTGATCCAAGTGTATCACGGTATTAGAAAGCAAATTTACGCGCCCTTTGAGCGCCCGATTATTATAAATGAAATATTCTACATTCTACCAGCGGAAAACATTTACAAAAAAAAATGCAAAGAAGCACTTTTTCATCTCGAAAAATGTGATCATCATGAAAAAAACGGGCTTACGTTTACGTTGAATACGAAAGTTATTTTAACCAGCTAAAGTGAGGTCAAGTGGTGATAAAAGCCGTATCGACGTTTCTTAACCGTGGAGTAATTTTTATTCGCTTGGAGAACGAACGCCGCGGCTTGACAATTACCATCAAAAGCTTTCGTTTCTCTCAAATAAATAGGGGCTAACATTTTCCGTTGACTTCTATTCGGATGTATTCTTGAAATTAATTGAATCGAATGCAAGGCTAATAAAACTGAGCGAATGTCAGTCTGTCGTAAAGTAACATTTGAAAAAGTATCTTGAACGTTACGAGTGTCATTGAAAATTGTGGTAACATTCGTAACGCAGAGTTGCGCCTTAACTGCATGTATAAACACGAGGATAAATGTGAAAGAAATTTGCATAAGCCTTTATCCAAACAACGTCTACTTAGAGCTTCTGTCAAATAAGCTTCGATTGCGCTCATTTTCGTTCGTGAGCAGTGTAATGCCTTATGTAAGCGTGAGCCTACGTTTCAGGTGATATTAATGAGATATCGAAAAACTGTACTTGTAACGTATGACCTAATAGTTAAAAGGCTTAAAAGTGTAACATGTGAGAGCAAAGCGAAAAAGTCACGTGTAACGGATCACGTTGGCGCAATCATACGAGCTGACCCGATCAGCTCGTTGTTAAGTACGTAAACCCTCTATTTATCAATATTATATTTAGAACGTATGGAGAACTCGGATCTTGTACTTGAAAAACATCACCAAACTAAAGCATGTCTATTTTTAATTATTTACACTCCTCTCTGCATCGCTCGAGTTATGTTGCGTGTATTTTAATGCGACGTGTCTATAACACCTGCGTTTTCGTTACTTTTTATTCTCGCCGAAGAGTGTAATCGCGTTATTAAAAAAAAAAAAAAAAAAAAAAAAAAAAAAAAAAAAAAAAAAAAAAAAAGTGACCATCGATCGTACTTTGCGGCAAAATTCAGCACTTCATTACTGTTACGATGAGAAAAAGTTTCTATATAAATTACGTGATGTATTTATGAGTTTCCAACGTTCGAACTCAAAAAAAAAAAAAAAAAAAAAAAAAAAAAAAAAAAATTTCTCTAGAATTAACTACGCAACTAAAACACGCAACTATGATATCGTATTAACAAGAAAAGGATTTAATCCTGAATACACCCGGAATAACGACCCTTATTATGGGATGAAAAATTTCAAATTTTCACTAACTATCATAAACGACAATCATTATCAACCACCAAAAAAGTAAAAGGAAATTTTTATACCACACGGCATCTTGTTATAAACAAATAAAAGTTGCGCCGCTTGAAATTACTCGCATAAGACCAAGAACCCAAGAAACAAAGATAAGAATAATAAAAGAAAATCTCCAACAAATAATTAGCAATATTGCCAAAAACATCCGCAAACAACACGTGCAATGCGCTACCGATAAGGACGTTTAATTTCAGAAATTAAATTAACGTATGTTAAACAGATTTTCAAGGAAAAATCAGAATCTCGCCAGAGTTAAAACATTGTTTAAACGGTACGTATACGTATATCGCGTAACCCAGCAGTTTATTGTTAATAAATAAGTGACTCAGCGGCATTCGACAACTTCTTATTAACGAATATCGCTATGATCATATCGAAATGAACTAATAATCCGAATAGCAACAAAATCCGAGAATCTCGTTAAAATTACCAACAATGTCGACATAAGTGTACTACTTTTACTTAAGCGTACGCTGCTCTCAAGCGGTGTATAAGCAATGGTTTATAATAAATTCTAATTGTTATATCTTTTGAAATTCATTTTGTCCGCTGTAATCAAAACTAGTACATTGCAATACTTATCGTTAAAGCTTTTCATCTATTAATAATATGATTGATTAATTTTTAGCATATTTATTTTTAACATAACTTTTATCATTCTGTTCATTGATATTTGTTGCTTTTCATATGTCTAACTATAATCGGTGTAATAAAGTTTTTTGAATGCCTCGGGAACGTATATTAATTAACAATAATTTGGCGCGGCGTATGAATACACATACTGGGTTTGCATAGGATGTGGAATTGTTTAACTTTGTTAAAAACTATGCATTCCATGAGATTCTCTGATTTTGTTGCTATTCGGGGCATTCGTTGCTTTTGATATGATCAACGATATTCAGGAATAAAAAGTTGTCGAATACCTCGGGAACGTATGTTAATTAACAATTCAGTGTTACAACGCATATGTCCGTGGGTAGTGTATTTTTGGACGTGTTTTTTTGTGAGTACTTTTGGCAATATTGCTAATTATTTTTTTGAGTTTGTTATTCCTATCGTTAGTTCTTGTGCACTTTAGTGGTTGATAACGATTGTTGTTTACGACAGTTAGTGAAAGTTTGAAATGTTTTAATTTTTCATCCCATAATAAGGGTCGTTATTCGGGGTGTTTTCAGGATTAAATCGTTTTCTTGTTAATGTGATATCATAATTGCGCGTTTTACGTAGTTCAGTCTAGAGAAATTTGATTTCTTGTCAGAGTTCGAACGTTGGGAATTGAAACTCGTAATGTATCGAATACGAAGTTTTTGCGAGCACAAAGTTGTTACTTGCGAAGTTAGCTAGGAAATACTTTCAAAATGCTTGTAAATTTAATGCTGCTTGATCTCGTACACGTTTCAAGCGACGTAACTCGTTTTCTCAAACTACTTGGCACTATTAACGCACAGTTGTTCTGAGATAAGCCAACAGACTTGGATGGATAAGCGTTGCACAATCCCACAATAGGTCATCCTTACCGATCCGGTTGTAGTCTTCGTCGAAGCTTCGATCTCTACTTTTGCACACCTTTTCTCAAACGGGAATGTTTGGTTCTTCCTCGTGTTCATAGCGACTAGTGCACGTTCGATTTTCCATAAAGACAAGAAGTGGTACAGGTATCGAAAGCGCAAGAGGGCACGCGCACAAATTTACTTACGTACTTAGCGATAAGAGATGCAAGGACATCCATCCGACTAAACGAATGTTCTGCCTTTTCTACCGGAAGTATTTTCTTTGTCCTTTGCCGAAATGTACGTTATCGTCGCGGTAACCTTCTTGTATTTATCGCGAATAGGCGTAATAGGTTTTTTCAGCGACGAAAGTGGTCTTACGAAAATACCTCGGTAAGAATAATAGGCGCGATTAAGACTTGACGCATGCGCACCACGGGCCAGGCCAAGTGATCGGTCAATCGCTCGGATGCGTTTCGCCTCTCTCGACATTAGAAAGAGTTTGACTTGGCACTTTTTCGCGAAAGCCCGTAATTCAGTCGCTGGTTCGTACGCGGTCGCAGTCTCTTGATTAATTTCAGCGCAAAGTGCCTTGGATCTAAAACAAAGCATTTTGTTCCTCAGCAGCGAACCCGAGTATCCTTGAGGTTCTGGAGTTTAAAGCAGTCGAAATGACGTAGAAGTCGAGCACGTAGGCAGAGACAAGTAAATCGTTGGCTTTGTTGTACTACAACACTTACAACGCCCAAGAATTTAAAACGGGATATTAGGAAATGACGATTGATAAGGACCCGTTCAACTCCCCCCCCCGCCCTCTCTCCCGCGCTCACTCTCACTCTCTCTCTCTCACTCACTCACTCTCTGTCATTACGAGAGAATGCATTATTTATTTAATTATGCAGAGGAGGACGAAGCAGTCAAAGTAACGCACTCGCACGGACGCGCAATGAGAAGGAGGGAGTAGTCGAAGGACATTTGGCAGGAAACTCGGGGCGAGTCCCTTCGTCGAGTCGAGAATCTTTTGGATTCGACTCGCTTGCCCCGTGTCGCGTCCTCGTTAACCAACGGGGCGATTGTCCCTCATCGCCGAAAGCACGACGACCCGCTATTTTGCTCGGCGTCGAGTGTCCTGGGACGCTGATGGACTATGGAGTTGATAAAGCTTGGCGATGATGCTCGCTTCGAACGAAATCGAATCGCTAGCTGGCATTTCGCCACAAATGTCGCGTAACTCAAAGGCACTAGGTTGTCTTTGTTCAAAGTTTTACGAGGCGGTATTTTTCGCTAGGTACGTGATTCGCATTCAACATCTTCGTTGCCCCCATCGCAAAGAGAAAGTTGTAAGAAAAGGCGGTTATTTTCCCCTATTAATCGTAGAGGTCTTGATCATCCTTCAACGACTGATAAATCAACGAATACATTCTTCCCAGTTACGCCGTGAAAGTTCTAATTGTGTTTTCTTGTGTTCCTTTGGGAGCTTTGTAAATTTTCGGCAAATGCAATCTTGACATCAAAGCGTGGTAGCAAGTTTCTCGATGCGCTCGTTATCTTCTAGCCGTGACAAGAGCATCGGTTACGATTACGTTTATCGAGGGCTAGGCTGACACAATGCAACATTGCAAAGTAAACGGGAGGAACCGAGCAACGAAAACAATCGCTCTCACACCTGTCGCGCGATACACCGAGGCTCGTAATTAGCTTCTCCGTAGAAGGGTCGAGCCTCCGTGTTAAAAACTTTTTTCCCCTCGTGTATACCCGCCTTGAGTGTATCGTCGTAGCCTGTGCGTTGGACTCGACTATAAATCGCGGGGCTCTTCGTTCCTCGCGCGTCGTGGAATTGCGATGAGCGAAGGATCGGGCGGGGTGCGAGGGCGAGGGGGAGACGAGGCGTTCAGCGGTGCGCTCGACTTACGCGCGATAAGTAGAAAAGTATACGGATCCGAGAGGGGCAAACCAGGGCTCGTGGCTCGCGGGAGCGATAATTAAATAGGTCGAGTCAGCGTCGGGCCGCGGGAGTCACACGCGGGATCGCGATTTCGCAGACGGACGTCGAGGCCTACGGGAAAAGCGGCGACGCGCGTCGGGAAGGTGGAAAACTTTAAAGGTCGATCGGTCGTTGCTCGACCCGTTGGAAAGTCCCGCGGCGTCCCACGAGTCTCACTCGCTCTCTCTCTCTCTCTCTCTCTCTCTCTCTCTCTCCAACGCTCTCCAACGCTCTCCAACGCTCTCCAACGCTCTCCAACGCTCTCCAACGCTCCGAGTGCGCGAACGACAGACGGAAACGGACGCGGGTGCAGCAAAGACACTCGCCAAGTGCATGCAACTCGAAGGGGGAGGGGGACGGCGGTGGAAAGCGGAAACTGAATTCGAAAGACGGCGAGATCGAGATGGATCGAGCGCTGAAATACGAGATAGAACAATGAAGACGGCGCGAGTAAGCGATGTTGTGTAACGCGGTTGAGCGAGTTGAAGAGGTGCTCGTAGTCAGAGGAACAAAGAGGGAAAATAGTTTTGGAGAAGGCCGATGTCGATGTCGCGCGTGTATTACTTTTCATTTTCCTTTTCTTTTTGTTTCTCGGCCTTTTCTCTCGGCCAAAAACGCCGATTGAAATTGCGCGTTGATCCAAACGATAATAAAACATACGCAAATTCCCGTTTGAGAATAAAAATATCTGCTATCGGAAGCATCTCTTTCTTGATGCGCGTTTTTAACGAGTTTCTTTTCTTTTTCTTTTCTTTTTTTCTGCTCCCGTCGTACCCTGGCGAGTCTTTTTTCAGAATTAAAAAAGCAATTTTACTTTCTATTAAAAACACCATCGTTCATTGAAGTTTACCTTTGACAATATTTTTCCTTTTCCCGTTTTTGCCGTCGTTAAGCCGAAACTGCGGAGCTTTAACTTTAAGAAAAGTTGTTGTACGCGAAGCCGCTTTTGCATTGGTAAAGTATTCACGGACATTTTTTAATTTATACGAATAATCTTCGAACGCCGTAAACAAAATTAAAAAACGGACGATATAGTCAAGCTTTAAATTCGAATGTCAGCGAAGCTCGCGAGTTTCATCGAATATTTAAACTTCGTGTATTATGTTGCGGTAAACGATAGTGATAATTAACGTATTATAAAAATAACTGACTAAGCGTAACGGAATAAGATCTTGGTAACAACATGTAAAAGTCTAGACATTGTACACAAAAAGAGATTTGTCATAAATTTAATTTCCCAAGAGTATTTACTTGCCAAATCCTTTGCACTCGAGAAGTATTACGGTACGTTGTACATAAAACTGATTCACAAGATTCTCTTGGTCCTCTTAAATTATCAAGACACGCGATGGCATGAATTATTTGAAAATACATTTCAATTATTAACGCGAGCGTCGTTCGTTAAGGAAGAGAAACTTAAAAGATGGTATCTTCCGTTTTTCGTTCGTTTTTTGTTTTAAGGATTCCGATCTAAAATTCGGAGTCCAAAACGCAGAAAAATTCTCGCGCATTAAAATTAAAAGGGAACGAGGGACTTTTGGATTAAAAGGCTTTCTAAGGTTGGAACGGTATTTTTCGTTCTGCATAAATTACAGAGCTGTAAAGCCACGCGAACAGCGAATTCGCGCTCGTTTACTCTTCTTCTGTTTATCGAATGCATACGTTTGGATTTCTCCGCTCGAAAAAACAAGAGCTTTCAATTTTCTCGAAAGACTGCACCAAGAAAATCAGTCGACATTCTTGTCAACGATAATAATATTTCCTCGGTGTTCGATAAGTTGAAAAACGCACCGGAAAGCTGAAATGCTCACGGAGATGTTGCAAATGGCGCGTTCTGTGGAACAGAAACACTCCAGAAACTGAGAGGAATCCTGTCTTTGTTCGAAGAATCAAACTGTTTTCAAAGTACACTCCATTAGAACGAGTACTACAAAAACAATGACGCGCGCATATAGAATTTCGGTGGCGATACCGTGAACGGAAGAAACAACAAAAAAAGGACAAACGAGCATTAGAAAAGGGCCTGAAAGTACAAAGCCACCAATCGTTCGCTCCTCAACTGCAGAAATACTTGCATATCCCATTAAGTGATTCGTAGATGTATTTTAAGAAATTTATACCTGCGACTTCATTACCGATCCCTCGATCGGTAAAATTTTCGTTCGAAAGCGGAGCCGCAAAAAATCACGCAACGCAGTGAGACGAGCGAAGGAAGATCTACGCCGTGGCTCGGGGCTTCGAGCGCTAAATAAGGTAGAAAAGATGAAGATAGCGCCAGGAGAGAGCCGCGACGAGGAGGAGGAGGAGGAGGGGCAGAGGTAGAGTGAGAGAGAGAGAGAGAGAGGAAAGAAGTCGAGTCGGTTCGTCTAACTGTTTGCCGAGGCGAACGAGAGGTGCTTCTCTTTCTTCTTCGCGACATCGGGCACGACTGGCGTCGTCGCTCGGCTCGATATTCTACTTTTTCCGAGGCGTCGCGACGTCCCACCCCAACGTCGTCGAGGACCGCGAGCAGGTGGCGGAAACAACCGATTCCGTGAATTACGCGAGTAATGCAAATGCGACCACGCGTTTACCTAAGGGAATCCGCAGCTCTTAACATGGAGGCTTGGGTCCGGCAGATACAAGGAAAACGAGGAAAAACGAGGAAAAACGAGGAAAAACGAGGAAAAACGAACCCTATCGCAGCCAACTGATTACGCGCGTTCGGATAATTTCTCGTTATTTGCGTAGCAGCGCTAGACGTACGGATAACGACAGCTGTGGAAACAAAAGGTTGCGGCTAACGAATGGGGTACATCTACGAAACATCTTCCAATACATTATTCGAAATATTGCGCACTCGCTTGCGGCGATTACAGCTTTTCTTTATCGACAAGAGCTCGCGCACGTAAGACATTTTACCGACTTTGCTAATTACCTTCAATAACATTGCGTATCGCCTTCTTCCAGTGTGGCAGAGTTTCAGAACGTTAAAAAGTACGATAAAATATTATTTAATTTGCCTCGTTACTAAGCCAAGTAATTTAAATGCGTCGGTATTCACGTGTAACTCGTCTTAAGCGCTTCCGAAGTTTTGAGCGATTCTATTGTATTACCGACGTAAACGAAGTCGTATCACCGTACGAGACGCGGAATACGCAATTGCACGGGTTAAACGATATATTTACAAACGATACAACGCAAGCTGTAACAGCTCCGAACAACCGCTATTCTATTAAATAATTAAATTGCAAAATGCCTAGGTAATCGTTCGTCAAATAAAAATCTGCACGCTTGGAATGTACCGAAACGCACTCGAACTGGTATTTTTTTGGCACCTCGTAGGCTTCGCTTTTCGAGTACGCCTTTATCTACGTACTACACGGCACGAAAATTTGCAAAGCGCTTATCAACGACAATGAAAACTGCGACATCGATGTAAACCTTTTCCCCAAAGATTATTTGTACCTCGACGCCTTCGACAACGGCGCCAAGACGCTTGCAAGATAAAAAATGAAAATTAGCGCGAATTCACGTTGCGCAAAACATTTAAACAATTTTCCGAGAGGCAGCTTGAAAGTTGCTTACGCGTTTGCTTACCTTTTCATCGAACCACTGCTCGTCCGAGCAATTAACGTTTAATAAGTATAAGAAAAGATTTCATTTCGTACGCTCGCAGCTCTTTGCTTTCACCGAGAGAAAGCTTCGTACCTTAATCATCTGGAATATTGTACATAAATTGTCTTTTCACGATTATCCGCACGCGTACCTCGTGGTTTTCTCGTTTTTCCTTTTCCTTAAATTGGCAACGTTCGCGACATGCAACCATCTCAATTAACTCAAAAGCAAGCTCTTTGGTACTTTGGTACGACGGTACCAAATACGACGATGCATTCGACTGGCAAATGCTTCACCGCGTGTGAAAAGCTGAGCAGACATTGGCCGGCATATGGAGAAAAAAAAAATTATCCTCCTTTCTTCGTCATCTAAAACGCACTATTACAAAAGGCCTCGACGAGCACCAAACGTATCGCACAAGATTGGAATTGCATAAACAAGCGATACCTTGGAGGTATAATAAGAAACGCGACAATTCCTGATAATTTTCTCGTGATAAATCCTCCGCTCGTGGATAGTCTCTCAATTCCGTGCGCAGCCACGCACGTGCGTGCATTATTTATGGTCACGTTAAGATATCGAAGGACGATCACCGTAACGAGACCTAAATATCGAAAGAAGAAAAGTTTGCTAGGCGGACGCGACGCCACGAGTCCCGACATCGGCAGCCAATTAAGCCTCCTACTTTCGGTAGCTTTTTCATGCGATCTACTGCCCGCGAAATCGGCTCGACGCGAACCTTGATGCTAATGAACGTCACGTGACGACGCTCGACTCGAGCTCAACACGAGCACAAATTCAAAGAGACGGCGAAAGAGACGGCGAAAGAGACGGCGAAAGTGACGGAGAAAGAGACGGAGCGGGAGATTCAACGGCAACGAGCGTTTAATTACTTTCCGTCTTTATTACCGACGATATTCGATATTCGGCTTTCCCCGGGGCCTCGTCACGCCGATTAAAAAAGACGAGATATTCAAGCGCCGATCAAAGGAGTAAAGGGAAGGAATTGTCCCCGGGCGGATGGGCCACGATGACGTGGCCGTGTACGCGGGCAGCGACTCGGGTTTGCTCCTTTTATAGCGAGGAACATCGATTCCCCACCAGCACCCGCCGCTCGCGACGTGCCTCGGGTGGTAGTCGCGATCCTCCACGTCCGCGACTCCGTCATCTCCAAACGTCGCGAGCAGCTCTCGGGAGTTGACGAGCTACTTTCCCATTTTCCGCGTGTTACACCCGGGAGCGTTGGGCCTCTTTCCTCGCTTACCTTCTCTTCCGCTTCGCGTCCGATGCGCCGTGAATCATCAGGTTTCGTGCTTTCGGCTCGGCGCGTCGATCGAATCCTACGTAAAGGCTCCTGACAACGAGGAAGCGGACCCCGAGGACTCGCTCCGACTAAAGCATCGGAACTCCTGTGAATTGATAATGTCCGCAACCTTGGAGAGTGTACCAATAAAAATGCTATTCACTTGGTAGAAGGTTCGTCGTGAAACGTGACGAACGTTCGTTTGTCACGTTTCGGGCTCTACGTATTAATTCGGAATAACTTTAAATACATTGTCATACCATGGTCATTTGGCGAGGACGAAAATGGTAGCGACCACGTTTCCGTCGCAGCTGTTTAAAAAGAAAAAAAGAAAATTGCCAAGCGGAAAGCCAGATTCGCCGCTTCACCTTTTGTTTCTCCCATTTTCATTGCCGCGCTGAAATCTCCGATGAAGAATCGCGATGAGGAGCGAAGAAGCCGCGCAAGAAACTCGGCGTAAAGCGAAAGGGACGAGCAAATAAAGCGCACCGAGAGAGAAGAAGCTAATGTCCCTCCCGAGGAACAGGACCGCTACTGCGCACAAGTTCATTATCAGCGAACGATGTCAAGATCGGCGGCACTCCCGTGCAGCATCAAAGGGGGAGGAGAAGAGGGAGAAAAGGGCTGTCAGCGTCATTCGCTCGACGGAAACGAGGAAGGCCGAGCGAATCGCATCCGATCCCGCGACTCCTAGCGGTCAAGGTTGGTTCGCTCCTCTCGGCGAAGCTTCGGCTTTTGGCGTTTTTATCCCTTCCCTCGTTCCTTTATCGGGGACGGATCGAGCGAGCGACATGTGGGCCAGGATCATCCGGTGATGACGTATCGGTCAGGTATCTCACGCAGGTGCGGAGATATAGATTGCGAGGAGTACCGCAAACTCTGTAGCTGAAAGCTTATTCTTAACGACATCCCACGAGACGTGTTATTAAGTGCGGTCGTTTGTCGTCGCTCGGTATCGGTCCATAACCATTCGACTTCTGTATTCGATGGACGGTTCGATGCGGGAGGAGAGGTGGAGTCGATTCGTCGCGCGAATACTCAACCGTACGCACGACTGTTTTAAATCTATTTCCCGGACTGCGCGACTTATTAATATTTAAATAAATAGTCGACTTTCTTAACTGTCGACATTTTTCTCGGATTCAACTTTGTTATTAGAATTTTTCACGGCAACACTGAAACGTGTGCTGTAAAAACGAGTGGATCGGCAATTAGCAGAAGGTAAAAGATGCCTCTTCTGTTTGTCATTTATTTGAATAAATAGACGATTAAATGTATTTTAGTTAAAGAGGCGCGATACTTTATCCGTGATTCGCCTTAATAAATAAATATGGGCTTTAGTCGTTTGTGAACACAAGTTATTTACAAAATGAAGATCCGTGGATTATTATATAATAAGTGTGCACATGCTAAACACCGACATCCGTTAAACGTCGTTAATACAGTTAATCCGGTAAAACGATTTAATTTTGTAAAAGCGTAATACAAAAATTTTAATCTTCTAGGTGCAACTAATGGAGCCTCTGTTGAGTGTAATTTCAATTCTGACGCGCAGTTGACGATGAAATTCAATTTTTTTTAAGCGGATGTCATCTTACGGGGCACGATTATCTGCTTTGTCTAAAGTACCGGCTTATTTGTAGAAATTTGGTTTCAAGTTTTAACGAAGCAGCGATACACTGCTTCGACATGGAAATCATCTTTGATCTATAAATATTCCAGCGTCCCGCTAATTTGTCTAAAAGCAAAAGCGATACGCGCTTCTTCCTCTCTTATATTTATAACGATAATTGCTAACTGTATTTTCAATAATAACGACGACGACGACGAGTTCTGGTCTTGGAACGCGTGAAGGCGCAAACCAGGGCGGGTTATAATTTTTACGAAAGCAACTATTGGGAGATGGCGATTGCTCGAAACGCCTGCAGTCTCGTAAAGAAAAAAAACGCAAAGATATTGCAAAGTTTTTCCGCTGCCGTTGTACGTGTTTCTTTGCACGAGGCCGCGTCTTCGAATTGCGAGCAGATTTTAATTTATAATCCCGTCGTTATTCTTTCAAAATAGCAGCGTATTCTTCTCTCGCAACCACGAACGTGCGACTTTTTAAAACGTTTTTTAAAATACAAGTATTCAAATGCTTGGGATTCAAACGCCAAACAGTGGAGCTCGAGCTCTTGTTTGTCTTTTCTCGTAGACTCGCTGTGGAACATGAACTCTGTGGAAGTTCTTCCTTTGGCAGCTTCCGATACGTGGACAGTAAATTCTTTTGAATATGTGGATAAAGCGAGGCCAAGCGATCAAGCGTTCCTCTTCTAGCTTCGACAACGAGCTATTTTCAACAGCTGCCTTCTTTAAAGCGGACAATCGTCTTGCATCGACCTTCCGGTGCTCGAGTAAAGGCACTCGCGTCTCTACGTGTACGTGTTTTTCTTTTATTTTCTGTTCGTTGCCGCAACGACGACGTGCGCACTTTTGCCTAGAAATTTGTCAACCCCTCCTCTTCGCTATTGTTTCGTACATCATTTGATGTTGCGCTGACAGACAGCGAGCGGAAAGCTCGAGATAATTCGACGTGAGTCTTGCCGTAAATAAACGGACATCCCCTTATTGTTTTTTCATCTTGCAAACGTTCGGCTGTCGATGTCCCCGTTGGCCGAGTGCATTCGTGTCCCCGGTGCATTTGTTCCCTTTCTCCAAAGCCACTCAAGTTCAACTCAAGATCCATTATCAACGCAATCAACGCGTTACTTCGTATCGGTACAGACTCCGCGTTTTCCTCGAGAATCTTTGAGATTACTTAGAGGCCTTGTACTCGCACACGATCGTTTTAATGGATCTTCTTCGCCACGCTGAAAATTGCGCTTCACGTATAATAATAATGAGTCGCAATGCCGCATTGCTTGTTCGCTAAATTAGTGTATGTGTAAAACAACGCGTGCTTTGCCATTACGTGCAGGAGCAAGTTCAAAGTCGCCGCACAAGTCGTAAGAACGTTCGATAATCCCGTTGCATCGCGATGGAAGAGCACATTTTTGTTAGTATCGTAGTTCTGATTCCGTAGTAGAGTTTTTCCGTTTTTGCGGACCGATTAGGCCGCAAAAAACAAGTCCGACTTGTAGTATTGCGTATAGATGCACGAAACAATAGATGCACGACGTACTCGAACTCGTTGAGCCGTAAACGCTTGCACACAGATGTGCCGCTTGATTTAAAACGAAACAAATGTCCGCCCGAGAGATAATCCAACTTGTACAAGGATCATTACATTGCAAGTGAAGCGACTGGACTCCGACTACCTGCATTGAACGAGGTCGTAAAATTCGTTTACACGGACCGAATATCGTCGTAATTTCAGCGGTATGCTCGTGTACAACGAGTATCTATTGATTCTCGTCAAATGGGAAAAATTAATTATTCAAACTGCTTCTACAAAGGTTCCCCTCCGCTTAAAGAGCTTCGCCGTTCGGGTCAGCGATTGAAAATGCATAGTTTATGATCTATGCGAACCTTTCGACCGATGAATTTTGTATGCCCGGCGTGAATCTCTTACATACGAATGGATATTTATTTCCTAACGGAATACGCTTTCAGGATTCTACGTCAATTAGCATGAATTGAATATTAATTTAAGAAATAAATAAACGAAGCTCCGACTCGTTATCATCGGATATCATCCGCGTTAATTTCAACAATCGAAGCCGTTCTTGTGCTTGCGGTATTATTGGCTCGTACTCTCGTACGAGATAAAATTGCGAGCAATGACGAATTAAGAAACATTTTGGCCGAATTATCGAGATTTATTCGATGTAAGCGAAAATTCCTTGAAATATGAAACCGAATGGATGGAATATTCAACGAGTTGTTATCGCTCGTCTATTCGACACCACGGAACGTAGACCGAAAGTTCGGTAAATATTAGTGGGAAATGATTCTCTCTCTCTCTCTCTCTCTCTCTCTCTCTCTCTCTTTCTCTCTCTCTCTCTCTCTCCCCCCGAAAACGTAACCGCGAGGAACTAATGAAATTCTGGTGAATCGCTTTAAATGTTGAAAACAGCGATATCGTTTGTTCGAATACGTAAAGTCTTTTGAGCCGATCGTCGACAACTGCGACGATCTACGTACGACCGCAGTTCCTCGATCACAGCCAAAAGATAATATGTAAAAACGTAAAAAGCGGTCAACCCATCTGCCACTGAACCCATCTACCGCGTTCGGTGTATTTCAGGTCTGAATAAAATAACAGAACAAAGTTCCATGAGAGAACTAACCTCTTTTCGTCTGGGAAGGTCATTCTCGTAATGTTAACATCGTTGATTCTGCATTTGGATCGGAGCAATTAAGACACGGGCAATTTTAACACTCGTGTATTTGCCAATGTCATCGTTGTCAATTGAAACCGTTGTACGAGAACTAGTTGTACGAATCTGCTTATGGAGCTTTTGTCAAATTATATTTTACATCGACTACGAAGCAACGCCGGTTACTTTTAGAACGAAAATACATTTGTTACAAGGCTTCTCGCTTGATTATTTATACGTTGTCTTTGATCTCGCACCCTAAATACTAACGATTACGCGTACTTGGAAGATTTGCTTTTTTTGCGTTATCAATTGAGAATTTTTATCGGTATTATTTTAGGAGCTAAATGTTGCACGCTGGTCAAAAATTCGAATGGTATAATAAATTTAATCAACCAGTTGCGTAAAACGACACAGATATATTATTTTTAAGCGTCACTTTTTAGACTCTATCTACCTTTCGTTCAAGTTTCTTCACTATGAGTAAACATCATCTTTAAGGAAAAATTAACGAGCTTACAAATCACTTTTCATCTATTTTATAAAATTGAAGTGCATTCAAATTTATGGCTTGGTAATGTAACGAACCAAGGATAAAGTCCGTAATTTACGACGAGTGGACATTTTTTATTTTAAAGTAGAGAATTCCCACATTATTTTTAAGTATAATAAAATTTCTGGCTCTGGTTTTCAAACGATCTAATTCGGTCTCTTTGAAATAATACAGACATTTGCGGGTAAACGTATGCGATGGCATACGTTTTATTATTATACACTGACAATCTTTGTGCGTTTATTTGACACAGTAGAAGCTTAATTTTTTTTTTCAAATATCCGCAAACGCTGCAAACTATCGATGACATTATTGTGCAGTGTTCTTTCACCAAACTAAAGATCATGATAATCTCGTAATACGCAGGAGGGAGTGGATCTCAAAACTATTTTAAAATAACACTCTTATGATATTTTAACATATTTCTTTAAAACATTTGACGCGCCACTCGGTTGACTATATTGGCACATGAACTATTGTACACGAGGTTTATGAATTAGTTTGGGTGACTAGATGGTTGGTTTTTCTAGTTTACAGAATTTTCCTTACACCGGACATTATCTTTTACCGGGATATTGATAATGCGCGTAGCTTCGACCTCTCGGCCAATCACGTATCATTCGATTTATTTGTAATTTAAAAACAAGGAAAGCAGTTTTGGATTTTCCACTCTCTTATAAACTGCGATCTATTACAGTTACTTACCCTTGAGCGAACCCCGTAACCGAATCGTTCAAAAAATAGAAAAGACAAAATTCTGCACAAGCTGCTTCGATAATCGCTTAATAGTTCGTCATCCAGAAATAAACGAATTACGTCGAGATTTAACAAACTGACGTGGATCTAGGCACTGGTATATCGCTTTATTCGGTTATGCGTAATTAAGTAGTGAAAGGTTAAAATTACCCTTTAATTTTTCAATGAATATACCTTAACTACGTGTATCCTTGTTTTGAAATTCGATATTTTGTACTCAACTAATTTCGTCTGCATATTTATAGTTTTTATGTTACAATTAGAAAACAGTTTCTGTTGCTTGGTAGTAAAAATGTTGATGCGATCGAATGTGCTTTGATGTCTTACGCAAATCTCCTACACGATTACGTGAAATTTCTCAAATGATTTATTTAAATGGAAATAAAAAGAAAACGTCCTCACTTTCAATACTCCTTTGAGAGAAAATTACTAAATTTTTAAAAACAAATATTTAAGCCAAATTATAACTTGTATTTTTGTAATACTTTTTAAATAAATTAACTACGTAATGACTTTCACACACACACGCGCGCGCGCGCGCGCGCACACACACACACACACAATGTGTGTATCTATCTTCGTCAAACGATATACTTTATCACTCCAATTACGTACTAAGAGCAAACTATTATGAAAATGTAATACATGCTTTTGTTGAATTTAATTAATTAATTACTACACATGCGGTTAATGTTTACCCAATTTCAAACGGTATATAAGAATGTTTGAATTGTAAAGTATGATTTCACTATCGAAAATTCGTCTTGCAGTTGATAAGATTAAATATATTCATAAAATCTTAAGGCGCTGCGCAATTAGATCGAAGGCTTAAATTAAAACAGGAAAAATATGCGAAAATAGTACAAGACTCTACCTGGGATTTAATACATTTTATAAATTTACGCACAGATTTAATTACAACACTTTATGACACATTATTTAATTTATTATGAAAACATATAATAAACCTTACTATGAGTCTTCGCGTTATTTCACAGTTTTGTTTAGTAGTAATACTTGAAATTCTTTAAGTATTCTCATATTACAAATAATAAAACATTTTAAGTTTTAATGGCGTCAAAGTAAAAAAAAAAAAAAAAAAAAAAAAAAAAAAAAAAACGAAAAAAAAAAAAAAACGTCCGTTGGTTTTATTACGTATTGTGCGCATTTAAAAGGTTAGCCTTGTCGATTACTTTAATGAATCAATTGTTAATGTTATCTTGATCTAAATTTGATGCAATGGCATTCATAATGGCTCATTAAGAAAACGGCAAATTTATTATCGAAAAGGAAAAGAAAATTTATATTCGATATAATTCAACACTCTCTGAATTTCTAATTGAAATAAAATTGTTAACAAGCTCAGATTTTCAAACAGAATTCAGTGTATTTTAGACGCGTTATTAAAATAGCCACAGGTGTTCAGAACTTAATATTGTAAATTAGTACATTCTGAAAAATTTACTTTTTACTCGTATTCTTTCTAGGGTACTAAAATCAATACTATAAAATGCTAGAGAAAATACAAACGGACTTTGAAAACTTTCCAAGCAAATTTTCGCTCGTTAATGGGATTTTTTAACACTGCTATTATGGTTCTGAAGCTTTACAGGGATAACTTTTATATACGTTACAAATTACGTAAAAAATATAATCATCAGCTCGTCGAATGAATAGAGTACTTTTTACAATTTATGTTCGGAAAAATTATCATAAAATCATTGTACAGCTCGGATATCAATTGTCTTTGAAGAACAACAAAATCCAATCAATTTATGTAAAAACTTGTGCAATTAATCATCCTCTTCATTTCAATAAAAAGAATATTATATAAATAGGAAATTTTTTTTGTCAAACTGATTTGCATCGTGATTTGCAAAAAGTTTTCTAACTCCTATCAACATTTATTAACTAGTCATTGGTACATTGAATGCACTGTTTCGATTCATTAACACGCCAAACATACCGATAAATAATAAGTATACTGATCTAAAGCTAGAAGAGATTTGATTATTTGTTTGCTTCTAAATTTTACACGACCATTGCAATGAAGCGTATAACTACACATACATACGGTGTACTTTCTTAAATAATTTAAAAATAATGTAGTCCAGAATAGAACAAGGTTGAAAACGGTGCAAATAATTAGAAAACTGCTTCCAAATCATTGGTACTTGGTTGCCTGAGACTTTGCTTTTTGTTGCGTTCCGTAATAAAAATTAAATGTGCGTGTGTGCGCGTGTACACACACACACACACACACGCACACACGCACAAACACACGTTTTTATTATTACGTAATATTTTATTTAGAGCAATTGAAAAATTACTTTATATAGGAACGAAACGACGGCGGGTAATTTGATATATGTAAAGCACAAGTTATGATAAATCCAATGGTACACGCGATTACCTAAAGAAATATGTGGAAACCGTATACGCACGAATGAGAAATAGAAATGCCAAATCTTTGTATTTTACTACAAGTACAGTATTAAAATGCTAACGATAAATTGCACAGAGTAACGACGTTTCAACAGAAAACCTTAGAGCGATCTACTAATAATCGTTATATTACAAAGGATTAAATACCTACCCCGTACATTACTAATATTAATTAACGAAACAATACCTCCACTAATATCAGGTACGAGGATTTACTCTTCTTCGTACAAAATACGTTCTCTTTCGTCATAAAAACAATGTGCATACGCTAAAAGTATTCGCCTTAAATTTACGCAATAGAAACCAATAGAACAATAAATCGTCGAGAGGTTGGGGGGGGGGGAAGAAGGATGCAATCGCTCTTGACGTTCGTAAATAGGAAAAAGGTACGTCAGTCAATGCAGTTCTTGGAACAAATTAGGAATCCTATCTTAAAACGCCTAGTCCTGAAAAATCTCGAATTTCAACGTTACCTGAAGCTCGGAATCCCTCGTCCTGAAAACTAATTCCTCGGTGCCGTTAAATTTGGCATGGAATTGTTTGCCGTGGACGTGGCGCGGCTCGTATCGAATGTAAAAGTCATCGACTAGATGGGAAACTTATGAAAAGCGTAGCTGTTAAGGCGAGGGAAGCGAACGCAAACAGACGCGAAAGCAGCCTTCGAAAGAATTTGAAAGAATTTTTATCTTCATTTCTCGTCTGGATGCGCAACTGGAACCTTCGAATCCGCTGTTTATCAAATGTGTCATGAGTTTCCATGGTAAAGAAGAAGAAAAAGAAGTGTATTTATAGTTTTATATATGACTTGGGCATTTGTCCGTCGCGAAGTCGAGACGTGAGTCGAGTTGATTTTGGCAATAGTTTTAGAGGGGAAAAAAAAAAAAAAAAAAAACCACAGATCTGCGTCGCTGTAACAAGCGAATGTAAAATTCAAAAAAAGAAACTTTGCAGCTTTTCTCGTTGCTGGTTGCAAATTCGTATGGCAAATATTGTAATAGTACAGGGATATTGTATAAATAGTATTTTTAAAGTCGAACTTGAACCAGTGGACTCGAAAGAGAAAGAAGTTGCAAGCACACGATATAGTGTAATGCGTGCGTGCACTACAATGGGGCAACAATCGAGCGCGAGAAATTACAAAATTAAATTTATGGATGCATGATTTATTTCTCAGAAATGTGCGCTGGATTTTTTTTTATCGTGCGTCGGAAATAGAAGGACGCTGGATGAAGTATAGAGGTGTTTCTTTTTTAAAAGTAATGCGCTAATATACATTTCAAAATTAGCCGGGGAAATAAAATAAAATGAAATAAAGAAGCAGAGGGAAGTGCTAAATAGGTTTGTAAATATTCGCACAATGAGAGACAGCCTAGTGACAAAAAGAAGAGATTATTACAAGCGGAAGATCAAGAACAAGGCCAAGACATCTGGTGAAAAAGAAGAAAGATTTATCCCTATTCTTGGTCTTCCGGTCGTAATAATTTTCGACGTCTTTTCATACAAATGCTTGCGCCAATCCTCGGAACGTCTCTCTCTCTCTCTCTCTCCCTCTCCCTCTCCATCTTTATTTCTTCGTATACATAAACAAGCTTTAACGAAGTGGAATAAATAAGAAAGGTAATGTCATACTCGGCTCGGCTTATAATTCATCCGAAAACATTAATATAAAATAAGTCAGTTTAAATAATTGCGATTCCCTTGAATTTATTCGCCTTAAGGATAAATGCTCAACGCGTATGTGGCACAATTATTTTAAGTTTTATTTTAATTCAACGGTACTTGGCATTTTTAATTACCAACTGTTGTCTCTTACGATGTAAACAGCCCGACACTGTATGCACTGGGATCAAGAGAACGCGGATGTAAATCTCTCGCTTTACAAATGCGAGCTGCAACCGGCGAATCGGTGCATTTTATTTTTTCATCGGGTCGACCCGATCACGAGATACCGTTATCTCGCGACCTTTCCTTTGATATCCGCTGCAAGGAACGACCGCGTACGTATGAACGAGGATTAGCTTGATATTATCTTTTCCCCAACGAATTCGATGAAATAACGAAATCGCACGGTCGAGTGTCTCTCTCCTCGTTGGTTGTCACCGAGTAATCCAAGTATGCTTATTTATTGCAGAACCTTCGTCCGTCCACCATCGTTGCTTACGGTCACCCGAACCATCTTTACGACGCCTTCGAAGGTGTTCTTCCGCGGCCACAATTCATTAATCCCTTCCTCTCCTACGACCAATCGGAGTGCCTTTCCTATTAAATTCATTCAACGCCCCGATCATGCTAAACTTTTCTATATTTTCAAAGCGTAAGAGAAGCGTTTTCGGGCTGACATTTGTCGTCAAATGACTCGACTTTCTCCTCTCTTGGGTCTAATTTACGTTCCCTTGTATTCATCCGTATTTCTTCTTATCCTTTCTTTTGGCATTGGCTTAAAAAGGGAAAGTGCTTATTCGTTTGTGATTTTTATCACGCCTCGCGATAACTTACCACTGTTTATTATCGTACCTTCGGCACGCGAGATAATAAGGCTTTCGACATCCAGGATCGACTCGATTTCCCTTAACCGTTTCCCTCAACGATACGAAACCCGTCCATCCGCTGATTTGATAAAGGCAAATGCTTGTCGGTGTACGTGGCGCACACCTACGGTACACCTATTCGTATCGGTCAAGCGCAAAGTCCCAACGCGTTGTACACACGTCGTAATTGGAAAAGATTTTGTTTACCCCGCGAAATAATTAATGATGCAACCTCTGGATGTTATTCGGTCGATCACGACCGAATCGGCGGGCGGCAGAGCGATTCGATCGAGAAACGAAAAGGATAAGTCGAGGCGTAAAAGCTTCGAGTGAATCATCCTCGGTGAATCCGGAAAAGAGTATTGCGAAACGGCAGATCGTGAATACGCAAATTCACTGGGTTGCGCAATTAATAAATGTCCGCTGGATGCATTATTTCCCATTGCGAGTGCAATTTCCTTTCGCTGTACCACAAGACGCGAAGGCTTTTTGCGAGTTGGTTCGTACGGAAACTATTTGGCCAATTTCGATCGAATCGAAGCTCCGATTCGATCGCGGCAAAAAATGCGTATAAGATCATTGAAACACAAGCTTGGCTGAATCCCACGAATACTCGGTGCTCGACTTAAAGACCTGGGCATTCGCGAGAATTGCGGATTACATATGTACGAAAAAGAAGCAATTACGGTTTTCCTCGGAGGCGCCTATTAGTAATTTAGATTAATTACTCGTAAGCGCTCGAGCCGATCGAATTCGAGAGAGAGAGAGAGAGAGAGAGAGAGAGAGAGAGATCGCGCCTAAAATAATCACTAGGAGAAAGAAAATTGACCGCAAGGCCGAGCCTCGAATGAATTTTCCAACGAGGAAAAGTTACGTGGAAACGCGAATAGGCGATCGATCCTAGTCTGGCTCGAGCTCTTCTTTCCGAGCGAGAAAACAAAAAGTAAAGCCCGCTGATATTCTCCCGTTAATGACTTACGCCGTTAATTAGATTTTACAGCTCGAGCAGTTAATTCCAATGAATTTCCCTCGGACTCGAGGACAGACTCGACCGCGGACCAAATCCGAGATTAGTCGTCGCTATCTTTGCGCGCACCACATCCGGCCCTCGTTGCCCGTTTAACGGACACATTCGCTCGCGCCCGCACTTTCCTGCGGGGACTTTCGTACTTTCCACCACGGGTTAACCTTAGCGTTTATCTCCGTCTCGCTCGACCGCGGGCACAGCGATGGATTAGAATATCGCGCGAGCGAGGCGCCGCACCGGGGAAAGTCAGCTCGGATTTCTCGGGAGACCGACCGGTTATTTCTTCTCTCTCTCTCTCTGCTCTTTTTTTCGGAGCCGGGAATAATCGATCCCGCTCCCGGGCGTCTCGGGCGCTCCTCCGCGTCACGCGTGGCCAAATGAAAACATCGACGGCGCCAAGCTTCTCCAAATTCGAGGCTCTCCTCTCTCTCTCTCTCGCGCGCGCGCGCGTGCGTGCGTGCGTGCGTGTGTGCAGCGTCTCGGAGCAAGTGTGTCAGATCGGAAGCCTCGGATTTTCTCTAAAGCGCTTGCGTCGCGAATGTTCGCTCGACTGGTAGGGACGCGAAAATTTGGAAAAACTGGGCTGCCCGCGTGACTTAGCCCCAACGAAATTTACACGCGCATCAGCACGAGAGCGCGAAAAATAGGTCGAGATTCGGTTAAATTTATTATCTTCCAACTGGTAGTCTGGTAGTCACGACCACTTACGTGCGCGACCTCTTGGACGACGACGCAATCCGAGGAACGAGAATACCACCTTCTTTTCCCACTTCTTTTTCTGCATTGTTCGCGTTCTAGCCAGGCATTTAAATCTGGTTTTACATCGATTTTTAAAAAAGCGAGTTAAGACCTAAGCGTGAAACTTTGCGTGTAACTCGGTTTATGAAGTTGCTCGACTGTTTCCGTGAAATTTCAGCCGTATTTTT
This sequence comes from Wiebesia pumilae, assembly GCA_018907045.1. Taxonomy (NCBI): domain Eukaryota; kingdom Metazoa; phylum Arthropoda; class Insecta; order Hymenoptera; family Agaonidae; genus Wiebesia; species Wiebesia pumilae. The sequence goes on along the minus strand of JACCHZ010000113.1, from coordinate 3,541,235 downwards.
AATGCCATTATCGGCTCCAGCGTCTTGGCATGAAAAAATCACGCGAGACGGTAATTTTGCCGTGTAAACGGACTTGAAGCGCCATAATCTCGAGGGAAAAATGTTGAATCGGTTGTTCAAATTTGGCTCGTCTCGTAGGATACGCAACTTTCTAAGGCGCACGAAAGACCAACTGTAGGTACGAATTTCGTCACTTTTTCACTTGTCACAAGGCGACAAATTTCCCGAGTCTTTTTCCTTTCGGCAAATGAAGTCTCCTGGTATCCTACAATTTTATAATCGTACCAACCATCGCATCTCGAAGGAATTTGCATTTTTTTAAGATAAGACAACGCCTGATGAGCTTTCGCTTCAATTGTCTAACAATAGCTGATGCTATTAAAATGTATAAGGAAATTAGTCGAACGACCCAAAGAACGTTACGCGAACGCAAGGAAGATAAATTTCAATACAAGGCAATAAATTCTTTATGGTTAAAAAGTTACATTAGGTTTTTCGACATTTCGTTCTCAGTCAATTATCGTAAAAATGATTTTTGGCGTTTCCTCTCTTTTTAATAGCGTTTTCTTCTTCTTCTAGTTTTTTCTCTTTTTCTCGTTGAAACTCAATGTTCCAACTGCATCTCGTTGTCGTTGTCGTTGTCGTTGTTGTCGTTGTTGTCGTTGTTGTCGTCGTCGTCGTCGTTGTTGTTTTATCTAAGAAACGGATCCAATTTACGGAAATTCCAAGTCAATAGTTTATTTTAACACGTTTTCATCGCTCGCTAAACGCAAGCCCGTAATAATCACACACGTAATCGGACGAGCGAAAATCTAAATAGTTTTTTTGTTTCGTCTTGTCGCGCAGGTTTTTACTACACAGTTTTTAGATTAAATATTTATTATTCTGTCATTGCATCGGTACCGTAAAGCTTACGATCTCAAGCTACACGTATTCATGCGTCTTATTGCCATATATTACGAGCATCAATGATTCGAAATATCACGCCGTATTACAAGCAATCGTGTTAAAACAACACGCGCCAATGTTTATGAATCTGTGATACGATGTTTTACATCGAAACGCATCGTGGTAATGCTACGATTATAAGGTGAATTATTTTTAGGTGAAACGATTAATACGTACTCCATTTTTCTCAGAGTTAAGTACCATTTGCTTTGCACAATACCTCAATACTTCAATGAATTATTGGAGTATTTTGAGTAGATCGATGAGGTTATGCAACAACAGTGACTGGTAAAGAAGACTACTTAACCCCACGAGTAATCTTTGGTAATAAGCTTTTATAAACTCGTTACTCGGAGTGACAATTTCTCTCATATATATATATATATATATATATATATATATATATATATATATACGCATTTAAGCTATCTATTCGAATGCTTTTCTTTTCAACAAAGTGTTCCGTTGTTGCCACAACGCTATTTATTAAGTTAACTCGTGAGAAATCTGATGGAAATTAAACGCGCATCATACGATATAACAGGGTTCTGTTTATCATTCGAATACTACGAGTTGATATTCTCAAATGAAGTTAAGCATAAGTTACCGGTATTAGTCAAATTTCTCAAATTTCATTTGTATCTCCGGCAAAATCAAGGTGAGCTTGTTTCTCAAAATCAATCGCCACTATTGCCGCTTTGTTTCTTTTCGCGAATTCTGGAGGTCCCGCGTTTTGTCATTGATTATCACTGTTAAATTTAGAAAACGTACTCCACGAGATACGAAGAATTAATTACTGCATCAGCGGCGAAAACCCCAATCCGCATTCTCAAGAAAGAATCACGGAATAAACGTTCATACGCTTCGTATTTAGCCCGTGTGAAATTACGCTCGCCAATACGTTTATTAGATTCATAAGACGCAACAAGTTGTGCCAATTTAACGCGATAGCAGGTATTACCAATGCAAACTGGTATCGGAGAGCGGCATTTTACACGAATTTAAGAACCCAAAGCAAGTGTGGGTGAGCTCGAGGCCAAGTCTCGGCTGACGGACTCACGCAGAGCTTCGTCTTCTGAAAATTAAAAACACACGCAAGCGCAGATGTTCGCCCACGACCGCAGCCACTGTCCCAGATTTGTCAGATCTAAGCTCGTTTCATCGGCGGACCAGCGACTTTGACTCCGACCTTTTCCCATATTCTCCTTCACTTTTCCACGCTCTCGAACCCCTCCCTCCCGCCCCTTCGCCACCTTCGCCGCGCTCTGCTGCTTTTAGTACGAATGTCCGCTCTCTCGGCAGTCGGGATCGCTTTAATAGGAAGCCCTTGAAGAACAGGCGATCGTATCGTACATCGAACAAAGCTTTGCATTCGTATTATTCTTCGATGTTTGGTGCGTCGAAAGAGCGCTCGCTTGATTGCTTTGGACGTCGTAAAGTAGACGAAATATCAGGGAGTAAAACGTTGTAGAATCGGTAGGAAAAAGGCAAAAAACCGCATCGTTTTGTTAATGCACCGCGAAAAAAGAAGAGCAACCGATAGAATTATCGGTAATTATTTTATTCGTGCGTATTCGTATGACCCTGAGGTCGTTTATGACTTGTGCTAAAGAAAGAGATTAGGCTCGATTCAATTACCTCCCTTTAGAACTTTCTGCAGGGCGAATTTAGCGATATAAGAGAGAAGGTACTTGTTTCAGGAAAGCAAACAACGATCTTCGAGACTGCGAACAGACTTGAACCGAATTCATACAAGGAATTGTGACGCGCACACAACGACACGGAAAACAATACGCCTTCCTCGCGCCTCGAATGCCTTCAACATCCAATTTATATTTAAACTTTTACGATAACGCAATTTTCTTCAGAAAGGAAGCTCAAATGTCACGAAGGAACTCGAAATGATAATCGCCTACAAAGATTTATGATTTTCGAACGAACGTAAAATCTTCACCCACGATGATTTAAAAGTACGATGAAGCGGAGGTCAGGGACTTTGGACTCTTGATTGCACGATGCACAATCGGATAGCATCACTCGCGTATACTTTACATACGGTACACGTTTCGAATGCAGTTAGATCTGGAGATAACGGGGCACGATCTTGGAAGATTATCGACATCTTGAATCGTGCCACGAGTCCGTGATCTATTTGGTATCGAAGTCGTTCGTAACGCCCCTCCCACGTTCAAACGTTGATGCGAGATTGCGATTTGCTTCGTAGCTTTAAACGTTCGAGTTCAGTTCTCCGAACTGTGGGATGAATAATTACGTCGGAAATTAAAAATATCGGATCCTATCGACGGCATTCGTTACGACGAGCGCAACTTTACGACCATTAAGAGCCGAGCTGCAGTTTTCACGAAAGTCGGAGACCAATAAAAGAGAAACTCTCGGGCACGCGCAAAAGCCGGTCGGTCCTCGATAAAATTCTTACATGCTCGCACTGCTGCGAAATAAGAGAATTGTTACAGCGATGATCAGCAGCGGAGGCAAATACATTATTTCCAATAGCAAGCCCAAAGTGAAAAAAAGCAGCAGCAGCAGCAGCAGCAGCAGCAGCAGCAGAGTCTAGGACTGCGAGTGGAACCAAATCGAATGACGAGCGCAGTCAAGTTTCACGAGGAAGCCAAGTACGACGCCTTATCCGGAAAGGTTCGGACGACATTTGAACGAGCCTGACTCGGCCTCCATTCGCGAGGCGAGTGCGAGTCCGTTCAGGTTGAGCGGCGTCTAGTCGAGTTTTCATTTCCGCATAAGCGCCGCCTGGTTTCTGGCCAACGTCGAGTCAATCGGCTACCTGGCTTTTATCCGGGATTTCGTTAAACATCCCGCGACTCGAGCGATCTCTATCACAAAATGGCATTTCGAAAGGCAAAAAACGCCGGCAGCGCTTTACTTTTGAAGCACTGCGACCTCTCCGGGAGAGTAGCATACGAATGAATTTGGACGCCGATATAATAAGCTCGCCCTCGCGTTAATAAGCTGATTCTTCGGCTGTATAACGGATTCGAGATTGCAGAGTTGGCTTTTGGTATTTAACGCTAGTTAAATTTACTTGTACATTGCTAAATCTATCTATCAGCCCGAGAGATCCTGTTACAAAAGGTCCACTTGGCGCGTGCTAATTATGGGGAATGTAATCTTTTCGAGGTAAGCCTTCGATTAACCTGGAAGATATACGCGCGTCGGTAGGAAGTTTGAATTATAACCATTGGAATGGTTTTACGTGCTACTTCTCGAACAACGTACCGTTTACAACTTGAATAGCGTGAGCGGGGTTTTTTCATATTTAAAGCGCGTCAAAATTTCCGGTAATCTAAAATTTATGATCGATATCTCACTCTATTGAATGCAAAGCGTTGATTTCTCGATCTTGTGTGAAAAATTTACGACCGCGATTGCAGAGGTAATCCTAGGGTTTTTAAGCGTGATTCTTCCCGTTACAACCGGTGAAAGCCTTTCGCGAACGTTCGATAATATTTCGTTTATTGAACAAATATTCAGCTGTGACAGCGGAGTTTTATGATTTTCTTTATAAACAGACAATAATTGGCCTAATCCATTGTAAAATTGGATACACGTAGCTTGTGATTCAAACAACATTCGTTACAAGGACTTTGTTAATTAAAATTCTTGCGATAGCATTGTAAAGTCGATTAATTTATTAGAAGTAGGTCTTTCGGGTTTCAACTATGATCTTTGTTTGAAAACCGTTTGAAGGAATTGCTGTGTATCGTAAAATGGCTCAGAATTGGTGGTGGTGGTGGTGGTGGTGGTGGTGGTGGTGGTGGGGTTCGAGTAATAGAATTTGAATAATTATTTCAAGAAAAGCACACTCATGGATTCCTGACGATTGAACGTTAATAATATCACTCGCAGTCGAGAGTCTTATCGTGCATCTACGATCGTCGCATTTATTTAAATTTTAAAGCCGATGAAAATCCAGAATCACAGTTACAGTTGACGTACCTGTACAGTTATTCGATTACAATATTAATAAAAGCGGTCGAGTCAAATAAGAATCCCCAGAATACACGCGCGATCGCCTGAACAAGGGAATCATTCTGTTCGGCAGGATTTTTCGAGGCTCGATTCTATCTCCAATTAGAAGCAGCGATAACCGTGTGACGCAATCGTCCGCAGCTTAACTGGACTTTATGAATGCGCCTCTATTATCAACACCTACGTTCGATTCAACGCAACGACGTACCACCGCGTTGTTGCACGTGACTTAATGCGAGCGAGAGAGAGGGCCAACGAGAGAAGCTCCGCGCGGTTATGCCACCATTTTAGCCGAGAACCAGTTTAGCAGTACAATGAAAAACAAGAAAGAGGAGCAGACTTTTTCTCGGAGAATAACCGCTTAAATGTACAACCTCCGCGAGCCGCGCCTCGTTATCGTCATCGCCGCTCTCCCGAGCGACGTAGGCGAGCTCGCGCACGCTTTTCTCTCGCGTCTCTTATCTCCTATCGCGCGAGCACCGCGATTGACTATTGACGGCTGTGGTGGTGGTGGTGGTTCATCCGTGTTCCGTCCCTAGTAGGTGTAAATAGCGCGGAGCCGAGGAACGGATAATGGACGCATTGTTAAGAAGCCGACACGAGAACTCCGCAATTTCACAGGGCGATGCAGGGGAATTAAGCCGGTCTTTGTCCCTGTCCTCGGTTTCGACGACTCCCGATCGCGTCGCCGGTACAATTACCGGAATACTTTCTCGCGAACGCCGTTCCTACCTTTCTCACGTACGCAAAACGCGCGCTTGTTTTCCTCGGCGATTACCGCGGAACAACGAGCGAACGACGATGACGCATCTCGCCGTATTCGGTATCTGTTGGCGAGTTTTCTAAACGTTATCCTCCATCGCTGAATCACCTTGATCCAACATCGCTCGCTATCGTTATCGCGGATATCGTTACGCGTTGCCTCGGTTAAGGACGACAGCCGCGCACTTCTCGAGAGGCTGCACTCGCGGATACGATCGGTTTTTAATAAAATACCAAGGAGTTTATATCGAATGTAAACGAGGTCAAACCTGACCTAAACTATCGCGACCGACCTGACCGCGCTATCGAGAAAAAAAAGTTCATCACTGGTAGTAAGAATTACTTAAGGACGGACTTCCGTGGTCTTGCGTAACGCGATAATGAGATGTTATAGGTTATAGAACGGAAAGTCGCTGCGAGATCAAATTGCTTCGTGGCCAAGAACTTATCGAAACTTCTATAAATCAGCTGCTGCAATTAAGGACGATTACAAGGTCCTACACCATTTTCAGAGAACAAGGTGAGAGGAAAAAGTTGGAGTGCGTGCCGATGATAGAAAAAATGCCATTAGTCTATGGAACTACTCGGAATAATGCAGAAAAAGATGTAGAGTCGCGGTAGAAGCTCGGTGTTATTGCGTTAGAATTCATTGGACGAGTTTCGCATTAGAAATTGTAAATCTCTCGCTGCGCACACTCGATGTAGTCCGATTCTTGTTTTATAATGATGCTCCTTGTATAAAATTGACATTCTTCGAACGTACGCGCAATTATTGTGATTTTTTGATTTTATCACTGCTTGTTGTTTCGCATTCGAGAGGCAGGCTATTCTCGAAGGAAACTCAAATTAATTTCTCGAGTTATTAATTAACTCTCAACGAAATGCTGTACTCGATGAGGTAAAACGAAATCTTTCGGTAACCAACTTTCGAAAGTTAAAAAATAACTCTGTAACGAAATACGAGGAAAATAAAGGTGGCACTCGATCTAGTATTTTCTTTCTTTCTTTCTTTCTTTCTTTCTTTCTTTCTTTCTTTCTTTCTTTCTTTCTTTCTTTTTCAAAGAACGACATATTAATACGTCCAGTAACGTGCAATAATACCTACGATCCGAGAGACTCGAAGCAGTTCTTAAGTATGGCGTAAAGGATCCACGAAGTACGTTTCACGTATAGAAGCGTCGTTTACGTAAGTAAATAAATATTACCTCAAGATGCTACCGTTACTCTTTTATTCTAACATCGCATTTGTCCTTACACGCGGTCTTTCGTTACGTAAATTACGTAAACATTCATTGTACGTTTTTCTCGACGTGAACGGCAGTATCGATATTTTCAAAAAGTATGTGCAAAAATCGCTGCGTTTTCTTACGCGATAAAGATCGACTTCTACTTAAGGTTGTATTAAATCCAACCATACCCAATGAGCCGGCTTTAAAATCAATTTGAGAAAAAGGATCTTCCGTTATAAACACCCAAGTTGATAGTTTTGGTACGCGAATGTATTGTGCACGTGTACTTCCTCTTCCACAACGCACGAAGATTCTTGACTCGGATCAACTCTCCATTGACGACAATTCATTGCATTCGCTGAAAAAGCTGACTTATCGTGTACACGAGCGTGAGAATTATACTTTTTACACCACGGTACTTTTAAACGCTTCTCCGTTTCGAAAGAGCGAATGTCGATGCTATCTCTAAGAAATATCCACTCGACGCAAGAAAAACAATCTTGAATAAGAAAGAGATTGTAACGTTTATAAAGAGAAGCATTTCTCGACGGGAAAATAATCTTGCCAAAGTAAAACTATTACATCTTGATGCAGATCTTCTCTCATGTAGAAAAAGATATTTCCTCTTGCATCATAAGTCGACAATGTCGCCTAAAGTCGCTAAATTCTCTCGGAGCAATAATAATTCCGACTCAATGCGGAACTTTTGTCCCTGGATAATTTATTTAAAAATTTCCCTGCCTTAAACCAAAACTACTGATAATTTTCAATCTGTCGAGCGCTTGAAAAATAATCCATTTTCATATCGCTACAAAGATAAGTTTCGATCAATATCATATTCAAAGCAAACATAGATATTAAAAGATGAAAACAGATGTTGGCCGCTCAACACCTGGTATTTATCATTCGACTGAACAGAATACCTGCGATGACAGAGGATAAAACGAGGCTTGAAACGCGGAATATATCTCGAAATGGATATTTAATTTCTAATTTTCGATTCATTCGATAATGTTTGCACACTGGAGAGAGAGAGAGTGTGTGTGTGTGTGAGAGAGAGAGAGGGCGAGAGCGAGAGCGAGAGAGAGCGAGAGCGAGAGCGAGAGAGAGAGAGAGAGAGCGAGAACGTCCGTGTAATTATAATTTTATCACGACGGATAGGTATTTTAGAGCAATCCGAATAATTCCAGCGGTATTTCCACCCGCGCCAATTAAAAAGTAACGAGTTCCAATGAATAATTACACTTATTTTCACACAAGTCTTTTACTCGCGAGGCTAGTTTGAGAAATCTTCTGTTAGTGGACCCCTTCTCGCGTTCGTTGACCCTGCGCAATGGGTCACGCGGTACTCGCAGGATGGACTTTTCGACTCCTCGGCTTATCGATAATACGTGCTACAAAGTAATGCCCGAGATCGTAAAACGTCCATCGAGTATTTCCCGTCACCTACGTCAATTAGAATTGTTTTCCACTCGAGCGCGATCAACGGAGGACAGCGGCACCTTCCATACGCTCTCGAGTCAACTATAATTACTCGGTATTCAACAGTTGGCAACAGTCACGGCAGAAAGAGTAATATGTAACAGAAGCCTTTGTGTAAATTAGATCAATTTATGGCAATGTTACACGCATCATTCCAGAAACAGCCAACGCTCGTAAAGTGCGCTCTACATGGCGCAATACGCGAGCCGACAGATCAAAGGGTACGTATTATTTATGTGCGGTTGCTTTGCAAAGTAGGATAACTCGGAGCAACTGCACACGACAGAAGAGAGCGCGATTTGACTCCCATCCTTTGTTTCCTTTTGTACAACGAGCGGAGAAAAGCTAAATAATCGCGAATTGTTTAACGACTCTTTTTACATCTGGCAGTGAAGTATTCGGCAGTGAAGGACGAAGATTATTCAACGATCGATTGTCTCGCACCGAGTACGGTAATACCTACACTGATACGGAATAAAAACTTTATCTATTCTTAGGTTAACTGTACTTGAGAGGTCCGTTGGACTTATTTGAATACCATTTCTTTCATCGTAGTTCCCGTGCTTAACTCGCGTATCGTCCGATCGATCTTCCCGAGTCTGAGGCTCATTCAATTTATACTTATTTTCTTCCTACGGTTTTCTTCCCTTTCCCTTTGTTCGAAGACTATATGTATAACCCATTTGTTCGGCATTTCTTCTCTTTGTGGATAATTTCTACGTCCTCGCTTCAGATTCAAAATAGTTTTGTCGTCGTAACTCTCGTTGTACGCTTAACAATTATTTTTAAACGTTCCGCCAAATTTAGCACTGCGACTGTAGGCCCATTATTACTATTATAACTATTAGCGTGGTCATTATTGTTACTACCACTGCCAGGCAGTTGCATCAGAATTTTTCAAAACCGTTTGAAAAATTCTCCTCGCACACGACGAAGAAAATGGTTTCATCGGTTGCTTTAACGGGGGAATCTGCGGGCTTATCGACTAAACATTCATAGCGAAACATGCATTTTTCATAACTCTCCAAGTTAACGACATAAATTACGAGTATTGCGAATGCTTATCGCCGAACGATCGAGTGGAAATAATTTATAATCACCGTTAAAAGAAGAAGGCAAACATCCAAGAGGAAGATGCACCGAAGCCTCGCGGCTAAGCCTCGCTCGATGGAAATTTTCAGTAAAATATTGTACGCCGAGCTGCCAAAAGCTCACCAAAGCTACCGGACTTTTCCGCATCTCTTGGATAGTTCATCGGAACTCCAACTAAAACTTCCAACCGGGTCGCTTAATTCGCACTTACCCGAGCGCGAGGCGACGTTCCTCGAAATTCTGTTTCCCTAACGACTTCCCTTCGCGTCGTCTCTCTTTGTTCCATCCCGAGCACCGAACAACCCGGAGACGCTCCTCGGCGTATCTCCCGGTTAGCTCCCGCGAGTTCAAAGGTTTCAGCTTTCGTGCGAGACTCGGGCTCCTTCTCCTTCTCGTTCTCGTGTTCGAGTGGCTGCGTGCGTCACTTCCTTAATATATAGGAGTCATTTAATTTTTCTTTTCCTTCCGTTTGGCCCCTTTTCGGCCGAATCGGAAAATTTATCGCTGCCCGCTTGGCCCTCGTTCCTTGCCCCTCGAGCCCCGCGACCGGGAGGAAGCGATTCATTTGGCCGCCGGCGCACGTAATTACGCGGATGTCTTACGAGGATCGTATCCGTGTGCGTAAGCGCGAGCGAGTCCAACTTGCAACGGCTTTTTCACGGCGTGAATTTCGGCGTGAGTTTCGGCGTGAGTTTCGGCGTGAGTTTCGCCTCTAACCGTCGTAAATTTCGAAGGCGAAACGTTTTGTTTTCAATTCCACCGTGACGACTCGACACATTGACGGCCAGCTTTAAATAATTATCGATCGCTCTTTTCGTTCGAGCGCAAAGTGCGCCAACACCTGCAGCCCCATCGATTCAAGATAAACAGCGGCACTGCTTTCTTCGAACCTTTCTTCGCGTCCGCGAGCTCAGGACTCGTCGAACCTAAGAGCGCAAATGACGAGTACCGAAAGGGACTTTTCGATCTCTTGTAATTCATTCCAATGAGAAACGAACTACTACTCGATCGTCCACGTAATAAAAATACGGTTGAATTTTCGCGATTGAAGAGACAAAGTCATCCTCTTCGAATGTTCACAATTTCACTTTAAAATCAACGTTGTGTGTGGAAATACGTAGAGCTACGCTGTCAATAGATAAAAAGACACTTGAAATCACGAGCAGATTGTAATTTTTAATCGGAATATTCAATTTGTATAGAGTCAGAAGGTTTTCCCACGAGAGAGAGAGAGAGAGAGAGAGAGAGAGAGAGAGACGCGTTAGGTTCCATCGATGCTTCGTTGCCTCTTTTCTACAACGACCGACGCAACTCCTACTCCCACATTCGCCTTTTTTAATATCCTTCTCTTGGTGCAAGACAACGAGATTCTTCGGTTGGTTACATCTACTTGTCCTTTATCCTCGAAAGATTCGTGATAAGAATCTAGTTTTATCATATTTATAGCGCTACCGATAAATATTAAAACACTCTTATGAATAGTGACAATCTTGCATCAGCCGTGGTTTCTTTTTTTTTCTTTTTTTTTTTTAGTCAGCTTGCCATTGTAACGTATTTATTCGTAATATTATTATTCGCGTACGTTTTCCAGCTGCGTTCTAGTTGCGAGTGGTTAAGGGAACCCAACCATTTACAAATTTATTCATGAAAAAGAAAACAAAAAACAACAACAACTCTTATAATCGCTGTTGCGGATTATTAACGGCGTTAATATACATCGAAAACAACGATCGACAAAAAAAAGGGGAAAAAAAGGGGGAGGAAAGGGGGAAAAAAGGGAAAAAAACTTAATACAAATAGAAAAAAAAATCTCACAAGTATGTAAATGAAAAAACAAAACGCAATTGGCCTCGAGCATTTGTCCTTTGTCAATGAGCTGTCAAGCTCGCGCGTATCGGACGAGCAACTCAATGGTCCGCGGCAGTAAAATGTCGTCGTCCTCGTTTGTTCGCAGTCGATCTCTCAGCGGGGGAGCGGGAGCAATGAATTTTTCCTCAATTCGGCGCGAGATAAGAAAGAAAAAAACCAAGAGAAAAGCCGCAACGCATGCGCTCCGTAATACGCGTACGAGCTTTTTCAACGCTGTAACCAAACAGCAGCTTTAATTCGCCCTGGCCGAGATAAGATAAAGCACGCGAGCGGGCAAAGCGATAAAAATTCGCCTCGAACGAGCACTGCGGCGCTTTCTACGCGACGAAAACAAGAAGAGAAAGAAATGTACGACGTCAACGGCGACGTAGTAGTAGAAGGGAAAGCGTCCGCGCTGAAAAAGTTTGCCTTTAATGATGTCGTTATCGAATGTAAATAGGAACGACTATTATTTCCGAATCGCGGACTTGGACTTTATTGTAACGAGCACCTACGATGTGCCTTCTCGAAGTTCCGCGTGGGTTTCGCTCGCACGGATTAACGTCGTCGGCGTTCGCTATCGATCGGTCCTACAAAGTTTTCGAGAAAATGACAACGCCCATGTCCAATTCGGCAATCTTCAATAACGATCGATATTATCGTTATCTCCCACGGAGAACACGTTCAAGCGGAAAGCAGTGTAAAATGTTCCGTAAAAAAAAAAACGCCGAGATAACGTGTTTATGCGAAATTGTTTCTCGCGTAAAATATCAAAGCGGTTACCTAACTGGCCGATAAGCGACTCGTTGTTTATTTACGTTGCACGATAACGCGACGATGATCGCAAAGTACTCCTTTGAAATATAATTAGCGCACGATAGGTCAGTTGGAGGCAGTGCAGTAGGCGAAAGCCCGGCTACGAGGAATACTCTCGCGTCCTTACAACCGACGCTTGTGAAATAATTGTATTTCCCTGGAATCGGCTCGGCTTAAGCCTATGCCAAATTCTTCCAACCAAATCCCCATTTTGGAAGCGACCTCGTGGAAGCTGCATCGGCGATCGATAATTTTTCAACGTCACGAGACACGCTTAAGCGCGATCGGCTCGACTTTCCAGACCGACGATAAATGGACGATGAATGGACGATGAATGGACGATGAATGGACGATGAATGGACGATGAATCGATAAATAGCGCAAGCAAGCGGTGCATTTCCATTGGGAGTTCTCCGAATCGCGGAATAGAGCAGGAGAGATGTACAGCGCGTGAAACTATAGAAAAGTAAGCGACGGTGAGATCTAACGCGTCTCGGCTACGATATAAGTTGGTCGAGTCGAGCGCGAGTACCATTAAGGTGCTCGTTCAATGTAATGTCGGCAGCGAGTACCACGGCAACCGAGAACGATTACCGTACTTTGACTTCATTTCCAATTTGCCGACTCGCTTGGTAATCTCGTGCAAAGTCGGCGGACTTTGCAACCGAGAGCAGACATCCTCTGCACTGTGGATCCTCTGGACGACGAATCGCCGGATGTTTTATAATTCGAACGTTTACGAATGTTGTTTACGAAGCGCAAGTGCGTTGGTGAAAAAGACCGTACCATTGCTTTGAGCGCAAGCGTTTTCGGTCGCTACGCTTACGTTCGCAAACGCGTTGGCTTTCCAAAGCTTTCCCCCTCGGATTTTCCATGAATTCAAACGCAACTTCCGCGAACAAACTTTTAGCGCAATTATCGCTCGGGAACAAAGTCCCGATAAAGTCGATTCTCACTGGAAACGAGAGAGAAAAATATTACGTACGCCCGCGTCTACGTCGAACGCTTCCCTGCGTAATTCACCGAACAGACTTTCCTCCGCAAAGACATTCGCTATTAAAATTTAATACACAGTTGAGAACAAGATCGCAAAGTATCCGTTGCCGCAGCGCACGAGCGCACGAGCGCACGAGCGCACGAGCGAAAGAAACTTTACGCTCTATTAACGATTTCGATTCGACTGGGTCGATCGGGCGCACGCGCACGTAAATTGAAAACCACCATTACCGATGACACGCGTGTTACGCGCAAAAAGTCGAAACTCGCGTCGAGATCGTTAGACGCGTGAAGAGCGACCGAGTCTCGTCCTCGTGGGTCGTCGTGGTCGTCGTCGTCGTCGTCGTCGTCGTCGTCGTCGCCGTCGCGTTCTAGCTGCTTTCCCCGGGGACAAAGAGGAGTCGGCCCACCCAGGCGAGCGCGCACATACGCGCCCGAGGAGCGAACCCAGAAGCAACGTCGCGGCGGACAAAGCACCGGGGACACACACAGAGAGAGAGAGAGAGAGAGAGAGAGAGAGAGAGAGAGAGAGAGAGAGAGAGAGGATCGATGGCGTAAGAACATGGCTGTGCAGGCGCGCGTACAGGAAGCGGCTCGACAGACGGGAACTCCATGGGACCGGGAGATCTGGCAACGTGGGAAGCCTTTTTCGGGATGCAACGCCGCGACGTGGCACCTTCCCTACTACCCCCCTAACAGACACGTGCACGTTCGCCCATAACTACGCACATTAGCTCGCTCGGCTTTATCGCAAAAATCGCTCCCGTACGTCGCGTTTTAGCGGCCAACGCTTCAACAAACCCAATGACCTTTTTTTCCGACATAAGACGAGCGCTTTTTTCACCGGAGCCTCTCCGAGGAGTAATAGGGTCTGGGTCGGATCTCGACGATCGCGAGTAAATCTCCCACTGGCTCACCGCCTTCTGCTCGACATGTTCTCGTCGAAACCAGGCGTTCCATGAAAATCCCGTGGATTCCTCGGTCGAACGTAACTCATACGTATTCCGAAGGTTCGGTTGTTGAAAAAGCCAGACTTTGAAAAAGCCGCGAGGTTACGTCGACCGTTAAAAACAGCGATTGTTGCGATTAAAAAGTCGACTGTTGCGAATCGACAACCGAGCGCAATGTCCGATATAAACACGAGGCATGTTTGTGAAACAAGGATTTTACGGAGAGTACCGATGACGCGAAGGCAACGTCGCGGACAGTTGGCAAGCGCCAACGTTTTTTCCTTTCCTCGGCTTTATTTTTTAAAGCGCGTTAAGACGCCGCGTTAACCGAACGCGAGGAATTATTCATTTCCAAGTAGCGAAAGTCGAAACTCGGAGGTGGACGCGCCCGGTACTCTTATCATCTCCTTTCCGATGAATCGCGTCGCTCTCGAGAAATAAAGTGCTCCTCGGGAGGAGGCAAAAGGAACGAGTTCGTCCGCCTGAGGTGGTGCGCGAGGCTTGGCACGGCAACCTGCAATCCTGCTTTCTTAGCCTCCTCTTACGTTTGGAGGATCGCTTTTCGTTTCACTCGAAGAAAAATAAAAGCTCTCCCGTTACCGCGACCCTGGAATGCGCGCGTGCATCGCCTAGTGGTTGCGACGGTGGAAGCGCTCTTCCCGTGGGCGAGACGCCCAACCTCCACCTCGCCCCCCCCCGCCCGCCCCTCTCGCTCTCTCTCTCACTCCGCCTCTCTCCGCCTCTCTCGCCGTCTAATTCCACTTTCTTTCTTCCTCTTTCCTCCCAACTGAGTAGCAGAAACTGCTACTTCCTCCTTGGGCGCAGACGCCCGCTAAGCCCGGATATTTTTACGCGCTTCTCAAGAATTCGGCTCGTAATTTACAGGAAGCCACTTTTAAGTGTAGAGTAAAGCTTTCGAGAGCACTTCCGTTGGGAATAAACCTTTCGCGAAAAAAGTGTGCACCTTCGCGACGGAACTGCAGGGCAACGAGCGCGGACGGTAAAACAGGACCGAGGTGCGATCTATCTTTATCCTTGCAAAGGAATATAGGTGAGCCGAGGCTCTTTGAAATTGATGGCGCGATGCGTTATCAATGGCGTAACGATGAGCATCGAGGCGTTAACTAACTTGCGTTAAAATGCAACGACACTGCACTACGAGTGCGTTAGAAATTTATCCCCTCTGAAAGTGCAGGAGAATTAATGCGAAAGAAGTTTGCATTCGCGATGTCGCAAACGAGGCTTCGATAATATAGCGAAAGAAATATAGAAACAACGCTCCGAAATGGAATCGGAATTAAAATCTACGTTCGAAATGTCGAATACGTCGAGCGCCGAGGAAATTTTCATCCGAGTTTCGCCCGTTCAATGCCCGAGAACTTTATTTTAACAAGAACTTTCGACGCTCCAATTTGTTGAGCACATCTAGTCGAAAGTAAGCGTTATTTGCGAGATGAATACGTAAGCAACCGTGGCCACGCATACCGCAACTGAAATTCGATACTAAATGTGCAAGCCATATGATTTCGAGAAAGTAAGTCTTCCATTTCCTTATTCCACTAGCTTTCCCTAAACTTAAACTTCAAATTATATACATCGGAGCAATTTTGGACTTTCCTCCTTGTCTCGTCGACCTTAAATAAACGTCGATCCCCCCGTTCGCTCTCGGTTCGCTCTCGGTTCGCTCTCGGTTCGCTCTCGGTTCGCTCTCGGTCTCCCCGACTTCATCGGCGTAAGAAGCGCTTGTTCGGCTCCAACCACGATTCATGCGTTCGACCACGAGACGTTCGCTCGGCCCGAGTACTTCTTTCTCTCCCCTCGGCGATCCACGGCCTCCTTAGAAAGCACGGAAACAAGGGCTTTGGTCGAACGCGCTGCCAGCGAACTCTTGGCCAAACATTTGACTCGCTCGGCTTTGACTTCCAACGGGAAAAATGGCCCAGAACGCCGAAAGCCCAGTGAAATACCTAATGGTTTTCTCCGGGGGGTTTCCAGCGCTCCGGAGCTCCTATTCTGAGACCTGTCCTACGAATGTGTTCGCGTATCCAGTTTAATTTGATTTCGAGAAAGTGACGAATGAGTCCGGACGACCTCGGCTACGCCAAGGGAGTCAACGCTACTGACGAATCAGAAACGCCGATTCGCGCGGATCGTACTCGCCAAGCGCTTGATCGAGTTCTTTCCAAAGGTTTCAGCTTTTGGGATTCTCGCGTGAGAACGAAACGAGATTCAGGCGTCAGATTTGCAGCGGATGGTACTCGTAATTACTAATTACACGACGAACGATGCGACGTACAAGTCACGCGTTGCGAACAAAAGTTTACCCACTGGAATTCACGTAGGAAGACCGATAAATGACTCGTATTACGATATGATCACGAGCTACGGATAATCCTAGGCAATTTAGAATTTTAAAAAGTCTCCGTCGTTGCAGTTTCGTTTAACGAAGTCTCGTGGATCGCGCATGAAGAACACGCGCACGCTTTTGTCGAAATAGTCGCGGGTGACTCTAAAACTATGAATTTAATTATCAGGAATAACTGCCGTGAAAGATAAAATGCCAGCAGCTTCATTACCTCGGCCCCTCCGCAAAGTCCAAATTTAAAATTTGTTTCGCAAAGTGCCGGGACATTTGAGGAATTAAGAGCAATTCCTGAATGAGCAACGACACTCGATTCGTCGATGTCCGCTCGCTCGGGATCCTCGCCCTGCAGGAAGAAGCGCGTCGAGCATCGGGATCGCTCCCGTCGAATACAAGGACACGAGAGATAATCGTCGGGGACAGGTAGGCGAGAGCCGGAAACGCCCGCACCCCTGACCACCGTCGAGGGTTGCGACTTGCGAATGACGAATCGTCCCCTGCTCGGCCCTCGTGCGGTTCCACCGTCTCTCCAGCAGGGTTTCGTATTTAGGGAAGCCCGGGCGCACGAAAGGCGCACCTACCGAGCCATTCTTTGTCTGGCGGAAGACGCGCGACGGGCCGGTAAGGGGTAAGGGCGGGAAGGGGAACGTGAACACGAGGAGCGAGGAGGGGAGGTCGCAGATAAGACGAAAATGCTCACGGGATCGTGCAGCAGAGGAGAAAATAAAGAAGAAAATGAAAAAGCACCGAGGTAGGTATGCGCAGCATGACGGTGAGAGGAGAAGGGGGAGGAGAAGCCTAGGCTCTAGGATGACGACTGTAACGAGGCCGACATCGTAGCTCGTTATTGGCGGAGTTCCTTTTCACTTTGCTCGGTGCTGCTGTCGGTGCAATAACCGCGAGCGCTCATCCACCCCTCTTTCCTTCCTTCCTCGCCCCTCGTGCTTTATTCCTTTCTCGCCTTCGGGGAAGCTGCGCCGGTGCATCGCGGCTCGGTAAGCGTCCCTCCAAGTCTCGCTACCTCGAAGAATAACTTCGCGCAATAACGAGGCTGATGCAACGCCGCGCGAACTCCGCGCGAAGCGACGCTTTTCTCCCGCGGCGCCGACGCGAGCAAACGTCGTCGTCGTCGTCGTCGTCGTCGTCGTCGTCGTCGTTGTTGTTGCGTTGTTGCCCCTTTTCAATAGCTACTTGCACTCGCGGCGAATCACCGGCAGCGCCGATAAATCGCAATCGCTGCTTACCGATTCGAGCGCGATACACGGCAGCGCAAATTATCGGCAAAACTTTGACGTACTTGGCGGATTACGGTTAATCAGGGTTAATCGCGGTCAATCGCTGCGGCCCTTTTTTGCCGACTACCTACGTGTCGTTGATTTCGCTGTTGTTAATTGGTGCGCTTTTTGCGAGTGCACTCGTGTGCCACACGATTTCAAAGTTCAAGGCGATCTTTTGGAGATAACGCTGGACTAAAGGGACCAAGACAGAATAGTGGCTTTAAAAATTCGTACATATTTGCTCTGGATTAACGGAGCTGTACTTTGTAGATAATAGTACTTTGAGAAAATAACAATGTCAAGGATTCGCGGATCGTTGTAGAAATGTATAATGTTTCTCAAAGGATATATTCGCTTATTACGGCGAGGGAAGGAGAAGGAAAAAATGCCGTAGAGCACGGATAATCTACGTTTTAAATTTCTGACAACGTTACGTAAGACTGCAATGGCAGCGTCTAAGCTTGTTTGTCAAAGAGAAGGTTCATCGAAGTCGACGGCTCGAATCTGCACAAAGGATACGCTCAGGGCTTCGCAACGTTAGAATAAAAAAATAACGGCATTTGCAAAGAATATATCGATAATAATAATGTAATAAGCGGCGTGTTCGAAGAAAAATTGTTCGCTCACTGGCGGGGAAAGAGCGATTTCTAACGTACGTAACGTTAAAAGTTTTGCTTGAAAACCATTCAACCAATGAACTCAAAGGACGGCTCTTTATGAGTTTAAATTTATAATGATTGCAGCGAGGCATCTTGGCACCGTGTACCAGTACTTAGCGTGAGATTTTAACCCACAAAACAGATAAAAGTATTGAAATGTACGGAGACTGCAGCAGTGGCTTTCCCATGAACTCTGATAGCCGGGCTCGGTAAAAGTACCGTCGCGCTTTTAAAGTACATAACTTTAAAGGATCTGATTTTAAGAACCCGGTTCTAGGATTGCTGCGCTTGTGTACCTGCTGATTTATTCGAAAAATTGCGCAACTCCGTGTACGTCCGTTGGAAGCTGCGGTTCGTTGAAACGAAAAGTCTCGATTAGCGAAGTGGCCAACGGAGTCGTCGATTTCCGAAACGTTCGAGCGTCTCTGGTGAAAAGGCGCAGATAACGCCCTTAGAAAGTTGGCAGCGACGACGAGGAGAAGGAAATGAGATAACGTTCAAGGGCGTGCAAAGTTTGGGCGAAACGAGCAACTGGAGCCACTTGTCTCTCTCTCTCTCTCTCTCTCTCTCTCTCTCTCTCTCTCTCTCTCTCTCTCTCTCTCTCCCTCTCCGACAAAGTGGCTTTTACCCATCGCTCCTACGGTCTAATGGCAAATCCTCGATAAACGTAATAACCCCCACTTCCATGCTAATTAAGAGTCGGGAGCGCTCCTGCCATCGGGTTCGATCTTCGCCTCGGGAATTCGAATCTTTCCTCCCGGGCATACATCGAATGGCTGCACCGCCGCGTCGATCCGACCAGGAAGGTGAGACGAGCGGACATTTTCCCAGCGTTGAAAAACTCCAGCGCGTTGACGCGATGCGCAATACCAACGCGAATCATCGATATGGACGTTTCCTTTATTTACGTTCGGTTGGAATGACGGATTTTACCGAGTCGTGCGGTAAAATTACGTACATCGCTCTCACCACGAGTAATAAATCCCGCTATCGCTTTACGCAAAGCAATAATCAGAAGAGCGGGAGGGGGGAGAGGACAAATATTGTTTTCTTGTTAAAAAACACGGAGGTGCGAACTTTCGAGCCGTACAATGTAATTATGTTACTTAACTGATGTATTACAGATATGGGCACTCGGTGCTGTAATTGCGAGGATAGTTCTGATTTACAATTCACCGAATGCACCGTTGCTGTAAATATTTATTCGACAAAATGAAATCCTCTTGTTCGTAATAAATTCGCGATGAATGTCGTTCATCAACGATCAATCAACGATCCTATCGAATACGTAAAATGAACGCACTCCTGATTACTGCGAAACAATAAAGTAACGCGCTTTATCAATTGTAAATACAGGCAGATATTGCGAAACCTAGCAAAAGCGATTGCGATCTTTGTCTGTGATGCATTAAAATTGGTATTTTGTATTAATAATTGTACTCGACGGATTATAAGAAAGTGTGGTAAACATGAGCGTACGCTGAAACACGCGTTATAAATAAAACGAGTACGATGAATTAATTCTACTAATACACTTTGGATGAATTCTCTTGAAGATGATTTCGAATGAAATATTTGTCGCGCGCGTTATATTGCAAAGGAAATAACGCAAATACGACAAATGTCTTGGAAATTGGCTTTTTTAATTGAAAGAGAATCGCCATTGCGCAAATAAATTGCAAATCTTCGTTTTATCTGTCGGTAATTTCATACAAATAGGGCGGGTATGTAAAAAAGTTTTTTATCGTGTTAATCTAGTTTTATACGCATTAAACGAATAACTGTTAGATCCAATGTTATACCAGTAGACTTTGTAGCTTATTTAAAAGCACTCGAACGAAGTCAGTGGAAAATGGCAATAATACGGAATAAAGACGAAAAGGATGAAGGAGTAGATAAATCATAAGAAGTATAAGGGCATAAATTTTGCCGTTCCTGTAGAAACTAAATTATTCCGGCTTCTCGTGTCAAATGAAGTTCCACTTTACCCGAGACAGGATGTCATTTAAAAGAAAAGAGTAATTATTCCACATAATGAAACCAGTGAATATATACGGCCTCTCAAAGAAGGAGCCTACGTTTTTCGTTAGAAACGGTAAACATTTTAGTATCCGTTTTCGATAAAAATTGTTTGAATCTCTACTTAACAAAAAAAGAAAAGAAAAGAATGAAGAGAGAGAGAGAGAGAGAGAGAGAGAGAGAGAGAGAGAGAGAGAAGAGAGAGAGAGAGGCCTTTTGAAGAAAAAGTTTAACGAGTCTCGGCAAGACGCTTTACAAAAAGCGTTAAGTAGGGGGTATTCGTCGAAAGGAAGCATTAGGTAGTTTTCGTCGTTGGATATTTAGAGTATAAAAACAATTTAACATATCTTTTACCGCATTCTATATTATTTACCTGTAATATATAATGCACAACTTTCAACCTGTTTAGAGTAGGAAACGATGCTCGATAAATCAAGATAAGCGCGCGCGCGGGGGTTATTGGCTTTCCCTGGGCTCTTGTTGATATTTACCAAGTCGCGATCGCTACGTCAAATACTCCTAATTCTTAACAAAGCCTAGTATATTGTCAAAGGGGCGTTCTTCATTCGTTCGCCATAATTTAACGTCCGTTTCCCCAGGCGAGGGCGCGTCGAGTCGAGCGCATCGTACGCAGGACCGACGTCGGAAAAATCGACAGCCTGTCGAAGGCGAGGCCTTCGATAATCCGCCAAGCTGTGCGGGGAACAAAGGCTGTGCCTCGTTCCAAGGGACAAAGAGTCCTTTCTCTCTTTCACCCGCGCTAGCAAAAAGCCGCGGCAGCCCTTGCGATCGGCCTCCTCCATCGGCGTCTAACTCCCAGCCTCTTCCTCAAAGGACGCAGTGCTCCGGTGCTCGACGTACTCTCAGGGCCAAACCGACCTCGCACTTACCAAGTGCCCAAGCAATAAGCACGAGCACGCCTGGACGCACGAATAATTACGCACTCGTGAGGCTGTACCCGATAAGTGCCGTACGTACGAGCACCGACACGGACAATAAACCTAAAGCCACGTCGGGGCAGTAAAGTTTTTCAAGAAGGACAAATGCGTCCGCTTGCGAGGACGTGAAAATTTACCTATAAAACACAGCCAATATTAAACCAACACTACGACGATCACGACGATCTAAGAACGAGCCCTTTCTCCTAATTTCTCCTAGGATTGCGCCGTTGGTACGAAGCGCACGATTTCGTGGGAAGCCTATGTTGGCCGAATTCGGTGGGTCGTCGACGGTAGGTGATGCCGGGATGCCAAGTACGCCAGTTGTTACGAAATTACCGGGACTGCACTTACGCGGGTAGAGAGAGAGAGAGAGAGAGAGAGAGAGAGAGAGAGAGAGAAAACGTGCCTGGCAAAGGGACGGAAACAAAGACAACAGGCGGTCACGCGTGCGAATGTATCCCGAATCGATTTTTCGATATCGCGCTCGAGATAATGGAGACGGAACAGGGGATCGAGTTCCAGGGTTCAATCCACTCAGACTCCACTAGGGCCTCGCGCCGTCAAGTGTCATCGAGAGGATTTGCAACGAACGCGCTATATTTCATCGTTGGGGATTAGGTTTATCGCGCGGTACACGACGGACGAACGAATTGCGCTCAAATGCGCGTGCACTCGATCGTCCGATGTTGTCTTTATCTCGACAAGCTTCGTAAATTTCTCAATACATCGAGAATATCACTCCGAGTACAGTACTTTGTCAACGGAGTAATATTTCAATGCATTTTCACCTTCGGTCTCCTCCACCAAAGAGGGGTGTACGTATTTTTGGGTGAAGCATTGCGGTAGAAGATAAAAGTGGTAGAAAACAGGTTGTTTCCAGTTTGGAATTCGCAGAAAGGCGCCCAATGTCCCGTCGTGGACAAAATGAAAAAAGTTACCGTTACGATAATGAATAATTTAAGCAACAGTCATTGTTATAAGTGGCTGTCACGGGCAAATGTACTTTGCTGCGACAGAACGTAGCGTTGACGTAGCGTTGACGTAGCGTTGACTAATAATAATTCGGCGAGTTTCAACATCGCGGAAGTCGAAGCCGCTTTGCTCGTTGTTATCTTTTTCCTTTCCGTCCGTGCGAGTTTGCTTTAAATTCCTTTCACTCTGCTCGCGCGTTTCGTGCGTAACCCGCGCCACCCTCCATCGGACCGAAAATCAATTTCGCATTCACGTTCGCGAGAAGCTCGCGAAACGCAACTGCGCATCGATTCTCAGCGGAGTTGAGTTTTTTGCGCGAGGAATACCCGAGGGTCACGTGTACGCGCGCGCAGCCCGATATTTGGTCCCAAAGCGCTGAACAAAAGCCAAGAGTTTGGCATGTGTTTGAAAGCGCCGGGCTACAAATGCGCAAAATCAAATGACAGAAGAGGTGAGGCGGTGGTTCGGATGACCGTGAACGACTAGGAAAGACACGGGGCGAAAAGCGTGGATCTGGACGAACAAAAGGAAATGAAATGAGCACGGATAAGGGCGCTGCAGAAAAGTATGAAAAACGCGGTTGGAGCAAAAGGAGAACGCGCGCAGGGAGCGAGAGAGAGAGAGAGAGAGAGAGAGAGAGGGAATAAAAAAACAGAGTCGAGGCGAGCGCTTAAAAGCGCGGCTCGAGTGGGGAGGAAAGGCCCGGAGCACAAAGAGGGGCGACTCGTTGCGAGGGGCCCGGACGACAGCTGTCCTTGAGTCGCGCGGCCATCTGGCTGGGCTCGGGCTTCCCTAATACGCGGACGAGTTGCGCCCGCCATGGGAAAAATGCCGGCAATTTCGGTGCCGACGTCGCGCTTCGACTCGTCACGGGAAAACACGCCCTACCTGTGGGAAAGGCACCCGGACGCCCTTGCGGGAGTGCCGGCATCCGGGCAATTAACGATTCGACGAATTTTTCGACGAAATCGGACCCGTCGCAGAGCCCTCGTGTCGCAAGCCCTCGCCTTATGGGAACTTTTGAATAATTTTAAGGGGGGCGCGTCGGTTCTTCTCTAGGAACGATTCAGGTAGTCCCAGATGTCCGATTAGCTAACGCGTCTTTATTCGTCTCTATTGGTGCTCGGATTTCTAATCATAATGACCGAGGGAACCTCTGGCGCCGAATGTTTATGGGACCGTTCGTAAAGTGCTCTTCGAGAATCAATCCTTTTCGTTCGTCGGGGGTGCGTAACGCGGAATCGGGCGCAGTAGGGATTAAGAAAAGTGCACCGAAAGGTAAAACCTAAAATGGAAATGGACAAACGATGAGCAGAGAAGACGGTTATCGCCGAGTTAATTGCATTCGGTGAAAGTGTCGATTGGTACGGTCGTTTGAGAGGACCGTGGACTCGTAGACCGTGGACCTCGTTCCCGAGGCGACGACCCCAGGAACGCGAGCGTAGCGTCCGACGCTTAAAGGCCTCAAGGTCATCGGGCGGCCGCCGTACGAGAAGGGGGTCGCGAGGGAAAGGGGCAAATCCTCAATCCCCGGCTCGAACGATCCATCAGCTTTAAGCGACACGCGCGCCCTTTTCGCTATAATCAATACGGGGCGCCCCCGTGCACGTCACATCAGCACCCCGGCCGGTTAGGTCGCCTCGAGCCGGGGCTCGACGATCCCCGTCGGGCTACGGGTTTCGTCGCCCAGGCGAGCCATCGCTCGACGTTTCACGACGTTTCACGACGATCACTCTTTTTAAGTTCGCGACCTCTGTTTTCTGTTATACAGTTTATCCTGTGGTCTCGCCGATCGACCTTTCCAATTGCGGATGCATTGCGCAATGCATTTCATATTGTATTACGGTGACGAACCAACACCGGCAACTCGAAAGAAGTCGTCGAACTTGGATCAAATAAGTAACTATTTCCAATAAGTCAATAAGACGATAACTATTTTTCACGCGTCGTACTCTACTTGTTTAACAATTGTTCGATGTCTAGGTTTTTACGTCGACGAGAAACTGCCTTGAATGGCCAACGACGAATTGTTATTGCATTCAAAATTTTCCGTCAAAAGCTTCGAACTATCGAGCTGCGATGCATCGCAATCATACATCGGTTCTTTTTTCACGGTTGCATCCCCATTTCGCGTGCTAACGAATGAACTACGTACTTTATTGGTTTTGAAGCGGCGATAAAATAGAAAAGTTTGAGATTCAGGGCTTTGGTAATTCGTTATAAGCAAAAGCGAAAATTCCATCGACTCGGTTGTATTTCTGCGCGTATTTTACGGTAATGATACGGCAATATAAACAATGCGTATCTCCATTATTCTTTATGATAGATGAATTGCCTGGGTACCGACCGATGCCTCGATATCCGAGCATTTCGTGTACGTTCGTTGAGCATTTAATGCGTCGCATAATTGTTACTTGAAAGATCATTAACTATTAATCATAAAGTCAACGTGTACACGCGTGCATCGCTCGATTATTTTACTTTTCTTCAACTATTTATACTTTGTACTCGATTAACGTGTAAGCATTCGTGTCAATTGTAGTAATAATATAAATAATTGTAGGCGCCACGGCACTGTCGAGTACTCTCGAATAAATATAACAGAAAAGGCGCTGTAAATACAAGTTTATTTGCTTAAAAAAGCAAACGAGTAAATTACGTCTTTGATCACATTTTTAGAACAAATGATTGCGCATTAACGAATGACAAATGAATACTGGCCAGGACGAAAAAACCTTGCGGAAAGTCCGCAAAGGTTTCGTTTAAAATTCCAATCTACCTGTACCTCATTCGAAAATATAGTTACCGCGACTGCACAAAAATTAATTTCATAGAGGGTAGAATGGAACAAGTATCAACTATCGAAATGCTCTAATTGCAAAAGTGTAATGTTCGAAAACACGCAGCGTTTTAATTAAAAAAAGCGTTGTCTAAGCGACTATCGATGATATCGTAAGCCTTCACCCCGAATTATTGCGAAATGATTAATTAAAAAGATAATCGTCAACGAAAACGCTGATTACAAGTGACACTTACGTATGCGAATTAAACTAGTTCATAATGTACTCACGAGTACTAATACGAGAAAGTATAAACTTTCCGAATGTACATTCGGAACTCATTCTGTCGCAATCAATGATAAGATACAATATTAAAATTACGCCGTTCTTAAAAAGACACTTGAAGAAGCATAGTCTCGTGATAGAGTACAAATAATAAGTGAAAGCAATAGGGAGAAATTTCACGTGCATCTGTTATGTGATCGTGATCGACTAACGAATAGAAAGAAAGAAGAAAGTAAGTTCTAGATAAACGAGTAGATATCGTATTTTTATAATCCGAAATTCCTTAGGAAGGCTCCGTCCTTAATAAACGAAGAAGGAGGAATAGCACAAAGGCAATACGAGTAAAAGGAAACGCAATACTCGAAAAAAGGGTCATAAGCGGCACGACATCGGAATAAAAAACAGAAGGTACGAACCTGTACGAAACCGTAGGGATTGTAAGGTGAACGCGAAAGGACGAGTAATTGAACCGGAATTGAAAAGAGGAAAGATAAGCAGTGGAACGACGTAGAAGAAGACAGAGAAGAGGCATTGTGGTAAGATCGCAGGATGAAAGTGATACAAGTTCGATGTTGGTTTCATTTTTTAAGGAGGGAATTGGAACCGCGGGTTGTCGCGGTCGGAGGTTGGCAGAGTCACGGGCTTCCGAGGACGACAGTGATCCTTGAGCCCCTTCCCTCCCTCAGGTTCGCGAAACCCTTGTCACGCGGTTGTACCGTGCAGTTTCACATGCGCCAGAAATACACCCTCGAAACGCGAAAGTTCGCTCGGTCGGTCTGGAAGTAGACGCGTGTCGCGTGCACCTTTTGTCCTCCTCCTCGTCCTCCTCGTCCTCCTCGTCATCCTCGTCCTGCCGCACCGCACGGCAACTCGGATTGTTTCGACGATCGCGCGTTTACGTGCCACTCAGTGTCCTAGTATTTTCTAGCGCTTCTCCACGTATCCGTCTTATCCGCTTATCTCTAGGATTCACGAAACTTATTGCACTCGTCCTCTCCTTGAATATATAAATATGTGTGCAACAGCGAATCGCCGTCGGTTTTGTGGTTTCGCTTTTGCGCGGCTATTTTTCTCAGCGCTAACGGCCGCTAAACGAGTTTTCAATTTTAGCGTCACTTTAAAATTGATTTATGCAGCTTTTACCCCACCCAATGAACCTGCAGTGAAAGTTAATTTTTCACGGCTCGTAATTAAATTTTTCAGCGTCATTTTTGCTCCCCCGCAACACTAATTCTCCGCTGTTTATCGTTCACTCGTTCACTCGTTCACTCGTCCACTCGTCCACTCGTCCACTCGTCCACTCGTCCACCCGAGATTATGACGAAATATCAAAATAATCCGTTTGTTTATGTTCGACTCATTTTAATTAACGCGTTTCGTTAACTTTAATTAACGCAGAGATGCGTAAATGTTAATGCAGTTAATGGTAATATCGTCGGCTTTGAACAGTTCCATGATACAAAAATGAAAATTAGCCTTTGTTCAAAATAAGATTACAAGTGTACGCGGGTAAGTTATTTTTTTGACTCGAAGCTGCTATTTATTGCGCAACAACGTATTAGTTTGATAAAAATCGTTTGCGCTAATATCATATCCGATAAAGCTGATAAACTTACCATTAGCGAGAAACCTGTATTTAAAAAATAATTTCCCTCCTCTCCTGGGAAAAGTAACGATTCGGTTATCGGTCAACACTTCGCTTTATTTAGTCCAGCATATCTCGAAGACGTAGGATCGTGCACGTTAAAGTTACGATTACATCGATTACACCACGTGGTGTAATCGATAAAATATTTTCATTGTATGGCTATAGCAAATAAAAATAGTTGAGTTTGCGGTAACGTTTATTTTAAGATTTAATTTAAAAATTTAATAATACAGCAGGTAGATGGTCATTTTTATGAGCCAAGTGTCCTTCTACATTGTTTGTTCGCTTATTACGACTAATTAGCATTCTTATGATAAAGCACAAAATAGAAAGAGATAAAAATCCATTTGTCTCACCGCAGCAAATGTTTTAAAGACGCGACGTATTATGTCACTCACATTACGATTGCGCAAATTCATCTTTAATTTTACTCGATATTTCTTCTAAATTGTATTCAACGCGTAATTCAAAGACCTTTTCACGAATCGCAAAAGAATTTCAGACGGCAACGCTTGATTATCGTTTCATTTGCTTCAACGATAGAGGAAACGTACACAGAACGACTAGTAGTTCGTTCGCTCAAAAAGAAACATTTGCACTTTTTGCTCTTCTGTATATTTGTGCCGCAAAGCATTATTTTGCCGCGATTAACATTTGCTCACAATGCGCTTCGCACTCTCGTGATTCTTTTTAAAATGCCACTCCGATGCAACGCGAATCAGTAACTGCAAAGATTGCGCATTTGAAAACAAAAAAACAAAAAAACAAAAAAACAAAAGTAGCACCAAAAGAGATATAATTTACAAAAACTTGAAACTCTTAACATGAAAATAGGGTTGACGTCAATCGAAAAAAAGATGTTGCTCGGAAAGAAAACCTCGCCAAGACCAAAACCGTCCGTTCAAAAATAATATACGTATTCGTTTGGATATTTAATTTCGTACGAAGGTCAATTTTAATACGAATAAATTTAAATCTTAAGCAGTACATTAAATTACGTCTTAGAAAGAAGATGGCGATAATAATAACAAGTATATTTCCCAGTTGTAGCGATCATTCGAGACACGCTGAGCTGTTTAGTAGTAGTTGGTACGAGATTAAAAAAAAGCCACAATCTCTTGTACAAATATACGTACTATTCGGAATGGTATATCTTAAAAATCTTACGATGCGTGCGGTTAAGTCACCTAACTTTGGTGACTAAGCAGATACGATCTCATCGCCATGATAAACATTTTCCTCGCTCGATCCTAGTATATTTGACATCAACTTGATTCTACAACTCTCGTGTACAAGTTTTCTAAAATAGCAGCTTCTTAAGGATTTTCAATAATTATCGTTATAACGTGCAGGATACGTAATTTTTTTGTACCGTCCAGTCGTCTTCGTTACTGTACAAGCATCTGTAAACATTACGCATTGAAAACTAGTCAAGACCGTAAATTTTGTTGAACGAACGGCTGTTGAATTCAAAATATTGTATTGTTACAAATAATGTAACCGATCGCGAGTCACTTCAATCGCCCACCAATCTGGCATTAATCGATCGAGTCGTGAACCCAGAATGCACGAAACAAATAATTAAAGTCTTTCAGCATGAAATACAAATGGAGGTATACGGGTGGTGGCGGTGGCGGTGGCGGCGGTGGCGGGGCGGGGGGGGGCGAGAAACTTAAGTTCGAGTTACGACGCGAATCGAGAATAAAATTTAAAGATTCATATGAAACGTAAGAGATCAATCATCGAACGAAGGAAAAAATAACACAAACAAAACATTTGTACATCTTCCCATTGAATACAAATCCATGAAACGTAGGAGCTTCCGCTCGAGAAAAATTTAATCAAATCGTGATTGAATTTCAAATTCTAAATTTTAATAGACTTTGTGTTAGCTTGTTCAGCCAGAAAGCGTTTAAAAATTAAAATATTACGATCTCATTAGAATTGCAAATAATAATACCATTATTGCAAATATTTCTCAAAATTTCTTCGCGGTAAAGGTATTCATTAAAGATTACAGAACAAAATTGAATATTTTGCAACGTACAAGATCTTTATGTATCATAAAAGATTAATTAATTAAAACATTACAAATGCTTTCAAAAATTGACCACGCATTAATGAAAGACTCATGGATCTTTTTGCAATTTTAAATCCTTCTGCTTAGATAATTTAAACCTTTACAAAGTAAGGAACACATTTCGGTTTCGATGTAAAAAGAATTAATCTCTAAGAAATTAGTACTTTTCTCTCTCGACGTACTTATAAAACGTCTTTAGGAATAAATTCGTATCTACTCGATAGATTAACTCCTTTTTCGCATTCTTATCGTTAAAGTAACACTGTTTCGATTTTTATCAATTTAATAGAAAACAGTAAACGGCTAATTTGCTTTCGTCATACATTTATAGTCACGTAAGCCAACGTTACCTGACAATATGCAGAGTACAAGAGTTATTTAATACGCACTGAACGCGCTTCTTTTACTTTTCCATTATTATTCATCGACAGATATATCAAGATAAATCCGATCAATTGTTAAGTTACTGCCACAAGTTTCTTCTAAAAAGATCGCAATTCTTTTTCTTGTCCAGTCGATAAAAGTGAAACGATTTGGTTGCTCGCTACTTTTTTTACTTCTTTTCTTTTCGATCATTTACGACGAAAGTGCTTGTTCATAACATCTTCATAACATCTCCAAAAACGTTTCTATCCATCGAAGATGTTTTGTTGTCCAAGAAGACACTTAAGACCTTAATAAGGAAAGTTTCGAATAAGATTTGGTTTAACGTGTCGCTTACCCATTTATCCGAGTTCCATGTATTTGTTTTACATATTTATCTAGACATATAAACTTGTAATATGTAAAATTATTAGAAAATTTGAATACTTTGTACGTATCTAGCAGTGCATTTATAATAATCAGAGCACAATAGTTAATCCATTTATAAAACGTTGAAGGTGAAATCGGGTTAGAGAGGAGTTAAATGCGAATAATAAATCACCAAGTCTACGACAAGTATTGTGTAGTAAAAAATTTAACGGGGGGGGCCCTCGTTAATTAACCATCAAAAAAAATTTTAGCCTACTACTGACTAACAAAAAGGTAGACCCCACTTTAAGGAACGGAAATTCTTTTTCAAATCCGATCCTTTCAACGTTGTTCTAAAAAATAACTGCTATTAACGCGCACTTAATACTCAAGGCACAGCAACAATGACTTACGTTTTGAGATTCGTTGCATTCGTCAAGTAAAACCACGAATCGATCGTAATCAGAAATGATATAAGCCATGATTAACGAGTGAAGTGAATTTCATTTCTTGAAAATATGCGGATGACCGATAATCCGCACGAAATATTAATACTCCACATTTCGAGAGGAACAAGTTTGGTTCGTTAAAAAATTCAATTCTCGGTACCGTCTATGGTACTAAAAAATCACTTTTTAAATTCGGTAAAAAATTAATTTACAGTCCACACTTTAGAAATGTGCAGGCAACGAGTTTTACTTAAAAGTGATTTTTACTTTATAAGAAAAAGAATTTCCAAAGTCTCCTGCGACATTCGCGTGTAGTAACTGACCTTAAGACTCGTAAGAGCTACATTATAGCGCTTCCTCGTGAAACCACAATCTCCCATTAAGGGCTTTATTAACCATTAGTTAAAAATGGATGAAAATGGATGATAACGGTGAACGTTCTCGCATTCAAAGGAAAAGTGAGTAAACGATGCGAGAATAAGCGAGAATAAGCTCAAGATAAGCGTGCAAAAGCAGCTTGATTATGGAGGGTCACTTGGAAAACGAAACATAGAATAACGTGATAATGACGATGAAACATCGCGCGCTGCATTTTTCGGAGTCCCGATTCCATGAAGCGCCTCGCAAGCAACGAGTCGGTGACATTTTTCTCCGTTCTTATAGCGACGCGCCGCGCATATGCACTCCAGCACCCGGAGCTCGCTAAAGTCGCACGTGCAAGTCGTACGACGACGTAATCCCTAAAAAGGGACGGAGGTATGAAACGTACGGCAAAAAGAGCCGACGACGCGAAAAAACTTTAGGATAGAACACACCACCCTCGCGCACCCTCGATAACCCACCAAGGGAGAATCGGCCAGCCCGGGAGTAGCAGGATTATTCGTCTTTGGGGAAACTCGGCGATCCCTCGCGGTGACTCCCTCCCAGAATTTTCAGCCCTCCTCGGTGAGGAGGAGGAGGGGTTGTGCACGGACGCGAAGGTGCACGGATCGACGGAGATGACGCCGACGTGCCGTTGCTTTATTAAAGATGAGCGACGATATTCCTCGCTGCTGCTGCTGCTGCTGCTTTCTATTCTCAACGCGCGGCACGTGGTGCGTCGCCCTCTCCTCCTCTCGATTATTTCTTTTTCGGAGGCTCCGACTTCTCCGAAATATCTTCGCCGATCCGCAATAAAAAGCGGCCTCGTGCAGGGACAGACCGGCACTCGTTTTCCCCGCTTCGCGGTGACTCCGCTTTTCACGGGCACGTTTTATCGCATAATTAGCCGTCGTCCGGGGCTATCGAAGCATCACCTTCAAAGCATCCCCGCTGTCGCGAGCTGCAAACGCGGCGATTCTTCCAGGGATTCGAATCGTCCCCGACGAAATATCACAAACGGATATTTATTTTTTATTATTCAACGATATCAATCGGTGGAGCTCGTTATCCCGATCGACTGAATCGTCATTCGCATTTAAAATTCATTTAAAACGCTTAACGAAACCCTGTAGATTTACGTAAGCGCTGTACGCACGTGCAAGAGAAGTGCATAAATATCGTGACGCAATATGCTGGGGAAAGTAAAATTTTTTTAATTATCCCCCAGTCGTTACTCGTGTATTAATAACTGCACTAATGGACCGTTGGAAAAAGCTCGGTTCTTCGAGGTTGGACTAATAACATAAAACTTTCTCAAAATTAACGAACGGCACGCCATTACAATGTCCCCATTGGTAATTGTTGCGAGTTTTACGTTCGTTCTTTATTCCGTACAAGCTTGACAATGCCCTCGCATTAGCCCGTACTCGAATCGAATTATAAATAAACTTCCATCCGCGAGCTTCGTAAAAAATCCAAGAGCACGGCGCACAGTTCGATACTCGAAGCGTATTAAGATACATGAGTCACTCGAACTTCGATCTCGTTGAAAATAAAACTCAGCGATTCGGTGCACAAGAGGTCGCGCGCACATTCAGAGTGACGTATCTGACGTCCCGCCTCGTCGGGATTTGTGACAATGAGGTTGCTTAGCGCGTAAGAGTTAACGGCAAAAACTTCAATCCGCTTCAGTCGCATCGACACCTTCGCCCTGGGAAGAATACCGATTGCTCGATCGAGTAATTACTCGAATTGCTGCTGACGCACGCGTTGGCTTTTCGTCGTCTGGTCGAAGGGACAAAGGAAATAAAGAAAACAAGAAGATTTCGTCAAGAGTGCATCGCGTGAATGTCATTTTGACGGCGCTTGGGGCGGATGGGGAGGGTGGGTGGGGGGGGGGGAGAGGGAGAGAGAGAGAGAGAGAGAGCTCATGGAGCTCGAGTTTTGGTAATTATGCGCCATTTTTCAAAAAGAAAATTAGAAAACGAACTCTGTTTCACGCTAGACTCCGACGCGTCATTCCGGGGGATTAAATCGGGCCTTCGCACGAAGAACGTCGAAGAAACACCGGTTGTCGGTTTGGGGGAATCGATTTTCAGAAAAGTTCGATAATGAAAGGCGTATTGTGGTAGAGCGTACTATAAAGGTCCCGGCGAGGAAATTCCGAGTATTTTGGCTGAAGGAGCGACTTGGTTACGGGAGGCGGAGTATCGCACTGGTGGCAAGACCAGCGACGACCAGCGACGACCAGCGACGACCAGCGACGACCAGGGACGACCAGGGACGACCAGGGACGAAGCCCAGACTTTCAAAACCATCTGCCTGCTTCTTCTACCTGTTTCCTTTGTTGCTCGCCTGCTTCTGAAATTTATTCTGGAATACAGAGAGCGGCGTGACTCGAGAAATCAGTGCGCTCTCGAATTTTGTCGTGGCAACATCTCGAACG
Source organism: Wiebesia pumilae (assembly GCA_018907045.1). Classification (NCBI taxonomy): domain Eukaryota; kingdom Metazoa; phylum Arthropoda; class Insecta; order Hymenoptera; family Agaonidae; genus Wiebesia; species Wiebesia pumilae. The sequence goes on along the minus strand of JACCHZ010000113.1, from coordinate 3,508,097 downwards.
AGGATCGAAGGTGAACGAATACCGGCTCTCGGCATCTAATTCCTTGGTACCGCGACTCCTCCGTTTTCCTCGTCCGTGAGAACAGGCCGAGTACACGACACGTGATAACTGCATGCGATCTGGGTAACTCGCTTTCGAGCTTCGAGTTATGCGGTTAATCCTCCCACGCGAGGGCTTTGACAAATTCGCACGTTCGATGATTCGTAATGCTAATGACAATTAGCATTAACCACCGTCTTCTTGCGCAACACTTCGCCTAAGTAAGAAACGTAAATTTCCCCAAGAATGGAGATTCGAGTAATGGATTCAACGTAGACCGACGTAGAACGTGGAGCAACTGATCGACGTAAACAGCGTTAAACTAGTTTTAAAAGAGCTGATAAAGGAACAAAGATTAATAACGAGGCATAAGCGGTACTTACAAGTGTCGGATAACGAATAACGAATAACGAATGACGAATGACGAATGACGAATGACGACTCAATCGCGGGTCGCTTTCTAATTTGGGCAACTCACAACGGCGAATTCCTTATCAAAATTTTTAATCGTTCAATGTCGTTGGATGAAGCGAGTGCGCGATAAGGTGGAAGTAAATAAGTTCGCTTTGACAATTTAAGCAAAAGATGAAGAGGGACGTGTTGCCGTTGGAGATTATTCTTATAGCTGAATAATCTAAACTCGGTGAAGAATTTGATGCACACCATGTCGAACATCGTCTCGGAATTTGTAATTTACACTTTCGACGAGAATCTTTCGGCTAATCCTCGAATAATGAACGCCTGGAGCCCGCGTTTGAACAAACATTAGGATTTTCAGCGAGAAACCCAATGGCACGTACGTTATCGATCATCGAGGAAAAAACGTATTTCCGAAATGCACCGACTTTCAGTCAACTCACCGACATAAACGAATATTATTATTTATTATTACTCATGAATTAAATTCGACCATTATTATTGATACAATAAAAAGTGAAGCTTAAACATTTCAAATTCAATGTTATGAATCATCGGTATTACGTAGGATTTTAATGGAAAAGCGTAGAACATCGAATGATATGCAAATTTTTGAATTTCATTCGCAAAGGGAAATACGTTATGATTTTGGGAATTATTCGAAAAATGTAATATACGTGATTTCATTATTATTCTCAGTTGTAATAGTGTTATTTGCATGATCCTCGTTTTCAGATGTGACAGAATTATTAGTAAGCAAAATAATGGAAATGGATCACGATGTCGATCGATAATATATTATCGAAACTTTAACATTTCATTTGCATAGGTTGGATAACCTGTAGCCTACACTCGTTGGTTAAGATTTATAAGAAAAACAGAGGATATAATTTATGGTAGAATTTTGTTCCGAGTATTTATTCGCAACTAAATAAAAGGCGTCTATCGTCAAAAATGACAATGAGAAATGTCAAGAAGCGATAAAAGTAGGCCAATGATTTATTTCAAAATACATTTCTTTGAATATAATTGATACTAAAAATAGATGCAACTTTTCTAATAACATTTTTCTCGGTTAACTTGTATTTATATGTTAAATAACGGAAACTTTTTTAATGTGTACGGTGTTATGATAAGTTCAACGTTTGCGTATTCGATAAATAATTCTCAGGTGAGCACACGTATATACGTATGTATATGCGTTTCGAAAGTAAAACGCGTTCCGAACAATTTCAGTTCGATTTTTTTTTCACTAAATGTCATTATAAATTGCTTTTCTCCCCAGCAAAGTCTGCCCAATCTCTATCGGTTATAAGTAAAATCTTGATCGAGAGATGAATTATACAAATCAATATACCATTTATAAAAGACATTAAAATTACAACTACAATTGATGGCTTCTTGTTTAATTAGAAAAAAAAGAAAAGTGTACTTGATTTTTATTGTTTAAAATATAGATTTTAAATTTCGAAGCTGATAAAGGTAAATTTTTCTGACTTTATTTATTCAAGGTTGTAATTAAATTTAGGTTGACCAATTAATGTTATATAAGATGAAATAAACAGAATTCATTTTATGCGCGCACGAAGTAGAGTTTAAATCCAATTAATCAGAAACATCGATGCAATGGTTTTAAATACCCTCATTTATCAAGTCCGCTTTAAAGAATGGAAACACAAATGTTGCATTTTTATTTTAAGCTTGAAAAATAGGATTAATGACATTTTCCATCGACAAGAAAGCCAAACCATTTCTTCGGGGTTGGATGTTTTCTCCTCTAAACATGGATTCAATTTTAACCGTGAAACCTTCATTAGTAAATTAAGTTAAAAATTTTATTCCTTTTATTCCTCCTAATGTGACATCTAAGACGCAATGAAATGAAATATTAATTACTTTCAATCAAATTACAAGTCGCAGTTAAATTTTAACAGTTAAAAGTAACGCAGCAACTAATTTAGAAACTACCTCCTAAAGAATAAGGAGAGATTTCAAGCACTATTAAAGTATAATTAGAATTGTAATTTTACAATTCTAATTTTACTTGCCATCTTATACGCTTACATGGATATACCGCCAAGTAAATGTACGAGTGGAGATAGACATAGATTGACACTACGGCTTTGCAATTAATAAAAATCCTCGTCCCAGCAATGCATTCTCGGTAAAATAACCGATGACTGTCGTTCATAAACAAAGCAACGCTGGTTTTAATTTTGTGGTAAAATAAATTAATAATTTCTAATGGCGTAGAAATGCATTCTGCCCGTCAAATACGTAAATAATAAAAACGAATCACTAGCTCGTGCTTAATATTTAAATCATTATGCCTGATACAAAAAAGACAATCAGAAGACACAATTATATTCAACGCACAATATCAAGTTTTACAGACTATTCGGTAAATTAATTATTTAGCTTTTACGTATCGGCTAAGTTGATTAATTTAATCAAATCTTTGGCATCGCTGACGATTGCGGTTGTTATTCGTTTTTCTGATAAACTTAAAATTTTCATCGTGAATGGTCGAAACGAATTCGTCATGATTGCCATTTTGGGAACAAGAGGCTAAATCGTGGCAAACTTCTTCACTCCCGCAAAAGCGCCTTTCTGCGGTATTGCGCAGAAATTGAAAAAAGGAAGTCTTAAATTACAAATTGTCGAATTGTCGAAAGCTAAAAGAGGCTCTTCCCGCGCCAATAAAAAGCACTCGATCGTTAAACTCATGAATGATGAGAAAATGCGCTTGCCAGCACGTTAACTAAAAATACCAAAGTAAAAACCAATTACTCAATGGCCGAGCGCGTGCGTGTGCCATTTTACAAGAATTACAATCTCGATTCCTTGTATAATAACAGCGCAGTTTTTGTTCGCGCTCCTTGCATTCCGAGGCTTCACGAGACTCGTCGTTTATAAAACGTCCAGGAAAAAGACGTCCAAAGGGACAGAGCAAACAGCATACCAAGGGAAACAGAACTTGTTGCACTAAATTTACGTACATCCTCTAACAGCTGTCATATAAAATGATTTTATTAATGCATTTATTTACAATATCGTGAAATTTCAGTTATGAGCTAATTAAAGGAGGTATCATACGGAGGTGCTTGCCACTTAAGATTTACAGGATGCACGTAAAGCAAAAACATTCCTTCGCTTAAAAATGTGATTTTTCGTTTAAACGATGGATATTTATATACTAATTTATTATATCTCTCAAATTGCAAATACCAGTTTAATTAGCAACGGAGCCTTTTTTTGTACGCACATTCCTTCGAAGTAGACACTACGTTTATTTCATTATGAAATGTTTATCGTATCTCGAAGCCGAAGTTTTATCAATTTCGTGACGCTACATTTCCTCGCTTCGGTCAAATTTCAGCAACGAAAAGCCACAGCAACGAAGCATCCGACTGTTTCGAAACGACATACTTTTGATCCAATGACAATTTTTGACATTCGACAAAATTAATTTATTATTAAAAAAACTCGATAACGAAAGAAACGTTTCGTTAACATTGAACGCGAGTGAGCTTTGTGCTCGTTCATTGCAAAACCACCATTCGAATAAAGATTGTCATTTGCTCAACGCTCTGTGTACTTTCGGGTCGAAAATCATTACGTTTTCCCTAAGGATACTTGCAACGAGCGTCATTTAAATTTATTCAAATACGTCGACACTTGAATCGGAGGGATTTTAAGGACGACGAAAATATTTATTTCAAAAGCGCAATGAAACAGATAAACTTGTGTGCACGTATCAAGCTAACGAAAAGGAATGGAGCGCTTTAAATAGCGGAAGGCTTCTCATCAATTCAATGCCAATTAAATTTAAAGAAATATTTCGTTTCGTGGAGAACCCCTTTCTATAATTAAAGAAATGCTTTCTTTAACCTTGAAGCATCGGATCCACGAACGCTTTTATACGCTATACGGGGCTAAAATATTCTCGTATTCGCATAGAGTCTACATCGTTCTCCAACTACGATTATTATAAATATTGGTAAATATGTCCTCGCGCTCCGATTATGCAGCGACGCGTGGTTTCTGTTAATATTGGTTGAATCAACGTCAACGTCCAAAGGTCGAGCCAATGTAACAACTTGAACGTTAATTAAATAGAATTCGGTAAGGCAGCGGTGGGAGATAAAAAGATTTGTCGGGCTACCGAAATTGTTCGCGTAAAAACATGAACGAGAAATTAAATTTCTCCGTTTAAACTAGTGTTCCAGAGAACGAAGTTCTTTGAAAATAAAAGGATGAACTCTTAAATAAATGCCGCGCATGCCTAATTCAACCAACGTAGTTTCTATTTAAATCTGGACTTTTGTATTTATTATCATGCCGGCAGAAAATCTTTCCCATTAAACCTTCCGTTACAATCGAGCATTATTTTGGCGAGGAATTTGCTAGCGAAATCGGCTTATTAATTTGAGTTTTTCGTAACGAAAAATCACACGGTTGAAAGACATAGTTCTTGCGCTTTGTACGGACACCTAGCAAACGTACTTTTTCCTTTCTTTTTTCTTTGCTCTGTTATTTTGCTTACTTAATGCGTCGCGCACAAGCACCGTCGAGATTAAATTTTCGAAAATACGTTGCTTCAAGAGATAAGCAGTAAAAACGAAAGCGGTAAAAATGACTTCCAGCGCTTTTCAAGGGCTTCGGAATTGCGTGTCTAGTATTCCGTGCAACATAACGCGGGCACATCTACGTCAGGCTGAAATTTTCTTTAAATTGCGAGCAGCACTTAAATTTTCTGCAATTTTTCTAAGACGTTCGCGTCGGCCATGAATTAGCTCAAGCGTTGCACCATTCGACGCTCGCGAACGAGCATCGAACAATTTTGCACTCGTTTGAACGAAAATGAACTTTGACGGAGCTGGTCTGTTGCACGTCAACTAATAACGCCGGCGAGAGAGAGAGAGAGAGAGAGAGAGAGAGAGAGAGAGAGAGAGAGAGAGAGAGAACCTCGTCTCCGAACTCGTAGGACCCGTTTTTCGTGACTTTCCAGCTGATAAACTCCTTCGTACGTATGCCGTCATATATCCCGAAGAAACCTCGCTCGGTCGCTCTTTGTTTTCTCTTTCTCTCTCGGTCTTTTCTTATTTCCTGGCTGCGCCGCGCTACAGCGACTCTTAGCCCTTTCATTTCTCTTTCTCCTTCCCATCCGTGCAGAGTCTGGTGTTTCTTCTCACACGCCCCGAGGCACGTCACGAGTTTTAGAATAAGAGAAAAATGCGAGCGGAGAGAAGAAAGAGGGATAAAAACAGAGACGAGAGAGAGAGAGAGAGAGAGAGAGAGAGAGAGAGAGTAAAAAGTAAGGAGAATGATTTAAAGAGCAAGGAGCTGAGAAAAAGTATAGGTGGCTCGTATTAGGTTAAAAATTATTCCGCCACTTTTGCAATTCGGAGCTTATTCCTGTCGTTTGATAGAAATTTAAACGTCATTGACGAAACAATCGCGGATTAAACGATCATTCGCTACAATTGGACGCCACGATTTTTTTCTTCTTTATCTCAAAGAGCCAGCCACTTCGTTTAGATCGTTGGTTATAATTGTAATATACAGTACAACGGCCTACACGTACATTTGAAATGCTTCATTGTCTCCGGATTTATCGAATGTTTTCAGCCGACAATCGCGTAAACTATTTCATCGCGAGCTTCAACGACTTTTGTATTCTTTTCGCTGCAAATCTATCGGTTTGCGGTAAAATTTTTAAGAACTTTTTGAGGAAGCCGAGACGAGTACAGAATACGTACGAGTACGTAGGATAAAAAAATACGAGTAAAAAACGTGCACTTTCGTTGACGACGACGACGACGACGACGACGACGACGACGATGATTATTGTCACTACTGGTTTGGCACAAACATTTGTGCAAAAATTAAAGCGCGCGCGCGCGCACACACACAATATTCATAATTCTAAAAGTGTTCCTTTCGAGAGTATCAATGGTATCGACACACCCAAGACGCGACTCGAGTACAACAAAAGAAATGACTTATTAGGAAAAGTATCGTAAAATATGACGCCGTTGATGATAAAAGCAATATCCACCCTCGTTACAAAATATAGCAATTTTCCCATAGAATTTTGGTCTGCGAAGGACAGCCAAAGGACCAAAAGGATACGAAACAATAAATTCAGTATTTACGCAGAGTCTACTGACGCAGGCAAGCACGAGTCTTTTTTACGAAGAGAGAATTTGGAAAATGTATCGGGCACGCTTTTCACAAATTCAATGAAATGTTTAAATAAATACAAGTAAGCATTGTACCGAAGAAATATCTTAAGAGAAAAGGAGAAGTAAGGGAGAATTCAAAGGTAGACGAGGCTTATCTTTTTCCTTTTCTTCTCTGGTCCTTCGTTAGTTCTCCCTCTCTCCATTTCTCACTTATTCTCCCCTCCTGCCACCGCCGCCGCCGCCGCCGCCGCCGCTCACTCGCTCTCTCGTACCTCTTTGTTCCTTCTGGTGGCTTTCTTCCTGCAGTTCTTTTTATATTTCTCCGCACTCTGGGTCAGTCGATTGGAGGAGTCCACCAAGCCGAAGGATCTTTAAAACAGGTCGGCTCGGAGCTCCGGCATTATGTTCGCACGTGTATAGAGCGAGAGAGAGAGAGAGAGAGAGAGAGAGAGAGAGCGCGAGAGCGAGCGAGAGAGAGCGAGCCAAAGGCACAGTCAGTCCGCACCCCTCGAATTATTATCATCGCGTAAAATTGCCTCGGCCTGTATCTTCTTCTTTATCTCTCGATCTTTCTCTCTTTCTTGCTGGCCGCGCTCTTCTCTTGCCTCCTGGGCTCCGACCGCAACGCGCGCCTGGGAAGAGAAGCCCGAGAGAGCTCGGATGATTCGAGGGGATCAGCAACCGAGAATAAAAACTAAGTGCTTTCATTTTGTGCTGCTGCTGACTTTTTAAAGGGATCGAGATGCCACGTACGAGGCTTGACAAATACTTCAATGAGCGGTAATACGCGCGAGGATCGAGGGAATCGACTCGACCGACTCTCAAGGAGCTTGAGTTTAAGCTCCTGGAACAAATCATTTTTAAGGTTAAAAGTGGGCAATTCGCATCGGTGTGCTGTGCATTCCAGCGCTACGGTGCCACTTTCGTACGTGTTGTACAAGACCGTAAAACGCCAAACGCTTCGTGCCTCGGGGCCTCCAATTTTCGACTCTTATACAAGGATCTCGCGAATCTACGATATCTCAATTCAAGGTCACATTCGTATTGACTCGTTATTAGTCGAACGATGTCTCGTTCGAATATATCGAACTCGTATTTGCATATTTACTTCTCAACGATTCTGACTGCAAATATAATTTGTCGCGATGTAATCAATGCACCTTGAGTCAACCACTTAACGCCTTGAAATCTTAACGCGTATACCTTTGACTCGCCATTGATATTATCAATTTTAATAATTATTATTGAATAGCAACACCTCTAATTAGTTCTAGAAGTACGAGGCGATTTTAAGAAATGAATTTTTAAATTTTAAAAAATTCATTTGTCATTCGTCTGACACACGGGATTTTACAATGATACGCGTAGAGATTTTAGAACACCTAGAGCCAATAGAGATTTACACCGTTAGAATTCTTGTGTCTACCTATGGAGGGACGTTAAAAGCTTACCATACAACGGCTTTATGGCGTTTTCAGGGTTCGAGCGAATTCGAGGACGTTAAGTGCTATTAGTTACGAAAGATTGGCTCAGTGTTAGTGTGGTAGTTAGTCGATGGACGCGGAGCTACGGTTGTTTGTTCTTACTTTCCAGAGTTTAATTTTGTTTTTCTTACATCAGTGGATTATCGCAGAGCTTCCAAGTGCTTAAGAGTAAAAGATCTTTAGGAAATCTGTATTAAGAAAGCTATTGGAGATAAAAAATTGAAAATATGGCAAGGTATGATAAAAAAAGTTTAAGATCACGGGCCTTGTCGGTGCTTTTGCTCTGGTATCTAATACAATGAATTACGATGGAAATGTTAAGTGCCAAAGATATAAGTTACAAATTCTAGCGATACTCGTCTTACGCAATTCATTCTCTTATGAAATTAACGTATTAATTTTTATGATGCAACATTTCGTGTGCTTTAAAAGACATTGAAAAGTTTTATCGTTTATTCAATGTAGTATATTATCTGGATATAGTTATATTATCTGGAGACAGAACTCGGAGAAATATCTATTTATATAACCTCGTAATGAAACTTCGATCAACGAATATTACATTGTAGAGGTAATGGATGTTATTTCGAAAGCGTCATACTGCAGAAAACATTATCGAAGTACCATAAGCTGATTAAAGAAAAACAACATCGTGCTGTGAATCATGTCGAATTATAATTGTGGTGAAAATATTTCCGGAGAACAGAAGAAATTACAATTTACAGTTTGAAACCATGTTCGTGACGTGAATTTTGCTTTTGCTTTTTTTTTTTTTTTTTTTTTTTTTTTTTTTTTTTTTTTTTTTTTTTTTTTTTAATGCAAATCCGCATTCTTACGTATGATTTTATTAAATTTATTATACGTAAAATTGAGTTTTTAATCTTTTCACCTGCATGCATAAAAGATGAAATGTAAAACGCAAATTGATAATGCAGACAAGATAATCGGAAAAGTAAATGACAAATTAATAGTACTTTGGAGATTGGCGTCGTGATAACGAAATATTTGAAGAATTATTCAGATACAAACATAACACGAAAATTTAAAACCAAATTATTATTTTATAAATATGTCACTCGTAAGTGCGTATAATTTTACCCTGACATTCGAAAAGCCTTGCATTTAAATCAATCTTTTCAAATTTTTTTTAACGGTTGCTTTCGTTTTCTTGCTTCATAATGATGATCAAAATACATGAAATTACCCGGGTATCTTCAATTGAACAGCAATTTAGATCGTACGAAGATTATTTAAGACTTTGGCGAGCTTAAGTTATAAGCAGCAACAATAGATAATAATCACGGATGACAATTAAACGACTATTAAAGTCGTGTGTTTGTTTGTTTTTTTTTTTTTTTATTTTTTTTTTCTTTCATTGTTGTGACATTTTTCGAAAGGCTTTTCCTCGTCGTGTAAATATTACTTAGCAAGTACGAGTACCAAACGTGTGTGCACCGATATTGACAAACTACATTCGCCGCGGCCCAAAAATAATTTTATAATTAACCCCCTTATAGAGCGATGTCACAATGCATCTTTGACCCTCTTCAAAATTCCTTAGCTACCCAGGCAAACTTTAAGCTTTTCGAAAAAATATGTTGACTTTTACTTGAAAATCGAACGAGCGAAATTTCTCGTGAAAAATAACGAACAGCAAGGTTTCACATAATGAACCAATTTACAATTGATATATAATACAATTGAAATGTCAACGCTACTCTCATTGAAAACGGATTGTTTCTAAGGAAATTCTTTGCTGAATTTTCACTTGAATCTATTCCGCGATGCTGAAGCATCCGAGTTTCGCTAAAGGAAAACCTGAATTATAAACCGGTGAAATAATTCTCTTTTGTCTTGTTCTTCGTTCGAGCTCTTACTCACTTTATCTTTATGGTTCCATTGAATAGTCTCGTAAAATTATGAAGAAACTCGCGGTGAAATTACTGAGCACACGCTAAATGTGACTAATAAAGAGAATGTCCGTACCCTTGAAAAATATATTTTGATCCTGTATTAAGTCATAAACTGAGATACAAAAATACAAGTTACGTTACTGAAGTATACATCCGAGGAAATTTATACCTTAACTGATGCACTTCCTGTTGCACTAATTAGAGCTCGGACAAGAAAGTGAAGGTAGATTTTAAGATTCACGAGTTATAGTATCCCCCTTATTAATCCACGATTTATTTATTTCTGTCAGTCTAAGTGTTTGTATTATTTTAAGTACAAATTTAGATCACCCGTCCTTTCGAAGTGGATAAAAATTAGAATATCTCATAAGCTTTAAATTAATTTCCGTATTAATAATTGATAAACTACTTTATCACTCGCCACAGAGTAACCAATCAGTCACTTAATTTCATTACGGCAAGTGCTTAAATTAATAAAATAAACTGCTCGAATAAAACGTTCCGATAGGCTTTTCTTCAAAACGCACGCATTCCAACATTCAGACTTGACTCGACGATCAATAAGCGGGACTAACTATTGCTGCAACGAGCACATCAGTTTAGCGAAAATTATTAATCGAGCAAATAAACCAAGTTCTCGTCTCAAATTGTCACGGAAAAATGGCATTAGAAGTACTGATTCTCCTGAATATTTACACGAAGAGTAATGTCACTGTCGTCGCCGTTTATAATCTCACAATTTGCTCATACTCTTCGTTTTTATCTCATTTTTTGAGTAAATTTAATCACTCTAACGATACTGAACAAATCATAAGAATATCTCAATTGCATAATTACTTAATAAATTGCAACGTTTTTATTGAACTACCTTGCCAACGATTGTCCACTTTAACGTTGCTTTATTTGTTACATAAGTATCGGTACATACTTATCGGTAAACTTTTGCCCAATCTCGATGAACATTCTCCGTAATCAATTAGGGTACCCTTGTCCCAAAAAAACAAAATTATCCGCACAACCAGCAGCACTCGAATTGCAGCATTTAAGGACAAATCTTTTGATTCTCTTGTATAAAATCTGATAACTCGCTCCGAGAGTCAATTGAACGAAAGAAGTAATGGAGAGCCACTTTGTCTCAATCCATCAAAAATATTTCATGGTTCTGATAATCTGCGCTTCGTTTATATTCGGGTGTGGCAGTTATTAAGACACACTTTTCTATTCATTAAATTCAGCCTCTGTATTTCCCAACCGAATTATAAATTGGTAAATTTCATCGGTCTATTCAGCGATTTCCCAACAATGAACATTTGACTTTTTTAATCCATTGGGAATGGATTATAATACTTGAGAATTTACATTAGCCATTGACTAAGAGTTACCATTCTCGTTTCATCCGGTGATTTGGCCCGAAAACCTCCTTATTGAGGTTCACGTTCGGGTGCTATTAAACCACCCGATTGTTATTAAAATTATTATTATTGTTATTATTATTATTATTATTATTATTATTATTATTATTATTATTATTATTATTTCGTGTTGAATTTCATCTGTAATCGCGTAATTACTTTCGTTCCAAACACCGAACTTCTTTACCTATTTATCGAATGTCACAGTGTCATGTCATACACGTTATTCTATTTCTAGTATTCGTGTACACTATTGCAGCTTAGACGATTCGTTGCCTCGTAAATTCATCGACCTTTGAATTATGGGATGATTTAAGTATATAATACATGTCGACTGGGCTACCGCTTTCCGTTTTCCTTTAAATTTTCTCAAAATGAAATTTTGAGAATTTTTTCACAACTGAGTTGAAACGTACGATATCTAATCCCTGGAGCGTTTACGTGACGTATTTCACCGGCTAAAAAATAATTGGCTCGGTTGCTTACAGCTGCCGTTCACGACGTTGAAGTTCATTGCGCTATCTTCACGCTATCTTATTATTAAAACAAGTTTTCATAATAAGACTTTTTGATGCAACAATGTTTATCATTTGTACACCGATTTGATTAGTATCATCGTGCGCGTGTTCTCTCGTATTATCAATGTAAAAGCCTGTTTTCCATAAACTTTTGTATTCCAGTCGACAAACGCCATCGCAACTTAAAAGCGGAGTAATTTTCCTGCCTGTATTTACAGCAGAACCCATACTACTTTCAATTATACGAACAATGTCGTAGGTTTCGGTTCATTCTGCGACGCCTTATTTATTATTCATCATTACGAAGCTGGAGAAACTACAACTCGTTCTTTTTACAAAATCTCAATATTGCTTGCGCATTGGCGCCCACTGCATCAATCGCGGGAAGGAGTAAACGACAAACAAGCAAATGTACACGCGGATGAATTAGTTTAGCCGACAATTGAACGTCGCTTTCGAAATGCTCAAATAATAATGAAAGTCTCAACGAATTCACGATCATCATTCGTTTGTATTTATTAAACAGTTCCACGCTGACCAAATACTAAACGGAAACTTTACGATCGAAATGAGAAAATTCCACGATGTCACTGGCAGCTGCCAACTGCATAATACAAGGAATCCTAAATTTTTCTTACCGACCCAATTGAAAGATCGCGTTTTTGTAAATCTCGTTGAAATTTGCTGCCGACGGAAATCTACGTGCTCGAAATTTACGATCCAGGCGATCATTCGTGCCGAGTCTCGCGTACTTCAAAGGAGACTCTTTTCGAATTACCCGTTTTACGATTTCGTGCATAGATCCCAGCGGATCTCGAGTCCAAACGGGAATTGCAAGTACCAATGCCGGTGTTTATCCCGAGTGAATCCAGCGTTTACCAGGCGATACAGCGAATGAAACTTTATGGCCGGCGTACGCAGCATTGATAAATTTTCGACAAGGATGTTTTCACGGCGTGTCCGTGAACCAGTCGACCACCGACTCAACGGCAGAGCTGAAAATAAAGATCACGTTGTCGGGGGTGGTGGTAGGGTGGTAGGGTGGTAGGGTGGCGGCGGCGGCGGTGGGGGAGGGGGAGGGGGGAGGGGAGGTGTCCTATCGGATAAATGCCAACCGCAGTGTTTCTGGGTCACGAAGTATACCCGACTCGTCGACTGAAGCGTAGCCCCATTGTGGGTGTACCGTGATGACGATCGGTCGTCGGGGAGGGGAAAGACGCGTTTATGGTCCCGCGCGGATTCTGCGGCAGAAGACCAAAGGAAAAGGAACGCAGTGCCCGAGGACGACGCCATTTGTAAGGTCTTCGGTGTCGCTCGGCAGTCGAAGCTTGAGCTACTGCTTTATTACCATGCGATCGAGGAGTCGCGACCATTGGGATCGCGAGCTACGACTGGATGAAAGGGTTCTTCCATCGATTCGTAAGCACGCGAAGCGCCTTAAGCGAAGAATCGTATTCTTCTTTTTATTTATTTCATCGAAGCTGCTTACCATCATCATCCGGAGTCCCATTTCGGTCTTCCAGCTGTTGAGTCCGGTTGCAAAAGCGGACCAATCGAGCAAACGCGTTCTAATTACTTTTTCAAAATCACGATTTTCAGAGTTGGCCTCGAAGGTAAGTTTCGTAGATTGCAAACGTCTAGAAAAAATATGCTTGTATTAAATTTCCGCAAAGGCTTATCTCGGGAGATTTTACGTATAAACACGTTTTCATTTGAATTCGTTCGAAAATACGTGGATCAAGATTGCACGTTTCATTTGGTGAAAACGCGTCAATAGAGTCCTCTTATGTAAGTCGGACAAATTACGCAACCCAAGCGGCTTTGACGATTAACTATTACAAAGGGAATTATTAAAATTGTGGATTTGTCAGTCGGGGCTATTAGATTTGTTAAAGGATCTTCTGAAATTTTAGAAAGTAAAATGAGCGCAGCTCACATTGCGTCTTGCGTCTAATTTCATACAACGGAGTAGTACGTTATTCGTCGCACTCGTACCAGTTCCACCGTTGCGACCGTATTCGTAGCTTGGATGCAGCGTTTCGACCGAAACGCTGCCGAAAAGCCGAAAATCTAAAAGTTTGACGCTCTCGCATCTTGCGCTGCTCCGACACGCCGGATGAAAGCACAACGGCACAGTTTTTAGTCGTCGCGCGTTATTTCTCTCTCTCTCTCTCTCTCTCTCTCTCTCTCTCTCTTTCCTGCGGGTGTCGCTCAATAGTTGTGCGGGCAACGTTTCAGCGCCCGTCGCCAACAGCAGTAATGAACGTCGAAGCGAGGATCCGTCGAGATAACGCGTGAACGCTGCAGGAGGGGAGACGTGAAATGCGGGAAAACGCACGGAGATCAAATTTTGCGGCTAAATTTCACGATTTCATTGGAACTGGTGTGGCTCGCTTCCCCCTCGCTGACACTCGTTCCATAAGCGACAGGATAGTATTACGTCTCCCCACGCGTAATGCGCGAGCAAATGTACAAATGTACTGATACAAGGTGTGCGAGTGCGAAGTGCGAGGAAAAAGAGAGAATCGGAAGATGAACGTTTCCCGTATCGAGTGAAAGGCAGTTGCGCTGTTGTTCACGCGTACGTCGCCGGTGAAATCTTATAAAATTCGACACATTGACCGACGATCGAAAGAAAACTTTCGTAATAATATCCCGGAATGGAATAACAAGGGAAAGTAAATCGATTCTTTTATTATGCTCAAAGAGTAGACCCTTGGGTTAGGGCTTGAAATGCTATTTTTATATACAAAAATTACAGCCTCCTTTTACTTTTACTTGTGTACTTAATAAACGAATTTCTTACCGCCAACACAAGATGTAAAAAGTTCTCGTGCTCGAATACGTACAACCGCTTTTTGCGATTCTAATAAAACGTACTGTACATAATGAGCCCGATGAATGCTCGCAATAAAATGTAATTTTACCTCGTTTCTAGACGTCTAATATATCCGAGAAAACTCGATTTACAAGCGTAGAAAAGGAAAAATCCGAGTGCATTAAAGTACTGTTAATACATAAAAACAATGGCACAACGCACCGAGAGAAATGGATTTTTCTAATTGAACGTGTGATTTCACGTTTAACCCGGAAATTTTAAGCACTTAATATATACTACTTTTGCTCAGCCGATGCTTCTAATTACTTATTGAGAGGGTTAATTGAAGAATTTTAAGCCTCCAATTCTTTAGGAATCCGATCGGTCGATGCGGTGAAGCTATTTTTCGCTTTCGTAATTGGTTTAACAAACTGGCAAAAAAAATGGCAATAAGAAGAGTAACAAGTATAAGCTCAATTTCAAGAATTTCATTTGCAGCTGCAATGTTTACATTCAAAAAAGCATAAATAAATCTTACAACTTATCATGGCACGAGTAATCTGCAAAATAAATAATGAAAATTGTGATCGAACTGTGTTAACGATATCGTTATATTACCGGAGAATCTTTTTTATGGCTTGCAGGCAAGTATTGAATTTGCTGTATATCAAAAGATTTGTGGATTTTTCAACATCTTTATCTAAATATTACCTTAACGCTTAAAATGGCGGGAAAAAAGAAAAAAAAAAAAAAAAAAAAAAAAAAACAATATTATTCCAAACTGTAAAAAATTGTTGAAAAACGAATGACAACGCGTTTGATAATTTAATGGTGCAATTATTTAAACGAAAAAATAAGGGTTATTATGTACAATTTATATTGACAATTTGAATTCTACTGATTCCATATCATCGCTTCAATGCATTAGAAATTAATTAGTACTTGGGTTAATGTGTAATTCCTACACCTATCGTATGACAAACGGACGGTGCTTTAAGCTGGTTTTATTCGAATCGCTTAATATTTTTACTACTTAATATTGAATTTCCGGTCATTTTTACTTTAGCTTATTCTTTGTTAAGAAGCAATAACTTTTTATCAGTTAAACGTTGTACAAGCATAAATTTATACCACAATTAAACGAATCATATATTTAAATGTGATTTTTGAGATATTTTTTATTGCATCCGTAATAAAATTAAATCAAAATAAATACACTAGAGATCTTATCTCTTGAACATTAATAGCGTAAGAAGTAATTCGAGTAATCGTTTATAATTTTTAACTATAAATTAAATGTCTTGGAACGTAAAATAAGAATTACAAGGTTATTAATTATCCGAAGGTTTTGGATCCTCGATGAAATGCCGCAATTGCGGGAAATCTTAAACTTCAACTAGTGAAGTTACATACCGAATAGCAATTCATATTAAAACTTATACTTAATCGATAATCAACGAGTTCGCGATCAATATCTTCGATGTAGCAAACGTTGGCGCAGACTCGATGTGACTCGCTTCTTCTGCTGTTCATTCGTATTTTCGAAACAATTTTAATTGGATTTCACGTACAAATTCATAGGAGTACATCTACTAAAACTGTACAAAGAAGCACCTAATGGTGCTCGATAACATTTGTTAAACAAAAATATGCAGAAGAAAAAATCGAATAACAGCCAAAGCATGAATATTATCAGATGAAGGTACATGCAACTAAAAATTTTATTTTTGTTGCAATAAATATTAAATAACAAGTAAAGATACCACGCGAACGCTTTGAGTACTGGCAGAATATTGCAAAGTATCGATTGTAAATCCAATTAATGCTTTAAAGTAGCTATAATTAGAACTCTTTTGAATAAATAATGCTCAAAACAGATGAGGGCTAGTAAATAAATTCAATGTTTGTAAATTTAAAAACAAGACAGAGACGTCAACGTCAAATTGATATCTTAAGCAACTTGAAATACGCGATAAATTACAAGATAATGAAAAAGTGATAAAGCACAAACGATATCAATAATATTACGTAGCATATCCAATCATTTTTAGTTGAAAAGGTGAACACTATATATATATACGAAATTGGATAAAAAGGCGAAAAATAACAATAGTATTTTTAAACAAGAAAGATGAGATTGCATTAGAAAAAGCACCGGGCAAAGTTCTGAAAACTTTAATTAATCAAAATAAACGTTTGCAAATGGAATACCTGAGTAATCTACACATGACCTTTACTATAAATCAAAATTGTTATAAAAAAGATAGAAATGGTTTAATTAGAAAATAAGAAGACTAAGTTAAAAAAAAAAAAAAATTAAACTGCCACGAGTCCTGCTGAACACTATAATTTTCTAGAATTATTTATTGACACTAACGAATTAAAAGCCAATAAAGCTTCAATAATTGATAAGATAACGTTTTATTTCATTAAAGCGGAGTGGTAACCTTAGTTTATAAAATTCAGAACCTTGTCTGCACTATATAGGATAACGATGTTATATCCAAGAAATGTAGATAGTCAGTTATCACACCATAGAAAACGATGATAAAAACGTGTTTAAATAATTATAGATATTTTTAATTATTTTCGATGTACAACAACGTTCTCATTCATATTTTATCACCAACATCTATCTCCTTTATCCGAAGATATTATTAAAAATTATTAATAAAGATGCGAGCATCACAGGTAGAAAAACAATTCGAAGCTTCGCCGTTACGTTTTACTAGAGAAAAATTGCGATCTTTGCAAAGTGGTACACGTACTATTTATAGATTTTATTGAACCTCCTTAGATTACATTAAAACTAGGAATAGCAACTGGAATAAATCAGATTTTATGCGTGCTCGTTGTATTAATTAGAATAAAAAATTATCAATATTAATAAGACGAAAAATTACAAAATGCGCAGCTTTAAATTTATTTAAGGATATCGCTAGAGCTGCTAGGCTCTATTATCTAAATAGATAATAAAAACAAAAATGAATTTACTTTCAATTATTAACGTGGATGTTCAGTGGTATTTGTAAATTTGCTCGCTTAATATCCAATACCATTATCGTTGCATGCTTACGCACACGAACAAAAATCCAGATTATAACTAAGTATACAATCCTGTATAATTAAGCAATAATATTAAACTAGTTTAATATTATTCGCTTTAGCTACGTAAATAAAATTGAATAGCTAAAACTAAAGAATGTATAAAGCTTTAATATTGATACCTATTACACTAACACCTAAGAATGCTTACAAGAATACATATTCATATATTCGTACGGATTTAGAAGGAAATTAATTCAAGACTAAAGGTAAAAAAATTTATTACGCCATTCAAATTATGGATAACGGCGATCTCATTGTTATACAACAGGATACACATTGAGTCGTGTGAAAAAAAAGAAAAACAACTAATCTTGGTTAAAATTTGTAAAAAAGGAAAAATACCAGATTGTAATTAATAATTTGAATAGTCACATTCATCATCGTTGCAACTTATAAATACAAATTCTTCAACTAAAGCTGTTCTCCCGCCGTATATAAACCATTTAATACGCACGGTTTGTTTAAAAATTACGTTCGATGATTCTACAAAACGTCGATTTATTTTAAAACTTGACTAGAAGCTACGATCTTGCAAACGAAAGAGATCGAAACTTCCTTTTCTATGTAAATTACATCTAATCGACAAGCGTTAAGAAATGCTTCTTTTTTTACTCAAGATTTAATATTTTATTTTTAAGGCACTATAAAACCTTAATCTTCTTGTAAACAAATGATGATTTACCTTGAGATAAAAAATTTAATTTGGATTCCTTGGGATTATACTAATGCATAAACGCACGAGTTTCATGAAAAATATCTAAGCCTTTATTTAATATTTCTTCGGTAATATAACTTGTCGAACAATTTTCTAACCTGATATTATGATGCTCTTGCCATAAATTTAAGTCGCATTCGTGTCGCCTGCACGTAAATTTGTCATTTTGATAATGCGATGGTGCAATCGATATGTCGGATGCCTGCATTGCCTTATTAGCCTCCTTTACAATCTGGAGCATATTTTATGAATAATAATGGAGATTGTGTTCGCAAATTATGCCTTCTTGAGTTCTAATTTTTTGAAGCCTTTATATAACATAAAAGAGAATTATCTTGTTACTACTATTACCTTGCGTGAATGCATAATTTGATAGAAGGAAGAACAAATGAAAAAGAAAGCTTGATTGTAATACACTTTTTAATGAAAAGGAAAACTTGCTCTCTAAAAAACATTTTTCTAATCGCACATAAGGCATTAATCGCAAGAAATTATTTTAAAAATTTCACGTCAAAATTGAAGAGAATTTATTTCTACAAAGTAGAAATAGGATTAACCCATTATACGTCTGTTTATTTCTTATATTGAACAATACGATAATACACAAAGGCTGACGGATGCGATTATGCAAAAGATAATGGTGTATTCGTCTTTTGTAAATGGTCATAAAATACAAATGAGTGCAGCGTAAAGATTGCAGTTAAGTAATTCATCTTCTAATTAATTTAAATAATGAAACGAATGAAGGATAAGTTGAAGAAAATTAACATGCATCGATCCCAGGTAATGAAAACGTAAGAAAAGTAAGAAGATAAGTGTTGGAGGAAAGCAATTAAATTAGAATCGGATATAAATAGTTGCTATGAGAAGGAGCAAGAATAATCTAGTATTATAGGCTTTTAATCAGTGTTTATTTCAATTTTTTTTTAATTTTAATATGTGTTCTTTTAACAAATAAATAACGTTTTGTGAAGTCGATGATAAAACCTCGAGAGTATTTAAAAAAAAAAAAAAAAAAAAAAAAAAAAAAAAAAAAAAAACCACCACTAATATGATTATTAGAACCTACTATCCTAATTGCAAAAATAATAAGTACGGTTGTTTCAACGACTTTAATGCCCCGCATAAACATATATTATATATGTTTATGAGTACAATAAAACTTTCAAATAATACTTACAATACCCGTTACTCGTAACATGATAAGATTATGCTAATTATCTTAAATTATGTTTTAAAAAGTTAATTTAACCGACACATATTTAAGAAAAAATGGAAATCGTTTATCGTTTTTGGTCAAAAAATAAGATGAGTTACTAACTTTTGAATGATAGATATAATAACGTTATCATTGGGACAGAACTACAATCATTTAATTAAATTTTTTAATTTGAAAAGTCATTGCAATCGATGCGTACGCATTGAATAACGCGTTTCAGCTGAAGTGCGTAAAATAACGCGCTTAAAGATTGCTAATTGCTGATCCTAAAATACAATTTGTGAAAACAAAGCGATCATATTTCTTAATTAAAAGGCTATTAAAATTTCGCGCACCTTCTTAACAATGCCCTGGTTTAATTAAAAGGGATCGTTCAAGGATTTTCTATGCATCTATTCCAAATATCTTTAAAATATTCAGATATTTGTTAAGTTGATGATATCAAGTGCTACAGCATTTATTGTCCACGAATAAGAATTTTTAATTATGCGTCAAAGGTAAGCAATATCACGAAAACAAATTTAACAAATTTTCCGGATAATTACCAAAAAATTCTTCAAATTTTTATTATATTTCAGTACATATTACATAGTCGTATACGACTGCCTACAAAATAATATGAAATATAACAATGCAAACAAAGTATTTTGTTCGTTTTAAATTGAATTCTCAAAGTATGTGTTCAATTTATATGTAAAATAAATTTGTATGTAAATTTATAGAGACAACCAGTTGTTTGACAACCTTACGACATCCCGAAGAATCGCATTTTGGTGAATTTATAGATTTGAGTAGCTGAAAGATTCAGATACTTTTATACAATCAAGTATTTTTATATCTGGCGATTAGTAAATAATGGTACAGCACAGTTTAAAAGTTAATTCAAGTAATCGCGATTGGTTCAACGTTGCTATTCATAAAAATAATAACGCCTTATTTTGAAAATAATAGACACTGAGGTTTTGGAATACAGTGCTACAGGGAGAAAATAAATAAATTTCATTTAATTCCCTGTACTCGTTTTGATAAAATATAAAGAAGCCAAATAGCTCCTTCCGTAACTGCTTTCGTAGATCTTCAACTTCAGATTTCCTAAAATTCCTTCGATTGATAACTTAACTTGGCTGCACGAACGATGCAGCTGTTGCATTCTCCAATTTTTCGGAAAAATGAATAGCCATGTGAGAGCCATGTGACCATTTCTATCAACTTTTCTTTGAATGTACATCTACACTTCATTCGCTTTTCGATATTTCAAAGAAAGAAATGAATTTAGAAGAACGGTAGTCATTTCCTCTTTTTCTTCATATTCCGATCATTCCTACAGGATTTTTAAAAAATTTATCGATCGAGTATTCGTTATTTTCTGTAGAATATTATTTAAAAATTACTGACGAGTTGTCCCATCCACTTTTCAAAAGATAAATGAAGTTACCAGGTGCGTTTTTTTTTTTTTTTTTTTTTTTTTTTTTTTTTTTTTTTTTTTTTTCAAGAAAAGTTTGAACTTATCGAAATGCGTATTTTTAAACATTTGTCGGCGATTCGTTTATTTGAATAAGCTTGCGAAAAGTTTCATAATTGAAAGTCAATAAACAAGTTGTACGCTAAGGTACCAAAGCAAATGAGATAGAGTTGGAAAATACTGCAATTTGGAATGTACAATTTGAACGATGACATTCCATTAAAGCGTAACTAGACCGAATAACAAACGCGGTATTTTCTTTATCGATCGTACTTAATAGTAAATCTTAAACAAAATATCTAAAGGAAATATAATTTAAATGCTATTTCACACATTCCGCCGTTATTATAACTTTGAATTCCCTACTTGAGTTTAAGAATAGATAGAAGCTTACAAAATCGTAATGGGAGCACTCTGAAGAAAATTATGAGAGCTTAACCAGCGAATCTTTAGAAAGATTTGCTTCCGATAGCCGCGACTCCAATGGAGGACACTTTAAAATTGAATTATGTAGCCAGATAAAATCGTCCGACTCTTCCCACCACTCCGATGGTCATGGTACTCGAGAAACCAGCCAAACCGTTGGTGCGAGACATTGAAATTTAATATCCGAGGCGCTGACTAACTTTTGGCCGAGATGTAGTCAAGAAAAATCGTTTCTCCCGAGGCACATGAAACACGCGTGTTATCGTCGCTCGCCAAAACTACTTACCGATCACGGAACACTCTAACTTTCGGAGCAACCCTTCGTCATTACTGCAAGGATAAAAGGAAAAATAATCCGAGGTTCGCATCTGTATAGCAACAGAATTGATAATCATGTTTTCGGCGATAAAAGCCAAAGAAATCCGTGACCATAGAAGAGAGGGAGAGTCGTGTAGATGAATAGTCACAGGGATTTGCAAGACGGGGTGGAGAAAGAGAAAAGAAACAGCTAAAAATGGAAGAATTCTAAAGAAATGCTGAAACGCGAGAGAGAAGGTGAGAAAAATAAGACGAGGCTGAGAGAGAGAGCGAGAGAGAGAGAGAGAGAGAGAGGGGGGGGGGAGCGATACTTGAAAAAACCATAGAAAGTAAGAAACATGATAATGGGAGAAATATAACACAGTGCAGAAACTGAGAATCTGAATCATTTCTGAGACCGCAATGTTTGCTAAGAAGAACATATTTCGTTTCAACGACTTTAAAGTACCCTTCATATATTTACTTGAAATTTTGTATGTGATTTATTATACGGAAAACTAATAAATATGGTTTTATGGTTTTAAGTTCTTTTTATTAAAACTCTTGTATGGTTACAGAATCATACGATAGAAGTCAATGATTTCCTTCCCCTCGAAGCAAGTCATATTATGTTTTGTCTGTACCGGATGGAGAAAAAGTTTTTAAATTTAATACATATATATATATATATAATACTATTCGTGTAATAAATTGATTTAAAATTTCATATCCATCTTTGTAAGTCCACACTCGCCCCCACACATACGCAAACGTTATGTGCTATTCGTTGTTTCGTCCCAATATTCAGTATTTACATTTGTACGAATTCGGGTATACAAAATATTGGAAAACGTTGTATAATTTTTTATTCAATGGCTCGTGTTACTTCGCGTTACTTCGCTTTTAATACTTTTTACTTTCAAATATTTTCAATATTATCGAATAAACCTTGAAAAGAGTAAATCTGAAAGATCTTTGTACGCTTCCATTATAAAATATTAATATACACTGATATAAAACCCTGTACTAATACAGCGGGTAAAAAATGTACATATACAGGATAAAAAGCCGTAGTCACGAGATTAAAGTGAAACCGTTCGGTAACAGGTAAGAATTAAAAAAAATTTCCTTACGAAATCTGTACCTTCTATCAGCTTTATACCCTCCCACCCTCTTTCATTATTAAATTCGGCGTGTTCTTCTATTTTAAATATACGCACAATTGATGCAAGAATTTTCCTCTTCTTCCAAATACACACTTTTTTAGAAATAATTGGCAAGTCATTCACCCGTCATTCGCTATCGTATGCATCATTAAATCCTAAATTACGACTCTGTTCCCCAACGCGTCAAATGTTCAAAAAGTTTATCCCAAAATGTACAAAACTAATTATTCATACCGTGCCGTTGAATATGTTTTAGCTCATTTTAGATAATTCGTTGTAAAAGGTTGAGGAAATTCTTTTGATCACGGCCACTATTCGGCTCTTCGTTTAATTCAAATTTACGTGGAATTCCCAAGAACAAAGCAGCGCTACATTCGTATTTTGTTATTCAACGAAAATATAGGTTACGCCATGGACACAGTAGTATTCGGTTGCATTGAATACATCGAGCTAGGTTATCGTTAAATAATATACCACTTCCGCGATTTCAGCTTAATTCAAAATTTGTCCGAACTGTCATTTTAAAGGATAGCATCCGAGCTCGACGTTAACGAAGGACCCTTTTAATTAGATTTCTTTTAACCCTCTAAATACATCGTTCAAAGGCTTCTTTTATCTTTTTCTTCGCAGTAGTCGATGTATTTTAGTCGGTAAAACCGTTCATCGATGAAACACTTCACATGCGAGCATTCGCATGTTTCCGTTTAGCCTCAAGAGCCTTTGTGATTCGCACAGCGCTTATTTCAATGCGATCTCCATCATTCCAAACGCTCTGTGGTATCAAATTTTTTCTCCGATAAATACGCGCTCGAGAGAATGTTAACTTCACGATGTATCGATAAAATTTATAAATATATCGTAGGATGGGAATCGATATGCCGAATCGACGCACCATCTTTTAAAATATTAAATCCTCCAGGATTTGCAAGCATGATTTACCGATAGCGTTATCTGCGTAGCCATGCACTTGCGCATGCGCGCGAAACGATTGAACAATTGATCAAACGCGGATTAAACGAAGAAAAAAAGCATCGCTGTCGTCGCTTAAAGCTAATTATAACGAATCTGGCAAAAAACATTATTTCCTCAGAGATGCGAGTCAACAAAATTTTATTATCGTATCCGGTAAAAATTAAAACGACGTTCGATTCGAACGAGCGTTCGAATTTTTTATGTTTTAAAACGAACGTTACTTCCGCGCGTTTTCCATTTTTCGCACAGAGTCGTATTTAATGGCAAACTTTTCAATCGAAACATTTATATCTTTATACGATACTTTTAAGTTCTTGGTAGACATGCGTACGAATGTCAAACATCCGACAATTAAAAGTGAGGTTCTTTGTAAGTACGAGTAATAAAATGCAAAAACGAATATTTTGAAAATTGGAAATTCTCGAACGTTCTATCCAAGCTTAAACACTTCATACGATAATAATAATAATAATAATAATAATAATAATAATAATAATAATAATAATAATAATTCACGATTTACATATCGAGCAATTTGTATTTGCTCGAGTACGCCGTATTAAAATATGAAAAGGACGCGAAACGCGTTGTTTGTTTCGTCTCCAATCGATCCAACGAGCAATTTCGCGTTTACCATCTGCGAATCTGCCACGAATTAACCGAGGCATTGTTTCTCGGTTCATCCAACGCAGTAACGCGAATAACGCGAAATAAGCCGTAAAATACAAGTCAAACGTACGGGCTACGTAATGCTTTGGCTTTCGAATAACGAAGCTTTTCAACGCGATAACGCCCAGAAACTCAACTACTTATCGACAAAGTGTATTCGCATCCTAAACCCCGTTGACGACAACACTTTCACGATATTTAATATTAGCAATTAATAAAATTAACAAGCGCAAGTCCGTTTATTTATTTCTCTAGCGCGTTCGTCGCGACGTCATCCTTACCTTCGAAGTAAAAAAAAAAAACAAGAGCATAAATTTAAAAACTTACCGTTGAAATCTCCGATTTATTAAATTAGAAATAAGATCGTCGCCGTCGCATCGCTCTTGGTGAATGTTGCATTAAATAAATAGCGCGTAATAAAATTTGCGTTGAAAACAATCGGACTCTTCCAGGAAGCTTCTCGATGAAATGGAACGTCGGTTAACAGGAGGTTGGCGCGAAACTCTCGTTCCCGTCCGCTTTCCGGCGTTCGAAGACTTTACGTCGTCCTTTAAAACTAAAATTCGTTCATCGTGGCCAATGGCTTTGGCGGAACGAGAGTTGGCGCTTCTTAGAATTCGGACTACGCGCCAAAGAGTAAAACGCCAGATATGGAAAAGTACGTGCCACTGAACTTTTAAAATGCTCGTGTGTGCGCGCACACGGCAATATGGGTGAATTTCCGCAGAGCCGAGAAGCTCGGATTTACGGGGATATGCGCGGTAGGGGAGATCGAAGACAAAATGGCGAATCACGAAGGGCGAAATATCGCGCGGAGCGTTTTTTCGTCGAAGAAGTGGCGGTAAATGAGGCTTACGCAAGTGGTTGCGTAAAAACAACGGAAAAAGGAAATTTTGACGCGCTCGTGACGATGACTTTTAACGACATCGGGAACAAAGGTGGGAATGGGACGAGCTGGAAGAAAATGAGCTCCAACGAACCGCCCCGACATTCGACTTTCGACGACCAGAGGGAAGATTTTGGAGCGGAACGATCGTCGGGCATAACCTCAAAGTTGCGCGTTCCAACGGGAGGAGAGCTGAACTCCTGTCGCGCTTCTATCGCCATCCCGAGTTGAATCCCACCCACACTGGGAGGTACGAGATTCCTCGATTCAGCCGAAAACACATCGTCTCTCCCAAAACGGCGCGACGTCTCGTTAAAAGCCGGGCGACGAAAGAAAAGGCTCTTTCCTTCTCCCACGCTCGCGGCACGGAAAAGGGTTCGACGAAAAGTTTTCGGAGGCGAGCGAGAGGATCGCCCGGGTCGGGGTCGGGGTCGGGGTCGGGGTGTGTGTGTGTGTGCGTGCGTGCGCGCGCGTGTGAGGAGCCGAAGCGGTGGGGGCGAAGTCGACCGCGCGCGTGTCCGTGTGTTTGCGCGTTGGTGTAACCCGGGGGGAGTCGCGGCGCTGTTGCCAAGCGGAAATCACCGATCGTCACGCGAGCGTCGCTCGTTCCATCCGCGTTTCCCTCTGCCCCATCACCCCGTGCCCGGGGAAATGCGAGTAAAAGGAAGCTAATTAAAGAAAAGCCAACGCCACTCCCGAGCGCGTACGCGACGGGACATTAGAGTTTAGATTTAGATGCCGGGGGGCCCCGAAGCGCGTGTCTTTGTCCTCGGGGCTCCTCTCGCTCGCGTCCCGGTCGTGCGAGTCGAAACAGGATAAGTCACGAGTCACGACGGTCCAATGAATTCACGCCGGCTTCCAAGCTTCTCGCGCGTGCTGCGACTTTTTATTTTTCTCCCGAGTGACGATGTCTCCGAGCGCATCTTCCGCGGTGGCGTCATTCGACGCAACGCCTGGAGCCGTGTCCCGGGTGGCGCATCTCAAGGAAATGAACGATTTCGCGCGCATCGCAATCTGCGTAATAAGTTGTCGGAATTCGCAAGTGGACGCGACGTTGAATAATCGGGCGAATCGCGCGCGTCCAGGATCGGGATATCCTATTGGGCGATAGGAAAAATTCGCCTTCTCGCACACCTTTTGTAAAATTGTCGCATCCGGGAATTGATCTATTTCTGCTGTAATTGGGTACAACATTTTCTGCATAGCCAGAAATTAGATTAGGCAAAAAATCAAAAAATCGAACGTAACGATAAGGTGAGAAATTGAAATGGTGCTTATGCGTAAACATTTCTTAATAATGGTTTGTAAAATTTTTGATTGCGAATAATATGTATAATATTGACAAAAATCCGCCTCTCGATGTATTAACATTTAGTTGTGAAAAGAATAATATCAATTAACGCGATTCTTGTACGTCGACAAAGCTGTCCTCCAACGATCGAATCAAAAATTTATCTCTCGTTTCATTAGCCTTATATCAATGTGTCTTTCAACGAGAAAAGTTTCATTATTTTATACGATAATGATAATTGGTAAAAATATACAAAAAATAAACGAATAGCGAGTTCAACGTTTCATCACAGCGTAAACGTAATTAATTTAGGTAAAACTGCCGTTAAGGTCGTCAGAGACGACTTTAAAAACACCCGTTGATTAACATTAAAATCCAAACGATAATAATCATTGAGAAATCGAAATTTTTTCTCGATAAAAAGTCCATCATAAGAACAACGCACTTTATATCTATACCAACGTCGAATGTACGCACACGCTTACCTTCGTTTATAATTACATATCTCACATTACTGAAAAAAATAATTTATAAAAAGAAATTTCTTTCGGTACACATTTCTCGGGTCAACGATTGTTTTCTGTACGCCTGCGTACTACGAACGCTAAAGTTGATCTTTAAAGATATTTCTTTAATTACGTATTATTTTATTAAAAACGTCGATTTACCGTTACGAAATACGTTACTGTACATACGAGTAACGCAGTCAAAGAAAGTTTACGCAATACTAGCTAAGAGTTATTTAACGTTATATTATTAACAAACGTCAACCGTATAAAAGAATTTTCCGAGAGATACTGTAATTTATTAAGAGAATAGAAGAAGAAAAATTCCCTGCGCATTAGCTGTGTGGGATGATGTTTTACGAACAAAATATTTTTAAAAATAACGTACACGACTTTCTCGAGCGCTCGCATAATCTATTAATCATGTCAATTGTCGTAAGTTTTCCCTATCGGCATTTTTTGCTTTTTTCCTTTTTTGCTGCATCGTAATAATCTGTGCAAAGAAAAAGAAAATGCCTCGCGTATAACTCTACCGATAGTTGAAGCGCAGCATTCGAACGAACCGTCCTATGCTTAAATATTGCTTTAAATATAAAAAGTAACGTAATAAAAAATTTAATTTCCAATTTCTTCAACGTCGCTCTATACGTACTCCTGATGCCGATTACACGAGGATTTTAAATACCGAACGTTGGAGCACAAGAATTAAGCGAACCAAGTTTCCGAATTTTGAAAATGTCAACCTGCGTTTCGTTTCACCCGCGTTACATCGCGTATTCCAAAGTGCCTAAATAATTCATTAGCTGCGAATGTTGATGCGAAAGTGAGGCGATACTACGCGAGCATCCTGATAAAGGGGACGTAAAGAAAGAACGGAGACGATGCAAAGTGTCAGGTGGTGCACCGGAGGCAGCGCTCGGAGGGACCGGAGGGACAAATGTCGAAGGAATCTCTGAATTCGATTGTAAAGTGCGCCAAGTGACGCACAGAGCGACACGCAACCGATCCTGACAAATGAACATCCGCCCTACGCAATGCTCGCAACCCTCGCCGTCGTCGTCATAGCTCTTCGTCAGGATTACATGCAGCGGTGTCCAAGGGCTCTACTCCGCAAACAATGGTATCCCTCGGGTCTCCCTTCGCGAACTCGCTCAACCTGCCAAAGTACTTCGGTGTCCTGGGCTTCGACCGCACGCCTCGCACCGTTACCGTTAACTTTTATCGGCGGCTCGCATTTATTATCGACACTCGGCGAAAGAGAAGAGCCGACCGCGAGGAAGACTATGAGGGGGAAGGGCCACGTCATCGAGAGAAAGTGCAATTTTCTTTCTCGAGTGCCGGCTACAATCTTAGCAGGATCATATTATCCTTTAAAGTTTGACTCGGCGTGGCTGGGGAAAGCTGAAAGTGCGGAAGTGCTCTCGTTTCTTCGCGTATGTCGGCGGTGCACCGAATGGGGTGGAGCGGAGGGCTGGAAGAGAAACGATTACGAACGATTTTGCGTCTCGTTTAACCGTAACGTAAAATGTAAAAGTTGTCCGTTACACGTACCGAGCGGTTATTTTTGTTCGTAACAGTTTTTTCTCAAAATAGCCGACGGGCGCATGCGATTCCGAGAAATCTAGGAAACACGCGAGAAAGTACGCAGAAGGTACGTTGTTAGAAGGTAGGCTTTGAAATTTCTAGCACTCGGTGTTCGAGTGTCAACCGCTGCCTGCCAACGACGTCCTGGGGAGGAGAAATTATTTAAAATTTTGAAAGACGACGTATTTTTGTGAAGCGATCCCTTAAGGACACTTTTAAGACTTTTTTTACCGTGCCGCGACCTTTCAATGCGCGTTTATTATCTCAGCAAAAGCACATTAAAAGAATCGTCATTTACAATGGAAATAAAAGTTTTATTTACGCGTTAAAGCGTAGCACATATACCATGATTGATTTCCATCGCGCAATCGACTTGAGGTCTTATTTGCGCGCGCGCGCGTGTGTGAAATCGCTTACAGGGGTCTTTGATAACGGTACAAAGCTCTTAGCTCCGTCATTTTCATTTGCGTAAATTAATGTCTTATCTTGAAAGGAAAAATGCGTACGTACAAGGGAGTTGTACCGAGAGCTTGGGAGAAAGTTGCGGCATGTACTTTAAAAGCGCGTAATTAACGTTTGCACACTGCGTGACCGAGAGATGCGATGATACGTCGATCGAAGCAATTAATGCTCAACGCACATTTATAATTATTTATCCACAACAGTCGTTGATAGCTGCAAAAGTAATACTGTTTGCATCGATCGTCAAATTATAGATACGCTAAGCGACGTTGACGTTCGCTTAATTACGAGCGCTAGTTTAATCATCGTCGTACAAGTTAAATCTTTGTTGTATCGATCGCGTAATTTCGAGAGCAATACGCACACTCGGGCATCTGGATCAAGATGGACCCTATAAAAATGCCATGCTAAGGCATTCGAAGCATCGAGCTACTTCTGCCAATGGAAAAAAAAAAAAAAAAAAAAAAAACGAGTACGATTACACGTCAACACAATTAGTAAACGCGTATACACGTACACTTGGAATTCGCAATTATACGGCGGTATAAAAGACATTTACAAGCCGTCCAAAGGCGTTTGCATTTATGCTTAATAACGCACGTTCGCGCCTTTTAACTTCAGCAGCTTTTTTTGAAATCCAAAGACGAGGAAAATATCACTAATTTTTCGCAACCAGAAAAATCAATTTAAAGTTTTAACGTTCGTACGAAAAGGAAAAACTACTCGTACTTGGCCGAGTTATTTCCCGAAGCCAATCGATCATCAAAAAGGGTGGCAACAAAAGAAGCTTCAACGAAAGCTCCAGTCGTTGTCGGCCAAATTCTGAGAGGTACACGAAGTTCAAACACGAAGTTCAAACACGAAGTGTTATGGAATCCGCGTTTCGCGCGAAACGATATCGAAGAAAACTCTACGACGGTGATAGAAAGTGCCTTCCTTCCGAGACGGTAGCGGTAGCGCCTCGCTTAATGTGAACGACGAACAAAAATGTCCAGGCAAGCGCGGATGCAAAGTCGACGTAAGCGCAAGGACATCGTCGGGACCAAGTCTAAAATGCGAGGAGGAAGGACAGCAGCAGGTGTCGCGTAGCGGGCGAGTCCGCAATGTTGCGCGTAAAGCGGAAATGACGCGCTGGGAAATAAGTCGCATAAGTGAAATCCCAGAGCTGAAATAACAGAGCGAAAAACAAGGCGACACTTTCTCGTTATGCCACCGCTGTCTCTTAAAATTGACGACGCGTTGCTTCGTTCGCTCGGGTAACGAATAAACGCCCGCAAGACACGTCGACGTATTTCCCATTATTTCCCGACTCGCCGTCAATTCTTATTATCATCCATTCGACTGTTATCGTGACGCTAATGGGGCGGTTCGTTATGCAGGCACCCCGTGATCGTTACAACTTATGGGTATGGACGCTGTTAACGACAGGAAGAAGCGAGGAGTTCCCTAATACGCTCGCAAATTACATTTAGATGAATAATGTGTGGTGGGAGAAAATTTATTTGTAATTGCGGCCCGCGATGCACATCGTGGCACATTTGTAATGTGCCAAATTTGCGCCTTATGTTTTCCCTTCTTGTACTTTCACTGCATTCATGCAAGCGGAATGAGAAACGTACAATAATTATCGAAATAATTATTACTTACGAACGCGAGCGCCATGATTTTTAATTCTTCTAAGTGTATTACGAGTCATTGCGCAGATATTGCGCGAATCCATCGTGGATGGTGCTTCTGTGGGGCATCGAACTTTTATAGTCTTTGATTAAAAATTCTAAGCCCGCAAAGATTAACGAGCCAGTTATGAAAAAATTCCTGTTAACGGTAACGCATTAATGGCTTTCGCTCGTTAATCTTATCCTTCAAGGACTCGATGTCATTGATACGATATAAATGACAATTTCGTTATTAATGGCGGCAAATTTATTGTAAATATCAAGCAACGCGTCGAGCGACGTATATCGAAGCGAACGCAATACAATAGAAACCTTTGAATTTTATTTCATTGAAATTTTCGTCGTGTCATATCATCGGAGCGTACATACTAATTGTAGTACTGGGTGTTTGACGGTAACCTAAATAATTCCACAAGATCTCTGACTAAGAAAGCACAGTTAAATTTCTCTTTGGTTTGCGTATGAGAAACATAATTGGAAGAATACTGTAAGACAATAGTAAGTTCTTAGCTGGAGGGGGGGAGGGGTGGGGTAGGTGTGTGTGGGGGGGGGGGCAAGGCGAGGGCGAGCGAGTGATGGAGCACAATATAGTTAGAGAGTAAAAATAAAGCTACGGACCCTAAGAGACACAGGCCGTGTACATCGTCCAAATTTAAATTAAAAGATAACAGCCAATATATTTTCCCCGGCAATGTTACTCTTTCGTAATAATAGATGGTTGGATCTTGAGCGATTATCAAGACGTATGGCGGTGCACTTAAATTATGTTTACACTATTTCACACAATAATAGCGTAAACACGTCTTAAAAATATTCGTTAAATTGTAATAAAAATTATGTCTCTGTGTTCGGGCGAGCGCACGAATGCCTCTGTGTGTGTGTGTGTGTGTGTGTGTGTGTGTGTGTGTGTGTGTGTGTGTGTGTGTCGTTCCATTGGCTTTTTAAATATAAATTTCAAGCTCTTACATTTTGTGTCTTTCCGGTGAGGAACAAAACGTAGCTCGTACGATGCGCCTTAGACGTGCATTTATTAAGGAAAATGAAGTAAAAACATCAAAAGTTGATTGCGATATTGCCGGCTTAGATTTTGAAAAGTGATAAATTATGAATAGTAATTTTAGAATTCACAAGTTGTAGTTTATTACGATTTCGTATTATTAAAAAAAAAAAAAAAAAAAAAAAAAGAAAAAAAAACTTTCGTTCTTACTTGCTCTCGTCGTAACTGTACTTCTTTGATAAAAAATTTAATTTTTTCCGACGATTATGAATTTACAAATTTCCGTAATCTCGCGTAAGTGTACTTTTAATCGTCAATCGTAACGGTTAAAAATATTCAAGTACTTGCAGAGGCTTAAAATAACGCTTAAAGTAAGCTCAAGTAGTTTACGCATCGCAGGGGTTCGCTTTAAGGATTTCTTTCGTCCATTTAACCTGGATAATTTTTGTATTAAATTATTTCTTAACTCAATTCGCTCGAAACCTTGTCATTTAGATAATTATGCGAATTCGTACTGTAACATAAGGTTTCTCCACTATTACCAAGACATATTTTTTTAAAACATCTTACATTACAGTACCCAAGTTTGCAATACCACTTCGAAATTATACTCGTGCTATTTTTCTCTCGGAAAATTATAAAACGAAACTCGTTCTTTATTCAGACTACACCGCGAATTGTACCGGAACATTATCAACTTTAAGCAATATTTATCTGTCTTGTAAGGTCTATATTTGCATATTTATGAAATAAACGTTCGGTTTCGCAAAGATATCTGAAATTCAATACGTCAAACATGACTTTTTTCTAATGCAACATTTACCAGTTTTAAGATTCCCTGCACTTTACGGTAAATTTGAAACCAACTCTGCATTACGTCTGCATATAATTGAAAGGCGATACTCGGATTATTACTCTATTGTTTCTTCGCAACATCGAGTTGTGCGTCGAAACTAGGAAATTTTCGAGAATTCGTCTGAAAATGCTTACCGGTGGTAGCTTTGTACTTCCTCTCTAACTACGTAAACTATCCGATCTTATTCCGATCGGGTGGAGCGAAACAGATTCAGGATGTATCGCGGACCTCATCAAGACGAGAGGTGTGAACCTGAACATAATTTCCGGCCTGTTCTTTGTTTCTCCAGCAGAATGCAGTTGGTGATTCTGTTTGGACTTGGAGCATAAATACGTATACAATAGAATGAGATAACCGAAAGAATTAGGCTACTTTTATTGCACAGTATGACGCGTATACTCTACGTGCTCGTGTCGATTGTTCTTGCGCCGCTGTCAACTCTAGCTTTAGCCAGTGTTTTTATTCCAGTTGTTATTCTGGTTTTTCACGCATTGTTAGTATCCCATTTCAAGTAATGCGAACGTGAAAGCTAGTTCTACGGTCTAGGTAGGTGAGGGGACGATATTTGATTTTGCAAACAAAGAATCAATACAACTTCAATGTAATAACATTTATCGTTCAACGTGGAAATTCATTATTCTCATCGTGCATCTGATTTCAGAGGATTTTCTTTTATTATTCTTAATATGCCACTCGAATTTCATTTTCACTTTTCTAACCTCGTTCTTTTTAGGCCGTACTCGTTTACGATTGTCGCAAATTTTAGAAAACATTTCCTTTTTTTCTTTTAAAAACGCTTATCCATGAAAAAGCGAACGCACCTGAAAAAATATATTATCGTAATTAAGCATAAAGGAAGATCAAAATTATCGAGTATTGTCGCGTGGAAACTTGTTTAAAACCAACAAGGCAAAGCGTTTCATCTAGAAGACTACCTATAATGAAAATGCATATTCAATCGGTAAAGAGCATTTAATAATCTCGATCATCCGAGAAATTTATTGCTACTTTTGACTATGAGCGATTGCCTTGGTGTATATATACATGTGTGCGTGCGCGCGCGCGCGCGCATTAATAATAACATATAAAGAATTAAAACTACTTTCTAAATATAAATAAAATATAAACCTAAGTAAACAGGTTTAAGTGATTATTGTCGAGAGAAATTAAGTTCTCTGAGTAAAAAAACAAACGTATTTTTTCACCCGATTATGAACTTTCATTCCTTCGTAAATATTAAAAAAGTGAATAGAAATGAAATACGATCCAGTGAAACTAATTTCATCCACTTATTCGAGCGTTAAATTTATAATTTTGCAAATTTTAACATGATCAAATAAAAATTTAATTTACCGAGAACGTCGATGTCAATAAGCAGAAATTTTCCAATTATTTATCATAATATTTTAATATTCACTTGGATCAATTATTCTCAATTTACAATAGTTTTTTCTCTTGACTCAAATTTATCGGACATGATTCGATTAACAAATACACGTTAAGTATTATAATTATCTTTAAACTGTCATTGGCGAATCACTATAACTGGTAATGAACACTTGACGCGATCGTCTCGAAAATTATTATAATTAATATAAGTAAAAGCTACCAACATTTACATATTAATCTTGTTTAATCAGAATTTATAATTGTTTTTCTTTTTTCAAAAGATCGAGACTTACGATTCGGTGAGCTGTGGGTCATCGAAAATTACGAGACATCGAAACGGAATTAAAAAGAACAATCCAGCCAAATTGATTTCATTGGTTGCTCTACTGATCAAGATTTGCATTTAAATCTGTGACATCGGGACATCGAAGAAACCGACATAAAATCATCGAGATTTTCGTCGATCGCAACGAATCGGTGCAATTAAGCAATTGACGGTTGTACCTCGACTTCGACGCCTTTAAACGATGCGGATTTTTGCTTATAATCGCGAGGATTCCTTCGTCTGTCAACTGCCCGTGAAACCCGAATTAAATTCAATATTACTTATTTTATCGTTAATAAAGTTTACTCGAGCGTTAGGCCGATGTTTTATCGTATTCTCGTGTATCTTTCCTCAAAAGTTAAAGGACAGTAAGTTACTGCAATCTCTCTGATAAGAGGAAGGCGCAAAGACAATTAACGTCGGCTCTTCATTCATCGAGCAAAAGCAACTCTAATTAAACATAATAATCCCTCGACTCGCGGTAACTCTATATAACCAATGTCTAGTCAGAGTCGTCAACATTTTGCAAAGCAGTCGGTCGGTACAATTAGGGCGACTCGACAACGACGCGTTTCACACGATCTCGACACGCTGACGCGACTGCCGACGAGGTTGTAACCCTCGAGCACACGACATCGGGTCTTGTTACCGTTGGTCTAGTCCCGCGATTTGCCAGGAACATCACGGACGTGATAGATCATCGAGTGATGTCCGATTGTTCGTGCTTGACTCAACGACGCCAAACCGTTCGATGCCCTAATACCCACGTCCGTGTGAATGTAAATTTTGTGTGCGAAAATTTGTGATAATTCGAGTCAAGTTGTTGAACGACATTCGTCAAATTGAATCTTCTTGCCGTTACTTTCTTTCTCGTGTTTTTCAACAAGAAATCTAAAGAAGTAATTTTGTCATTTGTACTTTAATTTTCCGTTTTTTGTAGTAATATGTGCATGGATATGTGCACAAAATATAGCGCTTACATTATTATAAAACAACGTTTCTATTTTGTCGACGATATTTGTACAAATAACAATGCAGATCTTAAAACTAACTGAGCAGCACTAGCTCACCTCATAGGACGTTTGTTAAATAAAAAAGAAATGTTACAGGCTCCTTGGTTAAACATTTAATTCTGATGCGACAAACGACGATAACTGTCCGTGGAATGATAGCAATAAGACTCATATTTATAATGGCAATTAAAAATATATTAAAAATAGATAGAAAATTTCGTAAACCATGGAGATCATTTCTCTTGCGCATCTAATAATAAAAGAACTCGAAATTATCTTCACTGCAAGGGTAAGGAAATGAAAGAGAAAACAATTTCAGTTCTCGGCTGGATACAAATACTTAAAATATTTGAGAGGCATATTACAATGGTAAATACAAAAAGTAAAAGATTCTTAAACATATCTTTGTTATTAATGTACTTTTAATTTTCACAATGTGTACACTAGAAGTTTATTCGCAGGATGCAAGAATAAATTATATTTTTTAAGGGAAAGATAAAAAAAAGTAAAAAAAACGACCAGCTATTAAGAGAGCAAAACTTCGCGGTTAATCTATAAACTGTAAATCGGAAGCCTTCGATTCTCATTAATATTACAAAAAACGCTGAATTTCATCGCTTGCTCTTTTCTTAGTTTTAAGCGAGGCATACATAAACGTATCAATATGCAGGCGAAATGCTGCACCGAAAGATTTTGGCTTAAACTAGAAAATTAAACGACGCTTTCTTTTCTCCCTCTGCATTGAGCATCACCGGCCACGAGGAGGCAAAATAAGCAAGTTCAATGTTTTAATTGTCAGAAGTTGGAATATCACTCTACGAATTATATGGGGAGGCTCGTCGAGAAAAGGGATCGTGCTTTGAATGCGGATCCACCGAGCACCGACGGAACGAACGTCACGCAGAACTCTTGATTGATGGAATTGCCAGGAAAATTGCTCCTCCATCACTATCGCCACTAATGGATCTAGTTAAAATGATCCCATTGGAACAAATCCAAAATCCGATGCTTAACAAAACGCCAGAGAAGCAAAAGCACGCGGTTCAAGGATTAATAGGAGCCGCATTAAAGGATCCATCGGTAGAACGTACGCTCGCAAGAAATTTTGGAGTACAGAGTACGAGATGTACCTTTACTCACTGCAGTGGTTATAAAGAGACCAGAGAAATGGGGGGGGGGGGACTATTTGCTGACTGGTCAAGCCGAACGAGATCACCTTGGTCAATCGAGTGGTTGGAAAGTAAACATCATTAGGAGCACCGAGAAGTGCTCTTTCTCCCTGGGACAATAAATTAGAAGAAAGTACTATTACTTTATCACGTGGCTACTCACGGGGACTTACAACTCGCTTCACAATTATACAGAAACGGAGTCATCAACAGCGCAGGAATTCTTGGACAAGCTCGATTGGTCTACAAACATCGACACACCGCGTCCATCAAGTTCGTTCCAATTGTCTTACCACCTCCTCTGTTGAGAACTTTTGGAGAAGGAAATCGTGCTCTTATCGCGGACTTTAAAGCAAGTCAGAAATTGAAGAGAATATAAATTCACGTCCATATCTAGAATTGTGTAATTCAATAAAAAGAGTCCATCGAATTAAGAGCTTCCGAAAACTTGTGTGCAGTGCACTTAAGTATCAGGAAGACTAACAGATCGACGAACTAACGAACAAGCGTCCTTAAAATTTTACACAATTTCTGACATAAAAAATCATACTCACGAGATAACCATACAGTAGTGGAATTGGACGTAAGTTTCCTTTAAATAATACAGTTTGCCAAGCGACAATTCTGAAACCCCCAGTCGTTTATTATTTGGAATCGATCCGATAAGAGGAGTCTTACAATAGTAAGCATAAAGATACCTTGGTATAAAAATTGGAAAATGTACTACCATTGGGAATAATGACACAGTCGTTGGCATTGAAAAGAAATTAATTGCAAAAATGGAATTAGAGCTGCTGACAATACGAAACTACGTATAAAAGAAAATATAAGAGGGAATTTTCGTGGGATGGTCTCTCTCTCTCTCTCTCTCTCTCTCTCTCTCTCTCTCTCTCTCTCTCTCTCTCTGTACCCTTTTCTAGTTCTGAAGTTTTCTAAATCTAAGAAACTCGCAGCCAATATTTATCGCAATAAAACTATCGCTTTAAATTTCTCTCACAATATCTACCAACACGAATTAAATACAGCATAACTTAAATATTTAAAGTCAGCTTACCAAGGCAGTTGAATCTCAAATGAAATAAGGCCGATACCAGTTCGTAATGCGCTCGTTTCTGTACCACGATCGCAATCGAAGACTAGCTAGCTCTACCTTTAATAAGGCTTCCTCTACAACGAGGTTCAAGGCCACAATTTAAGCGTCAAAATTTAAGTGAAATTATAGTGCAGCCGAAGACGGCTCAAAGATTAGGAAGACTGAGCTTTGGCTGCTTATGCGAAGATTACGTGTTACGTATGTAGTTACGAGCTTAAGAGAGTTAAAGTATAATGTGAATTGGATTGGGTAAAATTGGAAAAAGCGGGAAAGAATCTTCCATTAAGTGGTAATCTACCAAAGAAGACGAAAGAGAAGCGCAGTTACACGTATAATTGTTGAATTTGTCTCCTCTTAACGATCGACTAGAGCGGTTGAACCTGTCATTTTCTACCTTTTTCACTCTTGCACACATAAACACTCACATTTACTTAAAACATTACGATGAAAAATAGGTAACATTGATTAACTTTGTTAAACCTAGTGTATGTACCGTGCAATAGCAGTTCTGAAATCCTTTTTCATCCAATAGTAGACAATCTAGTTTTCTTTATCTTGTCTTCTTCAAGTTGTTCCATGTTATCGAACCATTTTCCTATCGCATTAAATATCTCAATCTAAATAAAATTAACGATGATAAAGACTTCGATTGTTTTAGCTAGTATCTGAAATTGAGCATCGTAACGTTTCCATGAATACTTTTATTTATTTTGCACTCCGATTACTCTCGAATGTAATGACCAACTGATGCTCTATTTAATGAGCGCGACAAATGTTTTTCCGTTGCCAAATGAATTTTCAATTTTCTACGATGTATTATCTTTATATCATATATTGGCGCTGAGGTTGCGTTAGGATGATTTTTGCTAAAATCCCGAGCCTAGGATTTCAAGAATAAGATTATCAGAGATAAGCCAACGATGAAATGATAAATTTTGCAGAGTTTGTTCTTATTGTTCTTTTTAAATATTTTTGTAGACAGTGACCACTGATATTATAAACACTTGAATATTTTCCGCTACTTGGCTTTTCTGTTTTCTCATTATTTATTGCGTTATTTCTCTCAATGGAACAATTAGCTGATTTTACTCTTTGTCTGCTATCGAATGAAATTGCAAATCTGCGCCTGTGCGTAGTTTTTAATCAACGGCAAATTCACGTGATTTGAACAACAATAGCGATAACAATTTCACGGTTAAAATTTATTTACAATAAAATTAATTTACAATTACGTGGTTTCAAATCAACGATTTTGTTCATTGACAGTATTGTTAATCATTTACATAAATTGTTATATATTACTACTTATGTTAATGTATATATGTACACATTCGTGCAAGGTTTTAAGCCTGTTAGAGAGATTATTAAGTTTACTCGTGCACTTGCATTACATATATAAAATTACTTAAGACGATCAATAATAAAGACTCGCTAGTCAATAAATAGATAAATAACATTTCTCATACCAAACTCATTAACATATTATAATAAATCAAGGAAACGAAACTTTCTCAACGTAATCTTTGGAATAAGAAGAAAGAAATTTTTCAAGGTTCACGTTCATTGTCCAAATCGATAAGAAAAAGCAAATAATTTTATTTCTAAAGATAAAGGGTATAAATATTTCATTAGATATTTTGACCGAAAGTTTCATTTATAAATCATTTCTTTAATACGTGAGGTTTTATCAATACAACTCGAAAAATAACCTCTTTCTTTTATTCCAAAGATGAAATTTATCTTGACTATTTACATAGCATTATTTTTACATTGTATAAACTTCGTACGTTGTTATAAACTGAATTTTACTTTTTTCGTAAATATATGTTTTATCTATATTTTATCACATAAAAATAGATATGTACATTTTCATTGTATATAATTAAAAATTATGATTATTGATCCTTGAATTCTTTTTACAATCTCTTTTATTATCTTGTAATAGTGAAAGATATTTGGTTTGAATCGAGGTGACACGATGACGAGTATTTAAGTTAGTTTTCGTTTGCTTTTTAGTATTTCTAAACTATAACCTTTTACTATACTTTAATGCTTACAAGTGATTATAAATCAGGTTAGTCATGAGTATTGTGATAAAAAGTTCTTTTAACACGTGAATGTATTAATTTCATGCACATCTGTTTCTAAAGAAAAAAAATTTCTTTTATTCATGCGTGCTTTTAATTTTATCAAGAATTTAAGGCTAAAAGTTAAAAGCATATATGTTTTCGATGTAGAATACGTTATAACGACTTGGAATTCTTTTACGAAGATATAATTTATAAAATTAACAAATGATACTTCTCTTTGAATCGTTTAGAAATTTTCACTTTTCCATTATCTACGGAAATAGTGTGACTCGATGATATTGAATTTTTTTTATAAAGGTAATAAAATATTATCGAAATATATCTTTGTATTTCTAAATAAAAGGAATAAATATGCTTTCAAATATTTTTCATCCCGAGTAAAAATTTCGCTTTGAATTAAATTAATGGAAAAGATGAAATATTTATACATTCGCATCGAATGTATAACACGACGCTAAAATGTAGCTAAAAAATAATAAACAATTTCAATCTTTTTTCATCTACCAGAGATAAACAGTATTTCAAATATCCAACGTTATAAAAAAAAGGAAGGCGCAAACGTTTGAACTTAGCACGGATAAAAAGTTACTTTGACCATGGGTTTTTGCCTTGGTGTACATGCATTTGTTAATGCGTTAGTGTGTGTATCGAGGATCGCTATAAGGGAAGATAAAAAGCAAATGAAAGGCACACACAAGCTTTATTAATCGAGACGTAATTCTTTCCTCTCTTCGTTTGCATTGCTCGTAATGAGAATTGTATTGAAATATGATTTTTACGTGATATGGGCTTTTATCGTAAATTTCATTAAAATATATCAGTGGAGTCGTAATTAACGAGCTGAAATGTTGCACTGACTGTCTCGAAAGGGGGAAGTAACAAAAATCAGAAAGTCTAAACGTGAAATTTTCTTACTTTCCTAAATTAGCTTAAATTACTAGTCTTGTTCTATTCAAAACATTTACTTACGATATCGGAAAATACACATGTGCCCTATTTTTATAAAAGAGTTTGCTCGAGATGCATTGATAAGATGAGATTCTTCTCAAACACCCGCAAAATCATTTTGTCCTCCTTTTACACTGTTGCATGCCCAGAGCTACGAATCGACAAGTCATCGATATTTTTTCCATTAGAGTAATATTTCACCCACTCATAATGCTCTCGGTCTTTTCATCATGTACTTGGCATCGTCTTTATGGGATATTCTCCATTCTTCTGTCCCACAGAGTATTTCAACACAGAAATACACTTGCGTAACGCGATGCGTACAATGACGGCAAAATACATCTTTTTATCAAGGTTAAACGATAGCACGGACCTTTTACACGAAGCCTTTTAGGGTAAAAATTCCCCTCTCAGCTCGGATTCAAATCCGTCCCCTATTAGCTTCTAGGGTGAGTTTCTGGTGTACATTCGTTCGCCAGACCGTGTGTCACGTCGTACTAATAATAGTGCAGGCGCAACGATGCAATAGAAATTTAATAATAATAACCGGCGATAAAAGTACCGTTATTTAAAATAAATTTAAAATCAGTCCATTAGTAGATTTTATTAATTGATGCAAGAAGCTATACGTAATACCGCTGTGGTCGTTTTTAATAAACCTTGCCTCGTTATGACAAGTAACACTTACACTCGTTTTAAATGATATCTGGACCTCATTTATCAAGGAATGAGTTTGTATGCGCATAACGCGTAAGTTCCCCCACGAACTAAAGAGAGCGAATCGACGGATAGAATTTCTCTCTTTTCTCGTGGATAATCGCGAACCGATGCTTTAACGCGACCAAAGCATCTTGTCCAACAACGCGCATCTCTCTAAATAATGACGAGTTTCCCGGTGCCAGGGTCTGAACGCTTTAATTCCAGCATCCAGGATGCGGGTTCCTGTAAGCCTGTCAGCTTTTACTTACTATCGCGCCGTTTTAACTCGACATAACTTATACAAAGCTGCAAACACGAGGCACATCTCGGCCCAGAGTTTACAAACGAGCATTTGCCCATATCATTAAAGTTAATGGTCCTAAAGCATCTCAAGCTCTCGAACTATCCCTTGAATTTCCAGAAAATACGAAGCTCCAACAAGCTTCTACTGTACACGCGTAATATATTAATTTATCTTTCTCAGATGCATCCTTTCCGACGTTTAGGCGTATATTCCGTCGATAAGGAAAGCGGTGAAAAACATCGGTATCGCTGACCACAGACCTTTTTCCACCTTTTTCCTCCAGCCGCATTATTAAAAGAAGTCCGCAGACGTCCGATTGCACAAACTACATTTCTTCCACCAGATTTTGACGGAGGAATACGCGCGTCAGCCAAACAATTATGGTAAAGGGTGCGACCTATACAGCAACACCCGACTTGGGATTAACGTAATGATATAAATTTTATTTCAAATCCCGATTTGAAGATCG
The DNA here is from genome assembly GCA_018907045.1 of Wiebesia pumilae. Classification (NCBI taxonomy): domain Eukaryota; kingdom Metazoa; phylum Arthropoda; class Insecta; order Hymenoptera; family Agaonidae; genus Wiebesia; species Wiebesia pumilae. The sequence continues at coordinate 3,465,517 of JACCHZ010000113.1, read as the reverse complement.
TATCCCCGGGGACAACGAGTAGTTACACTCCACAGCGCCTGGCTTTTGCTTTTTTCAAATTGCATTCCTTTCGGATAATGGTGATTTAAGTATAATGCATTATTCATACTAGGGAAGATGAAGGATGATAATTTATAAATAGAGGCAAAGATTAATAAGAATTTGTGGATTTGCGTTCAGGTGGAGAGGCGGGACGGGGTCTCGCATCGAGAAAAATTCTTCAAAGAAATAAAATGACAGCTAAAACCGCGAGTTTCGAGTGAAATTACAGAATGACGTGAATAAGAATTTTAATTTAATGCCACCGATCGACAAATCTCGTGCATCTCGTTAATACTGTCAAATATGCCGACGCAAAGGAAATTAACTTTATCGATTAGCGTTCGATTTTGTTGACACGAGTCGTCCTTTTACGATAATTCCATATTCCATGCTCGCACAAAAAACGTATAATCAGATTACTTTTGCGCGCAGTCACTCGCGTCACGACATAAAGATCAACAACATAAACGCCGCGGCCCGTCTTGCGAGTCGGCAACAACATTTGCATCGCTGATGAATTTCTTAATTTCTAAAACGCGCGGTTACAAAAGCGGTAATCTCAACGACTTTTATTCCAGAACGTAAACGCGCTCTCACAGGCTAATTACGAAAACCTCGAGTTTTAAACTCCCCGCCCCCGCCCCCCGCCGTTCGCATTTGGCGCGTGTCCACTTCGACATCACTCGAGAGTTTTTTTTCTTCCATTCGACGGAGCTTGATAAATGAACGAAAATAACTTTAAAACGTCCGGATGGTCGAAAGTTTTACCCGACGCCTACACGTCGCGCGCATTGACTTTTCATTTGCTGGACGTAAACGTTTATGGATCGGCGCAATAGCTTTTGCCATTTCATTCGGCAGAATCAATATTTCGCCGGATTGCCAAGCCGCCCGTGTTTCGTCCTTTCTCTTTATAAGGGCATCGGATAACTTTTCCGTTCCTTCAGCTTCTCTCCGGCTCTTTTTTCTCATGTTAATAAAGTGCCGCTGCGAGCAGAGTTCATCCATCTCCCGTGCGACGTATGGAATAAATGTATCTTCAACGAGTAAACGTATAGTGTGTCGAATTATCCGCGCGTGGACGTTGATGTAACATGGCATCCGCGAGTATCGGCGAGTATCGGCGAGTATCGGCGAGTATCGGCGAGTATCGGCGAGTATCGGCAAGTATCCGCATCGTCCTCGCCGATCTAATTATCGTACTTAACTTTGAATTTTTCTTCGGGTAGTGCAAGCGCCTCTTGAACGCCGTCTACCATAATTTTTTCTCTCGACGAATCCGTTTGATTTACATCGCAGTTCGCTTCGCGCTCGTTAAATCATTCGAGATGTATTTCCCTGTATTCCCTTTTTTTCTCCTTCTTCCTCCTTTTGCAGACCGAACTCGCTTGGCATTAGCTTCCTTTGACAAGATCTATCGCTTTGCCGATGCGATGGCCTTTAAATATCGCCGCAGCGCACGGCAAACCGAAAACTAAACCTTTTCACCTAGTATTTGTCACTGGACGCTTTCAAATTTGCTTATTCTCGCGGGTCTACCGCGATTTATACTGCTTTTGGCACGGAAAAAGGGCGGAAAGGCTCTCAATTATCGAGGATTGCTACGCCAATAACGAAGGTGATTCTATTGCTCAATTCGTAAACAGTTTCGATCCCCTGATTCAATTATACGGAAGGTTGCCCTCGAAATCGAAGCGACCTTTTCCGCATTTCAGCAGTTCAATGTCTTATGCACATTGAAGTTGTCGGATCTCAATCGCGCTAATTTCCTCTAACTTTCTTTTCGATCGATCTACCACGCGCAATATACCGGGGCACTCGAAAATGTCCTCGCAGGACGAAATCCGGAGCTCGACAGGGTCCAGCTCTCGAAAATTCCTCAGCCGGATGCGAGGATTCCTCAGTCGCGTCAAAAGTTCAGCTGCTCTCGATTGCATATCCGCGAGCGCAAACGGAGGGCCGTTAATGAACAACAGCGAGTAATCATCGATTTTGTCAAAGTCGCCAAACTGGACTCCCCGACGAGAGTCGCTCTAACGAAGCCTTTTCCAGAGGAACGGCACAGGTGCAAGCGAACCATCGCCGGCTTTAAACCAGGGATATGCCCGTATCCCGGCGTGAGAAAACAAACGAGGAAACGGCAACGTCGCGCCCTCCTCGCAGTGCAGCTCATGGTACGTTTACGAATGGTATTCCAAAGGTGAAGGACTGGTGGTGCGCAAGCATCATCACCATCGCAACAAAAAGGTCGACGGAATTGTTCCCCCCGTACAATCCCCGATGTACAAGACTCGCTGGACAATATTTTCCAACGGGTATCATCCAAAGGATGATCCAAGATTAATATCGTAAGAGAGCACTTGATGCCACGAACGCTGATCAAGGACCTGTTAATTTCCGCGATCTACGCTGTTCGCTTACTCGATGAGAAAACACCCCGCGAATGATTAGAGGCGAGAAAGTGTCGCAAGTGCAGAACGAAACGCAGCGGCGTAACAATGAGAAACTTCGTAGAGGAAGAACGACGTCCTAAAACTACTGAAACTAAGGACTGAATGCTGTTTCAGCCATTGATAAACGATTCGACGAGACGAAACGCAGCTACGCTTTGAGTAAACCTTTCAAGGCATATGGCATTATTATCATTATTATTATCAATATCATTATTAAAGGTTTAATAAATCTGCATCTACGTAAATAATGTCGTAAATAATATCGCGAATCTCGAGGTGCAGAATCTTTTCGGCAACGATTTCCAAAGAGGAAATCGCACTAAGTAAATCGGTGCAAGAGTTTCAATTTTTAATTTCAGAAGAGTTCGCGACATTTTGAAGGACAGTGAAGATATTCCTGTTGGTACTTATAAATAGCGGCAACCGTGCTAGTGGAAGAGGCAAGCGAGGAGAAATCGCCCGAAAAAGTTCACGCGGGGTCTTTATTTTGACTTTTACCCGACCCGGTGATCGCAACGACCGCGCGATCATCAGCCGTTTTATGATCATTCGATGATGATCGCGTTGGCGCACAGCTGCGCGATCGACGCGCGTTCTAATTATTACATTTAAAGGATTCTTACAGGATTGGAAAGGCCGTTACGGAGTCCTGGTTTACGCGTTTTCCGGCACACTGTAATCGCGCGTCCGTTACGAACTTTCTTTTCGTCCAAATTCTTTTTTTCTTCTTTCTTTATCTCGTGCGCCTGCTAACGGAATAACGAATCGATGAATATAATGAGAATTTTAAGAGCCCCTTTAATTACTTCGTCGCGAGTGACGACGCGGCGGTGTTTTTGCGTCGATTTTACAAGTGTGCAACGTAAGGCTTTGGTTTTCGATGAGCACGTAAAAAATGAACGCTTCAAGGCATTGCCTCGATTCACATGGTTGATAAGGCAAGCACTGGATAGTGTTTAATTTATTTACAGCAGCGACACGTCACATTTACTCGGAATATCATTGAACGAACGTTAAAATTAATTCCGAGGATAGATATAAATCGAGATTCATGGCGGATCATTAGTTGATGAGGCGAATGAAAGTAAATGTCCATTTGCAATATTTATTCGTCTGATTTAACGTTGATCGAATCGACGTTATTAAATTAGCGCCGAGTTTTATCGTCATTCATAAGCAACAAGCCAAGTTAACAAACGGTACAACTTTCCTTCATCGCAGCTGAGATAAAAATTTTACCGAAATTCCAGTCGTCGGAGAACTGGAACGCAGAGAATCAATAATTTTATTGTAAGATTGTATGAAAGGAGCCACTGTACATGTTCTAATGGCGACTTGAAAAATCTCGGCTCGTTGACCAGTGCGATGCCTGCCTCTTATATTGTGCGACAAAGACGTGGACAATAAACGAGAATAACTCTCGTGCACCTGGCAAAACTGGTATGAATTTCGAAGGTCGTTGGTTGTGGAAATTCTGACGTTACCTACGTTATCGTAATTATCAATCGAACGTTATTTGTTTGCGCGACGGCCAACGACTGCGTTGAGGAAATTTTACTGCCAACACAACTGCATTAAAGCCGATTGAATGTATTCCGATGGGATCATTTTCTCGTAAACGGCACTTTTGGAAGCGGATGGTAAGCTTGCTTTCCCGAACATTAGTGATGCACTTAATCGTTCTTCCTACGTCAACATCGTCGCCGTGGTAAGAAGCAGCTGACTCTCGTTCGTGTACCACAAGAAAACGCAGCGACTCATGCGAGATAAAAATACGAGAATAGGTTAAAAAAATATCCATCCGTCGATCCGTCGATCCGTCGATCCGTCGATCGCTACATCTACAGCACAATCCAGAAATCTTTCGATAATCAAGCACGACGAGGGCATTCACGCGCCCCCTGGTGCCTCCGCGACCAGTTACGCGAGTTTAGCAGTGTGCGTGCCGCGACGCTAGCCAAATTGCATTCGATGTGACTCATCGATGGTAAACATAACTCCATTATAATAATTATTTTAATAATGCTCGATTCTCAAATCAACGCAAAATTACGTCGCGTTGTTACCGGTGCGGAAAAGTGTTTTCTCCCTCGTTGTTGCTAAAAAAATGACAATTCTCTAGTAGTACGTCACCTTTAATGTTCGCAGAGGTGTAAAATGTTACAACGTTAAAGTTACGACGTAAGGAACATATTAAATTCGTTTATCTTGAACAAGCGAACAACGTAAACAGGCTATTGTACACTAAAATTCTTCAGCTCTTGATAAAAAACAATGCGCTTTTTATCTGTTGCGTGTCAATGGCGAATACCTGCGCGTAATCGACGGTGTCGTAATGGTGTCGCGAAGATCGAAATTTTAGCAATTCTCTTCAAATCGGTGGATCATTCTGTCCTACTACGAACGTACTCCATTCGCTCGATGCGCGAATGCAAATTTGAGAGTCTTGAGCGCGTATTTTGGTAATAGCAGTCCAAATGGGAAATGCAATCTTCGACCTTGCAACACGCCTCAAACTGTCAACTGCTCCTTCGACGTATTTTTACCGGGAATAATACGTAGGGTTAGCTTGGAAGTCTTGGAGAGATCGATTGTCTCTTACTTTCGTAAAATCTGAATAAAGTAAGCTGAATCTTGAAGGTACTCGCGAGTCCTCGAGTAAACGTTACCAGTGCCGTTGGAGATTATCACAGTACTCCTCCGGTGGTGTCCATTGTTCAGTCGTTCGATTTCAATTACGCGAATTCGCACAGCACAGCTACCGAGCGGACACATGGAACGATGTCCGAGGAGAGGCCAGAAGAGAGAAAGAAAGGCGAGTCCGGGGGGAGTCGCGCCATTGCCAAATTCAAGAACTGCCGGAGCCTCTCCAGCGAGGCTCGAGGCCAACTTGTTTTAGTCCGGCGGCGCATACTTTTCGGGCTTTTCGCCACTCGCTCGTAATTGCGCAAGAAAAATGCCAGCTTCGAGGATGCCTACGACGCCTCGGGCCCTTTGGCTTTTTCATCGTCTGCTTCTTTTTCGTCGACGTCCGCGCCGACGCGACGCGTTTCTCTCGGCTTGGCCCTGGTGTCGCGTCTGCACGACACCAGGCGAAGGGAAGAAAAAGGGAGAGAGAGAGAGAGAGAGAGAGAGACAAGTCCGATTATGCGCTATTGTCTTGTTTTTCGTGTTGCTCGGGGTGTCCATCTTCGTGTACTCGAAGATGGACAGCTGACGTATGGTTGTTACGCTCCGCGATGCATGACTTTTCTCTTTAGAAATCTTATCGAGCGAATTACGTAGGATGGAATCGGTGATCCCGGTGTTTTTGGGAATTAAAGCGCATCCGCGAGGAGGATAATAATCGCGTCTGGAAGAACTCGAGAAGAAGCTGAAGAACTTCTTGCTTTTGCGCTTCGAGACAGCATTTTATGATTTACGACCAGTCATCCGTTTAAATATCGATAAAATAAAAAGGTGCAATCGTCCCAAAGGTAAGCTTATCGTTGTTTCTTGTTGATTATTCTATTTTATTCGATGCATAATTGAAATTCGTTGAACCTCGTTGAAAGACTCCTTGGAAATTTTCGGATTGACAGCCTCGTGTAATAGTTCTAATATATCGACACTTGTACGTACGTATTCTTTCGTAACCATTTCCTTTTTTTTCTTTTCGATATGCTTTCGACCACGAGTCTTTGATCATTTTCATTAGATAGTGCTTGAACTATGGCATTAATGAGATCCATTTTTTGCTCTCGCGCACAAATCCGATAACGTAATGCAAACCGAGTGTCGCAAGGAAGGCGATAGAATTCGTCTTATTTTAATCAACGCGAATATAAAACGTTTCTATTATATACTATCGTGACTAACATAGTGATACAATTGTGTAAACATATACCAAGTTCTTAACTCCGTCGATTGAACTTTTAACATACGTACAGTAACGTCATGTATATTTTTAAAATCGAAATATAATCGGCCTACAACTTGGCGAAACTTTTTTCCCCGATAACCGTTGATTTATGAAAATTCGGTGCCAATATTCGTATCAATATAATTTCTGTTTGCGATAATATAAGTCTAAGTAATTTATAATTGGATAAAATTTTGCAACGCGCTAAGACTGGGCAAATAAATTATTTCTTTTTCTGTATTTCTATTCTGTAAACGCAATTCTTGCTTTTTATTTCTTTGGCCTTCAAAGTCAATTAATCGATTTAATCGTTGGTTTGTGATTCCTTAAAACTACTTTTTCTCATAAGTTCGATACGAATAAAATCGGATTTTTTCCCGCAAGTTTGAGATCGTGCAAATGCGGTACGTCCATGTGGTACGTACCACATCAACGTGTAGCGTTTATGAAACCGATGCTATTAAATGTTATTAAGTGTTTGTATTTACTAGAAAGTTATCACCATTATTATCATTATTATCTGGCAACAGACCCACGAAGCTCGAATACATTTCGCGATCAAATTGATATCTGTACAAGACTTTGCAAAGATGACTTTGTATCTCGTTACATTTGTTCAAATCGCACTTTTAGCTCTAAACATCCAACGTTGTTAATTATTCCATTACAATTCACGATGGTACATCGATTGTCATTTTTTACGATGAACGATATAAAATGATAAGACAACGTGATCCCTGAGTAACGATGGCTTATGATTCTAATGTGAAACCTTTAAAGTTTGTGAGGTTATTATTATCCACGTATATCAACAACTTTACAAATTGTTGAATGCGCAGAAAGGCCAACGGATCCCCCTTTTACCACGCTTCAACCTAAAATACGCCGCAAATATATTTTGACCTTTACAAATACTTCATACGTACTCGGAGTTTTATAATTCATCGTAACTCGTAAACTCCAACGCTTTCTTCCTCGCAATCCAATATCATAAAATGGGAATTGCCGTTTTTAAGCACGAAATTCCGCGAGCGATATTAAATTTGATCTTATTGTTGATCAAACCGTTGGTCTCCCTGTCTAATCTTTTCCCATAAGAGATTTAAAAAACAAACTCTTGGCTCGATTTTGCTCGATCGTCTTAAGCGTTGGCAAAAATGTTTACAAACTGCTGATTTTTATTCAATAACAATTCGTGCCTTCTGCTTGCTCGTGTTGCAAAAGGTTGATTTTCTCCGCAGATATGCAAGAATGAAAAAGGAACGAAATGAAGAAAAAAAAAAAAAAAAAAAAAGATTTTAAGAAGTGCACAAAGAAGGGTCGGAAGTCTCATCTCAATTCGCCCTTGGCCTTAAAGGAGCTTTACAATTCCAGCGAGATAAATCAAAAGCACTTTCCCGAGCGTAAGAAAAGGGGGTGGAGAAGCAAGAAGAAGGAGCAAACAAGACCTAGTGCGTGACGGCCTGAGTCAGGTCGAACAAGTGAGCTATAGTCCCTTGGTTACACCTACGACGAGCACAAAAACGAGCGGTAAAATTCGCCGACGTGTCGTAGGGAGCCTCTCCTCCCTCGTCGACCGCGTCCAGACTCAGGATCTCGAATGGAAGAGGCTCCTTTTATTCGACACAGGTTCGCACGTGTGCACCGACCAAAGGGTCCAGGTATACGAGCCGACGGGAGAGGCGCAAGTGTAATAGCCGCCCTTTTCCTCCCTCGATGCAATATTCAGTGGAATAAACGGTGGCCAAGGGCAACGGCATCATCCCGTCCCCTCGTCGCCGTTACCCGAGAAGATACGCAAGAGTTTTGCGTAGTGACCGGCGCCCGTATACCGCAGCCCATTAAAGACTTTTCCTTTCTCATGGAGGCCACACACGGCTTTTACGCGTGTACCGATGCTTCTTACGTCTCGGTGGCGTGTAACAAACGATGCATCCCCGGCTACGACTTGTGCGATCGTTCTCCGCAAAATTGCAGTCATCGACATGCGTGGAAGCCGAAGCAACAGTGACATGTATTCCGAGAAACGTTGCCTCTCTAAGCGATACAACGCGAACGACACCGTAATCGACTTCAGGTTATTAATACGTAAAGAGCTGCCGGTTTTTTTTTTTTTTTTTTTTTTTTTTTTTTTTTTTTTTTTTTTTCCCTCCTCTCTTTTTCTCTCCAGGGACAAAAACACATTTTTACAGGTCTGGCGGCTTAAATTCTTTTTAAGCGCAATGAGACTTGTTTTTTTGGCTTGGCACTTTGAGCACTCGTTGATGACTAAATTTTACTTTCGTAAGCTTTCACGTTTCAAAGTATTTGCCATCGCGTCGCTATTAATGCGTTTCGCGATACACCTTATCGCGCGTTTAAAAACAAAGAAACTTATACCGAATTCATTATAATCACGATACACATTACGTATCTCTAGCGAGTAATGGATAATTCTACGATGGATATTTCTCGCACTGAAAGCATCGAGCATCTATTTTTGAAAGAATGATATAAAGCACATTTGTTTTTCAATTAGAAACACTCACCGATCGGAATCGATGAAAATCGTCAAAAGCGACTGCACGGACATTCATAAAAGGTCGAACAAACTAGACCAAGCAAAGAGAGGGACAGCATAAGGAATGAGCGTTTGCGTGAATACTTTAAATTTCGATTTTTCTTTATCTCGCGCAAAAGTCGACGACAGAGGGAAGAATTACAGCATTCTAGAGTTCAAACATTTCAGAGTTACTGTCGATTTACACGCATTTACGCTTTCTCAATTGAGAGAAATTTATTGTACACTCTTGCAAGGACTACGTACATATGAAGTTTTCGTAAAATATCTCGTACCACAGCGTTGGATTATGAGTCCTACAGCCCCAGTTAAGTTATAACGAAAGCGGTGCGAGAAGCGCCAACTCAATTCGTTAGATCGAAAATGTACGCAGTCTATGTTATCTAAGAATAATTTGGATGTAATTTGATCTCTTTTACGTTAGCGTATTAATGTGTTCGCTCGCTTCTTTTTAATCCTCCAAAATTTATCTACCAATACGCTGGGTTACACGGATTTTTACGATATAGGAGGAAAATGACGATGCAATTACCGCTCTGACAAAGGTTTGGCACACTTTTACTACGCTTTGCAATATCTCTCTCGCGTCGAGTTGCAAGGGACCATGTCAACACCATCCGTGTATCAGTGACGATTTTGCACGAAACTGCAACCCTAAACGAGTTGGAAGAGCACCGAAACAAAGGCGTAGAGAGTGACGATTTTCGACGGCGTCTAGGCAATAAGCGCATGCGAGATCGCGACGCCATCTACTAGAAACACGGATCATCAGACGATTCGTACGCAGAGTCGAGGAAGTCACCACCGAACACGAGTCTGTCCTAACGGAAAGTTGCTGAGCCGTTACCTGTTGCAACTAGGGAAATAGGGCTCGCAGAATGATCGGCGCTTGGAACTGTCTGGCAATCGTAGAGATTTGCACAATTTACCGATATTATCGTGTCGAAACGACAGCCCGAGTCTCAATCCCAGGATGTGGTTGCAGCCTTTCCGATCTCGGAAGAGATGCATCGAGTACTATCTCCAGTTACCCAGGTGCCAACTGCTATATCAAATATCATAAACGCCAGCGTTGAAACCGAGAGTGTCTGGCACTCATACCTAGACTTTGACCTGCTCGAGTCAGGAATACCTGAAGATTTTTAAAGAAGAGTGAGAATTCGTTTTATATATTTTTTCAACACCGGTAAACATCAACTGGGTTTCTGCCGAGTAGTCGAAAAGGCACGAATGTTCTTCGTCGAAAACACGAAGAACCTACAACAAATACATTCTGATTTTCCTTATGTATACATCCCAAAACTAATTCAGAGTGATAAATCTGCTCTTTGTAAGAATTACTCGTTTAAGAGTTTTAATAAAGAAAAGGCACTTAGAACTGGATCCAAAAATAAAATGGCAGAGAGTTGTACGGGGAATTTAGGATAATATAGTACATTATGCTCAAATCAACAATTATATATTTTATGGATCCACGAATCTTCTGTTAACCCGGTCTGCCTTAGTTTCAAGAGAACACCCAGCCATCATTAGTGATCTATCATCCCAAAGATATTTACTCAAATACCTGGCCATAGTTACACATCTGAACCTAATTTTTTGCATTCAGTTTATTCAAAAGACTTGCTGTACAATAGCAACTTCGTTTTCTTTTGTAAATGGTAATGATTACAACTTGGAAATGAATTTAATGTCGAACACACTTGTACCGTTTAAGGACGATAAATAAGTTGGCTCTATTAAATTTACAATTTTACGCGGTATCAATTGAATAAATGTGCTTTGATAATGATTCGCTTTTGAAAAAAGAAAAAAGAAGAAACAACGATTGAAACTGTTAATATTAAGCGAAGCCTTCCAAATATACTGTTTTTATTATAAATTATTATATTTTTTACCTTTTCTAATGGTCTCAACATTAAAGATGAATTAATATTTATAGTTATTTGAATTGAAGTGTTAATAGCCTAAAAACATAAAGCCAGTGGCGTTTACCGATGTTTACTATATCATTATACAAATTATTTTTCCAATCACTCTCTCATACAGTTTGTTAATTTTTAATTCTTCAAGTCGTAATAAGCCCTTAAAATTCATAAACCGATACAAAACTCGTTTCGTTTTTTATCCCTTTTTTATTTAGTTAATATTTCTCTGCGTTTAAAAGAAAGACCGAACATGTATATTGTTTGAAAAGATTATTTACATAGTGATTAACTTACATTGCGTTTACATTACAATATGTAAATGTTAATGTGAGCTAAATTTGAAATAGCATTCGTAGTGCGAAATAGGTGAGCATTTTGATAAAAAGCATACTTTTATCATTATATGAGTAACTATAAAATGTAAAGTCTTATTTTTACGCGGAGATCTCCGTATCCATTTGCTGCGTAGATAATGTCTTTCGATGAAAGGAATTATGTAAAACCTACTTACGGATATTCTTGAAAATGTTTAATGTTCTCGCGCTTTCAATAGAATTAATTTTATAGAGCTCGCAAAACAACATTTAAGGACTTTGGCCACGCTCAACGTTAACATTTAAACACATGCACCTAATTAACACTTTTTCAAGCATGCAAATAAAAGTAAACGGAAAAAAGTAATGGTCCTATGAGCGTTTAGCACGTCGGTTTCTTCATATTTGAAATTTGATTTGTCACAGGGAGAACTTGAAACATCGATGAATCATACTAAGCCAGCGTTATTAGTTTCAGCGCGAAAAGGCGACTGTTAAGCGTCGTTGGTGTATCGCTTAACCCAACTGACGGATCTTTTTAAATTATATAATAAAAACTTGAATATACGCCGCTGGAAGATTAGTCAAGTGAGGCAGAGTTCCGCGCAGTCTTTGCGATCTTATCGATTCTTTTCACTTTAGCCAAGCGACTCGGGACGGCTGTTAAATTTCCTCAGTTTTTCACGACGCAAATGTGGCTGCGCTCGGTGTCTGCGTTGGGGCAGAAGAGAGAGAGAGAGAGAGAGAGAGAGAGAGAGAGAGAGGGAGACAGAGACGGATCCAGTGGTGAGGTCAGCGATGATTTGCAGACGAGGTGCTGCTGCCCTCGAGGAGAGCGATCATCATCCGCCTGACGCAAGATCAACGGGTTGGACGAACCCGAGAGCGCGATGACGTTGACGTTCGGTTCGTGCTCTTGCGAACGTAAAGAGGCCGCGACTCAAGTAGAAAAAGAGAACACTGGCTTGGCTTTATGACCTTTGCTAAACGGAACAGAGAGTGAGAGAGAGAGAGAGAGAGAGAGAGAGAGAGAGAGAGAACGGCGCTGTGCCGTTTTCTTCGCATAACAAAACCATTACAAGTTTCTATTAAACGAGACATTTATGATGTGTTTATATAGTGTACGTTATACAAGCTAGTCGGTAAAGAAAAGAAACCCACGTTTTATGAAGAAGACGAATTTGTAACTAATATTATGCGATCGTGAAACGACATTTGCGTTTCGCTGTCAGGGACAGACGCAAAAAAAGTCAATAATCAGATGTGAATAAATTGATGATTGATGTAGTCGTGATAAAATTTGTTTAAATTAGATATGTAGAATAATTTTGTCGATCGATTACCAATGTAAGCTCGCATTAACATTTACATATTGGAATATAAACGCGATATAAGTTAATCAATCACTATATGTAAATAATCTTTTTAAAGCGCTAGATCTTTTCAAACAATATACATGTTCGGTCTTTCTTTTAAACGCAGAGAAATATTAACTAAATAAAAAAGTGATAAAAAACGAAACGAGTTTTGTATCGGTTTATAAATTTTAAGTGCTTATTACGACTTGAAGAATTAAAAATTAATGAACAACAACAACAACAACAACAACAAATAATACGCACATAATTTTTAATATTTAAAATAACATCTTCATCTACACATTATTTTTGACTTTGGATATAAAATATAGCGATATAAAATAGTGGCAATACAAAATGTACTTTGATATAACCTTCTGTCTAATTTCATAAGGCTGTCAAAAATTTATGCTCAATAAAAAACGTTATTTATACAAGTAAATGAACTTTAAGGGTAAAACAACACTTAGTTAAAAAAAACACTGAAAAAGTATCAAAACCGAACTGTGAGTTATTCCAGCTATTTTTAGCACTTTTCCGTTATTTATAATTTATATGGAAATTTACCGCTATCCACGATGACATTTTACAACTCTGAGATTCATCAGCAATAATAAATACAAATATCGAATTACTTTACGAGAAGCAACAAACACTTTGTATTTAAATTTACTTTTCGTATTTGATAGCCGAGTTTCGTACTTTCAGTCCCTATTCGTTAAATTTTTATAAATTTGCTCTTGTTGGCGATACTACTTTTTCGATCGTTACACGACACCAACTTTAGTTGACATTCAGCTCTTAGAATTTCAATTTGCTGTTGCTTCACCAAGAAAAGTTTTGCGAAACGAGTAAAAATAATATTTAAGACGAAGACATGCACTGCGGAATATCATAAATTAAAATAAACGAAAATCCTTTTTACTCGTGGCGTCATGCGAAATATTCTTAAAATTAAACTTTTTCGCTCGGATTAAGATTTTAAAACCCTGACTTGCTACGGAAAATAAATACGTAAAACCGCTTCAAATCAAATAATCGTTCGAGTTAAAAAGATATCTGCTAGGTCGAGCTGTTTAATTTTTAGATGTTGGCCTAGTTTTTAACAAAATAAATGCATTACGTAAGAAATGAAATCTCTTGAAAATGAAACCGAACCTTTCCCCCCCCCACCCACCCACACGTGTGTTTACGCGAATTCTCTAAAAATTTGATAATCATATAAATACAATCAAATGATTACGCTGGCGAAAATTTATCTCAAATTTAGAAATAAAACTCGTTGTGTACCTGCTATGACCCGTTAAGTAATATCTCAATCTTTAACGAAACTTTAACGAACGCGGCTTATCATCGTTATGTACCAATTTCCCACTCGTAACGAGTGGCAAAGTAGTTCCTGAATTAGTAAATACGTTTTCACCTCGATCGGATGAAAAATTGCTTTCTTTACGGGTCGGAAACGATCGCGTTTACGCGCGATACAAAAACATCGAGCTCGCGATCGAAAAGCGTTGCAGGAACCTGCAGCACTGCACTTGTCGCAGTTGTCGAGAAGCGGTAGATGGCGCCAAGTCCCGAGTGGAGATCGCGAAAACGCGAATAGACCAACGGAGATCAACATCCTTAACGAGGGACCAGCGATTATTAACGCAATTCCCACCCCCGCCCCCTCTTTCTTCCTTTCAACAACACTTTCAACAACACTTTCAACAACACTTTCGACAACACTTTCGACAACACTTTCGACAACACTTTCGACAACACTTTCGACAAACGTCTTTATTGCACTAGAGAGCGCGTTTGCGACTCATAACCGTGGAATGATTCACCCCAGGATTCGGTGATATTTCGAATGTTGTCTACGCTGGAAACGTCATCGTGAAAATTGATGAAACGCTCGTTATCAAGTGACACGTAGCTCTGCGCGAGTACGGGATAAGTTTCGATGCTCTCGACCGCGTACACGGTCTTACCAATTGCGGCAAAACCTCCCGACGTAAGATCGGTACGACACTTACGCGTCCAACGAAGAACAAAAGCTTTTCTCTTTGTTCGTTGGCGCGCCGAGAGAGAATAACTTCTTGCATCAAACATTCTTACTCGCCGGCATTCCCGAGACAAAGGGTGACTGCGTTAGCCCTCGAAGGCGTTTCCTCTCTCCCACGTAATGAGGTACTCGCCTAGTTGGTAATAGGCCTACGTGCACAAGTCCAGCAAACGCATCCACCGCACATACCTTCTAGATTAAGATACTCGGGGTCTGTCTGTGTGCGCGGGTTAGACAGCGGGCAAACTTTGTAATTAGATTTTGCAAGGTATTCTTTACTCGGCTGAAGGCCACGCCATTCGATCACCGGTATCTGGCACTCGCGCCTCTACGTACATCCGATAAACAGTTTGCAACGAGCGGCTCGTTCCTTTACTTTCGAGACAAACGTTTCCGAATCAACCGTCGTCCGCGAATCTTGATTGTAGCGAAGGCGTAGGGAAAGCGAAAAGAACGTCAGGTCAGAGGCACCTGACAACAAGAGTATCACCAACAGGGATGCATTGGAAAGACAGGAGAGACGATCGCGATAAAAGCTTCGCTCGCGCACTTCAGCATTCTTTGTTACTTCCGAAATATCTTAGAAATAAATCCCGATGATTGGATTTTTCTTCGAGAGTTTCGAAAGACTGATTATTCAGTTCGCAAAACCTTGCAGAGTCTTATTTCCATTTGCCCGAAAGTTATTCGCAAATGCGCGTGGACTTTAATTACTCTCACTTTATAATCAACTCTAGGAATAATTTTTAACGTATTCCCCTCTTAATGTTATGCGCACAGCTGTTGTGCACATGCTCGCGATCTCCTTTCGGGAAGTAAGTACGAAGTGCGCATAAATGTAAAGCGTAAATTATTCCAATATACGTACTACTATTCTAATTTACTTTTATACCACAATTAATTAAGCGTGCTTAGATGCTAATTGAAAAAAGTACAAAACAATGTTAAGAAAATCAATGCAGCTTACGGATTATAGTTGAATAAACATACAACACGTTTATTTTTACGTGTATTGTAACTTGTAAGATCGATTAAAAATGACGATTGAAAATCCTTTTTTTTTTATATATATATATAAAAATATTAATTATTTTCAAACTTAAAAATGTATCATTTTGAAATTGTTTTTTTCTTTGCTTTATACATATACATATACATATACATATATATATATATATATATATATATATATATGTACAGGATATTTCTTATTTGCTTATAAAATTTTGGTAATTCAGTTTTTCAACTGTAATTGCTAATTAAAATTTATATTCAATAACTGCAATACAAAATTGAAACATAATCTCTGTTCAAATCATTCGTAAAACTTTAATTATTTTTCTGATTAGACGTCCAAGTTTTCTTATAACAAGTCATAATACGTTATAACGCGTTTCCACTGGGCAATGCTTAAACTTAACAAAACGCCTCGTTTCGTGTCATAAGTACGCAAAAGTAAGGAAGCTATCATGGCAGACAAAAAGTCGATTCACTTGATCAAACTAGGTGGGTCGAATTATTCTTTGTGGAAGTTCCGAATATTATTCACATGGGATAGGAAGTTGTTCTCGAAGTTCTTATCGAAAAAAGGACTAGCTAAAGCAACTAGGCTCTTTGAGTTGGATAAGTGGAAAAGAAATTATAAAATAAAATAAAATTAGAATAAAAGAATAAAATATATATAAAATATCTTAGAGTCGTACAAAACCATACTTATTATCACAATGCCCCTACCTATCCCATCTACATCAACTCCTCCATACACAGACACAATACTTAGAGACATAATAATTAGAAGCTCCTGTTCCCTACCATCTCATGACCTTACTCCTTTATACATTCCTGACAATGGCTTCCTCTTTTTTTCCTCATTGGAAACATGTTCGTCTGCTCCAGAACTCATCTTCAGTATTGGTAAAGTAGAATACTCAGGGGAGAGCTACATATTCCTGTTCAAAGGGCCATTCTTCTGAGATATGGTCGAGTTTAATGCCTACTGGTTGATTTTAGGAGACCCAGATTTCTGTAGAACAATAAAGGAGTGGTTTTTGAGTATTGCGAATAACATACAATTCGATCCTTACACTTCGGGTATAGATTTAGTCCAAACACCTGAGGATTGTCCTAAGCTATCCAAAATAGATACTACCCATCCACTGTGCTATCGTGTCAATGAGAACAATTTATATAAAATATTGGAAGACCCTTCGATTAGCTTGGAGTCCAGAATAATGACTGCGTACCTCTGTCTATTCCCATACATCCAGCCAATGATTAGTAAACTAGTCACTATTATTACGGTTACCAGGGAATATATTTTTAGTGGTGGTACATCAACTGCTCTGATTGGTGAAGATTCTACTATAGAATCTGGAAAAAAACATGACCCTCTTAGAGTTATTTATTCTTGGTAGGGCCTACTCTCAAAGGAACAATTTTGCAAACCAGATCCATACACAGATCCATACGAATCAAGGCGACATGTGCTCAAGACAGAATTGCCTATCTCAGCAAAGAGGCAACTGCCACATTCATAAATCGTGTTCGGTGGCACTTCGGAGATATTCTAAGCGTAGTAGATGAGGTTATTGCTGCCGCTCTATATATTACATCAATTGATACATACAATCAAGAAGCTAAAGAGACAGAATTAATTTCGGCATCAGATCTAAGTTTACAAGGGATGATTAGCCCATTTTCCACTGTTCTATTATTACAGGCAAGGATGGTATTTGCTAATTTTCACTCCTCATCTCTCCATTTTGTTTTACCCATCATAGACCAAGTCCAATCTTTGGGTGCTCACAATTTAGGTGAGTTGGGGAGAGAAATGGAACATTTTTCAACAATCAGAGCAACCTTAGAAAATACTCCCTATCTTGGCCTGAGGATGATTTTTACCTGAGAAATTCCACATAAAACAATGCCCAATGCTAGTGTACGCAGGATTATTCTATCACGAAAGAACACTTACCGATCCATCAGCCAAAGAGACTTTTAAGCTTTACAACATTCAGGGAATTTTAGTGCATATCCCCAGCACAAATAATCGTGCATTCACAGAAGCACAATAAGCACTTTGCCGGAACCATCCATCACTTCGATTGCTTTACTCCTTCGTATACTACCATATGAGAGAGCATTGGACATCATTGGGAAAGAACCTGAAAGCAAAAGAATTGCTGTTCTCAATACACTACGGTTCAAAGATAACCCACAAGCTGCGGTGCTCATCTCTGTCGAGAATATATTGCAATCTAACCGAAATATCGAGCAATTTTATATCTTCCGCCTTAAAGCGAACGAATCAATTGCTTTACAAATCGAAAAGTTTCTAAGCACCTGTAAAAAGTTTTCAGATACTGATGACAAACCATTAGACTTGGTTAGGCGCCAAAAGTTACGAATGATAACGATTCTCTCATCGTGCGTCTGATTTGAGAAGACAAGCGTCTTCCGTGCTAAAGACGGTAAAAAAAGAAAATCGAAGAGACAAAAAAGCGCACGAATCGTACTTACCGTAAAGAGAAAGGACACTGACCAAGAGTTCCCCAAGAAAACATCCGGTAAATTGTTCCGACAATGAAATTTTTTTCAATGATTTTAATTGTCATAACGGCAGCATAGAGTACGAGAAATCATAAAAGTCATTGGAATTCATATATCTGTATTATCGAAGAATTGACGTATACGTTGTAAGAATTACGTGAACATTTATAAATTGACCAGTTACCTTTAAAAAAGTATTTAAGACATTAACTGGGCGGCGTTCAAATTTATCTTTAAAAAGTTTCAAAAACATAACCTGCAATTTTTATACGACCTTACTATGATAAATTTGTAATTCATTATTATTAGGTGCATAGAGCACCGTTTTCTCACACTCGTGCATTCACAGCAATGCCTTTTTAAATAAAAATATGGAGACCGTAAAATAAGCGAAAAGATTTAGAAGCTTTTGCGTATAAGTGACAAGCCTGCTGGTAATGTAAAAGTGCTTTGCAAACTAATCGCGTCATTGTATAACCGAACCACAACTTTATTATTTTTTATTTCTCAAAATAGTAGATTTAAAAAAAATTCTGAACTAACAATAATTCAGAAAATGTTTTATGCACGAAGAAAACTTCAATTATAAAATTATAAGTTTGACTTAATCGAATTAAACAGAATTTACGCATATTTGTATCGTTGATTTTCTTTCGTTCCGACAAAGAAGTTGCTCTAGGTATTGTTTCACCCAATCAGAGACGACGACCAACGCAAAAGTGAGCGATCTAACCAAGCACAGAAACATAATGAACAGTGTAAGCAGTGCGTAAGTGCGAAGATAAAATCATGTTCAAGAGCACAGATGGTTACAACACGGGCGAGTAACAAAGCTACGAGATACGCTTGAAGAACGAATTTATTCTGCTACCGTCTGAAAACACGAAGAAGGTGTGGATGCACGGTTCTTTTATATCCACTGGAACCGACAAAACGTTGTACTGGAAGCTTGCTAACGCGACAAGAGTCAAAGCGAATGCTGATATATTTAAAGGCATGCGCAAGACTGGTTTTCAAGACAAGGCATATTGAGCAACAGCACAAGAGCTTTCTCGAGAGGAGAAAAAAAAATTTTACTCGATAAAAGAGAAGATGGCTTATTCGGAGAAAACGCTGCTGCCGCTAAACCTGGTAAACCTGGTAAACCTGGTAAACCTGGTAAAACTGGTAAACCTGGTAAACCTGGTAAACCTGGTATAAACAATGGTAAACAATGAGTTAAGGCTCTTTTTAAAATGTACGTAGCTCACACATTAATTTAGATTAATATTTGCGATCTAACCATCTTGGAATATTGTATGCACAATCTGCAATTAATACGACGGTTCTCTTCGGCTTTATTAGCAACATTGTGCTTTTGTAAGTTTGTGTTATAATTTCGCAGATGCATTTGTTAAAATTCTCTGCGCTTTAGCAAGTTAATACGTCCACCTTACATTTAATTGCACCTAATTCTGTTAAACTGTTAACTTAGCAACGCAAAAACATCCGTAGATGCCCAAGAGTGCTAACGTTCATTGATTAATACCGAGTAGGCTTTTCATAAATTGTATAAGAAAAACACAAAATTTTGGGAAATACAATTTTCGACCGTCTAACGACCATTGATTAAAGGTGATTCTGCAATTGCGGAATTACTCGGAATTACAAAGCTCGATTGTAATTTTACCAAGCCGCCAATGTTATTTTTCTGTGCAACGCAGATCAGCTTACCAAAACAAAATATCAAAGTAGTAATATGACACGAGAAATTAAGAGCGAGGAAGTATTAAATCGAGAGTAGCATATTTCGATTGACTATGAAATGGTTAGGAATAATATTGTAGGGATTCCAGACGCGCAATAGTTCTTTGTCAAGACTGTAAGTGGCACTTGTGTTATAGTTATTGGTTACAAGAAGGCTACAGGTGACATATGCTAAAAATTAAAATACACGTAGCTTGTGCAGCCACTTTAAATATCAAGCTACGGTTGCTGACATATGGCGTTACCAATTGAATAAATGAAATTTTTAACTTTTTCAAATAAAAATAAATATTTTAACAGATGTAGTACAAATTGTGCAATAAATGCATAAGCAAAGAAATGTTGATTTTTACAATTTTTAACACTTTGTTTTTACCGCGCGTAAGAAAAGAAAGAAAGGCGATTAAAAAAATTAGCTCGAACGCAGCGATGCATCATGATAAATATTCAGATAAAGTGGTGTTAAATTATTTGGGAATATGCAGATTAGAGAATTACATTAAACAAGTACGTTGCTTAAGACACAGGATGAAATTTACATTGGGGATTTTCAATTTAAAAATAATTCATGCTATTATTTGTCTCTTAGCCACGATTTATTGGTTTATTTAAAAGTAATTATATGGAATACGCGCTTTGGGAACACGATAGTTCTAAAGTATAGTTCTAAACGTAATTAGCATACAAAATGTAACTACGACGGCATAAAAGCGGCAAAATAATGGAACGTCGCGTTGTAAGAAGCAAAGGTAATGATCAATGCAGTGGCTGCTTTACACCCTATGAATTTGCCGCAAATTTCACCAAACATAAGCAACTATTACTTCAATTTGTAAGCTATCGTACCTTGATTAACGACAACTAATCAGCAAGAACCGTGGAAATAACACAATCACCTGCCAGCCAGTCAGGCATCTTGCACAAGCTTGTATCACCACCAGGCAAGAGGACTACGAGGATCTCGTGGTAAGGCAGCTTCTAACAAGTATTGAAAAATTCCTGATATTCTTGTCTTTTTCAATGTCAACGTACCACGGATTAATAACAGTTATTTTTATTAGAAAAACAAAAACAAAACAAAGTTAAAAAAGAAGAATTATTTTCGGATCGCGCTGAATGTAATGTACTCTTCAGTATTAACAAACGAAATAATTATTTTTTGAAAATAATAATAAAAATAATAAGGATGAAAATACGTTCTACTATTATTTAAAGGTTTTCGTAATCCTCGTATAGAGCTAATTAATTCGAATAATGTATACACTTTTATGAACTTCATATTCGATCGCAATATCTTGACATTTCAATAATAAATATTTATTTAATTAAAATGTAGATACACATACAGATAGATTCAATCGTTGCTTCTACAATATAGAACCAAAAATAATACCTGAAGATATTTTACCGTTATCAATTCGTTTAAACTCCAAGAATATCTGTTTGCAGATTTCCTCTTGAAATGCAGCTGAGATTTTTAGCAAGACCTTCAAAAAATCGAATTAACAACTTTATCAATTTCATGAGATACACAATCCTTGACGGTAGCTCGTCACCTCCTTCGACGAATTCAGGTCCTACCTTAGTTCAGTTTCATCGGTCGCAAATGCAGCTTTTAACGAATCACTAAGAAATCCTTTCACAAACCGACGATCAACCTGTGCTCTGGGCGACGCACAACGAAATCGACTTTCAGAAATGCACCATTATTCAGAAATCGAACTCAAACCACTACTACCACTCAAACCAGCTACTAGTTATGCACACGAACGAATTATAAATAAGATTTATATTTTTTGGCTAAAATCATTGGCGAAATGAAAGGATTTTAAGCGATTGGTCCACTTGCGTTTATTACAACACAAGAAAATATTAGGATAAAAAGAGATACTCCATTTATTTTGGAAAATCAATACTATCGTGTATTTCTTGAAAAGAATTAAACTTTGTAATCTTCGACTACAACTTCTACGTGAATGTGGAAATAAAATGTATTTTTCACAAAATTATGTCATCGAAGCACATCTAATGCGTCATCATTAAAAATGTCTTGCAAGACGATCATTTAAAAAAAGTATTCAAATTTGCCATGGCAATTAAGTAAGATATACGTGAACGTAACTGTAAGCTGCAAATGCATAAAAATTAGAATATCCATTCAAACGATAAGTATACTGGCACATCATTGTTATTGGCCAAAAAAAGCCAGAGAAATTGTTAGGATATACTGAACGTGTCAGACGAAAGACACTAAATGCCTTTAGCAATTCAAATCAAATACTTATTATGTCGACAGCAGCTACGATCTACACGCGTATACTGCGTATTATTCTCTAATCTCACTGGCACATGACGTATATTTACTTGCGCACTCGCATGTTTCCAAGCGGGTGAAAAGTGGTTTTAATGCATTTTTTTTTTTTTAATTAAATTAAATTTTTAATCGAATTCTGGCGTTAAGTGCAATTCAATGCAGAAGAGCCAAGATTGTTTTAAAAACAAAAATTATAATATGCTCGATACTTTACATCTACATATAACAGCTTTTGTAATTATGATGAAACGAGGACGTTTATTTATTTTTTTCAAAAACTAAATAAGGATGCGAGTAGCGTAATTGAGCATGCACTCGTGTTAGTTATTTTCCAAAAAATCGATGATCCGTAGCGAATAATGTACACAAACAATGTTAGGAGAAAGTAAAAAACCGAATGAGCTTACCTCAAAAGAGGTAGTAGTGACAACTGTGCTCGCATAGAACAAAAGCTAGTCCAACATTCAATCGGGACATGATGTTTTTTTATCCGTGGAAAACGGACGAAATCGCTTACTCGAGGCCCTCTCTGCAAATCATCATGCTTGCAGAACGCGCAAGTGACGTTAACAAGATTGAATATTTATTTTGGAAAAAGAAAATTCCGGTCGAGCATATATCCACGACCCCTATATCCAAAGGATCGTGTGGTGTAAGGTCAGATGTAAAGTGTGGTGGTGTAAGGTGTCAATTAAATTCTGCACATTAAAGCTATGTGAACGTGCTATTATGCAACTAAAAGACAATGACTCGCAGGTTCAGTTATAACAGTCATCAGCTCTATAATTATGAGTGTAATCAATGAGAAAGCAGTGTTAATAAATTACTTTTATCGATAAGTTGCAACACAGCTTAAATAGAATTAGATGGAATTTGATGGAAAAATGAATGAGATGGAATTTCAATTAGAACAACCTGCAAGGAGGAAATCTTCTACTCTCGGATAGGCACGAGCTGTAATAATTTATACAAATTAGCGAGATTTACATTACTCTTTAAATACAATCAATTCTTCGATGCGAATTCGGATTAAAATTATCAAAATCGACAAATAGCTTCACTTGGAATGTATCCGTACTCTTAAGCGATCCTTGAATATCGCCCCTGATATATCGCGATGTACACGCCGTTCCTATTCCTAACATCTCTAAGCACGATATGGCCGCTAATCCCTCACATGCGGAGAAACCTGCATCACCAAGAGTTAACGGATTACTCAGCGTTAGAACAACCATATATCTACCAAAAAGCAGGTATCCTGAAAGACGCTGCAGGTTCATACCTTCCTTATGGTGGATCTGTAGTAATTCCCTTTAAGTACGTATTGCCATATGTGCAAAATAAGGTTACGGAATGTGTAATTCTGCCCTTTCCAGAAAAATCGATTCTGACTTACTGAGTGGTTTTCTGCATTACAAGCAATAATACGGGATAACCCAAGTATCAAGAAGAGCTTATATGCTTGCAGAGATTGAAAATCAACTACAAGCCCTGCTTACTTGAAATTGAACATGCTCACCTTATGTCATGGAGCTGTGACAACTAATTTATCACTCTCCATCTTATCTTAGTCCAAAACGGAAGTGGTATATTTATAGGTGGAACTAAGCAGGACGTTAAATCTTATCGCTCTCAACTTGATAGTCTCATACCTCATAATATTATACGTCCATCAAATCACGTAAGAATGATAACCCGGTGATCTCTACTCAACCATGATTATAAACAGTATTACAAATGCAACCTACTTGACAGATAACGATGCATATCCACTACCCCGGCCCACCTCGGATACTCCTACATGGACACCACTTACAAACATTGATGACTTACACGAGGTAGAGGAGATATTGTCAACACCAACCACAATGATCATCGTATACCTACTCACCACTACTGGTCTAAATTTTATTATAACTGTGATAATTTATAAGAAATGCTTGAAACGAAAATCTGGTGATCCTACTCCAATTAAGCCACTCCCAAGGAAGCTTTTATAAATATTTAAATAAGACTTGGACTTTTATAAGACAACTAGGAACTGGGCAAGTGACCTTGGCAAATTTCAAACTACATAACCTACTCATCAAGGTATTAATTCTAGAGAAAAGGTTTCAGATGTTAGAGAAACAAATAAAATCAATTCCAGCACGACCTAAGCTTAGTACTGTCATTATCTGACAATTAGTAGGCTTAGGTATACGTGTAGCATTACCTGCACACATCTAGAAAAACTCAACATTAAAAATATTTGAAAGAGTAATATTTGTCGACTAGTTTAAGTTTGATCTTTTGCCGTTAAGTACACTCATAGGACATGAACACAGCCTCTATTACTATTAGTAAAATAAAATAAATAATACATAAAGAAACCTAGAGATAAAAATACTAGATTTTTTATTAAAGATTACGGTAGCTAGTCAAATACCAAAATTCGACAGTCTCCAGTTCACGTAACTCTCTTCTGCAATATCAGAATATGTAACTATTTCAAAGGATTTATGAGAAAGTGTCGATAATTTATTTATAGGACCTCAGATTGTCAGTGGCTAGTTAAAAGCAACTTTAAAAGAAAAGGGGAATCAATAAAACTTTGAAGAACTTAAAAAACCGTAGGCTGGTAAGAAAATTCAAATTTTTGCTTCATATTGTAATAGCCTTGTCGAAGCAAATGATAATATTTTTCGAAAGATAATATTATAAAAAAAGAAATATAACGATGCAAATAAAAAAATGTTTTCATTTACAATTAATAGACACTAAAGTATTGTCTCGTTTTATTTCAATAAATGTATTTTATTTTTCATTATATCATAGCTGTAATAAATATAACCATTTAAAATATTTGCAATGTATAATCTTGAGAACGAAGCTTCTTCGTATAAGTGCAATCAAACTTCACTTACAGGTAAGCTTGTTCGATCATTCATTTATACTTGCAGATTTAGCCCTGTCTCAATGAATAAAAATGACCACAGAAAATATAAGTAATATATGCATTTTAGTATTCTTGTCACATTTTTTATGCACCCAAAAAAAAAAAAAAAAAAAAAAAAAATCGAATTCTTAAAGACTAATTGATTTCAAAAAAGTCTAAAGTGTACTAGCTATTTATCATTTATAGTGAAAAAGAAAAATTGCTCTCGTTTATAGCAAACATCGATATAGATTAATTTAATCTTGTTTAATAATTTTCTTAGATTTATTTTATTCCAAGTCTTTGAACACTTTTATCTTTGAAAAAATATGTATGTTTTGCATCTATTTTTGTTATATAATAAATGCATAATATTAATGTTATTTAATATTGGTTTTAAATTTTTATCAAATTTTAATACACACTGAAACTAAAATATTTTGGAATTTTTAGCTAGGAATTAAAAAAATTGAAATGCTTAATTAATCGTCAAACTTCAAACTTAATCACTGCACAAATAAATTACGAATTCGTTTTATATCATCCTTGTAAGCATTTGGAAAAATATCTTTCTACTACAAAGTATTATTCACAAAAAATGTTAAGACACCTAATAATCATAATTTTTGTAAGATTTCACAAATCATTTTAAATGCAGAATCTGTAACGACTTTCTTATCAGGTAGATTAGGTTTTTAGATGTCCATCAAGTCAATAAGGATTAAATATTTATATAATTTAGGAACTTTGACGCGATAGCTTATTTTTCTAAGACTTATAAAATATGAATATTTAAACGCAATCTCTTACGATATTTTTCAGCTTTATAACCTATGCTCGATGCCTATGTAATAATAATTGTCATTACAAACTAAACATTCATTTTCCGGTCCTTTTCCTACAATTTAGGTCTTACTATTACCGCAATGAACCATCAATGAGCCCTGTCGCAAGCCTGAATAAATCAATCGAACCGGCGCTAAGTGCAAAGTAATTTCCTTGCAAGAGCAAATGTCGGCGAACAGGACGTTCATAACCCTAAAAATCAGCGTGTGCATTGTTTTGTTCTGTTGTACGGGCAAGAGGATAAGCAAACACCGGCTTCTTGGTTCATGCCTCGGTTTCGACAAGTGTTGGGTGCTTCGGGAAATCGGCTCTCACCTGGTGTGCGTGTCCAGTCAAGGTTAGGCTCGCTTCCTTGATTATCCTCTCGGAATCCAAAAAAGAGTAGTGCCTCTTCGTAGGGTGCGAGCTCTTTTCGAAAAAATAAAAATCACGACCAACGAATTAAATAAAATCTCTTAAAATACGTGCAAAGTAAAAACTTACGAGCTTTCGGGTGTAAATGCCGCGGTACTCCCGTGCGACGGGTGCATCATTACCCGACGGCGAGAAAACTCCACGCGACTGCGAGCATACGCGCTTCCTTTAGAATATATTTGAAAACAAATAACGGCGATAATTTCAGAATTCGGCGAAAAACAAAAGATGGTGCGCGGCTGCTCCTCGCGCCCACCAACACAACGAAATAATCGAACGACACCATCCAGAAACAATGTGTCGCGCCAAAATGATAACTAGCGCCGCCTTTTGGTTACGTTATTTCGCGTGAATTACCGTCGGTAATGCAGTGGAAAGTTGGTATACGCCGACACCATTGAACTTTGAACACTATGTATTTCAATTGTTTTTATTGCGTTCTCACTTGTAATAATACAAAATGTTCCTGTGAAAATCGTCACGTCGAAAAAGAAAACCAATTAAATTGTCTATCAATCATTTAAGTACCATTGCTAAGGTAAACATTGATTTTTATGTTTACTACGTCAAAATTTAATCAATTGTATTATTATTCTTGTTGTGTTTTACATTTTTCATAATTTAGTTTCATTGTTGTTGCACATTTTACTTGTGTAATTTCAGAAAACGTAAACTTGTTTGGGCTAAAATCAATTGTTTGGCATTCATTTTACTATGCTTTGTATATTAAAAATAAGTGAGACCGTTAATTATTTGAGTTCAAAGTATCCGAATACTTTAATTTCAGAAAAATTACTCTTACCCGAAGTTCCTACATTTCTCGATGTAAATCTTATAAATGAACAATTGTATTAATATTTTGAAAATATTAAATTTGCGACTCGATAAACCTCGATGTATTTTCTAAATCTTTTAGATATTACAACGCATTATCTAGTAATACATCGTTTGTATTGTACAAGCAACGCAACATCGCAGATAAATATATGTGTATCCTAAAAGTATTATTTAATTGAATCTATATTTGTAAAAGTAAAAGACTGGAAATAAAATTGAAAACGAAATGTAAAAGACTTTTTTACAATTAATTTGTAGGTATGCTTAGAAAAGTTGTTTTATGCATAAACCACTGCATTCGTTAATTTTGGTTATACATACTCACGGTATAATTGTGCGCGTAAACGGTGCTAAGATTTTCCAATCAAACTGTACATTTATTTATACAAAAAGTAATTAGAAATAAAAGTGTATACATTATTATTAATCGGAGATTCATTAATATCGTAACTAATTTTTTTCGGAGTAAATATCAATATCGTATGCGTGTGCGTGCGTGCATATGATCGATATAGTAATAAGTACAATAGGAATTGATTTGGGTTCGAGTTCACAAATGGGTTTGAGTTGTTATATACGTTGTATTATACGTCAATAGTATAGAAATTAGATAATGGAATGACAACGTTAATTTAAATAAATAGTGAATTAGTCGTCTTTATATTTACCTTTTGAAAGTATTTTACAATTTGAATAGTTTCACAATGCGTGATTCGAAAAGAGTTCTTTCGGCATATCGATGACGACGTAAATATGGCTTTAGCGTTTTGATGAGATGCTCAGTGAAAGTTGATTGAACCAGGCGTTTCAACATTACCTATTATCTACCGGTAGTCTTCTTCCTCAAATTTTCCAAAGTACGTTTTATTGCGAATTATTTGTACTTCGTGGATATTTGAAAAAGCATTGCGTATTAACAAGTTTTTGAGAAAGATGTGCAATCTTACGGATCTCTTTGAGTTTTGATATCAACAAACGATAAAAACGAATGTCGAAACGTTGAATAATCTTAATTAGTTTTTCCACGTGGTGGGGCTTGTCTCATTCGTTGTATTTATTCGGAACCATTGATGAAACTATTGATTCGAACAAAGATGCGACTCAAGACAGCACGTAGCTATTATTATGCAAGTGAATTTTTCATAAGCGCGTGTACCCGTATCGGATGCTATATTGTAACTAGCATTCCTTTAACGACGCAGTTTACATTACTCAGTACGAATAGGAAATTTTATGTCGCACTAATGATAATTTAAAAGGCTACATCTTGTAAACAGCTCGTTACAGAGCTGTTCATATTTTCAAATAAAAAAGTCATCGACGCATCCGTATCTCATTTCAAATATTACATTCGGTGTTTAAAGATTGTTCGAAAATAACTGCAAAGATTAAACATAAGGTTGATTCTTTGTTTGCGTTAAAGGTATCAGATAATGCATAATATCCCTTTGATTTTTGAAGCGTTCATTGTCGTTTAAACACGAGTTAATTTAATTAATATTTTGTTGAAACTAACGAGACGCCAGAATATTGGATATAAAAAATAGAAATAAAATTGAAACAAAGTCCATTTTGTATTTATCGAAGTATGCTGAGGCTTTATTTCGACGTTTATTGTACGTTTCAAATTAGATTATTTAAATTTTCGATTAAAAAATAATGATTTTTTAAACTCGATTCTGCAACGACGAGTTTGTTCACTTAAACGCAACGTCGAATCCGACGAACCACACGCATTACACGAAAAAGTATTGCAGTATTTGCACGATGAAGTAACTATACATTAAGGTTACATCGTTTTCTTTGCAACGAAGAAGCTTTTTTTCCAATAATGATTATTCACTTCTTCAACTGTACGTAATTTTACACCGACAGAGTTGATTTTTGAAACGAATTTAAACGCTCGGACTACAAATCACGTCTAAACTCATCTAATCTTCAATATTTCAGTAAGATATGCAGTTAATAAGGAGGCATACCTAACGAGAGATTTGTATGGTGAAATTAATGCATCGTAAGAGAGCAGTAGCGAATTACACCGATGGATAGCACTAAGGTAAGAATTACACCGCACCGCAACCTGTACATATCTCGCGTTTATTCCAAGTAATAAAATTGAAGCGCGTCATTATCATAAACAAAAGCACGCGTAACCTTTAAAAGAGCTCGACGTACCGAATGCAACTTACGTATAATTTCGTCGAGCCTGACGTTTGACACAGCGGCCGTCCAAGTGGGTAAAATGTTTCGTCCAAGGCTCGCCTAATCGCATATAAAAGTCAATAAGTATATTTTGGGCGCAAGAGTTCGAATCGTAATACGATTTAAATATTGGCGAATATTCATCGGATGCGAGGATAAGAAGGAAAATAAAAGCCGCCCGATGGTGTTTTGCTGTTATAATCATAAATCTCGCGTACGTGTTTATACTTGTATCCTTTGCTCATTGTACGGGTTGAAATGCACAGGGAGCGGCAAACTTTTGTGCCACATACGTAGCGGAAAAGCATTAGGTATATATACCTGATCAAGGCACGCACACAATGACGTCGCGTCCGCTTCTACGTAGGCACATAAAAGAATAAGCTATCGGCCGCGACTCTGCGACTGTGGGAGTGCGCGCACGGGCTTCGAGCCCAAAAGAGAGAAAGAAAAAGAGAGGAAGACGAGGCGAAGGCAAGAGCGCTCGATGAAAAAAGAGAAGAGACAAACAAGCTCTGCGCTCGTCGTTGGCTTATACCCAAAGCGCAATATAGTACGTGTGCGGCTGTAGCGCGCGACGAGGAAAGAAGTATCGCGCGTTAGCTGGCAAACTCGAGGGCGAGAGAGAGAGAGAGAGAGAGAGAGAGAGAGCGCTAGAAAGCAATAGAACAGAGATGCAAGAGACGCAAAGACCCCGCTAAAGTCAAACGCACACGCGCGCACGCTCACGCAACACAATCGGCGCGTCCAAGGTACACGGGTGAGCCGAGGAGTCTCTTCTACTCCTTCCGGATTCGCGTTCAACGCGCTCTGCGGCGATTGTATTTACTGCGGGTAGCTTCGTATCGTTATCGGGTCTGTGCGAGCGGAGGGAAAAAGTCGATGCGCGAGGGAGCATGAGAGTTAAGGCGCGTGTCGGTAGCGTTGGAGGTGGTGCGTCAGTTGGTGTACCGCGGCATCGTCCTCGGGCCCGGGATCAGCAGCAGCAGCAGCAGCAGCAGTAGCGTCGCAATGCGAGCTCTGGCAGCGACGTCAGGTGCCCGTCGTTATCGAGTGCGTTGCCGCTGAAAGCGCGTCTTCGGGGAAGCTTCCCCTCACGGAACAGCGTCGTCGTCACCGAGCTCCGCGACCTCTGTCTATCCGATCGACCGCTCGCGATGAACTTTCTCAACACGATCGCGATCGGCGCGGTGGCCGGCAGCGACTCGGCCCTCCAGCTTAACAACGTCGAGATCATCTACACGAAGGTGCAGCGTGTCTATCTCAAGCCGCAGCACAAGGAGGAGAGACAGAAGGACCTGAGGGTCAACGTCGAGATTCACGCGGGTCTCAGTCCCGTCTGCCGCAAGGTGAGCGGAACAATTTTTTTTTTCCTTCTCCTGATTATCGAACCGCGGAAAGTTTTTTGCCCGATAATGAACGAGCCTATAACCTTACTTTTTCAGTCTCTCTCTTTCTTTCTCTTTGTCGGACACACTCCATTCCGTTGACTTGGCTCCGTTTGTCTGTAAACAAAGTCCAAGAAAGTGGCGTCTGTTATGTCAGAAAGGCCTTCTATCTTATATGTAATACGGATATTACTTTATGATGTTTTAATTTCGTTTTTTTTTTATCACTCGTTAGAAACATTGAAATTTCTTTATTTCTTTCACCATAAGTCGAAAAATTTTTCTCCAACTAATTTCTTAATTCATTAATATGACAAAATAAACCGATTAAAGTTTTGCAGGTATAATAGAAAATTGAAATCAGTATTTCAAAATTGTTTTTTAAAGAAATAATAGGTTCGTTTGAAAATTAAAATAAGTGTGTGTGTGCGCTGTAAATTTTTGGTTTAATTTTTGGTATAATTTTACAACTAATTAAATAATTTGACCGTGTAACTATCTTCCATAAGTTACCGTTTATTTTACCAAAGATTAATTTATACATAATTATAATTTTGTTTAAAAGAGAGGATCAAATTTCATTATTATGATACTAATTTCAAAAGTTGTAATAATTTACAAATTTTCAAAATATATTTACCTTTCATCTATTTCCTTGTAATCTACCAACCGAAAGCCTTAAAGTTGGTACAATTTTAATAATTAATATATTAACAATGTTGATAATAATTCATTTTAAATTATTCCTTCGATATATCGAAGCAACCGTTAGTCCAATAATTTTCAATCTTAATAGGATAATTCTTAAAAAAGCAATAAATTTTTGTTTCGTGATATGTACAAATGTTTTAAAATTATTTTTCATTTATTCAATTTTCCAGTGCTTAAAGTTATTTACGTCGATAAAATCCTTTTGTATATTTTAAAAATAAAATAGTTTAATCTGTATTTATTAAAAATCATTGTAATCTTAAGATTTTTTTTTATTTTAACGGAATGATTTGCGTAAACAGAGAAGTTAATAAATTTTAAATTTGTGTAGTTGAGATATAAGGTGAACATATTTTTCTTAAAATATTACTAATGCTAACCCTGTACTTTAATAATTCTTTCATCATTTTTTTTTATCTTAATTTGTTTAATATGTCTACGGTGTGCGCTGTTTGTAAATAAAATTATGGCATAAATAGTAAAAGTCAAACTGTAAAATAAGTTTTTTACACAAACGTAAATCATCCGATGCAAAAATAACACTTCAATCTATTTACTTTTCAGGCTCTTTGCGTTCTTCTGTCGGATGATGATGACCCCTGTTTTTTATACTCATTATTTATCACAGACGATGATTTTAAAGTGTTGAAAGCACAACAAGGCCTTCTTGTAGATTTTGATAACTTCACAACTCAGTTAATATGTTTACTGGAACAGTGCCAAGTTCCAGCTACAAGTTTACCCAAAACACCAAAATTCTTGTTGCTTTTGGCCGAAGAAGCTGGAGACTGGAGCTTTAAACTTGTAGAGACTAATAAAATTAAGCATCTATGCCATTTGAGTTTAAATATTGCACCAGCAAAGGATGCAGACTTAAAGACACATATGGCCATGAAAATAAAAGGTTTAAAAGAAAATGTATTGCAAAAGGATAGAGACGTCATGGGCTTAGAGACAAGAATATCGGAGTTAAAGAATAAACTGGAATCAAAATGTAGAGAATTAGAGCAGTATGAACAAAAAAGTATTACCGAGAAGACGCAATTACAAATGAGCCTTTCTCAACAGATTGCTTTGGAAAAGGACAGATTAGTACAAGCGAAGTTAGAGTGGCAAAATCAAACTGAAAAAGAAAAAATGGAGTTTGATTACAGGCACAGTGAAATCATAAAGCAATTGCACACTGAAGTTGCTGAGCTCAGAACACAAAATGCAAGCTACAAAGATAAGCAGTCATTTTTGGAAGCAACTAATAAAGAGCAATTAAAACAACTTCAAGAATTAGAAAAGGAATTGAATATGGTGCAACGTGATTTTTCTGCGGTAAAACAACAAAATACCAAGCTTGACACTGATTTTCATGAAAGGGACAAATTAGTAAACACACTTTCTACAAAGGTTGCAGTACTCGAACAAGAATTAAAGGATAAAACGATTTTAATAAATAAGCATACGGAAATGATAAAGAATGTAAAGGAAAGCAAACAAAGACTAGAGGAATTACTTACCGAAAAAGAGGCGCAACTGCAACGAAAACAGACATCTTTAAAGAATCTCAGCGATGAACTCGTAAAGGCTAACGAAATTCTAAGTAAGTTGCAGAACGAATTAGCTTCTACAAAGTCCAAACTAAAATTGCGAACGAGTATAGCTCTTGAGCAGGAACGGCTTTTGGATAACAAACAGAAAGAAGTTGGTCAGTTGGAGATCAAAGTTGATGCTTACGCCAAAGAAAATCGGGAGGCCAAGGCAGAAATCGATAATTTCAAAGATCAGTTGAAAACATTACGAACTCAGCTGGAAGAAAAGGAGAAGACTATAAAGAACAATGATAATGTCATAAGTTGGCTAAATAGGAGATTGGCAGACGTGCATTCGCCCCTTCAAAGTGCCACAACAACGACTGCAATGACGATGCCTCAGTCGATGCAGTTGACTCTGCCGAGAACAAACAAATTCATGCCTAATAGGTTTGAAACGCGAACTCCAGTTCCTAATGCATCTCAGCCTATGTCGCTCTCTGGCCTACCACTTCGAAATACAATTGTTCAAAACCCAAATATCAATCAAACATCTAGGAGTTCGGCAAGATCTATGGGTGTAGGGGTTTCTGACAGCTCAACTGGAATAAACTTTAAGACTGGGCCGATCTCCAGCACAAGTACACCTGTGGAACGTGCTAATTCGCAGAGTAAGATAACGATTAATCCTGGAAGTACTAACTCAGTACCGGCGATTATCGAGAATAATAATGTACCAGCTCCATCAATTAATGGCACCAAGCCGAAGAGTGCGGGTAGTTCTTTACAGGGTGGTTTAAGACGAGTAGTATTGGATAAGCCCTTATTGCCGTCGGCTTACTTTCCTAAGACTTTGCATAATCAATGACAACAAAAAAATAAGGTTCACCTTAAAATTTAAGAAGATATTTATTTTTTATAGTACCGACAAAGGACCTATCTTAGATGTAATGTTACTAAACATAATTTATGAACTCAAATTTTAATGTGATAAACTTCAATATTTTAACAACCAAGTGTGTCATTTTTCAAAACAAAAATTGTTTCTATACTATTAGTTTAATGTTCGATATTTTTTATTTATTCAACAAGTACGGAGCTCAAAATTGATTATTATTATTTTTTTTTCTATTAATAGTATATTTCAAAAGAACAAAGCTTAGCACAGTAAATGGATTATAATTAAATTAGTTGTTGTAATTATAGTAAATCTTGAGATATTTCGTTATTTTTAGTTTATTTCCCGTATTAAAAAGATAATTTCAACATATTCTGGTCTTAACGGTGTATTTACAATAAAAACTAAAGATGTAACGGGTTATTAATCATATCGTTACCTTTATCCGCATCTGCAGTGCAATCATATTGGATAGTCTTAGCTCGTTTTAGTAAACGAAATCTTTGGAATTCGGAATAATGATTGAGTAGCCCATGTTACATTTCACTGTCACGATGTACATCCAAAATTGGAAATTTTGTCCTTTTAAACGCAATTTTACAATGCAATTTCAACTGCATTCGTTGGCATCTATTTTCTCATTACGTCTCGTTCAGGATAATAGAGCTTGAGAGTAAAATTAGTTTTATTTGCGGCTGCGTGAAGAATGTTACATCGGTAGAATAAAATTTATATCTATTTTCGATTTTCAGTTATTATACATGTTTTTTTGAAATTCAGTACCGTATTATATCTTCTTTGCTTAGCAGAAGTTGTAAGGAAATGATTTAATTTCTCAAGAAGATAGCAAACAGCTAACGGTTTATTGACATCATTTGTAGTGTAGTGATACACGAATTGCTTCAATTTTGTAATCGTAGCCCATAAAACAATACTACAGTAACTATCCAGTTGATTATTTAGTGATTATGTTGGTAACCGTATCCTTTTTGATATATATATATATATATATATATATATATATTATATTAAAATATCACCGTTTTACAAACTTTATTGAGTTGTTTACCTTTGGCCTCATCGAATGGAGATTTAAATTGGAATAACTTGGACACTCGGTCGTTTGTTGATACTAATCAAAAGGTTAAAGAAAGTAGTCAAAGAAGTTTCGATTCATAGTCCTTGGCATTCAATAATCAAAAGAGTTAGTCAGTCAACCATTATATAGGTTTGTAATTTACGTGAAAGTCTGTTTAATTGAAAACAACTTGCTGCTCAGAGAGTTTCTAGATCCAACATAAGAATAGAATTGATATTGCAAGTTTGTATCTGAAGCAGAAGGCACAATCAATTAGTATGAATATATCAACAGCGTATATAGGGCATTTAATTAATTTATCAGCAATTATTAAGATATGAAAACGTAAATAAGCTTACCGTATATCTGCGAACAACGTATGCTATCTTTCAAATTTTATTTCTTTTTTTTTTCAATTAGATTTTTTTCAACTTAGTTTTGATTATATAGATCTGCTTGTTGCCATGTTTGCTTATCACGTTAATAACTTGGACTTTTCGAGTTAAATGATGCGAGATGAGAATAGTTTAGCATACACTCTAATTTTGTAAGAATGACGATATCTACATATTGGAATGTTAAGTATAGCTTAAGGGTGAAAATCCACTGTTTATATTTCAAGATTCGCTGATTTATAGTTCTAGAAATAGGTCTTATTAGAATATTAAATTTGGATCATAGCAGAAAAGAAAATAGTTTTAAAAAGTTGTATGTTTAATTTATATTATATTTACTGTTTTTTAAGCTTGTGATATTTAAAAATGTCTATTTCCTTATGTTTTTTCATATTATTGCGGTACATTACCAATTATTATTACTTCATCGTTTAAAATTTAAATAACTATATGTTCAATCATTTATTTATACGCTACAAAAAAGACTTTAATAAATAAGTAAATAATTTAGCTTTCAAACATACGATACAGTTATTCAGTTTTTGCATCTGAAGCCAAAAATATATAAATCTCAGTCAGTGCAGAACGTTATTGAAAAATGATTTCAAATTAATAAACCTTACTAGTTATATACTTTTATGAAAATACATTACTATTTGAGCTTGTTAAAAAAATAAGAAACTCTTAATTTTCTTATTTATATCTTTTAGTTGACATAAGTAAAGCAAAAAGTTTATCGCATTTATTAAATATATGAGAGGTATGCGTGTGGTACTTATAAACTTTAAAAGATATATTTTAATATCATTAGGTTTAATTATTTAATTTATCAAAGTAAAGATTTGTTGCACGAATTAAATGACCTAAATATTCTAATTATGGTAGCTTAAATTTATTTAAAAGCATATATCTTTTGCAGAATCAAAATATATTACATATACATTTTTATAATATATTTAAAAAGTTTAAACAATATTTTTAAATTTATATCTTATTAATTGAAATCTAAAATTTACGTCTATACTAAGATTAAAATATTTCATTCGTTACTATTAAATAGGAAAAGAATATTAATTATATTATGTTATGTTAGATCATACTGAATAATATAAAGATATTTTTACATTCAAATTCTTAAACGAAAAAAATCTGGCTTTGATAAATTAAAAGAGTTTGTTTATCAATGATAATAGAAATCATTATTGATCGTTGATATCCTAAAGAATATATTAATTACACTTATGATGTGGTCTTTGTAGTTTTTGTTTTTTAAAAAAGTGACTGAACAATTTTAAAAAATTTATTTGTTTTATGAAGTTTATTAAAATAATATAATACGTTTAGATTTTGCTAGATAAGAATGTTGAGTTTTTTAAAAATTTAGTCTATATTTTTAAAATGGTAAATTTATAATTTAAAAAAAATCTATTTCTAATTTAAGGTGAACCTGCGATAAAAAGTTTCAAACAATCAAAATTTTATATAAAGCAAAGTTTGATAAAGAGAAATTTTTAATAATAATTAGAAACATTATATTGTTTCTTATTTAACAAACAAGAGAGTACAAATGATGCAAACAACTAAGTAAGAGAATCTTAAAGTAGTTTATGAAAGCAACACTTTCATGCCTATTTGGCACGTACGCTATTATTAGATTTTGATAAGTATACAAAAGAAAAATAATATTGTATAAATTTGTGTAATTTTTACTTTATTTTTATATATTCTTTGAATTGTAAATTAAGTAAAGTCGAGAATGAGATTATTTGAAGTGCAAGATGAAGGAGAGGCATTTGAATATTGCACCTAGCATAATTGTAGATTGGAGAGATTTTTTATCTTACCGGTGATAAACCATAATCATAAGATAATAAGTACCTGGATAGTAAATTTTCAAAATTATCAATAATATAACGTTTTTAATGAGTATCTGAAAGGGAAATGAAAATGTATTAAATCAATCCTGAGTCAAATACTCGGCTCAATTATGCTCTCTAGCTATTTTTTTTTAATAGAGCAACAGTATTAATTGTAACATTCAGTATAATAAGTATAGAGTATAAAACAATTGAAAAAATCAACTTTGTTGTAGCAAGCAGTCGTGTCTATTTTATTACTTTTGTACATAAAATTGAAATAAATATTATACAAAGTTCAACTATAAAAATGTCGATCTACCTGTGTTAACTAATTATTTTTATATCACAAATATCTTTATTTTATTTATTTATTTTCTTTCTTTCTTTTTTTTTTCAATTAAAACAAAGTTAAAATCTTCGGAGTATCTTCACTTGCAGTGCAGACGATACGCTGAAGAAGATGTGTTAATACGTTTATTCCACTTTCACCAGATATATATTACATTGACAAGCAGTTTAACGATAAGAAGATATATAGTAAATAAAGCTTTATACAACTGTAC
The DNA here is from genome assembly GCA_018907045.1 of Wiebesia pumilae. Taxonomy (NCBI): domain Eukaryota; kingdom Metazoa; phylum Arthropoda; class Insecta; order Hymenoptera; family Agaonidae; genus Wiebesia; species Wiebesia pumilae. The sequence goes on along the minus strand of JACCHZ010000113.1, from coordinate 3,427,674 downwards.
ATTATTAACGTTTTTCCGCTTTAAAATACTGTTATTGCATCAGCATTCAATGAATTGCTCAAGTTGTGGCGATTGTTGGCGACAGAGTAGCTTTATTAAAGATGTCAGAGCTTCCCATATCGAGTAAGGGTAAATCCATTCGTTTACGCTTGCGTTCGCACTTCGGACATGGTTTTTTTGCATTCAGACAATCCGAATGGAAAACTGCATTGCAAGTCCCGCACTGAAATTTGTTTAAAAAAATATTTATTCAATTATCGTAATCTGAAAGCTTAGAAGGCTAGTGATTACGAATTAATACAAATTTCTTTTAATAAAAAAAATCTTATTTATTTCTTAACAGTCGAATATTGTTTTGATGTTAAAGAATGTATTACCATTTTTTTTTTGCTATAAAATGTGCATTAGTTGCGTTCTGAAATCTCATCAAATCGTATTTGAAGTACATGAGCAATTTCAGAGAACTATTTATTTTTATAAAGCTCTAAGTTTTTAGGCAATAAAATTATTATATAATTGTTTCACCCAGCGAATCATTTTTCACGTACGATATTCATAATACTTAACGTAGCAAAATCAATAGAAATTGTTCTTGATATATTTTAATTAAAAACTCATGCCTGCATAATGGTATTTTTCAGTGTTGTATTACGTAAAAAATGTTTTATTAACATGTTATTCAGAAGATATTTTACATTCATTGAAAAAAAATATTAGTTCAAATATAATAAATCTAGATTGATCGAGAAATAATTAAAAAACACTTCATACAATCAAGCTCTTTTGTGTCTAAAATATTTATACATAATAATAATGATGTAGAAATGAATATATTTCAATTAATTATAGCAAGTTAGAAGACTGTTGGAAAAAATTGTATTAAAGCAACAAAAATAAAAAGTTACAGACAATTGCTCTAGATTCATTAAAAAGATATTACATTTTATATTGCAATATTTATATTTAAATTTAAAGAAATATTTTATATTTTTACTTGCTAATTAGAATTTAAATTAAAAACCACGTGTAGAATAAAAGTTTAGGATTTGAACGCAGGTTGTTTCATTACTATGTTAGTTTATTTACGTTAGCAAAATGTAATATTTTTATTCATTAAAAATACCGATTATATTAGTTTATAATACACGATTTGGTTATTTAATTTCTAATTTAATTAAATTTTTGGCTAATAACATTTTTATTATATTTTAAACAAAAATCCAATATCATATAATTTATAAGCTATTCTATTACTGTATTAAAATGTCAAAACGATTTATTTTATCATGAGAAAAATTTAATGTAATACGAGCAAGAGATAACGATACGTTCAATTTCTCTGTACTATTTTAATTTTAAAGCAAAGTATTATTAATGTTCAAAATACTTAATTATTTATAAATTTAATATGGAAAATATTGTATTATTTATAAGATAACCAGTAACAACAAATAATAATTGTTGATAAAAGAATGTAAATAATTATATTTATATAATATCGAATTAGAAGAATTAATTTAACAAATTTAAAATCAAAAGTTGACATAGAACTGCTTAAAATAGAAAAGTTCAATGACAAATATAAATATATATATATATATATATATATATATATATATATATATATATATATATATAATAATAGCAATAAAAACAGTGTAATAATCAACCTGTACCTAAGTTGAATAGTTTTTCAAATAATTAATGTCCTTTTTTCAATTACACATTTATAAAGCAAAGAAGAAATAAGTAAAGAAATAAGTTGAAAACAAAAACTGTAAATACGATCTTGGCAGATGTATTGAAACAGCTAATTTACAATACGTATGATTTTATCTTATAAAGATAATCTTGCATAAAACTTACGCGGTAGGTAGACTGCGTATCAAAGGGATAAATAATCTTCGGATTGTTGCAGACTTCGCAAATAAATCCTTTCTGACTGCATAGCCAACAATTCATCACGTGATTTTTTGCAAATTCCACAAATTTTTGAAGTTGTTGAGCCAGAGTTCCATTAGGGATATCTGCTAAATCTGAAACGGAATACTGATGAATATGTTCGTATAAATAATCTCTTGGGGCGACCTTCTTTTGAAACGACTCTATTATTGGCTCGCGACAAGTAAACAAATACGCTCTCAACAAGTTTAGCTGAACACGCAAAGTCTGCAATTGTGCCATACAATCCACTGCGGTGTATATTCTTGGATTAAGAATTTTCAGATCCAGCAAGGTCGAACTTTCAGAAAGGTACTTGGCAGCCTTCATGCACACCGGATATTGTTTCAAATCCCAGTTGTGGACGACACGCGATGGTATGAGGCACTCCTCGACAGCCATGCAGTTGCAACAAAAGTAATCACCGGAGAAGGAACAGACGTTGGCTTTGCCGAAGGTCAGTCCGATTAACTGTCCGCACTCGAGACAATTGTAATTTTGGAGGTCGAGGCCCTTCTCGCGAGCGAGCTTACCTAACTGTTCGTCGAAGCTCTTTTTCTCGCGGGGCTCCGTATTGCCCATGATCGTCGACACCGTGGGCTCGTACGCTGGATACCTCTCCAAAAGTTCCTCCAGGTTTGGCATATCGTAGCTTCCGGTGTGGTAACTCTTGAGGAGCGCGTCATAGGTTGGGCCCTCGGCCGACGTTTGCGGGCCATCACCGGCCGAATTCCTGGAGATCATCGATGAGGTCATAGATGACTGGCAGTCTTCGTAAGATGTCGACCAACCGACTTTACCGATCAAGGAATTACCGACCGTGGTTAAAACAGACGCAGATGTCGTAGCCACCGCTGTCTCAGTTTGCTCAGCACTGCTCTCCTCTTCTGGTTTCTCCTCCACGTTTTCCTCTCCTGAGGTGTTTACATTTTTTACCACTTTCTCGGTCGTCCAATTACTCTTTGGAAATTCGCCTATGCCTTCAACGGTGTCTTCGGTGTCTTTGTGGTAAGGAGAGGACACCTTTGTAAAAACAGTTTTGTCATTGTCCGCGACATCCAACTGTCGCATCTTCTTTGCCAGAATGATTCTTAACGACTCATCCTCCGGAAATCCATTAAGGTTGTTTTGCGAGGAGTTGAACGAACTAAGACTACCAATCGAGCTGGCGGTCTCTATATCGTCTAGACTATTCTCGTTATCGGCACGTTCGCTATTTATTGTCTTGGCAATGTCGACGGCGCTGAATATGGGACAGGACTTCATCGGTGGTGACCAGATTGCGGCCATCAGTAGTGGAGTACTTGACCAGTAGTTCAGTAGGCTAGAGTTGGTTACTAAATCGAAGCGAATGCAATCGATACTCTCGATGAGCCGTTGTGCGACTTCCACGAGATCAGTGTCCCTAATGAAGGCAGCGCGAGTGTAATACGGTTTTAAGGCTGAATTGTCGCGGCGAATAGCCGCCAAGTAGCTGGACAAGAGACCCTCGTTCAGTGCCAGACGAATCCAGGCTCGACAGTAGCCAACTTCAGTTGTCAACTGAGAAGAAAATGTTAATAAGAATATCGTACTAAAATAAAAACTAATTTCAGACAACATTACAGCTCTCTTATTCAGTATATAATACTATGAGCAATTTTAAATAAAATTTTAATGCTTCAATTTTTTAATTTTATTTTTTAATTTTGGAATAGCAATTCTTAGTATCTGTTTTATGCATCCTTCGAAACAGTTGATAAGCTTCACTTTGGAATAGTTAAGAATAGTTAATGATTGATTCTTAATTTTTGTTCACAAATCTATTTATATTTATCCATTGTAAATTTCTTAAATAACATTCAAATAATTATTTGGAACTTTTATTTGCTTTAGTAACTACATGTATTTAGGATGGAATTCATAATACTTAATCAAAAGTTGTGAAAAAATGCAGTTTTAATATTTTTTAGTTGTAAAAAGTGAAAAAATTTACTTTTAAAATTGAAAAATCTATAAAATATTGACTAAATAGTGATTTAAAATTTGTGAAAAAATAATATTTGAACGTACATATTACTTTATAATTGATTAAAATAACATGATTTAAAAAATGTCTGTAATAGTAATATTATATTAAAATACGTATCAAATGTTTATAATAGTTACTTAAAAGATACTTAAATCTCAGATTTGATATATATATCATTTATAATACCAAAGATTGTTTTTAAAGAAAATTTGATAAATTAAACATAAAAAGACTTATTATTCAATAATGCTAATTATTAACTCTATTAAAATACGTTACCTTTCTATTATACGTATAAAATAAACTACTCAATTAATAATCAACTATTTATGAAGATTAACTATCATGGATTAAATTCTTAAAGTATTTATTAAATAGTTGAGAAGTTACAATATTTTGAACAGTAGAAAGAAAGTAATTTGTTTTACTCCTAATTTACAATGTTTCGAAATTCTTTGAATATTTTCAAAGTTAAGCATTAAAAACACTTCGTCATAAACAGATATTTATCTCCAAAAACTTTTAACATAAAATGGAAATGTAACTTATTACTTCTATTACTTGTAAACCCATCCTCGTTTTTTAAAATTAGCCTTTTTCATAACGATTATCAATATCTTAAGTTTACGAGATTCGAAGCGAAAGCATAACTCAATGTTTATCGGCTTCAGAATCAACAGGTGCCAAGTTAACGAACCTGGCTTAGAGACTGTATCTGATCGATAATTTCCCTGTGGGAAAAGACAAGGAGCGGCCCCCAGAAGCTCGGTTGGGGCATTGCATCGTAATCCGGGCCACTGAGCACTTCGGTCACGCGATTTAAAAGGCTATCCTTTAATCCGTGTAAGAAGATCGCCTCAAGGGCGGAACAGATGGACAGCGCCTCGTCGCACACCTCCATCGCCGTGCCATCCGGCATCCCGGTTGTGCTCTGGATCTCGATGATGGTGGTATTGAGCTGCTGCTGGAGCGATTCGCGCACCAGCATGTTTTTCCGATTGGATACGGAGTTGACGGTGCGCAGAAACGAATTCATCTCGATGCCGTTTCACTTTGGTTACACGAATTCCTTGAGAACCTCGGCTGCTCGTTGGGAGCGTAGCTTGTGACGTTGTTGTCGTTGTCCTTGTCGTTTTCGACGTCGTCGTGGTGTCTGTGCCAGTGGTACAAGATAATGGCCTCGTCATCATCATGTTTCGACCCGCTGATCCAAGCGAATAATCCTGACAACATTGTTTAATATTATGTATCTACCGAGAATTAGTATCCATTATCTATTAATACTGTCTCGCTATCTTTCTTGTATTTTCGTGTTACTTATTTCGATTAAAGCATTGGGATTAAGTGCAAAAACTAGTTATTAATACAAAAGATGTTGATTTTTTTTTACGAATAATTCCATAAATTTTATAAATTGTGTTATTCGCTCAATTTAATTACCAATAATTAATGTATATGAAATTATTATTAAAATCAGCAATGTCTAAGAGCTAGACGATATTTTTTTAATTGTGATTGGTAGGCTCAATTGTTAAACTTCTAATATTAAAAGTAATAAAAAAGTCATTAGAATTTGATAAACAACATTACACAGAATTACACAAAGTGTTAATAATTACAAAACAAAATACTTATCTAATAATGAATGGAATTGATCGAAATAGAATATTTTGCTAAATATGACAATTATACTAGGAGTGTAAATTAATTTTCATTTTCTAAGAATAAAATACTGCTGGAAATTGTACGATAAAAATAAATAGTAATGCATTGAAATATAATTGACAAAGAAGATTAAAGTTATACCATTGGAAACAGAAAATTAAATCATATACTTTGATAAAATACCAAGTACAAAGAATTGATATTATTAATCATTTAACTATATATTTAAATCAAGTAGCACTTGAATAATTTATGAGTTTGATAAAAAATATGAATATTGCTACGTATTAGACTTTAATTTTTTTTATTTGAAATAAAAACAGAAGAGCACTCCAAAGAGACCAAAATTATATTAATATTAATATTTTTAATATTAAATAGAGAATATCTAGTTCAAAGATACAATATAAATAACGTATGAAAAAACCTTGAAAACAAAAGCATTACTTTCACAGAAAACAAACTCTCTTGGCATTGAATGCCATTCAAATGTACAATTCAATCAATCATTCGATATTAAAGATAATTTCATGCTACGTATTTAAAGAGATAAAAATAAAAAATTTATATAGGATATATATCAATTAATGCGAATGAAAATTTTAGAGATTAGAGGAACGATATTGCTAGTACAGCTAATTAAACTGAAAGCATAGTTTTAAAAAGAGACAGAGTTTTTAATTTTTACCTGCGCAAACACTTAAAATAAAACATATTTTTGTAATTTTTCAAAATTAAAGGTGAACAAGTCTCGCACTTATCGTATGCTACTCTTTGACTGACCTATAAAAAATTCCCATCGATTAACATGTTATTATACATTTGGTACCTCCAAATGTTTCCTAATTCTTACATTACTCACAGATATAAAAATAAACAGCAGCAAATGCTTACTTACTTCTTAACGATTACCCATTCCAAACTGATTCTGGCAATCATCATTAATTATGTAAGAAGCCATCGACATCTTCGAGTAAATAACTGGTTTACGCACAGCCCGAGTTTATCATGATGCGGAAGTAGACCAACCAAGAGATATTGCTCTGTGCCTGGGCAATTGTGTGAACTTTAACCTGCAAAGATGACGAAGTAATTACGTAGGTTGCTCCTTGTTTTTTTCTTATCAGTACGAAAAGTATATACGCCAAATGGATAACGAGGTTAGGTACGCGTTGTCTGTTGCCTATGCATTCGTAAATAAATACATGCATGTACTACGCACATATGCACGAACATATGCATATATATATATATTTTTCCCTCGCGTATTCTCTTTTTTCTCTTTGCTTACGCATGAATCGGAATGCACCCTGTTCGACGTGCTTTCTCTTTCTTTTTATGACATAGTTAACGAAAACAACTGGGGAAACGAGAACGTCGACAGGGAAAGCATTGGAGTTGCACAATTTCAGAGGCGCGCGCGCGATTCTACGACGCAGAAGCAAGACAGTGCGACGACTGCGCTTGATAAGGTTACACGTATGACGGACGTGACCATCCGTGATTAGACACAAATTAACCTCGACTGATCAGCTGTTTTTGCACTGCAGTCTTCACGAGAGAACGGAGGCACCATCTCGTCGAGGCACATTGGCACAACGTGTGCCGAGCAATTGAGCAAGTATTCCGAGTTCTTTGAAGAGCCTTAGTTCGACGAACGCCGTCAAGAGGGAAGCGCATGCGCCGGAATCGTGCACTTGCACGTTGCACTCAAGCGGTGCAACACGATGCATTTTACATTCGGAATGCAATGCAGTGTCTCGCGTTGCAGGGACTCGTTTTCGCATAAAATTTTGTTCCAATGGTGATAATGTTAACAGTCTTAGATTCATTCTTTACACACAAATGATAATTTACGTCTCACCCTGGACGTTGAAACAGTCCGTTAATAAAAGAAGAAAATTCTATTCTTTTATATTCGTTACGTACTTTTAAGGCATCCAAATTATAAAGTTACACCGATCTAATAATATACGTTTAATGGAACAAGCAATTAAGACTGCAATAATTTTAATTACCTCTCGCGAGTCTGGAACAAATATATAATTAAAGACTAATGATCCTCGCGGTGTTAACTACTGGTTGATAATTCATCGATTTGTTCGAACATTATTCGCAATAAGTTTATATCTTTTATATCTGGCTGCCTCCATTCGATGAATGTTCCTACAGATAAGATTAATACGATCATTTATCCGTCATGCACCGTCAGACAAAATGCTCAAGTTAAATAATATTGATCATGCGTTGTAATGATCATCTATTACTTACCTGCCTATGCATGTAACTTATTATGTTTATGATCAAAAAATGTTTAAAGTATTTGTACAAGATTAATAGCAAAAAGTAGTGGGGCTTCAGTGGCATATATTCTAAAGGGTCAAAATCTGAGAAATCGATGTATCGATTATCACGGAGATTACAATATTTTATAATTAAATTAAAGCTTATTTAAGAAGAGATAGGGAATACAATTTTTTTAATCAGTTACATTTGTTAAAAGTGTACTTGATAAACTTTCCATTCACCGCCATTAATTCAAGCATTAACAAATAAAAAATGCGTATTAACTATCTTTTAAATCTAACGAAATGAGATTATGGTATTAACGAAATAGTGGTAAATTAAACTGTATTTAAAATATGTAACCAAATTTAAAACGAACAAATGTTACCTTATCAATTGACAACGAAACAAATAAACATTATTCACGTGTAAACTAATTATTTACAAAAATTTAAATAACTTTAAATAATTATTGTAAATTATGCGAGCAATTAATTATATTCAGCAGCAGATGTACGCGATACCGAACTCAAAATAAAAATGCACAGACATTCAAGATTAAAGTAATCATTACATTTCTAAGAAATCTCAATAATTTTACGCTGATATAGTATCGTATTCATTTGGTATGAGAAACTGCTAATATCTATGTTACATAAAACGACGTTATTAAGATTTTTCACTTTGCATGCATTAGAGGCTTTAAAATTTAGTAGAAATATGATTTAGCAGCACAATCGATATAGAAATTATTAACTTATAATCGATGAACCTTGAATAACAAATAGTATCGGTATGATGTGGTAACAAATTTAAATCGTTATCATTCCATTACGATTAATAACTGATTAATAACCGATGCATTCGCGACTGTTTAAAATTACATATCTGTGATTGCTGGTGATTTAACATTTTCTTTTTAGTTTTAAATTTCGCTGCATCAGAAAAATAAAAAAATTGTACATTCTTTAACATTATCATTATTACGAGGTTACGTAAATGACCTTTACGAGTGTGTGCGTGCCGTAAATAAAATAGCCGTAAATAAAATAAAAATCGTTCTAATTGAAGATAATATAAAAAAGAAAAGCTGTAGGTATTAGAATTCCATATTTCTAAATTTATTTCACAAGACCTTTGTTAATTTAAAAATGAGCTTTTATTTATTTTTCTAACGAAATACTTTTACGAATCGATTTATTCAATCTACTATTCAATCTATTACTAGTTATTGACGCGTCGTTTGTTTCAATAAAATAAGTTACTTTTCATTTCACATTCTTAATACCAAAATTGTTCCACTGAGAAATGTCACTTTGCTCTGACATGTTTTATTCCACGAGAATTTTGTTTATGCAAAATTAACAAATGTAAATGTAGGGCTACAAAATTGTACAACAAATTTATCGATGATAATTAACGTTATTAAACTAGTACACTCCAATACTGAAATATAGCACTTTTTCAATTCCATACGATTCGTTATTATGGGGATTAATAAATGTGAACAAAAATATTTAATCGGAATATTGTATTCAATAATGCACCTTCTAATTTATTTCAATATAAATTGAAAACGCGTGACATCATTGTCGTAACTACAGAAATTAAATTAAACTTAATCGCAAGAAAGCCTAAACTCCCTATTTTTTAATAAAAACACTGCATAATATAATAATTATAATTTAGTTTAAAGTTAGAAAAAATGTTTGGATTCTCGATATATAAAGTTATTATTTAAAATTTTCATAAATTATTCTAGCTGCATGTAACAAATGAAATGCAATATAATTAATTATTTGAATAGCCAGATACTTAGCGTGTGAAATTATAATAAAATTACACGTTTATTGTTCACTTGTAAGACAGAACATAAACTCAAATACATTAAGCCCAATTAATAGAAAATAATCGTAAGCATACCATTTAACAATTACTATTACTTATTAATCGAACACCAGTAGATTTCAATGATTTAGTTGACTTTTCATATCGTAGTTTGAGTAATTTTGCACGAGTTATTTTCAGATTCAAAGGGAATGTCAAGGATAATTTTTCTTCGAAATATCGAAGAATCGTATAAAATATTTTATAATAAAATTTGGTCACTTGTGACAGATGATTTTTACACAATTTTAAGATTGGTTATGTCACAAGTTTTTCTTTTTCTCAAATAAAACACGGACGGAAAAATGAAGCTGCCTAAAGGCTTATTATGAAACATTGCGAATGTACAATAACAAAATTATCTTTACTAAAAGATATTGTTTTACAAGAATTTATTTCTTGTTATATTTCAGTTCGCCTTGAACTACATACGCAACGTTTCTTTAAGAGAAGAGCTGTAAAATGATATAACTGTTATTTAATAAAGTGAAGAAAAGTATGCGCTATTCATCGACTATTCATTATAGTTAAATAAAAGACTGATATTTCCTCGGAATGTGAATGGAAGACCAACAAAAGAACTTTGCCTGAACTTCATAAAGCACCAATGTGTGTAAAAATGAAAGAGTTATTCATTGATGAATATAGTACAAATCGAAAAAATAAATTTGTCACGTAAATAACAAAATGTGTTTATAAGCCACTTTTGTTCGCTTGGTGAATTGTAATATTGATATTTATGGTCAACGTAAGACGCGAAAAGGAATATTTTTCAAATGAATTTGCCGTCTTATTTGACACTTGAACTAAATCTGTTTATCAAAACCATAAAAGGAAAATAAGCTCAATGAGATATCGCATTATGTAAGTATTAACATGACAGACGAAAGTGATAAGATTACTTTAAGCCCCTAAACGGTGATTAAGTTGAGAAGTTTAGTTAAAAGAATCGACCGTCGAACAAATTTACACGTATAATAGATTCATCATAGAACGTTTATGCAGTCGTGAAAATGGATTCTAATCCGTTGAATATCATTACGCACAAATACGAACATTATGAATTGTAAAGGTAACCGATAAAAAAAATGAAAAATTGAATTTACACAAGCGATTTGAACGGAATGTTCGCATAGGATTTACCTACACCTACAGGATAACGCTTGAGCTCGCAATTCTCGTCTTTGATAATTTGAAAGAAGCTCTAAAACAAGCTCTCTTTCCTAATAAGACACGCTTTTTCCAAAGATTCTTAAAGCTGCGGTTCATCGGAGGAGAAAAAAACTCTTTGGCATCATTCTGTCTGCGGCAACCCGACGCACATATACAGGAATTGCGATTCATAAGAGGCATATCCGGTAACAATGTATAATCCCCTGTTACGAGGGCAACAGCAATTCTTGGAAACTCGAATTCTTGTCGACGGCCACACCTCTCAAGAGTACGAAGATCCTCCGCGAAATTCTAGGCCTCGATAGGTTCGCTCGGGCCAAACGTACAATTTCTCCGACGTCTCGTTTCGTCCGTTGATTGCGAGCGTATGGCGCGCAGGAAGAAAGAAAGCGACGACTCGGCGAAAGGAAATACGCGACAGACCGGGAGGACAGGAAGAACCGGGAGAAAAAAATCACCCGTCACCGCGTCGAGAGTCATCGATCCCTTTGTGTCGCCGTGATCGTAGCCGAGCCTCGTTCGCTCGTTCTATATATCTCCTCATCCTCCGAAGCGCGAAAGGAAGCGAGGAAGCGACGAAGCGACGAAGCGACGAAGCGACGAAGCGAGAGAGAGAGAGAGAGAGAGAGAGAGAGAGAGAGAGAGAGAAGCCCCGGAGCGTCGGCTGCAGATGGGAAAGGAAGTGTCCCTACCTCCCTCCCGCCCTGCCGTCCCGACGTGTCCCGCGATGAGGACAAAAAGCGCGAGGGGAAAAGCAAAAGAGAGGAACGCACGCGGCCTTGTCGGAGGCGCGCACGTCGTCGCGGCCTCGGGAAAAGTGCACTGGTGAATGACCGTGGAGTGCACAAGGTGCACCGGGAGGTGCTCCATCGAGGGGACGACCTCAAGTCTCGCTATACTTGGACGCATGCACGCGTTTCTTACTCGAATTATATCATTTCGATATAACTGTTGAATCCAGCGATTTTTCTTCTTTGGAAGCGATCGTGTTACGCACGATCACGCAACGTTGACGCGTTTAATCGAACTTATCAGTTGCTGCGATGTAAAGTAAAGTAAGATAACAATAAGTTACAACTGTAGTAACCCTCTTAATCATTAAAGGCTACTTGTATTCTGAAAATTTGATCGATCCCTCGATGATATTTTACAAACTATTTTCCACAAGATTTCATTTCATTTCATTTCATTCTTCCTATATTTCAATCTGCTATTATTCTGAAGGTCTGAGCCTTATTCTACCACGTACATCCTCAAGAAAATACGTTCGTCTAAAATATTTAAGGAGACATTCTCGCTAAACATTGTACAAACGCATTGTTTAATCACGTAAGACTCCAGTGATGGACAATTTATTAAATAAACGGCTCAGATTTGATTACACTCAAGCTGAACCGATTTCCTACTTTCCGACTCACTCCTTGGACTTTTCAGTTTTCCATCCGAATATAAACCGCCACATTGTGAAACCTGATTTATCTTGCAAGTACCGTCAAGATTAACATCAGTCGTACGAAAAATAAAATGAAAACAAACATTACCGATAAACAAAAAAAGAATAAATTTATCGAGATAACAAGTTGGCAAGGGTTCAGAGGCTTAGACCTCCAAGATACGGATAAAAAATGATATTTACTTTTAAGTACCAGTAACTTCAAAAAAGCTTCATACATCATATTATACCGACAAGTACTCTTTACGTATTGATTATCGACGGCGCGTAGTTTCTTGTCACGTTTCATCTCGAGAATAACAAAACGCACTTACGTCTGCATTTTACGTATTAACCAAGTGGATGGTTTTACACGTAAATTATGCGAGTTGCTTGGCTTTGTACTCTTTGCATCTTTGTATACACGTTGACATTGACAGCTCCGACTACGTGGAACACCTTCGAGTCCAACTTTCACTACTTCCTAATAGAAAAAACGATACCGTATAATCGATAAATTAATCAACTTCTCAACGAGAAATCGAGCTTATTAATATCTTATATAAAAACAGAGTTAGACAATTGCACAATTGTTTTACATTGCGTCCAAGTCTATTGGAATAATAAAACAATAAAACTCTCCTTTGAAGTGATCATGTCACCATAAAACTAAACTGTTCAAGTATTAAATTCAATCGAATTATTATGATGCAGGTATTATTGCCCGCGTAAGGTTCAAGTAAACCCTCATTGACTTGGATATTAAAGTAATAAGTCAATATTCTGACGCGTAATATTTATATCCTCAATTTTAGAGAGTACGTATCTACTTCAATTATAGATCACTTCTACGTTAAATACCAATTTTTAAATTAAATATCCAATTTTCAGTTATTAAAGGAAAATAATAATAATAATGACCAGTGCTAATCTAAGATCGTAGACGTTGAAATCAACGTAGAAGCTATTTACATCAATAGGTGGATATTTTTTATGATTACCCGCGTACTCGAGCAACTTCATTCTAGCATTACTTTGATCTTTAATTAGTTTATAATATTGCGGGCTTAAAGCGTTAATGCCTTTAAATGCGTTTAATGCCTCCATCGATCGCTGCTACATCAATTAATAATAATCAATTAGAAATTACGCTTTCAGTAATAATAATTACTTGAGCTAAGCAGTTCTATCGTGCAAGAACAGAAATTAATTTTTGACTAAACATTTCGACGGCCATTGTACCATTCGTGAACATCGTACCAGTGTCCTCATTCGAATTATCCGCCTTGGAAGTTGGCGAAGAAAAATGTTAACGAGGCGATATATTAAAAAATTCCAGCGTGAAAAACGTAGAGAGAGAGACATTGTTCTCGAAATTGTTCTCGAAATTGTTCTCGAAATTGTTCTCGAAATTGTTCTCGAAATTGTTCTCGAAATTGTTCTCGAAATTGTTCTCGAAATTGTTCTCTTACGTTCGTCTTACGAGTGACTAGTAGACTTCACAAATGCGATATCAATGGATACAATTCAGTGCTTACGCGAGTACGATTACCCTATTTGTTAGCTGGGTGATGGACGTGTAAAGCGTGACGTTTAATTCAAATTTATGCCTCATGCGCGATGAACACGACATTGCGGCCCTGCGTTGTAACTCTTTTGAATAACAATTGAAGCTGCTTACAGATGAACATTGCGCGAGGCGCGGGGGATGTATTTTAGGAATGCGTGGTATAAAATTGTATTTTATACCATTTTATACCACGGTATCGAGAAAAGTAAGACTTTTGAGGAGAGCATTCGGCACGTATTGTTCGTGTAAGAAAACGAGGACATTTGTCAGCGGCAAGCAAATACTTATTTGCAAGGTAAACCGATGGAATAATATTTCCGCATGTGTAGGCCATTTGTGCTCGATGCCGAAGATCAGCGAGCGACAGCAGGAGCGAGAAGAAAAACGAGTTAAAAGAAAGCAAAGGAAAAAGACGAGGAGAAAAAGGAATTCAGGCTAAAGGCAAACACGTCCGAGTTAACGCTCTCTCGTCCAAATGTATGCGAATTCAATGAGATATCGGCTTTGCAAATCGTCTCGCTATCCCGTCGTCCGCGAGATGTTTATTGTTAGCAGGCAGACGTTTAACGGGTCGCCCGGGGAGAGAGAGAGAGAGAGAGAGAGAGAGAGAGAGAGAGACGATTAGTTACAAGGTAAAAAGTTGAAAACAGAAATTTTAACGGTTTAAAGGCGCGAGGAGTGGAAAAAGCTCGGGCGCGCGGTGGACTAACGGTACGTTATTTACGATAATGATATAAAATACAAGTGCCGGGATCGAGCGTGGCACGGACGACGAAGGCGGAACCGCGCAAAGGTCGCGTTCGCCTGAAAATAAGATGAAAGGTGAAACGGGAAATGCGAGGCAACGGGAGAGTGGAGACTATTCCCGGCGTGTATCGAGCGACGAAGGGGAGAAGGCGCAAGGAATCTAGGACTGCGCGAACTGGGATCCACGAGGACGCGCCTACGTACTCCCGTGCGAAAGGACACTCGCACTCGGTCTCTTTGTGCACTTGGCATTGCCGTTAATTGGCCCGTGAGAGCGGCATTAGCCAATAAGTCACTGCGCTTCTTCGGATCCCCAACACTCGAAAGCTCTCGCTCGATCGCCTCACCTCCCCCACATTCTTTTCACGCTTTCCTCATTTTCAATTCTCGCGCTCCCCACGAGCTCGCAACTTGTTTTTTACGTGGAATCCCCTTCGAGGATCCAACCAACCCCGGGGTGTATCCTTGTTTTTATGCACCTCGGTTGTCGAGGGATCTTTCCCCTCTTCTCGACTCGCTTCTATTACGACTAAACGTCGCTAAATGACAAACCGTTGTTTTCCACGTGGCGTCGCCTTTATTTATGCATATACCTATGTACGTACGTATATAATTCTTCGAACGATATTCACGTTCGTGGTCACACGAAAGTTTTTCATTTGCTTAACAACCTACCCGCAATCTCACAAGTCTCGTTTTCTCTCGGAACAATTTCACATTTTCTTGAACGTCCAACATCCTTTTGGAATTAAAAATGTTAATGGATAATCCCTTAATAGTTACAGAAATCCTCTTAGACCAACATTCCTGAGCGTCAATACAAACACCACCATAGAAAGGTGTTGTTTTATTTGGAGAAAGAAACCGACGCGGAAAAATATTTCACATCTGTATAAATCGTTAACGATAGACCACTATGATCAAAAGGGGAAAGTCTAAAGAAGATATTCCTCTGCTCTTACCGACGCTCGTTGCTAATCAGGAGGTGTTTTATTAGCACGAAAGCAGATCTTCGTTTGGAATTTTTAACGACTTGCAAGTTCTAGATTTTCGAAAGTATTCCCTTACTCGAAATGACGTTCTGATACATAAATTTAGGCGCGCAAGCATTTATTCGCAAGGTATTTAACAATGGGACCTTTAAAGTTTATTAGCAATTACAAAGTTAAGAGTTTTATCTCGAAGTGCATAAACACGTACGCCTCGCAATATTGTTGTCATTCCGATGGATTACAGAAGCAAGAGCAACGATCTTGATGCGAAGTCATTGAAACTAGATCGCAGATGCGTTCTAATTACAGTGTATAATTACATCATTAAATAGCAACAGGCGTCGAAGTATTTCTAGTAATCCGTATTTAAATGTAAATATTAATTATTGTTACGAACTCTGAGCCAAGGCTTTTCTACACGTAATCAAATGTACAAAATAAACTGCAATAGTTGAGTTTCTAATCGAATAGAATATTTTATTAGTTGCGCGTTAAGCGAACATTGGATACTTTGGCTTTTTTCAGCTTTAAATTAATTCTTACCTTTTCAAAATCAATCGATGCATTCAATAAGCCTCTCTTTCTTCCATCGATTAAAAGGTAAAAAATGTAAAAATGGTAAAACATGTCTCTTTCAACGTCTTACGCTCGAGAGGTCCGCCATCTTGAAAATATGTTCCCACGTATTTTTTCTCTGGTTACTGTGATACTTATCTTCACGTGCTAAATAAAAATACAACTGGTTTTTTGCGTCGGTCAAAATTCCGTTGACTACAACTGCAGTCGTCGGTAAGGACGTTTTTATGGAAAGATATTTTTCTTAAAAATTTCTGAAGCATTCAGCACGGTTTGAAACGTTTAAAGACGTATATTCCGTAGTCTGCATTTGCATTAAAGTTTATTAACCTATTATATATACGAGGCTCGCGCGATAAATCATGTAAACACTGACTTTTATTCGCGAGACAATCAAAGTAATTGAAATGTAGCGATATTACATTAACGCGTTAAAAATTAAAATTCCTATGTCGCATTTAAAGTGCCTAGTAGGTATTCTCGGTAATCAGTGATTTTTTTTTTTCTTTTTTTATCGACAAATGGACGCGTAGTGTCCCCCATTAGACGCGTTAAACGGCATGCGCCCGTGTATTTTTGTGCAATGAAATTGGTAATATCTTATAATACGGCCTTCGATATGCATTAAAGGCGATTTTAATCGATAATGTTTACACGTGTAAAATAAAGCGAAAAAAGACGCGTTGAAAACGGATGGGCACGAGTTAGCGGAACGTTCTCTCTCCCTTTTGAGCATTCAAGACTGTCGCGCTGAATAAAGTTTCCAGGGGTACACAAAAGAAGAGGACGATGAACAAGAAGCAGCAGCAGCAGCAGCAGCAGCAGCAGGAGGACGAGGAGAATAAAACAGGTAAGAACACGTACATCCGAGGCTCGGCGCTGCAAAAAGAGGGAGTCGACCGAGCAACAGCAGCGCGTCGACAAAGAGAAAAAAACAGAAGAAGAAGAAGAAGAAGAAGAAGAAGAAGAAGAAGAAGAAGAAGAAGAAGAAGAAGAAGCCGTAAGGTATTTCCTGGCGTAGCTCGCTGCGAAAAGCTTATCGCGCTTTGACACTCGCACGTCGCTTCGAATTCACGTCGAACGGATATATCGTCGTTCCTTTCTCAAGGATACCGAATACCGCGAAGCGCGCAACCGAAAAGTCCACGTGGCTCCGAGGAAAATTATCACTCCTCGATAAAAGCTCGACTTTCCGCATTATTACGGAATGCCGCCCCTATTTTTTCCCCCGATTCTCCTTTTAAAACGCGACGACGCGTTCACGCGCGATGTTTATTTACGTACGCGTAACGACGCTTCTGCCGATCATACGAACCACTTCTCGAGAGACTGAATTTCACACGACATTTAACATTCAAGGTTATCGACTTGTTCCATTCTGTTTACCCGTCCTTTTTAATTAGCTGTTTAAGCATTACGAAAGCATTATACGATGCTCAAAGAGTTATACTTGCGAGCGTTATTTGCGTTCCGTTACAGTTGTGTTTGTCATAAATACTTCTGAGAAGGTGAAGTAAGAGGGAAGTGCCGAGTGATTTAACGCAAAGTAATACTCACGGGCGATTGAAAAACGTTTTTACACGAGTTAACCGACGCATTAAAAGTCCGACGAGGTGGGCGAGCATTTCCAAAAGACTATTTTCTTGCACTCGTTTACTCATCACGAGGGATCGCTCTTTCAAATTTATTACGTAACGATATCGTCGCTAAAGCCTTTTCCAGATAATTCCCTATTTCTGTTCGACCCGCGCCTCTTCAAACAAAAAAAAAAAAGACTCGTTTTCTCGTTTCCTCTTCATTCGCCTTAATCCCGAATAAGTTTTTCACAGAGAGAAATTAGAAAATAGCACTTTACGTAACGAGCAAATCTCCTTCTCTGCATAAAATACGCTTGAGCAATCAATCGCGTGAAAGGTGCATTTAGCGTTTACACTTGTGCGGATCGTTACAAAATTTTTTACAACTTTTAATCGTGGTATATAAATCATGCAACGATCAGTTTCTCATAACGTGGAAATAAGTATTTACTTGCTATTATAATTATGAAATGTTCATCAACGCGTACTCCTCGTGTGTTTACGTGTCGGACTATGAATCAAGTGAAAAGATACAATTCCTTTTTTCGCGCCACCATTAACGACGCGCATCCTTACCGATTTCGTAATCAAGCGTTGAAAGTGACAATCGCAGTAGGGGATTCGACGAGTAACGACAAAATCTTATT
The DNA here is from genome assembly GCA_018907045.1 of Wiebesia pumilae. Taxonomy (NCBI): domain Eukaryota; kingdom Metazoa; phylum Arthropoda; class Insecta; order Hymenoptera; family Agaonidae; genus Wiebesia; species Wiebesia pumilae. The sequence continues at coordinate 3,409,170 of JACCHZ010000113.1, read as the reverse complement.
TCTACGAGTAAAAGTTGCAATTGCACTAGAAACCATTAAGATATCGGGAGTTTTGAAAGGAACGCGACGGCAGCGTTCGTCGGTGTATTCTAAGATGCCATCCTCGATGGTCGGGGCCCGATATCGAGGATCGATCCGCAGTCCTGCGTCTGCACACAATGACGGGGACTGCGCTGTAACCGGAGCCCGAGATCGATAACGCAAAACGAGCGCAGCCTCTTATCATCGCCGATCCACGTGCAATGATCGCGACAATGGGCCAAACGCGCGCGATAAACATAGACCCCCGGGAAAATTCACGGGGCGATAAAATGCAAGGATCGGCTCGTGACCGCTGCAGCTGCGCCTTCGCTAGAGGCACGCGAGCGATAATCCGTCTCGCTCCCCGAGAGATAAGGACGCCGGGAATTTCCTCGGCGAGGGGCTCGGGAGGAAAGACCGGCATCCTGGAAAGTGCCATTTCGTTCGCGCCTCTCTCTCTCTCTCTCTCTCTCTCTCTCTCTCTCTCTCTCTCTCACTTGCATATGCATGACGCGCCGTTACCAAAGGCGCGTATCTCGATCTTTCTCACGCCGCGGCTCGTTGCAGTCCGCCTATGCACATTAGGCACGTTCGAGCGATTGCTTCTCCCCCTTTCCCTCGCACTCACGGACACTCACTCGAGAGAGTTTTTGCCTACTGTAGGAGCGCCGTCGCCGCTAGTCGCATCGAAAAGTCTTCCACGAGGTCGTCCAATCCTGATTCGTTCATCTCGCTCGCGTGCATCGTCCCTCTCTCTCTCTTTCTCTCTCTCTCTCTCTCTCTCTCACTCTCTCTCGCTCTGACTTTAATAGGCCTGCACGGGTCGAGCGCCTCCTCGTCGCTACGTTCCGTGCGTTTGTAAAATATTTATTCCTCCATTTGCGCAACGGGACGAGCGGAGCAAGAGAGAGGGAGGTTTTCTCCTCGCCGTCTTTGTCCACGTGGACGAGGATGATATTCGGTAGGGAAGTCGTTCCCTCCACGTTTGTTTACACCTGTTGCCGTCGTTTCAGCCGAGACGAGCTTCAGCGTTTCTCCATTTTTTTCAAGGCGGCTCGGTGACGAATGAAAAATCACGAACACGGCCGCCGATATTTACGTTGGTTTTCCAGCTACGGGCACCCTTGGACAGATCCCGTCTAGTCTTCTCACGCGGCTCCGTCCCTGGGGAGAAAACACGTTTCGTTCGGCGAGCGAACGGTCGAGGATCGGAGAGGATACGCGCGGATGCTGCGTGCGTCAGAGCGAGAGAGAGAGTGAGAGAGAGAGAGAGAGAGAGAGAGAGCGAGAGCGAGAGAGACGGAGGGTTGAGCTGACTCGAGTAGGTTGGGTAAGGATGCGTCACGAGGAGTTTTTTCATGCGATCAGGACCGTCGTATTATACTCGGTGCGTGATTTCTATAAGGGGCGTGCGAGTAATACGAGTACCTCGGTACTGAAAGTTTTGCGCGTTCCACGGCATGAAGTGGATCGACTGTTATTCCCGCGGTCTTACGCGCGGAAAAATCCTCGGCCTTTGTGCGCTATTTCAGGAATTCAAAACTAATTCGGATTCTACGCCGCGGGAGATTAATATCTCATGCTGATACAGCATTTTCCGCGAGTGTTTTTCCAATAGTCCGGCGCTCGACGTAATAACTCGTCCTGCCATTCGCCGATGCTCGAGGAAGGATTTTTGTTTAAAAAGTACGCATTACTAGCGTAACCAACGACTCGGATCGACTCGACCAATGGAGCAAAATCATATATCCGCGAATTTTACGCGAACGCGTTTCCCGTGCATTTGAGTTGCATGATGTACTTAAAGGGTAAAGTAAATTGGTGCATCGGTGCATCATTTTCGTTGGTGTCGCACGCGAGAAATAAAAATCGAGGATTGAGAAGAAGCACCGCCGCCACTTCGAGCTTCTACGCGTTATTAGTGGTCGCATTACGTTACTCCCTTCCTTTTACGTTTTCAGCTTTTCAATTACAAGCCCAAGAATTATAGGTGTGGCATAACAAATAAGGTGACGATTACTTTCTTTTTGTCGTAAACTCGTAATCGTCGTTTTATCATTGGGATATAAGAAGACGCGAGGAGGGTACCGACGAATAATTGGTAGCATGCGTTACTAGTCGAACGAATGCAGAGGAAATATCAGCTTTTTGAACATCGAGCGAAACTATAAATTTCAATTATAAATTTTTTCAGCTCACGCTTCGATAAAAATATGATTGAATTTTGTTATTAGCTTGTCTTGTCTTGTAGAAGTTACTAAAGTACTCGAGTCGGTCAAAATGTAACTGTTAATTTAAATTCTTTGTTGGTTGTATTTCCGTTCGACTCGTGAAACGAAATGTTTTTTCCACGCGGTAATGTAAATTACGTAAAAAATTGAAAACTCCGTAGATTGCCGTTTAAATTACTTCGTAGCTTGTCCTACGTATACTTATCGTCTTTGTGAATTATTCAAAATTACTTAGCCTTTGCCTTTACACCTCTTTAGCTTTTTCTTTTTGTAACGATTTAAAACTCGCTCGTTTTAATTAACGAAAGAAATCCAAGGGAAAATTGTTGAAGTCTGGGCGAAAACAGCGGTGAGGCGAACTTTAAACGTTGGCTTTGTGCGAAGGTGCGCATGTGCGAATTCTCGAGCGAGAACCCGATTGGTTAAACCAGAATGACGCAACGAGTTCGCGAGATAGGATTGTTATGCTTAAACACGCGGGAAAAAAACCTGGAACTATGCTAACAATTTTCTATTCGGTAGAAAGCTTTTATTTTATAAGGCTTCATCATGATATATAATGACATACAGTACTCCAGGCGTAACTAAATGTTTTAATTTAACGCGCTAATTACGAACGAGCAATTGCATTTTATCGGACGCTGTACGTATCTTAAGCATCAAATAAAATATAATGCTGGAATATTACCCGCGAGCGTTAAATTACTCCTTCAAATGAATTAGACTTTAGAGATGATTAGCTTATGATTTGGCGATGTTAAAGGATATAATAGAATATGTTTTAGAAGAGTCGGAATAGTCTTGGTCTGCACTCGATACTTTTTCGCACAGTTACGGGACAAGTGTTTTATTATCCATTACGAGTAACCGCTGCTTCATAACGTACAATCGTTCCTAATTTAAACGAAAGTACAAGGTAATTAATTGTCATTGTTCGAGAAAAATAAGCATCTCCCGCTTCTGGTTCGTCGAATCATCCGAATAAAATCATTATTTTACACCTGACATTATTAAAATGCACACGTCAACCTTACTTTTGTAATCTGTATTGTGATCTCGATCTCGCACTCGCAACGTACAAGCATTTGAATCATTACCGAATTAGTAACAAATATACTTAAAGACTTCGTTTACGAATTTAATCGTCGAGGCTAAGATCGCGCAAATTCTTATTACCGAAGGATTGCAACACACTTTTTTTTTTTTTTTTTTTTTTTTTTTTTTTTTTTAATTTTCGTCCTAAAAATCACAACGCACGCTTATGTATCAGAAATAATCCATCGATAACTACGAGTATACCGTCTTATAAATAAATCCGTATTACGTACACGATATTAGAAACATCATTAAAGTAGAAAAGTAAATACGAGAGCTGAGCGAATGATGGTATTCCACGCGATATAAAATATATTGGTCGTTAATTTAATCAAATTTAAACGTAACGTCGCTCGCATAAATTACACGTAGACGAACCTTTCATTCGCCGAGTCCGTGTCACGCATAAATACACAGATCGATCGCACGCTTGATATTTATTCGCCAATTCAGATTTTAGTCGAGATCGGGATTCCCGCGACTCCTCGAGTAACTCAAAATCGAATGAAATCCCATTTATCGCCCTGGTTTAGCTGCAACGAAAGCATAACCTTGGATAATGTCTATTATGATTTATTGCCTCGAATGTTCGATCAGCACTATAAGTGCCGGTATTTACAGATTCGGTTTATCCTTTAAGGAGGTTCGAGGCGACTTGTCGCACTCTCGAGAGAAAGAGAGAAAGTTCCGTCCTCGCGTGAGATTCCTTACGCGTACATTTCAAATAAGTCAAAAGACTGGCGCGCGGTTGCGGTGGGGGACAAAGAAGGGCAATAAGGAAAGAAAAAGCCTCGTTTCCTAATATTTGCCACACGGAAACACTCCGATTCTGATTAATCCCCCCTTAGCCAAAGGTAGAGATAGAGTTATAAAAGCACGGCTGAATACGTTGGCAGCGGTGTATGGGAAACGTAAAATTGATTAAGAAACCGGTTCCCGAGAACTTGCGTTACACAAAAGAAACATATCCTTTTACGTTTTATAGGCGATATTCCGGTATTCGCGGGGATTGCGTAATTTATGAAAAAGTCGGAAAGTCGGACTCGAGGATGGTGTTGTTGCGCGGGCGACTGTAGCCCGAGGGTCAACGGCACCGGTGTCCCATTAGCGAATTAGCGGGAGCCGATGGGCGGAAAACTTGTGTCGGGGACTGTATGCACCGAATGCCCATAAATCTCCGAGGACCAAAATAGCCGGGGCGGCTTTGTCTCGGCGGTGTCACTCGTGGGAAACGGCGACCGGCCCTCCTCCGGTGAAAACGAGGCGCGCTTTGACCCAGGGGGCATAAAGCGTGCCAAGCGGACCTTCGGGCAGGTCGAAGAGTCCGCGGAGGAGCAAAGGAAAAAGGCGCCTCCGCCACCTCCTCGTCGTCCGCCAAGCGGGCCGTAAATCAGCCCGCGGAAGCCGTCGGCGCGAGATGCAGCGCCGTCGGAGGGGAGGCCGAGCCTGGGGAGGGAGGAACGGCGGCGAGTACGAGGGGGCATATATCGCACGACGTCAGTCCGTCGCGCGAGACTCGGCTGGGAGAGCGGCTTCGCAACACACGTCGAGAGCTCGCCGAGGCGCCGGGGAAGAGGTTCCACCGCGAGTCGGTCGGCGCGCAGGCGCGAATGCACGTGCTCTCGGTCCCCGTCCGGCAGCGGGATCGATAGCGCGCGCTCGATCCGCAAGAGGGGGAGAGTCGCTCGACGAGGACGACGGCTGCGGCTGTTGCCGTCGATGCCGCTGCTCCGGTGACGCTCGGGGGCTGCTGCACCTGCGCGCGGCTTCGTTCCCACGGTGTGCGGTGTGTCGCTGTGCGGCTGTGCTCGGAGCGAGCAGCCTCGGCTCCTAGGTGCACGTGGACTAGCTCCTTCGAGGGGGTAACGACCAGCCCCAGAGGGGCGCGGGGCGGGGGCGGGGGCGGAGGCGGAGGGTGGGGACCTTGCGAGAGCGACCTTGCCCCACCTCGCGGCCTCTTTGTTCCTCGGCCAGTGGAAGTGCCCCGTGCGTGCGCAAAGTCCCGGCAAAACGATAACGCTCGTCCGAGGACCGTCGCGGGCTCTCCCGAGGAGGAGGGCACGATCGATATCGAGCCGCGTTTGCCGGCGGTCCAGCCCCCGACAAAACGTCATGACTCCTCCTCGCGCCACCTGAGACTCCAGGGACGAGGAAGGCCAGGAGCGTCGCCGCCGGGATGCCTGCGGACGTGGCGCAGCCCCCGAGGATCGCAGGTGAGTCGGGCGGGGACGCCTCGAGGACGCCTCGAGGACGCCTTTGTCCTCGTGGCGTACGGGGAAACGGGGCCGATTTCGGGGAAGTGCTCGCCGCAGGTCTCGGCTCCTCGGCCCGTCTTCCCGGAAAACCTCCTCGATCTCGTACTCCGGGACTCGAGTGGCCTTGGGAGAAGGTTCGACCCCGAACCAGTCGCGCGTCCGTTCGCGGAATTCCCTCGAGTTAAGTCCTTTCGCTTATCAGCTGTTGAAGCATTATCCCGCGGATCGCGATCGCCATGTGCCGAGGTGCGAAGGCACCTTTCGCGTACTCGTACGAGCGTTTGAAAAAAGGACGTTTGCTCGGATATCGAGGAAAGGAGAGAAAAGCCTCTGAGCTTTTTCCTCGTTTTATTTATAATTTCGATTTTACTGCTCTTCGGGGTTACTTAATCGTCGGTCAATCGTCGGTTAATCGTCGGTTAATCGTCGGTTAATCGTCGGTTAATCGTCGAAGAAATTCATATCCTTTGCATTGTCCTTGGGATCGTTTTTACGTGTTAATTAAAAATAATTCACGGCACTGCTATCGTATTGTAAAAGGTCATTGTCAGTTTCCAAGCCCAAAATTGAATTCGAGTCAAAGAATTTGAGAATACGGGCGAACGAAATTTCATTAAGTTTTAAATGAAATTTTTTTACCTGTGATATCCGTTGCTTGGCAATTTCCGAAAAAGGAGACGAGAAATTACGTTCGGATGCAACCTCTTTCTGAGATGACGTTTGCTTTTTTTGACGCCGAGGAGCAATTGATATAAACGAATTTGTAAGCGTACGATACCATCGATTCTTTTCATTACTTTCCATTGTCTCGTACGCTTATTTTGATCGATTACCGTCTGGATAGTTTTATCGAGTAATTTTCTCGTAGCTACGATTCATTTGAAAAGTTGCTAAATCGTTAGTTTATAAATAATGAAATGTACGTTTCAAGAAATAGAAATGTAGTCTTGTCGAGCGTACACGCATTATCCTGTTAATTCAAATTATATGCGCGTTTAATGATTGCACGGATACGTGGACTCGGCACGAGGCTGCATTTCATATTTATACTGAAGTAAATCGAATTGCAAAATGCGCTGCCAGCGTTGCGTAATATTTTATTAAAAATATATTTTCAATCGTTTTAACGGGCAGGCGCATTTAACTCCGCTTGTTCACGTGTGCGTGAATATACACGAGTGCGCGAACATTGTGTATTTTTTAAATCAACGTTCGAACGACTACTCGAGTCTCACTTTTTATAGATTTGTAAGATATTCAAAGGTTGTATAAATATATGTGTCTAGTCGAAATACGAATATTGGAAATAAAGCTGTTGTTATTTGCTTTGCATATTTTAAAAATTAAAAATTACTTTTTAATAGATTATTCGAATACTTTAAGAATAATTCTGGGAAAAAAGGTGAAAGTAAGTCTTATTTAAGATAATTTCATTTCAGGCATTTTCTGGATATAATAACACATCCACGCGAAACAAAATCGCGTTACTTGTTAGATTCGTGGAGCATGGAGAAAGGAATTTTTTATTACGCAAAGCAATATTTTAAATTGGTAACGTTTTGTATCAAACTCCATGTCCTTAAAAAATTGCCCTTTGAAGCTCGTATATCAAATTCATTTTATTTCATCGATTTTACAATCTGTAAATATCCGAAATATGCAATTCGAAACCATCTGCGATAAAAGCAGTAATATTAATGGAAAATAGAATTTTTTCGGTTATTTTTTTATTCGCAATTTCAAATCAATTATATCACTGTCTAGGCTACTATGAGTCAATTGTAACAATTTTATTTTCTTCTAATGTTCGTGTAACAAAAAAAAGTTTTCTTCGTAAGGTTTTGTAATATACTAACTTAAGAGTACGCTTCAGTACTTTTAAAAATAAAACACGTTGAAGCGAAACTTATAAAAATGTATACTTTATTATTCAAAGGATCAACAACTTTTATAAAAGCTTATTTAATTCATAGTAAGTACTAATAAAATGAAAGTATTCTTAATATGATAATTTCATTGTCATATTAGTTTATGAAATGTCACTCATAATTCTTTGGAAGATCGTTTGTTAAATAAATAATTAAAATTTCGTGTCTTTGTAGAAAATGAATCCCTCCCCCCCCCGCCCCCAATTTATAATGTGTACATTTTCTTGATAACAGCAAGTTTGGTTGACCTATTTTAAAATTTTTTAAACGTTTAGAAATCCTAGTAAATGTGTAAATAATTTCTATTTAAAAGGAGAAACAAAATTTATAATAATATACTAATAGAGTTTGGGAAAAAGATATTTTCAATGTTACAAATTGCGTAATAATCATTTGGTAATTCGATAATCAATAAGAGCTACAACGTATATTTGTGTCAAAAAAATTTAATTTTTCATTAGCTCTTAAGTGCCTGTCGCCAAGAGTTTTGTTTACTAATTATGAATTAATTGCTATTTCTGTGCTCAGATGTAATTGCGTTAAAAATATGTAGATACCGATGCGACCTTGCAATAAAGTAAATGAATTGTTGATTACTTTAACGAAATCTGTGCCACTTTGTTAGAATTTCTCCATAAAACAAAATGTGGAATAGATAATGTATTGTGATTGGAGCGCCAAACAATTATCCATTTCTGTGTTAGTTTTTAAACAAATCTTATTTGTTTAAATATATATTTTATGTTATCAATGCATTTGATTACGAAAACATACTTTTAAAAAATATATGTATTTAAAAACTAATTCATTAAAATACAAATGTAAATATAACTCTAGTGGATGATTTATACAAAGTTATTTTTTGTGACATATTCTATTTAAATGCGATTCTCATTAAATCTGTGGAACAATAAAAAATGTATTTCATCGAACGTTTAGAAAATTTTTGGCTCATGACGTAATATAATAACGTTATAAGTATTTAAGGAAATATTACACTGATAGAATTTCCAGGTTTTTTCATATGTAGTTAACGGGCATACTAAAACTTTTGGATTCATATGTTGGTACAGGTGAAATAGAATTTAAAAGATTAATGAAATATTCGTGAAAGTCAATTAAGCATGATATTTATCATTATGACTAATTTACTGGAAAAAAATTCGCACCTTTGTACAAAATTAAAATGTAAAAGAACTTGGTGTATGTATAGTTTAATAATGTTACGATGGGGAAATTTGTGCTAAGAATTAGTTTTGTCAACAGTGTATTTTAAATATATATTAATGAGCTTCGACATTAAGTCTTAACACTTTGAAAATTTTTGTTGTCCGTGGCAGAATCGAAGCAAGAATAAAATTCATAATGAGGTCAACTGGTTAAAATCAGCAAAAGATTATAAAATTATTGTTTTAAATTTCGATAACGAATTTTTACAGTTTTTCTAGTAATTTTTGGGTAACTATATTCAAGTGTTTTCCTAGATTTACTCGTGTATATATGTGTATATATATATTTAATATTCTTGATCTGAGAAGCTAAAACTGTAAATATCAACATTTATTTTTGGAAATTAGTAATAAAAGTTGATTTCAATAATGAGAAATGTGTTTACATACTGCATGCGTAAATACACATATAATACATGCATCATACGCGTATAAACATACGTACTTTTTAAGGTGAAAAGTGAATTTATTTAATCTACATTACATAAATAAAATAACGACAATGAATAATAAGGCTTGCAATAAAACTGAAAAAGCAGCGTCCATAGTTTCTATAATTATTTACGTAAAATTTATTTATTCTCATAATTCCTTTAAATTTGATTTATTAAATCTTTGTCATACTGATTTTCTCTTTGAACGTGTATTTCCAAGTGATATATCGAGAATTCACCTTTTACATTAATTTCAATTAACGCAGTGTACAACAACGACTATCGCCACAAATTATGAGGATTCTAGTTTTATCGGCTTCTGCATTTTTAGCAGGATATTATCCGTTACACTTATTGAAAATAAATTTTAAAAAAATGCTGGTTGGAACATTTCTACGCGGTAATAAGCAGAGTCCTTTGGCTTTCGTGTGCAAAAGTAAATTCTGGTTACGAGGTTTAAATAAGAACTACCTGGAACTAAGGTAATTTTACCTAGAATTCTTCTCTGTGTACCGAAGGCAGTAATTCACAATAATTAGTATTTTTCGAAATTCAATGTATGCCAATGAAACGTACCATTAGGCATCATTTCAAATTTTATTACGTGTATTTTATATTTTATTTATTTTTACATTATACATGCCTGTATTCGAACAAACAATAGATAATAAATCAAAGCGTGAACGTTTTATTATGATATTCAGAATGAGTAACGGATACATATTTAAAATATCAGATGAAGTTACTAATTATAAATATAGTTATATCGAAATAATGTAGATGCTAAACGAATTCACGCGCGCACGTGACTGTGTGAGAGAATACATGGAGATCATGCATTTTGGAAATAACGAGAGATGCTGCGTCATTTTATAATATTGCGACATTTCTGAATCTAAACTTTGATCCTATAGATATTTTAGCGTCAGCCAATTTCTTTTATCGCAAACTTCGAATTCACGATTCCGCAAAATAATTTAGCTTCAACGAGATTTGCTTTGACGTCAGCGTTCAAATCATCACTCCATTAAAATGTATTCTATTCTTATAATTTGTCACTTATCATTCGCGTAAGCCGGTGCAAGTGACTTTATTTATGAAATAAAATAAATTAAAAGATACGACATACGGGAAATTATGTAGGAAATTGTCCGGCAGCCTCGCCGGATTATTCTGCAATAATCCCTTGAATATTGCGCGGTTTAACTTTACAATAATTCCCTTGGTGTACAGCTGCCGTTCATGCTTCATACATCCAGGTAAAATTGAGTTTTTAAGCAGTCAGAGCCTCGCATTACTCGGCTCTTCGAAAAACTCATTACGCTTAAACAAAGAGTTAACTAGAAATAGCTTAGCGTATACAATTTCTAAGTTCACGTAGTAATACAGTTGGGCACGGTAATGGTTATGGGTGAACCGGGTTGTAAATACGTTGTAATAATACAAAGTAACGCAAAGGACTCTCGTGTAATTTGTCCTTCCTGTCGGCTTCTCGGTCGTGGTGGCTTTTGCGAAATTGCGGAAAGTGCTTCATTTGTTCGCGCCGCGCGTGCGAAGCTACACGGACACACGCTCGACTGGTTTATCGCGCGAGGAGTTCGCGAGCGCATCGGCCGATCGCCGAGGAAAGAGGAGCTCGAGCTCCTCTTTCCTTATAAACCCGCACACGATCGCACACGTGCACGAACGTAACGGACGATCTCGTGTTTCAGGCTGTCCGGGATCCTCGGATCAGCAGAGTTCGGGCTCATCCTCGATACGTTTCGCGGACGAGCGCGATAAGAAGAGCCCACCACCCTCGTCATCGCTCACGGGTATTTACCTGCGGAGGCTGCGGAGGCGCAGCGAGTGCACCGACAACGGGAGCATCGGCTACGGCTCGTCCGCGCCCCTCGAGTCCGAGACCTCGTATTCCTCGCACCCGGGATACCCGCTCAAGTCCAGTCAGCCCAAGTCGCCCTGCAGCAAGATACACGTGGCGCAACAGCAGCAGCAGCAGCAGCAGCAGCAGCACCGGACTTTCCATCACAATCATCAGGTAATGAAAACAGCGAGAGAGAGAGAGAGAGAGAGAGAGAGAGAGAGAGACGTTCGAATCGCGACTATAACCAATTCCATTCGGGTGATTATCGCGCGATTCAATTCCCCGTGGCGTCTGTACTGAAATCGAGTTTTATAGCTTGTGCACTTGACGTGTATGTGGGTCGCGTACGAGCTTCTGATGAAATAGGCACGGAATTAAAACAAATTCCACCATTCAATTGTCTTTCGGAACTTCGTAAATTTATAATGTCGATTCGTGTGTAACTTTGTGATGGCGTTTTTCTTTTTTTCTCTCTCTTTTTTTTTCCTTTGAAAAAGATTGTTATTGCTGACGGAAATTGACAGAAATTGACAGAAATCACACAAGAATGTCTTTTCTTTATTTATTTGTAATCGGATGTAAACCAGGTCGACTCCAGCTACGAGGACTATCGTACTCTCGAAGCTAGTTGCTGCTCTTTTTTTTCTTTCTTTCTTTTTTCTCGATTGACACAGCAACGAATACGCAATATTATTATTTAATAGATACGTATCGATGTAAAGTGTTACAGAACAATCTCCATTGATCGTCTAGAGTAACAAATTTTTACGAGACATCGAGTTCGGAAAAACCGTTTTTAATATTTTTCAAAATTGAAAAATTGCGTACGCAAGCTTTAAATGGTATTTTTGAATAACATCGCTAACGAATCCAAGCCGCGGATAATTGTGATCGGTATCGCAGTACCGCAGTACCGCAGTACGTAATCTGAATTGGAATTGGTCGTGTAAGTTCTTTCTCCGAGTATAAAATGTTTATCCACGCTTATAATCGCCACTACGTTGGCGGTTTGAGGCACAAGCTAAACGTTATAGCCTAAGCGTTCAAAGGCCTTAGTTTAAAGGAAAAACCTTTCCAAATAACTTTTCCATGCCATTATTCCTCTCGTTAAATCGCATTACCGGATGCCCGGTAGTGCAGAGGCCCGGCCCCCGTATCGCAAATGCGTAATCGCAAGTAGTTTCGGAAATGCTTGGCGATTCCCGAAAGATCGGCGGGTGTTCCTCGTTTGGCGCGAATGCGCGAAAATGGTGACAACACTGCGTTGCGTCGTGTCCAATGAAATCCGAGCACCTGAGATTGTGCAAAGCAACGAGTATCCGCAGCTCATAATTGGCGTGTCCCGTGTGAGCGATGGTAATATCGAGGAGCTGCTCCTTTGACTTACCCGCAAAACTATACGTATCATCCCCGATGATATACGGGTGATATACCGGGTGATATATTCCCTTTGGGTCCTCCGCAGAATCAGCAGACGGGCAGCCCGAGCAGCGGGAGCCAGTCGTCGTCGACCCCGAGCTCGGGGGCCTACGTGGACGTCTCCTCCTCGGCGAGACTGTCCGGAGCTGCGGCCTCGTTGGCCACGACGACGTGCAGCGGCGGCAGGAGGCTGCCGAGGGACGTGGTGCCCGTCAAGAGCAGGACGATCGCCCTGTCGGCGGCACCGGTGGCAACAACGAGGAACGCGACGCTGGTACCCGAGTCCGAGACCGGCTACGTCGTCGACTCCGAGAAGGGCAATGCCTACTTCAAGGGTCAGTTGCTGGGCAAGGTGAGACATCTCCTTTTTTATTCGACGATACTTTTTTTCCTATTTCCGTTTTTATCGCTGAAGGACACCGCGTCCAATTTCTACGGGACCCTCGCGCTGACTATCGGTGGTGGTGCGCTCAAAAGTTCGGAAACAATTTTTCGCTTCGGCGAGCATCGAGCGCTTCTGCCTTTCAGCGAGTGAACGATGGGCCAGGTTTTCGTATCTCGCGCGAAGAAGCATTGAAAAGCATCCTGGCACCCGTAGACCGTGCGAGCTAAGGATTCCAATTTAAATAACTTGCCAAATGAGAAGATTGCGTACGCCGCAGGTTTAATTTTACAATTGAGATTTTACAATTTACGTCCAGATGTGAAATGGAGTTTCGCTGGAGGTGTTACGCGGGTAACGTACGCTCGAGAGAATCCATTTAAACTTTTTGTGCAAACCCACGAACGACTGTCATAATTTCATTTATAGGACTGTATCCGTTTTTGCAATATTGGATGTTGCTGAGAACGTTTAGCGTTACGTATTATAAATTGTTCCAACTTCGATGCGAATTCAGGTACACGCGTGTACCTGAGCATCATCAGCCTACGCATCATTTTACGGAAGATTTCGGAATAAAGTTGGCGAAAAGTAAAATTAAGGTAAGACGGTACGCGTTGAGAAATATTTAATTAGTCGTGAAGTTAAGGCACTGTTCAAGCTTACGACCTACGTTCGGAAGTTGAATAACTTTCTCAGTACCTGCCTTTGGATAATAAAATTTAGTTTTCTTAAATGTTGGGTAAGCGGAGTATCGGCGGACGTTTGAAATGTATATCTTAGGTTAATCTCATTTACACGTAAAAGCGATTGTTATTAGGCGAGAAAATAAAAAAAAGTCGGCAAGTAAGCGCTCGAAACTTGGAGATCGTGCCTTGAAAAACCTGTCGAACCTAATGTTATTTTAAAAATATGAGTCGATTTTTCAAGAGCGACTCCGAAAGATAGAGCTGGGAAGGTTATCATCCATAAGATTTTGAATAACAAAGAGAAGATAACGTACTTCACTCCTGTTATCTTTCGCTGTTGATTTTCCATTTTTCTCGCAGTCATACGTTTGCGCATTTACATCGTCGCGCGAAAGTCTCGAAATTGTAAGCTCCCGTTGAAAGCGACGAACGAATTATTTACAGTAACTCGTGCTAGGTACGTAAGTTTACTTACACAATGTCGCAATCTGCCTCTCCAACAGTCTCACTTAGCACACGAGTCTTCCAGAACCCCTCGTAAATACGTTTAACAGTACAATCGCGCTTGTATTGTCGAGCAAGAGCTCACCGAGACGTTGGCGGTCTTTCGCAATTAATCACATTCGCGCTGACGCGGAGCTTACGTACGGCAGTTCGAGTACAAAGAAAACAAGAAGGAAAGAAAGGCAGAAAGAAAGAAAGAAAGTACGCAAGAAAAAGACACAAAAAGTCCCCGGCGATCCGGTCAAGTCAGGCTAGTCGCACTCACCTCGAGTGCGTAACCTCAGCGAATACTTGCCCGGGATTAATTATCGACGTCGCTAGCGCTCGTCTATAAATCGCGAGCGATCGGCATCCGAGACGAGAAACGAGAACCGTCTGGTCGTGTCGCGATCCGTTAAGCTCGGCTCCGTCGGGCCGCATCCACATACTTACGCCGATATCTGTATTCTGGACGACTCGCCTATGGTGGACCCACGGTGGACCCACGGTGGATTCAGGGGAGACCGAAGCCACTATTTAGACTCGCGTTAACTTAACACCGCTCGTAATGCGTAATGCCAACGATGCGTCTACGCGCACCTTCGACTAATTGCAACTAGTTTTTTTAACCAACGGTGGCTCTGGCCTTCCTTCCTCCCTTTCTTTCTTCAATCGCAACGTTTCTTTTTTCTTTGCTTTCCCTCTGTTTATTTTCGTGCGGGTATTTTCTCCGGTCGTTGGGCAGCGCCGACGTTGCGCGTCATCCCGTCGTGATTCAAGCACGTAGGATACGGATGCATTTACCGTGATTACCGTGATTACCGTGATTACACGGTCGGCATCGATTCAGAGCTCGCGGTCCGCTTTCTTTTTTTTAATCAAGATCTGACGTAATGCGAGTGAAAAATGTTTGGCTTAATTCTAAAGGATCGTTCTAAAAATCGTTCGCCTTTCCTTTTTTCCTTCTCAGCGCTCGTCGAAACGTCCTTCGCTACTTTATCATTGCAAAAAACGAGACTGTTCCTCTCGACGGAGTGAGTACATTCTTATAATTAGAAAGATTTGAGCGGGCGATAATTGGCATTTATATTCCTTTCGTACGGATACTTTGACGTGGATATCGGCAATCCGCTAAGGTCTTTTAGAGTGCAGCTTTATTTTTAACGCCTCCACGAATAATCACGAAGAACGCCGTTCTTACAGTATCGGCGAGTGAGGTGATAGGATTTTTATCCTGCCAGCGATTTTAATCGACTGAAAATTCAATTTTTTTTTTTAAGTTTTCGCTACCTACTTCAGGTTTATTAATAGAGGCTTCTCGGGTATGGAAATTCGAATAATAGGCGTTCGTTGCATGTAATATTACATGCATTGAAATTAGCCCCTTTTACAGTTACTTAAGGACGCATTGCAGTAATACTTTCGTGTTATTTATAAACTTATATTTATTGACGAGTTTCTCAGGCGGAGTGTGAACAATTTAACTGTGTAAAAAATGTCTCTGAAATACGCGTTTCGAATGTTTTGATTTATCAAAAATGCTACATTTTTATGGCTGCGCCGTAAAATATAATTATGCACGTTGAGCCTCGTGAAAATCTATTACCCAGGGGATTTATAAAAATGCACGTAATATTTTCGCGCGGTACTCGGAATTGCTACTACAGAAATAACGGAATTAAATGAGACGAAAGTCTTAAAATTTTATTTTCTCGTACATCGATAGATTTCACACGCAAAAATTTCGTAAGAATTAAGTTTTATTTTTAACAGAATAAGCTATTACTTTCCGTTTCCACATTTACTGTAAACGGAACTTGCATTTAATTACTTTGCATCGATCATTATTTCGACGTAGTGTCATTTTAATAATATACATTTATTGCATCTGTAATAATGCGAAAATTTCAAATAATTATGTGCGTGATGTTTTAACGTATGAATGCGCGACTTGAGTCTGTTGAGTACAAGAAATTACAGGTACTGTGAACTCGTGTTTTTATCATATGTAAATAACGAATGTTTCTTGATATTTATTCTTGGTCAATTGCATCGTTAATGCATGCATAATTATTATATTTGTCACCGAAGAAGTCTTGATATTTTGATATTTTGATATTTTGATATTTTGATATTTGCGAGGATAATTAAAAATAAGTAAAAAAAATAAAATTGTAATACTAATTGGGCAGTCGCATAAAACTATTAATTCAGAAGAACTATAATATAAATAATACGATGACTTGGGTTATAACTTATAACTTTGCTAATATATTTTGTCTCGATATTATATCTTGACTTTGGTAGTGCAATAGAAAAGCTTATATCGTCGAGTTATTATAATTCGTATCGTGATTAATGTATCAAGGAGAATAATTTTGGAAGGTTTTTCTTTTAATCGACCTTAATTAATGCTTCGGACGATACGTTCTTATCAATTTGTATAGATTTTCCTCTTTTATTGTTTCAGGGAGGATTTGCAAGAGTTTATCTCATCACTGAAATCGCAACGAGAAAACAATATGCTTGTAAAATAATTTCAAAGCATCAGATGCAGAAAATCCATATGCAAAAGGTAGGAGTTAAATTTTCCGGTTTGGCAAGATCTTTAAATATTCATAGCTTAGAGATAACGAGTAGTTGACATCGAAGGAACCTCGCTACAATTTCAATCTTTCATTCTATCCTTTTGCGTAGCAATTTTTTAACAATAAAAAATTCTTAAGAAAAGGAAACCGTTATACGAAGTAATACTGTTACTTTTATCTGTCTCATCTTCCAGATCGCTCGCGAAATCATGATTCATAAGGAGTTGAATCACGTAAACGTCGTGCAGATGCATCATTACTTTGAAGACAGCTTGAATGTCTACATGTTGTTGGAAGCTTGTCCAAAAAAGGTAAATCTCGTTTTGCGTGCGTGTGCGCCTGTCTTTGCATTCGATCTTGATTTAAAATTTCACGAAAAATACGTTCCGATTCCATTGGTTATGAAGGCCTTCTTACAAATAGATAATATACTCTTATTTGATTAATGATTATGAAATTTCTCGTATGAGCGTGGAACTACGTAATATTGAGTTTTTCGAAAAATCTTTGTAGTAAAAAACCGTTGTAGTTCAGAAAATTATATTTCATGATGATGATGATGATGATGATGATGATGATGATGATGATGATGACGATGATGATCATAAACGCGGTAAACCATCAACGGAAAATTAATTTTTTCGCGAATATTAGTAAAATGAGATTTACAGGAAATCAGGGTTTAGCCATTCTAAGAAGATAAAAGCACTAGCTTCTCTTTAAAAATAATCAGAAAGATAATCACGCATATCTTAAGTCAACTTTATGAGTATCTTCAAAATAGTAAAGGGACTAATTAAAAATCTAAAACTGTGTGAAATTATCTTCGATCGCCTTATATAGCTAATTATGTGTCTTTGGACTAGATATCGAATAAAGACTAAATATTGGATAAAATCACTAGGTTTGGAATTGAAAGCATTTTTTCTTTTATAATATATGCCTAAATAAAAAGCGCTTTAATTATAATGTGAATAATAAAAGTCAGTTAGAGATGTAAGCTATAGGCATGTAATATATCATGCTTGGTAAGAGTAAAACTCTTTATAGAATCGCATTTCGCTTTGCCTTCCTACGTTCTTTCACAGTCCAGTTACTATACGACTGTAATAAATGTAGCCTCATAATTTTGAGCAAAATCTATTAAATGTATCAAAGACCATGAAATAATTTAATACCGGGATAATCGATTTTTTCCACAGCAATACTTAAATTGACCAAAAATTCTCAATATGTTTTATTCGCGAATTATTCTAGTTTTCCCTGATCCACCAATTAATAATGTCCTCTTAATTCAACACCCACTCAAATAACACCTTTTTATTAAGTTTCACGCTTTAAGAAACTATAAAAACGAGCAGCTTGCTGTAATGGATAAACGTCGTCTATTGATATGAAATATTTAATGCACATCTCATGTTTTAATATGAATTAAATTATTGGAATTAAAATAAAAATCCTTTCTATAATAGGTTTGTAGACTATTTTTTTTAAGTGCTCGTGCACGGTTTCGTCTTTTTACAGCAATTTTCTGTACACGTAGCGCTTACCAAAATGTACACGTTACGTTAATGCTTGATTCGACAATTAAATATCTACGATTTGTTGGTCTCGATAAGAATAGTATCTACATTGAATTCAATGCAACAAGGACTTTGTATAAAGCCTTTGCAATTGATTTAAACTATACGACTTTGTTCGTCGTATATATCAAAAGGCGGTAAGTGAAATATTCGTAGAATGTTGTTGCCAACGATGATGTTCAAATCGAGGCTCGATAACGTTTTTAGTTCAATTGCTTAATGAATGTCAGTCGTACATTACGTAACTTAAGAAATAACGTTAAATAACATTAAAGCAACGCCTTAACGTAAGCTGTAAAAAGTAAAAGTATTTTTACAGCATCGCGCTGCTGTTACTTTCTTATTTTATGAAAAAAATTCCTTGCGCATTCGAGTAGCAGCGGCTTCGATGTTTGAAAACATTGAAATTTACACTCGCAAATGCAAGTCAATTACGCACGTACAGCATTTACGCAAATAAAGAGAGTCTTTTTTAAGACTCTCGGAATACTTGCAAAATCATTGTCTTCGCAAAGCCGACATTTGGATGCTCCCGTTACCCAGAATCTTTTAAAAATCTCTATTGCAGAAATTTCATTTGCACTTTTATAATTTTATCGCGCGCACAGCGAATATTTCAAAGGAAGCAATAAAATATTCATAAGCATCACCATTGTAAATGACTAAAGTTTCATCTAATACGTTATCCTTATTTTTATAGCGCCATAAAAATCCTACAGCAGTAAGTTGATATATCGATCAAAATTTATATTTACATGCGTATAAATATTTATTAAACATTCTCGCTTGCCGATTCTTTATAATATCTCTCTCTCTCTCTCTCTCTCTCTCTCTCTCTCTCTCTCTCCATCTCTCTATTCCCAATATTCCCAATTATTGACAATATTTTCTTTCTTCCATCCTACGTGGCGCGGATATCATAAAAACTAAGTACAAGTTAGAATTCGTGGAATTTTCTCGCAGGATAAAAGTACGAGGATTTCATGGCTCGCAACAAAGATCGACGACAACGCTTCTGTAGTTTGTTTTTAAAATCCCTCCGCTTTGAAACGACGCAATGCAGTATTCGTTAGATTTGCTATCGAAGCGATGCGCCCGAGCACTGCTATCCATCCGATAGCAATCACCCGAAAGTTTATCTCAACGCAAGTTATAATTGGTCCAATTGGTGTTACTCGCATTGGTGTCCGACTGGGTGTTTGATTTTTGAGCCATTGGTACTTTTACATCGTACGGGGTCACTTGGACGATAACGAGGAAACAAGAAAAAAGGAAGTCGCTCGGGGCTTGAGCCGTTGTTACAAAAATAAATCGGCGCACCTTATTAAATAAAGAACCTCGCGACGCTTATACCCAGACTAATACGCGCATACAGCAACGATCCCGGCTATTAAAAGCGAAAAGAAGCAACAGACGCGAAGGAGAAAGCCGTCTTCCTGTGTCGTAAATATCTCGTATCTCGACTCGGAGGTGGTCAGAAATCGACGTTTTATCATCATGGCCGAGTGGATGACTGCACACATACCTATAAGCCAACCACCCTCGGCGGTTCACGCGAGGTCGCCGCGTAATCGCGCAACGGGAGGTCCCGGTTCGCCGACGTTTTTACGACCTTGACCCGAGGAGGTAAAAAGCGGTGGGAAGGCTTTCCCGAAATAAAATGACAGGCGAATCGGCGTCTGCGAGAAAAGCGAACGCGGACAAGCTGGTTGGTAGGCTCGCTTTTATTCTAGGTTACGCGAGGGAGAGAGTGTGCGTGAGAGGTATGCAATCGAGGCCGTACGTTCGCGCGTTCTCAACTTCGCCAGAATGCACTTCCTTTTTATGGTCCAATGAACCATTTTCTTTTTGTTTGTTTGTTTGTTTGTTTGTTTGTTTGTTTGTTTTTTTTCTTTCTTTAACACGTTGCCCTTTCCTCCCTTCGCGCCAACGCCATGGAATGCCCTTTTCAACGTTTGCGCGCGCAAGCATGACAACTCGAAAGCGAGATGTACGTAGGTGGTATTTATTCCTTTGCACAGGTATGCTCGCGCTTACGCGTGAAAACCGGGAAGAATTTTGGAGCTTGAGGTATTTCTTTTATGACTTGAACGTAGCCGTTTGTTAGTATTGTCAAAGAGCGTTTGACGTTTAAATTTAAATCAGAACCAACGTCTTTTCGCAGTAAGGAGTTCAGGCTCGTGATTAAATCTGATATTTAGTAGCCGATTGTTAGCAGACAATTCAAAGATTCAATTCAGTGACCAAGTATGTAGAAATTAATCAGTACTTGGCTATTTGGATTCACATCAGCGTTTACTATTATGTTAATGCGTTTTTAATATACGATCGCATTCTATTCAAAATCAATGTATTCTCAGCTGGGAATGTGTATTCTTTCTTACCTTTGTATTATATGTCATTATTATAATATTATTCACCCGATGTACGTATTTCGTATCGATGCCAATGAACATTAAAAGTTATTATTATCGAATGTGGATAATTGGATCTAATTTGGATAATTTTTATCGGCTGTAAAATCAACTAACGATACGTTTTTAATTCGGTTGATGACTCTTTTTACGTTTATGAAAGATTTACTATCCTCGAAAATTACTTAAGAATATTCTTTATATTTTCGTTACACATAAACGATTTGCACAGTTTACAGTTTACAGGGGATATTTATTGCCTTCGGTGATTTTACGATTAAATTTGACTCTTAAGAAAGAAATGATATAAAATAAGTTTTTATATCATATGCATGAGACTGCTTTACAAATAATAACTACGTTAAATTAAAAATTTGTTTTTTAATGTTTTTTTAGGTACACGTTCTGCGTATCTGTCTTTCTGCGCGTAAGCATTTTAGTCGACTGAAATTGAGAAGAATTAAAAGATTAATTCTTTTAATTAACTTTTTTCATCCCGGTGAATTTCGTTGTACCCACAGGCATTTGTTTATGTCCATAAGTTGTGGACAACGAAAAGGCAAAAGCGAGTTAAAAGTGTATGGAAAATTTAAATTTGAAAAATTACGCTTAATCGTTGATTTCAGTTGTGGGAATGGACAATTGAAACACGGATATGGATATGCAAGCGTCCCTCCCTCTATTCGTCGTGCACATGTAAAGTAGAATGTGCCCAGGTGCGAGGATCTCATAAATTTAGATAAAATGCGCACGCTGCCTACGCTGCACATTACGACATTCTTTTAACAGGTGGACAGAGAGACATATTTAGTAGCTTTCAGTTTTAAAAAGCACGCTAAACGTATCGTTTTCTAGATAAATCATTATCCATTTTTCGCACATTTTTCAACCAAATGCCGCCGTTATAATCTTGACCTTTCACTTACCGTCGTTTACTTTATTTACTTCCATTCCGAGAAAATAATAACGAAAGTACGCATTTCATCTAATTTCTATGATTTTGTAAAGCGATTACATAAATTGATAATATCACGCGTTATCGAAGTCGGCGATGAATCTAATATTAGTACTTTTTAAGACCTTATTTATAACGCAGACTTTTAAGATATAGCTCGCTCGTATTAGATAATGCGCCAAATAGTAGACTAAGATAAAAATAGTTGTGCAACAAAACTGAAAGCACCAGTGAATTTTGCTCATTTTAAATAGCGCGATAAATTTCGTAACTCCTCTTTAAAATTACGAATATACAAGAATTTATACGAACTGGAAATTACGCGGATGCAATAATTTTTTAAATCTTAGCCCAGAGACGTAAAAATGTTTACTACTCGGACGAAAGCAACGTTCCTCTGGCCTTAATTCATCGAGTACGTAGATTAAGAAGCGATTAAGTCGCTTAAACGCGCTAGACAATATTAGCGAATCTTTTTCAGATAATTAAAAGTACGACTCAAGAGCATTTTATCAATGGAAATTCATCGCGAATAACAGATAATTCAAACTGTATCATCGCCCGTATTTTTAAAAGCGCGCTGCGCTTAAAAATATTTACTCCACGTTACTTAGTTTTTAAAAAATTTGGAAGTTCAAAGATAAGAGAAGGCCTTGTTGATACTGCAAACGCGCTCCGATAAACTTACACGCTTACGTATAAGAAACTTTTATCACTTTGTAGTAAGTTAAAAAAATTTCGAATATACAAGAAATACAAAGATCAAAACCCGGAGTATATTTTAATCAAGCGTATTTAGCGTTTTAGCATTGTACACGTTTGCAGTTTCAATACCGTCAAGCAGCTGCTTTGAGTAATCAAAGACATCAATGATATCGTTGACGATATATAAATGCACGTTAGCCGTGAGCATGATTGTATGAAAAAAATACCTTATTCGCGCACAATGAAAAGATTGTCGTTGAGAAAAGAGCGTACGCACTACTGTGAGAAAGATGCGAGTACCAGGAAATGTTTTCTCGGAATGTTCCGATAAAAAGTATACGGAAGTGCGCAAAAGTGCCTGGGAGCTTGTAATTTTTTATAGCCTTGGGAGGCATCTTCGAGATTCGCAGTTTGAGGTGGCTCTTAAAGTCTGCTATAAGAGCTCTACCACGAGAGGGAATTCGACAAGTGGCCGAGGGTGCGAGACATAAAAGTGTTGGCAGACGGAAAAAGCGCGTGAATCCCATCTCGAGTAACTGCTCAACACACTCGTACTCTCTCTCTCTCTCTCTCTCTCTCAACCGTTTAATCGTGCTTTCAGAGCTTGGTGCACGTGCTCAAGTACCGCGGCAAGGTCACGGAACCCGAGGCGCGTTACTACATGAAGCAAATGGTCAGCGGTGTCGCGTACATCCACTCCCAGAAGGTTATACATCGCGATCTCAAGCCTGGAAACATGTTCCTGTCCGAGAGGATGATCGTCAAGATCGGTGACTTTGGCCTGGCGACGCAACCAGACGGACAGCGACGTAGAGTGTGAGTGTTTAAATTCGTCCGTGATTCCACTTTTTTCTTCTCTAAAACTCCAAGCATTTATCGATTATTCTCTCCGTAATAACGAGCTTCGGTTATCAATTATATTTAATAGCGCAATGAGAAATTTTAATGTATTTTCTTAGTTTTTATATCGCAGAGGAAACGCGAACTTTACTTTATGGAATTCTAGTATTTATTCAGCCGATATCTCGTGAATAATTTGTATTTCGCATGATGGAATACTTATTTAAGGAGTCCTTTGAAGAAACATCAAAGCAAATTTTGGCAAATAAAATTTGCCAAATTTTAAGTCTTGTCAATACGAGAAATTTTTATTTCATCTGGCAAGCGTTAAATAATGTTTTTGCTCATGTGTCGATCATTACATTTGGAAATAGATTTATACTCATAGCGCGTTTGCTATTAATAAAATTCTTTGAATTTTACCATTTCATGTTAATTAGCCAATGATTGTACTCTAGTCGTAACAAACAAAGCTCCTACGAAAATGTTATAGCACGTACACATTCAAGAGCGTTATTGGAGTTGATTATATGGATGTTGATTATTAATATTAAATAATGAAAAATTCAACTACTTAAAGCATTATTTTCATATGATTTGAAAAATAAATTCTTCTAAGTGTGCAGTGGATTTGATCATTACACAACGAAACCTGTACAATTCTTACTGATTTAATTGCAAAGTATCTTCGACATTTATAATATTTATAATCGTTTTTATTTAATCACAGCAATTAAAACAATGGAATATAACGTTAAGCGCTCGTTGTTCGCTTCACTCCTTATTGCGCAGAAATTGTAGGTAACATATTATTCATATGCATACTGTTATACCACTCTTGTCTCATAATTTCGTATGATGGTGTACACGTTACCCACGTACAGAGTCCATATGGTTAAAGAGCACTTTTCACTTACGCTTCAAAACGATTAAAGTTTAAGTACCGTTTAAATTGAGTTAGATGTTAATTTATGCGTTTGCAACCTTATGTTTTCCTTAGTTTAATGTAAATTTAATTGTGATACACGAGTACTCAAAGATATATATATATATATATATATATATATATATATATTTAAAAACCTTGTAGGATGAATTTGCGATAGAGAAAACTACCGGGAGTATTGATCAAACTGTTTGACAATCTTGAAGCTTTATACGTAAGACGTGTTTATGACATCGTAGGTACAAAGAAATACTCTTGAATTTATAAATACGCGCGTGTATATATAATATATTATAATACTTTTTTATTGCGATTTATTGGCGCGGACTCGATATATCGATGAAAGCCCGTTCTCACAGATGTGACGTCAATGCATTATTGACGTAACGAGTATTAACGGTGATTCTTACAATTGATCCTCCACAATTTATAACTTATTTTATCTCTTGACGGTAATTCATATCTTTAACACAAACTTATTGAACGTCGCGCTAAACGCTATTTAGATAAACTATAGAATTAAGTACGAAATTTACACGTCTGCATTATTTTAGCTATTATCGCAATGAACAATATTTTATACAGGTTGCTATTAAACAGTACATATCGGATTTATTAAAATTTATGGTTTGATTTTTTTTTCAATGATAAATGTAAATTGCTTTATTATTTATTTTAAAAGTAATTTTGATGAAACTGTGTCAGTTGAAAAGGGGCGACCAAAGCCAACAAAGCCTTAAGACGAGGAGTTTCACCGTTTCTCTTCTATAATTTTAAATTCATTCTTAGAATAATATGGCTCTAGTTTTCAAAGCTTGTTTATTTCATAAAATTGCATAATATTTATTTGCCATTTAAAAATATTATGGAATGATCACTAAATTGAATTCTTACGTATCGAAGAAGGAAATCAGTTTCTAAGCCGTGGAATGTAATCATTCATAAGTACGATCTATAGAGTAAAAAGAGCTTTGCTCCGAAAAGAATTATAATAAACCAGTTTCCCTTGTTGAAATTATCTATGAAAATAATTCTAGCACACTTATCCTTTCAATTTCATCAATAAATTCACGAAGCTAAAAAGATATATTTTTTTCTAAATTCATTTTTAATGCACATCATGTACTAACTATATTTAAATATCAATATAAACATCGTACATATAAATTCTATATATAAATCCTGAATATAAATTCTACTTATAAATAATTTTTGTGTAAAAAGCGTATTTTAAATGTGAAATAAAAATTGCTGATTTGTTTTTATAAATACACTCAACGCTAATATCTAGAAAATCTAGATGATGAATACTGCTAATATAAATATCTAGAAAACTTTTTATAGCTTCTTGTAGCAGTGACGAATGGAAGTATAAAAAATTTTTATAAAAATTTAATTTTTCTTTTATTACGTTAATGTACGTTTGGAAAAGAAAATTGTTTTTCTCGATATTTAAAATAAATTCTTTAGTACTTCTTAAAATCAACTGGCATGACAAGCTTCTATTAATTTATTTTTATTTTTGAATATAATTTCTTTGAGTCACACTTTGGTTATTTTTTTTTAAAATCATACAAATGAAAGTGAAAAATGCTTACCGAAGAACAGGTTAACGGATTAAAATAAAGTGTGTAAATTGTAATTGCTTGAATTATGAACATGTATCGAAATTTGATGTCGCATTCATGTCAGGTTACAGTTCGTTAATTTTTTTCCCTCCAAATTGCCTCCAACAATGTGAGGTAATAATTTTAGAGAAATCCTAAGCAAATTTAAATAATTACAAATAGTAATTCCAAGCTACTTTTAAGATGAATAATGGCGCTGCTGCTGCCATTGGAAGCAAACTAGTCAACTATTCGATTTCATCCACACGTTTCCCCAAAACCCAGTATCACCTACTCGATCGCGTTTCGGCGGGAACTGTGTTATCACTTTCAACCAACGTGATCCAAATCCGATTTTACTTCCGAAACAAAAAACACGCAAAACCGGCGTAAACTCGGTCTTGTTAGAAAATTCGTCAAAGCACTTTGCGACATTCTAATTGTCACTGGGTTACAGAACACTGTGCGGCACGCCGAATTTCATAGCACCGGAGGTCCTGTTCAAACAGTCCTACAGCTACGAGGCTGATGTCTGGGCTCTTGGTTGCATCCTGTACGCCCTCCTCGTGGGTCAGACACCCTTCGACTCGTCCACCTTGAAGGAAACGTACGCGCGGATCTGCAATCACCGCTACAAGGAGCTGGACGACACGATGGCCACGTCCGCAGGCCAGGACCTGGTGCGCTGGCTTCTACAGCCCAATCCGGAGCTCAGGCCCTCGCTCGAGCTCGTCAAGGACCATCCCTATCTTACCAAGGAGTACGTGCCCGCGAGTTTGCCTGACAGCTGCTGTTATCAGGCACCGAGGTTATCCTTCGTCGAGAGGACGCCCGTTCTGACTAGCCTTTCCTCGGCTATTAACTTCTCGTCTGGGCAGCATCGTCAGGATCTCGTAAGTTGTTCTTTTAATCCTTATTTTCAAGTCGGTAAATTTTACGTTTGGGATAGATTGTTAAGTACTTGGCGGAAAATTAGTATCGATAGCATAGCCACACTTGTACGTGAAATGCGTAATAAAATTTTCCTTATTACATTTTTTTCCATAATTCATGGATTAAATTTGTATTTAACAGAACGGTTTCCCTCTCTGTTTGTGGATTTTTGTGGATAACATTATATTGATACGGGACACCATTGTTCTATTGTTCGTAAAA
Source organism: Wiebesia pumilae (assembly GCA_018907045.1). Taxonomy (NCBI): domain Eukaryota; kingdom Metazoa; phylum Arthropoda; class Insecta; order Hymenoptera; family Agaonidae; genus Wiebesia; species Wiebesia pumilae. The sequence goes on along the minus strand of JACCHZ010000113.1, from coordinate 3,382,347 downwards.
TTCGCTTTTAATATTTTTAATACATTTACATACGTAAGTAGATTTTAATTCGCTCGCTTACTTTATGGCTGTTATAAGTTGTCTCTAATATCCTCTGATAAAAGAAATTATTATAATTTACGTGAGTTATAAGTCCATAATGTATCTTTTCCGTTCAAAGAGAATTTGTATTTCACTTATAGTATCTTGATTTTTATGTTGTGAAGTAATCGCGTTGATCGTTTTCAACCTGTATTTTTCTTTGGGATGTCTTGTAATACTACTTTTTATTACTGGCAGTTCTGGATGTGCGCGCAATTAAAAAAGAAAATTATACATTGATAATATATCATTAAAAATGCAGCAAATGATTCGCGTTCTTTTGCAACAACAATCTGCAATAATTAACGAAAGAGCTAAGAAGCATGTAAACGTGAGTTATTTACTTTTAGTTATTTATTTACGAGAGAATATTGATTAAATTAAACGTATAACTGAGAGGGAAAATTTATTTCCGTTTTATTCTTATTATCTTATAAGACTCTTTCCAATTAATATTTATATTTCGAAGTATTATTAAGCGTTTGTAATAATACGAAATTTCGCTTTTCAAGGCAGATCAAATTAAAAATGAATTTTATTCTTAACGAATCAGTACAGTATCATTGCTTTTAATAAACCAATTCTTAAACTGAAAAACAATAGGCTTAAAGGTAATAATAAAGAATGATCGAACACTTATGCCGAAATTAAAAGTAATGACGTGATACTAAAGTAAATGACTGAAATGCCGTTTCACGAGTGTATTTTGACGCACTTGAAATGTACAGACAGATTTTTCAATTTTTTATCCAATTGTTCGCTTGATTAAATATTTGATCGGAGAGCGCAGCCACGGCAATGCTAACTTGTTATTTTTGCACGAGAAATTCGAAATCCGAGATTTTCGAGCTGTCAACTTGATGTTACGAAGGTTGCGAGTAACACGAGCCACGATTCGACACTTTTAGCGCACGAGCACGATTGCGCAAAATGAACTCGACGGCGATAAGCAGTTGAGACAGGCCTACTGAGAAGGTCGTTCTGTCCGCAGGTCATCGATCAGGAGCAGGCGATCCAGCAGCAGAAGCAGCAGATCCAGTCGAGCCCGGCGCTGCCGCACAAGTCTCAGGAGGGCAAGAAGGGCAAGAGCAAGGGCAAGAAGAAGGTGTCGAGTTGGTTGGCGAGTTGGCGACTGCCGAAGTTGCCGCGTTTTCGACAGAGGATCAGCAGCGTGATGTGCCTGGAGGCGCGGAAGAAGATTCAGCAGCCAGGATCTGATGCGGACGGGCCTCCATTAGCCACTCATAGCCAACTCATGTGCAGGGCTCTCGAGGACTGCCTTGCGGTGATCCAAAGGGCTCCGAGGTCCGGACGCAATCCACCCCTCGTCGACGACTACGCGCCTCTCTTCGTCACCAAATGGATCGACTACTCCAACAAGTACGGCCTGGCTTTCCAGTTATCCGACAAGTCCGTCGGTGTACTCTTCAATGACAGCACCAAGATGAGCTACACTCACGATAGGAGGTACTGTTTATTCCTGGTTATCTGCTTTCAGGGTTATGCACCAGCAGCTACTTAAGTAGTTCGCTTAAGTACTTCGCCTTCCTTTCATTGCTATTTGATCTTAATTTCCATGCTTTACGAGCACTTGAGAATCTTGATGTTCGTTAATTAATTATGCAAATCCTTAACGTACGATTACATTTTCGAAGCCCGTAATGCACAATAAAACGGTGCAAAACCGATGAGAGTTTTGTTTGTTTTTAAATTACTCGAGTGGAAACGAAATCAGTAGCAGTTGGTTGTCTCGTCATTGTTTACGGGAGAAAGCTATCGGTCGATAAAAGAAGTATTTGAAAAAGTATCTTTATGTTTTTACATTTTTCATAAATGTAAGAAATAACCAGAATATTTCAAGAAACATATATTTATATATTTACACCAAAAATACACGTTTCACAGGATTTGTTGAAACTTTTGTTTTCGGTATTTATTAATATTTATTCATAAAAACTTGGCTCTTATGGTGTTCAAAATAATAAATAATTCAAACGTTTTTTTTTCTATTTTGGTAAACTAGGCTACGAGAATTATTGCAAATTAGCATTACAGTTGTTAAATTTTTAATGTTCTTAAGCGAGGGTTATTGTTATGCTTGTTTTAAAATAAGGATTGAAACACGCGATTTTAATAGCGAATGGATTTGCTTTCGCGTGTACAATTATCGTTATTAGCTTGTACGTATTCATTTTCGAAATAGGGTGATGATATACGACGGGGTACACGCACGTAAACGTACACACGCGTATCTATTTTCAAGGTATGGTTATTATATTATTTTCGTCATTTCTTTTGGATATTTATGTTTTTCTTTGTTCGGTCATTTGTAGACTTATTAGCATACTGCTTTCATTTGCATCATTTTTTTCATTCGTGCACTCGGCAATATATCTCTTGAAAATTTTCTATGAAAGACGCCACTTTTCTTAGCACAGCAGTGCTTTTATTATACATGTCGAAATAATTACCGAGATTATTATTTATGTTTTATAAACAATTATTTTGGAAATAGAGGATAGCGAGTACTAACTAAAATTTTAATTTTGAATTTACGAGAGTTCATGGCATTTCAGCATAAATTACGGTAAAGAATAAACAGGTTTTTTGGTTTTTAAATATTTCAGACGAGTGGAGTACATGACGATGGACGGCGAAGTAACGAGATACAATCGCGAAAGAAATGTCCCTGCAGATTTGCAAGAGAAACTCGAACTACTGCGACACTTTACCGACTACATGGATAAACATCTAACGGAAGGCAAGTCGAACGGAAACATTTTATACTTTGAATCACTGTTTTTTTTTATACTTTGAATTGTAAAAGTTTATCGCTATACGATCTTACACTCCTCGTAAGATAATGCAATTCTGAATTCCGAATTATTTTATCTAATTGAATTAGGAGCTCTAAAACATTTTCTAAGCCGAGTATGCAACAAATAGGTATATTATGATTAATAAAATAAAATAAATTTTACGTAAGCATCAATACAAGTATTTTTTTGACATAAAAATGTGATAACAATGATTAAAGATGAAAACGTTTTAAAATAAAAGAAAAACTGGATATTACAAATTAATAACAGCATGAAAGATTTATTGCTGGTTTGAATTAAAATTTGGGTTATTGAAACAAAGTTAAAAATAAATATCACTAAAATATTTTATTGAGAATAATTGTTTTGAAAGCTGAATTCGAAGTATTAGTTAAAATCAAATTAAATTTAACTGATTCCTTAATCGTTGCCCAAAGTCGAAAAGTCAATTACGAATGCTAGTGCATTTTTATAAAGCGAAAGATACTAATTTACAAAAAGTCTTATAAGCATAAATAACCTTACAAACTTTTAGTAAAATGTCGGTACCTTCTTATTTGAAAAAGACAAAATATTTAATTAAGCCAACAATTGGTTAAAATAAAAAAATCCGTGTGTACATTTTAAGTGTGCCAAAGTACACTCTTTATGTAGCTGACTTAAGGAATTGATACACGAAGAGAATATTTTCAACAAGTGTGTAGCGTTGTCTGAGAATATGCTAAATCTTTGTACATAAATCCTAGATTTGACTAGACAATTATTCTTATTATCGCACATGGAGTCAAGTATATCGATTTTAAACTTTTAAATATTCGTGATATAAATGCCGAAGTGACAAATAAATTCTAAGTACCAAAATCATTCTGCTTTATCGGCAATATTGAAATTGTCATTGCATTAAAATTAACGTTGCAATAAAATTTAATACTTATTGCAAAATTGCAGATATAGTATAGAGCTTACAGAGTTCTTTTCGGCTATTATCATTGTGCCTTTTTTGGCTTTAAAAAGACAAGCTGAAACTTCCACAAAAAAAATTTCTTCGCACGACGTATTTTAACACTTCCGCTCGGTAAATTTGTATAACTGAGATTCGCTCTACGCGCATCATCGGCGTACTCTTAAATTTCTGCCAATTCCATCGGATTAGAGGGTGAGCGAGGGTGAGCGAGGGTAAGCCGGTGATTCAAGCGGATGTCGTCTGTACACAGGTGGCGAGGTGACGGAGCAGCATCGGAGCGGAGGCGGCCAGGGTGGCCTTAGGCGCTCCTCGAAAAACGCCAACGTGCCGCTGATGCGTCGCTGGTTACGGACGAGCAAGGCCATCGTCATGGAGCTAAGTGTGCCCCTCATGCAGATGAACTTCCTCGAGGACCACACGAAGCTCATCGTCTCGCAGCAGCCGCGCGGCGGATACCTCGTTACCTACATCGACGGTGAGCGCCGGGCCTCCACGTATCGGCTCGACGACCTGCGCGACAGCGGCTGCGGCGCTGAGCTACACGAGAGGCTCCTCTACATCTACAAGGTCACCAAGGAGTTCGCCGAGCTCGACGCCGTCCAGGCACACTAGGAATACACGGTCCGCCTCTGTCGTTCTTTCTGACTTTCTTGAGGTCCGCGACGGCGTTCACCTCGACTTGTAGAGGTACGACGCGAAAAAACGCGGAGGTGTTTTATTTACTTTTTCTTTACAACAACTGGACGTATCGATTTTTTTGTTTTTATTAATTTTGAGGGAATGCAAAAGCAATTGGCAAAGTCGACAGGAGATACTGAATCGTGTTCGCTGCCGAAATCACGCGATAAAGCGTGTGAATATTACGCAAAAGTTCTAAATTCTTTAGTTGCACAGTGTGTTTATTGCTCTGCATAATGCAGATTGTTAATTTTTTGCGACACAACTGTGATAGATTTCAAGCGTAACATACACAATGCTGTCATAAAAAACTCATTTTTCTTTTATATTTACTTATAATAATTACTTATAAACTTGTAACAGCAATACATTTTTCTTTAGAATACTTTTCATGTGAATCATTAAATTATTAAAATAAAGGCAATATCTAGTTAATGTGTAATTTCTCCCTGAATGATTAGCTATAGATAAAAATAGTAAGCAATTGTACGAGAAAGTGTAATGTGTGCTTCGAGAAATACAAAAAGAAAGTCAGAAAAATAGAGGGACGCTATTGTCTTATTAGTATACGTATGTACACTCACACACATCTAGAGTTTTTTGAATCGAGAGCAATAAGAACATTTTTACACGACTGTTGATGACTTGATCTCGAATTTAGTGAGTTGACGATAGCTGTTCTTTGGATAATATAGAATAGGCCGATGCCAGGGGATGCTTTGCGCCTGGAATTACGTTGTTGGTGAGATATACTTATAGCGATCGTTTATGAAGGAAAGAAATTGCAACAAATTTCTAAATGGAAACGATCGGTATTGTATCGTCTGCTTCTGTGATTCAAAAGCAAGTATATATCCGAGTGCCAAAAATCGATAGAGATGTAGATTAAAAAATCTCTTGTGCAAGCATCCTCGGCATTGTTTAAGATTATTTGCCATTAATTTCCTAACACTTTTTCATTTACTCTGAAAATCGGGGAAAAATAAATAACAGTTAAGATTTAGTGGTCCAAACTTTTTAAAGCTCACGCAGTAGGGGAGCTGCGTGTTTGTTGAATAGTGAATTTATTGATTGTCTTGGAGACTCGTCGATTCAATCAATCAAATATTTTCGACTGTCGCGTTCGAAGCGGACGTTCAGTTGATAAATGGCCGACCATAATAATGGTTTAACTAATGGATGAATTTCATGTTTTCTTTTAAAGCATAACGTCGTTCAATTATTGCTATTCTTATCAATTGATTTTATCACGGCATGTAAAGTCAGTATGATTAAAGTAGCGAGCTTTAATGATAATTTGTTATGAATCGTAGGTACGTCGGATGTCTAATTAATTTCAAGGCATTCAAGAACGGAAGATTGAAAATATGGAAAAAGAGAAAATAGTGAAGCAATTCATTAATTGTTTTATTTTCATTTTCTCCAGATATTTATTTCCGAAATTATTAACTTTTTATTTTGCAATCTGAGTCGCCTACAAAATAACTCATTTTCTTACTTAAAACACTCCATCGAATCGAATTTTCTTTTAGAAACGTCAAATTCTTCTACGAGTTAAACTTTCGTGCAGAGTAAATTAACTAGAAAGCGGTTAATTAACGAGTTTAACCAAAACAACGATGATGTGATAATGATTGATTAATCGGAAAAATCGATAGATGTGTATAAAAAGAAATATATGTTGTATACCGTACGCGTGATATCGTGTATACGTGTACTTAGGTGCAAAGGATAGAAAGAAGAAAAGAAAAAAAAGGAAAGTCGCCGAGGCGTATATTTCTACACCTCCTAGTCAAGCGCTCTCCAAGTGCGCCTAGAAATAACAATGAAGATGTAGAAGAAAAAGAAGAAAATGAAGAAGAAAAGCCCTCTTTAAATATGGTACTTGGCAGAATAAAATACTGCCAGCAGTCTCAAGGCTGCATTTACGATTTGCGTTTACAAAAAAATTCACGTGGGTGTGATATATGCATGACTTCGCCGACGAAGTATGCGATACGAAGCTACGAGCTTATTCAAAAATTACGATTACGATCATGAAATTACGTTTTATTTAGCTGGACAAAAGTGATTGCTACTGCAAAGCTCGAGCGATTCGAACGTTTATTTTATTTTATTTTATTTTTTTTTTTTTTGCATTTGTACTCGCAGGTTCGTTATTTCTTTATTTATGATAATTCATAGATTTGTACATCCCTCTCCCCCCGTTTTTTTGCTGAGCTGTGATTTATACGGGCTAATACAATAATTCTTCTTCTAATGTGATTTAGGCGGAATGCAGAGTGACGCTCGATTTTTATCGAATATAAATATTTTCTGATAAATAATTATTATAGTAAGGTTATTACGTAATGGATTACTAGCGACTAAACATGCAACATTTACATATTACATTATGTTAATCGATTTGATGTAATAATATTAAGTGAGTCAATCGTAATAAGTAAATACTATATTGTTACGAAATTCTTGTTAAGATTTATGTTTATTATAAGAAGTTATGCACTCGAAACTGTCAATCGTGCTATTCTTAGTTTAAAATGTACTATTGGAATAAAATTGTAGTTTCTTAAGATTTTTGTACTCAGACGTATGTTATGTTTATCGAAATAAAGACATTTTAGTCAATTAACGATTATTAAATTAATTTTTCTTATTATTCTTAGATGCGTATTTATTGTCTACTAAAGGAATAAATTTGTTGACATTACTAGTGTTACAACATTTTCGAAATTTTTTACTACATTGTCAATTGAGTTTGTCAGTTAAAACTTCTCTAATAGTTATAAAAATTAAATTGTATACTTTTGTTCAATGATTTATAATCAATGTTTGAAAAACGTAGTGTAGGCTCGAATAACCCAAGTTATTAATTTAGTATATTGTGAAAAGAAATATATAGAGAAAAAGTAACGAGGATTTGACATCGATATATTCCTGCATTGATACTTCTTTTGTACATATATGCTTATACACATGTATATGTATATGTATGTATATGCGCCTCTGCACACATGTACATACGTATATTTATATATAATAGCGAATATGATAATTAAACATAAATTATACTTATAATAGTTATCAAAACCCTTGGTACTCAAAGAAAGCAAAGTCGAAAAAAGCCATCTTCTGTATTAGGGCCGATTATTTCTACGGTAAAAGAATATTAATGATGAAAGGGGGAAGTAGATGAACGATTGTTTGGTTAGAGAAAATTTGGAATCGTACGTATGTGTATTTCTTTGAGTCGCGTGCGTTTGTTTATACGTATGTTTATACATATACGTATGGTCCGCATAGCACAAGTAAAGTTAAAGACAATACTAGCGTTTTTATTTTATATTTTCATTTCTCAAGTGATTCTCTATTAGAATCTGGAGGTTTACGGCGCTCGTTGCGTATACTACGACATATGATGAAAATGAAAAGTTGTATTTCGCTTTGGAAGTGGAGCATTTACGATTTGTTATGTTCATACTAGTAAAAGAGTATGTAAGAAAATAAAAATAAATTTAGCGGCGTTTTTTCAAGAAGAAACAAAAAGAGTCAAAAGAAAAATGCCGCGACCTTTATTTTTTACCGGAACTTTTCTCTAGTTGCGACAGTTTGCAAATGAGAAAAAAGAAAGAAAGCGATAATCTTTTGCGCCACCGAGTGGTTTATACGAGTCACTTGATCGCACACGTGATAAGAATCTCAATAAAGAATGTCGTAAAGATCTCAAGGTCAAATTTTGTGTCTTTCTTCTGATATAATCCAGCTATTGTTCCGCTCCATTCAGCGTTACTACTATACCTAATGCACTTTCCTTTTGAAAACCCTCCACTAACCCTCCACATGTGCCTTTTGAAAACCTCTCTTACGTCACTACTGCTTTCTGTTTGATAAGTATCTCTTTTAATACATTCACTTTTTTTTATGTATAAAAATTTTATAGGTTTATATGTTACACAAAGCACTTTAAATAATAGACTGATCAATTCGTTTTCTGGATTAAACGGTAATATTTCATAATGATGACTGTGCAGTGCTTGTTCGAAGTATCTACAATGCGTTCAAATTGTTAGATAGATCTTAAAATACGGGTTAAAATAAATTGATATCGGAATTCATGCTCTGTCCGACTGCATCATCGATATTTCTAGATATTAATAAAATAATGGTAAAAATGCAATGTTGTGCAATATAACTAATGATTTCGTAGAATTAATAGAAAAAAAAATCTTACAATATAAAACTACACGGCATAACCGTTGATGCCAAGAATAAATTCAACAATTAAGTACAATATAAAGTTTAATATTGATATTTTATCACAAGGCAGAATTTAAGGATGAATTACATTTGTAGTTTTACAAAAACCTCGAACAAAAATTTTACATTTTACAAATAAATATAGTATTGTATTAGATCGATATGAATAGTCATGGGTAGTTTTCGTTACGTTATGGCCGATGTAAAAACTTGTGGAATTTTCAAACAATTTCAAGAATCTACAATTATTTTACTTAAAAAATTAAAGTTTGAATATATATAATAATTGGAATGTAAACATTTTTCCAATAAACGTTACACGTAAGTACTCTATTATAACTAACATACATTACTCTTACCGTAAGTATTACGTTATAAATATATATTTAATGTGGCCATGAAGTGTAGTATTGATATTTAATGCGTCATTTCATGCATAATATTTAAATAATAATATTTAAAAAATGATAATACAATGAAACGTTTGTTCGAATAGACTCATTCAATTAATCGACACATTTATTAAAAAATCTCTTAACCCACTCGTGCGTTAAGCGCTTGATTACCTTGTAATTTATGTTTACGTACGCGAATAGAGTAAAAAATGTATGTCTCAAAAAGGACAATAAAATATCTTAATCTATACCTTTATTAACCTACTCGTATAAATATTTTCCACTTAACATAAGCTATATCTATTATATATTTACTATACTTAATATTTAGAATACTAGTATTACAAGTGCTTTAAGAGTTGTTCATGATTTTGTTTTATTCCGCAATCAGTATAATAAAAAAAAAAAACTTTTCTCAATTATAAACGATGACTCGAGGAAGTATTTTTGGTAGGGTTGATTAAATATTAGGAAGGCTGAGTCTCGGGGGTGTTCCTCAGAATTCGTATTGGGTGACGACGATGAAGATCTTTGCGACGGCGCTGCCGGCGAATGTGCCGCTGGGCCCGTAAATCTCCATGGAGAACTCGAGCTCGATGTCCTGGGGTCCCTGGAGGCTGCGCGTCATCACGAGGACTGCCTGCGCGGGGAAGGGCTTGAGCAGGGCGAAGCAGGATTCGGTCGCGGGTTGAATGTGGGGGGGTGCGCGCGCCCCGATGAACGCCATGCTGAAGGTCACGCTCGATCCGACGAGGTTGTAGGCGCCGCGCATCGTGAAGAGCTCGAGTTTGCCGGTGGACGCAGGTATCGGGAACATCGAGACGATACTGATGTAGTTGTAAGTGTAGTGAGCAGGTCGCTGGAAGCAGGCCTGATCATGGGCAGGGCAGAAGGGGCTATCGGGCACGCAGCGACTGAAATTCGGTTGACCCGATTAGTGTGGGTTACCTTGAACGACCGCTATTCTAACGAAAAGACTCGACTGTTTAAAGCTCGGATGCATCGGTTGGCGGAGACTCGTGATTCGCAAATTTCTTCTATGACAACTCAATTCTTTCTCAAGCCTTCAACGATTATACATCGTAAATGTAAACACGATTCTCTTTATTATTAAATGTGGAAGAAAATTATTTATCAGTTGAAAAGTGTGAAAAGTAAAGAATCTTAAGAATCGATGATACTTTTAATATTTTTAGTATTTCTAAAGGCTTTTCTGTAGTAGTTCAGTTTAATGACAAAAGCTTCATACTCTTCGAAAGATTCTCTTTAATTCCATTATTTTAGTTATCTACTAAAAAATCATTGTTTTCTGATAAGAGCGAGCATAAGTTTTACGACTTCGCATTGAAAAAACTTCTCGCCTATAAATTAAAAAATATATGCTCTACTCTATATATATATATATATATATAATTTTAATAGGTGGAAAAACGTACTTCTTTCTCTGCAGATCATTCACGTAACCAGGTGGGCAAATGATTTTATTACACCTGAATCCACCTCGGACATTTTGACAAAGTTCACCGTGCTTTTTGCAAATGTTCCCAGTAGCGCATTCGTCAATATCTGGAACGGAAGAAACAAATGTATTAGCTTAATTTTTTTAATTTTACAAGATATGGTCATACAGATTAAAAAAAATGTGTATCAAGGTGCCGTAGGTTAGAAGGTTAATTAATTTAGAAGTCCAATATATAGGTCAAGGGTGAATTAGCGGTAAAACTCTAATCGCCTTCTGTGCGCCTCGTTGAACCTCAAAATTCAATATATTAGCGTTACTAATACAACGACCGTATATTCATCCCTATTAATTGAATAAGAAAATCATATGTCTGTATTTATTTCTGGATATGTATAATTGTACAAAAATTTAATTCAACAAATATTTTTTCAATTAAGTAAATTTGAATAAATGAAGCAAATTACTTATTTCTCTATTTGAAAGTTGTGCATTTATAAATATTTATTTCATGACACGAATGAATTCAGAATAGTCACCGCGCTATTTGCAGAACCGCCGTGTTTCTTTCTTATATATGTTACCTTAAATAAGTGGCAAATAGGTTACATTACGCAATCGATGATAGCAATCTAATTGTGAAGGTTTCAATTAATTTTATTTAAAAATTATAAATAATATGTAGTTTCTTGTTTAAATATGAATAAATTTTATCATGTAATATATTTTACTGTAAAATAAAAAATATTTTTAATTTAGAGCGAGACCAATGTTTATGATCTATAATTAGTTAACATATATTCTCTTACAATTAATTTCAAATATTATCAAGTATTAATACTAATATAATTAAACTCGGATATCAATGAGATACTTGTAATAGAATTTTTCATGATGTCATCAACATTGACACGGATAATAATAACCAAATAGTCGCTGTTATGTGTTTCCCAGTTAATCGTTTCTCACATCTCAATTCATCGTAATTTGATTATATATTATTTATTTCATATTTATAAATAAAAAGACATATGTAAGTTCATGTCCACATCAGTAGTTTCTGAATACATCTTATTTCAAAATATTGAAAAATAAAAATGAATTATGCAAAAGTAAATGTATAAAAAACACATATATATATTTATACGTTAGTCAAACAAAAATCAACGAAATGCCTATAAATGAAGTTGAATTTTGAAAAATTTCATTTCTAATTAACATTAAATTATATTAATATTATATGAAAAAAATGAAAATCTTATAATCATACATACAGCAGTAACAAGTGCAGCTACACAAAAGGACATTTATAATAAACTAAAGGTTCTGTGATCGTGGCAGTATGAAAAGCGAAGTCCAGTATCCAGTATAAACTAATTACCGACTGTTGGTAAGGAGTACTGGATGTCGCAGATATACCGATTAAAGGAAAAGCGAAGGGTGTTTTATAAAAAGTGAACCTTGGCAGGTGCGGCCATCGTCGGCAAGCTTGTAACCGTCAGGACATCGGCATACGTAGCTGCCCGGGGTGTTGTCGCAGATGCCAACGCAGAGGCTCGAGCCCTTGAACGCGTTGCACTCATCGACGTCCTCGCAGGTGCGATTATCGAACCTCAATCGGTAGCCGATGCCGCAGCCGCACTTGTAACCGCCCCACGTGTTGTAGCACTCCTGCTGACAGGGTCTGCTGGCACACTCGTCGACGTCCCGACAGCCGCCACCCGTGGGTTGCACCTCGAAGCCCGGGTCGCACTCGCAACGATACGAGCCCGGGCTATTCACGCAGTAGCCGACGTCCCCGCAGATGCGCCTCGATTGTGCCCGCTCGCACTCGTCCACGTCCACGCAGTTGTGACTGCTGCCGACCTCGTAGCCTGCGTTAGCGGTGTATGGATGTTCATTCAAAAAATTAATTAGCTATCATCGGGCGAGTATTTTTGGGGCGGGGGGGGGGAAAGAATTCCTTATATGGAGGCATAATATATATAAAATATGAGCGAGAATTATGGATGTTATAATGATCGCGTGTTCGTTGGTTCCAACAAACAAGGAATGAAATCAGGAATTTTACTAAACAATGTTTTTATACCTGTAGGGCAGTAACAAATGTATCCTCCCTGTCTATTTTCACACGTCTGTTCAGGACCACATTTATGCAAGCCTTGGACGCATTCATTGATATCCTTGCATTGTCCCGTGATGGGATCCGCAGCATAGCCTATACCGCACAATTTTCTGGGTTCGCATCTACGAATTCAAGTGATTATATAATTTATAATTTATAATTTATACTTCGTTTAATTATATAAACAATTAAACGAAGAAAAATGTATATTATTAGAATTTTTATAATTTATACCTGAAAATTATTTTCTATACAATTAAATATCAACATTTTGAAATAAACAATGTTTAAATTAGTAAATTGTATTGCAAATTATGAATTAAAACGAATCAACAAATTAATTTGATGATATACTTTGGTTAATGCAAGAACATTTTATCTCTGCATTTGTATTTTTAACCCGAAGAATTCAAATAAAATAAGCCACGATAAAACGAGATTTTAAAAAAACCCTGCATTTTAAGAAAGAAATTAATTGAATTAAAAATTTTATCGTTTACTTTTATTGAAATTGATAAAACTTTTCGTCTTTATGGCGTTTAATGGTAATTGTTCTTGATAAAGGAATAAATTATTATTAGCGTACCTGTATGAACCAATTGTATTTATACAACGTTGACCTCCGCATATTTTGAAATTTCTGTGGCATTCGTTTATATCGATGCACTGTCCAAGTGGACCACTTTCAAATCCTCGTGGACAACTTATTCTTGGTCTGCCAAAGAATACAAGAAGTTGAAATTTGTACATCGATTTTATAAGATTTTATAAAACGATAGCTTTTATGCTTCTGGTATACGAATTGAAACCATTTATTTACTTTTGAAATTCTTACCTAACAGAAAAAATAGGTTTTGGAGTTTGTGTGGTAGTGCTTAAAGTACCCACAGTTGGTATGTCTTCAGTAGTAGTAGTAATGATTATTGTAGGTTTATTCATGATTGTACTTCTATATGTGGTTGTAATTCTAGGTGTGGTTACAGTCGTAGTTCTTGGCGTGGTTACAGTCGTAGTTTTCGGTGTACTTACAGTCGTAATTTTTGGTGTAGTTGTAGTTATAGTCTTCGGTGCACTTGTCGTAGGCCGAGGCGTAGTCGTTGCGGCAGTTGTAGTAGTACTTAAACTTGTGCTCGTAGTACTAAAAAAGCATGCATTTAAATAAGTATTATCAACAACGACAAAAAATTACAATTATCATAAAATAAATAAAATCAAGATGAATTTCATCCAAGAATCTACTCATAATAAAATTCATAATTAAAACATATTTTAGAAAAATAAAAGTAATAAATAATCATAAAAGAAACCCTTAGATTCATAGAAAAATGTTACAGTAATTCCTAGTTTATTAATACCGCGCACTTTCGTGCTTTTGAAAAGACGAATCCTAAAAAGGAAAATAAATTCACCGTGGAGTGGTGTAGGTTGCACCGGTAGTCCTGAGAGTAGGCCTGATGATCCTCCTGGTAGTTGGTTTTTGGGTGGTTGTGGTCCTGCCCCTGTTTTTGTCGCATCTGTAGCTACCTAGGGTGTTGCGACAATGGTAGCCGGTTCCGCAGTCGTGAGTGCCGAGGCTGCACTCGTCGTCATCCTCGCAGATCTCCGTGGCTGCGTTAAGAGTGTATCCCGTGCCGCAAGGCAGGAATCTGACGCAGGTGTAGCTGCCTATGGTGTTGTCGCAGCGCTGCGAGGCCAGACAGTCGTTCTCCAGCTGACACTCGTTTATGTCCACGCAGGCCTGTGTAAGCTCGTCTCTGCGGAAGCCCGTGATGCACAAGCAGTGAAAGCTCCCGGGTGTGTTCTTACATTCCTCGTTGCTGCTACACGCGTCCTCCACCTCCTCGCATTCGTTCACGTCGACACAGCCACCGCGGATTTCGTCGTACCTGAGAGCACGAGCGACATATCGTTCTGAGCGTGGAGCGCTTGAGAAATCAAACTAGTCCGAGGGTTTCGTTCGACAGGTTGATCGATCTATCGATCAGCTTATCGGTTACCGTTTCGAATCTACATTTAAATATTGTAGATTCTTCATTCGAGTTAACTGGTAAAACTACTATAATAATTTCTTAACTCTGTATAAAAATAGTTGCATAGTTTCATACACTTTTTGAGATGTATTTATTATAATAGCAAGGTTTATTTTTAAAATTTATTAAAATCAAATTGACATCATAATTCTTTATTTGTTCGGAAGAAAAATCGTTAATTAACATTTTTCTATAAATACCTAGTTCCAATACTGCAATTGTCTTCGCGAGCAGAGCCTATACCGACCTTCGACGTGGTGACCGGCTTCCTTCTCAAGACCGGAAGTGTAGCTTTAGCACATTGAAAGCTACCTGGTGAATTGTAGCATTTTTGTTTCCCGCAGTTATGAGTTCCATCGGCGCATTCGTCAATATCTGTCGTTGCGAAATAAAATTACGAATATGATTTAAGATTGACTAGACGATTGGCTATACGAATTTCGTAATTATTAAATGCGGGCGCACAGTTAAAAAACAATAGCATTATTGTACGTGCAGTGGCGTAGCAAAAAAATTGTTAATGGAACTGCGTGAACAAATGTTATTAGAGGGAAGATATATTGCGATTATTTGGAAGCTTTGGCAAAAACAAATGAAAGCGCATTGAAAAGGGATGCCGTGCAACGAAGCTTTTTTCTCTCAGGACTCGAATCCTGAAGAAAAGGCAGTGAAATCTGAAAACTAAAATGTTATTGTTAAAAATAATACTTTGAATACCTTTGGAAGAAGTTTTCTTCATAGTACGGATGTTATGGTTCAAGAGACCACAATTATAAACGTCCCTTATTGCTTTAACATTTACGCTTACAAGATATAGAAGATTGTACAATTTGGATGACTAGAAACGTTGAGGAAAACCAATGTTTCTAGGATTATATTAATTTTTCAAGGGCTCAACGAGCAAAACAAAAATTTATTGAAGATTAAAAATACTAGTTTTATCCATTGTTATAAAGTGAATATCTCTTAACCACTTATTTCACAATAAAGCAGCAGAAGGAGAAAAAAAGAAATTTGTAATGATTTAAATTTATTAACGACAGAATAAGTGGTTACTATTTTGTGATTTTCAGTGACATGATTTCTTTACAAAACTCCATGAAAATTTGTTTTGGTAGGATTTGTAATATGTCATAAAATAATAAATTCTATTGAAATAATTTTAATTATAGTATTTTATTAAAAAATCGTATCTGCACAATATTTACTATCGATCGTATTATATAAAAAAGATAAAAAGTTATTCATTTGTTGGAATTTATGTACAAAACCACTGTTTAAAAGTTATTATTTTAACGGATTAAAAAATAGAAATATTGAAAATTTAAAAAATTGATATTACTTTGATGAGTAAGTTATTAGAGTATAAAACATAACTAATGTATACCCATTGTCAGCGAACCTAAGATTATTTCAATAATTACGTGATCTTAAAAAATTTTGATAACTCTCTTATTTATATATAACTAAATGTAATAATTTCCTTTTTCTTCTAAATAATAAATATTAAGAATATAAATAAATCTAATACATTTTTCTAAGTATATACAAATACCCTTCAAATCGAGCGTAGAATTCTAAGTCTTGGCCAAAGCTATTACATTTTTCTTTCTGTTGTATCTATCTAAACTAATTATTTCTTAGAAATTCATATATGAAAGTGATACATTTTTCGTCTTTATTCCGAATAGAAAGTAAAACTTGTAACAAATAATTTCAGATGATAATGTATAAGTCAACATTGAAGTTTGATGTATTAGATATATTTACAAGTTTGAATTGGAATCTTACATTGATAATAGGTATATACGCATTTTTTAGGGCGCATTCGAATTTCAACTCACAATGTTTACGTACGTAATAGACCATGGTTAACATTTCATCGTATTCATCGGCATTTTAGCTTACTAGTGGTAGTACATACATGACATCTAAATAATAAATATTTATATACTTAATACTAAATCTGAACTTTGTAACCTACTACTTCTGAATGCTGTATAGTTAATCTCGGGGGAAATATCTACTGCAAAAAATACTTTTCCTCAAAGTGAGAAATTTCATATACGTTATATTTCAACTTAGAGCTTATCGATTGAATTACATTTTAACTTTTATAACCATTTATACGCATAACTAACAAGTTTGCAATTCAGGCGTGTACAACGAACATAATCGAATCTTTGAATTCCGTAACGATCGTCTGATCAAACCCATGGGATTAAAAATACCATTCTAAGAGTATCGTATTATTGATTTCGAACATACACGCACAGCATTGAGTCGGCTTATTTTTTGTGATCTATAAATATAAGAGGTTAACAGATGTCGAGGATGGAATTATTCGCGTGCACGTTATTCAAAACATTCAAAATTGCAGTAGTCTCGCGATAATTAACTGCGTCTGGGGTTCTAAAGGTGGGCGCTTTCAAGAAACATGTATTTATAAACGGCCAATCGGACGTGCGTGTTTGCTTTGCAGCTTCTTTGCTTAGGCAACGAAGCGAACAAAAAGACGGACGCGCGCGCGACGCGCCTGTGAAATGATAATAAGTATCAATCAACCGAGAAGAGGCCATTGTATTTTCGGTGCCAAAGTACAAAAGAAATTCTTCTTTTCGTATTATTCGTAGGTCTCACTCGCCTCGGACACGTTCACATTCGATTAAATCCCACGATTTTACGCGTGTTGTTTTTTTCTCTTTTATCTCGAAGCAAGAGAATTCTGCTAACTTATCCATAAATTACTATCATTGGTTGTTGAGCGGAATCTGCTTTTGCAAAAGTTACGCGAAAGAAGTCGCTTGCGTATTTCGGCTGCACTTTAAAGGGGGATTTTTGCATAAGATCAAGAAAAAAATATCTGGCTTTAAATTCACGTTTCTTGTGCAAGTGGCCGATAAATTGTTCCTAAAAGATACAAAAGTGTAAAGGTAATCGTTTAAATCGTTTAATAATTTTTTTATCGAATTACTCGTTCCTCCAAAGCGACAGCTTAAAGAGAAGTCGGAGTTCGAACGCGTACATAATTGTTTAACCCGTTGCAATTGCCGCGTCATTACGCCGGATTCGTAATCTTTGGGGATCGTTAAGACTTTTCACCAAGTTATCGCGTTGCTTCACCGCGTTAGATGTCCAGCGAGAAGTACGATGACCTCCGACATAAAGATAACGAGTGATTATCGAAGCGAAAATTAAGCAAAGATTCCGTGTTCGAGACGTTGCGATGGTGAGAGTATTCGAGGAGCGCTCGTACCAGTGGCCGAATCCGAGCATTTAACAACGAGACTCCAGCTAAATTCCAATAAAAATCCGCACGCGAAAAGTAAAGGTTGTTCGATGGGGGGATACAAGTGGGTGGGAAGGTGACGGGGAACGTTTCACGTGGAGCGACCGTCCTGATCCTAGCCAGCGGCGCCAGTCGTTGCTCCCTTACCGGAGCACTTCCTCTGGGCGACGTCGTAGCTGTAGCCCGCGGGGCACGCGGGCCTCTGCTTCTGAGCTCTGAGACCGGACTGGGGCCTCTCGCATCTGTAGCTCCCGGGCAGGTTGACGCAGCGTTCGCTCAGCCGGGACTCGCAGCTCGCCCTGCCGCTCCTGCACTCGTCCACGTCCTCGCACTGGTGCGTCAGCAGCGAGTACTCGAAGCCCCGTGAGCACGAGGGCAGTCGGGTGATGCACTCGTAGCCGCCCTCGCGGTTCACGCAGTAGCGGTGGGACTCGCGGGAGCACGTGTGCACGCCTTCGAGGCACTCGTCCAGATCGGTGCAGCCGCCGTTCTGGTCCCGGCGGTAGCCACTCGGGCAGGCCGTCAGGGCCTCGCATACGTACGAGCCGTTCGTGTTGCGGCAGTACTGCGTGCGCTGTCCTCGGAACACACAAAGTCACCTTGCAATCTCATCTGCCTAGTTTTGTCGGCTTCGCGCGAACCCCGCGTTATTACCCGCTGAAACGATCGAGCAGCCAGCTTTTGTGACTCTCGGCGGACGGATCTTGGATCACGGACAACGTCCTCGCGAAAGCCAACGATTAACTTAAGAGATACGCGCTACGTACATAAGTCAAGAGTGTCCGGTGTAAGCGATATTCTGTACAGAAGATTGAATCGCTGATATTGATTAGTTGAAAAAGGTGACAACTGTGATTGGTTGAATGACTCTAATCGTGTATACCATCCGTCGTTCCGATGAAAAGTTGCTTTGTCAAAGGAATATCGGATAATCGGAAGTTCAACTACCCAAAGTGAAAGTAGATTTCTTCGTTATTTAATGAAAGGTAGCCCCAGTCAGCAAATTTCTTTAAACTTCAATGATATGCTGCGATGACTTAAATGAAGAACTTTGAAAGGTTTTCGATTATTTTTAATAGTCTGAATATGAAACCCTAAATCCAAAAAGCAGACAATCGAATTACAGGTGCTTGATCGCGAAAACTCGAAAAAACTGCTGCTCTCTCTTAAGCTGGTAAGACCATTATAATATCAACAAGACTTAGGTACTTTCAATGCTCGTGGGTTTTACTTTTTCATTTATAAGCAAATAACTATCGTTTAATACGTTAAATAGAAATGTAAAACATTTCTATAGAAGGTTATTTAAGAAAAGGCAAAAAGTAAAATACCTGCCGGCAATTGTGATGACCCAAAAGACACTCGTCTACGTCTTGGCACGTTTTAGTTTGAAGCTGGAAGTACCAACCGGGGCCGCAAAGTGGTGAGCAATCGTAGCTTCCTTGTAGATTTCGACACCTTTCGTGATCCCTGCAACCTGGACCCTCGACGCATTCGTCTATGTCGACGCAAATCCCAGACTCGTTATCTGCCTTTAATAAATTACAAAATTATTTCAGAAATACACAAGTTTTTTTAGTCAAACCGACTATTATTAGTACTTACATAAAATCCAGCGATAAAGGACTTTGGGAAGTTTGTAAAAAATAAACGTGTAAGTTTTTAAAAATACTTTACTTAAGCGTTTACGCATTGAAACTAACAGTTATAAACAAATGCTATAAACTTAAACTGAAAGTAAATTAATGTCAACTTTAGTGTCGTTCAATTAGTATTCAGTGCCTGTGTAACTATTGCCAGTTAATTCAAAGTATTTTCACAAATTTCTTAAATATCTAGCATATTGTACATTAACAACTATTAACCAAAAATCATGAATATTTATTTTAAAAATTTTCAAGTTTTCAAACACATTATATGATGTACTTGTTGCATAAGTTAATTTATCAATGATATCTTATTTAATAGTACAATTTTCTAAATGAATAGCTTACAAGTTATCAAGATAGTACACCTACCATGTAAACGATATTGTTGTGTATTTTAAACATAGAAATAGGAAAGAGAGGTGAGATTTCTCGGGGTCAAGGATACCTTATAGCCCTTGCGGCAGGCGAGGTTGGGGGGCTCGGTTGTCGGGTTCCTGGGCGTCAACCTCGGTTGCTCGCAGGTGAACGAGCCGTTGGTGTTCTGGCAACGTTCGTGGGCTCCACACGAGTGCAGACCCAACTCGCACTCGTCCATGTCCTGGCAAGCCTCGTTCGCGAGAACAAAGCCCCGTGGGCAGCCCCCCGGGATGCAGTCGTAGCCACCCACGGTGTTGCGGCAGATCTCACCCGGGGAACATGGCTGCTCGCGCACTCGGCACTCGTCAATGTCTGGGGAAACAAAGTCCATCCATGAATCGACCGACACTCGTTTACGTTTAATTTTCGATGAATGCTTCACTGTAGCAGAGACTACGGTCAAGGGCGACTTGATTATGCTACTTTGTTTGCACACAACTACGCTTGTAGTCTAGATAAAAAACCTCAGCGATTCATTTCGTCGATCGACCACTTCGCAATATCTTCGCGTGCCTTAAGTAAGTTTTGAACTTCGGATACTTTAATACATCGTTATTAAACTTGATCGTTACATTATACACATCATGTTGAATTAAAAGGCAAACGTTTGTATCGACTAGTCGAAACAGCAAAGTAGAGTTTAATTTACAAATGAACAAGCCACGTTGTCTACTATTATTTTCTTTTAAAAATAACGTTATTGTCATTTGAAACAAGATTTATAAGTCATACATACCTACTCTTTTGTCGAGACCTTCGTAGTCGCCCGTTCGTCTATCATAAGAACCGACGTTGCTCGGCTCGTTGGGTTGCTGGTATTCTTTTAAGTTCCTGCACTCAAAACTTCCGAGAGTATTTACACAAATGGTGTCAGGCTGCAGACAAACGTTAGTCAACTCGATGCACTCGTTGATGTCTGAAATTCATAAATACATCCAGTGTTGTTATGGGTGAGCTTTATCGTATTGCATTGAGAACGCCTGCTTTTTTATTGAAAGCAGGCGTTCTCAATTAATATTAATATTACAATTAATTTTAAAATCACATTAAACGATGGATCAGTTCTAAATACGTTTCTGAACAACGGAAATAAAATATATTCTATTCATCGCAAGTAAATTTCGAATGGTGCACCGCACCTTCATCTCTTCGTAATAAGGTAGTAAATATACTTTTAAAAAGTAGGCAATTATGCAAATTTAATTATAAGTCTGTCTTCAAAAACTTTTTCAGAAGGAAATCACTGGCAGCACATTTTAATGATTAAAAAGATTAAAACTGTCTTTCACAAAATTAACGAACATAAATGTTTTAAAATACGTAACTAATTAGAGAAATCTTGTAGAAAATGTCAGCGAGGTGCTGTGCTTCGTGTTAAAAGTATTAAAAGCAATACGTAAGCCAATGAATAAAGTTATAATTTAAACAATGAATAATCTGAGTAAGTATTCCAAATTCGGGAGGATTTTTAATCGTCAAAGACCATTAATCGTTTCATTGCGAAATGTGTGTCTTTTAGTTTTAGTCCTTGGTGTTAACTAATACAGATCAATCTCGTTCCATAACGACTACCTTTTACATGAGTTTGAAATGTTCATCTACATTAATAGTTGTATTGTTTCTTCAATAATACAATGATTTCTAAAACAAATCTTTACAAGGGGGTTATTAAAGTCTCTGAGTTGCGAAACATCACTACGAATACTATGTATCAATGTAATTAAAAAAATTTAATAGATAATAATTATACAAATATACCTGAGAAAGATAAAAATATAAACAAAATCATAGTTTATCGGTGTGCAAAAGAAAGGTGTCAAAATATTGCTTAACACTCAACAGTTTTAAATGTAAAGATAAATTATCAAAATGACTTAAGGTAGGATTCCATTTTCCACGATTAAAATGCTACGGAAATAACTATTAAATTAAAAACCTTAAATAATATGTACAACACTGCTAAGCATAAAATTTTCATCGAAATTTTCAACTTAATCAATTCGTAATTAAAATCCCAACATCATATATTATTATATTAATATTAATACAAGATAGAATGATGTGATTTTGTATTTATATTGAGCACATAATGTTTGTGTTTAGCTTTGAGATTATTTAGCTTTTAACACATAAAACTTAGAACTGACTTAACATTAATTAATAACTAATATTTTCAATGCTAAAACAATAAAAACAGATTATTTAATTTTATGAAATAAGTTATTCCAATCAATTTTGATCTTGAAACTAAATGTAATTTATATTTCAGTCACAAAATAATGAATTTCATTGATAAGATTAATATTATAACCTTCAATGAAATCTGTGAGTCTGATAAGTTTCTTATTATTTCAACATCTTCCACTATAATACGATTTAAAACTTATAAATACTTTTAAACTTTGAATTCCTAGTCGATATAATCAGAACTAGAGATTGAGAAAATTTTTATTTCTCGAAGAGAACGTGATATTTAATAAAAATGTTGATGCTGGTACAATACATAGATGTGCTACGATTTGAGAAAAATATGTAAAAATTATGAATATTTAATCATTTATACTCGAAATTCAAAAAAATATTTACCTAAAGTATTATTATACTAGTATATGAATTATATATTCATATTTTAATATTTATTCAAGTTTTGAAACATTTCTAAATACAAATAAGAAACAGTTTAAAAATAAAAAAAACTTTTTTTATGTACTTGGTTATTTAACGGTTATTACTATTTATTAATATTATTAATATTATTATTAATTATCATACTAAAGCTTCAAGAAATATTTTTAAAAATGCATCCACGCTTACACATATTTATAAAATACTAGGTATCGTGTCATAATATTTGATTAAAAATATTATCAAGTACGAGTTAATTTTCTTACAAAACTATATACAGTTATTATGCAAACGTAAGGGGACAGAGAAGAAACGTTTCTTGTAATATGGACTCACGAATTTAATAAGTTTTTAATAATTTAATAATTAGTTACTTAATTTCTGTACCAAATATAATAAAAGCTTAAAAACATTAATATTTACACGATTATACATCTGTTATTTAAAAATAACTTTAAAATAAAAATATGCCCAGATTATATTCTGTAACTTATAACTAAAATTTGCATATGTAATTAAAATAATGCTAAAATCTAATAGTTAATAAACAATTGAAATGTAATTAATTGAAAAAATCTCAATATTTTGTTTTTTTCAAGGAAGAATAAATTACGTGAAACCATTCTGTAGATTTGACTTTAAATAGCTGTAATTGTAATATTCTTACTTTTATTAATTTTTTAAGTGTTACTGGTTTTTTACAAATAAATCGAGTTGCCTTGTATCATTTTTACTTCGTATAAATGTAAAAAATGTCTATATCTCTTAAATTCTTAGTGCCCTAATATTAAATATCTATTCGTGAACTTTACTTAATGTAATAAAGACAAGATAATAAATCTTATTAAAAACCTAAACATCTTTTCAAAAAAATACGAAATGAATTGTAAAATAGAGTGATAACGATAAAAAAGGGTTTGGAATTATGCACATATATATATATTTATACAATTATTTGAATAGTTCCTGCAATGCATATTTTAAATGGGATATGATTGCATAATTGAATAATCTCTGATAGAACTTAACTAAAAAATAAAAAATTCTTTAAGTATTTAAAGCATTTTTAAGTGCCTAATAGTTAAAAAAAGGTGATTAATTTTTCATATACATTAGAGTATAAAATACGCTACAAATCTAATAAATTGTCTCTATTGACAAGTGAATTTACGCAAGTTAACAAGCAATAGAATATGTTTATTACTTTTCTTAAAAATTTAATACCAATGTTATATATATACATGAGATTCCTAAAAAATATGTACGTTTTTGTTAAAATTTTTTCTTTAGCAATTTTAAATCCAAATTTCTCATTTGAATCGAAAAACAACGTTTCATCTCCCTACTTTTCATTTAAATAAAGACAAACTTTTAACAATTAATGATTGCTAATAATAACAATCATATAATAACAATAATAACAATAATAACAATAATAAAAGTAACAATTAACAATAAAATCTTCCCTGCTTTATGAACAATTAAATCTTCAATAATTGTGTGGTATTAATAAACTCAAAACTTTCTATTCTTTTATAAACTCATAAAATAAGTTTTAGGTATAATTTAATGTAAAAGAAGCTATTTTTTTGTTTATTGAAAGTATTAAGTATTCTAATATTAAACTCAGAATTTATTAACTGATATTTGCAATTTTTTATTCAACTTAAAAAAACACGTGCTTTCAATTAAACTGGAACTTGATTCGAATCTTGGAAGTTATTAATATACGCGTATGATTCAATATTTCAATTGGATAGTTAAATTTTATTGTAAGATTCGATCTGAATTTAGTATCCATAAAATCTTAATATCTCTCTATTTATATTCAATAGTGTATTTTCTGAAACTGATAATTTATTTTATTTTTAATTTTTTTTCCAAGAATTGCTTATATACATTCGTATAAATCTATAAAATGCAAATTAATGTATTGGTAAGTAAAAAACTATGATTTATAAATGTGATACAAAACCAATGAATTATTTATATTTCATCATTCATATCAATGTTTTATTGTTTTTTATTGTTACAAGGATGTGATTTGGATTTTCGTGTACACACTGAATCTAAAATGAAAAAATTGTACGTACAATATGCACCTTTTGCCTTTTCGTACATTAAAGTGATGGATAAACGTTTAAATTATATAGCTGCATGTTAAAAAATGTAATTTAATAATTTTTAAAATATTAAAAAAAAAACGTTTAAATTAAATACTTAGAATATTATAAAAATTTTCTTTCATTTTACAAGTACGTATAATGGATGTCACAGTATTCATGAATGTATGGATGTAACGCAATCGAAACGTATTTTTTCTATGCGGTATAATATAATATACACACGTACGTTCATGTAAATATTACGACAGAAATGATCATTAGCAAACGGTAAAAAATGGCATTTAATATCATTGTTCTTTATTATTTCATAATTTTAATACTTGCAAATTTCATGTTATATGTGCAAAATAAAAAAAGCTTTCTTACCAAGGCAAGCTCCGTAATTGCCGTTGAAAACAAATCCATTCTCACATTTAATTTCGCATTCATAGGATCCTTCTAAGTTTCTGCAATTTTCTGCATCTATTAGACACTTGTGAATATTTTCCAAACACTCGTCCACATCTTAACATATGATAAAACTTTAGAATAAATATTATTAAAGACATTATGGATGTTTTAATTCAAAATAAATGTATATTACCGAGATTGTACATAATTTTTGCTTGAAAATGAAGAAAGTATAAAAATTTTTAATTTACTGACATATTTAAACGTATGAAAAGCTCTAAAACAGTTAACGTGTGTAAATTTAAAAATTTTGTGAGGCATGAATGTGCAAGTACATCTTTTAAAAACTAACATAAATTGAGAGCTTCATTGTAAATTATCAATGATATCGCTTTTAATATTTTCGTATTTGCAGCCGATGATTGTTCATTCAAGTGTAATATGATAATTTAAAATTTAAAAAATGACAAATTTACCTTGAAAATTAAAAAATAATTTCATAGTAATAATAAAAACAATACATAATTAGAAATTTACACATAAAATAAAAAGCTTTACAAGATCAGAATATATTGTAATTATTTTAAGTTCCTTTAAAGCGTTTCAAGTGCATAATTTATCTCGCTGATCACTATTCTTTGAAATTATTTATAGCTAATGAGTAACTAATTAAAACAATGAAATGTAAATGGGTATAAAATCGAAAGTTTATGGTGAGAAATTGAACGTGGAGTTTCGGTAACTTCCTCTTAGTCGAACGATTTTTTGAAACGGTCGATTGAATTCGATTGTGGTACAACAGTCTAATATTGCCTATTTTTACTTGAACGTTCTGTGTAATTGTAAATTGGAGCATGTTTTGATAAAAGCACGAATATATAAAGATACCGAAGAAACGAATAATATAAAGGCGTGACGATCTTACCGAAGCAACGTCCCAATGTGGAGTTCCATCGATAGCCAAGCTCGCAATACCTTTCGTTGCCGTTTCGCTGGGTGGCTTGAACGCACCTATACGAGCCGTTGGCGTTGATGCAACCACTTCCAGGAGGACAGATAGGCGTCGACTCCACGCTGCACTCGTCAATGTCTGCTCTCGTGCCGGAAAAGCGGATCGAGTGCCAAAGAAGCAACAAGAAAGCAGCGTGTATAAAGCGCGCGGACAAATCAAACACGAGCGAGTACGAAAGCGTTTTACTGTGAGTACAAAGCCAGAGAGAGAGAGAGAGAGAGAGAGAGAGAGAGAAAGAGTGTGTGAGAGGGGGGAGGGGTAGAGAGAAAACACAGAGATAAGTGCAAGCGAGGGTGTGTTGTCAGGAAGCTTCTTCGTTTCAATGTCAGCGTTAATATTATGGTTTTGCCTTAATCGATTTCGGAAATTCTATTTTATTTACATTCAAGGCAGTTGCGATGACAATGAACATGAATGGAGCGTCTGATGTGTAAATTATTTTCATTCTCAGAGAAAAAGTGTATTCAGAGCGGTGGTTTAACGAGAAAAACGCGTTCAATCGAAAATGTTCTCGGAAACAGTTTAAACGTTTACTGTCTGCATATTTTTCAATTGGAAAGGCGTGCAAAGTAAAACGAAAATATAGCGAAATATTAATGTTAAATGTTTTTCTCTGGGAATTAATAAATAATAACGATATCTTGCCACTTGGGATTTAACGAAATGCTTATGTTTTTCGTGAATGTTCTAAGACTAGGTATGCACTAAAAAAAAGTAAACTTATAATTCGTAATTACCATCGCACGTCTCGGTACTGGGAGCGAAGCGATATCCAGCTGGACAGGGCAGGCTGAGTTCGTTGTCCTCCGTTGGCGAGGACCTGGTCGTTCTCAATTTCGCGTCAATTGTGAATACCTTAAAAGCGCTCGACGGAGGTACAGACCACATTGATTTCTTCCCGGATGAGGAGATCGGTGGCTGGTACGACGCCGAGGAAACTGCTGGGTTTGACGAATGAGAAGACTCGACTTTGGTTGAACTGGTCAAATTCGAAAACGCGAACGAAATCGAAGAAGTCGAACGGTTGAACCATTTCGGAGACGTTGATGTATTCGACGGGGATGTCGAATTCAAGGATGACGTTGAAACGTTAATCGACGAGGATTGTATCATAGGCACCGACGAGTTGTCTATTAATGTCGTTTTTTGCTCCTCCGTCGTGATGTTATTTGATTTGCATGATCTTCCATCTTCTTCTAATGTCGAACCTTCGCGACACTGACAATAATAGGATCCTGGAGTTGATACGCATATTTCAGCGCATAGCATACCTCTCATCAACTGGCATAAATTACCTGTAGTTGACAAAGAAGAAAAAATGAAAAGAATAACAATATAACGATCGATGTAATTATCTATTTGTAATTAAGTTATGATTACAAACGAAAAATGAAATTGATTAATGATTAAAAAAAATTTGCTTCCGTTAAAAATTTATAAAGCTACTATGAGTAAAATGATTTTATTAAATTGATTTTATTTGCATAACTTAATATTTAATGTAAATATAATGCAGCGTTTTTATTACTGAAAACGAAAAAAGATCAAAAACTCGTTGTCGAACGAAGCCTCGAGAACTAAACATTTTATTAAGAATGAAAATAAAAATCGCTACGTACGGAAATGCGTAATAAATCCTTGTTATATAAGAACGATGTCTTTATTTCTATAATTTATCATTGGGAGAAACAAATAAACATAATCAAACGTTAATTTTGGAATAATAATATCAATTTAAATTTTACTCCCATAATATTAAGATGTTAGAATATTTCAATAGTTCTGCATCAAATCGAATACAAAAGAGAAAAGGAAAAGTAAACTTCGATATTTGCCAATATTTGTTCAAGTCTCCCAAATAATTATATAAAAGGAACGTACTTGCTGCTATATTTTTAAATTGATTACGAGCACATTCTGTTAAAAATAGTAAAATATTACAAATATTGAATTTTGTATTATTTAATCGTTCGTCACAAAATTATTTCTGGGCAACTTGAGCATGCATCGATGCATTACATTATCGTGATGCAATTTCTATAAATTACCCTCTCATAAATCTAACCTTGATGTACGAACAGTTTCACGAAAGGCAACGTGAAAATAAAAAAAGAAAAAGCAACTAAGAAAAGCTCGATCAAATTTCTATCTATTGAAACAGTACCTCCTACAAAAATCTGCAAAAATCAACGGTTTCGTGTCATTTGCTCCGATAGAAGCTCAGCATATACATATACAACTCAGACGCAATAACCTGAAATAACCCAAAATAGATACCTAATTTAGAATCGGTTGACGAACTTGAGTCGGTCGTTTCATCGATGCCATTGTCTATTTCCTCGCTTTCCGTAGTCGCGTCAGTACTTTTAGATACTCTCGACGATGTAGTTGCGGTTGTGTTCGAACTCTTTCGAGAAGTGCTGGTCATCGCCTCGTTACAGCACTCCATGAACGCCGGCTCCCACGATACACCCATGCTAAATTTCTCGAACGCGCAGCCCTTGCCACTTGAACCAGTTAAGATACCTTGCGGGATGAAAAAAATTTTAGCTTTCTCCTCCGATCGACTTCTCAGAAGCGCAAAGCCTTAAGGCACTACAACCAGCAACTACCGAGCAAACTGTCTGTATTTCTATATTCGCATTTCATGCTATTCTTAAGAACGTAGATCTGAGTCATTATGGAATTCTGAATTAATTATTGGACTGCAGACTTTAGTAATAGTTAACACCGTCGTTGTTATTTATTTTAGACAAAAAGCGAAGACGATAAGACTGTACGACTTATGCAATTGAAAATATGTAATACCGTGTCGTATAATCGGATGTTAAATTGAGTTAGTTTTAAGAATAAAAGCTAAAAGGTATTGCAGCGTGCAACATCAATCAAGCAGCAAAATGCCGTACGATCATTTATAATGTTTTGAATTTTAAGATGTCGTTAAAAAATATCAATAAGACACGCGTACTCAAAGGTACTTAAAACATTCTTTATGTATTGTCATGAGAAAATTCTTTGAGATATAACTTCAAAAAAATGTTCCACTTTAGGCAGTGTCAACCCTCGTTTTATCTTATCGCCTCGGAATTTACAGTTTCTTGCAAAAAGAAAGTAAACGCGAAAGTTCGTTAAATTCATATCGAAGGACAAACGAATGCACAATTATCGCGTGCGATGTCTCGACTTTTACACAAAAACAAAAGTTTCGCAAACTAATGCAGGCCTACTGGAAGCCAATCTGGTACTACGAAATTGCAAATATCTCGTTTATTTGTGCGCGCTCGGTAAAAAAGTATAACGATCGAAAAGCCCTCGATCGTTTAACTCGCACTCGTCCACAAGATGTGCGTCGTTTAATGAAACGAGCGATAAAACGATCTCCAGTGGCGTGAACGGAAAAAAAAGCAGGAAGTTACCGAGCTTGCAGCCTTCGCAGCAGTCGCGCCGGTATTCGTCCAAGTCGATGATCATCGGTCCGGAGGCGTTGCAGGGCGCGCCAATTCTGGCGTCGTTCCTGCCCAGGGTGCAAACCTCCTCCTGGTAGGCCTTCCTGCAGCAGATGTCGACGGCCTCGAGACACGCGGTCTGTTCAAGGGGATCCAGTCCGGGCACCGGTCCCTGGAACCGCTCGCAGCGCAGCTTCTGCCCGGCCCACGAGCCACCAAGGTCGCAGCACTTATCCAGGTTGCCATCCGCGACCGTCAGCTCTGCTGCACCTACTCCTGGAAAATCCGACGACACGTGAAGCGAATCGTAGCTTTCGAACGAGACGCGGTTGACGCGTTGCGAGGGATTTTTACGAGGTTTTTAGGGATCAACGGGTTCTACCTTGCTTTTAAAGATTTACGAGTCGATGGAAATTATCGCTTCGCTGTTTCCGACTAAGTGCGTGGCGTGATTGCAAGCCTCCAGGAATCGCGTAATCACGGCTGGACGTTTGTCGTAACTCGAGATACAATTTTAACTGTAGTATTCATGATTGCAGATGTTAGAACAGCTCTTCCACAGCTGCGAATCACAAATTCCAATGAATATCTCATTGAAATCAGCCGAGGTGCAGTTGTGGTAAATATGCAGAAGGGCACTTTTTTATTACTTGTTTCGCTTAGTATTCGCTTGGGCATTAAATGCACGAAACGTACTCATTTTAAAGAGCCCGAAGTCAAACATTCAGCTGCGATAATTTCCAAACAATTTACCAGAGATCGATCGGATGTTGTACATTATAAAGATACGTTTACCGTTGGAAATATCTTTAACCGAGAAATTGCAGCTTATTTTAGAAAATAAGTTATACCAGGATGAGAGTAGACGGTATCCATTGCGGTATCATTGTGCACGAATCGTGGATTCCATACGCGTCGGTTTGCATTCGGCTAACCAAAAATTGAAGAGGCAAAAAATGTCAACCGACAGAAGAAGGATCCGATCCAAGAGCTTCCGGAGCTCGGAGAGGACGAGGCGTAGGCGAGCGCGTGATGTCCGCAGGTGTCGTAAAATGGGACAAGGCCGACCGCGGGAACGCGAAAGCTCTCGGAATTGACGGTCACGCGCCCGGAGATCACGCGTTACGTAAAAAGTTATCTGCATGAGTTCCTCTCTCTCTCTCTCTCTCTCTCTCTCTCTCTCTTTCTCTTTGGTTGCGCACGTGCAACTTGTTGCATAGGCGGGCGTCTCGTTGGCATTTCTTTACCCGGAGCCCGTCGTCGAGTTTTTAATGCAGTTTCCTGCACCATCCACGAGATTCGTGGCTGCTTTTAAACGCAATCGCCGAGATGTTTTCAATGCTGAGTTTGCGTTGTATTGGGCACGCGAGCGATGCAACAAGGACCGTATATTCGTTTGTTCGGTAGCGGGCATTTTCGTGTAATTTTTATAATAATACTTTTGTCCAGGTGTCGAATTTTGTTGTTTTATGCGCTCAAAACAAGATCAGATTAGCGATCAATTTTGTTCATTCGTCGAGTGATAAATGTAACCCTGAGAGTTAAAATGTGCTACACCGTTGGCTTCAATTGTAAACTTCGCATTAATGCACAAAATTGACTCCTATTACTAAAAGTAATTCGTTTGAGTTTGGAATAAAAAAAGCGTTATTAATTTATTCAAGTTTTGTACAAACGTAACGGCTTTAACGGGGTCGTGATAATTATTCTTGATCACCTATGCACATCTAGTCGAAAATACCGTAATGATAAAAATTGATTAAAAAAAAAACGCTTTAACATTAATAAAGTTCTTTATTAAAATCCAAATAACAAAATTATTCAAAGAACAAACTCAATTTTATTCGTGACCCACTCTTAAATATCCGAGTGTACGACTGTGCGAAGCTTTTAAAAATGTATAAATGATATATATATATATATATATATATATATATCAATAAAATTTGATATATTTACGTTGAGTAGATCGTAGCATCTTTTTAATTGACGGTAAGAGTATTCGTTAAAATACGCCGAAAACTAAGTGATAACATTCAATGTACGTATCTGTTAAATACAATTTTATTTACGAAAATAAAGAATAATCAAGCTAGTTTTGAGATACGAAAAATCAATAATAAAGATACAGCCAACATTTCTTTTAAGAAAAAGTCACAAAACGATTAAACGTTATTGGAAAATTCAATTACGTACAGATGCACGAATTCTTTTCCGGAATAATTCCTAAGGGTTATTAGATCATCGATTAACCAGTTCATATATAAAGGTTAAATTGTTGTGCGAATCAATATTTAAAAAATTATTTCTCCAGGAAAATATCAAAAGACGTAAATTAATCAAAGAATTTAAGCCCTACCATTTCGTCTCGAAGAAATACTAATCTGTCTTATTCATATATATATATATATATATATATATATATATATATATATATATATATATTACTTATTATTAATCCCTTAAATTATGGCAATTTCTTTCGCTTAAATTTTGATCGCTACTCATTTGTCACTGATTTAGTTCCAATTTTCCAAGAATGTCTCCCACGCCGTTTTGTAACATTTGATTATGGATCTATTACTTATGATATTTTCCAATGTAAACTCTATATTCGTTTGAACGCACTCGCGGAAATATTGAAATATTGAAATATCGAATGGAAGATATCATGTGCGTTTTTGACTTATCAAACGGAGAATAATGGTTTTTTTGCGACAAACGTGGTACAGTGCTTACAGAATCGACCGATGCTTCAACTAAACGCAAAACTACGGTGACTTTGACATTATGAATGCATCGTTTTTACTTCAAATTTCACAATAAAGCGTTCTTTCTTTAAAAGAGCCTACATTCCGTGCTCCGATTAAGTATACACCGCAGCTTCGAATGAAATCGCTTGGTACGTCTTTGTTCTTAGCATCCCGTTAAATTATTCATCGTTGGTTTCTTTAAGGTTCCCCGTTAATCCGCAGCATCGCTTCGAGAATAACAACAATCGCTCGAACCATCGCAATAAAATTAAGCTCAATCTCAAAGGATCGGTTAATTTCTTTATCGCGCAACACATCCACGCGAATTCTTCCGAACGAAGATGAGCTCCTCGGTATCGGTCGGAATCGGTAGTTATGCGTTCGTTTTGTTGGGATTGGAAATGAGAACGACAATTGTATAAATCGTAAAGAGAGGTACGAGCGGCCGGAAGCTTATCGACAAGTGCGCGCTTACAAACCGCGAGTCGTCGTATTAATTGCACGAAACTTCTGGGCAGTTGCTTAACGAAAATGAAGTCGAAAGCCCCAGCAACGCAGCGTAAGGGCTCGAGAGCGATGGAGAGAGAGAGAGAGAGAGAGAGAGAGAGAGAGAGAGAACGAGTGAATGAGCGAGGGGAGCGGAGTGAGGGGGACGAGGAGCAGCTGTTGATCGAGCACCGCGAGGGTCGTTAAAGTCCCCAGCCCCCTTCTCCCTCGTAATTAACAAGTACCGAAAAAATTGCCTTGGAGGAGCAGAAGCGCGTTGAACAGGAGCGTCGGCGTCATCATCGTCCTTCCTTGCTGATTCGTTCGCTTGGTCGCAGAGTCGTCGCAGAGTCGTCGTGGTCGGCGCTAGGCCGTGAACCGCATCTGGAGTGACGGGGACGATCCCGTGGAGTTTCGTGGTGGTGGTGGTGGTAGCGGTAGCACTCGCGGAGCAATGAAGCGTAGTCCACTGCCGCCGGTCGGAGACTGACGGCGCCGTCGAGATCCTCGTACGGGGGAAGCGCCGCCGCCGACGACGACGAGCACGAGCACGAGCACCACGGCGACGACGGCGGATCCTCTTTCGTCATCCGGCAAACGCGACGCCGGGCTCTTTTTACTTTTTTTATCCCTCCTCCCTCCCTCCTCCTCACACACACACACACACACACACACACACACACACCCTCACCCGCCCAGGCGCCCGTACCGATGCCGTGCGCACACTCGGTCACAGTCACGTGCAGTCCATCGGCTCTTTTCTTCTCTCTTTTTCTTAAAATCACACTGTCTTTCTCGGTCACGCACGTAAATTCGGCTGCCTTTTATCTGACGCTTCCACACGGCGAAATGCTTCTTGTAATATTTATAGAAGAGGAGGAGACATGGTGTTGTTCTCATTCATAAATCTCCACTAATTGTTCGTTGCCGTTGATCGGCCAAACCTGCTATTATACTCGACTTGTTATATTGACTTTTTTTGTCGATAAGGGCTTGTTTTTGTCTTAAACACCGAATGTATCAATTTATAACTTACAATTAACCGCGAATCCCCTGATTGAATGCTTTTAGTTGTCAGTGCTACCAATGCCAGAAAATCAATTTCGTTCGCTCACTTCCTTATATTAGCGCATTTCAAATTTTGCGCGATCCATATTCAGCATTTTGTAAAGGAATTTTTTTCTTGACGTCTTGCCGAAGGTTCTTCTTCTTCAATTGGTACTCAATGGTATTGGCAATGCAGCCGAGCAGAGATCGCTCACTCTGTGGTTTTCTTAATTTATAATTTGTAACTGTTTACGATGATCGATAAACGAGATGAGAAATCACAAACGAATAGTTAATTACCTAATCTATACGGTCATTCAGCTTTTCAATGTTACTTTCCCTTTCCAAATTGTTTAAATAGCATGTTTTAACAGTGTTACATTTGTTGTATCTTTCTTCTTAGGATGCAATTTAGCATGCGAAATTTAAAATAAAATTTTGTATTATTATGGATATCTCAAAAAAACTGTAACAGGATTACTGGATTATTATCTCAAATCCAATTTATTTCTCTCAAACTACGTTGCTGTTACGAACGTCGAATAAGAGTTTGATATTGAAAAATTGTCGTAATTTATTAATCACTAATAACGCTTACACTTTAAAACGTATTTTCTTCTAATTTAACGTGCAATATACTTCATAGCTGTAATTTTAATAAAGTTGTAAGATCGATAACAGTGTTCCTCAAAGTTACTTAGTATACTCGTAGTTAGTTACACTGCAACGAAAGAAATACGATATTCCGAGGAAATTGTCAAAATTTATTCAATTCTATCCAGCTTGAATATTTTGATCAATTGATACGCAACAAAATGAGGGACGCGTTGTGATTACTCTCGTACTGAATTCACTTTTGTCCTCAAGTGCAAAAAGTCTCAAACTACATTCACAATAGTAAAATAAAATTATACGGTTAAACAAGAAGCTTTGAAATATTATAAAGAAAATGATGTTACGCAAGGTGTAAAAGCCTTTAGTAATGTCCGCTAATTTGGAATAAATAACTTTTACTTGTCAATGTCTGTAAGGATGTACCGAATTTTGTTAGAGTTTACGTAAACTCGTTCGCAGTTCGAGTTATTAATATGCAATGAAGCTAATTGAAAGATACATTCGAAAAATCTTGGATTCGTTTTAGCGAGTGGCTCCTTTATTTATTTTGTACGGAGATTATCGCTTTCTAAAATGATACTCGTTCGTAAAATAATAAACTATATTTTGTTACTTACACTTCCATTAATACATTTAATGACAAATTAAATAGCTTTGAATGGAAATGTAAAAATCATGCGACTCTCAAAGTTTTTCTCGCGTGTTACAACCAAGAAGACCAATTTTTAGGGTATTTTTTGTTTCTCCCGGATCACCACTACGTGTTTTTCTCTTTAAATCATCTCCCTCCCTCTCGCCCTCTATTTTCTCTTTTTCAGCGACATGTGTATCTCTTATTTCTACCGTTGCTCAAGTGTGAGCTTCCCCCATTTCGAAACTTGAAGAAAGACTCCTCCGTAACAGGAGAAAAAATCTGACCTAAAAAACCTCTCGAGAATTACGAGCATTTGCGTTTTAAAAGTGCCCATGCCGATTTTTGTTTCTTGTGCTTATCGGTGACAGTCACGTGGTCTATAAATGCTTTTATACAATTGAACAAACATTATTTTTAGAAGATGCAAGCCATTTTAGTTTACAACAATAGGCGGTTGAGTATTATTTCACCTTCTTTTATTTTAATTTTCACCAGTGCAGTTTTAACATTCAATAAATGCATTTCACGTAAGTTAATCGTCGTGGTTTTTTTTTTTTTTTATTTTTTTTTTTTTTTTTATCTTTACTTTTATCTTTAAAATTACGCACCTCATAACCAAATGTTGCGCTGAACATTTTTTATAAATATTCACGTTATGAATTTTCTTCGGTACCGGAAATACTAATTAATAATTAACTTAATTAAACGTTTGTTTTACGATCATTTATTAAATAAATATTTACGGCTCTATACTCAATTGTTGTTAGCCATGCGTATAAAAAAATGCGAAATTCTGACCAGTTTCTCTATTATTAATAGATAAAGAATAAATTTTATGAATAAATTAAACGCTAAAACGCTATTTTTATTTTTGGCGCGATATAGGCAGACGATACACAATTTAATCCGAATAGGAAGAGATAAATCTCTATTTATTTTTTAAAATGTATTTCGAACGTTTTATTATCTTCTTTTCATAGTCGATCGTTTATCGTGAAATTGAAGAGAAAAAAATCTCGAGTAGAATTCAATTCAATTCAATTCATGGATCGATTAGATTAAATTCTTCTGTTACGTAAATTA
Organism: Wiebesia pumilae; assembly: GCA_018907045.1. NCBI lineage: Eukaryota > Metazoa > Arthropoda > Insecta > Hymenoptera > Agaonidae > Wiebesia > Wiebesia pumilae. Next base: position 3,345,967 of record JACCHZ010000113.1, on the reverse strand, counting down.
GTCTCTACGCGGTTTGTTATGGCATGATAAAAAAAAATCCAAACATTACACGCTAATAATAAGAAAATATAAAATTTTCGAGTTAAAGAAACAGTAAATACTTTTGTCGCTGGGAGTTCCAATAATGTCAATGGATCATGCCAACGTTAGGCAAGAATTCTTTACTGTGCGCGTAATCTAAATGTTTATTCGTATAGTAATTTATAGGAGGCACATCGTTCATTGAGAAAAGTACGTCTTCAACCGCTTTAATTCCATTATACAGCATTATAAATTAACAATTAGAAAAAAGAACGTTAAGAACTCGCTACTGATGCAACTCGAATGATTTGGCTCCCTGTGAATCGCTGTGAATCGCTGTGAATCGCTGTGAATCGCTGTGAATCGCTGTGAATCGCTGTGAATAATATCTTATACTTTCTTAGATGAGTTCTCGCGTTGAAAGCTGTTACAAGTACTTAAGCGACACATGTCATTTCCAAAATTAGTGAAAATATGTGCCAACCGAGTGGCTCGTTCCGGAGAAGAAACTCTCTTTCTCGCCGTCTTTCTCTCGGTCTCCGGGGCGGGAAAAAGAGAGGCGTACCAGTGAGTCTAATGGAAAACAGAGAAAAAAGGCTCCGCGGCGTCGGAAAAGGCGCGCGTAACTCGATCACGGGACCGTTGCTTTATTACGGAGCTTGCAAGCGCGCGCGCGCGACCCTGACATGCATAACGGATAACCCCTGGGTAAACGCGCGTGCGAACGGAGCCGTAGCGCGTTGTGAAAAAAGGAAAAAGAAAAAACGAAAAGAGGAAAAGAGGAAAAAAGGAGGGGAAAGGGAAAAAATTTAGGCGCTCGGTTCGTAATGAAAGCGCGGGCTTAAAGCGCGTTACGTTGCACGTAGACGAGGCTCATAGAGCCCTGAAGATCGGGATCCTCCAAGCCCTTTTTTGGGCGCTCCATGGGACTCTGGGGTGTACGCACGCGTGTGCGGTCGGCAATGAAGGAGGTAGGAATGCCAAACTTGACATGTGCGCGACGACGGCAAACCTGCGGGAATCACGTGTCGCGTGGACAAAAAACGAGGAAGGACGTCGGCGCTTGCACAAGCTGATCTTCTCGGACGTGTACGGAACTTTCTTTCGACTTTTTCACAAGGAAATTTACCCGTTTTAACGTGCGACTTTTCACTCCTCAACTTTCCCATTCTCTTTCACTTCGATCCAATCGAGCGATTTGTACTTAATACGAAATAAATATATATTATTTACCTGCTTCAGCAATTCTTAGCGTATTTTAGATGTCGCATTTCGTGAAGAGAAAACTACTTGAGATAATGCTAGTAATCAAGCATCCAACGCCGATCTTAAAATATATCGGATTATTTATATGTTTAAACGGCTCGAAGTAAAAGACTTCAGGTAAAAGTGAGAGAGAGATTTTAAAAATTCTTCAACGCGACGTTTTGAGAAGTATTAACCATAATAAATATCATTTATTGCGTTCGTTATAAATACTTGTACTCGGTAACAAAATTAATAACTGTGCCTGTCCACGAAGCTTTTTGACCGTATAAGACTTAAAATAAATACTTTTCTACACGAATATAAAAACATTTTGAAGCTTTCATTTTAGAATAAGTCTTACCAAATATCGTCGGTTAAATAATTATATTTTCTTTTGAAAGTGCAGAGTACTAACTTAATATGACGCACAATGCACCACAATAACCCACCGCATTAAGCGTCTCTAATTAAGAAGGTAGTTTCATTTATGTGCAACTCCAATTCATTGACTCTCCTTATAACAATAATTTATTATTGTATAGAGTTTCAAGCAAACGCACGTACTTATAACACGTTGAAATATTTCTCAAAGTAACAAGTTTTACTAAAAGAGCTTAATTGTAGAAGTGATATTAATAAATTGAATTTATTTTCATGTTTATTTTCTTGTCTAATATGTTCTAACGATGTATTTTTCAGCAGAATGACAATTGCAAGCCATATTACAATAAATCTTTTGGAGCAATCACTTTTCTTTCTATTATCCAATATACTAATCATTACTTATTAAAATCCATTTGTTTTATATTATTTATGTACTACAGAAAATTATTTTATTCTTTCGCGTAGGTGAAGCTAAATTTCACGTACAGACGTTCTTATGGAGATGTCTTCGATCGATCAATTTAAATATATTTACAAAGTTCTTAATCGTACTCAAGTTGAAATATATATATATATTAAACTGACAAATTGATTTGCTGCATATTTCCTTTAAAACGATTTCTGAGTTTCTTAAAAACCGTTTTACCAATTCGTTGTGACTTAATAAATTATATTATCGTGTACGATTTTTAAAATTAATCAATTGATTTAATATTTAATTTATATTAAATTATATTATATTAAATTATATTATTATATATTAAATATTATATTATATTAAATTAAATTATATTAAATTAATAATTTAATATTACAAAAAAATTATTATTAAAACGTATTATTAAAACTTGACGAAAAAAACCTTCGAAAAAACTATTACCAGTTTATTATTATTGCTCAACATAATAGTTGAAAAACTGAAACTTTTAGTAGATAAAAATCCATGAAAAATTGCTTTAATATGTTGATTTCATACATATTAAAGAAAAACTAATGCAATCTATATAAAATATATAAATTTTATATATATATTTTTGTAAAATATTTTTATTGGGAAGAAAATCTCTCTATACGATTGTAAACCTCTACAAATTCAATCAAAACGAGTTTACATATTCAAGATAATTATTATTCAACGCTTACTTGCATTTAACTTTATTAGTAAATATAAACAAATTAATTGAATTAACTAAGATAGTAATATTTAATAATAAGGTAATAATATATAGTACTTTTAACAAATCGAACAAATTAATTTAAAATTAGTAAATAATTTTTCGAATATAAAGAAATCTAAAAAGAAATTTCATTTAATCAAATTTCTTCAAGCTTTATTTCGTTATTAAATGCGCCATTATATTTCTGTACCGATAGTATCAATAACATCGTAACGAAACAATTATTACGTTATTTCATATTTTTGCAATTTTTTTCTAAAATCATGATATGTCTTTAAGGAAATTTATCATTTGCTTAGAGCTGATAGTATTTTTTAGCACTCGAAATATAATTAATAAATAAAGAGTAAAGTTTTATTCATAGTAAACTTTTTTATCGCTAACATTATTATTCATTTTATAATTAGATTATGTAAACGTATTTATGAAATATATTTTATTCCGGAATTAAGTAAGAGAGTTCTCCTTCAAATGCGCTGGATTCCGAAATAATTATGATTTTAATTGGATATTTTTTTTGAACTTTTAATCTTGTAAATTCGAATTTTAACCGTTTTATTAAAAAGTAATTTTTCACTTATTAATATAACTTAATTATTAATATAACTGAAGATATGAAGCAAAAGAAGGTTCTTCGAAAATATCAAAATTAAGAAGTAGAAATAAATTTGACAGGAAATTTATTTCATGCAGGTATATGTATCAGTACTATATCGGCGTACGAATATCGTATATTTTCACGTCCTCTGCATAAGCTATAAGCTTCAGCGTTTACTTCGATGACAAATAAACAATTCCAGTTTACGATCAATTTATCCGTAAATTCCTTTAATTAATTAAACAAAACAAAATAAATATCTATGCAAAAGCTTTCTTGTGTTAATCGCTACAATATCTGCGTACATTCAAAATAAAACAATATATTTCAACTTCAACATCTTGTCGTTCACAATACAAAAACGTGGGATCGAGCATTTTATACGAAATTGTTGTTTATGCGACATTTTTCGAGGTAAGTACATTTTGAGCACTGCGTTTACAAATGAAAACCATACGATAAACCCTCGAGACTTGTCCATTTTTCCTTATTTTTCAACCATACCACCATTTCAACGAGCGATGGATTGACAGGAAATCGACAAGACAAGAAATGTATAGTTTTTTTTATAAACGTAAAATTGTGCATAATTGTGCACCGTTGCCAAGTTTGCTTGCTTCGTGGACGTGTTCCGCGAAGATGGACACAGGTTAGTCCAAATCAAGGTCAAGACTTTGCCTCGTCGGTTTCCAAAGAGTCGAATTCGCTTCTTTTATCGGATTTAGGTCGCGGATCGTTTCTCTACAAGGCACGATCTATTTTTTGCAATATCGCGCAGTGATGAGTTCTTCTGGACCGATAATTCGAGCGCATATACATCAATTTTTTATTGAGCACTCGAGTCTAATTGCCTTTGCAATAATTTCGTCTCCATCAAAATTACTGTGCAACTAATTGCAACATACTGACTCGCTAAATTTCTGCCATATTTTTTTTCATATTGTGAATACGCTTTCATATCGTAATATATGCTTGATGTTTCATTTAATAGTAATCTCTTGTGTGTATTTACGCATTGTATGTTTTCTATTTGAAATTCGTATGCGACGAGACTTTACTGATTAATTTACAACCAACGTCAATTAATAAAGATTTACTGATTTAGAATCTTTGTCGATTTAAAGAAAACTATGCGCGAGCACAGTGTGACATTGCAAAATATGAAATAATTTCATGGTAAAAGAAGCAGTATGAAAAATATTTATATTTATATATGAAACCATAAATATATTTACCTGAAACTCGTATTATCTTGATTTATGTGTACGTTGAAAGTTTTTACCTTTTTAATGTTTGGGTTATCATTATAATTTATAACGGTATTGCCAAGATCTCGTGAAGTGCATGAGTTTATAAATGAAAATAACACTCTATAAACTAAGAGTATTAAAGCCACTGATTAATGTATACCGGATGAATGATGTTACCTAAAAAGTAATTTTTTATGACCGTAAGTAATTCTATACAAATAAGCAATTAGATATATAAAAACCTATATATTATGTAAAAAAAAATATTGCAAAGTAATTTCAAATACTTTTAAAAAGTTGAATAAGATCGTTCATTTTATAAGTTTGAATTCTACGTATGCCAATTTTTTAATTATTAATATCAGATTATCCATTCGCTAATTTTTATAGTTTTTATTACTTAATGTGCTCACGTTTTAACAAATTTTATTATCAGAGTTTTCTTTTTTTTGTAATAAAAGATACTCGGATTGAGGCTAATATTATAAATACAATTAAGAAAGAGCACATCGTCGATATGAAGGATATTTCTAAGAATGTCAATAATTTATTTGAAAATATTGAAAAAATACAAAAAAAATTCCCAATTGTTTAAAATTACTAGTTATGGTTATGTTTATTAGGTTTGCATACAAATGTAATATTATAATGAAATAAAATAAATCTGATGCATTTTTCCTGTGTGAAATAACGACTTATGATCATAGTCTGATGCTATACCGTTAATTTCTTATCCGTTCGCTATGAATTATTATCGTTTTTGCATAAATATAAAAACTCGTGGAAGAGGCATTACTCTTAATGATAAACTATAATCTATACGTTAACTATTCAAAAAAAAATCACTGCGAGTAGAAATTGCATTTGGGAAATATATTTTGCTCTAATAACATAACCAATACTAAAATTTTTAATGAATGTCAACGAATGTTCCATAAAAACAAGGTATTTTAAGTAAATAAATAAATTATACAAGTTTTCATTTGTTTATTTATATAAGAAAAAAATAGACGTTTTTTTACTTTGATGAATTCTAATTATTAAAAATACACCGATTTATACAAAAATTATTCAGAAATATGTAATTTAATCAATTACATGAATTTAAATGTAAAAATAATATGCTAAAATATATATAATGAACAGGTACATACCACTAAAAACTGTAAAATAGGTCGTAAGGCAAATGTATTAAAATGTTGAGCGTCGACCACCGGAAAAGTAATAAAATGTAATGAAATAAATAAATGCGTAAATTCCAGCTTGAACGTCCATCCAAAGTATCTCGTAATCATACTTATGCGCAGTTACATTTGTACGTGGAACGATATTTGAATTTTGGCCAGTAAAAACGTTTGAACGTTTGAACTATTCTAAAGACGTTAATACACTCCGCAGCCATGAAAATAGAATTAGTGAGATGTCAGGGACTCGACAGTCGGTAAGATAATCTTTGAGGTTTGTGTATCGATCGCGTGGAGCGCTGTATGTTATACGTTCTTTCGGAATACAAACGCATTGATACGCACTCAATGCGAACATCATCGTTTACTCATAATTTATAGCATAACCCGAGACAATTAATTATAAGCGAAAAATTCGAAAATCACTTATCGAAACGTTTCTTATTTATGACCATACTGATCTTTTTTGTTATCATTATGTATGCAAATGCGAAAGTAATAGCATTATAAATTAAAATATATGAATAAATCTTTGCTTGTAAATATAAGAAAAAGACAAGCGTCTATATTGAATTATCTTTAATGTGATCGAAGTTTAATGTGATGTATCTCATATGCAAATAAAATTCGAGAAGCCATTTGCATTGCCGATCATATGAAATTTAATTTGGAGACTTTCCGCGCGTAATTTTATCGGAGGTGGAAACAAGTAAATTTTCACTTTCTTACACTTAGGAATTACGTCCAGCGACGGCTTATTATTATCATTGAATTTCGGATAATTTTGCCGTTACATTCTCATGTTCGATTGCTGAATTTTTCAAATTAATAAGTAAAGTTAGGTATGATGTGGAACGCTTGAACACTAAAGCACCGCTGCGTTATTGCAATGCGAAACAATTATTAAGTATTTACTCAAGAGTAGAATTCATCCTTCCTTAAAATTAGTAGACGGATTTTTTACAGCTTTCTGTAGATTAAGTACGTACATGCGAAATTTCATCTTTATAGAGTCAAGTATTTAAATATTTGAAAAATGGCTTATGCTATTTTTAACAATGCTTTAAGTTGTTTTACTTAATTTTTATTCAGATAGGTTAACATTTAAAAAATTAGCTATTAGCTTTACTTAATCGTGCAATTCTTTACAAACATGTACCTTTTACTGATAAACTTGATAATAATACATATATTTTCTTTGCAAAAATTAAAGGATATTTTGAATTAACTGTGATTAAAAGAGATGTCAATAATAATTGTGTTTATCGTGTTTATATGTTAGCTAGGAGATCTTTATTTCTAGATACAAGAAATATATTTCATTTTTTTTATCAAAACAATATTTTATTATTAATGTCTTTTGTAGATATTTTAATTAATATGGCTATTGATTTGCAAAGCACATATACATAATATTTATGAAAATATTCTTTATGAAATAATAATAACCTTTTAAAATCTTCAACCAAGTTTATATAATAAATTTGGAACTGCATTTGTTATATTCGTACAGAATTTAATTTTACCAATGAATTGCAATGAGGATTATTGTACAATATATGTCAAAAAATATGTAATCATTTGGCTAGTTATTTTATTTTATATCGAGACATTCCAAATATTACAGATACATCGTCAAATGTAATTCTGTTAGAAAAAACATATTTTTCAGTAAGTTATAATTTCTTATCTTTAAAATAAGTGAAACGATAAAAGTTATAATAATAATACATCTTAAAAATATAATATTTATGCTATACAGTAGTAATAAAGCTATATTAGTTATTTAATTATTAAATATATCTCTTACAATATTATAATGCTTTAAAAATATGATTCTGATTTTTTAAACGTTATTATGTTCTTTTACTTGATTCTCAAAGATTTTTACGTGTAAAAATAATTACTCATTACAAAAATCCAACATATATGGAATCTCATTGTCTTTGAATGAAAAATACCTGTAATATTAAAGATATTATCCAAAAATTAATTAATCCAAAACTGGGTTTCATAACAAGTTAGACGTCAAAGTAAACTAAATTCAATCTGCATTATTATAATAGGTTATATGTTGATCATTAAATTATAATCTAAATGGTCCTTGAATTTACAGGCATCGTACTGGAATACTTTCAAACTTGTAGTTATCTTCATGTTCCAGAGATCTAAGCAAATAAATTATCAGTTCATTTTCTTCACATTTTTATTCAGAAGTATAACTACATTAGTATAGCCACCTGCAGTCATGAACAGAACAATTCAGCGTTTCTTGGCCGCTTTATTAGATTATTGATTAGTATAGTATCAATGTAGGATAAAATGTGAGTCTCAAAGAATATAATTTTAAAAGCATGTAATTCTTGTAAGCAGTAAAATTTGTTATTCTTATACTGTTTCATAATTGATGTTTTCAATTTTTATTGATTTGAAAAACAATGATGAAAAGCTAAAATCTTGGTGAACTATCTTTAATTATTATAATGAAAATGAATGTAATGATATTTAAAACATTTATAAAGTATTTATATTATTAGATTAGTTTACTAATAAATGTTGCTTCTGATCAATCGCAAAATTTTTTTCGTTTACTAGGAAATCTATTTCTAAGCTATTTTAATTTGTTCAGAAAATATAATTATTTATAATTATACATTCTCTGTTTAACCTTCTTTTTTTAATTACTACTTGATCAAGATCTATTTGCTTAATTTCAGTCTCTCAAAACATTTGCTTTATGTGGATAAAAAATGCAAAAACAGTCTATAAGAACGATTTTAAATAATGTCCATTTCCTTTAATATCGTTTGACTAAATACAGTGTACAGAAGCTGAAACATTTTAGATTGTGTTACCTAATCATTTTTATAATTGAACTATTTCAACTACTTAAAATTTAAGTCTCATAAATTAAGATATTTCGTAAAATTTTCTTAATCTAGGATCAAATTTATTTTGCATCATAGATTACATTATAAAAATTTGTTTATTAATTTCTATACAGTGAACAATTTTTTATTTATAACATCATTTGCAGTATTCTTCAATATTAAAAAGTAAATAAAAAGTAACAAAAAATTTAAAGATTTATTAAATGCATGGATACTATTTAAATTAAAAATGAAACAAAGCAAATAAGTTATAACATAAAAATAAGTTAATAAATAATATAAAATAAAGTTAATAAATAATATAAAATAAAGTTAATAAATAATATAAAATAAAAATAACATAGAAATAAGTTCTTAAAGAAATTAAAATCTTCTTATAAATCCTATAAGTAGCATAACTCTAGCTTCTCTAATATTTATAATATAAAATAAAAATATCAATGTATATTTAAATTATTTTCTGTTTAATGATGGATAGCGATAAATAAAATTTAAATATAATGCACATTAGTACATAATATACTTTTATTAAATAATTAATTGAAAAATAGAAAAAATATGTTAGAAAAATATTTGCTTTAATAAATTTTTTATATTGTACTTTTGTTATCGTACGATATTTCCTAGCTAAATAAGTTAATCAATTTTTCAGGTGGATAAAACTGAAGAATTATTGGAAGAATTAGAACTAAATTAAAAAAAAATTTGAAGAATTTTAAAACTATTAATATATTGATTAAACTTTCTAATTGGTTTTTGCCAATTCAGTGGCCTTTAGAGTAACACAAAGTAGGCTATAAACTATTGTTTAATGAATTTATCAAAATGTGTGACATATTTCATAACAATGAAGAATAGAAAGATTTTAATGTCTAAATGACTAAATGACTTTAATAACACCATTAATGTACAATAATATAATATACATTGACTGGAATTCATATACATTAGTAATGTTTACAAGATTCAGTTATTCTTAAAATTTTTCTGTAAATTTCAAATTGCTGCCTAAGATTAAAAATAAAAATATTAAAAAGTAGCGTGCTACAACTAAATGGATAGCATCAGTTTTGGTATCATAATATCTTAATTATTCTTTTTAAAGTATTTATTAAATGAATCACACAATTACTTCTTATTTTGGTTCTTAATTCAGTGGTACAAAATTATTTCGTTAGATTATTGATAAATTCTTTTTTAATTGGAATACTCTAGTTACTGATTATTTTGTCAATATAAAATTGATAAAGTTCAACAACAAAATTTCTTATCAAGTTATCTTGCATGTTAAATATCAGTATTTGAGGTTTTCCAACTTTAAGTCTTATATATAAAATTAAACGATTATAGAAAAGATTAATTCCAAATATTATCAACACTATATCTGAAAAAATTTTTGTCTGATTTTTGTTTTTAATTTTATATTTTAAAACCGAAATTAATAATTATATGTAAAACTATACTTTGTATAATAATACATATAAAAAAGAATTTGTTGATCTGATTTTGATTAAATAATTATACAAAGGTTGAGTGGAACATCTACATGGTTTAAAAGTTTTAAATATACCATGATATTTTTTGCAGATATGATCTGCATCATAAATAAAATTATTGAAACTTATTTTTTTTCAAATCTTTAAAATTATTAATCATCATTCATTTGTGAATGTTAATATTTTATTATTATGTCTTTTATGCGATTTATAATTTTACTAAATATTTTTAGAGTTTAATTCATGTCATAATATATTGAAATTTAAAAGTTATTTAGCATGAATAGATTATAATAATACTACTCGATAATGTCGTATATTTTTAACTATATTTGAAATATTTGCTATTGAATTTGAAATAATTTTACGATATTTTGCAATATATTGTAAATATTGTAGATGGCGTACATATAAATTAAGTCACATTTATCGAATAAAGTTAATAAAACTTTAATAAACATTTAAAATCTGACAAAATAACGATTTTTACCATTTATTATGTGCATCAAATTATAAAATTATTACGAGAAATAACGTTTAATTGATCTTATTTTCAGATAACGTTATGTTGAAAAGATATGGAAAAAACAGCCGATTCCTGAAAATCACAATTCAACAGGTTCAGATATCGATGTTTTTGTAAAAACTGCTACCACCGACTTTGACATTGTTTTTGTTCAAATTCATTGAAACATTAGCCTTGGCTGGAAGGATTTAGCATTACTGCAGTTAAATGTAGTAATTCCATTTGTTTTACGCAAACTGAACTCCATATTACACACGAGCGAGTAGATATTGATACTTTTTGTTGTTATATTATCAATAGTACGACTATTGATTCAGAAGTCTCGCTATTTTATCAAAGGTACAAATCAATTGTATCGTTATATTTTAAAACTTAAAATTATTCATTGTGTTAAAAGTATCTAATACAAATTGTTTTGAAAAAATTAAATGATACATAACAATACAAAAAAAATATGAATATTTTAACGAAACTTTATTAGAATCTCGTTTAAAAAGCAAATTTTCTTACATATTTAAAAAGTGTTCGATACTACTTTCAACATATTTTATTAATCTTAAAAATATTGTTAAATAAATAATAAATTAAAAATTAAATTTGCTTTAGGAATATATCCATCTACAAGGACATTCACATGTGATGACGATGTAAATAAGATATAAATAAGTTCACCAAATACTATGAAATTGAATTGAAGTTGAAGATGATTGTCTCAATCATAACCTGCATTATCATTGTCTTAAATTCAAAAGTACAGATAAGTAAAGGTGAATGGATGATATACGTGAAGATGTCGGCCTTCAAGAACGTCGTCATGAATTTCATGGATAAATTCTGTATGATGTATGAACCAAGGTTAACGGCATTCAATAATTTCATTGACCAGTACTTTGTCTACACGAAGAAGAACACACGACAAATATTAGGTTGGTACAGATCTTACACAAGGCATTATGTGTAATACAATTGAGCGAGTGTTCATGTTCGCACATTATTACATTAGCTTATCCATCGTGTTACCTTGCATAAAGAAAAAAATACTGGCGATAGAGTATAGCTTCGATTTATGATTGACTATTTGTATGTATCCAGGGCTATGTTTTCCTATCTTACATGGATACAACTATGAAAAGTATCGACAAATTGTCGAAAAATGAAATTTATAGTTGCTTAATATTCTCATCAATAGAAAAAGATCGAATCTCTCTGTAAGATGAAGCCTCTTAAATCAGAGCATCAATATAGATCGGTGCAAGTGTGCTGGTACGTACTAAAAGAGCAAAAGGTTGCAGCGACTCAGAGGATCGTTCACCGGTACTTTCATCAAAATTGTCTATAAATTGAATTTTTAGTTACTAACTAGGTCTATCGATAATAAATAAATAAGTCATAACTTTATTGATAAACAGTTTCGTTGCTTTTTCAATTAATTTCATATAAATTACTTTTCGGTTCATATGGAATTTAATATAACTTACAAATTGCATTGCTACAACATATCTAACATTATACAAATATTAAAACAAGTATCTCAACTTTTCATAACACAGTTTTAGAGGTACAGTAATTGAGATAATTGATATTCTGAGTTTTAAAGACAATTTTTTATTATTTAAAGAAAATGATCACTTATCACATAGATTTAAACGGAATTAATGCTATCGTAGAAGTGTGCGATTCTGCATTGTGAAATTGGTCAGAGCTTCCTTTTCAAAGTGTTGTATTTGAATCATTTGACATAAATTTCAAACCACATTGAAATGGAAATTAAACACGAACAATTGAGATTACTCGGTTGAGAGCATGATACGTTTTCAAGAACTTTTATTGAAAAATGAAATACTTAACTCGCATGTATTGCTACAAATGGCACAGTATTATATATATATATATATATATATATATATAATAGTAAAAAATATTTTAACCACTTTTTCTATTTTTATGTTCTACATAGGATAGAAAGAAATTAGTTTTTTGTTTGTCTTACAACACACTTGCAACATCTTAAAACTACTGCAATAAAACAATAAACAACAAAAAACGATCAAATTTCTAAAATGATTAAATTTTGTTTACTTATACGTTTTTTTTTTCATATTTTAACGATATTTTTTATATCTTTATTTATATCTTTATTCTCTTTAAGAGAAATTCGTACGCTAAGTTTGTGTGTACAATAAAGAATGAAAAATTAATAAGGGATAAAATTAATAAGGATATATTAGTATTTCTACAGTTTCATTATAGGCATCAGATTAACTTCTTATAGTTTATAAGAATAATTTATAAATGACCTTAATTAGAAAAATATTCCTATTATCCAAAGTTGAAAATCGCGTAAAAATATTAATCTATTATTGCACGGTATTAGCAACAGCTTTAAACTTAACTAAATGATAAAAGTAACTAATAATGTTCCATCGATGACATATTTCTTAAAAATATTGTTCAATGGTATGTGATATTGAATTTTAACAGGCGAATTAATTGAATTTTTACATAAGTAAGTAATGTTTTAATTAAATAAATTTGTTGGTATATTTCCGTTTATGTTTGGAAAAATATGTACCTGATAGATTTGTAACCCTGGAGACTGCAAAGAGCGTACTTACTCAGGAAAAATAAGTGATCCATTATTGGAAATTATTGTACTCACTTGCAATATAACAATTACATAAATAAGCCTCTATCAGTTTACTAAAACAAAAAATAAAATATTGTCATATTTGGCTGTATTATTCACCAGTCCATTCTCTCACGTTTAGTTTTGTCCAGAACAAATTATGATAGATCATGGTATATTTTTCGCAAGCTCATCATCTACTTCTCAATCAAAAGAAATCCAAAGATGCTGTCTATGCCGTTTCTCGTAGATTTATTTCGAGAATATATCGTGCCAAAATATAAATAGTGAATGTAAATGAAAAGTTATTGTATAACCGTAGGTATGATCAGAATAATTAAGTTGTTATTTTAAAGAGACTACTGCATTCTTCGCCAAAGGGAAGAAAACCTTTGTTGAGTTATTATCAACCCTTAAATACAAATAGGAAATCAGTTTGTTCCGTGCAGTTGAATTCGTAAAGAATTTAACTTCTCCGTTTGAATTGCAATTTTTGGTACTTAAAATCTTCGAGTCTTGCTTTCTTACACAAAATAAGAATATCAGAAAAATAGATATAAAAATATAATTTCCAATTTAATTGGTAATTTTTTCAAACATAATTAATCCATACCATAGCGTTAATATTAGTTTGGTAATTTAAACCTCCTGAAAAAGCGTAGATGTAAATAAAGATGAAAACGCGCATCTGCCTATTTCAAATATATTTAAAATTAATCGAAACCACGCACAACTAGTTGTGGTAAAAGTCTTATTAAGAACTTTCGAAAAAACTTTACCATTTATGTTTAGTCATTACTGTTATTATTCTAAATCTAAGATCCGTACATTTTCTAAGATATCTTTCCAATAATCTAATAAGAGCGATACACCGATTAGTAATTAGTGACTCTTCGCTTTTATGTTTAGATTTCCTTTATGCATATCGTAAAAAGCATAAAAAATGGGCTGTTATTGTTATTAACTGCCTGAATATCTTGTATCTTATGTAACTACTTAATCATTCACGTGAAAATAATATCACAGTTTGAACAAAACACATTTTTATAAACGTAACTTGTGCACTTTTGTGGTATGATTTTTAATTATAATTAAAAAGAAAATAAATTTTCAACTATTCGATCATAAATCATGCAGACGGATGATATGTCTAAAATCTTAATTATTTCATTGTCTCTTTTCATCAATTTTATTCACTATAGAAAAATCTCACTTATATAAAAATCTGCTATTTTCACCCAATTTTTAACCATTGAAATTTTGTGAAACTGAAATTATGTAATTATAAAAGAATAGATTTTTCATTACAGTACAATTGACATTAAAATCATTTTATATTCCTGAAAACAAGTTGAAAGTTAGAATCTTATGCTCAGGATATCGTAACGTTATTTCATATGAAATTGAGAATCTAAATATTAACGTGCACAATTAATGAACTAAATTCCTCTTGAGAATTAAAATATCGTTTCATTGAATGTTCTCCTACACATTCATAACATAAAAATAGACTTAATTTATCCTTTAAATGTATCTTCAAATACAAGTGAAAATCTAAAATTGTACCTAGAAACAATGAGACTCGCTTCAAAAGGTTTATCGAAAATTATTGGAAACATTCTGTAATTTAATTCAATTTATTTTACAACAAATTTGAAATATCTAATCCTCCAACGTTTAAAAAGTGTTTCTCTTATAAATGAATCATTCCAACATAAGCGTACTCGCGTAAAGAAGGTTTTCCTTAAATCCACCTTTTAATTCAGAAAGTATGTAAATACGGTACTTTAGTCCCAACTACGTGAAAAACATAAATATTGATGAATTATCAATCATTTTATCTTTCCTTTCGAACCCGAACTTGTGGACTGTATAAAAGTTTAAATAATTTTATCGAAAATTTTAGGATCTGGAGATATTATTGTTGTTATTATTATTATATTTAGTGCCTTATGATATAAATTATAAAGTAAACATTTTCTCTTTTAAAAAACAAAAAATAATTTCTTTAATATTTTACCTACAGGCTCGCCTTATTAGTCCTATTAATATTGTCGATTAATTTGAATATCGCGTTAATCTTACTTTAATGTTCATAAACATTTTAATCTTTCAGCTATGTTTCAGAATTTGTGTAGAGGAGGTTCAAGCAAGAGGCTAAGACTAAGTTGAAAATCGTTAATCGTAACTTAGATAATTATATCGAAATAAATTCCTTGGCCTTACGTCATGGCGGCATACTTCGGATCTGTGCTGTGATCGAAGCACATATTTTCGATCTTCCCAATGAGTTGGCGAACATTCTTGAATATTTGGATGATTACTGGGATGATACGGAATCGATTCTTGTAAGTTAATAGAATACGTCTATTTATAAGATATACACCGTAACATATTAGGCCATTATAATCAATAAACTTGTTTTTTTTTTTTTTTTTTTTATATAATTACAACCGTATTTCACATAATTACACTAATGTTTCGTAAACATTTACTTTTATGAATCATGTTCTATTACTTATTTGTGGTATTTAAAAATGCAAATTTATAAGGAAATATCCAGAGTTTCGAATTTTTTCTTCACTTAATAATAATAAAATTGTCTCGGAAATACCGTTTAGTTAAATAATTCTGTATCAATCAAAATAAGTGATAGATCTTTGTTTGCATTATAAAAATTAATCATCTGTTTTTAATTAACTAGCGTTGCTTCTATATTTCTTATATTATTCTAGTTGTCGCAGTTGTCGCTTCACGTACCAAATACACTTACTTATTTCATGAATTTTAATTTTATAATTTAATTTAAATAATAAAAATCTTAACGAAATTTTATAGATGAAAAGTATGATGAAACCTAAATAATTATTTATCGAATCTAGATATCTTGATATTTGAACTTTAAAAGATTTGTGTTGTATATTTAATTCTTTAGTATATACAGACAAATAGAGGATTTCCTTATTTTTTAAATATAAGACTACAAAAATTATACAACCCAATAGTAGAAATAATTCCATTCTACTTGTTATAATCTTCATGTTATGCATTATTTATTTATGTATTTCGTATAGTTTACTACGTACGATGTAATGGAATAAATAAGTACGCAAGGACTGTACCAAGACTTTATAGACGAGCAATTAGAACTAATAAATTAAGTAATTTTATACCGTCGTGTATGTGTCAAGTTCCTTACTATCTAACAGAAGATACTTAATCATTTTTGGTGTATATTTAATTTATTTTTATTGTATAATACTGCTAAAACAGCTAAAAATCAGATGTATATTGAAATATATTGTATATTATTCGTTTTCAAAAGAAACTGTTATATAAATCATTATTATTCTTTTAATTGGTAATTTATAAGTTTATATTATTTACTGTAGACCATCATCGTCTAAAGATAGATACACATTCAAGTATTCATTTACATATTGGTCGGTATAAAGTATAATAATAATAGATATTATTTGTACCAATAATTTTTATTCGAGCATTGATTACTGCTTAATTATATTATTGATTCTGCTGAAGTATATAATGGAATATTATGAAACGAACATTCTTGGAATGTATTAACATCGAAAAACATTTTTTGAATAAAAACGAAGAGTTATACTCAATTTCTATATATGAAACTTGAAATAAATTTTTGTTATATTCTACGCAACTGTCATTATATCAGGTTTTAAACATAATATTATTAACTAAATAAACCTGATTATGATCTAAAATAATTCTAAAATAATCTAACTTAAGGGATTAAGAAAATGATTAACAGAGAAAGCACAGTGTTTTTTTTATTAGAAAATCTTAGAGTCTAGAAGAGAACTTTTGAAATTAATAAAAATATTTTATCTGTAAACCCATCACAAATATCAAATTGCATGCTAATAAAAAGAGATATTAGCAAAATTTTGGTATTGGAGATAAAAAGTGTTTCAACAGTTGCACAATACAAACTCATAAGATTATCAAAAGTAGAGCGATATTTCATAAATGAAATCATGTTTTTTACGATGATAAAATTTTGGAAATGAAAAACATAATTGTACTTGAGTTTCTACCATGCATAATACTGAAAAATATACATCAATAAATCAACAACTTTCATGATAATATATCATGAAAACATATGATATTATGACAGGAAATAACACGGTTATAATGTTGACGATATAAATGCATATTCATGGCACGTCAGATTTTACAAAAAATAAAAAGAAATTGATAAATTTATTTTTCATTATTCCTATGTTATTTATAATTGCATTATTTTGAAAATTATTTTGCGGGTTCATTAGAACAAAATAAAAGAAAATTCTCGCGCGTTATCAACTTACTATTACTGATCAATGAAATTAGACTTTGTGAAGTATCAAACAGAAAAAGTTTTAAAATAACTTATAAATAGAGATATTGTATTTCAATATTGTTTCCATTGTGACTCTTAAACGTTATATTCGTGATACACAAATGATGATAATACATTTAATATAATACATTTAATACTATCAAAAATTATTTTATCGCAAAACTAAAGTATTACCTGCTTTATACGTGTAAAATTTTAATATTTTACGACAGAAAGAATTTCATCGAATATTTGGAAAATAAATATCATTACTTTGTTGTTTTGCGTCTGTGATGGATTCTTCCTTTTTAGGAATAAAAATACACAATACGTCGAAAATGCTTCTTACTTATTGTCATTTTAGCGCTTCGTAACATCTTAAAAATACAATTGAATAACGATATTTTTCCAACTATTCGTTGCAATAACATCTAGTACAAAAAACAAAGCAAACTTTCAAATCAACTCAATGAAAATTCTTTAATTATAATTAATTTTATATTATTTTTTGTTGTAATTAAATCAATGTATTTTATTTATATTTATATTTATATTTATATTTATATTTAATTGCAATACACTTTAATACTCTCATTATAAATACAATATTATGATGATTAATCTATTTCTGTATAATAATGAGAATATATTAATAATTTTTTAATAAAATACAATGTATTTTATTTATGTGGCTATATTATCAATTGGCTATATTACCTTTTGATGAGTTGTGTGTTTATCAGTAGAAAATTTACAAGATTTATTCCTTTAAATGATATATTTACAAAAAATTAGTAATAATTAAAAACAAAATTTTATTTTTCAACTGATCATTGAACAATGATTTATTGAATATTGGTAAAAATGGCTATTTATATTCTTTGACTCCGTTCCCTTTTCTGACTTACACAGTTAGTAAATCATAAAAATATATCATTATTATCATGACATGATTTGTCAACTTATTATTTACGCGCACTAATATAATTTTTAATTATCTACAGTTGTTTGCTGCTTTTAGAAATAAATTTATTTTCAAATCAATTGTGAAACATCTGATATTGAATATTTCGCTACGCTGACATAGAATTAAAAATATATTGAAATACGAAATAAAGATAAAGGAACAAATTTATTGACCCCATACTTGCAATAAATATATCAAAGAAGTACAAAAGAAATACTAGCCTTTCTTGCGCTTATTATACGTGAGATCCTTTTGATTGGCTTCTTACGAGCTCGTAAATTTCTTGTTTAATTGAAATACAACCGTAAAAATAGTGCCTATCTCTAGTGCTTTGTCTGTTGAACGAATTAAAGGAACTTTCTGCTGTTAATGAATAATGACGACAATTCTTTATAACATGTAGTTATATACTTTTCCTCCAAAATTATCTTTCTACTACAATTTACTTTCTTGGTACAGCCGTATCAACGCGAAATATGTTTTCTTAAATCCCAAGACGGTGCTAAATATCCAACTGATTGTTTCCAATTTACGATTTCTATTAGTTCCCATTATTCTTCTCCACAGCTATAAATCTGACGAGATTGTAATATATTATTCATTCTCTTAATCTCTCCAGAATAATGAGATATCTACAGACATTTCGAAATACCGCACCTATTTATGACCTTTAAGTAGCTGCTCCGTTCGCATTTGTCATTTGTCGTTTGTCCTATTATTAAACATCACTGGATTCTCTTGTATCTCGATTTTGACCAAAATTCCAACAAGGATAAATACTAAATAAAGACCTCTATCCTCGCGTTGAAAATCGTATATCATGAAAAAGGCTTTTCACAATAAATAACGCAGTACGTAGTTCGGCCTTTAATATTGATTAAATAAGTTAAAGGCTGATTAACTATAAGATAGTATAGTGGAAAAGTATTTTCACTCATTGCAGGTACTTTACGCATACGCTAATATAGTCCTAATGGGGTCTTGAACTTGATCTATAAATACCTTAGACACTTGTTTCTTAATAAAGCTGATTTAATAAAATCGATTGATGTACAGTTAAGTGATTCTGAACGTAAAGATAGTTCGATCGTGTGTCGATTAAATAACTTTTCATCGACTTTAGATGGAGTAAATTTGCTTTTAAAATGACATAACGTCTGTATAAATTTATTAACTTGTTTACGATTAAAAAAAAAAAACGAAATTTCATTGAAAAATTCTTGGTCCTTAATTACCAATGTTTTATGTAGCCTAAGTATCTTATATTTTACATAAATTTTTCAGATATTACAAAGAGGTTCTTAATTATTCTTATAAATAGTTCTGATGAACATTCTACTATTATTGTTTGTATTAATTTCTTTTTGACGAAACAAAAGATTGCTGAGCTTATTTGTTGTTAGTTCTACATCTGAATTCCATGCATAACCCGATGATATAGTTTTGCTTTTTATTATACTTAACTCCTGGTTCCATTCGCTCATTCAGCCTTATTATTTACCAATTTTGTGTTACTTATTTTTATAAGTTTGTTATATTATTTTTCAACCTATAAATTTACCATCCAGCACATTTATGCTGTCAAGTAATTTAATAACGTACTCTTTTTTAGCTCTTTCGTACAGTCGGATCAAGTTTTCTGTATTGGATTCCTGTTTCATTGGTCTGCATTAGCCTCGGAGATTATCGAATCATACCTAATATGTGTGTGATTGAACTTGGAAGATTAATGTAATACCCTTAAGCTTTAATATTACTAATGTGAATTTTCAACGCTTAATAATATAAATTATCTCTACTCTATTTACGCTACATTAACAATATTTACATTATTATGGAATTTAAAACAGGATGAAAGTTATATTGATATACTAATATAAAAAATAGTTAAATAATATTTTACCAAACGCTTCCTTAAAACGGTATACGCGCTTTTAGGTTATTAATTTTGGTATTCTGCAAAAGAAATTTTCGTACCTTGATTTTTCTACCATATATCTAAATAATCACAATCACCGAATTGTTAAGTTATTTTGACGCCACTCAAAATTACACAAAACTTCACAAACAAAATTACTGTTTAAGTACGTTATTTAAATGTTTGAGACTTCCAAACGGTGGATGGAGAAGGTTATAAATATTATGTAAAAGTGAAAAAGCAAGCGAATGAAGAAAAAAAATCCAGCTGTTAAAGAAAATATGAATATCAGAATAAATATTAATTACACGAGAAAGCGTAAAAACTTCACATGCAATTATGTGAGAGTATAAAATGTAAAAGGATCGACAGGGATACTCTTGTTTAAGTTTAGTTTATCACTTTTGATAATCTCATTACTTAAAGTCTATATTTAAAGTGAATTTCTAACATTTCCACCGT
The DNA here is from genome assembly GCA_018907045.1 of Wiebesia pumilae. Lineage (NCBI taxonomy): Eukaryota > Metazoa > Arthropoda > Insecta > Hymenoptera > Agaonidae > Wiebesia > Wiebesia pumilae. Next base: position 3,324,858 of record JACCHZ010000113.1, on the reverse strand, counting down.
GCTTATACCGCTACCAAATGATTTCGATAATACGATACGCAGGAAAAACATCTAACATTTACGAGTCACCATAGAAAGCAAATAAATATCAGAGAGGCAGTATATTTTTATTTTTACTTCTTAACCTTTGCGAAATTATGAGGCATATATTCTCAGTAATCATAAATAAAAATGGTAGATTTCTTGAACAGAAAGAGCGTTGTACGCGATGAATATTTACTACGGTGGCATGTAAATAAAATAAATACGAACAATTATTCAATAGCCCAAACGTCTTCGGTATACCTAAATTTAAATATAAATGTACGCGTGAGCAAGATACGATCACTTCCAGTAATTACATAAGAATTTTTTGTACGTGAACACGTATGCTAGCACTTACGAATTCATCTGACCTACACAATTGAGCCGACGTTAAGAAAACTGATCCTTTAATGTTCATACAATTATATTGAAATTTATATTTTTCGCATATATAACATTTTTGTTTTTTCCTTTTCCAATAATTAATTTTTATATATTATTATTAAAAAGCTCATGACAAATTTTACTTGAACAATCTGAACCACACCCCATGTATGAAAATATATTTTGTAATCCTAAATTATTGGTAATCTCATATACGAAACGATTACGGAAGCAACCTAGAAGGTACAACGAGCAAAAAGCTTAACGAGTCAAACCATTTATTTAAATACATATTCGGATGTGTCGGGGAGCTAAAAGGCGCAGTTATTATTTTATTATCGATTCATCTTGACTTCGTGAAGTACAAAAATAATCTAACGAGATTTAATTTTCACTTTTATTTGTTTAACTTTGGGATTAATTCAAAACCGCAGAACTAGAATTATAAAATATCGGAAACATCAGTCGAGTGATGCTCTCCACTTTGTTTAACCTACATCACCGTCGCTATTTAATTAAAATAGAGAAAACACAAATATTGAAAGTCATTATATATTATATTACAATTATAATACGAATAAAATAGAAATTTTTAAAAGTTACGTCGTATTGCAGTATGTACCAAATGTTTTACATCGAGTGAACAAATTTAATACATAATCTATAATGGCTTTTTCAAAACAATAAAAGAGAATATTATTAAAATAGTATAAATGTTTGCGTTTTTAATTCTTTTACAGGTATTGAAAATTAGAAAATTCAGTAATATTGAGAATTTTGCTTAAAGGTTAGTTTTACTGTAATGTAATATAGACATAAAGTAATTTTAATGAAAAAAGTTTAATACGTATAGCGTCCCGCTTCTATGTTATTAAATTTAACGTAAATTTTATACTTTAGACCGTAGAAACTGATAAAGTAAACTGATAAATAAACTGGTTTAGATTATGGAAGTATTAATAAGTCATTATAACATTAAGATAAATAATGAAATATACGTATTGTACATCCAAGGATCTGAAAAATTTCAAACGTTATTGTTCAACTTACACGACCAATTATTTAATAAATTAAGAATTTTTTCGAGCTTTCTCAACAATATACCACTTTCACGCACCAGAATATGCGATTAAATGTATCAATCTTAACAAATTACAAAGATAACGATCAGAATTTGTGATACTACGCTAACATTAAATACAACGACATTTGCATTTTACGTTTGACTTGCTATTTCTTAACATGCAATGTTCTAATCGATTTGATTCTCCACATAGAGAGTCTGATATAAAAAAGACTATAATATTAAAACTACTGTAATTCAGAGACATGATATAAACTAGAAATAAATAGTTTAAGCACACGATATTAATGGTATTTATGTAAATGTTATTCATATATATCAACAAATTCCAAACGAAACCTTTTAAAAGAAAATAATAGATGCACAAATATGTATTTCAAATTTAGTAAATAACTTTTAATTACAACGAAAACTACGCAAATATTTTCTCTCGTAACATTCTGATGAGAATTTTTGATTGGTTTATACGTGGCCGAGAACCTAATAATAAATCAAAATCGTAATTTTTACATTTATTTCGATTAACCATAAGTTATCAATACATGTGCGCTAGTGATTGATAATAATTAAGTGAATTAAATTATTTTTAATAGATATAATGGATTTAGTCGTTATGATTCGACTCGTGATAATCAACGAAGTGCGTCAAATAATTGTATAATACAGGAATACTCATAATAAGTGTACATAAAAAATATAATAATAACATATTATAATAATAAAATATTAAAGCCAATGAAAAAACGTGTACGATCATAAATTGGTCATACTTTATGTTTAATTATGCATGACCATGTAAAACCTTGTATGAACATATGCGATAAAATAATTCATATTTTAAACAGAATATGCAAGTACTACGTTTATTTTCATTTATATATATACTTTTATAAATAAATTCGTATTTTTCTAATTTTTGTGTAATACAAAAATTCTATCAATTTTATACTTAGAAAAATGAATAAAAAGTAAGCAGTAATATGAGGAATCATTGTTGTTTAAAATAAAAATTATTTTTGAATACTTTATTGGAATTAAGTATCGAGTGGATGATATAAAGAAACGAAAAGTAATACACTTAGAAATAATATAAAATGAATAAAGTGTTAAAATTTTTTTGCTCGAAAGAAACTTCTCAAGTGCAGAAGTTGTGCCTTAGAAGCAAAATTATTCAAGGCGGACTAATCACTTGAGTCTATATTTTAAAATAATAGAAATTTAAAAATCACGATGAAGATCACCGACTCTGAATGCGCGTGCCTATTTAAATCTAATTATTGTTCTCCACTGCAACATTAATTTATTATTAACGTGTACACTTTTCGAATTAGCCTAATTAGTAACAAGAAAAACCGTTGAGTTTTACAATTTCAATAATGGCGTCTATTTAAAGCGCGTAACTTGGGTATCCGACACCTTTTTATATTTCCACTGTACCAAGTATGTATATTAAATCTACTCGTAAACATAGATTTGATACAGATTCTGAGCGATAGAAAGTTATTCAAATTCCAATTGAGTGCCCGATAAAGATTGCGGAGTTCTATGCCAATGCCGAATGTATAGTGTAAAGATGTTACGCGAAGACAACATGGCGATCGTTGGAGGAATACCCAATATATCTGTATATATTACAAAAATAGTTATGCAGACAATACTACATTACTTTTCGCCATTTTCAATTTAGACTTCGCTTAGCCACTGCAATTTGTTCAAAGTGTTGAGCTCTGCCTATTTTACCGTGTACGTAATGTAAAAGCAGTGCTATCTAGTGTCAAAGTGAGAAAATAAATGACGACGAAAAACAGTGTCGCGTTCGGCTTTTGAAATTGATAGAACAATTACGAATTATAAAAAATCTTGGTAGAAAATAAATTACATTCTCCATCGCTATCCGCTTACAAGTACACTCGATAAAAAATATCTATAAAACGATATCTATAAAGTAAAGGCCTTTCTTCACGGTGAAATTCATAAAAAGAAGTGTTTTGGTATCAGCTGATGTACCGAAATATTGACCCGCCAATATTACTCAACGACGGAATTGTTGACGCGCTGCTAAAATTCGATATTCGATATGTTTCATTGCATCGTCAGTTATACGCTTGCGATAAGCTTGGGTAAAACGTAATTTTAAAAAGCGTAACGGTGAGTACGTTATAGGGTATACAGTACGCGAGAATCGCGAGTAACCTCGTTTAGTAAAGAGTCCAACGTGTCGTAATCGCAATCGACGTCGCCTCGTTGCAGTTTATTAAAACTGCTAGTTTTAAGCTCCTCGCGCACCGTCGGTCAGCCATTATCTTCCCAAATAATTCTCTTTAAATATTAGAAGCTCGTATCGTAGTAATGTAAATCACAGTCGATATACATAATCGCGTAGGCGAATAGTTAAGAAAGTCGCCACGCGGTGCTGCTGCAGTGCTATTCCTGATCGTGCACGTACCGAATATTTGTACACTCCGAAGGAAGAAGTTCCAGCTTCGCCGACGTACGCACACGCGTGCATAAGGTATCGGAACGCGCGCGCGCTCTACACGCTTCGCTCAGGGTAGTAGAGATTCGTAAGGAGCGCGCAACGCACACAGGTGCAACCGAGGTGCAACCGAGTCGCCATCGAGTCGCAACCGAGTCGCAACCGAGTCGCGGGTATCTCCGAGGTCCGTCTCTGCGAGTGTAGGGCCGCCGAACCGGTGTGGCGGATCGTGCATTGAGTGCTGGGCGCGCGTGCGTGTGTGTGGGTGTGCGCGCGCGGCGACAGCGGCACAACGTTTGAGAGCGACGAGAGCAGCATCGTACCGCGTACGTACCCGAGGCTGGTGGTCAGCGAACGCAGGCAGCAATCGAGGGAGAGAGAGAGAGAGAGAGAGAGAGAGAGAGAGAGAGTGCGCGAGTGCGAGAGCGAGAGGTAGCCATGTCCTCGCCGAGCAAGAAAGTGAAGAAGTTCGAGGACTCGGACAGGAGCGACGGCGACGGCGCCGCCGAGAGTCGCGACTACGACGTCGAAATACAGAAGGCCCTCGAAGAGATCGACGGTTGCCAGAACCAGATTGACGGCCTCAACGAGAAGGCCAGCGATGAGATTCTCGAGGTCGAGAAGAAGTACAACAAGCTGCGCAAGCCCTATTTCCAAAAGCGCAACGACATCATCAAGAGGATACCCAACTTCTGGGTGACGGCCGTATCCTTTTGCCAATCCGCAAACGCTCGTTCGATCCCGCGTGTGTTTCTGTCTCGCTTCTTCGCTCCCCGGCGCACCGCGACACTTGCCGGCGTTCGTAGCGCGCCGGTGTTCGACGCCATCTTTGCCACTAGGACTACGGTTCGGCTCATGCGATCCCTGAATTCGCGAGAGTTCGCGCCACGACGGCACAGGCCGGCCCGCGAACAGCCTACGGTACGAATCCGTTACTCCGGTTTCCCGCACCACCTTCCTGGTACTCTTCTTTTTAAAACCCGAGTACCGCGCGAGGCTTCGGACCGAGTCCGCGCTTTGCAAACTTCGTATATCCTTCGGCTGCCTATTTCAATGTTTAGTCCTTTGTTGGCAAACAATCTCGGGAACCCCTGCCAGTTAAATCGGCGATTTTATTTTTATTTGGTTTTTATTAATAAAAGTTTCCGTACATCTACGTCCTTGAGACGTACTTTTCCAGAAATTGTACAGCCACTTTCAAAATCATGCAGATTACAATTTATGATTGCAACTGCCATAAACTGATGGTACTGGTGGTTGAAAACTTTCTTCATCCCGTTAAATAAGTTATCGAGTCTGATAAGTTCTTGAATGAAGTGGGTCAAACGAAATTGCAGATTGTTATTATAACCTACAAGTCCAAGTCTAATAACTTATAAATTATTTTACTTATATTTAATTAGGATAATTCTTAGAACAACGCAAAATATCTTAAAAATGTAACATCCAACTTTTTCTTTATCTTTTTTTTTTTTTTTTTATTTTTTATTTCCTTGTAACATTTACAATCTACAAATATTTGTAGGTTGATACCGTTACAATTTTGCTAATACCCCATTATGTCGGTGCAAAATCTCAACGACGTTGCCTTCAAATCTGTGAAATGATTTTTTTTAAGAAACAATTATAAAATGCATATATACGTACTCGGTATTGCTATACAATAATAGCTGTTGACTATCGAATGAACGACAAAATTGTAGCTCGACCAAGGCTTATTTAATCTTTTAAATGGTTGATGTACGTTGCTTTCGTATAATTTTTCCTTAATTGTTATCTTAGTTTGTCAATAACAAAAAAATAGCTGACATTCTAGAGGAAGAAGAGGAAGATGCATTACGTTACTTGAATAAATTAGAGGTAGAAGAATTTGAAGACATTAAATCTGGCTATCGAATTAACTTTTATTTTGATGAAAATCCATACTTTGAGAATGATGTGCTTACCAAGGAATTTCATCTCGGTTCGTCTGGTGAGCAGACCTCTCAGCCTCGTGATAAAGCGATGGCACGAGGTCGAAATCCTTACCCAGTGAATGTAAATATATCCATCTTATGCAGTAATTTTACTTTATTAGGTGATCCAGCATCTCAAAGCACAAGTATTCACTGGAAGGATGGCGCTGATTTATCAAAACGAGGAAAAGCAAAAGCAGCAATGAAAGTTAGAAAAAGGCCTTTAGGACATAGGTCGTTCTTTGATTGGTTTACGGATCACGGAGATCCAAGTTCAGATGAGATTGCTGAACTTATTAAGGATGATCTTTGGCCAAATCCTTTACAGGTATTTTTTTTTTTGAAACTTTATAAAGTTCTTTTGATTGTATCGTCGATGAATTCTCATTGACTTTTAAAATTGGTCTATAGACATTTTCTCAAAATTATAATTATTTCTAGAAATATTGGAATATAAGGTCCCTTATGATGTGTCAAAAATCAACTTTCAATTATAGTTTACTTCAAATTAAAACAGCAATTTAGAATCATCTCGATAAAATATAATTCAGTACTTCTGTATTGACCCTTCCATTATTAAATATTTTTGTAATATACACTAGAGGCACGTGTATTTACGTTGAAAGCGTATTTTAATAAAAAATTGTTTTAGTATTATTTGGCACCGGATATGGAAATCGAAAATGGCATCGAAGGTGATGGCGAGGGCGATGAAGTGGACAGCGAAGAGGAAGAAGAAGATGAAGATGGTGCAGATGAAGACGGAGACGAAGTTGGCGAGGGAGAAGAAGGCGATGATAGTGTAGAAATTATGGAGGATGCGGGAGAAGATGAGGAAGACGACGAGGATGCTGCTAATGAAAATGACGGAGCCCACGAAGAGGATTATTTAGTTCAGCTTGTGCAAAAAATTGAAAATAATCGGTAAAATCTATGGAGAAAAAAAATTGATAATTATTGGCACACAAACATTAAAAAAGAACCATTTATTTTTTAAAAATAATTATATGTAATATGTTACATGTGCTGTGTATTTATTTTTACATCATATTATACAAACTTTTAAATATAAAGCTGTGAAATTACAAAATACAAAAAGAAGCAATTAAGTTATATGTAATAAAGTTTTTTAAAAAGTGAATTTGATTCAGTATTTTTTTTTAGCTTTAAGTTTTTCAACGGTTATTGCCATTTTCAGAAACAAGTTTTCGTTAAAAAATCGTCGTTCGATAACGTTTTTCGTTAAAATACTCGTTTCAGGCCAATGCGAAATACATTTTCTCCTCCCGCATACAAGAAATATATACATATACATACATATATATGTGAGCGCAGGGAAACAATAAAATAAATTATCATTGTTGTCAAGGGTTTTTATTAAAATAAAGAATTATGTACATTTCGTAAAAAAATTAAAAGAGTGATAAGGCAATGCAGCAAGATAATCAAAGACTCCAATGCTTCATGATTCTTTATAGACTTCTTAAACCTTGCATACTTTTTTATATCACACGCCTTTACATAAATAGTGACTAATTTTGTTCCCGTTAAATACTTTACAAGCTCGATTTTTCCATATGTCAGTATCGGTTTGACAACCGGCGTACTCGTTACTACCTAAATATTATCACACAAAGGTTTTTTCTCTCGTACGCCAATGTTGCCGTCTTATAATACTAGAGTATCAATAGTAAGTGTGACAATTGTCGGCTCCGTGTCTTATCTTGTATTTTTTCTGTTTCTTCTTTTGGCGAGAGACTTAAAATTGTATTTTTTTTTTCTTTTTCTTCTTCTTCTTCTTCTTCTTCTTCTTTAAATAAAATGCTGCATTAAAAAGCTTTTTTGGTCACCTATAAATCTTATTATCGTTATGATCACATAAAATACAAGAAACTCTGTCTCCCTGTTGGCATCGATCAAAAAGTTTAACGCTTATCCTTAAATATTAAAGAACTTTTGTCATATGTTGCTATGACTCAACAAAGTAATGAAGCGTTTAGTCATAACAAACGAACATTTATCTTCAAGGTTCAACCTTAATTATAAAACTTACAGTTAACACTAGACCCTTCACGTCGGTTTATACAAAAGGAAAAGGGCGAGGCCGAGGATAATAATCGGTGGAACAGAAATGATTGAAAGAAAAATTAATCGACGAAGACATTGGACAGTTTGTTTTGTAAAGGGGCTAATGAAGCAACGATCCGATACAATATCTCTTTCGCTCTGCGAATTGATCATTCACAAACAATTAACTAAATGAACGTGCTCGAAGGGAAATCATTCGAACAGGCCCAGTAAAAATAATCACAGTTTAGAGATGAGTGTAATTCGGGCTCGTGTGCACATCCAAATCTCTGGATATTCTCAGGGCTCGAGCGGCCTCCTCTTGCGTCTTGGCCAACTCCATTAAAGCAAGAGCACCGAGCCACTTTTGATTGTCCTCGGGCAGAGGCAGTTTCACCGGGCTCTCCTCCTGCTTAACGACGATGACTTTCACGTCGGCGGTGCTCCCGAGGTCGTTGTTGTTCGCGCACGACTTGTGGCTCTGATTCCTCCCGGCGAGCATCAGCACCGTCGGCCGCGTCTCGTTCTCCATTTGAAGCGGCCTGCTGCTGCTGCTGCTGCTGCTGCTGCTGCTCGTCCTCTTCCTGTCCTCGCTTTCGGCCCTGGGGCTAAGTCGTTGGGAAGCAACGAACGGTTTCCCGTGATCCGTAATTACCGGTGCGAGCTCGCTACTACTCTCCTGTCGCGAGACGTCACAAAGACTCGGTAATTGCGACTCGGACAGGCTCCACTGGGACGAGGTGTTGAGCTCCTCCGAGATCCGGTGGCAATTGTTGGTCGGATGGAGGTCCCACCTGAGGGGTTTCGCGAGCTGCTGCTCCAAGCAGGCTTCCCTCAACCAGCGCTTTTTCGGCTGTAATCTGTCGAGCGGCCTTCGCAGAGGAGTGATGGGTAACTTGATACCTGTCGCCTCCTCGTCTTCGGACGTTTGAAGTATTGCACAGGTCTCGGTTGGATCTTCGTCTTGGCTCTCGTCCTGGCTGTCCTGGCTCTCGCTGCAGTACAGACGGCTTTGGTTCTGGGGCGCCCGGTCGAGGTTCTCCTGCTCCACGACGGCGTCCATCACTAGGCCCTTCCTCGACTTAATTCTTTTGTGGCTGTCGCCGCTGTTCTTCCACTGCTTCTTCTTCCGCTCGCTTTTACTGCTGGGCGTGCGGTCCTCCCGCTCCCTTGCCATTTTGTAACGCTCCAGCCATCGGGTGACGTCGTGCGGCAGCTCCGTATTCCCCGAGACCGGCTTCAGTACGAAATCGTCGGAACGTGTCAGGGTTGCGTACGGATGGTCTGGACAATGTCGATTTGCATGCGTGAATCTCATCTCACAGCCAGGAACCGTGCACAGAAATGGTTTCTCTCCGGTGTGTAGTCTCTGATGAGTTTTCAGTTGTCCCGATTGGGTAAAAGCTTTTGTACATCCTGGGTAATCGCAAGGATAAGGCCTCTCCCCTACGGAAATCACAAGACAAAGCACTTTAGTACTCTTTCCCTAGCTTTTCGATCCCATTCGTCGTTGCTTTCATTCTGCGAAGTGAGGACTTAACGTAACTCGCTATTAATTATTTATTCACAGGCTCATCCTTATCGTTATTAACCGTTCAATCGAATTGCTCGACAAATATTTATAATTCGATTGTTTTCCCATTACGTTTGCCTCTCTAAGCCAAACTGCTTACTTCGTCGTGTCTTAAAAAACATTTGAACAAAGCACTCGGCTACTGCTTCGCTATTTACAACATCCCCGGATAAAAACAAAAAACAAAGAATAATGTAAACAAAAAGTCATCGCAGGAAGACGCGCGTGGCCCATGAACGAAATCAAGAGAATACGTATCGCAAACGCACGACCACGCGGTCCGTGGTTCGCAACCCTCGGAAAATTGTGTCCCGCGCGCCAGGCCTCGGCAACAAAGAAACACGGCGTAGTTGTTTTCTCCCCCTCGCCCCGCCCGCGGACACGACCGACGAGCCCCAAAAAAGCATTTTTCCCGTAGCCGCGCGTGCACGCGCGGCTACCCCTCGTCGCCCCACCAGCGCCACCGCCGTGCGACGTTACGAGGTGGAGTGGGATTACGAAGGACCGGGAACGTGGCGACTGGCTTTTGCCTCCTTTTCCAGGAAAATGAAAAAAAGCGAATGGAAAAATCAAAACAAAAACAAAGCAACATGCGCGCGCGCACCCGCGATTCGGAGAAGGAGGAAAGGAAGCCGGGACGCGGCGCGTGTCCTGCATCTTTTGTGCGCCGAAGTGTGCGTGCGCGCGCGCGCAAGGAGCGACGTAGCATCTCTTTTTTTTACGCGAGCACGCGCTTTTCGCTCGACACGTTTATCCGTATGCCGTAGCGGCGCGATCCGAATCCAGGAAATACAAGGATTTTAAAGAACCTTTAAAGCCGACTTCTTTGAAAACGAACGGTTGTTTATCGGCACTCGCGTTTTCCGCTCAATCCTACAATCGAGGCGCGTTTTCGAAAAACAAAGTCACGTCTGCTTGCGAAAAAAGAATTTTCGTCGTTACTTGACGGTCACTCCCGTAACTATACGACTATTTACTTTGTTGAACAAACGAATTTCTTTAATACGTTATGAAACGTAAATTTAAAATATGCCGAATCTGCGCGAATAATAACAGTTTCTTACTTGGCTGACAATAGGAATTGGTTAACAATCTTCTTTTGTCGCTGCTAACATCGCTGCTAATACGTCCTACGCGACGTTTTCGTTTATTTACAATGATAAATGAAGGAAGGAAGGAAGGAAGGAAGGAAGGAAGGAAGGAAGGAAGGAAGGAAGGAAGGAAGGAAGGAAGGAAGGAAGGAAGGAAGGACGGCAAATAATGTGGAAGAACGCCGAGGCAACGAGAAATTCTATAAATTGCAAATGATCGAGGGAAATCATGAAATTGGATTCGCTCGTAGAAGAAAGAGAAATGGTGACCAGCTGTAAATTCGTATATTGTAGGTCTTACAAAGGAAGCAGGAGACCAAGCAACATAAATTTCCCCGCCTCGACCTGATTAAAGAGCGACAGGAGCTCGCGTTGGCTCGCGCGCGTACTTTTTCAAAGGCTCTCCACCACTAGGGCAGAGATAGAAAGAAAGTAGCGCATATGCACATATACACGCACGTACGTATGCATGTGTATATATAGCTGACGACTGCGTAGTGGCGCGAGGGCGCAAAACGGACATGTTGGAATTTCCGTACGTGCGTGCACGCGCGTCATCGCTCGCACTCTCTCGCTTCCACAAAGCCAGAGAAGCGCGGGAGACGCTCGTTCTCGTTCTCTCTCTCTCTCTCTCTCTCTCTTGGCGCGTTCCTCGTGCTCGCCGCGCAAAGGCTCTCTTGCCTCGATCGCGCAACTGGATCTCCCGGGCCCAGGCATACCTCCGGAGTCGTCGATACGGATCATGCGTACAAGAGGTCGGAGAGAGACCGACGAACGAGAGAGAGAGAGAGAGAGAGAGAGAGAGAGAGAAAGCACGCGAGAGTGAATGGAAAGGATGAAAAGAGCAGTCGCGACGCGCGAACCGCCGCCGTTGTCCGTTAAAAAGAGGACGGCCGCGCGAGAGGGAGAGAGGAGCATATGTGGGCAGCCGCGAATTAAAACAGGACGGAAAGTTTTCGAATGTACGTAAGCACGCGCTGCGCTCGCGCACGGAGGACCGCGCGTGCGATAGGTTATGTTCGCTCGCGCGCGTGTCGCACGAGAGCGAGACGTTCCTCCGCCTTTGGGAATAATCCCTCGCGGGGAAGGCTTACGCTCGAAGGATGAATGAAATCGGCGAGCAATATACGCACCGGTGTGTGTCCTGAGGTGGGCCTGCAGGCTCTTCTCCCTGGGGAAGACGCGGTTGCAGTAGGTGCACTTGATGCTCGATGGCGAGGTGCTGCCCTGCATCATGAGATTCGTGAGAGCGTCGGCGCGTGGTCGGCCGCGCCTGTGCGACTCCGAGGACGAGCCTCGATGATGATCCTGACCGCCCTGCTCGCGGCCCACCGAGCCCCGCTGAGCCCGACCACTGGCCTGACCTCCGCTACTGCCGCCGCTACCACCGCCGCCGCCGCTGCCGCCGCCGCCACCCCCGTACTCCGGCGAGGAGCACGAGCTCCCTGGGCTCAGGTTGACGTTGCGCGCCTCCTCGCCCCAGTTCCAGGGGTAGAGCATCGTGTCGCACATAGGCGGACTGCCGCAGCCCATGGACTCGTTGGCGTTGTTGTTGCGCTTCGGCGTGTGCAACTCCATGCCGCGTTGGCCTCGCGCGCGCGCGTATGTCGACCTCCTCTTCCGTCACACCAGGTCCTCCTTGCGGCGCGAGCTGGCGAACCCCCTCGCACTCATGTACCTTGCACTCTTTGCAGCGGCGCCCCGAGATCTCGAGATCTCGAGCTAGACGTGAACTTGGCGCTCGAGCGACGCTTGCCCCCAACGATTCGAGACGACTCGCCGCGTGCGACTGATTAACCGCCAAAAGTGCGCTTCTCCCGCACGGCCGAGCAGCTGCGCAAGCGCGAGTGGCGGGGATGCGAGGGATGGAGGCCATTGGCTAGGAAACGACGGTCGGGACGTCGAATCCGAGGTTCATAGCGAACCCACGGCCGCTAAATCCTGCGTCCTCCTCTCGCACGGATCCTCTCGCTCGCGCACTCGACGACGCACTTCGTTCTTTTATGTTGGCGCGCTTGCGTGTGTGAGTCACACTCTGGTGCCGCGCCGCTTCGCAGTATTCGACGGGTAGGTTCCGCGTATGCGAGAAGCTCCCGTGCTTTGTTTCCCTTAGGCGCGCGTGCACGCACGCACGCACACACGCGCGCACGCACGTGCCGGATTCAGGAAATTACAATAGCGGCATGGGGATGGCTGCTGGAGATCATAAAGACTGCTCCTGTCGCTCAGGTAGACAGACGGACGGAGAAGGAGAAAGTGAGAATGAGAATCGTAGTCTGGTTATTTAACTGGCCGATATTCTATATTGGGACCTTTAACTATTTAAATTCTGTTTTAAGAGGACCGTAGAGGAGCGACAGGTGCAACCTTCAATGGAGGGAGCAATAATTATTAGCGGAGGTGAAAAATTTCTCGGAAAAGCATCTGTCCTTTCCGTTGGTTTTCGCTTTCGTTATTTAAAGCCGTGGTTTTTACGATTGGATCAGGGCACATTGCATTTGGAAATCTTGTCGATTGTCGGAACTATTTCTACATACGGAAAATTATACGTTTCAATACGTCACGGAGATCGTCCGGGAACATTTACTTTTAATTCTCTTTACTAATAAAGTGGTATAAATTAATAAAACGAACTTTATTACATGAATTCTCATATCCGATCGTTTCTCTTCGACAAATTCCTTGCGTTTTAATTCACTATTGAACCATTAGCGACAATAAACCATTACTGATTTAAATGCGTAATGTTTTTGAGAAAAATTGTTGAAGCATTAATGATCATTTCAACTATGCTGTTTTCATTTATTTCTCTAATATTCGTGTGTTTGTTTATGTACCGAGAGCCGAGAAGAGTAAATTATTTAATTTACTCACTGTTGCTCGTTAATCCTGGTGGATAATGCGTGAAAAGTCATAAAACTACGGTTTTTTGACGTTTGCTGCTGCTGCTGCTGCTGCTGCTGCTGCTGCTGTTGTTGTTGTTGTTGTTGTTGTTGTTGTTGTTGTTGTTACGGCAGATTAATGATATTGCTTTAATCGAGTTCAGCTTCAAAGCAACCTTTTTCAATAATGTTTCTATTAGATATATCATACAATTAATCTTAAATAGAATGCAAAACAAAAGTACTCGTAAATATATAAATATTAAAGCTAAGCGACAGACACGTGCTTTGCAGGTAATATTAAGAGATCGTTTTATCACTCGAGCATTCGTGAAATAAGTCTTTAATTCGAATATAATTTATACCGATAAATATCAAGAAGTAATATCCATAAACCAGTTATTGCTGTATTGATCTCCGCGGAAGGGGAAGAGTTGTAAATTTGAAATTACTTTATTTCGCGTGCATCGTCGTTTCCATGAATAACGTCACCTTTCGGTGACCATAATGGTTATTGTTCAGCTGCTCTACGTCGATGTACTTTTATAATTGCATTACTGTTTTGTTTTAACATTTTAGTCAAGGCCAGCGTTACGTTTATCGAAAATAAGAATTTTTTCCTTTTCGTATCCTTGTAGCCGGGCTGAAGCGTCAATGTATCTATGCAGAGAAATATTTTGTACTTTACGAACGGGATTGCATTAATTGTTTTCCAATAATTGGAAATTTTTAGATAGAACGGGAACGAAACGAGTTTGGTTCGTTTATGTTTTCTTCCCTTGTGACAACCTTTGACTTATACGTATGTGCACGCGTTAATTTTCAATTTACGCTTTAAATTTCCTATCGATTGATCAAATTTTCCCTTCAATTTTTGTCTAACATATTTTCTATTTATTACGTTATCCTTCCTTTATATCAAAGTCATTCTTTGTGCCAAGATGTTTATGAAAGATATTTCTCTTCTCCATAATGTAATAGTCCATTAAAGTAGGTGTCCGTTGGAACTGGTCTACAAAAAATACGACGAACGCAACGACGGGGAAACAAAAGGTCGCGTTGAAGCCTGTGTAGCCAATAATGTATCAATAATGAATCCTTTATCAAGGGACAGCCTTAAAATAGCCCTAAAATAGGAACGCTGCTGTCACAAGAGGAGATTAAACTAACGAAAACAGCTTAAATGTCATGGTGTGTAAGTTGTAAGATGAGGTTTGGATCGTATGGCGTCATATGCAGGTGATCGGCTCTAAGGGAAAGACGAGAAAGATAATGACGAACAACCGGTTGCGTACAAATAATGCCGACGATAGTAGTGGAGACGATAGTTGTTGGGTTTTTGAAACGAGGCGGGAAATTTCGCGGGACCAGAAACGATGCTTGCAATTACGTGAAAATTAAGAGAAAACAACGCGTAAGCGAGGGCAAACGAGGTGAACGCTAACGCTATTTTAAAGTCGGTGATAAAGGCGCAGCGCGTACGAAAAAGCGAATAATAAGCTCGTACAAGGGCAAGAGGGTTGCATTGTCCATCGTGGCATTGTCGGAACGGCGCGTGCAACGACGACATCGAGACTGATTTCGAATTTACAACCCTTTCTGTTCATCGAGCAGCAGCAACAGCGCGCCGATCATCGTCGTTGTCGCAGGTGCGTGTACCTCGCGAATAAGGAAAATCAATGAAGCGGAATAAAGCTAATAACCGCGTCGCTACGTGAGTGCGATGATGGCGGGAGGGATGAATGTGGCGGGGCCGCGTAGACGGGGCGAAAAATAATAGCGCCGGCGAATTTTGCGCAACCTGCGCGATGGGAAAAAGATGGAAAGAAAAAGTGGAAATTGCCGGCTGGGAGGTTGCGGCAGCTCCCTGGAAAATGGGGAAATTGCCTCCTCCACGGTCTCGTGCACGCCCCACCCGCCCCCATAAATACGACCCCGAGCAGGCGTTTCTGCAGGTCACGACGCGCCGACGAGATAATGGGGTTGCGACTAGGTATTGTGCGACGTGCCGTGAGCGCGCAGTCAAGGTGAAAGAGGGTTTGTGCGGGGCAGTGCGGGGGGAGGGATACCGGGGGCACGTCGGGCTCTTTGTCGAAGCGCCTCCAGTCCTCGGAACACGAAGGGATCATATTTTACGCGCTGCCAAACGTTTTCTCCTTGCGCGGCAACTTTCTCGCTCCGACTGTCTCATTTGCATCCGATGGAAACTACCCTCGCACCCGCGCCCTGTTCTTTCTCTCGCCCTTCGGGACGCTTAGAGCTCGTAAGATCGATCGTAATTATAAGTTGAATTGGCTTCCTCGAGTGGTCGGGGTTAAATTGGTTGCGATTGGAAAGGACGACGACCGATCACTGGCTTTTCCGGGAAAGCGAAAAGCGGAACTAGAGTATCACCGGTGGGGCGCACTTCGGGTTTGTCGGAACGTAACTTATTACGCGTATGAAATTGCTAATTTTCTGGTGATACGATCGCTGCGGTAATTCGAGAAGAATTATATTTGCAGATCAGCGCCGTAGTCTCGAATGCGCGTACTTATGGTTAAGAACGTTAAAGGACGTTAAAAGAACACACGAAGACTCGATGTTCCCTTGCAAGCTTTTGAGTTAAATTACTCGAGAGTTTATTTCCGACGATATCAATACTAGCCTGGGCAATGAAATTTTAACCCGAGGTTTAAACTCTGACGGCAGGCGGCAGGATGACGTTATGAAGTAGTGAAAATTTATAAATTGAAATCACGAAAAAGGTATTCTTCAACGCGCGCATCAAATGTTAAATAGTTTGAAATATGAAACACCATTTTATAGGCTTTTATTTCTTTTATTTCTACTCCTCGACACTGATCTTGCAAAATACATGCTATTTCAAAGCATCCCTACCTCGGTACATTTATTGCAACGAAGATGCTTAATGCAGATGTTATGCTTTCGTTAAATATCACTAGGTATAACATGAAATATTGGCTTCCGATGGGATATTTTTTGTTTAAATTGTACGTTACACTTCGTGGTTTTATCCGTTGAATGAACTTTCTTACGTTAAAAGTTAAAGAGCAGCGAGTACTCTTTACGCGTACAGATGAAGATCTACGTTGCTCTGTACCAATAAATTTCCGTTGCTTTTAAAAACTACCAAGGCAAACACGATATAAATAAAAGAACTTGTTCGATTAATCGCGAATCCCGTGTATTATTCAAAGGGAAATCGCGCACTAATTTTTGATAAAATGAGTAAAAGAAAAACAAACAAACGTAGATTCAATGTTCGGACAGTGGAGTAAAAAAAGCGTAAATGTTTATCTTGTACGAGAAAATGGGATTTCGAAGCATCAACATTTTGAAATGTCCGTGTGGTCTTACTTTGATTCAATTGGTAATGATTCAGGCTTATACGCGGATCCGGTTTTGTCACTGAAATTATTAGAGTCGGTAGGCATTTTAAAAACATCATCGACTGTTTACGTGCACGGATTTATATTTCATATTCGATTAACCATTTGTATATACTATCACGCGTACGCAGGTACTGTCAACATCCCATTAACGCGTACGACCGAGTACTTTAAACTATTCGACATCCGGAAATGAATAAAGGAGTCGTTAATAAGACCGAGAAGCGTCTGCTGAGTTTAAAACGAAGTTCTTATTTCTGCTGTCTGCAATTTCTTCAGAGTAATTGGTCCTGTATCCTTGCGTATTTTAAAGCAATGGCGTTTTTTAAGTTTGGCCATGAGTTTACTTCCAAGACTGCCAACGGTAAAAAGTTTTCATTTGATTTTTGTGCCGATTTATCATTTAATTTAGCTTAATTTATAGCTCAACTTGTGTTTAACGTATAATTTTCCAAATGAAATTTCATGGATCCTTTATTTTTGCACTGCCATTGGTAATTTAGAATCGTTTACGAGTTTAAGCATCGTTGAAAAAGTTGGAAAGTACTTTCAGTATGTAAGTTTGAAATTTTCTTTTTCCAAAAAAATGTCAATAAGCTTGCGTCACGTTACTTGCCTCGTGAGATTATTATGAATACGTACAGATTTTAAAAAGAAGACTTTAAAAAAACTTAAATTGCGTCAAAATCAAAGTTTTTCAAACTCACGGGACACGAAGTTAGAGTGTTTTTCTATGTAACAATAATGTTGGCAACCTGTACAAAGTGATAATAGTGTTGAAGCATTCAATTGGCTTATAAGTTTTCACACGATCGCAGGTGAGATTGTAAACAATTTCTAACTACTACCAACTTAAAAATGTCTACAAACCGCTGCTTATCGCTGTATTGAATTATTTACCTTCATAGACCTTGTTACCTTCTAACCTTGTTAATGTTAGAAATTTTCTAGACTGCCATCCCGGTGATGTGATTAATTTATTTTCACGAATGTATCTGAAAATTATCTAAAACAGAAGCGTATACAAAAGATGATGGTGCGTTGTCTTCTTCCACCCACAAACTTGAGTGGTTTTACCGAATTTCTTTCTACTCGCGCATACTATGAGTGTATACACATAAGTGTTCCAGGATCGCAACGTATGCATTTGCACTTAACCCATTTAACCAATTTAATAACTGAATTATGCAAGTAGTACGATAGTAACGCGATTTTAGAAATTAGTTTTGAGATGCATTGGGTTTACTGAAAATTGGCTGATTCCGTGTAATAATTAATTATTCACAAGAACCAAATTTATAATGTTGATTTTAACGTGATATATAATATTCAGTTCGATTTGTAATCATTTTAACTTTTTCCATGTTAAAGCTACGATACATTAATAATAAAATGTCATACAAATTATAAGCTAAATTCTTATAAGACCACGTTAAAGTATCGTTCTTTTTTCTCTCTTTTCTTTTTTCCTCATTAAAAAGAGATATTACGTATCTCAAGCTAATCCGAAGGGAAGAAAATCTATTTTAAGATATATGGAAACGTATTGATAATTTATTGAGTACATTGTTTATGATTTACAGAACGAACCATACAAAATAATATCTAAACATTTTTCATTTCAGTGATTGTCCTGCAGACTTATTACTTTGTACAATAGTTAAAGCAATAGTCGTATGTATTAATTTAACAAGGAACCTTTTTCCGGAATAAAATATAAACAGACTTGATGAATAGTATTTTTTTATCGGCTGTATTTGCGCGATATATTTATAATACACTAATAATTGCGTCTACCATTGAAACTGAATATAAATAAAAAATTATTAATACGATTACCGTATGCGCATTTAAGAAAGTAGCGAGAGATCACCTATTTTTATGTCTTTTATTTAAAATTCAGAACGAGTTCTTCAGAATCCCAAAGTACCATTTTATTATAAGAAGTATGGAAAATGAATCTCCAAACAGATTTACATCCATGCAAACTCTTCGCTTTTTAAAATCTTATTAATTTAAAGTATGGTGTCACGTAGATTACAACAAAAAGTGCAATTTCAATTATATTTATATTATATAAGTAGTACTATTTTCATAATTTGCGAATTAACTCGTAGGATTATCAGCAGTCGCTTAAACGCAAAGACGATAAATATATGTTTTTATTATGCAAATTCCATAACTTTTTAAAAATATATAATTTCAAATATCTCGAAGGATTATTAAAAGATTTAAATTACAAGTTGCAAGTTCGCCCAACCCCTTAATTCTAGTTAATACTAAATTGAATTTTGCTTTAAAATCGTAACGTAAAGCAATCATAAGTTAAGAATTTAAATATGTTTCGAACGAAAAAGATTTTCAATTAACCGAAATTAACTTAAAAAGTCGATTGTCAGTGGCTCTTGACTATAAAAGTTTGAATAAACATTTTTGCAAGACCAAATTTAATGAACTTTTTCTACGTATTGGAAAGAATAAATAAAGGAGATTGAAACTACAATGTATACATCCACTTCATAAAAGATCCTGTAAAAAATTGATTTTTCTATCGAGTTGTGTGCACAAAAAACTAATTTTCAAGATACAACTGTCAATATTCCTGCGTTATCAAAAGTGGAATAGCCCACCAAGCCTTCGATGAAAAGTTATTAATTCTAAAATTATGCAAAAAGCAGCAGTAGAGAATATTTCTTTGCTCGTTTTCTTCATATTCTTAATAAAATTAATTTCATTCCTCCACGGATAAATTATCATAATGTGTTTTTGTTTTGTCCTTGATAATAAACGTTGAAACTGTTCCATTGGGAATCCTATTATATTTTATATGATCCCGTTGCAGTTGAGATTTGAGGTATAAGAGAGCATATTTCAACTGGAAATTAAAGTAGAGACTCGTATATTATATTCTATAAAAATATTAAGTACGTTTGAAGAATGCAATTAATGACTTTGTACTCGTCTCGTGTAAATTTCAATTTTTTTTTTCAAATGACTTGGATATTAAAAAAATTACCCCTGAATTATTTACTATTTTTTAATATTATTTAAGAAATTTAAGAAGCTTGTATTTGTATTGCTACAAATCCTAATGGATTTGACTCAAATATGAATAATATTTTTCTTTATTCGATGTTTCGTCTAGAGTTTCGTTCTGTAATAAAAGGAATGAAGTCTTTAATTATAGTAGAGTCTTCTATTTCTATTTATAAACGCGTTTCTAATTCTTTGGAGAAAAATATTGTACAACGAAGTATTGGATATTGTAACTGCATTGGTATTTGAAACTTTACTAAAACAAATCTTGGTCTTTTTCTGAAATCTTAGAATTACGTTCTTTAAATGCTATCGCTCTATCGCTAATAAAATGTTCCATAATGAAGAATTAGTAGATTTCACAAATAATCATTCAGGGCAATAATTTAATTAATTGTACAACGATGACTGAATTTTTATTCGGAATACGGGAGCCAAGAAGACAACTTTCCATACTAAATATTAAAGCAGAAATTTATCACATACAAGTATATAATTGCAAATGTTTGGACGCTTTGACAAGCATCTGTAACGATTAATTAACACAGTTACCTAATTACGAAGAGCGTCTTAAATCATCTATAATGTATGCTTCGAAGAAACATTTTACCAATATTATGTTCAAAGTTACGATCCTCTTCAAAGTATTTAATATCCAAGAGACTGGGCAAAAAATAAAATTTATATGACATAATTTCAAAACTTATGTAATATCATCTTAGTTAATCTCAAATATGCATAATTCGATATATAGTACTTACGACCTTTGCTCGTTTTATTTTTCATTCTAATACTTTGAACTTTTGTCATTCCTTCTCTCAAAATTTAATAGAAATTTTCTTTTTATGCAACTGCGAGAACAATTTCATTCGCATAATTAACGGAAAATAAATACGAAAATTAAAGTAAACGTGTATCAGAGTAAGTGTCAAAATACTTGTTGCATCATTATTGTTTTTGGTAATGTTTTCATGGTAGGAACTTTATCTGTGATCGCAATATCTTGCAGATGACTAGCGGCTCAGTCACAGAATAATAAATACAACGTAATAAAAAAAATTTCGTTTGAGTTTAAAATGTAAACAACGGTTGAAAAAGACTAATCTTACGATAGCTTAAAGCATTAATTTAATTATCAAAAAGTTCCTTTCTTTACTAATTTCATGATAATTGAAAGCCTAGTTTTATCAATGAGCCAATAGATATTACATAAAAATTTGTTATAATGCATGTGTAACTATATAAGCCACACCATATCGGAATATATAATAGGCACATGTCACCTGTTTTAGAGAATTAATCCGAGCTACAAGGTTTATCTTATCTTCTATTCGCGCAACACTTTATATCAGTTCAAAAGTATGTCTTTTAAATACATTTAAAAAATCTTTAAATTCTCGCTGCAGTTACTAGTTACGCGTGATTTTGTTTCTTAAGGAATACTAACGTATTTATTATTATTACTTTCGGAAGAGAGGAAAACCGAAAAGTAACAAATTTTTTAGCACAGCATTTGTCGATAATATTATTTCTATTATGGTATCCATGGCAAATGGTAACTACAGTAGGCAGAATAACTGATTTATTTTTATAAAAATTCAACGAAGCCTCGTGAGTCTTTATTCAACGACGGTGTTTCGTTATTTTCCTTATTTATGAAATCTTCCACGTATCCCCGCCCGCACACTTACGAATAAAAATTGATTGGACAATCGTTAGGTTTGCATCTGAAATTCAACGTTTTTAAAACGCGCAATAGTTGAAATTAATCACTGTCAAATGTTAAACGGAATCTCATCGCGTTGATTTAATTTACAATTGCAAGTGATCGTTAAACAGCAATAGTAAGACTGCGTTGTTTGATATGCACTTGACCAAGTGCGCGAGCACGCGAATTTCTTTTCATTAAAAAGAAATTTAGAGATCTAATGAACTTGAAACGTGCGAGGTGACAACGCACCGCTATCACCGTTATTACCAATACAATTTAAATACATTGAATAACGTTTCTGACATCTCCGCTCGAGATTTCCTCGCGATATCACGGTATCGCGCCAAAACAATTTTCTTTATTCGCACTGACAAGCTCTCGTCTTAGACTGATGCACGGCGAGAATTCAGAAAACCTCCAGACGCATCAATTGCGATGTCTCATTGTGATCTTTTCGTTGTCGCCGAATTAATCGCATCCCCAAGCAAACACTCGAATAATTTACGAAAGCGGCTCTCGTGTTGCCGAGCTGCAAGTGTGCGGGCAGTTTCGCTTACGTGCTACCGAGATTGATTAGCTGTAATCGACCGCGCCGAGATAGACTTCTATGGGCTTCTACAATTACACAAAATATAAGAGGGATGTTTATTTTACAAAGCCATGAGTCACGTCGAGTATTGCGAGACTTTGACCAAGGGTGACAGCTCTAGTCTATGCTCGTACGCGTGCTTGACTGATATTTTATTTGCTGCGTTATTTATTAGCGCAAGCAAACGCTTGTGGAGCAGCCACGAGTTCCTTCGGAAACTATATATTTCTACCGCATACGAGTTTCTCGCTGTTTCGACTTTACCGAAACAGAACGTTATTAGAAAAAGAACCTTTGTACGTCCTTTGTCAAACGTTTGTCGAGGAGAGGAGCTTCAGGGGGGTCGAGATAATGAGAAATACCTACTAATTACGGATGTGATAAACGAGAGGGAGAAGTAAGTATTGCTCTCTATCTTCACGGAAAGCGAAGAAACAAATCATTCGAATAAACCTGACGAATAACGCCGGTAAATATTTGTTGATTGTAAAAATTCTGCCTTCGTGAAATTTCGCGCAATATTGGCGCATCATGGCTACGTACTTACGTTATTGCGTACTTTATGAGCAATTTTATTTTGTACATATATATACACATATATGTGTATGTATATGTATATGTATGTATGTATGTATGTATGTATGTATGTATGTATGTATGTATGTATGTATGTATGCATATGTAAAACGACGCACAATTCCAAGCCCCGCGAAGTAATATTGAATTATTGATTTTCGTATTAAAAAAGAAAAACGGAAGAAAGTAGAATGTGGTAAAAAATTCTTTTATTATTCGACACAAGTGTCGTTACGTTACTATTAAGCGAGCGTTCTAAATGTTATTGCGCAACCACTTATTTAACCTACGTAATACAATAATATTACAAAATATTAGAATATCTGAAACTTTCATTATAAACGAATTGAATGTTTCTATTAAAAATATCATTCTGCGATATAAAAACAATACTGGATTTAAATGTGATTGGATGAAAATAATAATAAATCCTATCTTGGTTGAAATATAAGATAGCAGTCAATTGTAGTAAATTGTTTTTCAAAAGGTTTGTACACCTATGTACATACGTATCTTATTTTCTATTCTTTTTATGGTTCAATAACAAGCTTTATTTTTAATTAAGTAATGATTTATGTTTAAGCGAGTATATGATTCTTTGAAATAATTTTTCTATACTATTTACTCGAGCAAATTAGATAAAAATCAAATTAAAATAAATGATCTTCTCGCTTTGATATGATATTTATAATGCAGTTTGTATGAAAGATCAGCTGATTTATTGAATTTAAAATAAACTTTATGAAAAGAATCAAATACGCAGAATCAAATATTAGTCGGTTATTCGCGTACCTTTCGGATAAGATAAAGTTATCTTTTAATATTTCGGTATCAATGGAAAATCCTATTTTTTTAATGCAATTTAATTTGCGAGTGAATTTATTAATGAACGAAAGTAAATGAGAAACAAATTCGCATTAGAAACAAATTCATCGAGTTACATTAGAGATCCACAAACTTGCACAGTAAAAGACGTTATCCGTCAAGATTTATCAAATTTTCTTACAGTTTGTTGCCGTTAATTTTTAATATGGAAATCATACTAGAAAAAACAAACGTTTCCTTTTTCATTCGGTTTTCAAATTATCATTACAATTTGCCTCATATCTATCTCATTGACATTTGCTCTAACTCTACATTGTTAAATAAATAAAGCAATTTAGCGAACGTATTGCTTCACGCATGGATATCGCGGATCTTGCTTATGCATTTTCCAGGCACGTTGATAAACCGAAGAAATTGCTCATTGAGAATTTTTTCTCAAAGATAAGGAAGTTATGCCACTTGAAGACTTGTTATGGGACTTCATAAAACTCTCTTGTCCAAAGTTTGCAATGCCCATGCTTGTACAGTAGATACATCTCCTAGATTTATAACGAGATCATTATAACATCCTTGTTAAATAAGATTTGAGCATTGATATAAACATTCAAATAAATTTATAAATTACTTTATTAATATTTAAGAGAAATTTCTTGGAAAATTATCTTTATTTAAATTTATATAACAATTTTAAAATAAGTTCTGTTCCAGATATTACTCAATTAATAAAATGCTTTCATAAGTATTTCACGACATTAATTATTTGAATATCAATCAATGGTATCTCAAAGAATAAATATTAACTATTTGTACGAATAGATTGTTCTTGTTCAAACGGTTAATAAATCATTTACAAAGTCAAATTCTGTCATATTATATTTATGTCATAACGCGAAGTAAATGTTTTTAAGTGCTGAAGAAACTTGACTGTATTTGACAGGAATACTCGATATTTATTTAACGATTAGAGAATATTTAAAACAAAGCATCCAAATATAAATGTTTGTAATAAAAATAAGTTTAGTAATGATAATGTAACAATGCTTGGTCTAAGTAATGAAATCTACAAGTCGTTTACATACAAAAGAAATGGGCCCCTCATAGATTTACATTAGTTTTCCTCTTCAACCGTTATTTGTGACTTAATCAATACAAGCAATAATCAAAGCACTTCAGTTTCTAAATATCAATTTTATTTCACTTATTTAACTTCTTTCCTTATGTGTTTTCTAATAGCGATAACATCATTCGATCTCAATTTGTAAAATAAGGATATTTATGAAAAATTTGAATCCTTAAATAAAAATTGAAGACAGCGAGCGCGTTTACCTCTCCGCTTTAAAAGAAATTAATTTTTACGTGACGATTGCGGCACGACTAGCATAAAAAAAGGTAAAGGATGATCGCGATAAAGGAAGTTAAACAGCTGCCTTATAATACGCATTTTGTGGCTTGAAATTACATTTATCGCATTCGTCGAATTTCCCGCCGCTAATGGCACCACCACCAATCTGCTACGGAACAAATGTTAACGTAACGTTAAATACTGGCGGTAATAGGTACACGGAAATTGACGAGTTAGTGACAGGATTCCCGAAGGTAGGCTTTTTCGTTGCACGTGTTCTTCGAAGCGACGCACGTTTTCAACGAGAATCGATGCATTCGAACAAATTCGAAATGTATTTTCTAAAGTCTGGTATCATTTTCGTACCAATTACTTGATTTATCACCAGGTAACGCGGATGACATGGCTTGGCTTTTAATTACAATTGCGTATGAGGATTTTCTAAAAAATTTACCAGATTATTTACGGCGGTGTACTCGTGTTTAGGATGAAACCGAGATAAGTTAGGCTAAAAATATTCATTATTCTCTGACTTGAAAGGAGTTTGATAAAGTGAAAAAATACGAACAGGAATGATAACGTATAATGGCTACTACGAGCGATAATTAAATCTTCGGATACGTTTGGAAAAATAAATTTACAGCAATAACTTGTGCTATTAGATAAATAATAATAAGGATTGCAAGTTTTACCGTATATTGCGAGTAGCGTAGAATTTTGTAAGCGTTACTGTAGATGTACATCGAGGTGAGTATATAGCACTATAGTTAGTTCGGCTACGAAGATATAGAGAGAATAGCTTTTTCCGAATGTGCACAACTTAAGGATATACTCAATTTGCATTCATAAATTGGTGAAAACGTATTAATCGTTCGAAACCATGAGGGGTTTGCTAAAATGATTGTTTTGAAAAATATCATAATATAATGTACTGCGTAAATGACGGTAAAGATACAGAAATTCACTTTTCCACCGTTGCCACATTCCTCGTCACTCTTTCGCGCAGGTCAGAAATTTTCAAACGAATCTTTAACACATTACATTTCAATAAGTATTTTCATATTAACAATTTTCTTACACTGGCATAATTTTGGTGGAATTGGGAGAAGAAGATACAAGGACAGTGGCTGATTTGGAAATAATTATCGACTAGCGCTATATCCTTATTACGTAACCTAGATTATGCTGTCTTACGTGGTAAATCGTTTTATCGCTTAAAAATGTAAGATTTTTAATCGAACAAAAACATCAAACGCGAGACGGACAACTTTTCCTTTCTTGAAAAAAAAAACTGCAATTTTAAGACGACTTGGGATTAGGGCACGACTAATCTAGAAGAGTGCAAGATATTTCGTCATAAAATTTAAATAACTACAGCATTTAAATCGAATAAAAGAATCAGTGTCGAATTTCACAGGATCAGTGGCTCGAATAATTCTTCGCAACGTATTCTTTCGATGTGCGGTTAATTTCGCGCCATGTGATTGGGAGACGTCGCATCGTTCACCGATACGTTCAGAGAAAGCGGATGTATTCGCGCGATGCGTCACGCACAGACACACAGGCGTACACAGGCGCACACAGGCGCACGCGAGCGCGTATTATGTAATATGCTCATATTCGTATTTAGTTCGTTGCAAATTATTCGATTGAAAAAACTTTCAATTCGAGAAATAAATGGATCGAATACGCGATTAATAGGTTGCTACGAATACATTAGCTTAATAATGACGAGAAAGTGTCATTAGACCGACCGATGATTTCGAGTAAAAGTACAAAGTCAGATTTGTCCAGTTGTGTTTTCGTCCAATCCTACCAAAATTCGTCCTTAGTTTTCGGAAAAACTGCGTGCGCGTATAGGCGAAACGTACGTAACTTGTGCAACGGAAAAAATAGGTTAAGATAGGCGTGTATCGTCTTTGATCATTTGGCAGCTCGACTGAAAGAGCTGCGAGAATCTGGACAACGGCGTTCGACTCGAAATAAACCTCGAAATAAAACTCGAAAAAGAGCCGAAAATAAAGGCGGAAAGCAGCAGCAGCAGCGTTTATTAATTAACAAGGCAAGTTGGACAGGCCGGTAATCGCGAGCCGCTACGACAACCGGACGAGCATTAACGCGTAAAAGAATAATCGACGAGGCCGGGAAATTCCAGAGTGGGACTGCCTCGTACATCCCCCGTTTGAAAATCGAAGGCAAGAAGCTCGACGACATCCGGCAACGGCGCGACTAGGCACGAGTGGCCGATGGCGGTCGGCGGCGCACCAGACATCAACCAGCGAACCAGCCGTCGCCGCTCCCCACCACAGCCGGTCGAAAATCGCGCGAGTGCGGCCTCGCGGACCTCGTGGTGAAGCTCGAGCCTCCTTTCCTCAGACACTGGGGATCCGACTCGGCCATATTGGAATCAATTGGATGTCTCTGTTACACAAGGGCTCAAGAGTAGCCAGGAAAATAACGTCCGATCCTCGATTAAGGGAGGACACATCGCCGCCGATCGAACCGGAATCATGGAGAACACGTATAGCATAACTGTAACAAACAAGTTCTCGCTCGCCCTCGACGAGGACGAGGATCCGCTCGAGATTCTGAAGCTGCGCGAGCAAGAGAAGGAGGCTAAGAAGAAGGAGAGGCTCAACGAGAAGGAGAACAAGAGCAAGCAGCAGCAGCAGCAGGAGTCGAATCAGGCCCAGCACAAGTCAAGCCAGCCGCAGGCCCCCAAGCAAAAGCCGAGGTTGAACAAGGAAAATCAGCAGCAGCCGCCGAGGAATCAGGACGCCAAGAAGGATCAAGGTTAGTCGAGTCGCGCTGCGCGGGCGCGCGCGCGCGCGCTACCTCCTCGTCCCCTCCCACGCTTTTTCTTCCCCCTTGTATGTTCAATAGTCACGGCCCTCGGCCTCATGTTCGCGCATCATGTCGACAAAAATTTCTTACATGACGTGTGCGCGAGCCTCCCCCTGCCCATTATTTTTCCGCCACGTATCGCGAGCATCGCAGGCCTCGATCACGCGGCTCGGTCCTGGGCACCGGGTGCTACACCCGTGGTCCGTCCGTCCGTCCGTCCGTCCGTTCGTTCGTTCGTTCGTTCGTTCGTTCGTTCGTTCGTTCGTTCGTTTGTTCGTTCTCTTGCGCTCGCTCGAACTCCGCAGCGGGGAGAACGTGCGCGCGCTCGCGCGCATCCACGAGGCCTTCGAAAGCCGGCTCGAGAGACGCACGATTCGCCTCGCGAGCGGATAACGAGGACGAGGACGGGACCCTCCTCGTCGCCTTGCTCGAGCATATTTTTCTATGCACCCACGGCTCGGGGGAGGAAAGTCGCAAAAGGAAAGCGACCCGAGATACGTGAGCGTGTTTTCGGCTCGCTTAACTTTATCCACATGCGCTATTCGCTCTCGCCGAGAGCGAGAAAGAGAGAAACAGGAAGAGCGATCGCGCGCGTGTGCGCTTAACAACATGTCCGCTGGAGAGAGATCCGGAGTGGATAAAAATATAACGTGGATCACGCGAGATAATTATCGATGGAAAATTAATGAAATGGGATACATTTTTTCGTTCATTAGCGTTCATGTCTGATAGCGGAGATACGAGGTGCTGATGTTATTTTTGGACTTGCTCCACTATTATCCACTCTCAAATCGTCTTAATTCGTTTTTTGCAATTTGCCTGCTGTTGGACTCTTATAACGTAGGCAAGACTGTGCTCTCTGTATTCTAGCGAGTGACGTTAATGTACATGGGATGCTTTTTTCATTTTAGGAGAGAAGAAACCTGCTCAACAAAGGTACGGAGGCGAGCGCAATGTGAAATTCTCCACTGAATCACGAGAAGAACATAATAACAGGCGTAATCGAGAAGATGGTGAGCGACCACCTCGTATTCAGAATGATTTTAGACGAGGACCACCCGGGTAAGTTTACTCGCAGTTATTCGTTCTTTCAAAGTATCCTCTTGACCTAATAGACAAATTCCATTACTGGAACGATGTCCATACTGGTTTCTAAGCTTTTAAAGTAGTTCGGTATACCAAAGTATATTGAACTACTTTGACGAATATAGTAACTGAAAGAGAAACCTTAGCAACCAGTATCGTATACTTTTTTCTAAGTCGTGAATTACATTAAATTTAACTTAACCTTTTTATTTTAATGAGTATTTGAAACTCGTATAATTCTTATGAATATTAAAGTTTGTCCTTATTTATTACATTAATGGTAGCTAGTACGGCAAAGTAAAGGAAACGAACAAAGGTTAGAAAATTACGTAAAGGTTTCATTGATTTGCACAAATATTCATTCCATTTTGAAATATTCGGCATTTCAAGAATTGCAAAGACTTACCTCAAACGCATATTTTAATTTAAATTTTCTCCAATTAAAAATAAAAATTTCACATATACCTTTATTTATTCACCATTTATTAGAGTGAAAATCAAGTAGTAAACGTATTATTTTTCATTAATATCGCATTCTTTTCCCAACTGCAAACTGTAAATACAATACCAGCATGTGAACAAATATTTATTCAAATTAATTACTCCGTATTTTTCCTGTACCAAAAAATGAAATATAATCATGTTATTAATAAAGAGAAGCATATACTTTCAAATTAAAATTTACGTTACATAATTCCCGAATAGTAAAAGAGGTTATCAATTTAACGAATACGATACATTAAATAATGCTTATTATATCTTACATTTAACTGCAAGAAAGATTAATTTATAACCTTACTGTTCCAAAATACTTGTAAAAAAACAGGCGAAAATGTTTTGCATATGATTTTTACATCAATGATAAAAGCAGTTAATATTGGCATTAATACATTTTACAAAGTTTTAATTTTTATACATATTTTACATGTAGTTTTAATTCATCCTGGCATAAAAATATAAATTTGACGTCGCCTTGTACCACACATTTGTACAAATAACATTACGACACTAAGCAAAGGTTTAAAAGCGATTAAAAACTTCTCAACTATTGAAAACTTGATCGCTTGTGTGTAAATTCCATTTTTAGGTTATATAGTCGGACACAAGCCTTATTGGATTGTATGACTATTCGTATAATTCGAATTCCGAGTTGTTGGATCGTTAACAATATTTGTAATGTGCAAATGACATGTCATAATAATCGTTTTATAATGAAAATTTTGTTACAGCGATGGGCGAGAGCCTCGAGAACCACGCGAACCGCGTGAGCCACGCGAGCCTCGCGAGCCTCGAGAACCACGCGAACCGCGAGAGCCTCGAGAGCAGCGCGAGCCTCGCGAGTATCGGAACTCGGGTGATCGCCCTGATTTCGGCGATCGGCGCTTAGGACGTGGAGGAGGTGGCGGTGGCGGCGGTGGTCGGGGTATGGGTCGCGGTGGCAGAGGCGGCTACCGTGGTGGAAGAGGTGGTTTTGACAATCGCGGCAAGCGCGAATTCGATCGTCAATCTGGATCAGAGAAGACGTACGTATATAAGCTCTATTCAACTTTTCGTATTTGTTTGAGAACTTACTCTGGTACTTATCAAGTTTCTAACTTTCATTGGACTTGCTCGAGTGTACATTTTTTATAGCTGTATGTGAAATACTTTTGTTTCTGCCAAAACCGTCCCACAGTTATCTTAAATTTACTTTTACGTTTTGCAATTTCCTTAAATTGGCAAAGCTGTAGCAGCTTTAAGGTGGTTGCACTATGGCAACGGTAGAGGTTTTATAATTTTGCACAAATTCAATTGTCTCGGATAATAATAGTGTACCGTAATGATAAAATGTAATCTAACAATTGTACAGAATTAATATCCAACAGTCTCGTGCTAACATTACGTTATTATCATTGTTATAAAAAAATGTACAGACAAATTTACCATAACGTTAGATAATTATCGGACTGAAGAAAACGTCTTTTAACAAATTGTTTAATGGTGAATGAGAAAACTGTTATAGTAACACGGTTAGATTGATATCTGTGGAACTGATTGTCTATTGTATTTCCTTTTTTTTTTTTTTGCATACATAAAAAAAGGCAACCAAGGTAAGGATTTTGCCCGTACTTGAATTATACATGCATGTTTTCATGGTTTTATGTTTTTTTCCATACAAGTTATTCATTATTAGCACATCGTTATTGTTCTTTTGTTGTCCCATACTTCTCTTGAAGCAAGAAGCATATAGTATTTTTTTTTAAACTCAAGTGTATGAGATTGCATTAGTCAGTTTTGTACATTACAGTTAATAATGTAAGCAGGTATGGTTACAGCGGAGTAAAATCAATTGACAAGAAGGATGGCGCTGGCAGCCATAACTGGGGAACGCACATTGACGAAATAGAGTAAGAAAGCTTTGCTTTATTTCTTTTTATGTATACTTTTTCATCACTATTGCGAACAAAATTATAGATTGGAAATGAAAATTCTTCCAGCGATGTTAGAATGTTAGAATGAAAAAACTGTGTTTGCTCTCGTTATTAAACAATTATAAAATTTAGGCCTAAAATTGTTCACCGAAACGGACTAGAATCTTATTGCCTTCGTTCATGCATTTTCTACGTTCATTGAGCATATTTTTTTACTCAGTATTACGATCACGTTTCATGCTAATTTTTAGAAGTAATATCATAGATATGCTTTTACTAGTTGCTTAAAAGAAAAAAGTAACAATAATGTATGTTTTTATGCTATAAGTTATAATTTTATTTTTACGTTGTTAAACTAGTAGGAAAATTTTCTGATCTACTAATTTGAGAAACGTGTTTTATTTTTCTTTTCGTTACATTTACTAATTGTTTGCTGTACTTATTTGTTTGTTAAAATAAATAAATAAGTAAATAAATAAATAAATAAATAAATAAATACTTACGTACTTACAGTAAGTTCGCATTGACTTTTCAATTAAGCGTCGTGCGATGAAAATTGCCGTTCAAACAACCTTTAGTTCAAAATTCTTAATCGATTTTGTACATTTAAATATTGTCCAATATTTAGCAATTTTAATTCCTTCTAATGGAATAACATTAAAGTTAAATTTGAAATTTTATCTCTGAACGTTTTTTTCTTTTATCTTTTTAATTTCCTTCAAATTACAATTGAAAATTACTTGTACGCAAACTTTTTCCAGCAGCGTTTAAAGTTTAAAAAGTGTTTTAGGCAACAAAAAAAAAAAAAAAAAAAAAAAAAAAAAAAAAAAAAAAAAAAAAAAAAAAAAAAGCCTCTGTAACTTTGAGGATGGAATTTCGTCGATATTTAAATTAAAAACATTTATATAATAGAATGAAAAAACTTTGAAAAAACTCGCGAAGAAACACTTGCGGTTTTCTTCGAAAGTAACGAACTAGAATAGTGACAAAAATAAGTACATAGAACGCAGTTCGTGTGTATTGCGGCAGCGGTATTATTATAAAAGCTGAAGCCTTAACTAGTGGGGGAACTGGGATAATTTTCTTGAAGCCATTTTTCCTAATAGTTGTCGACTAATGCTAAACTTAATGGCCTACAACTAGTATTCACGATGCTTTTGTAATTATAATTTTTCTTAACAATATACCATTTTGAAAGAAAGAAAAAAAAAGAAAGAAAATTTTTTTTCCCTTTACGTGTGCAATTAAAATAGATCGTCTTATTAAACATTTAGCGTAAAGAAGACTTGTAAATAGTGCAAAGTGTTAAAGTGTTTTGCATTGCATTAAGTCCATACTTAGTGGAATTAACGAAGGGAAAAGTAGACGTATATCCAATAGCGTGTGTGATAAACACGTCGTGTAAGATTAAGAGAGTCACGTTAAGTCACCAAGAGTTGGTATAAATGCTGAAAACGACATTATTACAAGACGTACGAACAAGTGAACATGCTGCTCGACTATACTTGCAGGGAGGGCCTCAACCAATCGGACGACTGGGCCGCTGAAAAGATCGAGGTGGACGGCTCGGCAAACCCCAACGATAGCAAGGATAGCGCGGGTAGCGGCACCGCCGGCGGTGAAGGGACCGAGGGCGTACCCGCGGAGGACAAGCCTGCCGAGGAGGAGGTCCGCGAGCTTACCCTCGACGAGTGGAAGGCGCAGCGCCAGAATCGCGCCAAGCCCCAGTACAATTTGCGCAAGGCCGGAGAGGGCGAGGATCTCTCGCGCTGGAAGAAGATGTACGCGCTGGAGCGCAAGAAGGAGGGCGCCGACGAAGAGGAGGAGGAGGAGGAGGAGTACGACGCGACCGAATATCCGCAGCGCGTCGGACGCCAGAAGCACGTCCTCGACATCGAGATCCAGTTCAGTGATTCGAGACGCAACGTCGGCGGTAGGGGCGGCAGGGGTGGTCGTGGCGCACGGGGAGATCGCGCCAACGGACGCGGATACGGCAATCGTGGACCGCCACGTGGCGGTGGCTCCGATGCTCCTGGAGAAGTTCGCGCTGTAAGTACACTGCTTGTGCTTAATCGTGAGTTTTTTGTTTGTCAGCTTTATTCTCTTTCTCGAACTCTCATTTTATCGAATTATCGAATTCTCATTAATTCCTCTTATCGTTTTATAGCCAAAAGACACAGTGGGTTCTCGCTCTGTCTGTGACCATTACATTGATAATGAAATACTTGAGACAAAAAAACAAACAAACAAACAAACAAATAAATAAATAAACGAATAAGTGAATAAGTGAATAAAAATAGACTCGAACCCTGGAAATGTAGAATTTTATCAAAAGTATTCATAGAATGCAACGAATCTTGGGCGTATTGTTGTCGCAAAATTTAAGCGTTGTTTTTAACAAGTTGACACTAGCGATTAAGCTTCTGTTAAAGTAATTGTTGTTGACAGTATACTTTTGAGCGATAAGATTTGCCACATAATACTAATTAAGTACTCAAGTATTACATTTCATCTGTTTGTAATTTTTTCTTTATTTTACATACTGAGCATCCTCTTTTGGCAATTATTCCAATCGTTATTTAAAATCGAACTTAACGTTCAAAGATGGTCGCGATAGAAATAATAATAATAATAAAAAAAAAAAAAAAAAATCAAACAAATTGAATGTTAACATTTTTCGAAATTGACAAATAGTAAAAATGCGGACTGTAATAATGACAGTTCCAGAATGTAATCGCGAATCTTGTTCTTTGTAGATATTCGACGGATAATGCTAAAATAATGGATTGTTTTTTTTTTCCCTTTTTTCAGGCTCCGGCTGAACAAAAGCCAACGCGTGAACGTCAAAATGCTCCCAAGGTCGATGACGAGCACGATTTTCCCTCGTTGGGTTAAGAGGTCGATTGCGGTGATTCAACAACCCAAAACATACACCACCGCTGTTTAATCAAAAAATGAAAAATGAAAAAAATACCACTGTTCCAACCACAATCGACACTTCGCTTCTTCGATTACCACTAATATTGCTATAGTTGCTGCTATCGCTACTCCCGTTGCTGCTGCTATTAGCGGTTTCGTTTTCATAACATCATTGTTAAGGCATTAATACAGTAACACGAGACATCAAGATTCATAAAAACATACATTCATTTAAAAAAAGAAAAAGAAAGAAACACAAGATAAACACCTACTTTGCAGTTACAAATAAACTCGCAAATGAAAGTTACGTACGTATTCAGTTAAGAATAGGGAGAGAAAATCGAAAATAATTAATCTCTTGACTGCTTCAGCTTCTTGAACAAAGGAAAGTTTGTTTATAACAATTGATTAGTGTTTAACGATACGTAAAAAGCAGATCAAGAGATATCGTGTCGCCTTTTTGATTATAATTTTTGTCAGTACGCGATTTATATCGATGGACGGTCTAGACTAGAGGAGACCAATTAAATGACACTGCATTGACGATTTGTTTGCATTACCGACGCCGTGTGCAGTAAAATACTTTTTCCTCTAGGTGATAAATTTTTAAAACCTTTGTTTTATAATTTTTATACGGTACATTTTACGCTCACGTGATGTGGGCAAAGATGCATAATAAACGAAAAGAGAATGATTGAAATAAATGGGTTGAATGGGAGTGGAGACAGAGTAAGAACGCAAAGGAGAGACTTGTGAAGACATTTATTGAATCCTTGGCTCCTGTTCATATTGTAATTAAAAAAAAAAAAAATACTAAAGGTCGACAAAAACGTTTTAATTTTGTACGATGGTTTTGTCGTATTGCGAGTAACTTTGCGATGTATTATTTTCTCTGTCATAGTAAATAAAAAAGAGTTCGCGTTGCCGATAGTTCAATCTTGTCAATGCTTTTTTAGTCAACGATGCGAGCTCTGGATCTCGAAAAAAGACAAAGAAAATACACTACCCAGTGAGAGAGAGGTCGAGGTAATTTACAGTAACGAGAAAAAAGTGATACACAAGAAAAAATATACTTAAGTTCAAAACCACCATTGATTACAATATGTTGTACTTGCATCGATCAATTGTCATATACATATTTCAAAGTATCGAAACGCCCTATATTAGTAACTCACGACGTTTGTTATACTATTACTTTAAAAGTAAAGAAGAAAAAAAAAATAGCTAAAAAGTTTTAAAAACTCTTAATGCAAACCCCAGTCTCCTTCACCGAGATGGATAATGTTACGATATATTTGAAGATTAAATAAATGTGTAAATAACGTAATATTTTCAAGAAATAACTCGTGACAAAAACTATGCTAGATACGTTAAAAGTTAAAAAAACAAAAAAGGTTTTTCAAGTCTGAAAGAAAGTTTGTTGTATAATTTGTGATTCTTATATTTGCCATATTTAATGTGCAGTTCGCGGATTTTCTCGTCCTTTTCTTCTCGAAAAGCAAAAGAAAAAGAAAAGGAAGAGCGTAGAAGTAGCTGTACGTACCTGAAAAGTATCGATATATGCGATAAAGATACAAATCGTATTAAAAAAATTAACAAAAGCAAAGACTATGCGCTCATTTAATGAATTCTTCGTGGCAAGAAATATCGATTTGAGTCGGATCAGAAAGAACTTTGAGAAATAGTAAGCGGTTATTCGAATGTAACGACGATTATTTTATACAAAGTACCCTTGAAATAAAGAGGAAATGAAGGAAAAAAATACAAGTGAGAGAGAATTATCAGCTGAGGACAATCGAACATGCATGGCACGTTCCCCGCTCGGCGCGATTTCCCTCTGCTATTTTCGTTTTCTCGTTTCCTGAGGAAGTGATCGAGACAACATTTTTACTTCTTCATTTCTCACCTTTCTTTGTTAAACTTTGCTTATTCGTTTTTTTTTTTTTTTTCCCCCCTCAAATGACTGCGAAAAAGCTCGCGTCGGAATTTCGTACGAAATTCTTTGCATTTCTGGTGCACGCCTAAGAGCGAAAAAGGAAGAAACGAGGCTTCATTTTTTTCAGTTTTTAGGTTCCATTATAAGAATCTATGTATTTATAAAATCGATTTTTTGTACTCGACTTACCATCTATTTACAACTTTGAATTGTCCTGCAATTGAGAATTTAAATAATTTAAGTAATGCATTTTAGATTACTTGTAGCATGTACACGTTTCAAATATTTTTTAATAATATACCATTATCGTTTCTTAATTCTCGAAATTTCAAATGTTGTTTTTAAAATGTTTAATTATTATTCATTACATTTTTTTCTTTTTTGTTAAATAATTCATTAGAAAATAAAAACGATATTTACGTAAAGTCAAATTAACGTAATTTTACAAGTTTATTATAATGTGCTTAAAATCAATTATTCATTTTATTTATTTATTTACACATCAAGCCTTAGTAAATAATTTTGTTATGTTTATTGCAAAGCAGAAAAAAGTATCTGTAATTTTAGTTGTTAGAAAATTTAGGTATACTTTGAAATCTGAAACATTAAATTTTTTCCTATTGAATTAATGGTTTTTCGCTAATTTATGAGAACCTTCATTAATCACTTATTTCAATTTCATTTTAAAGATAGAATAGTGCGCTATTTTTGTAATTATTTATGCCAGCTCGGAGGATTTCTATCCCTAATGATTAAAACCTTGCACTATAAAAAATATTATTTTAATTGTTCTCAAATAACGTCTATGTAAGGTACGGTACTACTATTTAAAAAGGTACATGCATTTTTTATTTTGAAGATTGAGTCTTAAAATTGATGATGTAATAATGTGATGTGATCATAAAAAAATAGAGTCGATTGAACATTACACATTTTAGATAATAGTACTTAATTGTATATATTTCAAATTCTAGGGTAGGTTGCTGATCTTATTATAAACGAAAAAAGTAATAATTGTACAATTTAAGACTTTGCCATAGAATTATTGAAATGGAATATTTTTCATTCTTAGCAGATTTGAAGAATGTATATTAATAAAAAGAAAAAGCTACATATATCACAGGTTGTGAAAATTCTAAACACGCCCCCTACAATGAAAAGAAATTTCAAGCCTAATCTCGCGAAATATACGCAAATAAATTTAAACATACAACTCGACGACATACCCTATTTTAATCGAGTCTACAAAATGACGTTTTCAACTTCGATGTTTTAAGAAAGGGTACAGAAAATAAAGTTGCACGAAAGTTTTTCAATTAGTTTTCCAATCATTGCTGCTGCATAATTAAGTTGTGAATATCATTTTAAAATATTTTAAAGAAGATAAAAATAAGAGAAAATTCCTATAAAGAGAAACGTAAAAGCTAGCATACAATTGGCGTACTTTACAAATATATATGTAAAATTAATTTGAACGTGCATGCGTGCGTGCATACGTAACACGCATACAAATGCACTTAGAAATTATTTTTTTCGCTACGTAGGAGAAAAAAAAATATAAACGATCTTTCTTATCCCGGCTATAGAAGAATACGAGGTATTCATTTATTGATTTAATCTCTAAAAATTGAAGAAGAAGAAAAAATTGTAATTAAATGTGTAAAAATAAGCGAACTTTACAGCCAATTCAACTTTTTAAGGTATTCATATGCTTTAAATTTATATGAAGGTACAGCATTATACAAGCATGGTAAATAGTTTGACGTTCCATTCAATTAAAAGTTTTAACGATTCACTAAAATCTAAGAAATATCCTAAGTAATACTCGAGAATCAATTTTTCTTTACTTGTACAATAAATTGTATGTCTTCCAAATGATGTATAAAACTTTAACTGAAGAAGTAATTAAAGTAATAATCATTTTAAACGGGTTTGTATTTATTGATATTATAGTAATTATTATTTGATTTTAAATTTTGACGAATTAAACTTTTTTTCTTTTAGATGTGCGTTTTTAAATTCAATATCACTCGAAGATATCCGTGAAGAAAGAAAAATGCTGAAACATAATATCGGAATAATAAAGGATGAGAGGATTTTTACATATTTCTTTTTAAAGCAACTCGTGCTTGAGATTATCAATTTAGATAAAATGTAGTTTTTGACTAATATTTTATTTTTAAGCGTATGAAATTCTTTTTCCAAGCCTTTTGGGAAGAAACCTACTCCGACCATCTGATCAGTGCAAATATACCAAAGGTATACCAAATCCGATATTAATGATCGAATTACATTTTAAATAGCGTATAACTATCATCTTATGATTATGAATACGTAATTTATGTATATTATATCGACTTCCTTCGTTAAAACCGTTAAAATCACGTCCCATAAATTTTTAAACGCAAATTTTAATTTAATACGAAGATCGTTTGATAAACGTGATCATTTATTTCAGTAATTTATTGCGATATCGGCCGAAGGTATACTTTTAGTGAAATTAGATAGAGTTTTTTTTTTTAAATATCGC
Organism: Wiebesia pumilae; assembly: GCA_018907045.1. Classification (NCBI taxonomy): domain Eukaryota; kingdom Metazoa; phylum Arthropoda; class Insecta; order Hymenoptera; family Agaonidae; genus Wiebesia; species Wiebesia pumilae. The sequence continues at coordinate 3,286,125 of JACCHZ010000113.1, read as the reverse complement.
TTCCTTTCCTGAAATCTTATACGGTAACTCGTAATTTAATAATTAGCGATGCTCGCTCTAGTCGTTAGTAGAGCGGGGGGTGGGGGACGATGGAAATAAATACAAATATAATTAAGTGACATTTGGTTGCTTCGCGATCGACCGAGAATTACTTCGGTTCACACAGACTACAATGCCCCGCTCTGCAAAGTCACGCTAAAAAAGGTAAAAATAAAAGTGTGTAGCAAAATATGCTAACGCGCGTGCATAATTGCCAGTTTGTCAAGCTGGGAAAGTAGTGCATTATGATTCATGCGACACTGTTTGGTATATTTTTACATACTGTGAAACGGTTTAACGAACGCGACAACAAGCAAGTCAAAATGACCGAATTATATTTCAATGTGATCCTGCGCGTAAAGCAATCGATTTTACGCAACTTTATCGTAGCAATTTCTCCCGTTAAATTGAATATTCTGCGTTCGATGCGAGGAACACGATCTATAAAAAAAAAAAAAAGAATACGCGCCCCAACGGCACAAAGCTCCTGCCTCCTGAGGAAAATTGTTGGAATTCTCGTTCCTTAAACATATTTAAAAGTAAAAAGCAAAAAGCAATTAACGGTCGGAGTTGATTGGCGCACGGCGGGCTATAAAAGGAAGGATATATACATCAATTAACACTCGTTAGCGTGGCTCCCAAGTCGTGCGTACGGTGTACGCCCGGATTCTTCCCCTCGGCTTTTCCACAGTTCATTACACGCGCGAATTCTCGATGTTGCGAGGGAGAGAAGGATGAACGCCGACGAGGACGACGCACGTGCTGTTTGTGCGCCACGGGAGCGCCCACGGGAAAATCAGTTTTACGCGGAGGGTTGAGAGAGAGAGAGAGAGAGAGAGAGAGAGAGCGAGAGCGAGAGCGAGGGAACAAGAGGCGAAGGTGCGAGGTCATTCTTGCGAAATTGCTACTCCATGACCGTCAGCACCTTGTCAATCCTGAAAGTACGAGGTGCAGCTTCCAGGTACCGCTGACAAGCCTTCGGAGATTTACCCGTAATGACGTCTCAGCGGCTGAAGGCGATCGTAAGCACGTTCGACGTGTGAGAGCACACGTTTCACGAGCACAGTTTTCATTGTCCACGGAGTGTTGCCATTTCCAAGCCTCGCTGTCGTCGTCGTCGTCGTCATTATTATTGTCGTTGGTAACCTTGTGGCCTACCCTTGGACCGAGATCAAACTTTGGCCCGTTTCAACGTTTGCGCACAACGCCATGAAAAATCATAGGTTTTGTGATTTTTATGCCTAGTAAACGCCTTATTTCTAGCTCCCGCGAGTAAAATAATGATATGAATTATTCATCGTGTCGTCGTCGTCGTCGTCGTCGTCATCATCATCATTATGATTATAATTTAAGTGACGCTAGGAAGTTGGGAATTGATTACCTCGTTAACGCAGGAACGCCGTGCTTCCCTATTTCGCGGAAAATCCATCCAAGATAGTTGCTCGTATCCTACTTCTCTTAAGCCCGCAATTTATATTATCTTGCCATCTTCGTCTTACCTTAGTCGAGCCTTTTTTACATTTTGATTTTCCTACCGGAGCCCTACCAGCTGATTCTTTCCTTCCCACTCTGAATGCGCGTCAATCTTAATTTACGTAATTTAATTACCTTTACAATATTATCCGAAGTTATGGAGCTCCTATATTTCATTATTATATAATTTCCTGCGTTCCCCGCTATTTTCGTCCTCTTTTCGTCTCAACTTGTTTCGAGCACTTTATTTTTTAATCACTCGCATTAAGAAACGCATGAGATCGTACGTTTATCAATGTATAAATACAATCTTGTGCGTCGAGAGAAATATTTCAAAGTTTCCTTTATCTCGCGATATCTGAATAAATACGCTTTCATTCCTGCGATCGTATAAGCTGCATAAGCTCCCCAGCGGCCCGCGGATAAGGATTCAAAAAATCTTCATTTTACAATTTTCTAATCGAGATAAAAGATAAAGTTCCATTAACTCGACGAGAAAAAATTTTTCATTGCCGCGATTGGAAATTCATTATGCTTGGAAAGTAAAAGTATTGAAAGTGGATTCAGAATCTCCTCACCTCTAATAATCATTTCGAAAGTACAATCTATTCATTACTGTTCGCACTTGTAAGCGTTAAATTAGAACTCGTTTCTTCGAGTGTTTAATAAACTTCTTTGTGTTTTCGAATTTCCAAAGAGGACGTTCGTCCTAACGCTTAAGTGAATACGTCGTTATTAGAAAATCGCGAAGGTTCTTACGTAAGAAAATTAATGCGGCCGAGGAAAATCCAAAATAATAGGTACAATATCGGGATTACGGCTATTTTTCAGAGGATTAAAAACAAGGCTTTAAGCTTACATCGCATTATGTTAAAACGTTACAAATGACTTTTTTCATTAATTCGTTCGATTTAAATAACTTATTTAATCGTTCTTTTTATTTCTGATATAAACCTAGGTTAAAGCCCGTATAATTAGTTTGTAAATAGAACGTACCTTATTCTTCAAACTAATTTAAACGCCTTTCACTCTTTACCGTCGGCCAAATAAATTTTAAGTTATTAAATGCACCGTAGAAATAATCATTGTTTTTAAAATAACATTCGTATCGAAAATACGTGCCCTGGGAAATAACATTTAGCCAGGGTAGTCGATATTTCATACTACACTTTATCGTATAATTTTAAACGAAACTGTACAGTCGATTTTCAATAATATTATTGTACAAGTAACTCTTACATCGGTGTAAATTAAATAAAAACATCGGAGGCAAACGGTTGCGTATTTACGTTATGAATGTAATTTTATCACTCGAAGTAAAACTATTTGTTTTGTCATGCGGGTGATGATTTCTAACAGAACCAACGAAGTTGATGGCGATTGTCTCTATTTAATCGTCGAAAGGGGAAAGCCGAATTATTTAAAATACAACAAGTCAATTAAAGGCATATACATTGTATCGATTATGCGAATGCCATTGTGATTTTGTTCGTTCGTTAAGGGCGATTATTTTCAAGGGGAAAACGGGAAAATATAGACGAGTGTACAGTATACGAAGGCGTAAACAATTATAGCGAGAATGTATGCGAAGGACGTGTCATTAATAAATTATCTCATTAGCTCGATCGAGTTCGAATAATATCCGCATGAATTAATGTCTTTCTCTCTTTCGCTTTGGCGAAGCAGAAGAAGAAGTGCAGTTCCTAAAAACGTGTACTACAAACGTTAACGCAACATTAAAGCGTACGCATACGTATTTAATCAGGTAACGCCCAGACGCTCACGAAAGCAATTAATTTTTGTTGTCTTACGGGGTTCAAGTCGTTACAAAAGTGTTGTATGCGTTCGGTCGTTAATCGGTTAAGGAGTGGCTTATACACCAAAGTCCCTAACATTCAGGTGATTCTTGGGAGACTTTTAAAATATTCCACTCGATGAATTTTTTAAGCTCTCGAGCTCGTGCGTACATTGTTAAAGAAATCATCGATATTATCGTTCTTTTAATCGGATTAGGTCGTCGAAAATCGCAGCTCCCATTGCCTGCACTTATCGTCATTAATCGCTAACAGGCACATAAAGCTTTGCCGGAGGAAAATGCGAACTCTTTTATTGCGTACGCGAGACAAGCTCGTGAAAAAAAAAGGGCGTTTTAACAAACGTTTGTCGAAACGTGAAGAAATCATACGTAACAAATTCAGTGATCGCGGACGCATATTTTTGGGATAACGTATTTATCCGAGAGGCCATTAGCTTCAAAAAGTACAAGTTCTTCGTGAGAATACGTTGCGGCTTGTCGGACATATTTCGTAAATTCAAAAGTACGCAACTGCAGCGTAAGATCGAAGGAAGGAAGGTTTCGAAAATGTCGTTATTTTAACGAAACGTTAAAATAATAATTTCGCGTACGGAAATAAATAGCGCCTCGGTTCTTGGAAAATACAACAAAATACGAACGCGTATTTATCGTAGTATTATTTTCGAAGCTTTTATGAAATGTAAAATATTCAAAGAGATGAAAATTGCAACTGCCGCTGAAATGAAAGTGCGAGGAGCGGCAAATAAGACCTACTTGTATGAAAAAATATTTTAAAAAACGTTGGCACCTTCATTTATTAATAATACCCAATTATTAAAATGATAATAATTTACTCGTCAAAGCAATTAATGCGTAGATTTGTGGAAGGCAGGGAACGAGTAGTCGTGAGATCGTTCAAAATACTACATTCGAATTGTTTTAAAATGTAACAAAGTTCACGCAATCGAGTCTGCGACCGCGAATATGATAATTAAGCAGAAAGGCGATCGTTATTCCAACCGATCGAAGCAGATCTATAATAAAAGTGATAAGTTTGGAGAAATTTCAGATCAGCGGGTAGACGATTTAACGAGAACAAAAAATATTTACCACAATTGAAAATGACCTTTCAATTTAGTTTACCTTTGGGAACATTTCTATTGGACAGTTGATGATAATGCGTATAAAGCCTCGAGTTCTAGGGTTTAAAGGAGGCCTTTTTCGAAAGACTAGGGCTAAACTATTCTCCAACTTTCCCAAACATCTCCCGTCGAAAGTTAAAACGTTAAATTACGACAACCGCGACGAAGCAACGAAGAATCAAACGTCCAAGCGTTAAAAATAGGGTCTCCGAAGGAAGATATTTCAAGCTTTAAAATCAATTATTCGCTCGCAGATGACAATGGGACCAAATATAAACATTCCTTATAAGAGACTCGCATTCAGCGGAATGGCAGCCTAAAGTGCCACGTGAATTATATATATATATATATATATATATATATATATAGAGGTATATACGCGCGCGCGCGCACGCACACACATGTAGACAGGCGTGTGCATGTGCTGCCTCGGATATTCAGCTTTGCGGCCGAATATCTTTTTCATATTAGCAAGCGGCAGCAATTCTTTCCCCGGATGAATAATAAAAGGTCCGCCGGGCGATGAATAAAATATCGGAGCGTTCATTGCGTAAATAAGCTTCGGAAGCTCGTAAGACGTGGATTTGGTCGGCGTGAAAGGTGGGCAGGACTCGATTTCGACGGGTGGCTCCATGCTAATAAGCGCTCGACGACGCTCGACGACGCTCGACGACGCTCGACGACGCTGTCTCGTGCAGCTCTCGAAAACGTCGAGTCTCCGAAGGGAGGCATTGTTACGACTCGGGCCAAAGAAAGGAACAAGTAAAGTCGTGGCCCGATCGGCGATTGCCCTGCGATTAGGCTTTCGAACGCGTCGATACGTCACGGGGCACTCGAATGGAAATATCCCCTATTCTTCGGCATTCTTCAAACGGGACAACACCTAAGGAGCTCCTTCCGACTCCACTCGCGACATATAAACCGGAACGCAAGCGTGCGCACGTAAAATGAAGAAAGAGAAAGAGAGCGGCCGAGGGTGCGACGGTGGGAGGGAGTTAGCGAGCGAGTAGAAAACAGCTGCGGCTAATGGGAAAACTCCATAAATCAGCGAGGCGCAGCGTAAACTTTCGTCGTGGAGGATGCGAGTGAGGTCCGGGTGTTGTGACCGTCAACCGACTCGCAGCGCGCACACACACGCGCGCGCGCGCGAGTAGGCAAAGAGCAAAGGCAGGGAGTCCTTGCGAGGGAGACGAGTCTGGCTGGTTGGTCGGTGGAACGCGCGCCTCCTATACCTCGCATCGCAGTCCGAGGTGATGGTGGTAGTGATGGTCGTGGCGGTGGTGGCGATGGTGGTGGTGGTGGTGATGGTGGTGGCAGCGGCGACGGCGGCGTTCGCTCCCATCGCCAGCGCCACTGCGCCGCGCTTCGGTCGGAGACGTGTGCCGCCGCCGCCGCCGCCGCCGCCGCCGCGACGAGGAGACCAGTTGACGGACTGCCGGAGTCGGGCGAACGTCCCAGTGCGAGTTTAATGGCGGCGGCGACGAGGTGTCGTCGTGCTGCTGGCCGCTCCTCGTGCCAGCGATAACGAAGCACGTCGCCGATTTTGCCGATCGCTCGGCGAGGACGCGCTCCGCGTCCAATCGCTCTTCGTCCCACGAGCGACGCACGCTCGAGAGCCGCTGCGAAGGAGCGCGCGTGCGAGATAGCCAGATCGCGCGCGCGACAGAGAGAGAGAGAGAGAGCGAGAGCGAGAGCGAGAGAGCAAGAGCGAGTGCGAGAGCGAGACAAGCGCCGTCTCTCTCGCTCTCACTCGCTTGCGCAGTCCGCGGCTGGAGCTCGCGGGGGGAGGTGAGACGCGCCAGGACTGCGAGGCGGAAAGAGGATATGCTGCAGCGGCAGCATCGCCATGCCTCGTGAGGACGACGGCGCTGACGGCGGCGACGAGGACGTTCGTTTCATCATCCGTGCTCATCATCGCTCTTCCCCCACTGGCCATCGAAGAACCCCGAGGTACGTCACGTTCCCTACCTGTGCCGCCGCTCCGCGATACAATGTGTATCCTGCGGGCTGGAGGATACCTCCTCTCTCCTCGTCTCCTCCTCTCTCCTCGTCTCCTCCTCTCCCACGTCCCGTTGGCCGCGCGCTCCTCGTCGCCCAGACGCCCTTTGTTCGGGGGTGGCTGCGTCGTCCCGCGGACACCGGCCACGGGGAAGAGGCGCGCGGGACCCTCGGAGGTCCGCTCCCCGACGACGGGCCCACCTGTCAAAAGGTGCCCGAGGCCCACCCACGCACGCTGCGCGAGGACCTTCTCCTCCTCCCGCGTGTCCGACACCACGGATGCGCTTTTGGCCGTCTTTTCTTTCCTTTATGCGCTGCTCCTGCTCCCGCTGCTCTTTTGCGTCCTTTTTCCTTCCTTTTTCCATGGGATCCGCGGGACGCTGACGGGGGGCCCGGAGGAGGGGACCACGACGACTCAAGGAGAGTGGAAATAACATAATGCGCGAGCGCTCGCTCCCTTTGGAAAATACCGTGCGCGCGTACCTATAATAACGACGAGGCTTTTTCGGCCGCGCTGTTGTCCATTTATTGTCGCTATTTCAATGCATCTCTCCTTGCAGCAGCTCGGCTCCTCTTTCTCTCGGCTTTCTTACCTACTTGCTTTCTTAGCGGGCTTAGCGTCCCGGGTAAACATTGGATGGGCGCGCGCGCGAGCCCTCGCTCGCAAGCACGCACGCACGCACTGGGTGAGCGCGTGCATTCTTTTGCTTTGAATCGCCGGGACCTGGTGGGCAGTTACTTTGAATTTTTGATAACGTGATTCACGATTGTGCTCCTGCTCGCTTTCCTCGCCTCCTGCAGCCAGGAAATTCATTTTGCTGTCCAGCGGTATTTTCCGCCCCCGTTTCTTTCACTTTCTTCTCATCTCTCCCCGTCATTTTATTCTTCGTTTTCCGCGCCTCCCCCCTCGCCAATTTCTTCCCGTCGGAAGGAATTTTATTTTGCATTTTAATGGTCTATGGTTTTCGGGCGGCCTTTCTTTGTTTAAGATTCATTGCGAGCGTAAAAATTCGAAATTTTGATTAACGTATGCAAAAAATTTACATGTAAAATGTTATCTCCGGGAATTTTTCGTCGCGGAATCGCGCTTTCGAGGAGAATCCGCAATCGGACGGTTTTTTTTTTCTTTTATTTTTTTTCTTTTCCGTGTGCTTCGGAACGGTTATCGAAAAATCTGCAAATCAAAATTCACGATTCATGACACTCTCTCGTATTATTCAGCCTCGTGATTTTCCAACTGCATTCCTTCCTTCCGATCCGACAATTTTGCTTCTTACCTCGATAGCGATCCCTGTAACGATACCCTCCCACCTTTTTACATCTGTTATCCTTCTCGATTTGCCAACTTTTCTCGCCCAACTCCCATTTAACGTGTAAATTGAACGGCCGGCGCGTTTTCAGTTTTATTTTCATCGGCGAAAATATTAATAACCACGTTTATTCTCGCGAATACGCGTATTTTCGTTTCAAAGCGCTCGAATCTCTTTGCATTCAACTTTACCTACTTTTGCTTACGCTGCTTTCTTTTTCATTTCCGTGCTTCGGCCGCTTTTAGCTTTCATTTACGTATTTTTTTTTATCCATTGAAATATCTACTAGATTTCCCATGGTTTTGCTTTGAGTTCCATCATATTCGAGCGAGAATGAAAATTTTATCGCGCTTATCAAGACTTTCGCTCCTATTCATTAATTCCGTAGACCGCTTCTGTGTGATTATGATTTTTTCTCCTTCTATTTTGTAATTTCAAACGCACTCGCGGAAAAAGCAAATTGCATTGAATTTAAAACAGATTCGGCAGGATTAGCTTTGGCAATGACCCTCCTATTGATGTACAACAATTCTTTGTTCTCCTTTTTTTTTTTTTTTTTTTTTTTTTTCTATTTTGGCTTTGGAATTGCGAATGGAGAATAGTGCTATTGTCATCGTATTAAAGTGTTTGGCAGAAAATGAAATTTTTCATTAATTCGCTGTGCATTTGTTATTATTTCTAAATAAGCTTATTATTCTCAGTGGATTGATTTGATGGATATTTTTCTGATTAATTGGTATTGTTTTGGAGTATATATTTCTTTGCGATTGATTGTTCTATTGGCAGTTATTATTAGACTTTTTATAAGCTAGTATTTTAGAAATTTTAACGGGTCTTAAGAGTTTGTTACGCATTCATCGATAATGCGCGACAAGTGCACGATACGAAAGACGTTTTTCTTTTTTCACATTTTACGCACATTAACGGAAATCTTGGTGTTTATCATTTATCCCAAGCTACAGTACGTATCGGAATAAATGGATAGATATTCGTTTACATTGCTATATACTTGGGCATTATTAATTTTCATTTATTGTTTACGTAAGTGCATAAATTAATGATGAAATGTGAATTTGAATTTATTACCCGATTGCAAACGAACCATAAAAGAATTTATTTATCAGTCGAACAATATTATTTCGTTTGCCTGGTGTACTAACGGGCGCATGAATAAATATTTATTCATAAAGGAATTTGTAGTACAATTAGTGTTATGCTGCACATTCGCTTGTTTTTTATATCGTTTAATTTAGTCTAATGTAAATTAATGTAAATATGGTATTATTGATTTTATAGACAATGTTTGAGAATCTTCGTAACTCTGCAGTAGTTTTCATTGTCTAATTTTGCGTTACTCTTGTACATTCGAGTAAACTTTGTGAACTTTCTTTCGGCGGTATGTAAAATAAAACATCATTTAATATATTTAGTAGAATCGCAGTTCACCTTTTATAAAAATATTTGTCCGCTTAAATCTTTTGTCTTCTGCTATTTGTTACGTGACGGTGTTTTATTTTTTCTTTCTTTTTCAGAAGAAATACCGGTTCAAAGAATTTCATTCTTTCCGAACAAAATTTTGCTTTTATCACTTTTATTAGCATACTTGTTATTGTTATTCTTTTGACCAACTGCTGTGTTGCGTTAATTTAAAATATTTTAATAAATTTAGAAACACCTGATTTTTTCTTTTTACTTTTCCTTATTACTTTTCCTTTCATTTATTCTTCGCAATAGGAACATTGCACAGTTACGAGTTATGTATTCATATTCATTTATAAAATGAGAAGAGGGTGAGCGTGCGAGAGAGAGAGAGAGAGAGAGAGAGAAACGCATTTCCTAATACTATGTCATGAAACAATTTTAACAGAAAAATCATTAGGCTTTACCGTAACGGAAACGCACGTTAAAATATGTTTCATATTTTCTGAAACTGTATTTATACATTACTAATATTTGTATTCTAATTTGAATTACATATTCTAAAATATCATAACATATTATTATTATTATTATTATTATTATTATTATTATTATTATTATTATTATTATTATGTATTTCATTGTGGTAAAATTAGTAATTGCGGGAGCGGAAAATGTTTCACATTTGAAGAAATGGATACTTTCTGCAGTGTTTTTTTTACACTTAACTAATAACGTAATGATATTGCGAAACGTTGCATGAATTTCAAAGAGATAATTAATAAACATTAACATTATTAGAACGTCTCTTTTAAATAAAGTGCTTTGTGTATCTTATATAAGTGCATTACTAACGTGGGCTTATAACATAATTCCACACGTAATCAGTGAATGCACGAAATGGTTTTTAAATTGATTCCAATAAATTATTTCCTATGTGCTTGATTACGTCCGATTTATTTCAATTAAGTCTGTTTTAAGAACTCACTTTAACTGATGTGAGAAAACATACCGTTTAATTTTTTGTGATTTATCCAGTAACGTGTTTCACTTTTAAGAAAGCATTTTGTTCGTGTAGATGATGCCTCGGTTGACAAAAAAATCAGCCAATACATTTCAAAATTATTTTATCTCTTACGCGCCTTCCTGAAGATTCCTTTCGGTATTTTTCATTTATCTCAAATAACGTATTACGTTCCTTATCGTTTCATAAAAACTTTCAAGTAGATCGACTGCATTATGCTTATTAGCTTTTAAAGGTAAATCAACGTTTCGTGTATTAACGCGAAACCGTGTAACTTTCGCGTTGCACTGAACGTAAGAGAAGAGAATAAAAATCCTTGCCTTTTTAAGGTGATTTTAAGTTTATTTATTGCGAGTCGATTATTTTTGAGCGTCATAATTGAATCTTTCCACATTGGAACGAACGAGAATGCATTTATAAAACGTCCCATAAGATGAATTGTGAATTAAAATGCAATAATTTTCAAATAAAATTATGTACGTCAGTTTAAAGTGAGTAGCGTCACTGAACGACTTTCTTGCAAAATTACATAATTATTCTAGCAAAATACACATGCAAATAAACGTCTTCACGGGCTCTTGTAGCTGACTGTTATCGTTCGAAAAATATTCCACGAATCGTTATATAACGTTTTTTTCTATTCCACCGAGTTCGTTACTCTGAAGTTATCGCTAATTCTTGCTGTTACAATGTTCATTCGTTAGAACTGTTATTTTACAATTTCATAGTTATGTCTTTAGTTTCATTTTTAACGCGTTCTTATTCTTACTGTATAAATGTTGATGATATCATTATCGTTTTTATGAGTAAATACGAGAAGACTTGACGAACCCGCCTAATTGCCTCTACAATGATACAACTGGTGCGCATTAATATATTCCTTCTAAAAACGTAAGAGGTTATGGCTTAACCGTTTTTTTTTCAAATAATTCGATTTTCACCATCTTTCAGCACTATCCATCACTCGGCATCATCTCTCACTTACCAAATTTCTATTACAATTTCTTTTAGCGTTTACATCGCCGTTAATTTTATCACAAGTATGTGCGCACCCACTTTCGCCTAGTCCAAGAAAAATAAACTCCAACCGAAGCACAAGAACGAATTCTAATAAAGCCAGCGTTCCAGAGCGGCGGCGCTTGGAATTAATTCGGTAATTCGAACGGATATGGGATCAGACGTTCAGATTTATCATTAATAAAGAGCGCGGAGATGTAAGAGCTATTTACATACACAAGTAGCCCGAAACTCATTAAAGATTAAATTCGAGCTGCGGTCCTTTACACGTACGTGCGCAACGCCGAGGGCCAACGGCCGGGCGCACGAATCCGTTTATCCACGACGAGGTCCCGTCGCTCGCATCCGGGTCCAAAGACGTCCTTCTCACCGGTTCGGGGCCCCGACTCTGCTTTCAGAGGCGCAGCCGCACGAGGACACGATGCGGAGGCCAAGCTGAGCGTGCGGTCGGCTGTTTCGATGTCTGGCTGAGGAAGGTCCCAGACGTCCCCGATCACGCTCGTCCCACCCTGAACCCGGTTCCACGACCGCCCCACCCCTACTCAAGCCGCAACATGCATCCCCTGGGAGTCCCGAGGACCGCCCGACGTCCACTGGTGCCGCCGCCGCCGCGACTCCTCCTCTGCTGCTGGCTGTCGGCGTGCCTCCTGCTCTGCTGGCCCGCTCCCGGGAGGTCCGAGGAAGTCGGCGTGCCCCCACCGGAGCCGGTGCACATCGTCGTCCAGTATCCGGCCAACGCCAGCCACACGGAGCCCGCGCTGCGCTTCAATCACCTCGTGCTCGACCCCAAGACCGGGCAGCTCTTCGCCGGCGCCGTCAACAGGCTGATCCAGCTCGACTCCGAGCTCAAGCCGAAGGAGCTCCTCGTCACGGGTAATTACCCGCTTTCGCGCTTCCTTGCGCTCCGCCTCTTCGCGCGACGACGCTAAGCGACAACGGCCTCCTCCCCGCGCCTCTTTATCGCCGCCTCTCCGAGGCTCCGATGGAGCGTCGCATCCGCGGAGCCGACTTAATGGGCGAACTTAATGCCGAGTGTAAACGGGCTCGAATGCGCTATCGATCGCGCGATAACCCGCGCTAAAGACAAGCTTAAGGGGTGAACGGGGATGAACGGGGATGAACGAGTGTGGCAATAGGCGTCGAACGGTTATCCATCGGAACGGCGGGGACGCGTTCGTATAAGGCAATCGTGCGAAATTATTTAAAACTCCTCGTCTGTCGGTGATCCGCAGTTCATTTGCATTTGCATTGCCTCGGCGACTAATGCGAGATGACGTTCCCCGATAATCGTGACATTCGGCTAAGCCTCTTATTCGGGTCGATCGCGGCGGGCGCGAAATCGACCTCCAAAATGATAAACGAGTGTCGGCGAAGCGGCGGTTGTATCGCGACCGAGGCGACGCCCGAGCGACGCCCGCGTTCGAGGGCGAGCCTCTAACGGGTTCCCGTGTGTGTGTTCGCAGGTCCCAAGCAGGACAATCCCCAGTGCCACGCGAGCGGATGCCCCACGTCCCTGGACATCGAGACGAGCCTCACCGACAACGTGAACAAGCTTCTGGTCGCGGACCTCGACGCCCGCACCCTCATCGTCTGCGGCTCCCTCTTCCAGGGCGCCTGCGAGAAGCACAAGATGTCCAACATCTCCATCAAGCCCGATAACTTTACGTTCGGCGTGGCCGCCAACGACGAGGAGTCGTCCACGTACGCCTTCATCGGGCCCGAGCGCTACAAGTCCTGGCAGGACTCCAACATCCTTTACGTCGGCACTACCTTCACCAACAACGCCGAGTACAGGCACGACGTGCCCGCGATCTCGAGCCGCAGGCTCGACACCCTCGAGTTCGCCGAGTACACCTTCAACAAGCAGTCAATCCTACACATCGACGTCAAGTACCGCGACCACTTCCTCGTGAAGTACGTGTACGGCTTCAACGCGAGCGATTACGCATACTTCGTGCTTGTGCAGAAGCAGTCGTACCTGCCGGAGGAGGAGGAATTGGGTAAGAAGGAATAGCGTCTCTGCGTTTCTCAGTCTCCGCCCGCTGTTACGTGCATTTCTCGAATAATAAGGCAGTCGCGTCGCATAACTGCCGGGCGCTTAATTAAAATCGTTCCCGAATTTGAAACTTCTTATTTAATCTCGCGATAAAATACTCGCATTCGCGTCAGCCGAATGAGTCGCCTCGGATTCATCGCGAACGCCTCGAATAGTCATTAAACGTCCAAAGTATACGGAGTTGAACGCGTGCAACGAGATATCGCTTATTCGACGAATTTCGTGATAATGTTCCTTTGGTGTCTTAACTCAACCGGCACGAGAGCCGTTAAATAAATACCCCCGATATTCGACGAGCTTACGTCGGGATTAAAGATTCTGAAACATTGCCAAGTACAGGTTTGGAAATCGCGTTTGCAGTAGCCGGCGCTGTGTAAAAGTCAATAGAGCCTAGTGCAGTATCGATGTCACCCTACGTAACTGCCGCATTATCCCGAAAATCGAAGGAACGTAGCGCTGCCGGCATACGCACACGTGCACGCACACGGGGACACGCGTGCATCTATTTATAGATGCACGCGCGTTCGTTCGTTCGTCGCGGCGGATGCACCGAATCGCACAATCGCGTCATTGAGTAAAACGCGGTTGAACGGACGAGCCTCTCGATCGCGCAAAATGTCGAGCGAGCGACATTAGTAACGTACGGTCGCGTTGAATCAGGTTACGTGTCGAGGATGGCCAGGAGCTGCATCACCGACGCCAACTACGACAGCTACACGGAGGTGACGCTCCAGTGCAACGTCGAGGGCAGGAACGAGTCGTACAGGCTCGTTCAGGACGCGAAGATCGCGCCCGCTGGGAGCGACATCGCCGCCCAGCTCGGCATCAGCGTCGGCTCCCCGGTCTTCGTGGCCGTGTTCACGCCCAGCAAGGGCATCACCAACGAGCCCCTCCCCAGATCCGCCCTATGCGTTTACAGCCTCCAGGACATCGAGACCAAGTTCGACGAGAACATTCACATGTGCTTCAACAGCAGCATCAAGTACAGGAACATGGGTTACATTAGCGGCCCCATCCAGGATGGAGTTTGTCCACAGGCGGGCGTGAGTACAAACGTTTACGAACAAACTTATTCGGCGCCTTCGCGTTTCATCCGATTGATCTTCCCAATTCATCTTCAGAATTCATCTTCAGAATTCATCTTCAGAATTCATCTTCAGAATTCATCTCCAGAATTCATCTCCAGAATTCATCTCCAGAATTGATCTTCGGCTCGTTGTTTATGCGCCACTCGTGACGTGCATTCCTTGAAAATCCTGCAAAATCTATCGGAAAGAATCGTATCCATTCACGCTTGCGAATCGTTTAAAAAAAAACATTTAGATATTTAACGCGCTAATAGCTGATAAAACATGCACGATGTGCAAATGTGCGCATGCGATATAAAATCGAATCCCGTGTATCCTTTGAAATGCGAGGACTCTCAAATGCGTGTATTCGCTCTCGTAGTTGTTAATTGGAAAATATCATCGGCATATATTTATCTTTTTACGTTATATCTTGGCCGCGCTAAATATTCATTCCTTACGTACGTTGCGCTTTTAATGTTACAGGGAGCCGGGGATTTTACTTTGTTTTGCAAGTCGTGTACATAAATAATGATGCAATATTTGCAAGCGCGTATCATTTCAAATGTTGCCAAAACAAAAATTCATTTCTTACTTTATGTTGCGAATAAATAACGATAAGGTGCCTGCGGATTCTTAATTACAGGGCGATCGATGATGCCTCCCTTTCGTTACACAATCAACCGCATTAAAATAAGAAACTAGTTAAAAATTCATTAAGTGCACTGTATTTGAATTTCAAATTTTTTCAGACCACTGGAAATATCGTGAACTTCTGCGAAGTTGGACTGAAGATTTCTGGCGTATCACCGATCGTCGGACAAGCGGTTTTACATTTCCCCGACGCATTCGTTACCTCGGTTACTCTGGCAAATACGGAGAGTCATACCGTTGCCTTCCTCGGCACGGAAGATGGAGACGTTAAGAAAGTTCTACTTTCTGCGACGGATGCTAAAGTGTACGAGAGCATCGTCGTTGACAAAGGCCAAAAAATCCTCCCCGACACGGCCGTTGCACCGGACGGCGATCATCTTTACGTCCTCTCGAGCTCTCGGATCTCGAAAGTAAAGGTGGAACATTGCAGCAGCTACACGAATTGCAACAGTTGCCTCGTCGCTGGGGATCCTTATTGCGGCTGGTGTTCTTTGGAGAAGAGGTAAATCGCAATAATCCGAAAATTATGTGAAGGCGGAGGCAGACGGGCAAAACTCAATCGTCACATTCGCTTGATAAATATTTATAAAGCGCGCAAAAGTTGGTAGCTTTCGATTTAAATATTAAGAGAAACGCCGAGCGTCCCGTTAAACGGATACTCGTAAAGGAATTTAAATGCACGGATCATTACCAACCAACTGATTCTGTAAATAAATAAGAAAATTTACCATTCTAGATGTACCGTGCGTAACGACTGTCAGAAAGCAAATCGAAGCAGCCCGCGTTGGTTATCATTAGGGACCGGACAACAGTGTATCGACTTCGAGCAAGTGCTCCCGGATCGCATCCCAATTAAGCAAATGACGACGGTACAGTTAACCATCAGGACGCTTCCGGAATTGCCCGTCGGCGCCAAGTACAAGTGCGTATTCGGCGTCGCCGAGCCCATAGATGCGATTATGACCGCGTACGGTTTGTCCTGCACGACCCCGCCAAACTACTCGAGACCCAACATCCCCAAGGATGCCGATCACGTCCTCGTGCCATTGTCCGTGCGCTCGAGCGAAACGAACAAGGACTTCGTGTCGCGAAATTTCGCCTACTTCGACTGCTCGAGGCACACCATTTGTTCCGAGTGCGTGAAGGCGCAGTGGACCTGCAGCTGGTGCGTCTACGACAACAAGTGCACTCACAACACGACCGAGTGTCAAGGAAACATAATATCCGCGGAAAATGTAAGTTTAATATTTGAAGCTGATAATAATAGAGGCTGTTAATTGGTATTCAACAGGTTGATCGTAGCGTGATCGCACCCATTATGGCTTTCGAAGCCATCGCAAAGAAAACGATGCTATAATTATAATGAAGTTACACGTATACCCCCTTAATTGTATCAGAATTGATTTTCAAGTAGCTCCTTGAATCATAATGAATTAGTAAGTCGAAGCACCAAATGAAAAATTAATATAGCCATTTATTGAATCCTCCGTATCTTTGCTCGCCAAGGAATTTAGATTACACTTTTTATTGATTTTTAATGCCAACCAACTGTATCCTATGTAAGCTTTTGCTCGCCATATAAATAAATAGATATGTTAAATGCTCGCTAAATCCTACTCTATAAGCGAATAACAATAATTATTTCGCTCTCGACTTTTAACCTTCCCCTTTCATAATCCAGCGAGTGAGTTTATTAAACAACTTTTTTCACGCTAATCCGTCATTATTGCCGAACGAGGTGCACCCGCTCCTGCTACAAAATTTTCATTCAGCTCGAGAAAAAGAGAATTTGCTCAAAAGAATCAGCTACAAACTCGCGAGTCGCCCGAACGCAGTATATCTTTATTCGCTGAAACCCCGCGCCGTAAATCATTTTAATTTTATAACCTTCGAACGGATAATGACTCTATCGCACGATTGCAGTTCGCTCCTGGAATTTCAATGAGACAGTCCACGTTTCAATAAAGCAATATCAATTAAAGCGATCTAACGCTTTCACGAGCACCCGCTTCTGTTGTAGAGCGTGCAGGCGAACCTCGCGGCCCACGGAGCGCAATACTGTCCGCGCTTCGTCCGTCGGCAGAAGCCCCTGATGTTACCCAACAACGTGCCCAAGGAGATCAGCCTCGAGGTCGAGAACCTGCCCCATCCCCAGGTCGGCCACACCGGATTCCAGTGCTTCGTGAAGATAGAGAGCGCGCACCTGCGGGTGCAGGCGCGGGTCGACAGCAGCCGCTACATCGTGTGCGACAAGACCGTGTACTCGTACGAGGCGCAGACGGGCGAATACGAGGCCGAGGTAATGGTGATGTGGAACGGCAACCACTACGTCGACAGCACGAGCATCACCCTGTACAAGTGCGAGGTCCTCGGTTCGCACCGCGAGCACGCGGACTGCTCCCTCTGCGTCACCCGGGAGCGTCACTTCGAGTGCACCTGGTGCAGCAACAGCTGCGTTTACCGCCACTCGTGCCTGAATTCGGCCTTCACCGAGTGCCCCAAGCCGCGCATCGACATGATCAAACCGCTGAGCGGGCCAATCGAGGGCGGCACCCTCGTCACCATCGAGGGCAGCAACCTGGGGCTGCGCGAGGGCGACGTCGAGGGCAAGATACTGATCGGCAACGCGTCGTGCACCCTCGTCGACTACGAGGTCTCGGTGCGGATCGTGTGCAGGACCGGCCGACACGAGGCGACGGACGAGGCCCCGGTGATCGTGGGCAACGACGCCGGCTACACCAGGAGCGCCGTCTACTTCAG
Organism: Wiebesia pumilae; assembly: GCA_018907045.1. NCBI lineage: Eukaryota > Metazoa > Arthropoda > Insecta > Hymenoptera > Agaonidae > Wiebesia > Wiebesia pumilae. Next base: position 3,268,371 of record JACCHZ010000113.1, on the reverse strand, counting down.
CTACAAGGACATCAGGCTGATGGGGCTGCGCCCGGCGGTGGGACCCCAGAGCGGTGGCACGCGTCTGGCCATCACCGGACAGTACCTCAACATCGGCAGCGCGATATCCGCTTATCTCGATGAGCTGCCGTGCCAGGTGAACGCGACTCAGGCCAGCAGCACGAGGCTCACCTGCGTGACCAGCAGATCCGGCCGCGTCAGGCGAATCTCGAGGCTGACGCTCAGCATCGACGGGGCCAATCGCACCCTCGTGGGCAGCCCCTACAACTACACCCACGACCCGACCATCATGGAAATCAAGCCGCTGAGCAGCTTCGCGTCGGGTGGCCGCATGATCACGGTTCACGGCACCAACCTCGACACCATACAGAAGCCCCAGATGATGGTGTACGTGGAGAAGGAGAACGCCCCGGTCAACCGCACCGTCTGCGCGGTGCTCAACCCCACGCAAATGGAGTGCCCGAGCCCGAGCGTCGTCGGCCGCTTCCGGGGCGCTTCCTCCAACAGTCCCCGGGTCAGACGTTCCGCCGGCCGCAAGGACACCAGTCTCGCGTTGAAGGTTGGCTTCCTCATGGACAACGTCGAGAGCGTGCGCGACCTCGATAAGCACGGCCAGAGCCTTCGCAACCGGCTCATCTACGTCGAGGACCCCAAGTTCTTTCCGTTCCCGCGCAACGTGAAACTCTACAAGGGCGACACCCTGGTGATCGAGGGCGAGAGTCTGAATTACGCGAGCGACGAGTCGGACGTGAACGTGACCGTCGGCACGCAGCCGTGCAACGTGACCTCGCTCGCGCTCACCCAGCTGGTGTGCACACCCCCGGACCAGCAGCCCCCCGGCACCGACGAACACGGTGTCAAGACCGATCAGGGCCTGCCGCTGGTCGTCGTCCGGGTCGGCAGGAGTCTCAGGTTCCCCATCGGCTACTTGCACTACGACGTCATCAAGTCGTATCCGATACCACCGGAGGCGATCGCGGGCATCGCCGCGGGCACCTTCAGCCTCGTCTTCGTGTTCATTCTCGTGCTCGTCATTTATCGCCGCAAGAGTACCCAAGCCGAGCGGGAGTACAAGAGGATTCAGATACAGATGGACACCCTCGAGAGTAACGTGAGGATGGAGTGTAAACAGGCGTTCGCCGAGTTACAGACCGACATGACCGACCTCACCGCTGATCTCGAGTCCTCCGGCATTCCCACCCTCGACCACAAGAACTACATCATGAAGGTAATCGAGCGCAACTCAATATTCAATTCGATTGCTTCCGCTGAGGATCGCTCCGCTGCTCTAGGGGAATGCCGTCTAATACTTTTCTCATTATTGCTCATGGAATTCAATTTTCTAATATTGCCTTTAAATATTGCATTTAAATATTGCGCTGCTGTACGAGCGGCTAAATTGTACGAGTAAATAAAATACTCTCGTCGAAACTTTTACTCGCTGATGAACAAATCCGCGTTAAGAAACGCTTTGAATGTTATTTTTACTCCGAACGTATTGGAGAAAAGTAAGTTACGGAAATAACGTTTAATCAACTGCCTCGATATATAGCTTATTTGAGAGAGAAATTCGAATTTATTTTTAGTATCCTCGGTGGCTGTAAAAGCAACGCTAATCGTGACAACGAATCGATAAAAATGTTTTCTGCATGAGAACATCTAGTTTTGGTCAGTGATTATTAATTGATCATTTATTTATCATTTGTTCACCGTATAAACGCAATTACGATTAATTAATGTTCGCGCGCGCGCGCGCGTGTGTGTGTGTGAGGGCGCGCGTTGCGTGCGTACGCGTTTCTAGATTCTAGAATCGCAAACTCTAAGATATAACGAATATCCTAATAAAGGAAAGAATCGCTAGATAACAATACAAATTTTATCAGCCAAATGGCTGTCTCGAGTAGAAATGCTTCTTCTTTTTTCCAAAGCTATTGCACAATGCGGGATATAATTTTGAATAAGAGGTAGATGAAATTGGAATTTTTATAAAAAAATGCCTAAAATTTAATTTAAACTCGGGTGAAAATATGCGATATAATTTTTCACAACTGGAGAGTCCTAAGTATATATTCATACGATATTTACAACGATGCTGTATCAAATGGAAAATATAACAAGTTTAAATTTATTATAAAATAATTCAACCTACCATTCGCGTGCTTTGATTTGACACTCACATTTTTGTTATCTAAACAAAAGTACAGCGCACAAGCAGTACGATGTTATGCTTAAATAATAAGCTCAAAGTGGCAGCTTTACGTTGAAAATAATTCGAACGACTACAAAAGTCCATTTTGAGTTGCAAGTCCACTTGCACATATGAGCGTGTGATTTTTTTGGTTTGGCAAAAAAGTTTATTTTAATAATGAGCTTTAAGCTCTTTTCGTGGAGCTCTTTTATGCGACCTTTTGGGTACTATGCAATGGAAAGCCATTAATCAATGGTCTGTTATTATAGTCAAGGATCTTATCATATTCGTAAGCGATAATAATTCAATAGCATTGGAAGCTCGACAATGATTAATTCTAAATAAGTTATTATAAATGTAAAGTTGAAAAAGCTACTCTAAATATCCAAACGGGAGCAGCACAAAGACTTTTATTATATTTCAAGCAGTTCCAGTTGTATTCGTTTAATTATGCTACATTTCTGCCATTGTAATTCGACCTATTAAACCTGACAAATATTCTCATACAAATCCTGAAACTAATTTAAAAAATTACCTTATCCAAATTGTAAACGTAATGCGTGTTATTTCAAACGATATTAATCAATAATAGAGTACACTACTCTGTCGTGATAAATGCTGGTGCACAGAATTTCTCGTGCTTTTGTTTCATTAAACAAAACTTACGTAAGTTTATCGGTTAGATGATGAATGTGTGTATAATTTTGAGTGGCTTTTCTGGCTGAAATAACGTTCCGTTTTTAAGACGTTTAGCGAATACGTGTGTAAAAAGTGCATAAATAATGTAATTATCAATTGAATAAATTTCAAAAGAAAAATTTATTTCTCGACGTTCGTAAGAGAATTTTATTTATGGACTAGGACGCGATATTTAACAAAAGAAAAGAAAAATACGACGAAAATATCAATTCGAGCATTTTCTTTGTAATTTTTATGCAGTTTGCTTGTTGTTCGTATTAATTATCTGGACTCGATAAGTTTTTACGCGTGCTAATGTCTCAAAGTATTGCGATTCACTTCGTGTTTCAATTGGATGCTCCTCTCATTAATTTTTAGCATTTTTAAGTTTCTACGATATCCTTGTACAATTTTCGAAGTGCGATAGTGTCGCGTCGATAAGCTCGGGGCAAAATATTTATAACTGACTTATTACTGTCACTGAAAGCACGTAATTAATTTGTACTTTTATACCTACAATTCAGATAGTTCAATCTACAATGATAACTTACGTCTCGGTGCTAACTGTACCGTTAATTTAACTCTCGATCAACTTTATTCCATTATACGAAGCGACGAAGTTAATTTAAAAAGTTCATTGTCCGTTAATTATTAAAAATGCTGCTTAATTGCAAATGTGCTGCAATTATTAGGTACTTTTAATTTCATCGACATTCGATGAAATCGAATCAACTTTGACATTGCATAGCGGTAAAATTTATCGCGTAGAAGAGATGCATGATTTATCGAATTAGACGATCTAGTTTCTATTAACAATAATATTAGTCAGGATCCAGCGAATATAATTACATTCCACAACTAACGATTTTTTTCATGTATTTATACTATTCTTTACGTAGAAATTTCTTGATGTGTTCGTAACAGTTGTAAAGTTGCCGAAAGTCGCAAATTAATGGAGATTTGCATGGGAAATACAAATATAAATAAGGTTAGACACAAATTTTATATTTACCCTTTTTAAAGTCAAATACTTAAAGACTAATAATTTCCCGTGCGAAATGCATTATAACTCTTTGGAAACTACTGATAATCCCATTAACACTGAAAGCACGTTAATAGCAATGTTTAATTAATGTTGTTTGATTTTATAATTACTTCTTATACACGTCAGTTTTGTGTTTAATTAGTCGAGGCAAGCACTACAATAGACTCGTTTCCGAGTCCAAATTTTCCATTGAAATATTTACAATTCATAAAATTTTGGTATTGTTTTTCATAAAACGCCAACTCTAATGACAATGCATATTCATATCGATGTTAAAATCATAATCCCGTGAATCGTTCGGTAAAAATCACATTACAATTAGTACAATAGAAATTACGAAATTCATGCTTTATCGAGCGAAGTCATATTTCGGAAAATATGAAGTATTAAAATTTTATTGCCCGCGAGAACTTTTACAATAGTTTCATTTCATGTCTTTGATTTCGATAAAACTTGGGAGGAATTTTAAGGTTGAATCTATACTTTCTAACGATAAAGTGATAAAATTTCATTTCTTACCCAATTTATATAAAAATGTTAAGATAAACGTAGAAAGTAATAAATTTAAAGAAAGATTCGAAAAATAAGATGAGCAAAAATTTTAAAATCTCAGAGTTGTATGGAGTTTTATATGGACATCGGCGTATAAAGTTTTCTTCCTCGAGTGGTTTGAATTTTATGTTATTATCCGACTTTACGGAACAACGAAACTTCTCGATAACCTAAGGTGCCAACTTGCTTGTACCCTAAATATGTGCATGAAAAATACAAATTGAATAATGCATGGTGTTTATTTTAAAAAACCCTACAGAGCGTACAAGTACAAACATAATCTTTAATAAAACGAGCCCGATGATAGGCGTCACTCGTGCGTGTGCGTGACTTTTGAATCGCCATTAAAATTTCGCAAAGATTATCGATACGAGCCGCAGTCGCTTACGTGCATCCTGAGCATCCTGAGCACCCTGAGCATCCTGAGCATCCTGAGCATCCTGAGCATCCTGAGCATCCTTAGCCGAACCTTTGAAATTAATTCGAAAAAATTCGGGCTAGTTATATTAGCATTTATTGGAAATTTTCTTCATCTTTCAATAAACTTCGGCAAATGGAGATTCTAGAGATAAAGTCGTGTTCACTGCGAAATTCCGGATTTAAATAGCCTTCGAAGCTGAGGCCACTTAGGCGAGGGCAGGCATTTACCGCAATAAACTAATTGTCGGTGAGCGCATCAGAAGAGACGTGTAAAAGTCCTTACAAATGAGAACGTGTTTTCCAGCTAATGGGGGATTGGCCGTGTAGAATTGCCCCTATTTTTCGGTATCGACGACCGACGGAAGTGACGCGAGTAGGTTTACGCAGCTGAGGAGGATTAGTGGAAGAAATTACCATGTGCTCGGTGTCACTTCCATAGAGCAGCGATAACGAAGGGAAAGAAGATGCCGTTCGCCTCCATAGTCAACCAATGTTAATTCAAAGTCACTTCCATCTTAGCGCGAAATCGAGTAGCGAAGTTCCACGAAAGCTCAGGCACTTGTTCATTTTTAAAGAAGGACGATTTATAACCAAAGATTAAAATATTAATTATTTTGCGTGATGTAGCACATTTGAGAAATGAAGTTCGCTTTAATTAGAATCATCTTTTTCAGACGATGAATCGGTGGCAGTGGCAAGTGTGTTATTCCTTTATCTGAAAAATTATAAATTTCTAAGATGCGCCTCTGCGAAAGTGATTAATAATCCGTTTTTGGAAATGAATCGTCATAGCCTTTAAAACGAATCCCTCTTTACACACACGCGCGCACACAAGAGTTGGAAAGCGACTGTTGTCGAGTCACATTTGTTGCACAACTAATTCACATCGCAGGTGTAACGTTGGTTCACGCAAATAAGCAGAGGCTCGCGTACCTGTGGACGTTCCCTTGTGAATTTTTTAGCTCACACTTAACAACCGTACGTTTAGCTTGTAAAACTGTAATATTTTCCCGCAATAAATGCGTGGGATTCCTGCCAAAAGATTCTCGCTAATAGGAATTTGATTAACTATAATTCTAATTTCAACGAGCAAAGTATTGCTCGACTCGGAATAAAAAACATTAACTCAAAAAATTATATTTAGCATAAAAAGTTAAACCGTATCAGCTCATTCGTGAATTCCAGTGGCCGAAGAATTTTCAGTTTTAATATTTCATATCGGGAATTGATTTTCGATAAATTTTTTCGAACCCAGCGCAAACTAATATAAATAACCTGCTAATTGCCAACGATTTATAGTCTCAAAGTTTGGCCGACATTTTCCGTGATTTGTAATTTGTAATTTGTAATTTGTAATTTGTAATTTGTAATTTGTATAACTCCGAGATGAATTTGATATAAGCTTCATCGGGTCGGTTGGAGCTCGTACGTGCTTAATAAAACTTATAAAAACAAATTTTTGCATTATAATAAGCTCTTGTCAAAACGCATACCAAGTTGGCTGTACTTTCGGATGGGAAAATGAAATTTCGCTGAGTATTCAAAAGGAGATTCAACTCGAAGTACCAATGCAAAATTCAAATTCTCTTTTTTTTATCATCGGGACGCATTAACTTTTCGCAAATATGTAATTATGACGTTCATTTGCATGTTTTAAGACTGGGCTGGCCAAGCCATTGTACGTGTATTTGTTATCCGCGCATTACCCATCCACCTTTTTGTCTTTTTGCAGTACGGCTTCTGTTATAGTTCAACCGATACGGGGCATAATTATCAGGACGAGTAGGTAGTTGGTAACGGTTTTCGTTAAAAACGTTAAATTACGCCTCCGAATTAGATGACGGAGGAGGCATAGAAAATAATTGGAGGCCACCTTGGACAGGGTACAAAGTCAGGTACAAATGTCGCCCACGGACAATATAAAATTATAATATTGTAAAAATTTATGCGATTATTGCACAAGTCCTGAGTCCTGTAGCTGCTGCCTTCGTTATCGTCGCTAGCTTTTCTCGGGATAATTGCGTTTTATGGTGGTACGGTTTATGAGCTCCTGTTTATGACAACTCCTCGCCTATGATTTCTGTAGCCCGTTGCATACAAACGTGGCGCGGGACCGAACAAAACTCAACAGCATTTTGTACTCTATGCAAGCAATTCCGATAGCAGTTTAATTTTCTTCCGGAACCTAAAGACCAAACTTTCGAGCTATTTATCCTCGCCTCTCGGGGGGTCGATAATTTTCTTTTTCCTTTTTTCTTTTCTTTTTTTTCTTCCTTTTTCTTGCTTCTTCTCGTTTTGTTTTTAATCGAGCGACTCCAAGACGTCCATAAGAGAGGCAAAGGTTGCACGCACAAAAGGAGAATTGGAATTCCCATCGTAGAAGCGCGCCTCCTCCGAAATTCGGATTCTCTCGTATAAAGCGCCGTTACACTCGTCGTTATTTGATTTGCGTCAGTTTAAAGTCGGGAATAAATTTAAAGTTAACTCGATTCCTCAAATGTGCTATGTATAACATAAGATAATTAATGTTTTAATTCGAGATTATAACTCGTCTACGTTACGTAAAAAGGAACAAGTGCTTAAACTTTGTCGAAAGTTGGCAACTCAATTTCTCATTGTGATAGAAGTAGCTTTGAGTAAGCAGTAGACGATTTCCGAAACAAGCGGCAAATTCTTTTCTTTCATTGGCACTGCTCCCCGTGAGCGAGAGAGAGCGAGAGAGAGAGAGAGAGAGAGAGAGAGAGAGAGCGCGGGTAACTTTCTCATTCTTTCCTCCTCGAGTGCACATCGGGCGCTCATGCGTAAAGCCATTCGCGTCATCTATCGACGATTGTTAGCACGGGAAAACAGGGGCAATTATACGGTCATTCGTAATCCGAGAATCATGCGCTTGTTCCCGGCGAGTTTTCTGACGTTTGTCTCCGCTCTCTCTCTCTCTCGTTTTTATGGTTGGATTTTTGGAAAAAATCGTTCACGGTGAACGTCGTGAGTAATAATTTCGTTACTACTCGACCGTTTTCATTCGCAAAATTCAGTTCCCCAGTCATAAATATACAAGATATGGATTTTAACAGCTTGTTTCGCCTAAGATTGTTGCACCTCGGAAAATTGACGCTAACGCGATAAACGGAAAATTGCCAGCCCCTTGGAAGTGACAACTCCACTGTGAAATCGCTAATTATTAAGATTAATGCGAAAATAGGCTCGTGGAATCAAATGAAATCCGATCCACGGCGTCAGTTACGTACCATTAGGTATATTGGGGGATCATCGTTAAAACGTATTTATAAGTTTTTTAGCAAATATTATTAGGCTCTCGAGGTATAGCTGCAAACAGTATGAATACCGACGAAATTACGTTGGTTGCAAACTTATAGGGTCGTGCTTTTTTGCTTACCTACTGCCTCGATTCTGAATTAAATTCAAGTATTCACCTTATGATGGTTAGGATGTGTACTCTGCGAGATCAAAAAGCTTTTACGTGAATAGCAAGTCAAACATTTTCATGAAATATGGAGACACGAAGTGACTCTAATTTATTAATTTTATGTTCTTTTTTTCTCAATTTTTTTCCCTTCCCCTTTTCAAAGCTACGAATATTGAAAATATCCCCCGTAATTGTATAAAAATGCGTATTCGCGCAATTTCCGCGATCGATAATGAACGTATTGCATTTCTGCTCGGTGGACGAAAAAGTAAATAAATTCTCAAAAACGGGATACACGTAATCAATTACGAATCCTCCCGATATCTTCCAAAGTCACGACTCTTTCTCATTAATAATTCAGCGAAGGATAACGATTGTCTCGCGGCTCATCGTTTTATTACCGTTTTATTCATTTCGTATCGAAGAAATAGCGGGAATGCCCGACGTACGCCTGATATTTTCAGATTAATCTCGTCTTCTTTGGTTTTACATCGTTGACAAAGGATCCCGATAGCGCGCCTTACTCCTTTGTGCAATCTCATGCAATTATCCTTTACGCGGAAGGCGAACGGTAATTCGGTAATTCGGTAATTCGGTAATTCGGTAATTCTAAGAGTAACATTGTCTCGAAGCAGCTTTTACTCGGTACTCCTGAAAATTCGGATGTTTGCATCGTATCGCACTCCCAGGCTTTTGTCAATAATCAATTAAGGCGTCTTGAATGCGTGTTGCCAACTAAAAACTCGAATGCCTATGAACCCTACGAACTTAAATAATTGCACGACGAAGAAGGGAAGTTTGTTTAATACCCGAAATGCTGTTCAAGGTCTTCTTCCCGGGGGTGATCGACCACCCGATCCTGAACGACCCTCGTTTGCGCAACAATGCGACCCGCACGAATTACGACGCGGCGATGCTTCAGTTCGAGCAGCTCATCAACAACAAGTGCTTCGTCCTGACGTTCATCGAGACCCTCGAGTCCCAGAAAGACTTCAACATCCGCGACAAAGTGAACGTCGCCTCGCTGCTGATGGTCGTTCTAATGGGTAAAATGGAGTACGCCACCGACATATTGATGAATCTATTGCTCAGGCTTATCGACAAGTCCGTGAACACGAAGCATCCTCAGCTAATGCTCCGGCGCACCGAGTCCGTCGTGGAGAAGATGCTCACCAACTGGATGGCCCTCTGCATGTACAACTACCTCAAGGACTATGCGGGCTCGTCCCTGTTCCTTCTGTTCAAGGCGATCAAGCACCAGATCGAGAAGGGTCCCGTCGACGTTGTCACCTTTGACGCGCGTTACTCGCTATCCGAGGAGCGCCTCCTGCGGGAACAAATCGAGCACAGCCTCGTGACGGTGCACGTGGTGCAGGACGACCTCGACGAGAAGATCCAGTGTAAAGTCCTCGACTGCGATACGATAAGCCAGGTGAAGTCGAAGATACTCGACGCCCTCTACAAGAACACCCCCTTCTCTTTAAGGCCGTCCGTGCACGAGGTCGATCTCGAGTGGAGGCACGGCCGGGGCGGGCACCTAACCCTCCAGGACGAGGACCTCACCACCAAGTGCTGCGGCGACTGGCGCAAGATCAACACCCTCGCCCATTACGGTGTGAAGGAGTCGGCGGTGATGTCCCTCATACCCCGCCAGAACGACGGCTTCTCCCTCGCGTGCAAGCAGCCCTGCCACACCTGCGCCAAGGCCTCCCAGCAGCACCTTCACCAGCACATACAGCACCCGAGCGAGCAGAGGCATCACTACCACTCGAGGCACGCGATCAATCACTGCTCGAGCCTCCACTTGCCGGTGACGCCGAATCACGGCCTCGTTAGTCCGACGACGATGTACGCCACCGGCACCGGCATTTACTTCGACAGTCAACACGCGCAGCCGATGATCATCGCCAACGGGGACGTGGAGAGCGGCCACGCCGGCAGTCAGCGCCTCTATCACCTGGTGAGTTCGCTTAGTCCGCGCTCGTCCTCGGCATTCGCTCTTCCCTTCGTTACACGCCTCTTTACGACGATTACGCCCCTGCGGGCTGTCGCTGCACCGCGAGAAAACAACGCGCATTGTTACGCTGACACAAGCGCACGGACCTTCTGTAATTCTAAATTCAATTCCCGGCGAGAAATATGCGCGAGAAAGACGCGACTTGCGCGGCGGCGACTCTTACCTTAATTTCACGTCCTTTCTCTCGTTTCATTCGTGATGCTCTGGAGACTTTGGCTCGTTGTCGAGGCCGAATGTTTTAACATTGCGTTATTTTAAGACTCGTGAAAATCTGAATTCACGTCGTCGCGGTAAATGTAATGTTCGCTGCGTATTTCCGATCTCGATACGTAAATACAAATTATATCAAGCGCAGCTCGTTAAAACCGAGTAACAAGCACTTGTCCCGTATTTTGACGCACATTTGTAGTTTGCATGATATAAATCAGGAACTGCATATTATTTCGTACGTGCACGTTCCATAGTCTCGTGAAAAATTGAGGGGCCTTTGTTCGTTGTGTCGCTGGATTGAAGTTGTGAATTGTTAAACATCGCGAACGGAACTTAAGATACTTTACAATTTTGCGATATAGCAATTTAATTAAATCGGTAGGCGATTCGTTCTATGTTTATTAGCAAACGCTGCATTTTTCGTTGGAAGTTAAGCTTCGCGATAAATTAATTAATTTATTGAATTCATACTCTCTGTATTCCAATATAAATTTACCTTAGACAGTATTGAACAAACGTGCACGCAATTGTTACCGAGGAATTAAAATTTTAAATTAAATCCCCGAACTATAGATATTCGTTGCATCTCAATTTCAATTAATGTTATTAACCGTAAAATTTCAAACGTAAATTTAATAAAGTCTTACGTAGTTCCCCGCTGTGCTTTGCATTTTTATTTTTTTTTAATCAGACGTTAGGTTTTTCATATTTTTATGTCGCTAAGTACGTAATTAAATTTATTAATCCTTTTCCTTTATTTGAATTCATTATAATACGTCTGTACGCGAAAAGCCTTCCGTGATTAATTAAATGCTTTCGTATCAATTGTCCGAAATACTGTTGTAATCATTCCCATTAGAGCGAAAAGTGGAAATCTAATTCTCGAATGTAAATCTTTGGAGCGAATTTGAAAAGAAATATCTCGCTTTATTTTAATTGGAACTTTTTTTCTAAGGCTCGATATGTCAAACTTATTACGGTTAATTTGCTAATTAAATTTTCTTCGTCACGCGCTTTTCTTCGTTACGTTTTTCAATCATTTGTAGGGACTCGTGTAAGCCCCCTTAGAATTCATTGTATGCGAAGTGAAAAATACATTAATAGGTTTCGGTCAGGCATTGTCGCAATTTTCACAATTAAATACAACGTTCACCGACTAAAGTAAAATGAAATAATGAAATAAATGCATTCGCCGTCATTCGTCGGGAAATATATTTCTAAGATTATTTAAAGTTCTTAATATAAGGGGCAAACACTGCTTTACGCTTTCAATTATTCATCCAGCGTTTAACAATCTTCAAGACGAATTATTCTCCCTCTGTTGCTCTACAATTTTACCGATGCGATATAACAAACGATAATATAATAAACGATTCAAATACTGTATTTTTATTAATCTACTAATTTCCAAATGCGAATTTTTTATGTAAAATTACTATAGCTTTAATTGCAATTCTTTTTTCAAAGGGTGACGGTGCGCGGATAAAATTTTAAATTCGTTAATTTTGTTTCGCGGTAATTGTATTATTCAATAAAGTTTACTAAGAGCAGACTCGGTAATTCGCGTGTTGAAGAACAATTGGATTCTGTTAATGTACAAAATAATAGAAACAAGTTGAACTTACCCAAGGCAGAATTAATTTTTCAACATTTCAGTTGGTACCTAAATTTTTACTTTTATAACGTAAGAGTATTTTGTTATTAATATTATGATTATAATAGGCGTGTATTAATGCATTAACAGCTTCTCCTGAAACGTTTGATAAAATGCGCATTCCGTTTGACTTATACCTATTAATACTTAATAATCAAATGAAATTGTAACCGACAAATTTAACGGAGCACTTTTAGTATTTTTACATAACAGTCGTCCTAAATTTTTGATCGAAATATAGAAATTTCCAGTTACACGCTAGTGAAACAAAATATAAAGTATCTGAGATTTTTAATATTGCCTTTTAACGTAGTTTAGAAACAAATTACAGTTGCAGTGCAATATTAGCTCTTAATAACCGCCTTATCTAAACGAAGTTAAAAAAGCCATTAAGACGGTAAAACAGCTTGTAAACGCGTATTAATTGCTTTAATACAAAAATTCCAATTATTAAAACGTCATATATTTTCGTCGATATTGTGATTTTCTTGCAAAAATAAAACGTAATACTTGGGATATATAAAAATATATTCTCTAGAAAATTGTTTCTACACGCCATTGAGAAACTGCGAGCTCTCTCTCTCTCTCTCTCTCTCTCTCTCTCTCTCTCTCTCTCTCTCTCGCTAAATATACGTATACGTACATCGTTTTTAAAAATAGATAGCAAATAAAAACAGATTTTGCCATACTTGGCTTGCATAAGTATCGTAAATAAAATATCAAGAAATTGTATTGCTTCTTTCGTATTTCCATTACAGAATGATCGATTTTCGTAACGGTTTATGTCTTGCTACAACCTATAAGCAGAAGCTGTGACGCGTAGGCGACGTCACAACATTTGATAAGTTGGATTTTCTAAATTTAACTCGAAGCCTGTAAAAAGGATCCTATTGGCTTTATAAATTGTAGCGTAACTGCTTACAAACTCGCGATAATATATCATCCTACTGGTTATTACAACAAAAATACTTTATCCCATAAAATGAACACCCGAGAATACTTTGCATCTTTTAAACTTTTTATTGGGCTAATTTTACCAAGGATTTGTGACTTCATTTTCATATTTTGTGTATAAACACACGTTAAATCCTTTAAAGTATAAGGCAGTATGAAGGCGACACCTTTATACTTATAAATTATAATTTTTCTTACAAAAATTCATTTTTTCCCTCTTCATTTGCACAATTAAATACTCGAGGAAGAAAAATAAACGAATAGGTTTGTTAACCTACGCCATTCCGATTTGCTAAGAACAGCGTATATAAAATCAAGTTTCTCGCGCTACGCTCGTTATTCCCTAATTAACATCTAAATTCGATAACGTTTGCGAGAAAATTTGACTCCAAACCCACTCTTCCGATTGGCTTGAAATTTAAAAAGTTGCATAGGCTTTTGTTTTTTTCGTATCATTGTATCGCGTTGAGCCGTCCGAATAATGAATATGCAAAGGCACTCCAAGAAATACCTTAATGCGCGTGTAAGCCAAATACATCATCCCTTGGTATTAAACCGAACAGCCGTTATAAACTTCAACCTCCGTTTATTCGGAATACTTTGTAAATGCGACGAGAGAGGGAATATCACGCGAATTAAAATTTGCTATTTGGAAAAACTTTGGGTAATTATGGCGATTCTGTTTTCGCGCGAAGATGTGCAGGCCTTCGAAGGTTTGTGGGGGGAAAAAAAGGAAAAGGAAGAATTGCACGGATATAATGTAAAAGGAGCTTATAGTGGAAAAATGGAATGTAAAATGTATAGGAATACATGCAGTGTGTAATTGAAAAAGTCTGTTTCCGACTTGAGCCACCTGCATTATTAATACGATAAAAGAACGATGAATCTTCTTAAGAGAACGGTAAGTTTGCCGTTGAGAAACGGGGGAAAAAAAAAAGAAAGAAAAAAGAAAAAAACAACTGAACAACTTTTTGCGCTGCAAAGACAAATGTGCTCAAACTCCCCTTACGATCCTTGCGCTCTCTGCACAAGCGCACGTATACGCGATATTCCTTAGAATAAGCACTTGATCGCAATTATATCTCGCGAAAACAGTTGTCAACGTTTCAACGCATTGTCCCGTGCCATTTGTAAGAGCGTCCTAATAATATAAGCAAATGAAACGCGGAATAAAGATAAGGGAGAGCGAGTTGCGCTCGCGAGGCGGTAACTTGGGAGAAGTTTCGCGAAGAAACGTAAGTCATAGCTAATGGCCTCGCATAATCCCGAGACTCGTGAACTCGTGAAAGAAACAGCGGTGCCGTCGTGCGTTGCAGGTGAGGCCGGTGGAGGAGAGCCAGTACGCGACCGGGACGGGATTCGCCGGGGGTAAGCTGCCGGCGGGACTCCACCCGGAGCGCACCCACAAGGCCATACCGGAGATCTTCCTCACGAGGCTGTTGTCGACCAAGGGCACCATTCAGAAGTTCGTCGACGACTTCCTCAACACGATCCTCACGGCGAACGAGGCGCTGCCGAGCGCCGTCAAGTGGCTCTTCGACCTCCTCGACGAGGCCGCCAACAGGCACGGGATCCTCGACCCCGAGGTGCCCCACGCCTGGAAGTCCAACAGCCTGCCGCTGCGCTTCTGGGTGAACTTCATCAAGAATCCGGACTTCATGTTCGACGTGAACAAGTCGACGACGGTCGACTCGAGCCTCTCGGTCATCGCCCAGACGTTCATGGACGCGTGCTCGACGTGCGAGCACAGGCTCGGCAAGGACTCGCCCTCGAACAAGCTCCTCTTCGCCAAGGACATACCCCACTACAGGGAGAAGGTGGGCAGGTTCTACGTGGAGGTGCAGCGGCTGCCGCTCATCACCGACCAGGAGATGTCCAGCGCCATGCAGCAGCTGAGCGCCTGCCACGCCAACGAGTTCGACGTCGTCGCCGCCCTCAAGGAGCTCTACATCTACGTCAGCAAGTACTACGGCGAGGTAAGGATCGTCGCAGTGGCGCTCGCTTCCCCCGTTGTTCGATAAGAGCGGTTTTTGCGAAAATGTCGCGATCCTCGAGATTTTCCCCATTTTCGTTGCGCGGCTAGGGGAAAGGAAAAAAAAAAGGCTCGAACGCAATCAGCGCTGAAAAAGCGTTACATCGTCTCCGAGTAGCGAGCGCGGAATTCTAAATTGAAATTTTAACGTAATGACGCATGGGGTTAAAAAATTGTGAAATAACGATGTCCTCTGTAACGACTGTTTGGATCATTAAAAAAAAATTAGCAGTCTCTTAGCATTCCCATATAGTCACGCGAGAGGGTTGGATGAACGGCTTCCACTCAGGACTTGTGTAAGGTATATTTTAAAAACGGAGCGAAGGCATTAGCTTAAAAAAAAAAAAAGAAAAAGAAAAAGAAAAAACAGAGAGAGAGAGAGAGAGAGAGAGAGAACGGAGAGCTGTGTCTTTCAAGTGTTACTGGTAAATTAATTTTGGCGCTGCTTTTAATTCAATTAAGCGAGCCCTGGGATGAATTTCCGCTTTTAATCCATTAACAAATGTTTAAAATGGGAAAAATATTAGTAAATATTAATCGGATACTTTCCGAAAAGTACACCCTTCGCGTAGCTCGTAATTACTGTGAAATTTTGACGAAGTGTCTTTCACGAGAATAGTAACGAGAAATTAATAACATTTTTCTTTTAACATGGTAATGCTAACCACGACGCTGATAAGATCTGCTATTTGCAAGCTTACTTGCACTGCCTTATAATTACGATTGAATATATAAAAGTATTTGGTTGTCCTATCAACGCGAATAAAAATTCACGGTTTTAAAGAAAATTAAGGGCAAGCAAGAGTGCAAGTAAATTGTCTCCGTTTACAACGAAGATCTGGCAATTTTTAAACGCGAAGACTGGATTTGCATTTTTCATTAGAGCCGATTGAAAAAGTCTCGCGGTAATTATCCGCTTTGAAGATGTCGATCTCGTGTGCGATTTTAATTTTATTAAAATCCAAGAGCGAGCCCTCGGTTGAATGGCCGTTAATGATATTTCGTAACAATATCGTTAAGTAGGGATGTAGGTGGCGTATCCCTCGAAAGGTATCACAAAGGATGGAATTTTTCATTAGACATCGAAATACCCCCCATTCCCTCATTAAACTACCCCAACTGGTATTTATACAATATTTTGCCAGTTACTCCGGCAAAAGCCGAAGTGCAGGTGCAGGTGCGAGTGCGAGTGCGAGTGTTACATGAAAGAGTGAAGAGGAAAGAGAAATAGAGTTTATATTGGATTAATTTTTGGTAACTAACGTTCGGATAAGTAACCAGTGTAATAAAGAAAGGCTTTAAAAGTAGACCGCGCAATTTAAGGAAATAATTATATTTTTAATTCGTTCGTGCTCTTATATTTAGATGAAAAATGATTACAGCTGTTTTCTAAGTCCTTTATAATTCATTATTATACAGTAGGTTAATCTGAAACACGTATCGACTGGGGTAAATTATTCACTGCAAACAAGTAGCTTTTCACTGCGAATAATTTAGAACGTTATCTCGGAATATTTTAGAGTCATTTCTAAAGAGCGTAATATTGACAGGCTTTTTTTTTTATTGTTTATGCGTTGTACGACAGTTTAATTGGAAAAGTAGGCGAGCGTAAAATGGAAATTGGCCGTTGAAGCTTGTCAGGGGAGCAAGTCGAGAGAAAATCTTATATTACACGTGCATTATAATTTAGTGACACGGTCAATAATCACGTCCTCTAAATACCTATGCGAACAAACTTTATACATTAAGATGCCACGTTAAACGATGCCAGTGCGTTAATATATTTTAGGTATATTATTCCGGTGATATTCAAGATACGTTATAATTACGAAAGTGCCCCTAGTAATGCGTAATTTCACGTGTACTTAATTAATGATCGAGCAAAATGATATATTTCAAGAGGGGAGCAAGTGGATAATGTCGTTGTTTTGAGTTGAGGACTAAAAGTAATAGCGTTTTTTAAGCCAACACGGACCTCAAATAGACCTCGATTACCTGCTCTCTCTCTCTCTCGCTCTCTCGCTCTCTTTCCTCTTTCAAATGGAAGCTTGCTCGTGATGGGCCCTGGAAAAGCTCCTATTTCTCATTCTTTATATCACGCAGAGTGCACAAAGCCCTACAAAATATAGACCCGCCTTGTACCTGGCTGACGCTGGTGTATAATTAATATTACAATCATCTGTACATTTTTCCGGAAAATTTGGATCTTTGTTTTTCCCATTAAGAATGCATTAAATAAACTTTCAAACCGCTATCGTACAAGGATTCATTAAAACTTTCGGCAATTTTAAGCCGAGACAATCCTAGGTACATTGGATCAGCTTGGAAACTTAACAATTCATTAATCGGCAATACAAGCCCATCTCACTTCACTACGAGCCCATTTGACTACGAGACTTTCCAACGTATAATTGCTCATACTTTATTTCCCTTACGTCTATTTTGTATTATCTTCCAATCATCGCCTCGCTCGTCCTACAGTTCTTTTATACTCTTTTTCATCCTGCACTTTAATCTTCCTACTTCAATTATCTCCTTATTATTATTCGGTTATTATGTAATTCGACTTATGTTTTACCATTTACATTTTGCGCCCTTACGACACTCCCAACCCCCGTGCACACGATTTTTATCGAATTTTTTTTAACTGCTCGTTATTTCCGAAGCGCAAAGAATTACGGATGACATTACAATTACACGAATGCAGATTTCGAAACGAGGCGTTCATTAGCTAAATTCTAATGTCGGCTAATGTCAGAGTACTTGTAAGCGAAATTTCAGCTTTGAGCATAATTCTTTGGCATTTATGATACGTCTATTCGGTTCCCTCCTTGCTATCGTATCAACAAATTTCCATCCATCCACATTCGCGGGAGTTTCAGCAAGAGTTTGACTTCTCGGTCGAGAACTTCGTGATCCAGTCCATAACGTTCGAGTGATTACGGGGTTAGTATTCCGTCCTTCGTTCTATTTACTTTTATTTCGCACAAACTAACCCTACTCGCTTCTTCTCCTTCCTCCTCTTCTTCGAAAACTTGTGCATTTTTAATCGCGATTCCTTCACTACCTACCTCCCACTTAATCATACTCGCGTACAGCACTTGACTTACGACATTTTTAAAAACCTCTCGTTTACTCTGCCGTATGAATCTGATAACGCACACTAAAAGCAAATTGAACAAGAGAAATGACGGAACGTCGCCTTTTTCTTTTAATCTATCGCGAATCTCGAATGCCGTTGATAAATTATTTTCTACTCGTACACTGCCTACACTGCCGTGACTGACATTAAGATGTATTTGTATTTATCGAACGAACTTCAACGGAATCCCCAAGTGAGCCAGAATTTGATACGCATCGGCTCTTTTAATAGAATCCTACGCTTTTTCGCAGACCATAAATAGTTGACGCTGATACTCGAGTTTGTGCATCTGTTTTCGTTATTTTTTTCCACTTCTCGGCTCTAAAAACTGGCTCATCCCCCCGCCCTCTACCCCCCTACTCGCTCACTCGTTCTCTCTCTCTCTCTCTCTCTCTCTCTCTCTCTCTCCGTTGCATTATTTTTACGAAACTTTTTACGAAGTACGACTTAATTCCACCGGGCTGGAGGAAGAGCTTTCGCCGGCTCGACGCCGTTGCTCTTTAAACGACCCTGCGTTTTGTTTATTATTCTAGTCGCACCCGTACTTGCAGTTCGTTATATTTGCGCGGCCGTAACCCTCTCGTTGTTCCTCCCGAGTGTTCGACGAGTGGGGCGGTAATGTTCTTGCGAATATTAGAGCGATGCACCTTGCGTCCGAACTCCCCTAAAGTTCAATAAAGAATCGAGCGAGCCTTTGAAAATTTATCGGCCGACGAATGGATTTTTTCGCTTATAAGTTCGTATCTCTTGGGCTGCGGTGTACTTAATTCATCCTTTGTTTTCACTTTTATTCTCTACTCTTATTATTTCGAGCGCACTCCCATTACCGTTTTCCTTTTTTCTCGTCGAGTTCCTCATCGGATAAAAAGGACTGGCTGCCGCGTTATTGGTATTCTCGAGTGCATATCCCATCGAATCGCTGGTTATTCCAGAATTATTAAAATGTTTACGTATGGAGGCTTTCGCCGGAGCTCGTACTCCGGTTAAGTTCTTAGGAATTTCCATTCGCCGCTCCTCGCTCGAACTCACAGAATAATTAATTCCCATCTTAACTTTCGTCGCGAGACTGAGATCGATAACCGGGCTTTGTTTGTCGTGGATTGCCGTCGATGCTCCTTCGGGCGCGTATCGCTGTCTATATTTTCGTATTTTCGGCGCACCTCGGCTTCGGTGCGTAAAAAGCCAAGGCGCACACGAATCCCCGATGCGCCCTGGAGCCACTGCTCCTGCGGTGGCGCACGCGCGCCTAATGGCAAGTCTTCCGAGCGGAGCTCGGCGCTGTTTTCGATACCTGATCCCCGGGCGAGCGGGCGTAGGCGCCATAAAATAATTAAACCTCTTCGACGGATGCTGCGACGTCGAGGAAGCCTGTCGCAGGAGCCTCGACAGCCTCGACAGCCTCGAGGGCCTCGAGGGCCTCCTCCGGGAGCTTTTATTGCGCGCGATCTACCCGAGCTCGAGCACCGGCTCCGAGTTTCACGGTCCGCTCGTTACCGGTGGGCGCGGGCGCGGTCGCAATTTCCCGACGATTTTCTCCTCGTTCCCGTTTTCGCTGACGGATAAACAAGTTCGCCCGCATCCCCCGTTCACTCCCGTGCACGCCATTTGCATAGATCCCGTCGTCATCCAAAGGGAAGAGTTCGCGGGTGCGCCTCGTCAGTCAGCGCTGACGTTACGCGTGCAACTCTAAGACTCGTGTGACACAATTTCTTTTTTATCTCGGTACGTGCTCGCTGTAAGTGGATTGTGTGTACGCATCGGAATTCGATCCCCTTTGTTTCGGGGATTAGCGATCCCGTTTCGAATCCCCGATCGTTCCTACTATTTACACGGACGAGCTTATTGGTTTCGTCAAAGCTGCTTACCCTACTTCTTCCTAAAGCTTCGAATGTAAATGCGCTCTCTCGATCGTAAATCCCCCGGGATTAATTGGAGGTGCTCGATGTATCGTTATTTTTGCCGATGCTAATTAACCGGTCCCCGATCGGGACGTCGTGCGCTCGCACGTCGACGATAGAGTCCCACTTCTTCGGGGATGTACCTTCTGCTCGGTCGCGTTGGCGTACGAAACTTTGGACATATTTTCGTCGGATATTTCGTTACTTGAAAACTCGGCGAACCGAGTGCAAGTACTGAGCATTCGCGTTTGATTCGAGTTTGGAAAAGGAGGGAGCCGAGAAAAGAAATTCGAGATTCAGTTTCCTGTAGTTTCTATTTAAATTGCTCTGATATACTCGCGATACTTTTACTAAGTATTCGTATATACAACGAATCGAACGCCGCCTCTTCCGTTGGGTAAACACATCTTATCCCGACGAAAGTTTTTCCTTCAATTTCATTATGATTTCTGAGCGGCGGCCACCTTTCTTCCTGCTCCCCGTATGTCGCTTGTTTTGCCAGTTAATTTTTATGAAAATGCCAATTGCCAATTAAAAGTTACGCCCTCGATAAATATTTGTACAATGCTACTCGTTATTAAATACATAATGCATCCAACGAATTCGGCCCATTAATATTTCTCATTATTTTACCCGCGATAAATAATAAAAGCATATTCGGTTTTTCTTTCTTTCTTTCTTTCTTTTATCGTTTATTTTTTTTCTTCTTTTCTTTTTTTCTTTTTTTTTTCTTTTTTTCTTTTTTTTTTCTTCTTCTTCTTCTTCTTCTTCTTCTTCTTCTTAACACGATTGTATTAAAAAGAGTTAATTATCCGATACTGGACTCTCTCGAATAAGCAAAACGAATAATGCTTCCGAGTACAAAGAGTGTATGCTATATGGTGCGCTACATTGTATTACGATAGCGGGAAAATTAGTATTTTCTATTTAAAAACTTTCAGCGAAAAACAATTTTCGTTTTTCTTCTTTTACTTACAATACAATTTTCTAGAAATAATAAATTGCCGGTACACAAAAGCTCAACTTTATTAAAAGAAATAAGGATGACGATAAGATCCGTGACGCTCTAGACTTTGCGTAAAAATATGACCGCGTAGTTGAGAAATGCTGAAAGAATGCTTCGGTAAATTATACCGTCTTCAGAAAGGTGTAAGGAATATCTATTTTTTAAAATTAAAGTGCAGCTTTGATATATTGTTACTCCGTCCAAAGTTATTCATTGGGGATTATACGTCAGGCGCTGTAAGAAAAAGTATCGTAAGTGCATTGTTAACTTGGTCATGATATTGAGATTTGAATTTTCATAGGCATCGGAACTCGTTAAAGGGAAGTATGAGTGTAGGTAATGTCACGATCTAGCCATTTATTGGGAAAATTGGGCCTTTATTGCTTAAAAACTCTCCTATAACCGAGTGCATGGCGAAAGTGTTAAAAACAAGCGTTAAACGATTCTCCCACCGTTGTAGCAAGAGAAAAATGAAAATTCATAAGGGAACGAGGTAAATTTCCGACTCTTTCGGCTTGGGTCGTCGTTTTAATTTATCGAACGAAATCCAAGCGGAAGATCATTTCTTCGAGAATTTCTCTTCAATTTTCGGCGACGTACTTTACTTAAAAAAGGAGCGCGTAAAACAAGCCACATATTACAATAGCACAGCAAGTAGCGCAGTCGTAGAAATTTGCAGTTGATAAATGAACTGTAATTTAAAAAGTCACCGCGAGCTGCTTCTAAATAATAAAATAAAATTGAAAAAGTCTCTCAAACACTTTGCAAGTACCTCAACTTTAAAATTCAGCCAAAATACGGCCGAATTGTTGAGAAGAGCTTGAAATTTAATAGAAACTTGTATTCATACGGTTAATGCGATACCAATGGACTTATTAGCTGTGCCAACGTATAATTAATATCGAGGTTTATTTTACATCTAAATGTGTCATCTAAATGTGGAATCGCATAAATGCGTGGAATCATCTCTTCGATGTATCTAATACGTTGTGCGTATTCATAATTCACCGCGGAATTTATATCGCTGTACAGTTTTGCCTCGATATTCCATTCATTATTAAAAAACCAAAATTTAACTTTCACAAACGCATTTAATAATCCCGTTTCCTCGTGTAAATATTGAAATTACTCTTTTTTGGCCGAAGTGGTTCGATTTCACAAAGTTAATATACCTTTTACAGAAGCAATTTTGAAGTTTATTTTATATTATATAACCGTTTGACTCGTGAATTTTAGGACGCAGAGGCATTCGGTCTTTGTAGGAAATATTAATTTATTAAAACCCTATAGTCGCATTTTGAAATGAAATCGCGCGTCAAAAGTAAGTGAAATCATTTCGTTCCACTTTGAATTTCATTTCGCTTTTTAAAGCATCGCGTATTTATCACGTATTAATTTAATATTAATTGTAGTTATCGGTTTAGGTCAATTTATGATTATCAGTTTATTCCATCGCGATGTTGTGTAAAAGTTTATGCCGAAACAAAGGAGGCCAGCTAGAGTCGAATGCGTTAATTAAACTCGTTTGAGGACTTTACTTGCCAAGCTTTCCACAACATGGTGAAGTACAACAACAACAACAACAACAACAACAACAACAACAACAACAAAAAAAAAAAAATTACGAATTCCAGTTGAAAATACATGTACGCGACGAAAAGTCTCAACGAAGCGATCGTCAGCGCGTTAAATTAACGGGAAGAAAAATGATTATCCACTCTCTCATCTTACACGTCGCGCTTATTACAGATGGCATTTGTAGATTTAGCGTTTTAAGCGGCGCGAGTGCCAATAAAGGAAAAAGAAAACAAAAATCACAGGGGCAAAAAAATGACCGCTCCCGAGTTACGAATATTTCTGTGTAAATTTAATTTTCATCGCAAACAATTGGCATTTCTCCATATCATATTTGTTCGTCAGCGGAAAATAAAATGCACCCACGGATAAACGTGTACATTCTTCTTTGGATTCGCGTACAACATAATTCGCCGTGCATGACTCGAATGAAAATCAAGTTTGGAGATGAAATTTCGCATCGACACTTGGGAGAATTGATGGCGCCTCGTATCCTCCGAAATCGAGTTCGTATCAATCGATATAAGCGAATTGGCAGAGGCCAAGCATACGTCTTCACTTGGAATAAATATTTTCGTCGGGGTAAGCGAGCATCGCGGGACACGACGTCGAAATAGTCCGCGTAGAGCGACCGTGAAAATCCGTGGTTCCGCGGTGGCGCGTAATAACAGGAATTCCGCTTTGAGGGTGCGCTTGGAGGGAAAAAGGGAAGCGAGGCGCTCCAAGAGCGGCTTTTGAGATTCGCTCGTGTAAGTGACTAATCAATCGGCTTGTCTTGCCTTCGGACTGTTTCAGATTCTAGAGGCGCTCGAGACGGATCCCGGCTGCTGCAAGCTCCACCTGGCCCACCGCCTCGAGAACGTCGCGTGCACCCTCGAGGGCGAGGAGACGAGCGCCTGCTGACCCTCCCGGCCGCAAAGCGAACCCTCGCCCAGGAGGAGCTCCGAGTAGTGCCTCGGGCGCGGCTCTTTTGCGTCGTCCTCGACGACGCTGTACGACAAACCAACCGAATCGACCGAAACCCTCCCACGCGCGCATACGTAAGCCTTTTTGGTAAGTTGGCGCGCGGCGAGGGAGGCGGAATAGAGATAGTGAGAGAGTCGCTGAGAGAGTCGCTGAGAGAGTGGGTGAGAGAGAGAGAGAGAGAGAGAGAGAGTGAGGGTGAGAGCGGGAGAAGCGCGCGAATTCCTAAGCCGCTATCACCGAGGATCGCAAAGGGGGATTTTCCCCGTACGAATCCAGCGTCAACGCATCGCGGGTACGTTTCGTTGAAGCAAAAGCGACGATGCGTTGCGCGACACCGAGTAGGAGATAGACCGTATACGTGTAATACAAGATAAGTGAAATTTATGAAATAATTGCGGCGCGCGGTGGGGGAGGATGTTTACAAGAAAAGCCATAGTGTCCAACGGACTGTTTGTGCGCGACGACGCACAACAGCAAGTAGTCTGTGATCCGAGCACGAGTGGCTATGCCTATTATCTTCATTACGATATTAATATTATCGATATTATTCATATGTTATACATATAGATATATATATTAAAAAATAAATAAATATATACATATATATATATATATATACGTACGTACGTACGTACGTACGTACGTACGCGCATAAATACACACACACACACACACACACACACACACGTACACACGTGCATACATATATATATATATATATATATATAGATATCTAAATATATAGGAGTAAGTAAGTAAATGAATAAACAAACAAGCAAACAAACAAATAAATAAATAAATAAATATATATATATATATATATGTGTGTGTATGTATGAGAGGATGAGGGAGCGAATGAACGATGTGTGTGTGCGCGTGAGAGAGAGAGAGAGAGAGAGAGAGAGAAATAGAGAGAAGGAGAAGGAGATGGCGGTGAAACAAAAGGTGATGCACCGTTCGACGGTCCAGGCAGATTGTAGTAAGCTAGCTGAATAGGGTTTATCTTACACAATGTATAAAACAAGCCAGGGATGATGAGATTGTGACGCGTAGTGTTACGGTATACATACTCTATACGGTAACTAAGCTAGTATTTAAGTTTAAGTACGATACGGAGGTCAAATGTGGTGGAGGTGTGGTGGTGGAGAGGAGAGAGAAAGAAATAAAGTGGAGCGCGTTAGCGGTCTATGCTGAAAATATCGAAATACGGGCTTTATAAAGACTTGATCGTTTATTTTTGGCGCTAGGATTAATCGAGATTCATCTAAAATAATAAAGTAAAAAGGTGTATTTAATACATTTTGAAAATGTGATATACTTTCCCTTCCGCTATTTGTATTAGGGCGCGCTTTCTCTCTCTTCGCTGTTCTCGCGTTATTATTCTACCTGACATCACTCGCTCTCTATTCTCCGGCGCCCCTTTTTTTCTTATTCATCCTCGTCTACTACTGCTGCTGCTGATGCTACCACTACCACTACTACTACTACTACTACTACCACTACTACCACTACTACTACTACTACTACTACTACTACTACTACTACTACTATTACTTTTTCTTCATCTTCTTCGTCTTGTTCATCTTCTTCATCTTCTTCGTCTCTGGCCAGCAGATTTTGTTACGGGCGACTCCGGTAACGTAAAAATCGATACGTTTACAATACCTTCGTGTTTTTTACTTTTATATGTGACGCTAATTATGCATGCATATGCATGTGTACACGCGCGTACGTATATAGGAGTACGTATGATACTAAATGTATACACACTGCGAGATTTTTCTGAATGTCTATACTATTCGTTCCACTTGTAAAGTTCAATGACTGGTGTTTATACGCGGACGAGGGCACAGACTCGCGCGCAAAACTCGATATTTACAGGAGCTTTCTACGCGTCGATCGATTTACTTACTTTTATTATAACCGCTATCAATATTATTACTAACGTGATTAATTGCATTTAATGGTCGGTATCGACTTGTTTGTGGAAAAAGCTTTTTTCTTTAATTCGTGCCGATCGATAACCTCTCCTCCATGATCTTTACTATATCGTTTATCATCGATTAAATCTATAGTTATTACTGCTACTATTACTATTGCTATTATTATCATCATCGTTATTATTGCTGATATTGAATTACGCGACACGACTGCTTTTTGAGAAGCCGGTCGCAAAACATCGATGCGCTCTTTCATTTTTACTTTTTTCCGCACGACGACTTTTTGTATATACGTGGAAGAAAATTCGAAGGACGTAAGAGAGCCAAGAGCCCAGCCTTCGTTTCGGCTATTACGTGCGCCCCCAGGGTAAGCCGGCATCCGAATGTCGTGCATCCAGCTCTACTCGTCCAATCTTGTCATTTTTTCCCTCCTTTTTTATATATATACGCGCGCGCGCGCGCGCGTGTGTTTTCCTTTTTCCCTTTTTAACCTTTTTTCCTTTTTTCTTCCCTCCCCCCGCTCGTCCCTCCTCCGCCAACCATTCCTTCGACTCCCTTCTTTCTTTATTCTCGCGTGCTCTCCCGCCCCGCTCGTCCCTCCACCGTTTTCGTCTCCTCTGCCATCGCGCTCGTCCTCGTTCGCGACGATAGCAACTCCACGCGCGTCACGGCCTCAAACTGCCAGGACTCTTTCAACGTATCGCGCCCCGTTGACGAAACGAGCGCACAAAACGGAAAACGCAAAACTTACCGAAAACAAAGAGAGGAGAAGAGAAAAAGTAAAAAATGGCGAGTGAGAGGAGCGACGGAGAAAAGAAATGCGATGAAAGGAAAAAGCACGGGAAAGAAATATGAGCGACGGTCGTTGGCTTAACGAGTGGAAGGGCAAGGAGCGAAGGGAAGAAGGGCGAAGGGGGTGGGGGCTATATAACGTTGGCGGTGCGCGCGATGGCCGGTGGAATCGACGTGGCCCGAGGTTCGGAAGTCGTCTTTCGTCAAAGGCACGATTTAAAGGCCGGAAGGGGTTGACTCGGGAGGGCAAAAAAAGTACTCGGGCCTTTGATTCCGTTATTGCGCGGGGCAGGAGCGCACGTGCGCGCGGTGAAATAAGTTCGCCGCATAATTACGCGAGATAAAATGGCGCGGCTTTTGACGCTGGCGTGTGCTTAAATCATTTGAAGGTTCGTTTGTGCCGCAGATTTTCTTTGAAGCTCGTAAGATGTGCGCTTGTGCGAGTGTGCCTCTGTGCGCATTCGTGTGCTCTTTTGTACGTGCAGCGCGGCTATAAGTTCAAACGTTTTATTGCGTTTAAATTGCAGAGTGAGCGAGAGAGAGAGAGAGAGAGAGAGAGAGCGAACCGCATTTACAAGTAAAAAGAAAGCGTTCGTTAAGGGTAATGACTCTAACGGCTAAATACTCTCCATAAGCATCGTTGTTTTCGTCTTTTTTACGCGTTACGTCGGTCCCACTGGCTTTTCCACGAGCTCTCCTCGGCCTTAAAAATGTTTTCCCGTGCAAACGCGTATGCGCTAACGGATATCGAGACAAGAGCTCGATCGCTCCTCCTTTTTCGTTAGCTTGGAAAGGTAATCGTAATCGCGAGTAACGCGATAACGAGGCGATATACCGTCGAGAGCCCCGAGGAGAGTCCGCGCGAGAGGAAGGAGCATTCGTCAGGATTACAAAGTTGCATCGCAGATACTCTTGTTTTTGTTTCATAACGCCGGCGCGGAATAATCCGCTTATCCGAAAGCGAATCATCGAAAGACGGAATTTTTCCGAGCACAAGCCCGTGCCAAGCCTTCGACTTACAATTACGTAACACAGCCTTAACATCCTTCGAGTTAAGTTTGTCGAGGGTGGGCTGGGGGAGAGCGACACGAATTCGTTGACTTCCTCCCGAGCGAGAGGGAAACATTCGGCGAATAGTTGGACAGACAACCTCGAGAGCGATATGCGGGCAAAGCAACGATGGGAATCTTCAAAACGTCCCCCGCTTATCGCCTAGATTGACCGCAATCTTTCACCGTGTCAAATGGCTCGATCCCCCATTCGTCCGCCGCTACGTCATCGTACTTAACCAAGATTTAAGGTTGTAAGTTTGAGCGTACGAGAACAAGAGATTACGCGTGGAAAATAGGCCTCCGAAATACTCGGCGGGCCTCCTTCGTCGCGACTCCTTCCGGCTTTCGTGCCACGCGATTCCATCCGGCGTCACCGGTGCTCGCCCCCACACACAGAGAGAGAGAGAGAGAGAGAGAGAGAGAGAGAGAGAGAGAGAGAGAAGGAGACGGTGCTGCTACCGCCATCGTCGCTTACTCCTGGATCTCGTGTCCACGCGTACTCCATTTATTTATATTCCAAACTACCGGGCAAGCCACACTTTATGCGACTTTAAATGCGCGCGGCATCGCCGTTGTCCGGTCGCTGTCTGTCCACCAAGTCGGCTCACCTCCCTCCCCTCCCCGCCCCGACCCGCACGCACCCACGCACACGTACGCGACGACCCTCCAGACCACCCCGTCGCGCCGCGAACCGACTGCCATTGTCGGGCTGCTCGTCCCACATGCGGAAGTAAATCGAGCCGCCCTCGGTGCGCCCCGATTTTCACGGTCGTTCGCTCATCCGCGTGCCCCCGGGGGTTGATTCGCGAATACCGCGAGTGCGCGGCGCTCAGCCTCCCCGTGATCCACGTCGATGATTCCTCCTGGCGCGACGCGAAAGCCAGCGGTATATCCGCCCTCTTCGCTCCCTTTTCTTTGTTTAACCTTTTCGTTTAACCTTTTCTCCTTTTTTCCCCTCTTATTTTTTTTTTGTCTTACTCGCCCCTTTTCTAGCTCAAATCGTCTACTACGGACGCTCTACTACTCTTGCGCGAAACTTTTCGCAATGGCAATGTCAAAGCCATTGCTGGCTGTGAGCATTCCGCACCGTAACGCGCTCCCTTTATTACCTGTACTCTGTCCGGTTATTCGACGGTATTCCCCTTGTGAATATCCAGAGGCACTGTAAAGGTACACCGCCGAATAGAGTAAATTAAGAGGGAAATTGGAAACGTTCCCACCTCCTAACTGAATTGTTGCTTCTACTTGTACTTGCGTATACTTACCTACGTTTTTACGTCCCTTGGCAAGTTCTTTGTGGGTGTGTGCGCGCGCGCGTGTGTATTCCTGTATTTTTACTCTGCGACGCCTCACTTCTACGTACGTCTTTTGATTCCTCGGGACTTGACTCAGTAAATGGATCTTTGGTTTTACTTTTTACCCTGTTCCTTGGCTATTTTTCTTTTTTCACTCCCTCCCGCGGAGCCGGGGAAGCTTCGGTTTCTTACGTTCTCGACTCTCATCGGCTTTATTAACCGCCATTGGCAAATATTCCTCGTCGTCACTGCTCGCCAAACGAAAATTCGCGTAACCTCTTCTTCTATCTTCTATCTAAATTCCAATGGAAAAATGCTATTTTTCTGTATGCACGACTTCTCTATTTCGTCAGCTGCGCGCACTTATACATCTCAAATTTTCCGGAATTAGTCATTCTAGAACTTCCGCTATAGGGAAAGTCTTAAATTTCCGACTCTATGAATGTAATGGTACGTCAGAGAAATTACAAAGTAATAGTCCGCTATTTATAAGATTGTCACGTGTAGGGCCATTGCGTAAAGTGATTTGCAGTGGTGTATGCACTTATAGCTAGAAAAATTATTCCTTTAAAAAATTCACTTTACATGCTATACCGTACTGTACTACATATGCACGCATGCACATACACGCGTATGTAGATATATAGATACGCGTGTATACGTATGCACGCTCGCGCGTAATTGCACACTTGCGCTCGCACGCACGCACGCACATGAATATATACAAATATCACGCGATGGCCTAGATACACATAAAAGGATATTATTTATCGTGTATCGAAAGAAGATTTTGTTCTACAATAACAATAACGAAAGAAGAACGGTTAAACGTTCAATAGCATTACTACAAATCACTTTTCGAAAACAAAGCAGTTATAAAAATTGATACTTGTTTTGAAATATTTAGAGAAAATGCGAGCGAGTGGCTTAAGCAAAAACTTTCTATTTTTACCGAGTCCATTACGAGTGATGGCGAATGTCTTCCCCAATGCGCAAGGAAAAATTGCTCTCATTTTTTTCTCTTTCAATCAAACGTGAACTTGGCAAGTTCAAAGGAGGGTTAGCACAAACTTTAGGAATTCCGAGGTAATTGCGAGAGACAAACCTATTTATTTATTTATTTATTTTAAAGTAAATTACGTTGTAGTATCAATGGGAATAAAATTGCGCGGAAAAGTTTTCTTCGAATTTCGACGAGTTAACCTTCGGAAGCCTGGAAAGTTACCGTAGTCTCTGGAAGCCTGACAAAAACCTTGTATTAAATGTACTCAGTGCGTGCACTCGTACAGGCGCGCGCGCGTAAAGAAGTTTTTCGAATAAATTTACTGATGTGGCCCTTCAAAGGTGGTTGATAGCAAAATAATTAGATGGTTCATAGCGGAAAATACTCGATTCCGATTATCGGAGGGCGTTTGCATTTACATATAGGGATTTCATTATGAAATAACGTAAACGGTATATATTTAATATTAATCAAAGTTCAATATGCGAAGTACGTTTTTATTATTAAATCAAACGCGTCCATTGTTGTTTATGACGTAAGCGTTGACAGACGAACGAAAAACAAAAGGAAAAAGGAAAAAAAGGTAAGAAAAAACGGACGAAAAAAAAAAATAAAGATAATTGGTGTTCGCGATTTCTGCAATTAACGATCCAAATATTCTTTGTCTTCTCAAACGCGTGTACGCTCAGAATCTCGTAACGAAGTGCAGAAACTCAGACGTTCGATGTGCAATTTCGCTCGACACCAGACTGAATTCCGTAGCGTTGAAAGCGTTTATTGTGTATATTCGTCCCGTTTTCTCGCGAGTCCAGTCGAGCGATTCCAATACGCGTAGTAGCTTTTACCGATATTATATCGTATACGAGCGAAGTCCACTTTCGATCGAGAGCGAAAAAAATAGATGGAAAATAACAAAGGAGCGAGAAAGGAGCGAGAAAGGAGCGAGAAAAAGATGGATAATAAATGATTGTATTTCTTTAAAGTACGTACGGTTGTGCCGCTAAGCTCGCGCGATGTGTCTTTTTCCGCAGGATCGATGAAAGTTCATAGAATAGAAATAATAAGCGCAGAGGAAGCTCGAATTAAAGTACGATGACGAAGCTTCGAGGCGTAATGTAGCTGTACGCGGGTTCATTTGAATTAATGTAATTAATGAAAAAACGATGGAGATTGGGGGAACGTAGACAATGCTAGATGATTTTTGTATAATTGTTAGTTTGTAAGTCGGTTCTCGTAGAGGACTGCATCGAATCCGGCATCGAATCCGGCATCGAGAGCATCCGAGTACTCTTGCGGAGTTGGAAAGAGATGATCGAGATCGCCGAAACGAGATGGCGGGGATAGCGGCGTGTGCCTGTGCCTGAGAGCTGGCGATAGGGATGACGGCGGGGGTGGCGGCGGGGGTGGCGAGTCTGAGATAAGGGAAGGGACCGAGGATGCGTTTTTCTTTCCAGCTCGAACCGAATATTCCTGGTGAATTGTTTTCTAAATTCAGGTGATGCACTTTTTGCAATGGTATTACGTGTTGTAACGTTAAGCGGTGGCGCGAGTAGTAAAATAATACGTTAGCATCGACAGCATTATTATATCGCAGATCCGGGTGGATGACGGTGCATTTATTTGTTATTGTATACCGCGCGTAAGATCGTGCGCAAATGCGCGCGTATATTTTATCGCCGATGTGTCAATTAAGCATTTCAAATAGCTTTCGAGTAGCCGCTCAAATATATTTCGTTCGCTAGACCTTTGGCTTGCGCGACTTCTTTGAGAAACGGCGAGGGAATATCGCCGTGGGAATCGAACCGTCAAACCGGACAATTTCGCGAGTCGTTGCAAACGGTAATAATTGTTTACAGTTGCAGCCCATGCGTACGTCGATTATTGTGAACATTGGAAATACCAGGCGTTATGGAATAGCGAAGGAAAGCGATGGTCGAGGCGAAAAATCTTTCGTCGAGTGGCTAATTGACATAGCGCTGATTTATCGGCTCACTCGCAATGATCAATAAGCAAATGAGAAAAAATAGTAAGCAAGAAGTGTCTACCAGCGATTGACGTAACTCGCAAACTCGTGAACTCGTAAACTAGTGTATCGAGAGCCGACAAATACAAAGACTATGAGGAGAAAACTCAAAGACTGGCTACAAAATACTCAATTAAAGCACATTTTCTTAATATCTTCGTTTTCCTTGTCCGCGATTTAGATTTATACGAACTTTGAAAAAGGGATTAAAAATTAAGCGCGCCATATGACGTAAATTAAAAAACCAACGAAGCGAGCTGGTAGACACTTTAATAGTATACATAGTTGAACGATGAACGAAACGATGACGAACAAACAGCAAACAAACAAACGGACAAACAAAGTAAAACAACAAAAGTATATGTACGTAAGCACGCGATTTTGCGCGCGCGCTCGCTCGCGACACACAAGCGCAAGCACACACAGCGAGAGAGAGAGAGAGAGAGAGAGAGAGAGAGAGAGAGAGAGAGAGAGTGAGAGCCGAGCACAGAAGAGTGCAAAGCACGTGAAAAATAAGGTAATACGAGTTAATAAGGGCAAACAATGAAATAGAGAAATAAACAGCAAGTAAACAAATAAGAATAAGCCTGTCAATTGTGCGCGTGATATACGCGAATTTAAAAATTGTAATAAGAGTCGTAAGAAGTGATGTATAATTAGGCGTCGTATTCTTCGTAGCTTGTAGAGCGGGGTGAGATATAAAGGGGGTTACAGAGAGAGAGAGAGAGAGAGAGAGAGAGAGAGAGAGAGAGAGAAGAAGGCAAAAAAGTCGTTTGGAATGACGCATACAAAGTAAGAATTGAACGAGATGTTGGGATTTCGTATAATTAGGGAAATATATATCCGAGTGCGTAGTTTGCGAAGAGGGCGAGAGGGAGAGCAGGAAATAAACAAAAAACGAATGATGAAGAAATACTCTTTGCGGGCTCGCGCGCTCGGCGAAGGGGTCGACGCACTCTGGCGCTACTTTATACATAAGAGGAATGAAGGAACGAGTGTGTGGGGGTGGGCCAAGGGGGGAAATATGAAGGAAATCGAAAATGCGATAAGAGTGTAAGGGAGATGGAACGAATGCTACGTGCACCGGCACAAGAGATAGATGAAACGAGCGCGAGGGGGATGGAGAGAGTCGGTAAGGAGCGGCACTTTTTCGCTTTTTCCTTTTTATTTCTGCCCCGTGGGTGAGCGAGACCAGCGAGAGAGGAGAGCGACTTTGTTATACATATGTACGTAATATTTCTCTACTCGTTCTCTCCCCGCTGTGTGCGGCACATTTTTAACGGAGAGAGAAAAAGTATAGGAGAACGAGAGCGCAAGAAACAGAGAGAGAGAGAGAGAGAGAGAGAGAGTACGAGAATGAGTGCGCGCGAGCGATTTGAAGAATGGCGAAGTTTCTGCATTTTTTTTTTTCCCTCTTGTCCTCGTGGAAGTGCGCGCGTGTGCGCGCAAGAGCCCCTTTTTCCCTCCTAACGCCCGTTGTTTTTTTCCCTACATAACGTCCCCCAGCGATTGTCAAGGGATAGATGGATGGATGGGTGCCCCACAATCACCGTCGTTGCACCCTTGTGTTTCCTTGTGTCCCGTTGTAAATAGCGAAACCCAACCCACCCTACAGCAATGTCCTCCTTGTGTGCGTCCCGTCCCCTTCATCGAAGAAAACAAGAGAGAGAGCGAGAGTGAGAGTGAGAGTGAGAGGTGGAGCGAGCGCGTGTGTGTGCGCGCGCGCGAACGTGTGCGAGGAGCGAGCGCGAAAGGGAGAGGGATAAAGTGAGAAAGAGGGAGAGAGAATTGGTTAGAATGAGGGATAGGGCGGCAGGGGTGGGGAGCAAAAATTCCCCCTCTGCAGGCGAAAGCTAGATGTAAGTTACGCATATATGCGCGCGCGCGCGCGCGCGCATGTTACATGATTATTATACATAACGCACTCGATGAAAACGAAATGACTCTTGCCAAATTTTCAATGGGACGTAGGGACGAACGATTAAGCATTTGAAGAATTGCAAAAATATATTGGTATTATAAACAAGACTTGACTCATTCATTTCTCATTCCACCCTCCAGTTACGCGGGACAACCCCTTTCCTTCCCCTTTAGCGCTTGATACGAGTACGCTGTCTTCGTTCGAGCGTGGAACAGCCAATTATTTTAAAATGTGCGCGTTATAACTTTCTACGTGGCTTTTACAATTGTCAACGTGCGGGAGGATTTTTTCTTCTTTTATTGTATCAATATGCAGCAACCTTATATGTGAGCGCGCGCGCGCGCGCACACACACACAAAAGTGTTTCTTATAATTCTTTTCGACATTCGAATGCGTGGTCCGATATTTTCCTCGACTTTTAGTATTTATTTCGGCATGAATTTGCATTTCGGTTTTTTTTTTTTATCAAGAAATACTCGTCCTTTTCTCTCAATTTTATTAAATTGCTTCACGTGGCAAACTCGATTTCCGAAACGAATCTATGAAATACGAGTCTAAAATACGAAGGCTTCCCAGCAGAGATGAGCAATACTTTTGTATTCATTGTACAAAAACCATTAAAGAAGTTTTAGCGATGATGTTAATTAACTTTCCCCCGTGGTATTTGAGGGAAATTTCTTTTGGAAAAATAGGGTGAAATTTTTTGCTAAAATTGAAAACTTTAAACAGTAATGTAAAACCAAGCTTCGTTGCACCGTAAAGTGTACAGAACTTACATCGGCGCTTACTTTAATCGATAAACGGCTCTATTTTAATACTTTAATATGTTGATTAATGAAATTAACTACTCCTCGGTAATGTAATGATATACCATTATTTCTTGCAAGCAAACATATTGATGCTACTTTTAAATTATTCTTTCTAAACTCTTGGTAAGTACGATCATACGCACGAATTGTAGTTTTGCATTTTTCTCAATTTCAGTTGCTCGGACGCGTATTTATTGACTTAAGAGATGCGAAATCCCGTGGATCTCTCGTGAAAGCTTGGAATTGGAAATAAAAGTCTAACTACGCCGTGACAGCCCTTGGAAAAAAGAAAAAAAAAGCGAGAAAGCGAGAAATGCCGTTTATTAAACTGTCAATTTTAACAAATGCTTGTAAATAAAGATAGAGATAGAAATAATTGAAACAAGTGATCCTGTACTTTTTATCAACACCAACACCGTAAAACAATATTTCCATCGAAAGTTCTACCGATTTATTTCTTTTACTTATACGCTTTGCAACACAATTGGGATATTTAGATTTCGATGATCTTTACGAATTAACTAATTAATTCGCTAATTTCCCAAACTCCAAGACGTAAGTCGATGTGTTAACTGTAATATACATTAACGTCATCCTACGCTTCATCGTACGCTTCATCGTACGCTTCATCGTACGCTTCATCGTACGCTTCATCGTCAAATGTCTAGTTATGAAATGCTTTGTGCCATGCAGTTGAGCATACTCCCTTCCTTATTCGTGAGCGAGAAAATTAAGTTTTTAATTTCATAAAGAGACAGCAAAGTGTTGGACATTAGAATAAAGAGGGTATAATACAATTTCACCACAGAATTATGGCGGCTTCAATCAAGAACTCGATGCTTGTTTTTTTAAACTCATCTGGGTTAATGAAATTAAAATTTAATCTTTCTTGCGATTCTTTGTCGACAATTCTAGTCCACTTTTTTTCTTTTAAAATTGTCTCTTTTAATTAAAAATATGCAGCATGCTCGTTACAGTTCGTTATGCAGATCCGAAAATGCAGATTGCAATGAATTACGCGCAAACAGACGTACGAAATGATACATGCAAAAGCCGGCTTTCATATTTGACCGTTAATTAAACGACAAAAATTTGATGTCTCGGTGCGTTCGTATTTACCGCCCTTCTTAAATGATTCTACGGATTAGTCGCCGGAGTTGCTCTCTAATGAAAGGAATGCGAGTCCTTTTGGTTTGTCAATGGATTCCGTAACGCCGTTATTTCCGCTCTCACGGCCAACTTGCATTTTTCATGCTACATAATTACAATATGTCGGCGATCACGAAGGTAAATAACGCGGAAAAGAAACAGTAGGATAGAAACTAAAATACTCTATTACGTTGATTAAGGACATATTGGATATCTTATAGCCTTTATTGGATTTGTCGGGAAACAATTTTGTTGTACCTCGTTGCTTGGATCGATAAGAATAATTTTTTTTTTTTTTTTTTTTTCCCCACGTATCCAATAAAAAAAGAGAAATAGATATTATCGACGTTTTTAAATTGTGAAATCTCGATATGCCGAGTAGATACAAAATCAAGCGATTACGTTTAAATAATTTACAAAATTACCATCAGTTCATCTTTAGCAAAGTATATTGTCGTAAATATATTTTCACTTTGAGCTGTCGCGTGTAAAAATTTGTAAAAATGTTTATTTTCAAACTTACTTCTAGAGATACTTCAGAATCGTATAAACAGTGGTTCTAATTTTATTTGCAATGTTGTTATCAATTCTTGATTTATAAATGATCGAGTAACTCAACGTTTTTAAAAGAATTTCGTGAACGTTCCTGTTACTTACACTTGGATCATGGTGTAACCATAATGTTTTTAGAAAAATATCTTCCTTTTTCTTTGTTGATATCTAATCCTAATCGAGCTAATTTTATCCTAATATTTTACACTATCATTTTGTGACCAATTATTAGCGTTAAACGAGCTTGAAGTTTTTCAAGTTTTTCGGCATTTTTCTGGCAAAATTGCACAAAAGGGTTATTTTATTTGCTTGTTGGTTTTAATAACAAAGAAAGATAATGCTCGCGAGTAAAGGACCGCTTTTTCTGATATATTTACATGAAATATATTGCGCTTTTATGAAATGTGGAAAAGAGGAGTAACGTACGAACGGTATTTACTTACGGCGCAACAAAGATATAATGAGCCTTTCTTGTTTCTTCGGTCAGATTTACGTTCTTGCGTATATGCTTAATTATTGTCAAGTTTGGAATTCTTAATTTATTATACGATAACCGTATTGACGCAATATACGCGTAAATAGGTATTTCTGCAGTTGTTAAATATTAATTTTATTTTCAATTTCTTTGAACATATAATATTCCAGCACTCGAGGAGATTTGAAATATCAACGAGGCATTTTACTTTTCAATTATAGCGATTAGTTTCTCGCTAAATAAAACTTATCATTTTGACATAATTTATTAGCTCACTCGGTTATCTCTCGCTCTCTCGCTCTCTCTCTCTCTCTCTCTCTCTCTCTCTCTCTCTCTCTCTCACCAATTGTCTAGAGCATGAAAATTTAACGTTCCAAGTCATTTATTAAAATGTGAATCACTTGAAAGTTTGATCTACGTCTTGATCTCCAGTTTATTGAGCTTCATTACGTTATAAGGTCCCATATTTTTTAGAACGTATTGTTTTTCTTTTTGTACGAGAAACCAAAAAATTCCTCGATGTTAAATAAATTATTAAGCGGTGAAAATAAATTCTCGGGCTTTTGTCTGGAACACGGTTACTGAGTGAAGCGTATCCAGTCCCATTTCTCATTCTTAACGTTCTATCGACTTTTCTCGACACTATAGAGATGCCTTTTGAGTTGAACAAAGATTGTGACAACGCTGCTGCATTTTTCGCTATTGCTTTTTTAGATTTATTTGTTTAAGCGTATCGACAAGCATCGCGAATTATTTAATGTATCCAAAGGGCTTGGCTGATTATTTTTTCTTTGATTCTTACGAATTGAAAGATCTTTAAAGATCGTAAAAATTGGTCGCTTTAAAGTTCTTCGATGGCTGCATCGATCAATTCTTAAGACTTGGCTTCAAGATGCAATTTTTCAGTGAAATAAATGGTATCGGCATTAATAATTTGGTCGAGAAAGGACAAGTTCACGCGCGGAAAAGTTTTTTATCGAATGAAATTGATTTACGCGATATTCAGAAGCTTGAAATCTAATAAAATCTTAATCAGTTTAATATCGCCCATAAAACACTCTACTTATACATTCGAATTGGTGTTCTTGTCCACGACATTTTTATACTTGCAAGGTAAATGATGCAGCGAGCAAAAGATCGAGCATAAAGATTTTGCATTTACAAATTTCTTTTTTTATTTATACTTTTTTCTCTAGATGCGTTATATTCGCTATCGAGCTGAGTGAGAGAGTTGCACCAAATAAACTGAAAATCGAAATCCATCGCGGTAACGAATTTTCTCCTACCAGTAATACGGGATATTGCGTTGAATTTTGTTACGATAAAAGTGGCGGTAAAATTTTTCGAAAAATTTCAGAAAGATGCACATGCCTATTTGCAGTAATAATTTTGTAATATAGACTCCTTTTAAATGTATTATTTGCTACGCGTTCCTACCGAAATTGTGTAACAAGGAGTATCGCGATCATATTGCATACGTTTTTACGATATGTACCTTGTTATGGATATTAAAGCCATTTTCTCGTTCTGAAAGTTTCTCGAGCATTTCTTGACACTTTCTCGGGCACGTGTCCATGCATTAGCAACGAGTTGTTTATCTCGATACTTTTCTCAGCAAACGATCTGGTACTTATTTGATTCTTTGGTATGAAATTGGGTGGCTTCCACGACAATGCGAAGCTTATTACACTTTCATCCTTTCGATTTATCCTTTGATCCAACAATTACGTCTTTCGTTCCATAAACATAGTCGATGAATCTTGGTCTTGTTGGAGGGGTGGGGGAAATTATTTACATAATCCCTTCATTTTTATGGTTTTTAATTTCATGAGTAAAAAATTTAACCGATTTCACGGTATTAGACAGTAATTCCGTTATATTGTACGGAATGAAATCATATTTCAGTTTAACATAAATCGATTTTTTGTATTTCACTGCAAATAAGCTTTTATCCGTATGATTGTACCATGTCTATTTTTATCTACTTAATATTGCTGCATTTATGTAAAGTAAGCGAATTGCAATAATGCATGAAAGCGATCGAAGAGCAATTTACTGACAACTATGAGTATGATAGATAGTACAATACCGGTGCATGTAATGATATTATAAGATTAGGTTCGATAAAGTTGATGTAACTTTACGAAAATTGCTCTTTCTCCAAGTATTGATTTCTTTGTAATCTGTTGGCGTGGATTTGGCATTTATTATAGAGAAATAAATGAGCCTCTTACGTAATATGAAAATTATTTCAGCGTTTGTGACTCAACTAACTATTCATAACAAAATATAACGTACGTTGATATTTTCGAATTTATTTATTCGAGCAATTTGAAGCTTGAAGTAATTGGTATAATGTACGCAATGAATTGCAATAAACTTTGTTGTAAATTCATAAGCCGAATAAAATTTTCTGTGCAATAGTATACGAATATTGGGTATTGAAAATGTATGAATTTAAACCGTTTAATGAATGTTTATCGAAAAAAAGAAATATCGAATAAAAATTTTTCTTATGAAGAACAATGAATGCGTGATATCGCTTTATTCAATTCTCTAAGTGAATATTTGTTTTAGTAACTTTTACTTACTTGCTTGAATTCGTTATGAAATTGTCAGTGGACTTTTTCGTAAGTTTAGTCTTGATTGAAAATATTAATTTGAGCATATTGCCGAACGACACCTATTACTTTTAAATATTTTATTTCATAACGAATACATTTCATCAAGCTTTAAACAAATGTATAAACAAGAAAACCGACTATTTTCAAAGTTTTATAAATTTATTCAAATTAATACAATTTTATCGTATTGTCATCGACGACAAACGTAAAAATTTACATGAAAAACATATTTAATTTTTATTTCACACATGATTCTCAACCGATGGTTTTGTGAAAATTAATATTCTTTTGAAAGAAATAATTTTTATTTCTACAGACATCTGTATAGATATAGTAGTATCTCGAACGATTAGATACCGTAAACATTTTATTTTTACTATTTATTTTATTTCAACTCTTAAAATATAATTGACATGTGGCTTTTATTATGCATTATTTATTATTTATTATTTATTATTTATTATTTATTATGGCATTTATTATGTAACAAATACTTCGAAGGAAAATATTTTAATTGTCAGCGTAGCTCTGTACAAACATTTACATATTACTTTATTCATTTGTACATATATCAAAATGTACTTACACAAAAATATTAATAACTTTGTATCGTTAGTGAATTAATTCTCAGTTAATTAATATCTACAAAAGGTATAATATTGTAAAAGTCCATTTATAATTCTTTACAAAATATAAACCCTCTATATTTTTACACTATAGCGTTACTTTAATCTGACTTATTTTTGTAAACAAGAGGTTTTTCATGAGAACTTTTCGATGAAGAATTAGAGCTCGTTGAATGTTTGTTAGTTCCAGAATTAGTACTTCTACTTCTTTTATCTTGCTTTGCTTTTTTAATCATATCTTTTAATCTTCGATCAGCACTGACAATATGAATATTTGGTACTAATTTCGAATTTGAGCTACTACTACCATTCGAATTTTGTGGTTGACTGGCCGAACTCGATGACTTATATTTATCCGCATGCTTGGAACCTAAATATAAAGGCACATTTAAGATATTAAGACTTAACGATAATGTAAAGTGCGATTTAATAAAAAAAAAATTTGTAATATTAAAAGATTTATGAATTTTTAAATTAGGAAAGAACTGCTGTTTAGATTTATATTTAGCGTAGATTTTTGTACAATTAAAGTCTTTTAGAATATGGATAAATTATTTAATATTCAAGTAAATAAGTAAAATAAGAACTTTCATTGTTACAAATTTTTCCAAAAGATAAGTTATTTTCAAATTATTTTGTAAATGTTTTTAGAACGTTATTTTTATTTATAATAAATTCAGTATCAATACCTAGATCATTAATATCAATGCGAATAAACTTACTGGAAGAGGATGATTTTTTTGATTCTTTAGTTTTAGCTTCAGTCACAGTTTTTGGTGAAGTTCTCTCTTTTGGTATCTGAAAATATAAAACATTAAATGATATAAAATCGTATATGTTTGTTAATCAATCCTAATTTTTATAAGCTGTTGATGATACAAACCGGCTGAGTCTTTACACAATTAGAACAATACCAATCCACAGGGTGGGTGTCAACCTGTGAATCAAGAATATGTGGTGTGTGGCATTCTTGATGATACAGCGAACCACATTTTACACATTCTACCAGTCTATTTTTTGCCCCAACGTCCATTCCCTTACAAATAACACAAGCAACGTCTTCTAAAATATCCGCTAGATTATCATCGCTCTGTAATGGATCTGGAGGGCTCTCTCGTATAGTTACAGGAGAATTACTTTTACTAGACTTTGAATGCTTGGATGAACTGGAACTCTTACTTTTTTTACTACTTGTACTACTTTGATCGCTTAAAACTGGTTCTTCCAACGCGTACTAGACGTTTAAGAATAGATACAGATTATTATCGAAAGACATGCGTGTACAGCATTAAATACCTTTTTATGCAATGTGTTGGATAACATTTTAGACGCTCCATATTTTTGTCTAATCGCCTCATCGAGTAGGCTACGTAACTGCTCTACGGAATCCTTATTTGTAGAATGGAGCAATCGTAGAGCTTGCAGAAATTGTGGGTCTAAATCTAACGCTGTCATATCAAAAGATGCTAAAAGATATTTTGATCAGTTTTATGAAGTTTATTCGATAGTCGTAATATTGCGGTGCTACGGATTTTAAAATACTTTAAAACAAATTTATGAATAAAGAATATAAGCAACTTACATGCATAGAGAAGGTAACGCGATAATTTTCAATACGATTGAATCTCAAACAAAATGAATAACAAAGTATGAAATTACATTATAAATCATGGGATAAAAGACCGTATTTATGTTTGTTTCAAGTGTAAATAACGCTCGGAGGGTGTCATTTTATCGAGGTTAGGTTCAACGTCTTGGTCACCATCTTGATTGGTTTTCGGGAGAGGGAAGCTTCCGGTTTTTCTCCTTCTTTCTCGTCGCCCCTCCATTTATTTCTCTCTAATATAAGAACGCTGGAATGTGCCGAATGTATAGCAGGTGCTTCTAAATACCTGTGAAGATGGTTCTTATTTTTCTTATAAAAACACTGGAATTGAAAATTCGGAATTTTCGATCATGCTGTTTCAGTGACTTTTTTGCAATTGAAACATCAATTAAAAAATGAAAACATTGTTGTACGTTCAACTTAAATTATTGATTTCTTTAAGTGAACGAGTATTTTATTAATTATAACATAATATTTGTAACATTTGATTGAGTTTTATTTGGAATATAAACGTACTTGCAAACATTTCCGATTATTCCATCTCTCGCTCACTCTCTCTCTCTGTGTGTGTGGGTGTGGGTGGGTGTGCGCGCGCGCGTGTGTACAGTAAAGCGAGTAAAGTTAAGAAATTATATTGAAAAATTTTTCTTTAATAAGCAATAAATATTTTTTTTCCCGTAATTGGTTCAGGTGCTGTTTCTGTTAACACATTTCCCCACATATTTGAATAAGTGAAGTGCATTTCTCATCTTTAATTAAATCTCTTTCTATCTATTATTACATGTTTTCAGGGTATTATCCACGATGCAGGGGAAATTATTTGAGAAAATCCAAGATGCTTTTCCCAGTAGAAGTGCACCAATGTAAATAATATATGAAAATGAAATAAATCTCGTACTCGCAAAACCCTTAAAAAGAAACCTTAACCCACTTAACGGCACCAACAGTATATCCCATTATAAAATCACTTAAAAAACTCTTAAGCTAGTGCCCCCATCTCCTGGTTAGAATTAATAAGCGTAGGATTACTATCCTTTAATTTTATTTAAGCTATCCAACGAAAAAGTTGTACGATCACGGAATTTAGGAAGCCTCTGAAATAATAAATTTCTCTCTCTCTCTCTCTCTCTCTCTCTCTTTCTCTCTAAAGGTACACGAACGACTGCTGATCCACGTATTTACCGCGGTAAATGCTTCGGAGGTTCGATAGACGAGCGATAAATCCAATACTTGTCATGAATTCCTTCAATGCTAACAAGGAATATGTAAATATTTCATATTATTTATTAATCGAATGTTTATTTAAAATCCACTACGACGTTGTCGTTCAAGTTATTGATTTATACGATTTAATTTTAATGCAATTATAATTATAAATAGGCATTTTCTAATAAAATGAATATCTCGTGATCATTATTAAGAATTTTATTACAAAGTAGGGGATTTGTAATAAATCCACTTTCGTGGCGTAATTCGGTAATAAAACGAGAATTCAAAAAGTATCTCAAATCTCAATTAAAGTGGTACCGAACAAATTGCGTTGACGCCTCATTTTCGGTAATATATTAGAGTTCTATTATAGCCTACTAAAAATAAAATGTAAGTCTCGAATATCAGCTTAAACACGGTATATATTTAGGTGCAGTCCCAATTTCTAATAAGTTCTTCAAAAGTGTATTACTTAATTCTCCTTGTAGTATCAAGGCACCTTCAAAGACGTATCAGCGAATGCTCATTTCTAACAATAACAAAAGGAATCACCAGTGCTCCATTATTTAAGCTGCGATTTTACGAACTTTAAAATAAAAACCAGAGTAATCCATTGCTCATTGAACGGCGTGTAAGTCTCTATTTGTTGGTAATTTGCGATGTAACTGGTCAATAAAAGTAAAATATCGTCTTAAATTACATTAACATCCAATGAAACTCATTGGATTCCGTCGAGTTCCTCATTTCGGAAAGACTTTGTTTCATTAGGAAAAAATGTTTATCTCCAACTACACTAATTTCGATCTAGAATAATTAAAATGTCACCAATGATCAATATAAGCAAAGTAACGCGTGCACATCTCGTGTGCGCTTTATTTCTGAAATTTTTATCGTATTGACCCACATCGAGAGTTGAGATTTCGCGGTTTAAGCGAATATTACTAATAGTGATCGCCAGATTTATTAATAGCCGATAATTCTGAGATCGTTTAATTTTTCATAAGATCAATGGCTCGAGACTGGCGCTTATTTCCACACCGACCAAGCATTCAGATTCTCATAAAACTAAGCTACTATATGGAATATTTAAAGCCCTTGAGCAAAAATTTACCAATTAACAATATTAGAATTACAAAATTTGAAGATATCCTTTCGCGTTGGAAAGGCACTGCCAGATGTATGCATAACGATAACACAATTACTGGGATACACAGTGGATCACACGGCAACGCCGCTTATCCGCAAAATGCAAACAAGACTTACCTTGTTTGCTTCCTTTTCTTCTTTCTTGCGCGCGCGCGCGCGCCCCGCCGCATTTATTCCATCAGATATAAGTACGTGTGTTCACTCAC
Organism: Wiebesia pumilae; assembly: GCA_018907045.1. Taxonomy (NCBI): domain Eukaryota; kingdom Metazoa; phylum Arthropoda; class Insecta; order Hymenoptera; family Agaonidae; genus Wiebesia; species Wiebesia pumilae. The sequence continues at coordinate 3,224,179 of JACCHZ010000113.1, read as the reverse complement.
ACGCGATCGCGCGCGCCTTCGTGCGATGTAAGCATGTGTGCTCGCATACCGTATTCTCAAACCTATAATATATGTGCGCACAGGCAAACAAACATTTATCTACGCATGCATGCATATACGTGTGTACATGTGTATATATAATTGCGGCGTCAGTTGGCAGCCGTGTCGTGTGCGAAAAAGAAAAATAATTAAGCGACCATGAAGCAACAAATAACGTGTTTTAAACAATGCTATCATATTATCCCCGGGAGGTGTGAGATTTCAGCCGATAATCCATCCACGGGACAAGTGTTTATATGATTTAATCCGCTAGAAAAGTATAGAAAAATATTCTTTATGTACCACCGAGCCCGCAATTTTACGTAGAGCGAAAGAGGCTTTTTATCAGATTCTAGAAATCTGAATTTCATTTCGCACCATCCAGAGAGTATTTAGGTAGAGAGCTAGTTTGCACGAAACTGTATCGACGAATCCAACAGATAGTGATCAAAGAGGACGAGAAAGAAGGAAAAACTGCGCGTATGCAACTGGCTCTCATTTCTCCCGAAGACCCTTACGCGCGTACGATACAGAAGCGCTTGTTTTTCATCTCTCTATCGTTCTTTTACTCGGTATTTTTTTGATCCCTCTTCTTTCTCACTCGAAGCGATTCGATATGTATTCTCTCGGAATCGCGAATAGCGAGGGAGAAAGAATCCACTAACCGTCAATGACGGTCAACAGCGTCAAGTTTACCCATATAATTTATTATCACTATGTGGTTATGTGGTTTGCGACGTCAGCGCCGTTGTTTTAGAACTATTTTGGTAAGAGTTTGAAAGTGAATATATGCACGTATGCGTGATTAATAATATGCTTGAGTGCGCGAATGCGTGTGCGTCGCACGTTTGCACGCACGCGCGCACGCACGCACGCACGCAAACGTGTGTGCATATATGTTTATGTACCGTGCTGTCGCTTTTTTAATATTTTTTCAGGATTTTAATATTAATGTGTCATACATTATTTTTAGTAAAATAGAGCATCGATTGCTTCACATACGTATTTTCTCTCTCTTTTGACATGCATACGCACACACGCGCGCGCACACGCAATAATATATATTTACAGTTTAGAAAAATCAATTTTAAAAAAGTACTTCATAAAATTTATTAAATGTATTCCATGAGCATTCCGAAGAAACTTGGCTGTATGCATTTAAGACGAACCTCCGTTTAGCGTAGCCAGCATTGTATCGCTTTCGGATTGTATCTCAATTTGCTTATACCAATATACACAGATGCATTAAATAGATAAACAAAACGTTTGCTAGCACTTATGGCTCTCGCTTATGTCGCTCTACCTATGTGTACGCAACGCTTCGCAACGCCTAAGCATGGAAAAAATCAGCTATTCCTTATTTCGCTGTAGTTCCGCTAAAGTGGCGCTAACGTTGCAATTCGCGAACCGAAATCAGTAAAGAAAAAGAAAGGAGTAAAAGAGACGGAGCGAGAAAGAGAACGAGAAGATAGATTTTTGACCGTACTCGACCGTCGCCTGACACTGTCCCTCAGCATTCCAAAGAGAAACAACAGTTTGCGAAGGAGAGAGCGCGCGAGAGAGAGAGAGGGCGCGAGGGAGAAGGGGGAAAGCGAGGGAGCGCAAAATAGAGAGGGAGTGTGAGAGAGAGATTGCGAGCGAAGAAAGAAGAGGAGGAGGAAAACGTGTGCGAGCTTAATGTGCGTTTTCTCTGTCTCCGTCTCGCGACGATCCACGAGAGAGTGTGTTCCCACGGCTCTTGCGCGCGGGCAGAAGGGGGACAGAAGCATACCCGAACTACGTATATACCAAAGGGAGACAGAGATATCGTAAAACAACACTAGTACATTCATACGCAGCAGCCAGTTCAACGGAAAGAGCGCAAGAGTGGGAAGCTACACTTGTACACGCGTTATTCCGCGAGTTGGTGTGCGTTGCGCGAGAGTCATCCGAAGATATAATTCCCTCTCTCTCGCCTCGTCTAACTCGACCTGGTGCACACATGCACGCGCGCGCGCGTGCACACGCACACATGCGTGAAAAGTGAGAAAGAAAAAGGCAGAGAGAGAGAGAGAGAGAGAGAGAGAGTGAGAGAGAGAGAGAGAGCGCGAGTAAGACTCTCAGGGCGAGAAGATTATCGGCCGCCGCGGCACGGCACCTTACTACACCGACCGGAGAGTGTGTGTGGATGATCTCCGCGCGAGTCTCTCGACGCGGCGAGAGACGAAACGACGACGAAGAGGAGTGCGAGGACGGGTGTACGTTGGTACACGTCGAGAAAATAAAAGAGAAAGACGAGGGAAATAATACAGAGAGATATATAAACGGTGTACGTTTGCAAGTGTTTTTGTGTGCGTGCGTGCGTGCGTGCGTGCGTGCGTGCGTGCGGCGCGCGTGTGTGTGCGTGCGCGCGAGACACCGTGAAGGGAACGAAAGAGAGAGCGAGAGAGAGAGAGAGAGAGAGAGAGAGAGAGCGCGCTCGCTCGCTCGCTCCGAGAGACTCTGTGTGTTGTTTTTTTTTTTTTATTTTCATGAACGAAGCACTTCGCCGAAGACTTCGCGCAGAGCGTGTCGCATACACGTACGACTACTGAGCCAAGATCGCGCGTTTCCGCAGCAATACGAGCACTACTTAAGCCAGCAGCAGCATCGTCCTCGTCGCGCTAACCAGATCCACGACACGCGAATATCAAAAAGTGTTGGACCACAGTGAGACGAGTATCGTAGCCTCGGTGTATTCACGCGCGAGGCGTCTTCGCGTTTTTTGATACTCGCATATAACGTATCTTGCGTGTACTGCCGGGCTGAAACACAGCTGAGTGAGACAGAGAGCGAGCGTGCGAGAGAGTGAGAGAGAGAGAGAGAGAGAGAGAGAGTGAGCGCGAGGGAGTGAGAGGGAGTGAGAAAAAGCAAAAGCAAGAGAGCGAGAGAAAGAGAGAGAGAGAGAGAGCGAACGAGTTGGTGACCAGGGTTTCTCGCGGAGGTAGCTCGACGTCGTCGCCTGGTGGTGGCGGCGGCGGCTGTAGGAGCTCTAATGCAGCTGCGGACTCCTCTAGCTGACTCGTTGCAAGCTATGGTGCAGACTTCCTTGAGGGTTCGAGGCTAGCACTAAACACCATTACTGCTGCCCAGAGGCTCATCGTTGTGCCAGCTAACCAACTCATCGGAGAACATGATTTGTTTGCGTCTAAATCAACCAAGAGTCTGACACAAACGGAGTGGAGAGAGCTCCAGGTAGCCAGCAAACATGAAGACTGAGAAAAAGTCCAGCGAACCAAGCTGCGTACCTCCGGTGGTTGTCAAAGAAGAACCGGAGAGCGATCGTGTGAAGATCAAGGAAGAGACTGGTACCGGTAACAACGAAGATGCACCCGGTGAGGATAGTGCAGAGTGTTTAAAAGATGCTGCACTGGAAGGTACAACTGTAGAGGGAACGATCGGCGGTGATAATCAGAATGGAAGTGGTAATCAGGCTCTATTGAACTCTGTTAAACAAGAGAGTGATCCTATCGGTGCAGTGGAAGAGTTGCCTCCTGGTGAGTTGTATTTCATCGTTTATAGCGAATTCGCTATGGAAATATTAATGCCACTATGTAATGGCTTTGTAGATCTATCGAATGAATTAACCTTGGATCAAATTTTCTTTAAATTCAATTATTAATATTCTCAATGTAAGCTTATCAATCAGAGTCATTAGTCTGTTAAAAAGAATGCATTAGGTATATATAATGTAGCAATTATTTTGTTTTACTTCTTTCCGTGGCAAAGATCAATCCTACAAATTAGGCACTTTACTAATTGAACAGTGGATGTGCCGTATAACCGTATTTTTCTTTTATTCCCAAATAATGTCACATTTACACAATGTATTATAAAATGTTATTTATTCAGACTTCTTAAATACATCGATGATTTAGTTAATCTATTTTGATTTTCACTTAATTTAAAAGAATTAGATTATTTTCCATTGTTCCATAAACGATAATTTTTAAAACTTAGTAACATAACCAACGTATATTGAATTCATAAAAATATTTGCGTTGTATTTCTAGATTGCGGGACAAATATTGGAATATCTGGTGATGGAATCCAGCCATTGGTCAGCAATGTGCTGGCCAAACAAATGGGAAGTGGTACAAATACTGGTGAAGCCCAATATATGCAACAACAAAGCCAAATATTTGTTTTTTCGACACACATGGCTAATAAGGGAGCAGAAATGGTTATGCAAGGCCAATTCCCAACTATTATTGCTTATCACATGGCACAGCCAAATACAAAGAAATATTTGGAGGTATATTTAATTTTGATGTTTATTCAAGTTTTTAATGATAGAATACTGTTTCAACTGTTTAAAAATTGATATTGGTTTTAATTCCAGAAGCATCCAAATAAAATAACTCACTTCCGACAAAATCCTCATCAATGGTTGAATAATCTGGCTGCAATGAAGCAAAAAGGTCATCAGCATAGTCCAAATATGGGTTTTCCTGGAGAACAACCACCAGATCTTCCTCCTTTAGATCCAAATGAATCTGCATTTTGGAATGAGCAGCCAAATATGCGTAACTTAAACGGCAGTAATCCTCTGGGAAATCCAGAATCGTCAATAGATGATACAAATGTTAATGTGCCTTGCCTTGTGCCCAACTCTCCTAGTAATTCAGGTACAGCGTGAAATTTAAAAGTAGATAAAACTTACAAATAATAAGTACTGTAAATTAATTCGTATGAACAACATTTTTTCTTCTTGGGTATAAGAATAATGTGGATTTATAGTTGTATTGATTCTCACATTATAGAAATTATACGTATCAATTCAGGTGTGCTTCTTAGAATATTTTATAATAAAGTTCAATTCTTTTATTCGTTTTAAAGAAGTAAAAGAGCATGATTATTTCCCTTAATTTTCTTTATAAATTCAAATCATGTTGATTTAATATGTAATTTGTTTCTTATAATAAGATAGATAATTTTCATTTACACATAGGTAGAGTAGGTAAATTTAACATGAAAAAATAAATAAAAATTCTGGCTCCTGTAAATGTAATGTACATACTTTAAACTACTTATTAAAAGTAGTTTATATGTACTTATTATATGGTAATTATTGTAAAATATCATAAAAATTCTATGACGCAAATCTTTCGTTTTTAAAATGCAATACTTAAATTTTTACGTATTTAGAATAAAAATATTATTAAAATGTAGAAAATCTATTTTTAGCTAATCCTCAGTCCGTTGGTGGTGCAGCGATAGGCCACAGTCCAAATTTAATGGGAGGCACGACCAGTCCAGGTCCTGGAGGTCTGCAGCCTTCGTTACAGGGTGTAAAAGTACCAGATGAAAATCTTACCCCACAACAACGTCAACATCGAGAAGAACAATTGGCTGCACTTACGAAAATGCGTCAGATGCTCTTTCCTGAACAAAAAGATGTTACGGGTGGATCAATGGATCCAACGCAAGGAAATGTACCTGGATCACTTTGTCCAACGGGTAATCTTCCACCGGTGACAACCCCAAATCAGTGTGGACCTGTAACAATGGATTGGCATAAATTGCAACATCCTTTCTTAGATGGAAAAAATAAGGTAATAGTGATTATTTATATTAACACTGTAAAAATAAAAATCATTTTAGTATTTAGAAACGTTTCTACGATTAAATAGCGTAAAGAATGTGTATTTTTGACATTATTAGTTGCATATATATATATTTTCTCTGTACATTTGGTTATTTCTCAAGTATCTATAAATGAAATAATTTCCTTCAAGAAATGATTTACAAGAGTTTTTTGTAAAAGAAGTTTAAAAACATCAAGATACATGGTATACAATAAAATTGTTTAATATTTCAGTAATAATCTATGATAATAATATGTTTATTAACTGAACAATAAAACTACTCACCTGAGAATCTATTCTTGTATGAAATTTGAATTAAAACAATAGTCAACTGATAATTGTTAGTCACTTATAGACTTACAATAAAACATGGAATGTTTATAGTAATGGTAAATTCACGAAAATAACTCCTTAGTTTTTAATAATAATTCTGATTTCATTGGTCTCAGACTTTTAGATGGTTAAATTATTTCATTTTATCTTAAATTGCTCTTTATGCTGAACGTAAATAGAGGAACATATTTTTTTGAAATGTGACATTTTGTGATTCGCGATTAATATTTTTAATAATAAATATTATTGGTAGAGTTATGTAGATATTGTTTTTCTATATTTTCTTACGTTTCTTTTTAACCCATTTTATGAAAAGGACAATTTCATTTTTATTACTTGGTAATCTTTAAAAACATAAAATGTTATTTTTTAGTTTATGAATGATTTACTAAAACCTCTTAAATTTACTTAAACTGTAAGTGACTTTATCTTTTGGATTATATAACTGTGCTTTGTTCATTCGCAAATGTTTTCTCGTTATTTCAGAAATAGTGTTATTCATATTTCTCACATATTTTTGTGCCGATTATTTTGTGTTGATATCGAATTCTTTTACTTTTTGTCGTAGCAATTTATATTTAGTTTTTTAAATAATAGTTAGTGATATTTCTCTTATTGCTTGACGATTGTAGAGTTGTTTCTAACTTTTGAATTTCGAATGAAGTTTTTAAATTTTGGATTGGCAATAATTGAGAATTTCTTCGTAACGATAATTTCAAATGGAAATTTGTATCTAGAACCAACTTGGTTTTTTTGTGATATTTAATTGGGATAAAATAAAATTTCAGGCAAAACGGAAGAAATTTTCAATCGCCTAGAATTGCCGAAAAGAATAATTATCTGTACAACATTCGCGTAACAAAGAGATAGCTTTGTTATTCATATGTAAAATAGTTTTGAAATATCGAATTTAAGACGCACAAATGATAATCTAAAATTACGTACTCTTTTTACTTTGCTTAGAAAGATCTGTCTTTGCCACGTAAGAATTATAAAATTTTTGTTAGTTCTTAACAAAATAATAAGGAGGACTGTATTAGATCGTCAGAGCTTTCAGTTTTAAATAGTTTCTTAAACTGTTTAACTAAATAACGTACTTGGTAAAAAATGCGAAAAATATCGTTGTTTAAGACGACTAGCAGAATAATAATACGCTTAGTTTTGAATTGCCCGAGTTAAGTAATTTGATCGAACGTAATAAATTCTACAAAAGCTTTACAATTATTAAACAATTATATTACAATATAGGTTTGCTTGACAATAAATTCTCGTATTAATTAATTTGAAAATTTTTTCTCTTTTAATTTTATTCTTGATACGATTTTATGCGAATCAACGTATTCATGAAATATCTCACGGTTAAATGGTATTCGATTGCGTTATCCATTTATCTGATTTCGCGAACGAAATTTATCCAGCAAATATATCTGGATACGTCAATGTACTTTAATACTCGAGGACATCCGTTTAATTTTTAACATTACAATTATAAATTATTAACTCGTAGTTGTACGTTCAACAGAGTCGATCATCTTATTTCATCACTTTATATATAAGTTTCATGCTAAATTTAACAAAATACTCTTCGAACAATAGTTTTCAGAAAGTTTAAAGAGCTTATCAATGGTGGTGGGGGGAGGGAGGGTGGGAGGGGAAATGTATTTCTATCAACCAGTAACGTACATTTTGAAATTATATTTTGAAACTTGTCACTCTCAAATTGATTTACTCTCATTTACTTCAATTCCCATTAGCCTATAAATATATAAATACGAAAATATGTATTTTCGCTATGAAAGATTTATTTCAGAGAGTTTCACGAAGTATATTCTCTTTTACGCGTTATCGGTTATACTTTGGCTAAAAATATTTACTCTATACCAATTCAAGGTTATTTTAAATTAATAATACAATTCTCGACTTATCGTATTTGTGGTTGCTTTAATGATTTTGAGGTTAACCTTTTACGAATAGAATCCGAAAGAAATTTCGCCTTTGAGAGTATTTTTAATCTCTACAGTTTGATATCGCCATTATTTTTTATCCCCTGGCATACCAAACTCCGATTTGTTGAAACACGCGAGTCGTTGACAATTATTTAATTCATTCCGTTTAAGCGATGATTTATTAGCAATCGAGCATAATAGAAAATAATTATGGAAGGCAATAGTCGATACCGAGTTATTAGCTCTTGAGCCCCGATTCAGCGATTTCTACAAGCTTGACGAATATACGTTATTGTCGAACGACCAGACATATCGCGCGCACGAACGTATGCGCCTTTCTTCTCAAATATATGTTAAATTATCGTGAATAATAATGCCGTTGCAGCAGTTAAGCTTATAATCTTAATCGTGAGGTTTTGCTTGATAAGCTCCGAGGCTCGCTCTCGCGGAATACAGCGAGAAAAGAAGAAATTTTTCCCTAATGATGCCGGAGCATCGGCGTCTTTAATTTAACTCTCGCTCCTTTTCCGCTCAGATGTCCGTTTCCTGCTAATGCATCAACGAAGTTCAAAATTAAATTTCGTCTGACTCTACGTGAACTTCAACAGCGTTGATCGTGCATAATTGTTTCGTTTTCTTCTCAACACGAGGAATGATTCACTGATCTTTCGCAACTGCATTAAATGTTTAATTGTACTCTATGACTTTCTCCCGGTCGATATTATGCGCAAAAAATAATTCCAATGAGAATTCCACACCAGGAGGAGTGCTGTGCTTGCTAAAAAGAGCAAGAGGCTAACGAATTTTATAAGAATTTAATTATGAAATTTAACGATGAAATGAGAAATCGCGTACTCGGTACATGTACTTATAGCTCTCAGTGCAAAGGTAGTTTCCAACTAATTCTGGGTTCAGCTAACGAATTCTCATTCCGTGTTAATTGATTTTATCTTACGAGTAAACACTTTATGAGTATGATCATAACCGCGCTGTTTACTAACAGATAAGAATTATTAGTAAATTAGATGGAATTTTCGCGATAAAAATTATTAGATATAAATAAAAAAGTTAATAAACATAAAGTTATAATCTCTGCCATACGTGTGCCGAGTTTGTTAGAATGAATAAATTTGTTAAATCATTAATTTTTATACATAAATGTCAGAAGTGTAATTAAACAAGAACACTGAATTCAAAGGCTCGTTAATATCTAACGGAAACGTAAACATAGTTATTCATGTGTATAGTAAAATGAGAAAATAATCGAGTTTATTTTTTCTTATGCTTCGAAGGAACGATACGATATTTTCTATTAAAATAATTAAAAGAATTAAAAAAATAATAAAGAAAGAATAAACTGACCTAATTTTCAACGTTTCTTCTGACAGTTATTAAAATTCATTTACAGCTATCGTACATTCGGAAACCTTATTTATTCCCGCTTATGATTGTTTTTCCACACACTGACTACGTATTATTTATACTCTTCGGACAAATAATTATTACGTGTCCGTAATGCAAGCTATTCTTCAATTTCTCAGAGATTTTATGTAAATTATTTTTTTTATTTTTTTTTTTTTTATTTTTTTTTTTATCCACACTTTTTACGTCGTCGTGACATTTTTATTTTATTAAAAAAGAAGAAAAAAAGAAGGAAAAAAAAAATTGTGCTCTAATGATGAAAGCAGCCAAAGGCGTAATACAATCGAACTCGTGACATCTTGATCCAAAGCCTTAGTAAGTATCACTGTGACAAGTCTGTGAGATACAATACGTAACTACTTTTTAAACTGACGTAAAAAATATCATCGGACACGCGAATGTTTGCATTAGAAAAATTATTTTTCGACCTGATATCCATCGGGACCTTTGCTCGGGATCTCGTCCTGACTTACGTAATATACTCCCTCGGCCATTTTCACCTCGTTATCTTATAAAAACAGGAAGAGGGCGACCTTTTTCAATAATAAACGCAACGCAACGACGACGACAACTTTTCAATAATAAACGCGCATTTCATGTGTATCTTTAAAAAAGTTTTTTTCCTCTTAATATTTAACGACATGTTTTAGAAGAAATATAGCGCTTGTTAATACGCGTTTGTAAAAGTTGAATCCATAGATTGCGTAATTGTAATAATAGCCGAAATCCAAGTGAAGGCGAATTGTTGAAAGGAGAGTCCGTGACAATGAACGAAGGAATTAATAGTAATATCGACGTTTACTGTACAGGTTGGAGTGGGCAGTCCCGGTGTCCCGGTGCGCGGAGCTGGTGGTCCAGGAAGCGTGGGCGGAGGTGGTGCCGGGGGTGGCGGTCCTGGTCCCGGCGGTGGCGGTGGGCCGCGCAGTCAGGGTCCCCCACCCCCTTACCACCAGACAACGAGATCGGCGAGCGTGCCGATAGCCATACAGAGTCCGAACCCCTCGTCGCCGAACAACCCCACGAGCAATCTCTCGTTGCCGTCGCCCCGGGCGAGTTCCGGCCTCAACTCGCCCGCCGACTGCAACAGGCAGTTCCAGCTCGGTGGGGGCAGCGGTGCTGGTGCGGGTCAGAGGTCCGCGGGGCCTGGGGCCGGCAGCGGGGCCGGACACCTACCGGGCCAAAGTCCGACGAGCCAGGACTCGCCGAACCCGACGGCGGTCGGCGTCGCGGCCACCGCCACGAGATTGAACCACAGTAACCCGGGGACGCCCGTGTCACACGGGCACTTGGCCGCGCTTAGCCCCAGTGGTACGCCCCAGAAGGATCCGTCGAGCCTCGATTTTCCTGCCAATCAGCCGCCGAACGGTACGTATCTCCTCCTCATTTGCGAAAAATCCTTGCGACCTTGTAAGGCTAATGAGTGTAATACTGCGAATCAGAGTTTATAAAGGAGGAGTCGCTCTGGCCTCTGATGTATATAAAAAGGGGTCTCCTTGGGATTTATTTAAAAGGCTTTGCTTAATATTCACATACTGTTTTTCGATTGAAAAGTGAGGAATCCATTCGAAGATGTATTTCAACGACAAAGTAAAGTCCTTCGCGTCAGATAAAGTTCATCGTTGTCAGTACTGGGATAATAAAAAGGATGAAATAGATTAAGTATAGCGCAACAACTTAGAGTTATCCATTGGTAGTAGTTTACGAAAACATCATTTTAATTTTTCAAACTTGTAAATACGACTTTTTATTATTTTATGACAAACAACTTACGGATTATTACTTCATTACTTCGACGGTCTTGCAAATAACGTGAAATATCTTTTGGAATATATTTTTGAACCTTTAGATTAGATAAACATAAATTTGCAAGTGAATGTGCAATATATTCATGGGTATATTTTTTCAAACGTCAAGATTGGGTTTCATGGTAATTTTTAAATTACCATAATTTTCACGAGTTTATAGCACGTATTTTCTTGCGGCGCAACGTGATACTTCTTTATATATTGTATTAATGTCCAATACCAAATATGAAAAAATATCTTCACGGTGTTCTTTTGAGATTTGCTTATACTGTTTTATGGACTAACTCCTAATTTGGATTATAATAAGAAAAAACATTTCGAGAAAGCATTTTAAATGCTTGTACTTTCTTATGCTAATCTTGTGCTAAAAGAAGTTGGTATTTGGATTTTCGAAACAGATTCATAATGGTTATCGTGTTCATTTTTGCATGGATGATTTTAAATATTCGTCATTCAAAATAGCTTTAAACAATCATTCGATTCATTTTGGCTTTTAATAAGTAACAACGAAATTATTTTTTTTACACTTGTACAACATTTTTCAAATATAATTGCACTGTTCCTATAACTAAGTTTAGAATTTGCGACAATACGCAGTGGGCAAAGAATTTAATAAAATTGGAAAAATCGAAAGTTTATCATTGAAATAATGTCTTATTATTGTTAATGCTGGTTACTATGCGGGATCAATCGCATTTAGAATTATGCGCACATACGACATTAAATATCTTGTAGAGGTAACAAATTTTATTTATTAGATTTAGTTTTTATACCATGACATTTTAAACTTTATCAGTTTTAAATAACTTGATAGTAAAGGTGCGTAAAGCAAATTAAATTAGAAGTACCGATTAAAAGCATTTTTATACGAGTTGTCTCAGCCTTTTCCAAAGAGAAATAATTCATTTTGAACGAGTTATTGCGATGTTTGTTTCAAGAGAGTTACTCGCGTGTACCGTATGCATTGTTTAACGAAGAATTTAGTTGTTGTTTGTTTCCAATTATTTTTTTAATATAACAAGGAAAACCAACAAGAAAGTATCTCGGTGCCCCTTCGATTATCTATAAGTATCAATAACACTTTTAAACAATGCCTTGAGGACTTATTTTGCAAACAGAAGAATGTCAAGGGTATAAAGGAAAATTCACACGTTCGTTGAAACATTTAGTTATGCGAAATATTCCTTTAACGTGTTATTGTGCAGCGTATTTATTTAGTTTGAACGCTTGATTAAAATAATTAACGTTGTTGGAAAAATGTGCTACTAATTAAGGCGATATGTCTACGTCTATCTATTAACAAAAATTTCAATTCACAAAAGTAAACTCTGTAAAGAGCTTAAATAATCTTAGAAGAATATAAAGTTAATCTAATCGATATAAAGCAAAAGAGTACACATATCTCAGCTTGATCTTTTAAAAATATTATTTTAGTCACGAGTATATATATATATATATATATATATATGTATGTATATGTATTGTGCGTCTACACAATACTCTTATACAAATTATAAGATATTAATTAAAAACGAAATGTATCTTATTTAAACAATTTTTTAATATCTCGATAGTGCGCGCTGCTTAAAAGTAAGGTCAGCTTATACGAAGCTAAATTGTTAAAAGAAATTGCTAAATTTGACATGAACTTTACGTTCGTTGTGTCGTGCGTTTTCATCATCTTTAATAATTGCAGCCGTAGCCTTGGCGGAATATACTTAAAGACGAACGATATTTCGTTGTTATTAAAGCATTTATAATTTAAAACTCTCGTAAATACTCATGATGCATTAATGAACTTTTAGTGGACGGGATGTTCTGCCGATCGTTGCAATCGTTAACGCAACAAAAGCAGCCGCTTGGTCCCGGTGGAGTTAATCAAGTAGGGGTCAAGGAGTTGATGCCTGTGCCGAGTCCGCAACAAATATCGTACCTTAATACATTCGAAGGACAAGAGCTGACAATACAGAAACAGCCGAATACGAGTCTAAAGGATGGCAGCTTACCTTCGTAAGCATTTCTTTCAGGATTTATGAATATGATTAACATTAGCTGTACCTGTACAAACAAATGAATAATATGAATAGGTGATAACGAAGAGTAATGCACTTATTATTTATGTTTCTCGTGCTTTCTTTAAATATTCTAACACGATTATTTAGCAAATTTAGTAAATTTATCGAGAATTTATCGAGAATTTTAATTAAAAAATTTACGGCTATTTAAAGTGAAGTGGACCAGTAAATTCTTTAGTCTAAAACTTGTTTTTTCTTTTCTTTCTTTTTTTCCAAATATTAAATATATTTAATAATTTACGAGTTATCAAATCCATGATATACGACAGAAGTAAATCTTGTGTATATAGTTTTAGTATGTTATCAAAATAAGTTTAATTATTCAAGTGCAGATTATTAAATCGTTAAATTTATTGTATATTTTTATTTAAATGTGCATTTCTCAGATGTATTTATCTATTCATTTTATACGATGAAACGCTATCGTAAAAAATGAATGGCCATTATACAACGAGAAATAAAAGATATTATTGGAAATATTATATTATCTCGTCCACTTTTGGAATTTATATAGGAATTTATTATATAAAGGTACATTAAAATGTTATCAAAAGTCGAACCTTTATTAAAAGATTTTAAATAAAAAGATTATGACTTAATCAACTTTAATTGTATGAAATTATCTTAATCTGTAATGCTTCTATAAATCAATAGACTCGATTAAAATTAGATTGCATATAAAAGGTAACTTAAGATTAGTTCTTGAAGAATAATGTAATACTTTATAAATATATATGCGAGCAAATAAGAATATCTTTTTAACTTTGCAGAAATACTCAAGCTAATAACAATCCGGAGATGGGAAACCGGATGCTGCCGGGCAACATGGAGAGCGGTGGCGGCGGCACCGGCAGCAGTCAGTACGGGCCACGATCCGAGGGTGCTAGTCCATCAATAGAGAGCGCGAGCAGAGGATTCGGTGGATCTCTTCACAGTCCACACACGCCCCACACACCCCACACGCCGGGTAGCGTAGCACCCCACACACCCGTCGACACGGGAAAGCCCGGTAACAAGACGACCAGCGCCCAGAGCAGTCCGGCCTCGCATAATACCAGTCTCACGGACATGGGCATGGGTCCGCCTCGCACGATACCTGCCTCCCCTAACACCAAATCCGAAACTTCGCCCTCGTCCAAGGATCTTCAGCAGCAGCAGCAGCAGCAGCAGCAGCAACAGCAGCAACAACAGCAGCAGCAGCAGCAGCAGCAGCAACAGCAACAACAGCAACAACAACAGCAGCAGCAGCAGCAGCAGCAGCAGCAACAGCAACAACAGCCAAATATACCTGGAGTAGTGCCCGGAGGCCAGGGTAATGTGCCTGGCGGCATGATGCCGTCGATGGTCGGCGCAGGGGGTACCACACCTTTCGCCTGTGGTCGACCTACGACGAATGTCAGCCAGTCGAGCGACAACATCCCCCTCAATCCCAATAATATAGGCAACAGGCTTGCGGGTCTCGGGTCCATGACCGCCAACAGTTTCGATCCCATCACCTCGCTCGCGCAGATGAGCCAACAGCTGACCAATACCGCGGCGAGCAACGCTCTCGGTAACGACAATTCGCCCATGCACCCGGGAAGCGCCCAAGGTATGATGCCCTTCAATCATCCGCACAACATGCACATGATGCAGTTGCAACAGCAGCAGCAGCAGCAGCAGCAGCAGCAACAACAACAACAACAGCAGCAGCAGCAGCAACAGCAGCAGCAGCAGCAACAGCAGCAGCAACAGCAACAGCATCAGCAGCAACAACAGCAACAGGTTAACGAAATGAACGGTGGCTGTCACATGGGTAACGAGCCTGGAGATGTCTCGGGCCTGTGCATGGGACTCGGTGTACCCGCCAGCAGTTACAGTCCGACGCCCCATACCGGTAGTCCCGGTGTTCCCAATAAGATGGGTCAGCATCATCATCCCATGATGTCGCATGCGATGATGGGGGGTACTGGCGGTAACGGACCCCAGGGTCCTGGTAATCCGAACGTGAACGTCTCCCAACCGGGTGGCTACACCTCGGGCCCTGGGCCTGGACCCGGAATGATGGGCCCCGAGGGTCCGCAGTCTCGCCTCGGCATGCCTGGCCAACATCCTCATTCGCACCCGCACCAGCCGCCGCCCCACCATCAGCACGTTCACGGGCCCAGTCCATACAACGGAGCCAACGTCCAAGTGAAGCCGAGCGCCCCCAACACCATACAGTACTTACCGGCGAGGCCAAACGTCGGGCACGCGCCCCGTGGGCCGCCTAGTCTTGACTTTCTACAACGCTTCGCCAACCCTCTGCCGGGACTCGATGCGAAAATGAACTCGCCGTCCGTCAATTTACAGTACTTCCCGAACGGTTGTGTGCCCAATAGTCTCGGTCCCGGACCCCACGGTGGCATGGGTGGTCCGGGGACCGGGCCAGGTGGAATGCCACCGGGTATGACCGGAAACGCGCGCCTGGACGGCCAACCGGGAATGGGTGGTCAGCCTCAGGGTCACATGCACCCGTCCATGAGGCCCGTTGCCGGTGGCGGACCCCAGGGCCCTGGAGTGCGCCAGCAGTCGAACATCATGCGCATGCAGCACATGGTTGGCGGCGGCGTATTCCCGAGCAGCCCCATGGACCCGGACAAAGTGTTCCCACCGGATATACTTCCGGGCCCACAAATGCCAGGACAGAACGCGAACCCGGGCATGTACGGGGGCCCAGGACCCGGTCAAAAGCAGCCCAATACCATGGGTCAGTTAGGACCACCGCCGGACGCGACGCAACCGCTGCCGCCGAGTATGGGCGAGGCCGGGGGTAATTTCAAGAACAGCCCGTTCATCGGAGCGGGACCGAGCATGTCCGATCCGAACTACGCCCAGCAGTTCCACCACTTCCAGCAGCAGCTGTACGCGACGGGCACGAGGGGCAGCGGACCCCAGGGTCATCCGGCCATGCATTCTCAACCGAACTCACACGCGCATCAACAGTTCTTTATGCCTAAGTAGGTCGTCGGCGCCGAAGCGGACCGGACGCCCCTCCTCCCCCCCTCCCCAGTGTACATCCGTGTAGTCGAGGGTCTTTCTCTACGCGGAGATGCGTGAATTTCTTCTTTGGCAGGGCTCCGATTACCTCGCGACTCTGCACTTATTACGACGTAACTATTTGTACTTTTATTCGTTTCAGTTGGCGGAGCTGAAATTATAAGAAACAAACCGAGGTGCTTCCTTGACGAATAGAAATGTAAAGAAAGAGACGCTCTTTTTTCGAGAATGTTAGTAAAAAATGTTCTTTAATAGAGAGAGAGAGAGAGAGAGAGAGAGAGAGAATGTGCGTGAGAGAGAGAGAGAGAGAAAGTATGCTGAAATATACAATTGATGTGCGAGAATTTAAAAAAACGAGAGATGAGAGAGAAAGAGAGAGAGAGAGAGAGAGGAAGAAAAGTTGAGAAAAAGAGAGCGAGCGATTTTAAAAATTTGTAAATTCAAAGTTACTATACCGAAACGACGACGCGCCTGTACATATATTATATAGACTAAGGCAAAATTTGGGCTTTCGCAATGTCGCTCGACGCACACATGAGATACACACTTGACACGCTCATACAGAGAAAACGTAATGCCGAATAAAATATGTCGAGAAGCTCCGTGCGACCGTTACTGATTCGTAGTTTATACTCAAGTTGAGAGAAAATGACAAGTTCAAAACACGGAAAAACCCTCGACGAACGGTGATTTCGGATAGGGCGCTTGAAGGCCCACGTAACTTCCCTTTTTTTGAGTATATTTAATAATCGCGTGCGCAAAAAATGGAACGTCGTCGACGACGAAGCTCCATATTGTAAACAAGAGCCCGCGACGAGCCTCTGCAAAAGGCTATCGAGTCCTTCCTTTGATGCTGAAATACTTAAATGAGAAAAAGCTCAAAACCACGAATGTACATATATACGATATATACATATTATATATATTATATATACATGCACATGTGTACCCAAACGACATAAGTCCTACGATATCGTCCGCCCCTTCATATTCCATTCGGATACAAAACAGTCTCTATTCCCTTCATGACCAACTTTGTGCATAATCATGAAAATCCGTTAAAAAATCCTTTCCCAATCACTCGATAAAACACTCGCACACAAATCAACGCAACACACCTCATTCATTGTAGTGTGTAACAATATATATATAAGATATAATTGACTAAGAACAATTACGTTGTTGACGAATGATTTTTATTATAAATGAAAAATAAAATAAAGATATTTACAAGAAAGAAGAGTCAGTAGTGATAACAGCGGGCGAAAGAATTAACGGACGCTTTACACTGTTACCTGCCTTCATCCACTATGCAGTTTCTTCTGCTTTTTTTTTTCTTCATTTTTTCTACATATTTTTTTCATTTACGGACTTCTTCAAGGTCTTTGTATTGAAATTTATCGCACAATAAGAGCTGAAAGTCGTCGAGGCTGCTTATTTACAATAGCTTAACGGTTGTACATTTTAAGAAATTGTTTCTTCCTTAATACAAGACACGGATACTATTGACTATTTTCTCATTTAATCAAATTAAAAAAAGAATAAGAAATTTATCAATCAACTCTTATTTAAAAAATGCGCGTAATACAAAGGTAGCATGAAAAATAAACAAAAATTAAAATAATCATTTTTAAGATAGACTTGACTATTTCGTGGAATCAGCTGTGCACTACTTGGTTTTCAAATCATCAAATACGATTTTGCATATCTTGCGACGTAATTCATTCTACGAACTTTGGAGCTGGTATTGCTTACAGGGTTACAATAATGTGCGCGATTGGGCGATACTTTCTGTCACTATGGAGAATTCTTTCTCACGACAAGCTTCCATAATACAACATTTGACAAGCATCACTCTCATCTAGAAAAAAAAAAGAAAAATGTTTCAACAACTTTCATAGTATATTACTTAGTTTAAGAAATATCAAAAGCAACATTACCTAGACTGACGCTCTTCCGAAGAACCAGCTTTACCATTTGAACTAAAAAATACGAAGATAGATTATATTAATATGATGCAATGATTTTTCATTAATTATTTGAAGAACTTTGTGTAAGTACTTTTTTTTAATGGGTGTAAAATCATCCCATTCACTTAAGTCATACTTTGACAAGTCTCCCTCATCCTCGTCTTCATCTTCATCCTCTTCGTCTTCTTTACTCTACGAGACAGAATTCATGTCAAATTAGTATCGATAAGACAAAAGTAAAATATTTTAAATTACCTCTTGTTCTGCTACTACTTCATCCGCCTCTTCTTCCTCCTCCTCCTCCTCTTCCTCCTCCTCCTCCTCTTCTTCCTCTTCCTTTTCTTTGTCCGACTCGTCTCTCTTACCGTCTGAATTTTTTGATCTGCCACGAGGTGGACTGCTGTATCTGGAAGAATCTTTGGAATCGTCATCCGAACGATTTTCTAGTTTTCTCTTCTTTTTGCGTCTGCCAAATTCGTCGTACTCGTCGTCGTCCTCATCTCTACGTTCTTTGTATTCGACAACACCCCTGTCATTATATCCACCTCCATAGCCTGTTCTTTCTTCAACTTCTCCAAATTTTGGAGCATTGCACATGTTACATTGTTGACGACGAGCCCAATTGACATTACCACACTTACTGCATTGCCAATCATCTGCACTGAAATTGTAAATTTTGTTAATAATACTTTGTATAATATATAGATAGAAAAAATTCAAGTTATTTATTTTCACAAATTCTATCAGCTCTTACATTAATGAAAATATAGTTTTTTAATTTAATGCATTTGTAGAAGAATGGGAACATGTACATAAGTGTTAATAATCATTATAATATATTACAACACGTAAATGAATTCAAAGTTACAAACAAAAAATCGTTCGTCTCAATCATTTAAAACTTACCTAAATAAACCTCGACTCTTTTCAGCAGCTGCTTTTCCAATTTCTTGACCAAGCTTCTTCTTTTTGGGACATTCTCCTCGGTCTGAGAATGGGTAAAATGAATCATATTCTTTTGTCTCTCACCGAAAGAAGATATAGGATAAATATCTTTACCTTTGCCACAACGATTGCAGGAACTGCGCTTTGCAAAGTTCACATTGCCACATCTGTAAACAAATATATGGAATGGTTATGAGCAGAAATATTAAAAATTTGGGAAAATTGCAATGCCATGCCAATAATAGCTATCATCGCAGAACTATATTAGGCTACACAATTATCAAAAGGAATTACATTGACAGATTTAAACTGCATTTTTTTCGAGCTCATTTGTCATTATTTAATGGAAAGTGATGAATCGCATAGGAGTTGCAAAGAGTTTTCCAACGATAAAGCGTAAAGGCTTGTATCAGTGAAAGAAGAGGAAGAGATAACCTATACAAAAAAAGGAATAACCGCAAGTGCCGCAATGCGAAAAATGAGGAATGGCTCTGGGTGGAAGAGCCATTCCGAGATAAGCGGATCATCGCGACAACCTGAGTTGGGGAAGTCAGGAATTTAATGGCCGAGAGAAAGATACACCGAGGTGTAGATGCATTTTCCAAAACACAAGGTAAAACATGAAAACGTTGGAACGAAGCTGAGGAAAGGAGATTGGTCGAGGGACAGAGAGGGAAGCACACGAGTCGAATCGATGGAAATTGAAAAACGGAGAGAGATAGAGTGAGGGAGGTAGAGAGAGAGGTAGAGAGGTAGAGAGGTAGAGAGGTAGAGAGACAGAGAGAGAGAGAGAGAGAGAGAGAGAGAGCGAAACAGAGGCACAAGGACGAGCTCGAATATTGTTGAAACATTTGTTGAAATATGCACGCACTCGGTGTCGGTGCAAATCCAGTCGCCGAAGTTGGCACCCCGCTGGGCTTCTTCCTCGAGCTTGCCACCGCCGTCCATCTCGGTGGACAGCCTCTTGGCCTTCTTCTCGGTCATCGCGCTCGGGACTCGGGAGAAAGTGCGAGCGATTGGGAAGGAGGGGCTCGTTCGGACTCGCCGGGCCCTGGGCTCGAGTGCTTCCTGGTTCGAACGAGGGTTGCGCACTGGCAGGACGTCGTCAGAACGCGGCGCGGGCCAAGCCGTCCACGGGCAGCCACATGCCTCCTACCCTAGAGCTTCCGCTTGGTGGTGCCTCGGCTCTGCGTCGGAGCGGTCGGACGTCCTCGGCGTCGCCGCTGGCCAAACTCCGGCCCGCTCCCTCTCCTTGCGTGCGCACCGCGCGACCCGACGACCGATGAGAAAGAGTCCGCGCGCTCGTAGTCGAGCGTCGTCGAGTCGACCACTGTGCGCCGTGCGCGATGGGGGCGCGCGTATTACGAATGACGGCGTCGCCGAGTCGCTCTCTCGCTCGCTCGGGCTGTCCCCGTGTAATGCGCGCGGGTAAAGGCATGTTCTCCGATGGGGCGACGACGCTCGGGCCGCCGTCGCGACGCTTGCACGTACGCCGTGCGGTCGATACGTTCCGCGCGTAACGTTTCATTTGCTCAGCCTCCCCGCCCTCCGCGTCGAGAACCACCTCCACCGAGTGCGACCTGCTAACGAGGGCCGGCGTCTCCCTGGCGGAAGGAGGAGCGGACCGGGTGCTCGATCTTTCAATCACCTCGAACGAACAAAGTCGCGCGAGGTGCGACGTCCGTTGGTCGCTCCTCGGCTCATTTTATTATTCACGGGGGCCAACCGACGTGACAAGATATAGCGAGATAAGGAAAAGTACTTTTTTGTTTTACGCTTGGAAAATGTCGATGCCGGCGATTCTCGGGAAAGACAACAAATTCAAGCGAACGCGGCTCGCGATTTTTTCTGCTTTGTACGCGTCAAGCCGCCAAGCAAGTTTTTAGTTACTTTATTATAGTACAGTGGACGCGGTGGAAAATTATGAATCTACACTTCAATTCTACATGCAGTTACATTGCAATTTACATTGCAGTTTTATACGCGAAGACACAATGACGCTTAGCGTCATAATGATTGTTGCATTGTAATTTCGGTTGATGTATTCAAAAGTAGCCCTCCAGATTTAAATAAATGTTTTACAACATACACGTAAATTAAAGTAAATTAAAGTTGTGACAAAAGAGACGAGTTGGAGTGCGTTGTTATCGATACAAATTACGTATATACTTGCGCAAAAAGGATATTGTCGAAACGATTTTACATTGGAATTATAATTTCACCAGGCGCACGATGATAATTGCAGTGGATGCAGTGGAAAGAATAAATAAATAAAATCACCACTTTTGGACAGTAGACAAGAGTACATTTTTTATGTAAATGAAAAAGCGCTCGAGCTTTCGAGCTCTTAAGTATAATCACGTTAATTAAGTTAGCGTTTATTAGTTTCGTAACTGAAAGGTCAGTGAAGGCCTCGCATCGCTATTAATTCCGATATTAAATTGTAATTTGGAGCTGGTAAATTTTTAAATGTTCATTCGGAAGTACTTGCAATTGGTCTTGTAATCTTTCTAGAATTATGCATGAGACTGAGTCTGATCGGGTGAAGCGGGATAAGAGGTCGGTAAAACAGATTTCATATGAGCAAGAGGTGCCGATCTGTTTTCTGATCTTCGAAAAAATACGGTCGTTGATTTTCATTTTATTTCGAATGATTTTTAGCTCGACATTTATTTGAAGCGCCCTCTACATCTGCACCTTGCCGGCCGGCAGTTGGTTTGATTGAGTTTTATTTATTTTATTTTTTTTTTTTTCAACGTTTTTTCACGCATCAACGATATTTTATTTCAGCTCAACAGGTATGGGATTTTTGTTTTCTTTTGCAAAGATGGGCACGCAACGTTCGATTACGCTTATTCTTTATCGGTAAAATACGTTCAACGATTTTTTTCTTCTCTTTAATTGATTTCAGTCAAGATTTAAACATTTTAAAGAAAAAAACAAAATACATATACATATACATATACATATACATATACATATACATATGTATATACATATACATATGTATATTACCGCTTAATAGTTTTTGAGTTGTAGATTTAATAATCGTTAAAAGAACTATGCAAATATAATGCACGTACAAACGCTATGGTATTATTTACCACGGAAAATTTAATTAAATCCAAATAAATCATTTTAAAAAACACATCGTTGAGTGGCGTAAGCCGTTACGAATTTCATTTGTAAAATGTCAGTATTTCCGACGTTTCGATCGGAAACTCGAAACATACTCGATACTTGCGCAAAGGAATATTACGGTACAAGAAAAATTCATGTTACGGCATTAAGCAATATTTCGGTACATCGAGCGACAATATAATAATGTAGCGTGCAATGATTATTGTATTATTATTGAAATTGACTTTGTCGAGTGTAACATGCGCTGAACGTCGAAATGTATAAATAAACTGATGCGTATCGTAAAAAAAATTGTAATTTTTTCAAGTGATTTAAGAACATGTTTACAATTCATTGATACTTACATTGAAACACTGATATCTACGTATAAATGTTTTCCAATAAATGTATCCAATGTTTTTCATATTTGTATTAAATGCGAGATTAAGGATAAAATAGGTAAACCGTAATAAAATATTACTAATTCTCCGGCTAATTCTCGAGCTTTTTCCTTAATTTTACTCATTGATTGATCTTCGTAGCTGGATAATCTGCTAGAGCACCACCAATGGCTACAAGGCCTTCGATCGCAACCACGTTATTCCTAAAGCGACGTATTGCATTGCATACGAGATAAAGCTGTTGATAATATTAGATTGATTTAAAATTATTAAAGATGATGCTTCTTTCATTGCGCAGGTAATACCATTGTAGATGCGTGCACTAGATTCCAAACTTTCTTCAAGGTTAGTCAAGATTTATTAAATGCAGTTTCGTTCCGATGCATTCGTACTCATTACATGTATACGGTCATGCACCTAACAACGCGCGTCTCTGTCTTGCAATAGTTTTCTCACTACTAGATTGACGGCGCGTTCCCATTAACATCTAGGCTAAGTGTACAGAAACTATGCACTCGTAATCTCGAACGATTTCTTGCTTTCGTGTAACTGCGGTGCTCGCATTGTTAACTCTTAGGCAAGGAAACATATACTCTGGTCAAGACATCTAGTTTTAGTCGATTGCTCAACTATACACTTACCGTTTGAGATTATTAGCTCTCCGCTACTTATTTCCCACTGATAATATCAAATCAAAAAGAGTTTCGCTATTCTACAATTCCATTGTAACGTGCATTAATCGTTAAACACCAAATACCAAAGATTATTTTGCATTTCAGATAATGGACTTGGCAATAAGCAACGAAGGATATCCGTGAGCTTAACTCGAGTTTGGGAATAAAATCATGGCTTTTGCCGATGGATTTTTCTCTTACGTGGAAGCTTTAGAAATAAGTACCTGGTGTATCATCTTGAATATTACTTCGGTGGTCGACCGTTGGCTAGCATTTTATCTATACGTGACATTTGCGCTAATTTCATTATATTATGATATTTAGAATCCGCTTATCCTAGTTACTCGTTATTATAGCAAAACCAAGATCGCATAATATTTAATTAAGACTTTTGTTCTAATCACCGTACATAAATGAATAGGGTTATCTTGACGTGTATATAAGTATGTAAGGTATGAGTAATAACGTTCATTCAAATCACACTACAAAGTACGTGCGTCTAGTTAATGCAGTCATCTTTGCATTTTTTTTTTAAATAGTCAGCCTCTGTTGGATTGATATCGTCACCTTACATATTACATATTATATTGCATACAAGGACTCAAAAGTCTCTTATACTAAGCGATCACTTTAAAAGTTCTTTTTTTTCTTTTGTATTTTTTTAGTATTGTATTCGAGATATTTCAGCCACAATCGTCCGCTACGGAATAGATTCTGATTGAATCCCTCCCGACAAGTTGGATGTAAACATCCGTAATGCACGTTGTAATGCATCCGCAATTAGAACACTTACGCATAAATTCCTGTGTTTGTTAACGTGCGTTTTCTGTTATACGATAATTCCAACAGAGCAACGGTTCGGTAATGCTTGTAGTAGAAATAAAAAAATCGATTTTCTCTCTTTCAAATAGGCAAATGCATTTTCTGCAGGTCCGATTTTATTTAAAACTATGTATCCCCGGTCCTCCGCAGATCTAAGCGTTATCGTTTTAAAAATTATATTACTCTTTGTAGCACTTCAGTTGTTTAGTTGCTCACGTTTAATTAACTATCTTTTGACATTATTCGCAAAGCCAAAGCATTGTATATTTTTTTATCAGTGATGGATTTGGACGTACAACTTATCGTTTCACCATTTTTCTTCCAACTGTTTGATCGTACGAGTTCGTTCAATGTTATTTTAACCATTATAATAATGAATATAATAATGTAGCTATTTCGTACAAATGTAGATAACGGAATTTACACAGTACCATAAAACAAGGAATTATCAAAATTTATTGTTAGAGTTGTTAAAAGTGAATGTTAGAGACGATCCTAGGATAAAACAATAAAATAACAACTAAACAGTTAAAAGTAAACCATTTCAATATATTCAAATAAAATTCATAGAGTTTACGATATAAATGAATATGAGAAAATACATTGTATCTTTTAGGTTCCAAATTTAATACAATACCTTAAGGCACATCCTCTCTACGTAATAAATAGTCTCAGTCTGATAAGTTTTACAAAACCATTACCTGTTCCCTTGCGTTATATTGCGTTTGCGATTGGGCAAATTTTTATGACCGACACTAAACAATTATCTAATGATTATATAATGATTTGCTTTTTCCTCGTGTACTAATATTGTATTATGTTTATATTGTATATTATTTATATGAATTAGCACATGTATAATGTGGATATATAATTATTTAATTTAAATTTCACATTAAGTACAAATTTCGTTGATGACCATCAAATTAAAATGAGAATTTAATTAATTTCATATTACGAATGTACTGTTGTAATTTGTTTACACAAATCGTATATTTAAAAATTTCGATAAACAGTAATTCACCTCTATTATAAATTATAGTAATATAAGCATTTTGATTTCCCGATAGTAATTGCACAATGGCATTTAATTTTTTAATTGGTTCTCGTAAATTCATGCTCTTGTAATAATGTTTCAAACATTTTTTATATCATTCGTTAATGATAAAGTTAACAAATTTAAATTGTAAGAATCTTTCATTCTTTCGTTAACGTGACATGTCATTAAGTTAGCAATTTTCGATCATTCTTTACAAATTTTTATTATTACTTTTATACACTGTAATATACTTTTGTAATATAATATAATATACTTTTGTAATATACAGCAATAAGTTCATTTAAAAAAGCCTTATAAAAATTATACGTTCATAATCAAAATATCATTATGTTTTGACATATTTGTCAATTGTTATAAATCGTTAGTAAAATAAGTAATAGAAAGGAGATCAACGCACTAATTGGTAAATGATGTTGGTATAAAATATTTAGTTTTGATAGGCCACTGTTGGCCCATAAATGATATAGAAATAAAAAAAACATTATATAAATGAATAACATTAAAGTTTCAATATCTACCTATTATATTTTGATCTAATATTCATAAATACATAAAAGCAAATGACCTGTACTTAGATGGTATATGTATGTTACAAATTCTTTTCATGTAAGTAAAAACGGTAGAATTAATATTATAAAACATTGAAATAATAACTTTTTATACATAAAATTTTTATCAAATCAATATTTTGTTTAATTTGGCTCGCAACAAATCAGAATTAGTATTAGAACATTCGCGAATTTATCATAACGATGTTATCTACAATTATACATTTTCTTCAAAATTATTTTGTTTTTTTATTACAACCGATTTTGGATGATTGTACTACTGTAAAAATATACTAATTTGCAGTTGAGTTTGAAGAACGCTCAACTCGATTGCTTTTTTCCATTAAGACAATTTCAAGATTTTATACTTCTTACGAAAATCTTCAATAGCAATATTAATAAAAAGAACAAAAATTAATTAATTTCAATTAATAAAGCAAATGATAAAAAATTTTACTTTTATGTACGTTTAAAAATATTATATATATATATATATATATATATATATATATATATATATATATATTATAATAAAAGATTTTTTATTATTTCTATGTACCCTACCTTTTATTGATGTTTTAATTTTACAGTTAATAACCATGTGTACCGTTTCATTACGTGTAGGTGTTGAGCATGTAGAATATATATATATATATATATATATATATATGTGCGTGTGTTGTTTTATTACATGTAAGCTTACTGAGTAGCTAACAATATTTATACTCTGGAGTATAAATGTTTCAATAAGAGCTTTTGTAAAAAATATTAGAATTTGTAGCTTAATTTAATAATTTACTTTAATATATTCTGCTCAATAATTATTAAGTTTTTATCAGTTTCAACTAGATTATCCACCACTTATCTTTCTTTACAGACAAAAGGCCAATATTGTTCTATATGAAAAGAGCATGTTTTTAATAACGATTGCATTCTTCAATATACTCACTAAAATTCTTAGCTTTATCTTTACCATAAAATAGAGCCATTCAAAATGTTTGTAAATACATGGAATGTGTTACAAATATTTTCTATCTGAAATTGATCACATAGTTCTTAGTCATTGATTCTTTGTTAGCTCTTTCATTTCTTATTTTTTATTAGATGAAATTAAAAATATTTTACTTTTTCCACATGGAATAATATCATATTATTAACTGATTCATGAAGCGAAAGCAATCCTAGATAATGTATTCAAAATTAGTAAAGATTAGAAAAATATTTATCGATAAAATGCGATCAACAAACAAATATTAAGCTGCGATACAACTGGATAGTGCAAATTATGAGTAATTAAAAGCTTTTAATTAAAGACATTCATTCTGTAATTCGTCAGAGTTAAAACTTTTTAGAGTAGCATATAGAAATGTAAATAGTAGTCCAAAAAATATTAAAATTTTTTTATTTAAAGTTTATGAAAATATTGTCTGTACAATAAGACAATCTTTTGTCTCGGCACTACTTTACTATAAGTCAAAATATTGTCGTAATACTTTTAATTCATTGACTACAAACATAAATGATATTTTAATTTGATTTACATTCGGCAAAATATTCAAATAATTTTTACAAGATTTCAATTTCAACGCTTGTTAAAATTATATGAAAAATTCTCAGTTTGATAAAAGGTATTTTCGTCAGTACCTATATCGAAGTACCATATTTCGCCTTTTTTCGTACTTTGTTTATTAATGAATTACGCTTTCGTTCGAATTGCGAGGGTTAATTCGAACAACATGACAAACCGAAATTCCACGAAAGAATTTACCATTCACAAAGCATGAATAACCTTATCTACAATGGAATTGACACGAATCGTTGTAGAGTTTCTTAATTTTGCGCAATAAAGCTTATTTGATAAATTCCTTTCAATACGTTCGTAAGCTTGAACCAATAAGAAAAGTAAGCTTACGAGTTGCCTAAACTTATCACTTGGCATCTCTTCTTCCCTTGGTTGTAGATTAAATAAACTTTGCTTAATCAACTTTTAGATTGCTCATGCAAATGTAAAAAATGTTATTTCTGGATAATGTGCGGTGAGCTAGGATTGACAGTCGGAGAGTCAGAGGATCAGCGCACACGAGATAGATTGGGAATTCGTGTGTGGGAGGGTAATGAACGAGATGTGAATTAGAGAGCACGAGGGATATGAGCGGATGAGAGTTTAGTTATTTATGGGGTGCGGGATTTTACTTCGTAACCGGGGAAGTAATACCCAGACGGTCAAGCGTTCGTCCTTGGGGAAAATTCAGATGAATAATGCGCGACGTACTTTACCTAATCCTAGACGACTATCCTGGATAATACATTAGTTAAGTGAAATAACGCTGCTTGCGTATATGAACACTATATGTACAACACATGTCGTCGCTGAGGCTGAATCCTGGAATATTATTTTGATTTTAAGTCGAAAATAACAGGAATTTTATATTGTCGATTATCAATGAATTTTTTGATCGATTGTATTAAATTTAATGAATTTAATGGCCAAAAATCACTTTTTTTATCTTCTCTTTGAAAGGCTTTTCTCATACTCGATTACACGTGTTTTAAAATACGTGGAACGTCATCATCTCAATAAATTACCGTATGCGTTGAATCAAGGATTTTTTTGGCTTCTTCGAAGCTAAATTACGTTCGACAATAAGTAAATGTTTTTTTTTATTACAAAATGCATATATTATATTAAGAACGTTGTACAAATGATTTACGGTCTACGTCATTTTTCTGTGGGAATACTAAATTAAATAATGTCGAATACAATGTTACATTAACAATTTATATTATCGAAAACAAATTATGAACATTAAACTTTTCATTATTACGGTACATCAATGGTTTATTAATCTAATGAGTAGTAAATCTTTCGAAGCTTATGTACGATTTCGATACAACCACGATGAAATTTGTTGAGTGATAAAAAATACAATTAAATAAGAAAAAGAACTAGTTAACTCTCGAGTTTTAATATTTTTCATTGCAATCATGGTTAATAATACGTGAGTTACGGTACTACAAGATTTGAATTAACCGCAAAGTATATTTTTATTTTGGCAATACAGGAAGACAGGACGGATTAGGAATAGAAAAAATAATCAAGAGAGGAAGACGGGCTACATTAAGGGCACATTACCGTATTTTACAGCATCTTAACCTAAAAAGAACGTATGGTTCACAATCACATACTTTATTAGGTTTTAAATTATTTATAAATAAAGATGCCAACAGTGAACGTAAAACGAGATTTACTTTTTAACGCTCTTGGAACAACATATAGTAAGTTGATATTAAACACTTTTTGTTTTTAACTATTGTCGTATGTGTTATTTTCTTTAATATTGCACGCGTACAAGATTTAACATTTTATTTCTTTATTTTGCTATAGCCGATGACGAATTCCAAAAATTATGCTTTTCCTTTGGGCTTGAATTAGACGAAGTGGTAAGAGAATTTATATAAATTAAATTATTTTATAGCGTTACATTGAAAAAATACAATTTTTTTTTACATCGATAATTATAAAAATGAAATGCATTCAAATGTAAATTTGTTTAAAAAAATATTGATTTAATATTGTTATATCTGTATTCATTTTTAATAATTTACAAAAGAAAATATTCACTATTCTTTAAAGTTTCCATTTTATATTTCACTTTTACATGAATTTAGATAAATTTATTTAAATTATTTTTTATTAAATAGTTATTATTATTTTCAATTGATTAGACAACAGAACAACAAATGATAGCTAAAGAACAAGGAATAGATCAAGTTCAAGGAACATCCGATGAAATACTTTACAAAATAGATGTTCCTGCTAATCGTTATGATTTGTTATGTTTAGAAGGGCTTGTAACAGGTCTTTTGGTATTTCTAGAAAAGTAAGTTTTATTTTATAATTTTATCAATTTATTTATGCATTTATTCAAAAAATTTTATTAACAGAATACCAGTGCCTTACTACAAAATTGTTAAACCAAATAATGTGCAGAGAATTGAAATGAAAAAAGCGGTAATTTAAGAACATTAAATTCTTATAGATTTTCTTTTTTTGTAAAAATTTGTATTTTATGATAATGCTTAAATCAATTTCTTTCCACAGTGTTTACAAATAAGAGGTCATATTATTGCTGCTGTATTACGAGATATTACTATAACGCAAGATATTTATGACAGTTTTATTGATCTTCAAGATAAATTGCATCAAAATATTGGTAGAAAACGTACGTTAGTATCAATCGGAACACATGATTTAGACACAATTGAAGGCCCATTTACATATGATGCAAGGCCACCAAAAGAAATCAAATTTAAGCCTTTAAATCAAGATAAAGAATGCACTGGAGAGGAAATAATGGATCTGTATGCTGTATGAATAACATTCAATCATTTTTTAAATACATTTACATTTATCGTAAATTATAATTTATGTGCATATTTTTTATTGCAGAATCATGCTCAATTAAAGCAGTATTTACCAATTATTAAAAACAGCCCTGTTTACCCAATAATTTATGATAAAAATGGAATTGTATTGTCATTGCCTCCGATAATCAATGGTGACCACTCTAAAATAACTCTTAAGACTAAAAATATTTTGATTGAGTGCACTGCAACTGATATTACAAAAGTAAAGCATTATATAATTATATGAATTAATTTTGAAAGAAACTGCAAACTTTTAATTAATTTTTTAACGTGTTTTGTTGAAGGCCAAAATTGCAGTTGATACTTTAGTTTGTGCCTTTAGTCAATATTGTTCTACAAAGCATCAAATAGAAATCGTTGAAATAATTTATCCTGAAAACGAAAAGTTTGACACTCCAGATTTGAAGTATAGAGTAGAAAAAATTAGTAGTAAGAGTGCTACAAATTATATTGGAATTAGGTAAATTTATATTTGATATAACATCTTTGACCGTTATAATAATTAGTACAACCAATATTTTATTATTATAATTAGTCAATCAGCTGAGAATGTCGCAAGACTTCTTACAAAAATGTCTTTGAAAACTGAATTGATAGGCAACGATGAGTTACATGTACAAGTTTCACCTACAAGACATGATATTATTCATGCATGTGATATTTATGAAGATGTTGCAATTGGTTATGGTTACAATAATATTAAGAAAACTGTGCCTAAAACTCCTAGTATTGGAAAAGAAGTGAATAATGAATATTATATACATTTTTAGTTTTAGTTTTATTCTTAGTTTTTGAGCAGTTTTATAACATTGATTAAAATTTTAGTTTCCTCTTAATAAACTTACCGATCAATTACGTGAAGTTATGGCTAATGCTAGTTTCACAGAAGCTTTAACATTTGCACTGGTAGGTTAATTACAGTATTACGTGAATAAAAGTATTTAATAATCTGGTTAATAATTAAAGATTAATCAATAGTGCTCCCAAGAAGATATTGCTGATAAACTTGGACATGACATTAAAAATTTGCCTGCTGTTCATATTTCAAATCCAAAAACTGTGGAATTTCAGGTAATACTTTTAATTATTATTACTTTATTATACAAGTTCAAGTTGAACTTTTGTCGAAATATTTACATAGGTTGGAAGAACAACTTTATTACCAGGTATTTTAAGAACTATTGTGGCAAATCGAAACTTGCCACTTCCTATGAAATTATTTGAAATTTCTGATGTTATATTACGAGATCTTGAAGCAGAAGTTGGAGCTCGTAATGAAAGGCATTTGTGCGTGGTTTATTATGACAAAATGGCTAGATTTGAATTTGTTCATGGAGTCCTTGATAGGATAATGCATGTTCTCGAAGTTCCATGGCATTCCAACAAAGATGATAAGGGTTATTATCTAAGACCATTACAAGGTTAGTAATAATTATATGTAGTTTTTTTATTTAATTCAAATTTATTAAATAGTTCTCATATTTTTTGAAAAAATTTTAGATTAAATATTAAAGATATCAAATTAAATCACATTCATAAATTAAAAATATACAAAATTTCAGATCCAACTTTTTTTCCCCATCGTTCTGCTGAAGTTGTAGCATATGGAAAAGTAATTGGTAAAATTGGAACTCTTCATCCTGATGTACTATTGAAATTTGGTTTAAGTATACCTTGTACATCGCTAGAAATTAACATTGAACCATTTTTGTAGAGTTGATTTTATGTTGATGTTTTTAATTTACTGTCATTGTAAGTTTCATGTGAATATGATATTTTTACATTTCATTTTTTGTAGTCAATGAAAGTCAAATGAAAATGTTACAAGGCTATAAAAGAATAATTGTATAAATGGAAGAAAATGAATCATAAAATGATTACAGATTGTTTTTTTTTTATATTTATTTCAAAGATTAAATTAAAATAAATAGAAGTTATATTCTATTATATTACATATATACATATTTACTGGTAATAGAAAATATAAATTTAAAGCACTTATATAATTACCAAGAAAATAGGTTTTATGCATACAAATGTAAAAAATTGAAAAAAAAAAATGATAAAAGTAATGTTAATATTAATGCATGTCAATTTGTTTTTAAAATTTTACAGATAAAATAAATATTTTATATGTGTCTATTTGTAGTAAATACAGGTTATTTTATCGAATATGAGATGTTAATAATGTTCAGGAGAAACAAAATTAATTTTAGTTATATTCATAATATTTTTAAAAGCACAGTTGGTGTTAAAGCTATAAATATCTATTTTCCTGTATATAAAGTTTCTTCCATTTATAACAATTTTTAATTGTTATTTAATTAGTCTAATAATAACCTTAAATTTACTAGTTTATTTTATATAACAAAATAAGCAATTTCTAGTAAATGCTGAATTATTTTTTCAAAGTATACAACTGTTAATAAGAAAAAATAATCAAGATTTTAAATTTAGTAAGTAAAAACTTTTTTTTCATTTATACACCAAAAGTACACTTATGCAAGAAAAAAGTGTTTAATCTAATCCAACTGCTATAAGATTGTTTATGTGAATTTTAATATATAGATATTATATTGAAATAAAACAATTACAATCTATAATGTGCAAGTAAAAATATATATTTAAAAATAAATACTTTATTCTTAGATTATTTAAATATATTTACACAAATATAATTAGATCATATTTTTTGATTGATTAATCTAGTGTTTAATCATATGTCAAAATCATTAAAGACAAAGACATTTGATGACTGAGCTCTTGTTTACAATCTGTAACAACAAAAAATAATTAATATTGAAACCTAACATTTTGAATGAATGATTTTATAATTTCATATACATACCATCACTCATTGAATCAACTCCAAAGTGACTGTGATAACCATAATTAAATATACCAATAAATGATATATTTAGAAAAATCCTTTTTACAGCATCCATTAATTCATGACTATTGCGGTATATATTTTGATATGAAGTATTTCTTAAATCTTCTACATATCGAGGACCACATACTAGTCCTATAGTGTGACGCTTTAATCGTAAATTATTTCGTAAATATAATAATTTCTTATCGAAATCATATATTTTAATTTTGCAATCAATAACAACCGACCAAGACTCGAGATTTGATCCTGAGATACTTAAAGCGAATATAGCTGTTTTCTCATTTCCAACATTTTGGGTTGATTTACAATCAATCGCTCTGAGATCATCGTCAAAATTACCTCCCCATAAAGTATACATTTTTTGTGTAAATCTGAACAAAGTTCATTTTCATGATTTACCAATTCAATTAATTTTTTTATATATTGATTGTATAATTTTACCTGAGTTTTATAAGGTTCACAATTTCAGTTATATAAGAAAAGCCTTGATAATTGTTATAAAACATAATTAAAGTTACTTTTGATTGTGAATCATCAGGTAGTAAATCATTAATAATTCTTTTAGCTGAATATGAATTATTTGTACAGGATGTAACTTTAATTTTGAGGTCTCTATATACTGGTAGAAATAACCCAAGAATTCCATTGGGAGGACCCAATAATCCGGAGCAACTGGTTATTATATTTTTATCCATAATTGATTCATCTACACCAATGGCAACTAAGTGACGTGGAAAGTATTTTTTATATGCAGTTAAGACTACAAAATTATAAACAGAGTTACAATTTTTTTTTCAATAAGTCAAAAGCAGCATTTTTATAATAAATATTTACTAATTACTTTCAAATTCTAAGCTTCTATTGTATCGTTCTCTTAAACTTGGTCCAATAAATAGCAAAGCCACATAAGGTTTTGAGTTCAACATATCATAAACATGAAAATTTGAATTTATTTCTGTAAATTCTTTTCCAAATATATGAGGTAGCAAGGCTCTTTCTGGTCCTCTCTTTAACATTTCTCGTGATGCTGTTAAATTCCATGATCTAAGTGTAAACAAAAAAGCATTCATAATAATTTTTATTTAAGATATTCATTAATTTATCTGGGATTTTAAATTACACATATGTATATGTATATAGATTTTATATTTATTCACTTACTTGCAAACTAAAGAAACGTTAATTAAATCTTTAATTTTTAAATATTGACAAATAGTATCCAGTGCATCGCTTAGCGCAAATTCTGCATCAATTTCTTTTATATTGGTTAATGATTCATTCATTGTTTAAAATCTAGCAAAACGAGGAAAATTATAAAATATAATTAATTGTTATTAATTATAAAATTACACATATTTTAGCTGAAAAGAATTGTAGATAAAACGTAAGTAAAGAATTTCAAATGACCTATTCAAGTATTAATTAGCATATCACAACAATTTCATATAGTAGAATTTTCCAGACAAAAGTAATACCAAATAATAAAACTGGTACCCATTAGATCTTATCTAAAGCCTTACTTTTATTTAGTTTCATACTCCTTTATCTTGAAAATTAAATATTACTCATTTATAAAATACTAATTTTAGAAACTTTTCATACTCGTATGTAATGATAATACATAAGAGTATATGTATTTTTTTATATCATAATCATTAGTGTACAAATAGAAAAATATTTTATACTCTATGCATGCAATAATTTGTAAACAAATAACGAAAGATAGATTAAGGTGGCTCAAAAACTTTATTAACTTATTCAAAAGCAATAATTAATTTATATATATATTATATATATATATATATATATATATATATATATATATATATATATAAGGATAAATACTTTTAAATTCATATATTTAACCACATGTGTACTTATAACTCATAAATGAACTTTTAATTAGAACACTTTGCAGTTTATCATAAAGATAATGCTTATGCATCTTAAACATGATAAGATATGATTTTGTTTCAGATTGCGCACGCGCACAGGTAATTATTAGGATGTTCAGTGTAACGCGGTGGAATTAAAATGCTATTATCCAAATATTCTAAAAAAGCACTATTCTCGCAGTTCCTTGAAAATTGTGTGCCATTCTGATCTATTGTTTAAAGTATCCTAGGTATCTCCACATCATACACGTGGCAAATATTTCATTGATATTTGACAAACCCATATTTTCATTACTTCCGTAGTCCGTTTTCAAATTTCAAAGTCTAATGAAGTTTCGCGAATAAAATCTTAAACAACAAAGGTCAAATATGTTTAATCTACAAGTCCCAAATGAAGTTTTTATTTATTAAGTAACGTCAAAATATCGTTAAGAATATCAAAATATTAGAAATAAAACCCAAATACAAATCCAAAATAAAAGAATCGTATCATCGATTTAAGTCTGCAAGCATACGATCAGCATTACTGATCATTTAATATTGAAAAGTATTTTCATTAACGTCTTCTTGTACTTTGTGATCAATATTCCGGTAATAAAAACTCGTTGATAAGCATTCGAATCGAAAGTAAAATCCAGCAGCTGATTAGAGATTAATATGATCT
Organism: Wiebesia pumilae; assembly: GCA_018907045.1. NCBI lineage: Eukaryota > Metazoa > Arthropoda > Insecta > Hymenoptera > Agaonidae > Wiebesia > Wiebesia pumilae. The sequence goes on along the minus strand of JACCHZ010000113.1, from coordinate 3,188,515 downwards.
TGTTTTTCAGTTATCACATTGATAGGGAGATTCTTATGTTACGAATCACCCGTGACTTTTGGCAATTATTTTGAATACACATCACCTACCTTCTCGATCTGTTCTCTTCTTCCGCCTTATTCATTCGGGTAAGATACGAAAAAATTCCTATTGAATACGTTGCGGGCAAAAGTCGAAGACGCACTACTATAAGGAGGATTTGTTTTTGTTTTTTCACAACTTCTTGATGCACACTTTATCTGCTGTAGGTTTTAAAACGAGCTCGGGTCGTATTACGCAGGGTTGCAATGTTCTTTAATGCTCGTTTTGCATTTCCCCGAAAGTTATGGCTAGCCGTGAGAGATACAAATGTCTGACGATATAAAAAATGTCCCTATTAAGCAATTTATTTTAAGATAATAAGACGAAGCATAAGTTATCGCCCAACGCTTTACACAAATTCATTTTCACATTTTCACACTCTAGATTTAAAACGATTCTAGATTAAAACAACCAATAAAATCGTACCATAAGTGCGATTTCAATAATTTGTAATAACTTAGAAATTAATTTACATTTTACGCAAAACTTTCTTTTTATCCTTTGCCACTGCAACCTTGGGGCAAATACTTTTCAAGCGATTACCATAAATTGCTATCAAAAAATTTCGTTTGGTAATTTAATTGTGTGTGCGCGTGTTAAAAAATGTAAATTTAAAATTTACATTACCAAAATCGAAAAAAACCGTTATCACTGTACGTGCACATGCATACTGTATCACAAGATGTGTTTTGTGGATACTTTGAAGCAATTCTGATGCCCCACGCGCTTTATTTAGGAAATAGGTAACGCGTTTAAACGCGTCTGTATAAATGCCATCGTAAAAAATATTGCTACATCGAAGATTTTAAGCGCATAAGGAGAAAATCCAACGCAAACTCAAGTTGGAGTACGAACGTGCGTAATGTACATAACAATATAATACATTTAATTTCATATATAACACACACAGTTTTTGTGATAAAGAAAAATACTTAATTTCTTTTAGCATTTATTGCTAACTAGAATTATATACAACGTTAAACAGTTCTATCATAAATCAATATTTGATTATAATTTTTATTTAATACAGTACTTTCGTATCGTAGGTCGCAGATAAAGGTATACACTTGGTATATTGCAAACAGTTTTTCAATACTGCTTTAAATATAATATTCGTTTTACTGAACTTGAATAAATTTAAATTAATTTATTTTCCATTCTTAACGATCAGCCCAATATCACGGATTAAGCTGCGTTAGTGTAAGAGTGCAGACCACTAGTCAACGTGTGCGTAAACATGGGTTGTGTTAGGGGGATTAGAATTTATTACAACAAAACAATCACGCATAACCACTGATTACATTGTATCGTAAATATAAATAATTATATTGATTAAAATATAAAAGAGAACTGTGCGATTGTAATTCTTAATTATTATGACTGAACACGTAATTGCATTTTCATGACGAAATTAATCGGTTCTTTGGTATAGTATACGAAAATTTGTCGATTTTATAATTATATTAGATTCTCCAGTGATGATTACTTTCAATAAATATCAATTAAATAATTAAATAGCTGCACATATGTGCGTTCGTATGCATATAAATTGGCTTCATGTCTGTACATTTAATCAACAGACACATTGAAATTATTTACATCCAAGCGTAGGTGCGCTATTTTTCTACGTTCAAAAGGTTCTTCTGTGTTCATAAATGACTAATACCTAATAATTCGTAATCAAATTAGAAATTCTAGATAAACTAAAGTTTTCGAATCAAGATTGCTCGCATACGTTAAGCGACCGTAATCGTTTACTTTAATCGTTAACTACAGTGCCTGATACTAGCAAATATCTAATATTTATTCATCGAGAAGAGACGAAAATTAACGGTGCTCAACTTATTTGTTTAATATCAAGACATTCGAAATATTCCTATGAAGAATTGAATGGAAGATCGACTTTATTGTTAAAATATCTCGTTTTAAAAACTGACATGACGTCGTATATCTGTATAACGTTATTAATAGTCTTCCCGATTAGTTATAAAGCTTTATGAAAATACGTTTATGATCATATAAATATTATGGTCGTAATTATTGCAAACATCTTTACAAACGTGTGTAACGTAGTACACACTATAATTAGACGTTTGTTCGCAGAACTACTTAAAACGCCAGATAGATTTTATCATTTAAAATTTAGCTTTAAAAATCCATTTAAAATTTCCTTTGACCCAAGACAATTAGTATTATGTATTTACTCTCTTTATTAAAATATCATTTTTGAAGTATTCGTACAGTCTGAATATTTTGTATAGCTTATATTTTTTTAATCTTATGCCAACGGAAATGATAAATTGTTGCGCAAACATTACGCTGCTGAGTTGACTAATTATCTCGCTTAATTAGTATAAATATGAGAAATTAATAAAATATACTTTTAATGCTAATATTTAGCTAATAAAACGCATAAGTGTTTGTTCTATATTTTGTTACGAAATATTGGATGTTTTGTTGTAATCTAATAAAATATAGTTTTTACATTACTTGTTTACTTTTTATCGATTGTCAGCTAAACATTATAAGAAATTAAGATATGATATTCAAAATATGAGATGAAAAATAAATTGTAACACAAGGAGTAAAACAAATCCTAAAATACTAATAAAAATGCATGCATTATACCAAATAAAGAAAAATGAGTTGATCGAAGAATCAATTGATTTTTAAAAATTTCAATTTTTTAAACAGTGTATATTTGGCGAAAATAATGAACAAACAGATGAAATAAATTTGTATATTGAAATAAGTTTGTTTAGATGTGCGTCAACGTGATTAAACGATTTGGATGAAGAGTAATTATTATATTTTTAAATAACACAAACGTATTTTTGTTAATAATATTATCTTATCAAATTACTAATCCGATATTGGTTATTGTTTGTATCATTTTTGTTAGATTCTAAATTACTAGGATGATTAAAAGTATGGTATAACATTATTGAAAAAATGTTATTAAAATCTTCAATGTAATGCCACTTTTATAATTAGACTAATAATTAATATACGTAAATTAATGATTCCTTTAATAATAAATCGCGTACTCTTTATTTTGAAATGTTTATATGTTTAAACCGAATTGTGCTCTCTATTTACTCTCTCGATTTAGTACAGATTTCGAGTAAATAAATTTTTCGGCAAAGAAAAATGAAATTTTAGAAAGTATTTTGAAACTGATATAAGTCAAATATATCTTCAAATAAAAAATAATTTAAAAATACAGAATTTTATAAAAAAATGTTTTAGTATTCATTTTATTATAATTAAATTAATATGAAAATAGCCCTTTTGAAAGACATTATTAAAATTTAACAAACTTTATAATGTATTTACTTAATGCATAAATTAAGTAAGCAGAGCAATGGCAATAAATATAATTACATCTGCATTAACATCAGGAAAACAAGAGGGAATACTTTTTGTTTGATCAATTGAATTGCTTCCTTAGTAACTGTAAAATTGAAATACTGTGGACTCCATAGGTCACATGGGTATTGATTAACTATTGTTAATATTATGTCACTTTTTGGTTGTTGATATATTTTTAACCTTTTATAGTGATCGAAATTTAAAAATCTCTTGTTAACGTATGCAGTTTATTTTCATTATCTTTAATATCATACTCATCATACTTAAAATAATATTAAGTGATTATTAATAAAAGATTTAATTTAAAAATTTAAAGATGTATCCCAATTTATTCAAACAGTTGGATTTACCAAAACTTTGCAATAACATCTCAAAACCTACCGATTCAATGCTAATTGAAGGTACTTGGATATTGTTTTCAATCGTATAATTAGAGAATTTGATTGTTATTATTTTAAAAGTATCTTAAGTGACTAAATGGAAAAATATTTATTTTCTAAGAAAACATACTGGATAAAGTTCCTTGCAAAGATGAGACGGAAAAGTATCCAGAACTGACTGTGAAAATGTTCTTTGATTTCATGCGAACAGCTTATCAAGTAAATGAAACTTTTGAAGAATTGGCTACTACCTTAACAGCAAATAGTGAAATTGATTGGTCGGCACTTGCTAAAGTTTCTTTAAATTTTGAAGACACGGATTGCGACATAAATTCGGAAGATAGCACAAAAGAACATAAAAATTTACAAACTGACTTTCAAATAGTAAATTGTTAACCTGTCGTTTCGAAATTTACATTTATACTTTTTTACAAACTTATATTTTTATTAGGAGGCAGATACTGTACGCTTATCTTCAGAAGCAGAGCCCACTCCAATAAATAAGGTTCAATCGGAATCTTTAATTAAACCTGACGAGGAAAATACTAATCAAATTTTGAATGTTGAAACTACAGATAATCACAACGTTGTACACAAGTCAAAAAGCTTATCAACAATAGGATCCGCAGAAAATAAGAAAGAACATTTGTTGTCAAAAGTTATGAAAAGGTGTTTGAGTGATGTTCTTCATGAAGGATTATTAGATTCCGTTCTTCCTTACATGCTTCCTAAACAGACACTCTCACAACCAATTATAAAAAAGTCTCTGATTACAGATGCCAGAAAAACATCGTCTATCATTAATAACCTTGAAAATAGTTTAGTTAGTGCAATATCTAGTAATAAAGAAAAAGATAAAGACAAAAATAAGCAAAAGAAATGCTTGGAGTGAGTATTCGATAAGTCTTTTAAATTTAAAACTAAACTCTTTTTAAATGAGAAAATGATGATTCGATGGATTTAAAATTTTAATCTGTTTATACTGCAGAGCTGAGGTGGAAATCCACGTATGCGATGAAGTAAATAATATCAAGAAAGACTTTCGTTGTCCACAGAAACTGTTAATACAGAAAATGTGTTATTTCGCTGACGTTACAGCTGGTCAGAAGCTAGAAGAGATGGATATTTCTGTACATTGTGACATTGTTATTTTTGATTGGCTTATGCGATGGGTTAAAAAAGATATCATTAAAAAGTCAGAGTGGCCAATTCTTGAAGCTAATAATGTGATTGCTATTATGATATCTGCGTCTTTTCTTCAAATGTATCCGTTGTTAGAAAACTGCCTAACATACTGTCATATTCATATGTCGGAAATTATAAAAACCACGACAATTTTAACTTGTTTAAATGACACTCTTCTAACGAAACTAGCAGATCTTTATACTAATGCAGATGTCGAGGCCATAAAGGATAAAAAGGACAAAATTCAAAGTCTACTCTTTTGCAAATTAATTATAGCATTAGCTAACCCTAAGCCAGATAATAAACGAGGTCATTTTGGATCATTAGCTACATTTTTCAAATGTACAAAATGTGAAAAAAATATAGTTCTATCAGTTTCACATTTGATCCCTTGTATACCTAGTAATATGATGATCGACATCAAAGGAAATCTTCACAGTAAGCACACTAGGTATAACTGATATTAACAACAAATTATTCCTTATTAAAATAGGAGTTCAGAAACGTTTTTCATTCTTCAGAGACATAACGTGGAATTTAAATGACTATATTATTAGTCTTCAATCAGAATTACGCTCGTGGCGCAAAGTTTATTGGAGACTTTGGGGTGATTGTCATTTTCTCTTTTGTCGACAATGCGGTATATACTTTCCAATTAATCAAATGGATTGGTGCTCTTATCACTCTGAAAGTCCACAATTTTTTATTAATGAACAGCTGAGAATAGTACCCTTACCTTTGGGAAGATATCCTTGTTGTAGTCAAAGAGCCTACAAATTTCAGGCGGTAATTAACAAAGATGGCTGTCGATTTCGAGTAAGTTTCTTTAAAAATGAACACGTTTGCATGATCTAATAATGCAGTAACTTTACTTTAGGAGCACGTTCCAGAAATAATTTCGGAAAAAGATGAGAATATTATCAATATTTATCTGTCGTACAAAGATATTATATCTCTCGAAGCTCCAGAGTTATTCTTTCCCGAAAAAATTACAAGACTAGTAGCCCACGATCCTTCAATTCCACCTGGAAAATTGTCATGCAAAGAATCGTTCTGGTGGGAAGGAATTGAGATCATACCTCCTAGACCAAAACTCGGGCTCCTTGGTATAAATTATAATATAAATAAAATTTATAAGTTTTTAAATAACAATTAGATATATTGTGTTATATTTTGTTAGCAAAAATTTGGGGAGGATCGGGTCTTCACAAACCTTGTCGTACTTCTTCACAGAAAACAGTAAAAAAGGTACAATCATCTCAAATAACTGAAGGCAATTTTGCATTGTCTTCGGAATCTTGCAGTGATGACGAAGATGAAGGAAGTCATGATGGTAATAGCAGTTTTGATGAAGAATCTGTAGGAAGTGGAGAATCACGCGATTGTGAAACTGCAGATACTTTAGACAAGAAAAAAAAAACGAAACTTAATATTCTCAGAAGGTAGTAATTTAAAATACCTGTTCGCGTTCATTCATTGATGATCTACTTTTAAATTGTATTATCAAAACATGTAGATGCGAGGGAATGGGAGCATGGAGTCCAAATTTAACCGTAAGATATAATCAGGATAATCAAAGAGATTTTGAAGAAAAAGCAGCAGCACAAATGGTAGCATTATTAACTAAAAGAGCTATGTTGGAATATAATTTGCATCTGAAGAGGCATTTGGTTGGAAAACACAGTAGTTGGAACAATAATACACAACCAATTGGTATAATTAGCAAATATGTTTGTTAAAAAAATTTAAACAACCATTAAACATTCACATGAATTATTTTTGATAATTTTATATTATTTAGGGGGATCATATGTACAAGTAGAAGCTGATTTTTTCAATCAAATTGCTCAAAATAGTAAATGTAAAAATAATGCGCCAGCTAAAAGTTCGATACGAATTAAATCATCAAAATAACTAATGTAATTTATAATTGAAAGTGTTTTAAATAAAACCAAGAACAAAAATTGAAATGATGTTTTAAACATATTTTTATTAATCCCGTGATCTTATGGATAAAATTATAAAAAGTAATGAATTTAGAATTTCATCCTATGTGGGTATTGACTGCTACGCAATCCAAACATGGTTGCAAGGTAGGCAAAAAGCATTTTTTTGTCCTTGCTTTTCTTGATAGCATCAATAATAAGTTTATCGACAACTTTCTGATCTGACTTTTTTTGCTCACTAGGCTTATATTCTCCCTTCTTTACAGCAAAGATATCACCTTCTTCTTTCTTAGCACGCTTATCGCGTTTTCTTTTAAAGTATTTATCGTTGATGTGTTTTGGTAATGCCACATTACTTAAATTAATTCTTGTAGCTGTAGCAATAACGTAAATCTGATTGATTCTTCTTAATGGACAAGCGTTGATGAGGAAAGGTCCTTATAAAAATTATAAAAAGAAAATATATATAATAAATTAAAAATGAATAATAAAACACTTATAATATTTTTGAGAAATAAGAAAAGGTATTTAAATGATCTATATTTTAAAATTGCAAATTCATCATACAATTAAAAATTTTAGATTGTTCTCATTTTTATTAAAAAGTTGTTGAAATTAAATATTAAAATAAACTTATTTAAAAAAAAAAAACTTAATCACATATTTAAATTAGAAACAAATTTTTTTAAATGTATGCAAATAATTTTCATTGTATATTATAAGTTATTTGTAAATCCTAATATTGTATAAAATGATTGTTTATTTTATATTTTCATTATGTTCTGTATATGTGAAACGAATGCCAATGGAAATACCTTAAAGATTTATTTACTGAACCTTTTTAGTTGCAAATTTAATAAAATTCAAATGTAAAATAAAGATTGTTTATTAAAAAGTCAAGGAATATATTCAAGTTTAATGTATTCAAGTTTAAGCTATGATTGAGGGTTCCAGTTCTGCTAACATTGACGTGGAAAAATTGTTATATTAAGTGACTTTATGTCCGTAAACGTTTTCAAATTCATGAAGAAAATCTGGATATTAATATTGGAAATTTGCCAAACGTATTATTAAATTATAACAAAAAATGATTAAAAACGATTTTTTTCCAAATACATCCAAATATTAGAAGTAATGCTTCATTTATATAAATTTTGATGTAAATAAACAAATTTAAAGAAAATATGTTCTAAATCCCGATTAACTTACCTGTAATAAGAAGTAAACCACTTTTTAATTGCTTTAAGAGCACAACACGTTTACCCTTATGAGGACCAGCCAAAACAATAAGGATCGTTCCTGGTTTCAAAGTTGGTCTTAAATATCTCGTGTGATCTTTAAAACATTTCTTAGCTGGACGAGGCTTAATACGTTTTGTGGTGGGATAGTTTGCCCTCCTCTTTTTGATCAGAACAGTTCTAGTTTTACCATTTTTGTCACCACCTATATTCTTTTCAACGGATACTGGTTTTTTGGGAACTTCCTGTAAACATTGAATTAGTTAAAATTATTAAAATCTAGAAAACAGCCGTATTAATGGCATATTTGCAGTCTCTACGTTTACCTTTTTAGGTGTTGTTTTGCCGATGAATTTGTATATAGCTTTTTTATGGTACATACGACTTCGGCTAAACCTGTACACTCCATTTCCCAAATCATAATTTCTGGGCCTGTTTAATCTCTTCCTTTTACCCTTTTTAAGCTGAGCTTTCTTAACAGCCGAAGCTGCCTTAGGTACAGAACCTGCCTTGATCTCAGTGGCTGTTTTGGGTGCTGCAGCTTCCTTGGTCGTAGTGGCTGCTTTGGGTGGAGCAGCCGTCTTGGGTGCATCAGCTGCTTTAGTAGCAGCGGGTGCCTTGGTTGACGCGGGCTTTGGTTTTTTGTCCGACATCTGTAAATAACTTTCAAGTTAATTTATACGAGAAATTGTAATGAGTACAGTGGTTTGGATTTAAGGTTATGTTTCTCTTTAACAACACCATGTAATACGTATTACAATGAATTCACAAGGTTAAACAGTAAAAAATTAATGAAATTAAGAAAAAGCAAAAGTAAAATCTCGGTAATATAACCGAAATAAAAGATATATAAAGCTAAAAGTGCTGATCACTCTAGTTGTCAACATGCCAAACTATACACTCGTAGTACACTCTAAAATCTAAATGTTACAAAAAACTATTCAATAAAGCTCGTAGTATAATGATTTAGCAATAGTTCTTTTCAAATATTACATTTGTGAGTAATGTTTAATCGAAGGATTATCAGGATTATTTTTTAATATCCATTACATCTATTCCACTTACCACGAGTCAAACGTTCGAAAGAGGCTCTCCCGTACGGTCACTTTTTGAAGCTAATTGTGTATATTTCGTTACACTCGAAACTAAGGAGGATGTAGAGGCCATGACTGATGATGTTCAAAATACAAAATATCGTAGAATTTGAAAGATTACATCTCGATAAACTCTTACATTTCCATCGCATCTAGTACTGGCTCCAACTTATTGTTATTGAAGAAGAAAAATCTTCTTTTGTGCAACCATCCCTGTCATTGTTGTTTTTCTCTTCCTTATATTTGGACGAAAGCAAAGCTGGGATTTATAAAAAGCGGTAAGTCTTATTATTACCGCACTAACGCGATATACCGATTACCGACATTCAATATACAAAATATCATCATACGGCTCATTTGGAACATCATGATTTGAAATAGCAGACTGTCGACGTATAAATGCAAAGTACAAGCTAAAAGTTACAAGCTCAGTACGCTCTTAATATACGATAAATTTGCATTTACTTAAGTAAGGCAAAAAGCTAAAAAGCTGGATACAACGAGTGAATAGTAATAAAGTATGGGTAACAAAATGTTACGCGCGAAATACACGAAATGTACATGGTACACAGTTATTTGTCGTTATTAAAAAAGTATTGTGCAACAACGTGTTTTCGCGTTATAAAAAATTGTAATTCCTTTCGTGTGTCAATGAAAATATAATAACAATGATCAAATTAAACAACATTAAAGAACTCCATTGTTCTCGTTGATTTGGACCGTAATTGAAGCACCAATGTATCGAAATTAGCTAGTGAGTGTCGAGTAATTGGAATCCACTCTACAAGAGCAGTACGAAGCAAGAACGCAGAGCGAGAAGGATAATTTATTCCGTTGGTTTAAGCGTGTTTTAAAAAAGTTTTAAAGAAAACGTCGAAAGCAACGATCTTGTTCAAACTAATAAGTTCGTATTTATATCGATTTCTAAGTTGAAAAAAGAGTTAAAAAGAGAGTAATCGTTTGTCGACGTTTTATATCGAATAGACACGAATAACGGTCGTAAAAGCGTCTTAAACACCATCATGCGAACACGGGACAGAGCCAACGGTCGTCATTATTGTCGATACGAAATAACACGCAAGAAGTTTTTACTAATATTTCCTTTATCGCAATTAATAATTTTTCACTTATTAAAATATAATCTACTTTTATTATTATGTAGCGTTGAAGCGTAATCAACTCTAGCGAATAAATTTTTAGGTGATACCTTGAACTATTGAAATATTAAAAACACGAATAGGTGCAAGTTTTCTGAAATCTTAACTCGTGATTTACGCGTTCTATTTAATTGGTAAATTTTTTATTTTTTACAAGTCTTAGGTATTGTATTTATGAATTTATCAAGAGCTCTTCGATTTATTGCCTTAACTTTTATTATAACGAAATCTGTCATTTGCGTAAAAATAATTAAAAATGTACGTAAACTAAATTTAAAAAGTAAGTTGTATCGTATTTAATAATACATCGATAAATTTGCGTCGAATTCAATTGGAATATTTATGTACGTAAAATATTTTGAATTCGAATACGTAGAATTATTATAATTGGTAGTTTAATGCTTTTTGGGAAAAATGTATCAGGACTGTAAGTCGTAAATTCAATTTAACTGGTAAATTACCAATTCCTTATGTAAAATAGGGGAACAAAGAGTTACTTTATAATTACCAAAAACGAGTGAATAGGTGGTTGTGATATAACGGTAAAGAGAACAAGATGATATTTAAGGTTTTTTACTTTGGCGAAAGAATGCAAGGAAATGGAGCAGGTAATTAATTTTTTTTTATTACAAATAAGAGCTTGCTATATTTTCTTTATTTTCTTTTCGTATTCAAATATTTAATTCTAATAATATGGGTAATAAAGTTGATAAAAATTTCTTTAACAGTTCGAAACGTGGTTTGTCACCCGATCCGTTCTCGCTCACGGCTCTTCCTCTAGCATTGGGGATAGCTGAAGGTCGCTGGAAGGCTGAAGACAGGTAAAATAATTATTCTCGGCTTGTAGATTTGTTGTTTTTAATTTTTGAGAACACGGGCGTCCTTTGTTTTTTACTCTTGGACTTGAGGGACTTGCACCCTCTTCAAAGAAAAAGAGAGCTTTTAGTCGTTGACTTTTGGCGGGGCACGAGGATCGGGATGCACATCGCTGATGCACGAGCTGATTTTCTCTTCCTTTAACGCGGGCTGGGGATCTTTTAAAGACTCCAAGATCGGATGGAAATCGACAACCGATTGTCCGGTGAGTGGTGGTCGCGAATTCTGCTGTTCACATCCTCGCGTGTCGCTCGCCGGTTGATACGACGTTGCGATTGGTCGAGCTTCGCTTTTGTTCGGATTCTTTGCCAGTTTTATGTAGCTTCATTTGACATTTACACGTGTTGATAGTGCACGAGTTTAGGGAACGAGTCCAATGCCTTTGTTTTGTTGCAAGTTATTTTATATTTTTTATTAAAATAGTCATACCAAAATGTTCGGTATCTTCGAGTTTTTTAACACGATAATTATGTAATTGCATAAAGTACAGTTCTTCATCAGAACCTGAAGTATTTATTAGTTTGTATTGTATTTATAAATTTTAAATCTGTGATATACGTTTTAAATATTAGTAGGATTTTTTCAAAGATAAGGTAAGAAGTTGCTTTGGTACTACAGAACCATCATCGGATGACGGCAAAGTTACAAGTAATGTTAATAATAAGAAACAAATGAACAGTGAAGATTCAAGGAGTTTTAAAATTAATTCTTACTTCTATACAGTGTAGAAAACTAAATAAAAATATGTCGGTTAAATACTGCAGGTCATGTTATCTGGTGAATAACATTTTTCTTCAACATAAAATTTGTAATGCCTATACTTATTGAAAGCATTGAAGGACGAATAAAATTTTGATGATCAGAAAGTTGAAAAAGTGACGTCCGCAACCAAGTATTAAACGCGCAGTCCTGAAGAACAAGAGTACAACGGGAACCGCATTTTTAGGTAAGATTTCATATTACTTTAGTTTTTAATAAATATTTTGTTATATTTGCCAAATATCTTAATCATCATTCTACTGATAAATTTATGACAAATATTTTGCCCAAATTGAATCCATTTTTGAGTAAATAAATCGTTTTTATGATACCCAAATACATTATATTTAATGTACAGTATGATTTTTACAATTCTGAATTATATATGTGCATTTGAATCAAAGGTACAATTATTTAAGTAGCTCAAAAAATGAAAAACTTTTTATGCTCTAGGATAAGAATATTAAACTTCTCTTTATATTTATAATTTATTACTTTTAAAATGTATTCACTCTGTAGTACTATTCTACCGTTAAGAAATTTTAATTGATGTTTAATTCAGATATTTAAAGTTCCGACTTTAATTTTAATTAATTTACAGGGTAATGGCAATGCATCGGAGTCAAACAAGCAAATTCCGCAAAGTTCGGAAAACTCCCATCCAATTTACATTGAAAATCTGGAGAACAGCAAACCCGGGGACGGGGAAATAAAAATGAAATGTATCTGCTATTCTTACTGTTTTAAGGTTTGGATAACTAATAAGAATAAGAGTCCCGTTTGCAATCGAAAAGTTAGCTAATTATTGCTTGATGAATGTATAGAAATATTTGAAAATGGTTTATATTCAGTCTTCTTTGTGATTTAATATATACTTAAATTTGCTTAAAATTATTCTGAAAATTGAAATTACAAACTGTCATCTTTCACCTGCTTATTTGCCTAATATCCGACTTGACAAATGATTTAATTGCCTCTCTGCTCACTAACTTAGATGCAGATGTATCCATGTAGATATGCACTCCCAAACCTATTCAGTATTGAATCACTCGTTCGTTCATTCAGCTATTTACTTATCTATTCACTTACTCATTCATTCAATCGTTTACTTTGTACATCGTTCGCTTACTTACAATACAAGCCTGTATAAAACCATCTGAACTAATGCAAAAATACGTAGTAATTATATATATATATATATATTTGTTTATTATATACTTCTATGGTGATGTTGCACACAAAAATGTCAAAATTCTACACAAATTCATAATTGGTAGAATACGAACTTACATATTATTGCATTTTTAGTTTCATTCATTTTTCTCTGTTTCAAATTTTATATCTTATAAATGTCTGTAAATTAAAAAGAGAATGTTATTAACATTTTAAAAGATTTTTTCAAAATTAATAATTAATAAAATAAAAAAATAATGAAATTATCCCTTAAAAATTTGTATTACAATAAATACAATCTTATTGTGCTTAGAGAAGTTGAAATATACTTCTACATTTTTAGTAAAATATAATGAAATAAAAGTGTTATGTAAATTTTCGCATTATATGAATAAGTCATAAAGTTTCAATTGTTCTTAATTTATTTTGTAGGTACACCTGGAACATCTCAAATGTCTGAAGTAATACAATTTGTAGATAAGTTTGCAAGTAAATCTTTAAGAATTTGATCAACATACCGATAGAAATTGACATCACATTAAGAAAAGATAAAATATCTAAAAATTAATTAAAATATCAATTACGACATTGTTATTGTACTGTTAGCTTATTAATTTTAACATTATTAAAATAACAATTCGATATTGAAATTTTTAAAGAAATTCAATATTTTAAATTTGTCCATGGACTATTGCGTTTAAAAAGCCAACATTCCAAAGTATCAAAATGATTACGAGCTGAAACTAATGTTATATATTATTAAAGACACAAGAATAAATAAATACTGTCCAATTGTACTGTCTGAAGTTTTCAAATTCATAAGTAACAGACAAACACTTATTTCATAATTGTTGTATAGAAAAATTTTTTTTATAGTACGATATTAAAGTTAAAATTAAAAGCGAAATATATATTTGATGATATGGTTATATTAAATTTATTTTAAATTATTCTCTGATATAATTGTACAGTATGCAAGCTCTCGAATTCTGTATTTTTCATTATATCCTTTTTAAAGTCTCTAAGATATATTATTTATATATTTTTAAGAAATCAAAGTATCTTAAAATATATATAAGTACGTCGGCAACAACCGTTTGTAATAATTTAATTACAGCTAGCGCTACTTATAACGTCATTCGCAAATGAATCTGGACTATTAATTTTGCATGAGGTCGTGTTTGAATGTTAAATTTCATTAAAGAGTGTAAAGAAACGGTGATAGTCCAAGCGAACTTGAATTTACACGTTTCGCGATCGTACGACTGCACCCCAACAGACGGAAAGGCTCGATCTTCGTCGATAAAAATAGAAGCGCTAGCGCAAATCTGAATTTGTCGGTGAGAGAGAGAGAGAGAGAGAGAGAGAGAGAGAGAGTGTGAGTGAGTGAGTGAGTGAGTGAGTGAGTGAGTGAGTGAGTGATAGATGTAGCAATGTCAAAGAGGCGAGAAGCGAAAAAGTCGAGAGAGCAAGAGAGATTACATTATTACCATTGCGCTTTTGTTCTGCGATGCGTGACACCGTGACGCGCACGACGATATATCACACGCTAAATACGAGTTTCTCTACCTCTACATGCGCGCTCTATTATTATGCTCGTATACAATAGTTGTTCAACTGTTTAATTGAGAAATTATCTCAAGTCGTTGAGAGCCTTGAGCCCTGCGCCAAGTTTTGAGTTTGTTCCAGAAATAAGTCTTTATTAAGTGTTTATTTCGCTTTTATGCAATTTTATAGTTCTATTAACTTTTCGCACAAAGTTAAGCCTCTTTTTCAACTTATTTTTCTTTCTTATGATTATGTTTTTATTTTCCTGTATCTATCGATATATGTGACACACGATTTTTTAAGTTGCGAATCTTGTGCGAAAAGTCATCCTATATGCAGATTATAAAGTTCTTCGAGGCAATGAGAAATATATAATAATTAATAATTAATACATGATCAATAGTTTCCTGGGTGAATACTTACATCGAGTAAATTGATTTTTTAACCATAACTCGCAATATAAACGTTATTGATATTTTTAATCACTTATTTAGATGGAAATATATCCTATAATTAGTGTGAGCTATTCGTAACACGTTTTCACACTATAAAACTGCTTCTTATAAAAATTTGAAGCTTTATTTAAATTTATTACTTTGTTTGACGTAAATGAAACATTTTTTAATGAGTTCTTAGGATTAGAAACAGAAATCATAAAAAAATAATTATTAACATATCTTGTGTTAAAGCTTAGAAAAATATCAAGTATTTTTGACAGTTGCATTGATTGTGAACGCTTACTATTGCAAAAATAGTAAATTTTGAATATAATTCATCAAAAATATGTGTATTTTCAAGTTTTCAAATCACAATATTCGATTAATATAAAATAATAAATCTTTTGTATTCAATTCTCTAGTAAGTATTTACAAGATAAATCATTTTTAAATCAATAATGAAAAATTAAATATTTTTAAGGAGAGAACATCATACTATATTTTTTGAGGTATTAAATAAAATTAAAAATTATAAATTTATATGCTAGTCATGAAATGCGTTTTTTTAATAAAATGAGCAAAAATTTAGATTTAGCGTTTAATCTTAGGAGAACGTTTAAATCGTTTAAAATCGTGATATAATTGAATATTAAATTTTTATGGATTTTATATACTTAATAAATAAATATTGAATTAAAAATCGATATATTTCAGTTTCATAGTAACGTAAAATAATAAAGTAACGTAAAAAGTTTATAAAATTATAAAGATTCGTGATTTAAACTTCTTATTTTATTTAGAATGTAAAAGTGCAAAAAAACTAGTAATATAATGTTTGCGTTTGGTTTTAAAAAATTATGTGGAATGCTTGTATTTGAGAATTCGAGTTCGAAAACTAAATTGTACATTAATAGATTAATAATTCATTTTGTATTTATTAATTATTAAAGTAAGAAAAATTTGATTTTCTAATCTTATCAACAAACGAGAGTTTTAGTTATTATGAAACAATTAATATGCAAGAAAAAGAATTCTTAGATAATGTTTCACATTTACAGTCAATATAATAGCTATATATCTTTATACTAGTAAAAAAGCTTTTAATTTGTTTATTCTTTCATTTATATTTTTATGTAAGTTCTATGCAAATATCAAAACAAATCGTTTGTGCACAACGAAAGAAAATATAACATATCATCGAATAAAATTTAAGACACGAGCATTACAATTACCGTTTATTCTGTTCTTGCGATTGATTAAATAAGTTTGCTATAATTTTTTGTAATTTATTTGGTAGATTGTCGAATACAATACTTAGCGATAAAGTTTTGGATGATTGAGTGGAGTATCCGAACGTCGACTGGTTTATATTGAGGACCGGTGAGACAATGTCATGGTGCTCTATGGCTTATGGTTACAAATGTCTAATACAGCAAAGGACGATACTGTCATGTGATCAATGAATTTCAAAGAACTCGAAAAATTATATTTTCGTAATTTTCTTTTTTTAAGTGAACTATTTGTTTGTTTATCCGGACAAATGCAAATATAATAATGCCTCTAAATTTTAACGCATATTTGATAAATTTACAAAATATGAGTATTGATGTTGATTTTAAATTAAGTAGATAATCACTATTATTTGGAATACAGAAAAAAATGTAATTTCAACCATTATCACTAATGCCCTTATCTATACGATGATGTATTTTTTATAAAAATACATAAGAGATGTCAATTATACTAATTGAGATTGGATCAGAATAAAACTGATGATATTAGTTACATTATTAAACTTAAATCCAAATTATATTAGCTTCAATTACTATTTGCGTATATTGTACCAATACTTAATTTTTATAGATAATTTATTTTCAATGTAATGGAGTGCTTTATCTCTCTAAAAGTTACACATTCACAAAAGTGTAATGAAATTTTTATTTTATCAAATTCTGGATTTGAATATACATTTTTAATATTTTTATAAATTTAAAATAAGTGTATGAATTTATCACGAAATAATTGAGTATTTGTAAAGTTATTGAATAACTATTGCATTCATTGTCATTAAAATAATATTTCCATTTACAGTTTTAAAGCTTTTACGTTTTCCCAAGGCTTTACGCAAGGATTGTTTATATAAAAATTTTTTTATTTTTTTAAACAGTCCATAGTTATTACAATTGTGCAATAGTTGCACAAAAGAAATACAGTGCTATGACGGTATTTGATTCAATAATTTTTTAAAATAACTAATAACTCGTATTTCTTTTCTAGAATTATTATTGTTTATTCTATTAAATATTTATTATTTAATTTGCATTGTACTTTTTTTATAAAATGACTGTTTTACATTAAGTTCTTCTTTATAATAATTTTCATCTAAAGATTTTTTTTACAATTTCTTGTATCTATTTTATTATTATAGTTTGTATTCTATTGCTTGCCAATAAGATTAATTTATATGACAAATAAATATAACATTATTTTATTAATTCTGAACATAATTCATCAATGTTCAGAAGCTTTAATTTATTACATGAAAATTTTTAAATTGTTAACTTAATGTAAGTAATTTGAGATTTTTTCTTTGATCAATTTAAAAGCAATAAATGAATAATATAAATTTGAAGAACAGTTTTAATACTATGAAACTGTCTGTATCACTACTCTTTACAAAATGTCTCAGGTTGTGCGAATGTTCAACTTCGAATCTATAATTTAATTTTTCTACCGAATGCCATTAGATTTACAATTTTTTTGCTATTGGTTAATATGTTAATTATTTATACATTGAAATTGTTGTAGACCAAAATATAATAATTCCATTATCTTTCATACATTAGCTTTAAGAAATGTCTACTCATTTTTTCAATTGGAAATAACAAGCTACGTGTAAAAAATGAATTTTATTTAATATCGTATATCGAAGACTTTATTAATTTCTGAATCTTGGTCTAAAATCTTAAATATGCGTCGAAGCTATAATTTATTTAGAGCTGTAAATCAGTTGTAGAAAAAGTCCAATTAAGGTCTGTAGCTGCAACTTTTATTTGTACTACATAAATTTTATCGAAGCGTGAATATGTATTGTCTCGTTCTTACATTTCACCTTAAGATTTGAATTTTATTAATATTTTATTATGAATACTGTAATTATCTCGAAGTAATAATACAGAAAAAGTATCATATTTCCTCGATAAATGAGGTGATTTCTTTGTTGATTCCTTGATATAAAATAGTTAGTTACCCGACAATTGAACCGCTTTATTTTTGTTTATTACCCACACTGAAATGAATTTGATTCCAACATTACTGCTTTGATTTCCATTCAATTAATTTACGATCTCTTGAATGTAGTTGTTGAAAAACCATTTATATATTCAGGACTTTGAATTTGAGTTGCGATCATAAATTGGCATTGCTTATTTTGAATATTACCGTAGTACTGGTCCTGTGATATAATTCTGTCCCGGCATCTTACTTACCTTGACAAATACTCTTTTATGCCCATTTCATCCACAGTAAGATTCTAATACTTAGTTTTATGATGATTATTTTATACGATTATCGAAAAATTTCGAAGCAAATCTTTCTTTTTCCAGGCAGATTATAGCATATTCAATGAGGAAATGACTTGTTCATTCTCTCTGTGTTAAACCTCTATTTTGGATATTGTGTTTGTATTATGGCCAGGTTTTTCTTCTTCTTTTTGTAAAGTATAGTAATCGTTCCTCGTATAGTTAATTTCAATATATATATATATATATATATATATTGAAATAGATTCAATATCATATATATGTATAGTTAATTTCAATTGGTGATCTATTTAAAAGAAAATTAATATACCATTAAAAAATATCACGATAACTCATAAAATCTTCTTAAATGGATCACACTAAAAATGATATATATGAATCAGTAATAATATCATTTATACTTTCATTTTCTTATTTTATTAAACATTAAGTTATATAGTTAAAAATTGATCCATCGTTTGATGGCATATCTACCGAATAGAAAGCATAATTTTACTATTAAATACTACATCTTATATTTTATTTTATAATCGTTTATTTTTATAATCGTTACGTAAATATTTTTCCGGCTCTTAGCAATTACTTTTTTAATATTTGGTACTGCTAATTTGGAATTTATACATCCTAAATGAAGACATTCTTTTCGTTTGAAACTGAATTATGAATAAAAACCTACTTTATATTAATCCAATTTATTGGTAATTGTTATGTAACTATTCAGCGTAACTAAGTATTTCATGGAAGTAATAAATGTGAATTTTCAATTCCTCGCGTCTTAAAGCTTATTAAAACTTACTTATATAAGTGCATTGACAATAATTATGTTAAATATTTTATTCGTTAATCGAAAGTACGTTGATGTATCTTTTTGTAATTTATGCCTCTGCTAAATTTTAAATAATTAAAATTAAGTAAAGCAATTGCTAAAATCTAATATCAGTTATTAAAAACACTTTTGAAAATGAAGAAAATAAGTTTTAATATATATAATTATTTATATCGATGTAAAAAGTAATAAATTTAATGCACATTTTCCAGAAATCGTCGCATCAAGATTGTTTCAGATATAAGTAAGAATGTGTGAGTCTACTAAATTTTTATGCACATATTATACGGGTATAGGATCCTAAATGCAATAAGTTTAACCTAATTAACCATCCATTGCAAGTTTTCGCGTTTTTTGATTTCTCGTAATCTTTAAATGGGTTCGACAAATTGGAGTTTACTCCTGTAAGAAGATGACAATTCACGCCTATAATTTGACGAATACTTTTGAATTATGTTCAATTCAAATCGAATCATATTTAATCCTTACATTAATCATTACATTACATCATAATCATTACATTTAATTATGCCAGTTGTGAAATTTTTTAACATTTACTTTTCAATATTTATATTATCTACATTATTATTAAAATACTTTCTAATCAATTTGAATAAATCCAACTAAAATTGACCGATGCATACCAGTTAAAAGTAGATAATACAGAATTTGACAGTTATCTAATACATCGATCATATCAATGGAAAATTAAATCCAATGTTTTTACTCTATAATTAGTGATATTTTCACGATAAAAAAGTATAAATTAAGCGCGTTATGTAAAAGAGATGAATTAACAGAATGAAAAAATTAAAAAGTATCCGAAGAAATCTATTTTTTCAGAAGAAAACATTAAATTTCTTAACGCAAACGATAAAAAAACGAAAAACTTGCGATTGAAATAATTAACTGATTATCTTAATTTAGTATTATTACCTCATTAAGAGGATAATGATGATGATGGTAACTAACGTTACCATTACTATTAAGTAATCACAACAAATTATTGCATCTTACACGTACGTAGAAGCGTTCTAAAAAAATCTCGAAGTAATATTGTCTACCACTTCATATTAGCAATGAATGGCTTAAACGAACGTTTCGTTCCAAATGAATATTTGTTTTGTTTTATTACGATTACACGCTAAATCTTGCAACGTTCAAGATTTTATTAAAACAAAAACGTATAAACATTATTGATATAGGATAATATTTGAGTGATACTAGTAATAATAATGATCGGATGGAAAATGTTTATATTACAATTGGGTAATAACAAAAATAGTAATAAATGTAGTTTGGTACTTCCATGTTATTACGATTTATTGAAATAATAATTAGTTAGGGTATGTAAGTTAATGGATATTTTGGATACATGGAGAACTTGAAATTTATTCTGCCCATAGGCAACATAGATGAGGAAAATTTTGCTTTCGATATATTTATTCCTACTGTAGTCTGCTAGTAAAATAGTATCCTTTATTTAATTTAATAGAGATAAATATGAACATCTTTCGGCTACCATTAGTTACTAATTTTCATTTTTAATACTACATAGTCGCACGTTTTAAAACATTATTATTTTCAATAAACGGCTTTTAACAAGAATTATTTAACGAGTATTTTCAAAACATCGCTTCAAAATTCATTTACACATATACATAATAATAGCACTTAATACCCAAATAATTAGTCCCACCGGATTAACGTCCACATTAAATACCAAATCAAAATGATAAAGTTATGTTTAAAAAGTAAATAGGTGTCTGTCAATAAAACTTTTTACAAAAGTTACGATTAAAGATACCAACAAACGATATTTTATACAACAAAAGAGCATAATTGCAGAGCCATGAAGTTCTAGCCAATAATTATACGTGTATAATTTTATTTTAAAAAAGCGCTGGAAATGTAAAAATATAATATAATATAAAATGTAATCGCTACTTGAATAAGACCATTTTAAGAAAACGAGAAGAACGTTAAATTTTTCCGATACATTTTTGTATATAACAAAAACAGGTCAGTTTTACCTAATTTTCTTAATGTAATTTTCTTAACGATAAATTGTACCTCTTAAGAGTTGATTACAGTTTGATTACTTAAAATAGTTTGGCTAATTGACTACCATGATCAATCTTCTCTGGTATTTCTAATTTTCCGTGATTAAAATTTATAGTTTAGTAGAAAAAGCGTTGATATCATTTTCACGTACAAAAATAGAACGTAATTTACAAATATAAAATTGTATTTAATAATGCATATAATGTCACGAGTGTTTATATTTTGTGTTTCTAAAGAACTAATTTATTTAAAGATATTGTTATACTATTATTTGGAGAATGAGCGTAAAGATATCGATCGATACTTAACCAGAGGAAGAAAAGAATGAGAAATTGGCGTTGGATCAAATATGAATTTTACACGAAGAAGATGAAAAAAATATGTAACAATTATTACATCCTAGTAAATGCACTGCAAGAACCAAGGCGTTTAAAAATCTTACCTTGATAAAGATTACGTTTATGCATTGAATACAATATGCACATTTTAAATGATCCTATTGGTTAAATAGCATTTGCAAACATTTCCAAAATACATCGACCTAATAACGTCAATCGAAATTACTTAAAACTTGTGAGCACACGTACACGTCCCGGATAAATCGTTAAATACTCGCGTAGATGAATTCTGCATTAAAATTGACATTACTATTTTATAATAATGACCGCAGCGCTAACGAGACGGTGAAAGTAAGCAAATAGCTAGAACAATTAATAATTCTTATAAAGCCTATCCTCATAAATGTAGACATCAGGAAACACGCGCAAATTGAGTAATGCGTTTGACAAGTGCGAGCCATGATTGTAAAATGTTGGGGCTCGTTAAGTGCGACATTGTCTTTAGCGACGAATCAGACATTTATAGAGGTATATATTTTCGTACAGTGCGTAACACCATTTTGTCTTCCCATCGTTTGGCAATCGCTTCTTAACTTAATTCTGACTCGCGTGAGACGTGAGGATGTTAAGTCGTTGTACGGCGATTCCAGTACGCGTTGGAAGATGGAAGAGTTCGCGCTGGCTGCGCGAGTCCAAGGAGAAGCTCCAAGCGACCGTTCGAGAGACGTTCGAGAGACCTCGAGAAAATCGAGAAAAGCCCGCGCTCCGAGAGGATCACGAGCGACGTACGTATCACGCGAAGCGTTCGTGAAGCGCCAAACTACGAGCCTCCACTACGCAACTCATTCGCTCTCTCTCTCTCTCTCGTTCTCGGCTCGTCGAACAATTACGCACCCCCCGCCTCCCGCTAATAATCATCGTACATACGTACGTAGATCGGACGTCGGCGACTCTCGCCCGTGTGGTGTCGTTACGTGCTCATTCACGCACGTGGACCGCGCGTAGCTACGTGGCGCACACGCGCGCGCCTCTGCAGGTGTGCGCGCGGCTCGTCTCTCTCTCTCTCTCTCTCGCGCGCGCGCGCGCGCGCCCGCGCACAGCCTCCGCTACCGAGAGCCGCTCGGGGTCGGGCCAGTGCCGACGATCCCTCCGCACGCGGCGGAGACCATCGCTGGGGCACGACACCGAGTCCCGCCCCCGCGAGCAAATGACGTCGAGGCCCGCAGTCCGGCTCCGGGAGTTCGGCCGCAACGCGCAGCTCTCGACGACGTCCCACTGACGGCCTCCTGCCGCCGGCATGGCTCCGCGGCTGCCCGACCCGGGCTCGAGGACGCCACCACCGACCGACGGCTCCAGTTCTCCTCCTCGCCGGGAAGCCGCCGTCACCGACGTGAGTATCCTCCTCTGTCCACCTGCCTGCGATCGCGGGCTCGAGCTCCTCCAGCTCCTTTCGGTGCATTCCAAGGCGACCAAATCGGACTTCGAACTTACTTTTCGTCGGCTACGCGTCCGTTCGCGTGATGACGATTCACCAGGTGGACGGTTCTCTACTCTTTTACCTACGCTTTCACCCCTGGATCAGGCGCTCGCATTTCTCCTCTCACAGTCGTTTGTAATATTAAAAATATCTTACTGTTCGAGATCGCGTTCGAACGCCGAGAAGAATGCAACGTACACTTTCAAAAGTCGTTGCAAAAATGTCGGAAAAGCCGATTCTTGTCTCTCGCGTAGGCTCGGAGTGCTTTTTTCAATGCAATATTTTGTTGGGACGAATAAGCATCAATGATGTTGAAATGCTGTTTATTTCAGAATTTCATTCGATTGGATCGGCCACATAATTATATTATATTATACGTATTATATTCAAATTTACCGACGTGTACCGACGTGTACGAATCGTCACCAAAAACCATTGAGTTCAACCGTATTTATAATCGATCTCAATTATACTCGTTGGCCAGTGCATCAAGCTCCGCCGAGTAATAAATTTGAAGAATTTTTTCAAATTTGTAGATAATAAAGTGTGCTTTCGTTGAAATATAATTGTCCCGCATCGTAATACGTGTATACCTTTGTGCGTGTGTGCGCGCTCGTGTATTAAGGATTAATTCCGCGTAAGCAACAAATTAATACCGTATAAAATAATATAATCCATTATTTTCATTTAAGAATGTCGTAGGATTACGATTTTTTTATTTGAAGCGCACGAAACTAAATGAATATTCAAACGCATTGTTTTGAAATAGATATCACAAATTTTATTAAATACTTTCGATATTAAACGGTAAAAGCTTTTTTGGTAAAATAAATTGTTCAATACTTCTTGACGATGAAAGATCTAGAATTTCCAAATGTCAGCTTATTAAGTCAAAATAAAATAACACCCGTTTAAAATGAAAATATTTACACGCAAAGTATGTTATTGTGATTCAATTTTAAACTGTTACTCTAAACTGTTGCAGTTTGCTTTAAATGTATTTTTAAGGCATATACTTTTTGTTTTTCTTTTATTTCTTTTTTCATGCAAATGTAAAGAGATAGAGTTAATCTTTTAGATTTAGTTCGCGAATTGTAGGCGTGGGAAAGTACGTGTGGTACAAATAATATTCCATACTTTGTCAATGTTTGCTCGATTACAGGTTCAAGTATAGAAACTCATTCAACTTGACATCTTAAGAGTATAAAAAATTGACTCGTGTAATTATATCATAATACACATCATAGGTTTCCACTGCAAATCGTTTGCAAATTCGTTAACTTATCGTTCCATTAAATAATTGAATCAAAGTATAAATTAAGTTTAATCGCGCGTTACATAATATAAAAGTATAGAATTATGTGTTTAAAAACAGAAAAAATTGAAAAAGAATGTACAGACTATTTCGGTTAAATTTTTGATTAAAATTTAATTAACCAAAGTCACATAGATGTATTTGTTAACAAGATGCAAGTATATAGTATATTATATAATTATATATATTCAATGGAGTGAAAATTATGTCGATCTTTAACCGATTTTTTTCAGAATAAAAATTATTACCTAAAAGTTTCTTCATACCGAAGGCTTATTCGTGTACTTTTTAAGGTACCAGGTCGTACACTTACAACTATTACCCCAGCAAAATCCTCTACAAGTAAATTAATTAAATAATGACATATTTTACAACAAAATTAATAACGAATAAGGAAAATAGAATATCATATAATTAAAGTTGTGGAAAATTGTTTTTTCTATGTTTTCTCATAGGCAAAATCATACGTTAAATAAGAGTTTTTTACATATAAAATTATCAGCGTTTTTAATAATTAAAAAATGACCTCGAAGATAAATGTATTTGACAGTTTTAATATTAATTAATCTTTCACGTTAAGAGTGATCGCTTGTATTACAATTAAATAATTTTATATTAAAATTAATTGCTTTACGAAAGTGTTCCTTTTTTTTTATAAACGTTTTTTTTTTTAAGTTTTTATCGAATGAATTAATCGTGAAAATTAGATATTTATATAATGCATTCCCATTTTTACGCAAGATTACATACAACAATAAGAGATATACTTACAATAGAAATACTTGCAGCCACAAAACAAGTACCGCGAATGACTTCGTATAATATACTTGGTAAACATTTTATACCGAAAGTGATATAATAATACATATTTGTATGGTGTGTGGTAGTAATTAATTGTTGCGCGTTCCTTCTAAATCATTTGAAATGTTTTTTTAAACATTTTGGATTTTTTTATCTACATTTTTAGCTATTTATTGTAAAGACAATTGCTTTCATCGGGTTAGCATATTTTCTAATAATTACGTCTTTGGTGAAATAAAAACATTTCGATCCTTCATGCCAAAGGAAATTATAAATTTTGAAGTCCTCATTTGGATACAAACGAAACATTAACCATACGATGAAGAAAATTAAATTTATTTAGTGCGTCGTCGATTAACCCATATAATATACATCAAAGCTAAGATTTATATAGTTTTATATACTTAATGGATTAGTTATAAGAGATCTCGTACAATTAGAAATCCTTTTAGAAGAAAACTATTATTAACGCAAGTAAAAATGATAAATTCTCGTGTGCCTACTAAAATGCGACAATGCATCTTCGAGTACATAAAAGTTTTTGATGCACGTGCTGTTAAAGAAAATAAAACATTTCCCGTGCTAAAGAAGGACAAATAAAAACTGAGAACTTATCACATATATCATTGATGTCGGTGCTTGTAAATTTGCAAGTGTATAATCATCCGTCTCCCTTTATTAATGGAACAATTTTATTTGTTCACTCTAATGCATTTAGACGTCGTTGAATATGTGAAATATAGAAGCTTTAGCTTTATAATAGATTTATCATTAATGTATATTAATATATTTTAGTAATTTTTTTACCATATTTCAAAATCAATATCCCATCAGTATTTCTTTAATTATGAGTTCTTTAAGATATTGATATTGCATGGCTTATTAGAAAAGAGAAAATTACAACCGAATTGTCCACGACAGAGTTTTAGTTCCTCGCGCGAAAGTCATCACGCAAATTCAACGTTAACAATAATACGCTTTTGACGTAAAAACGTCGACGAACGCATGACATCACACCTGCGTACTTGCATCGTCACGCTTCGCAATGACGTACTGTATGCCATTTACTATAATCGCATGCATAAGCTCTACATAGTTCGAATCAGAGTACATCTGCATTGTATTCGGATGCTCTTAGGATATTTAGCTTATATTTTACAAAGATATTTAAAAATTCATTGTATTTTACATAGTGACGCTTTATAAAAGTAGGAAATTAAATTATCAAAAGTATATGCCAACGATCGATTTTAATGTATTTTAAAATTTAAGAAATTCGATAATTATACATTAGCATTACTTCTGATTACTTCAAATTTTAATTATTCGTTTGCTCTGATTTAATGTGCAGATGTTTTTTCTCACGTATTAGTCGCAGTAAGAAATGACGTATAACATTGTACTTCATTCTCATGGATATTTCTTAAACATACAGGAAACAAAGCGTTTGCTTACGAATGGAATTTCTTTTAATTGATACCCATTGGGATCGATCCATCAAATAAAAAATCGTACCGATTTTTTTTAGTAATTGTACCAATGTTACTAGTGGTTACACTTGCATACATTAAAATTCTTACAGTCACATTTTATTATTCTTGAAAATGTGTTGCATTTAAATTTAAATTTTTAAGTGCGAAAATTGCTTTCGTTATCTTAAATTGCAATTTAAGATAACGAAAATATGGAAATAAAAACAAAAATAAAAATCACGAGTTTGAAAAATCATGACCAGAAAACAGTTTTATGCTATTACGTGGATTATACATATCTATACTAAAAACAATATATATTACAATTGTTTGAAATTTAATCCAGTAAATGCTAATAGTTTGTTATGTGGTTATTTACGAATATCCAGACTTGGAATAATACATCTCCATAGCTTTGGTCTTATAATTATCTGTATATTTTGTGAAGATTGTAGAATTTGAGACTTTTTATTTTTTCCCTTCGGAAAATCAAAGAATTTTATTCATCGCATCACTCAAATGCGTTGCGGCTTGTCTTATTAATAGTTTACAAATAATTGACAATTGTTGGCGCTTGAAATAGATTAAAATATTGCAAAACGTGTCTCACGTGTCTAAATTTAAATATATTATTCTAGAATTTTATTAAAATATACTCACTTAAATTTTATTCAATTACGGTAGAATCGATAAGTTGATGTCATTTAGACTTTTTCAATTCTATTTACGTTTTCAAAGACTTTTAATTATATTTGATTTTTCTACGTGCTGCACAAAATGAAAATAGTCACGTAAATTTATGAATTGATGATTAATGTACATAAATACAATAAAGCAATAAAAACGATGTTTTTTTATGATTATAATATTTTCTTCTATTAGCGAGTACATTGACAAAGTAAATGGAAAATAAGTAGAGGAAATTGTATTGTTCGTTAAATGAGTAATATTCGTGGGATACTAGAAATTTGTCGTCGTATACTCTAAATAATGCGATAAGTATTAAAATCATTATCAGAACTAAGCGAATACTTTAATTTGATATAACTGTACACGTGCTTCATTATATACTGGTCATTCTTTTAAAGGATCTTAAAATTCAACTTGAAATTGTTAACGCGAGTAAAAAATGGCGCGTATAAACATCATTTATAAACGCACTAAAAAAGCTAATTCTATACTTAGTTAACGTTTTTATGTTTTTCTATTTCCACGAAGAAATCTGTCAAATTGAATCCAATTATTGAAAGCGGTGTGAATACATTTTTAAGACTGTATTGAATAATAAGCTTCAAGATTTATAATAATTACACGTGAAGTAGTTTAGTTGTATAATCATACATCTTTTTATTGTTTACATCATCGTTGCTACAAATTGGGTTAATTTTATCTTGTTAATTTTATGTTTTACCCATTAAATCAATCATTATACTACTAACAAATAGATTTAATAATATTGGTTACGTAATTGTAATTTCACTACGGTCATAGTTTGTCAGTTTGATATCGTCGTATAGCATTCGCTTCAATCATTAGATATCCTACTTGAACCACATTTGATGAAAATAAAATGTTTTATGCGACTTGAAAGATATATTTGAAAATCCCAATATAAGTGGATATCCAGGGAGGTAAAATATTTGTAGTCACGAATGACTGGTTTTGATCCATTCGTGAGATTATTTGTGTACATATTCATCGGTAAATGTCGCCAGAAAAAGTAACACTTTCGATGGGTCCGAAGTTAATATTGAAAGAGAACGACAGAAAATTAGCTACGAAAGTGACACGTATATATATACCTTAACATATACCTTAACGATACCTTAACAAATAAAGTATGCCCAAAAAATAAAAGAACAAAAGCAGTGGCCGTAAAAAGTAGTTAATTTTTCTTTATTTAAAGGGGATAATGAAAGAGAGAAATTTAAGGTACCTCACGGATTCGGGAAATCTTCACCGACCAAT
Organism: Wiebesia pumilae; assembly: GCA_018907045.1. Taxonomy (NCBI): domain Eukaryota; kingdom Metazoa; phylum Arthropoda; class Insecta; order Hymenoptera; family Agaonidae; genus Wiebesia; species Wiebesia pumilae. Next base: position 3,159,466 of record JACCHZ010000113.1, on the reverse strand, counting down.
TTCATACACTTAATGCTGCGAATGCTAGCAAAGTCAAGACACACCAATGCGAAAGGGCAAAAAATCCATCACGGCTCGTATTCCACCATGTACCATCGTAACCTTTACGTAATGGATGTGCGTCAGCGAAGGAGCATCGAAATTCAGTAGTTGGAAACGGATCGGGCGAGAGAGAGAGAGAGCGAGAGAGAGCGAGAGCGAGAGAATACGGAAGCGCTTGTGGCGAACCGCGAGCGATAAACAGCTGTTGCAGATAGTGCAACACGATAACGCTATAGACAGAGAGGAAAGCGCGCACGTGCCCTCGGTTTTCGCGTGCGTCGCCGGGGATTTTCCCGGGGATTTACGAAAGAAGAAAAATACGTCATCGATACCTCGCCGTCTTTAAACAAGGCGTAAATCTATATCGTGCACCTGAATACGTTAGTCTCCGTTTAGCTGTACGAGCGATTCGAGTTGAATGCGCGAGGGCTCGTAAAACTTGAGATCGGCGTTTTCCCGCAATGATACTTTTTTGCGAGAGACTTAAAATTTAAGCCACGCTCTAATTGTTTTTTAATTGCACACGCTAATCATTACAGATCGCACAGGATGCTTTGCCAATTGTTTCGATAAGTTATTTTGCTGCTTTTCCTAGATCAACGAGTGGAAATATCGAAGCTTATGATTTAGGATTTTAGGACTGGTTTCGGACGAAAAATATCCTCACGAAACTGTAAATTGAGGATTACAATTAGAAAATTTAAACTTCCTTCGTTACATTGTTTTGGCCGATTTTGAAGAAAGATTGAAAGGTGACGTTATTAAAGTATATTGTAATAACGGCGACAAAGACACTTTTAGGTTTTAAAGCCAACTTAAGTGGACGTCGTCAAATGCTTCAGGAAATCTAATGGAAACTGTTAGCGCGCTACACAATAAACGAATCATAAAATTAAAAATAGATTATCAAATTAAACAATAAAATTGTTAAGAGTTTTTTCACATTGTGTAATACGCGTAGTGTGCGCGACATTTTGATCGTTAAGTAACTCATTAATATCATAATTAATCCAATTGTAATATTAGATTATCCCAATTGATCGTCCTAATGTTAAGCGACATTAAGGACGAAAATCGTTAATTTGCAAACGAAAGCTTCGAGCTGGAAACTATGATTCTAAGAAATATTACAAATTTAAGCTAAGAAGGCACGCTATGAAGCGCGAAAGAAGCATAAAAATTCGGTATACGTAAGGAAATTAACATAAATGAGCAAATTTAAAGGCACGCGAATCACGATGTTTCTGTTTTCTATTTATAATTAGCATTTAATGCCAATTTTATTATTCTCAAATGTTGGCGTTTGTGTAACAATGACGAGGCAACGCCAAGCATCCAACGTACGAAAAAAGGCGCGTTCGCTCGCGTCCATTCCCATCGGGAACGATACGAGTAGCGCAGGATGCTTGGAAAAGGATCGGAGGCCAGTGGAAAAGCTCACCGACTCGACTTTTCCACGCATTTTCCACGCATTTTCCACGCATTTTCCACGCATTTTCCAGCGGGGAACGAGCGCGGACCGCAATTATCCACTCCTCGGATTCTCACTCTGTGCGGCGGCGTAACGATTATCATGAAACTGGAACGGAGTCATTGCGGCCCTCAAATCCTTTTCAAGTGCATCGGCGGCCGCGAGCGCAGCAGGAAATTCAATTAGAGACCCTCGGAGCCGCTGAAAAGTGGAAAAGTCGCCAAGGCCGCCGACGACGTTCATCCTGGACCTCAAACATAACTCAAACAAAACTGCCCGCTCTCCCGGAAACTTACACAGGACTCTATTTATCCAGATCCAGATCCTGCGCTTTCACGCGAAATAGAAATCGGCGCAAAATTTCACGATGTCGCTTAACGTTACTAGTTTATTTCTGAATTTATCCTACCGAGTAGCATTTCGTGCAAGATCTCGAAATAACACAGCGATCGTTTGTTGTCATTGACGATCCTTACAAATGAAGCGAAAAACAATAAGTCAGTCGCTGAATTCTCGTAAAGATCGATCATACATTTCAGAACAGTATTAACCTAAAGCGCAGCGATTCGATAAAACTCATGAAACCTTTGATTTTGATTATCCGTTTTCAAAATTCTACTTGGAGCTTATTTACAGTGTCGCACGCAAACTCCTATCGCGTTTAATGACAAAAGCCGAACTTGAAATTTTATAGTATTGCATTCCTTCGGAGTGGTGAATCTCTTTAGCAGTTTGCTTTGTTCAGAATTTAATTCTACGATTGTCTTTTTGATATAAATCTTTGTAGCACTAATCATAAAGGAATGGTAAAATAAAGCGCGTTATTTTGCAGTCGATCAAAGGACGGAAGAGTTTACGCCTTCTTGAATTGTAAACAAGCAGACGACTTGCCGTTATCAGTCATTTTTAAATACGATTTAATTTACATATTTTCTTTTGAACTGAGAAATGCTTTTTTTTTTTTTTTTATTATATATATGATCTATTATATCTATTATTAACCATACGATAACAATTATTGCCATGAAATATGATTTATTATAATAGGATGGCATTCGAATCAAGTCGATTGTACGAAATTACACCTAATATTCGTCAATTTGTTTTTATTTTAAATTATATTCACCAAGTCATTTCTTTTGCATTTAAATAGAGAAGTCTTGATAAAGTAACATAAATAAAAAATATAAACGCGTAGCTTAATTCGAATAGTCATCGATCGTCATAAATTATAATAACGATATTGTAACGAAAAAACATATAAAAATTTATGTCAAGTTAATTATTGTTTTAAGCTTTTTATCTATCGATTCTTGATTAACTCAAAGAGGAAGATTAATGAAATATAAATTTTTAAAGTACCCACTCTATTACTGCTTTGGGAATAAATATTTTGGGAAATAAAGGGGAAAACGGTACCGCCTTGAAAGCCGGTGGAAATGTTTGCACGTTACTTTTTTCACTTTCTTTTTTCACGCAATGTCTTACGTTTGGAAGTACTTTTGAACGTTCACAATAAGAGCTCTATCAATGCTTATAACTTGTGTTACCTATTATCGAGCTAAGTATTAGATTTTGCTAATTATAAATTCACAATATAGCTCGACTAATGCAACGTAAGGCGCATCGCCGATTCATTTACACCGATTCAATTGCTTTCAAATTCATGCCAGTTAGATTTGAGCTTTCTCAACTACTTGTTTTTATATAAATTTGCTCGTATTTATACAACGTAAGCGTTGATGAATATTTTGCAAACCAAATCAACGTGTGCTTGAAATAGTATTGAAATAGCGATCAATTTAAAAAATTCACCACCTTAGTTGGAGATTAGCATTATTGTACCGCGTTGTAATATCGCTTGAGCTGCTAGAATGCGCAAATGGTAAAAGCCGCTCGTGAATTTGTCGGTGCCAGCAAACGGAAGGACCTCCCTCCCGACTCTGCCGATCCGCATCTTCGGGCTCCGATAAACATGCTTTCATTTCCCCAGGTCTTCGAGCCTCCGGCGGCTCCGTCCACCCGAGGTCGCGTCGCCTGCGCGAAAAATTATCTCTTCGTTGGTGACGTCATTAATCCTGACCAGATGAAGAAGAAGGAAAAGTGGAGCGGCGAATATTCAGCGGTGCGATACGTCGCATTTCCATCGGCGCGCACAACGTCGCCGAGCTTTCGCAGAAAAAGCCACAAGGTCAAAGTCGGTGGCCGATCGAATGCGCGCGCGCGCGCGCTTTTGCCCGCCTCCCCCACCCGGGAGTCCCGGTTAGGACGAACATCGCGTGCGCGGTCTGTTGCGAAGAGTCCGGGTTCCGGCAGACGCCAATTCGGTGGATGACTGCCGCCGTCGTCGAGCGAGCGAGCGAGTGAGAAATGCAAACGTTTAACCGGGTAATCAGAAAAGTGGGCCTCCATAGATGTGACCTAGTCCACAAGTTACCAGAATACAAATTGCTCTCTGTGCGCCGAGCGTGCCGCTTACGAGAGTGAGACAGAGCGAATGAAGAGAGATAGGTATCAAAGACAAATAGAGAGTGGGAGGGAGGGAGAGAGAGAGAGAGAGAGAGAGAGAGAGAGAGGGACTTGACTGTAAGAACGAGATGGATAGAGAGGATGAAAGAGACACAGAGTGTCTAAATTATTGTTGCTGCTTCTGCTGCTGTTGCTCTCGGCTATAATGTATCGTCTGCACTGTGACTCGATCTCTTTTTATAAATTTACACGTGCAATCATTGGAAATTTATCAGTACATGCTATTTCTTACGAAATCTTCTTCGCGAGAATATCTGCAAATCGAAGACGAATATCGGTATAGGATCAATTTTTTCTTCCAATTTTTTATCCTTTGCGTTACAATAGAGAAAATGTAGCCAGTTCTCGGACACGTGCACCAACACCGTCTTCAATATTGCGCAATTAGTAGACGTTGTCTTTTAATCTTATCCGCGCGTATTAGAATCATACCACTCGATATAAAAATTAAAATAACCAGTCGATAAGGCAGGCAGATATTAATGCACCGATTTAAAAAAATTGATTTAATACAACGGTATATTTCGTTATTGTAACAAATCTGATGGAGCAAGAAAAGTTTCAGCGAAATATTTAACTAAAGAAATAGTTTGATTAATGTTAATATTGACAGGTTGTAGACTGTTGAAGAAGATACGTGAATTATATTTTTGAAGCCTATTCCAAGATTTTTACGCAATGGTAACAAATTTTTACTATTAAATTAACTTGTGGCAAATCAAATGCGCTTTCGTCTTATAAAATAAATCTCGAAATGCTAAAACGCTTAGATGAGTATTAAAAATTTTTGCGCGCAGAAATTTTTTTATGCTACGTTCAACTTTGTTGAATAAAATATGGCGATGTCACGATCGTAATAGATTTTCACTTTGTAGCAGCAGGAAGAATATTTGCGAAATTTTTCTCATTACCTTATGATCATAAAACTTGTGTGAAAATTGTACGATATTCTTTAAATTATTTATACGTTAGTCTTGAATGAAAGTGTTATTAAACTGACTGTTATTACTTTGATTGACTAAGGTATGTAACATTAAGTGTTTACGAGGAGACATTTAATATTGAACACTTAACTCGATCCATAATACGTATGCTATACCTCGGACAGCTTGCATCCGAACAAATTGTACGAATGTACCTCCGCGCCTTCACACTTGCTCGTGCATTCGTTCTACTTATAGTCACATCTGCTCTAACTGTACTCGTTTCCTTTGCAGTTTTGGCAGACTCATAAATTGCTATTAAGACGCGAATAAAAATAAAACATGGATCTTATATAAATGTTATTCTAAATGATATCGCGTTAATAAGCAATGTGAGCTTAAGCTACTTATTAGTGCGTAATGTTACGTATTTCTTTAATGTCTTTAATGTGAGTGAAGAAAAGAGAGGCGGAGACAAGGAGAAAATAAAGTTGCTTAGCGCGTTATGGCAGAGAATCGAGGTAAACGGAGGGTAGTTGAATGTGTAATCTTTTTGCCAATACAGTAGTGTACCTGCAAGTATACGTCTGTGAATGTATAATTTTCAAACTAGGGATTCAAAGCGGCTGTTCACATTTGTTAGGTATTCACAGCCCTCGGAGAGTATTCGTATTGATTCTGTATTCATTTACAAATTCACGTCGTTTTATTAAAAAATTGGTTTTCCTTGCAGTGATTATTTGCTGACTTTCTCGTGGGCGATTATTTCATCCTGTTCAGAAAATGTAGGCGCAAACATAAAACACCGCGTTGAATATATAATAATTATAAAAGTCGGGTACGTAATAATTTGTGCGTTAATTATCTACAATTAAGATTAAAGGATTTTATTAATTTCTTGGCACTTGGATGAATTCTTCGTAATTAAATAAAGATATTTATGGCACATTTATTTTTTGAAGATTAAATGTCGGGTGAGAAAACAGTGAATAAGGTATTAGCTACAAATGAAGTTCAAGTTTCTCATACATGTGCGTAACTAACCTCTATATTATAACACATTTTATCATATTTACCACGCGAAACGTAATTATAGGTTCAATACCTACAACATCTTTTTTCATATAACTATATAATAAAATATTCCAATATTTACATATACACACACACACGCGCGCGCGCGCGCGCACGCACGCACGCACGCACACACACACACACACACATGTATAAATTGAAAAAGAATTAACTTCTTGTTTTAAACACTTTAAAAGGGGAACAGGAGGAAAATATATCAAAGAAACATTGTCCATTGATAAAGTAGGCTATCAAAAGATCTAAATTAAAGTAACGCGCTATTACATTATTTTTAATTTGAAACCATAAAGTAAATCAAAAGGATCGATATAAGTCATTTACAGGCTTTACTTTGAAGGAATAATTGGTTTAAAAATTGTAATGGAATAATAAAAAATGGTATCGATCGAAGCGTTTTGAATGCAATTCGATAATGAACTTTCATTACAACGACGTACACGCGAAACGTGATTCCATCAAACATTGCAAGTGACTTTTCCCATGAACGTATTTCGTACCGTCCGACTGTTCATCGATCGATGCCACTTGCTTCCACTTTAGAAGCAACAACGTTAACGTATGGCAAACCGGTACCTACTTTATTTATGCGTTACCTACTCATTTATTAACAACAGTTATGCAATAAGATCTTGGATGTTTTAGCTGAGGTTTTTGCCACATCTTGCAAAATGTCTGAAATTGACTAACATCGCAAGTGCTTCCTCAGTCCCCAACGTACTACACCCAATCGCTTTTAATTACCCTTATTTCACCTTTAAATGGGTTATTAATAAATGTGCGGTGAAATAAATTTGCTGAAAGTGTGCTTTTATAAATATATTACAGTTGATAAAATAATTAGGCATCTTAGAAATAAAAGAGTCGCTAGAGACGTCGATCGATCATTTTAACCTTAAATATATTCTGGCGTAACAAGTGTTATCCAGTTCTTACAATTATACCTTCTTAATAAATTGATCTTTCGAATTCTTTAAGATTTAGCTGAAATAAATTTGCGATACATTCAACAGTCTTATTAAATATCGCAACTATTTTAATTTATTCAATACAATTTACAAAGTGTATAATACAATTATTTTATAATACAAGGATGTATAAATTTTCTTACCACCTTCGCCAATTTTATAAATATTTATTTAAATGTATGGTAGTTCTTAATAAATAAATTGCTAATAATTGTAATATGCGTGGCTTATAGTACGTATAGTACTATATTACGTAGTACGTATGGTAAACAAACAAATAAATACTTTAACGTATCAAGAATTTTGCAAGAATAAAAATGTAGTTGTTATTTTTTACATAAAACTCGCAGAATATCGGTAACGTTATCAGAGGTAAAAAGACGTCTGTAACGCTAAGGAACCTTGAATTAAAAATAAACCGAATAACAGCAACAATATACTGTTGCCGACAACTGGCTGGAAAGTTAACGAAGCCAACTGATTCGGTATATTTGCACTGGTAAACGGTAGGATACAAGTCGCGTTTTCTTAAACTTCTCGATCAGTAACTCTCAACTCCATTGACACGGCGATCGACACTTGGTCGAAAATATCATCGGGTGGACGCAAGATTCCCATTCCGGGCGCGGAAACGAGCTTTCGCCTCGGAGCTTTCGCAGTCGAGAGACTCCTTGGGGACTCACGGCGATGGTCCCCGTCGTCGGTGCGTTGGCGGCGGCGGCGGCGACGGTGGCGACGGTGGCGGCGGGGAGGGGACGGGGAGAAGCGCAGTCTACGACAACGGCGTCCGATCGATACGTCGACAGCGGTTGGTGGCGTCCCCGTCCGAGTCGCTATCGGCTATAAGAGCGCGGAGTCACGCCCGTCGAGACTCAGTCACCATGTAAGCGCAAAAGCCGCGAAACGGTTCACGTTCGCGCGCGGCCGAAGTGCCGTTCTCCTCGTGCTCCGTTTCTCGCGACCTTGAGCCGCGTCCGAGGGTAGCTGTCGCCACCCCTTCACGGACGAGGGCGACCAATCGCCCAACAACGCACAGGTAAATGTCGGCCGCACGCTTTACGGCGATCGGCTAACCATCGTCGACGCTTCCTGATACGCGGATTCCTCGGGGCTTTTCTGTTTTCCTTCCGATACTCGGCACGATCCGCGGCTACGAGGCGGCTTCACTACCTGAGCACTTTTTCGATTTCGCGCGTGCGTCCGATGATCTGGCTTGGATCGCAACTTGCGAGTCTTGCGCGCTTCTCGGGTCGCTGAGAAGCATCGAAATTGTCGAAGGGAAATAACGCACTTTTAGGTTAATTCGAAGCGTTTTTCGCTTGAAACTTTCATTATGCGATTTTCGTTGGGAGAGGGAGAAATACATTACGTTGGGACTCACAATATGAGAAACTGCTGTGGATTTTACAGTTATGCGCGCGTTAGTATTTCGAATATTGCTTGGTACCTGAACAATGACGAGTATAACTTTTTCTAATAATACGATTATCAACGTTTTCTTATCAGAGATAGAAAAGTGAACGTTGAAACGTTTTGAACGTTTTGATGGAAACAGTGTCTTCCTAATTCGAACACGAGGCTTTTCATTTATTAAATTAAAAATATCGAATGCAAAAGCTCGTTGCTTCGTACCCTTTTATGCGCACCCTTTCACTGTGCTTTAATTTCTATCAAGGCTTGATCAGATCGTAAAATAAAAATTAAGCGTTGGCTACGCGATAAATAATTCAGCAAGATATCGATCTGCGCATATTTCAAAAATTCACTCTAAATTTGGGAGCATCGTTATCTACTCGACGTTCGACATTTGTTGGATGTCAAATCTAATTTAGTACGACACGCGGCTTGTCCGCTTGTATTTGATTTTTTATTTATTTTTTCTAATAAACGTATGATAACACCAGAGCAATTGCGCGCATCATTGCGTCCTTTCATTAATGCTTTCATTAATGCTGTCGTGTACTTTGTACGTTAATAGACGTTGTGGGTAAAGCAGATAAACGTGTACTGTTTATCGTTATATCTGCTAAAATAGAAAAGTATTGGTTAAAAGAGACTCATATTCTAAACAAATGCATGTCTCGTAGGTGAAATATAGAGATTGGAAGAAAAAAATTATAAGCTACTGTATAAGTTAAAATGTTAATACAAAAATGTAGAATAGCGTATGTATTTTTTCTTTTATAGTATTTTCTCATTCGGCATTTGAATATTTTTGCAAAAATACGACAACTATTTCGTTATTAAAGTCATTATCTCAATGTGAATTGGCAGTTTCTACTTTAGTAATATGGATGAACGATTTATTTATAAAGCACAAGGAACCGGTACTGTTTTACAAAGCTTAAGGAAAATGGTGTAAAATTATCTTCGCAATTGAACTTTGTATTATTAATTAAATGGTGTGTATTTTAATTTATCGATTAATTTAAAGATTTGTTTATCGCTGAACAAATTAAATTTGGGTTTGAATTGAATTGAATTGAATTGAAGACTTTATGAAAAAGTGTAGCGATAAATGCAGGATTAATATCACTTGAATTGTTACTTAAAGCAACTGCCAAGTATATTTACAAAGTGATATTTTTTATAAATGTTGAGTTATATAAATAATTATAGGCGAACATTTGTGTGCAAAGTACAACGTACTTGGTACAAATTGACATTGCGTTATGTTCATTTCTGTTATAAATAGAGTAACGTTTTTAATTCGTAAACGAAAAGAGAATTATTTCAATCTATATTAGCTCATAAAGTACGATAAAATAGAAATAATAGCAGCATTTATAAAAGTCATTGTGAAAACGTAAAATAAAAAGCATTTATTTTTATAACGATAATGAAGTTGTTGATATAAAAAATTTGTTTACTAATTGGGTTAACTTTTTTACTTTTCATCGGATTTTCAGAAAAGAAAATAAGCGCGTACACAACCTTTCTCTTGCATTTTATGTCTTTGAGGAAAAACACGTTTTTCATTTCGTTCGCGTTTTTAAAAAATTTTCACATTACCCATTCAACTTAGCTCCAGAGATCCAATAAGAATTTTTAAAAATAATTTGTATATCATACACGACAGATCATCTGAAAATCAATGTAGTCACATTTAGTTTAACAAACATTACCTTTTTGTACATACATTGTTCGCCAACAATACCACCAGATGATACCTCAGCGTGAATGTACTAACGAGAATAATATGTAAGATTATATAATGTATTGCGATGGTATTGTAATTCATTGTTTGTAAAAAAGATTTATTTCTAAGATATATATATATAGATTTAACTCATTCAAGAGAGAAAAATTGTACATTATCGAGGGAGTACAAGATTTTCCTTCGTGGTTGATAATACATTATGACACGCTTTTCAATTTTACGTAATATTTAAAAAAAAAAAAATGTATTGGAAAAGAAAGATGCATATCAAATGGGAAAAATCGATTAATCAATTACTTGGAAAAATTTGTAGTCGACCGTTTTCTTCTTCGTATTTTAATACGAATCCATCGTTGAAAATAAAAAAAATAACATAACAAGCACACGAATAAGATTGAATCGTAAAATACGTGGTAGATTAGTGAGCGACTTCTATTAAAATTTCCTCGCATTTCACTTTAAGCGCAAATGAATTAGTAGGCGCCGTTATTTTGGAAAGCCATTAAAAAGTCATCAGATAACGTCCCGAGGAGCCGAATAAAACGAGCGCGATCGACCGCATGCGCACAAGTCCCAAGGAAGGATCTTAGCGTGGAAAATCTTAGCGACCGCGAACGAGTAAACGAGTCAACAAATAGTATAATAACGAAAATAATTAATTTTAATTAAGGCGTTTGCGCGGACTGGCGCACGGAGCGAGAAGTCACGAGCGTGACCTTGAGTCGATCGGGTTGCGCGCCTCCAGCCCGTGATCCTGATGTCGCGCGCATTTGCCTGAATGCGCATTGTGCCTTTGCCTGACTTTTCTGAAACTTACTCCTCAGGAGCTGAATCATCCCGCGGGAACGAACGTCCAGGGTCGGAATACACGGATCGTTGCTTCCAAGTTTCCTCCGTCGAAATGTCGACGAGTTATTTTCGGGAAAGGCGAATGACAAAACAAGCGAGTACGTGCGCTCGTCGGCAAATGTAATTCGTCCGACAGGAGGAACGTGATTTTCATCCTCGTGATTTTCATCCTCGTGATTTTCATCCTCGTGATTCCCATCCTCGTGATTTTCAAAGCACGACAGTGTAACGTAAGAATTTGTGCTTATAATGTTCTATTCATTCTCGCGAAATAAATACCTATTCAAATTTCCTAGGCTTCGTTAGAAATTGCTTATTTCATTGGCTACGTCATTAATTACTTTATTCAATTTTGTATCGTTGAATTTACTCATCATCTTTCGATGCATTTAAATTTTCTTCAATTTCATTTGGGAAATTTCCTTTATTTAACTTATCCGCTCTTCTGATATTTAAATTTATGAATTTTTGACATTACTCGAAGGCATTAAACAAATTTCTAGGAGTTTACTCAGAAGCATAATTAATCATAACTTTAAGCTATGTCTTCTAATTTGAATTTATACTTAACTTGGATCCGTCGAGAATAAACGTATCGATTACCTGGAGAACCGCCGTGTTACAGATGTTACAATGTGTTACAAATACTTTTAAAAATGTTCATAATGACCGAGAATACATTTCCTCTTCGATTGCAGATCAATTCGTAACGCAGTAAATTGCTAAGTTCTAGTAGAAGTACGTAAAATGACGAAGTCGTGGTAATGAATTAAATATTTTAATTTGGCGTTGAATAAATGATAATGTGACAAGAAGCGGTGAAATTAATTTTCGTTTTTTCGTTTGTGTAATTTAATATTATGAGTAGCATTATACGTGTATCATTCACCTAGATTATATTATAACAGCTGGTATGTAAGCCTAATGGCATAAATGAAATTTTCATTCGAGAAAAATAGTAAATCTAATTATACATTTTGTTAGTTGTAAAGAAATTATCGATTTGTCGCTTAAGATGAATCTAAAATTCTGAATTCTTTTAGACCAGATTGATAATCACTCGACGTAGTCGTGTTAAGGGACAAATTATCTTGTATTAAAATCGGACAAATAATTAATTGAACTATTTTAAGCATTGGGTATTTATAAAGAATTGAAATACGTATATTTCGTACGTTCGGTCATTTGTTAATATAAAACAAATCCGAATAAAGTTTTTCAATGGTTGAAGCAGTTATATAAATTACGACTTAAATAATAAGCCAAACCGAAGAACGTATTTTAATCAAAACAATGACATAAGGAGATGTGCTTCAAACTGTATTAGAAGCATTGCGACGTAATCTTCATTCGGTTTGTATAAGTTGAATTAAAATTCGTTAATTTGCATTTTTATGTCATAAAAAACGCAATCAACTGCACATAAATTTTAAAAACAATTCCGAGTTTAACGTTTGGCTGTTATAACCATCACTGCTGATAATCGAATCGCCGTACAGTCTTATAGATCATTGAATGCAAGAGTAATGCCAAAACTGGTAATGGTAATCGAAAGAAGTCGTCGAGTTTCAGAAATTCGAGATTCGGCATCTAAAAATAATGTCAGCATTTTATGAGGTGATTTTGCAACATTAAGCCGCCGAATTGAGTGGATCGAGAGCGGCGTAATGAAAACTCTTACTGCGGAAACTACACTGACGTACTGAATTTTCGACAAGTACTAATACACCTAAAGCCCACTTTAATTCAAATATGTACTACTAGTCGTACGAAAATGAGCGTCAGTGTAGGTCTACTATTAACACGAGGTAGTCAGATTTCGTGATTTATAACGAGAAATGGCGGACAAGGAGAAATTAATTTCGTGAGTAAATATTGACACCGTCGTCTCGAATTTACTTGTAGATTCGTTTTCATGTAGATTAGAACGACCCTCACGGTTCGCTTTTTCGTAGTTTATATCATTGTATTATTATTCAGCAAAGACGACACGAGCTCCATTATTGAATAATTAAGAGAGTGATTCTTTTTATTATTGTTTGCCTTGGTGTACATTCATGTTAACTGTAGTGTGCGAGCGATACTAGATACGTGAAGAGTAAAAACCAGATCTTACTGTCATCAATTTTTTCTGTTCTTATATTGTACTTATATTGCATTATATGTAATTTGAATTATATATAATTTGAAAAAGGAATTAGTGTCTAGTAAAAAATAGTGCGATCACTCATAAATTATAGGAAATTATATTATAACTGTATACTGTTTTAAGCGAAGACTAGTTCGTATCGTAACTTTAGTTTCGGATTTAAGTAGTAGACATATCCTAAGATCTTATTAAAAAATAAAGTTATATAATTTCATACATTTGACAGCTTACTGTCAAAATTTGGGAAACGTGCTCCAATTTATAATGATGATAATTAAAAAGCTGTTTCGATTAATGCAAAACCAGATTTAACCTTTGATAATTTGATAAACTTAATTAATAATAAGTTTTTTAAATCGCTTCTCAAAAGTATAGAAGTATAGTTCCGTACGTTTGATGCGAAAATCTTAATTCGGTTCATTTTTAATTCTATATTTATAGAATCGGTCAAGTACTAATTCAAGTTAAAGAAGAGGTAACAAAATTATTTTAATTTAATGCGAAAGGGTAATTGAGAATTAAAAACGTTTTTAAATATTGATAAATATAAGCATGATAAATAGGATGGGGTCGATAAATATAAATAAATCAAAAGATACAAAATGTTGGATAATTCCTAATTGCGAGTTGAGAAAAGTTGACGAAGTGTGCGTTTAAATCACGAGCGATTCCGTGGAAATTAATCGCGTTCCAATAATCACGATAGAATAAAAGGAAAAGAAAAAAGTAAATGAAAATGCACGTTTATAAAAATTGCGGATGATAAATGGCTAACGCGCAATTATCGTTGTGGACAAACGTTTATGATAACAATAATTTAAAATAATTAAATAATTAAATAATTCAGAAAGCGTAACGCTTGTGCAGTTTCAATTGAAATAATTCGTATCTTTTGACTTTATTACATTTAATTAATAATTAGTGTCGACGTTGCTGAAAACTTCTTTCGTTATTATCTAAAAATTAATCATTAACTGCGATACTAAAGTAACTAAATACTAAAAGTGACAATCGACGTAAGAGTGTAATATTTAGAGAATGTATAATTTGAATTTGTTCCTTGTTCCTCCTAGTACGCAGGATATTAAAAATTCTTTCTTTATTCAATAAAAATAGATTTCTTTAAAAATCAATGCACTTCTTAAAAAGTGATTAAATTGCAGAAATCTTATAAATTTATGAAAAATTTATAAGATCAAATTTATTTTATGAGCTGTCGTACTTTGATACAATAAAAGAATCTAGTATATAAAAGTAATACGAAAACAATGTTAATAATTATGATAAGTTCACTTCAAATAATGAAATTCAATGATACGTTATTACGATTTATTAGCGATTAATTCGACTAAACGCGAAATCACTCGTTATTAATAAAAATTATTCAAAAATACTCGGACATATTTTAAAAGCTCTTCTTTTCGATAGAGTGTACGGAGCTTTTTTTAAAATGTCGGTTAAGCAGCCTCTTTTGCGCCTACACCTTAAAATTCCTTTGAAACAAGTTTGTTTTTTCATTCCGTAACGTCGATGTGGAGCATATACTTTAAATTACTTTTAAATTCTTAGGTATTCATTAAAACATCAAGTCCGCTGAGTTGTTTCTGTAAAAGTCTAATTAGTACCGACGTATATTAAATTACAATGCTCAGGTTGCATTTTAGTATTTAGGAAGGTAGTAAACCTTATGTAAATATATTACGAATTCTTCCATGCGACGAAATTCATTCTAATACTGCGTGGGTCGAGTTTGAGCTTATGACTTGTAAAAAAACGCGCGCAACAAGGCAAAAGCGCCTTTACCCTGAGGATGATGCAAATGATGCGTTCGTTAGTGACGTCATGCTTGCTTCTTACGCTCCGTTAATCGGTGTATTTACGCAAGGTTGAAGAGAAAGTGGATGTTGGACTTGGAAGTACGGCAGAGGCGAGCTTTTTCAGGGCGCGACCTTTAATTACATTGTCGTATGCGTAAAGTGCCGCAAAACCGCACATGTCGAATTAGCTGACGCTTCCATCTTAATAGCCCTTATCGGTCTATTTATTATTTCGTATTTATTTTCCATCATTTATTTTAATTAATCATAAAAGGTACTTTTTGAAAACTCGTTCTTAAAATTAAATTATCTCGGTAAATGTGTGAATAAACAATCACGGACAATTTACATTAATGTCGCTCTACGTTCGGTCGACGAAGGGAATGATTATTTCGTTAAATCTCTCGTGCATTTACATACTCCGTAAGTATAAATTAGAGTTTTGCATAAAAACGATCGATATTCCTTATTATTATATTTATTATCTTATGATTATTACCTCGCAACGCATGAGTAAGTATTACAACAATAAAATGGATAAGTCATAAATTAAAATCGATCATCCTCGTGTGCTCATAAAGATCTGCAGAAAGATGACACATAACATTTCGATGAAACATTGGAATGTTAAATAATTATTTGTAGCACAACATTTTTATCGAATCGAGTTTTCTCGTTATTCGCGGCTCAACTGCCATTTACCATCCGAGTTTAATCGAATCTCGAATTAAAATTTCCACTTACATTTAGAAAGATTCAGTAAAGTGTAATATATCCAATTCAGTAGCGATAACGAGGCAGATAAATGATTAGCGATAATTCATTATTGTTCTATTGACGCGCGTTGCGCGGCATTATTCCAACGAGCATTTACGGACAGGCAAATTCGCTCCGAAGAACAAAATCATCATGTGTGCGCAAGTATTTGTTTAACGTTTTTTATTCGTATCATCATTTTCACTTGTACTTATTCCATAAAGTACGTACATTTGAGAAATCTGTTTTTGAAATATTCTTTCGAGTCGATCGTGAGACGTGAACGCGAAAGTGAATTGTTTACTTTAGAGTATTCGATATTTAGTAACGTTTGCGATGCATAGCGTTTATTTTTTTAATGCTAATGATGCGAAACAAACGAGATGCGAACCTAACGAACGCGTACTATTGATGGGTACGAAATAATTACTCGATGAAAAATAAAAAATATAGAAAACCTGCAGGTTCTCCCGGGAGAGAATAACGGAAAATTAGTGGGATTTTCAAGGCTCCATTTTATTGTTTAGCCTGTGTAAATTTCTGTGTAAATTTCTGCGTAAATTTCCGTGTAAAGTATCCGACGTGGAAGCGATTATACTTTCAACGGAATTGCTACTTATAAAAATAGCCTTGTTTCAATCATTATTAGAAAAGTGAATATTTCCTATGAAACTAAATTGTCTAAAAATTATGGTCGATAAAACGCGTCGATACTTGGAACGACGTTTTTCTATGTTGTAAATTGTCTTGGATAATTATGTTTGTAATAATTATTGTAGCTTCTGGTATCAAAACTGTCAAAGATTTTAGATGATAAAGTTTCTTTTACGTGGTTTTTCTACCGATAGAATCACGTGGTTCCATTTATTTTTCGATACCCCTACCTAACCTAAAAATCGAATTTGCACGAGTAGTTCGTAAGGCACACGAATCCACAGCCCATGAGACCCGAAACATATTGTTACACGCTTTCGTGTAAAGAGCGTAATAACAAGCCGAACTAACATTTTCACCAGTCAAAGAATTCTCATGCCGGGGATTATTTCCAGTCTAAAGTAAAAGACCGATGACAGCAGCACGTTGAGAGAAACCTGAAAACCAACGCGTCATTATGATTTACGTAAAAGCTAGTTTTTATAGCAGATCGATTCCATAGAGCATGTACAAGAAATCAAGAAACGTGCGATTAAATTCTTGAACTTGCGTCATAGGCCACGTATTATCAAATTTTCAATCTATTCCTCGCGCGACGATAAAGTTGTCGAGGGCCGTTTTTAAAAGCGAAATAGCGGCGGCTGCGGGTGCAACGGGAACGAGGCCAATTAAAAGATGAATAAATCGCAGATCCCATCGTCCCGTCGACGAGAGGTCAAGGCTCCTAGATGACAAGCTGTTACCACCGCGTGCTTCCGCCATCGGTGGAAGAGAGACTTCGAGCTCTGGCCATGATGCACCGAGCGATGCCACTGGATATAACACATACGATAGTTGCATTCACAGGTAATGCGATGTGGGCGTCTTGTATCTCTCTCCCTTCCTCTCTCCCTCTCCGCCTCTCTCCCTCTCTCCCTCTCTCATCATTCGTTTTATCATTCGTTTAATTTTACCAAAAATTGAAATTCCTCGACTGACGAAATGGTGAGGCGCGCGTTGGCTTATTCTCGTTGTTTTCTTCGGTTTGTAATCAGGCTTAAGTGGACATCCATCGAACCGCAATACTATCTGAAGGGTACAAGTCTTAACTTGATCGATAATCACATCCGAAGGGGTCCGTATTTGCAATTTATTCTGCAGCATAATTTATTTACACTGCATTTGTAGCTAATTTTGGCCATTTTTATCGATCTAATGTGTTTAATAAATCATTCGGCAATAGAACGGTTTTGAAAACATTATGAATTATTGAATCAATCTTGATGATCAATATTTGTGGAAACACTTTAAAGACAATCTTTAAATACACAATGATAATGGGAACTATTTATTGAAAAACAAATCATGAATGTTACTACTTGATGAATCGATAATCAAAAGTAGTATCATTTAGGAACGTACTTCATTTTATATTAAAAATCTATGTTAATTCTATTGATATCCCACGCGAAAATAAAATTCACATAAAAGTTCCACATAACGTAACGGGGTTAAACAATTTTCTCTATAAGATTATTGATAATTGATAATTGAAGATAATTTAAAGATTTATTGACTGTTCGATAGAAAATATTAATTTTCATTTATGAATGTCTTCCAGGCGATACATTACAATTTTTCACGTAATGTACAATCGTCGTACTAAAAGAATTATGTTTTTGATTTTCTTTATTGGTGTTCGCGATCAATGCTTGTCGCCACATTTCTGTAATTTTCATTATAAAAGTATTGGTACGCACAATTAAAAGTGTTCGTTATAAAAGGGCTCGTATAAAACAATAATTCTAGATTTCGTAAACATTAAACGATAATATAATAATGAGTTTTATCATTTTCATGGTATTACGAAATGATAATAATAAGTTTCAAAACAATTGGCGTTTCTTACGCGTGATGTATATTTATATTATCTTTTATTTACTCATTACCTACAAAACCTATAAAATAACTTTTAAATTACCAGTCATGATTTTCCGATAAATATTTTATCTAATAAAATATTAACACTATGTTTAAAATTTATCATAGAGAAGTTACGTGTACGAGTTTCAAATTACCTCTATTTCCAATAGTCGCTAATTTTTTTAATGTATAAACATGGGTCTTTTTCTATAAGTAATTTTATGTTTATTAGAAACGAGGAATTACGTAAGTGGTCATTGCAAAAAATTAATTAAGATTAAATTAAGATAAATTCTTATGTATATTAAGGCTTCTCGTATATTCAACTTGTCACTAAAATTTAGTAGTAGTCTGATAAAGATAATATAATTAGATTAACCCATAAAAAACTTGTCAAGATATGACATCTTTATACCACTGATTAAGCTCGTTACGCAATTCATTACGTTTGTATTGCCGTTTGCGGCAATAGTTTATTAAAACTATGTATCTTAAATTTAATTTAATTTTTTTAGTATCTATAAAAAAAATCTAGGAGCTAAATGTTCGTATTTATACGCGATATAGAGTTAAAAAAATTTCAACATAGATGTGTTGGTAGTTTCTTTTTGCAATATCTGCCCAAAAAATTTGGCTATTAGCCTTGTTCTTAATCTTAGTTGTTGGGTAACTTCTAAATTCCAATATGTGCATTTCTTTCAGTCAAGTTCATCTCGCGTGATGTCTCAATTTGATTTCATTAAAATGATAAGATGGCAAAACGTGACATCGAAACATTCTATTTCTAATCTTAATAAGTACTACTTGAGTTGAAGAAATTCAATTTGATTTGGTCGACTGTTAAGGGACCTCTATTTTCGAGTATCTATTTACGATTTTGTTTTTAAGTATCTTTAATATCTGTCGCATCTATATTTATAACGTCGTTAGAATATTATATTTATAATGGCAATTGCTTTATCGATGTATTATACGTGAGAAAATTATTGCACACGTGCTACGCGATAGAAAGGCACCATTTATGTAAATTATAAATGCATTTCAAAATTAGTAATAGTAGTTTATAATGTAAAAAATACTATAAAAATTATATAAATATTTTGATTGAAAAACAGAAAATTCAGTATTCCGGTCATATTTTTAAACGAGCACCTACGTCTATTGTTACTTCTTTATGTCATTCTTTATGACGTATCTCAAATCAGTTATGTTAAAGAAAGACTTTTGAGAACGCAAAATTCACGTAAATACGTAGAGAGAAATTGTAAACCGTATTTATAATAATATAAGTTTGCAATAAGTTATATATTAATTTTGTGTAATTGACTTCTATGGTCAGTTACATTCATACGTACAAGAATTGATAAATTAACTGAATACATAATTAAAGAATAAGAAATCTGCTGGGCATTCGTTATGGGTTTTAACGCACAAATATAGTTGCTAAAACTTAATCCTCCCAGCAGGGAGAAGATTTTTAGGAAACGTAATAAAATCTATTCTAATATAGGTAGAAGCTCCCGCAGGTTCAGGTAAAACCACCTCAAGGATTATGAGTCACATTTAGAACTAATGAGTATGCAAGAGGTCGACTAAAATTCGGCGATCTACGCGCATACAAACAGTAAATTCTACAAAGACTTTGATCTTATTTATAAATATACGTTTTATTGTGTCGGATAAATTCTTAGGCATCGGTATAGACACAGAAAGCTGTATTATGTTGCTATAGCTTGATAAGCTTTTAAAATCGAGATGCATTATAAAATAATTAAGTAAAACGCGTAGTATATCAGATTTATTAGGCAGTACTGATCTTTGCCTTTTTAAACTACTTTTTCGCGGGAATAAATGAACGCTTTGCACATTCAAAATTGATAAAATAATTATATTCAACATTTATCGTTTACTAAAGTAGATTTTACTATTAAAAATGTATACTGTACTGATTTTTGTTTTACTAACAATTACAATAACAAAAGCATTCAATATTGTATAACATTTTTGTTATTTCTTAAAAGAAGTATTGTACTGATTTAATATATGATGAAAATACTTTTTCATTTACATATTGTTCACTTCTAACTTATAGATTTCTAATTTAAATTATGTTTAATATCGCACACAATATAATAGCATAAAATCGGTATACTTACACAAAAAGTAATTATCATAGTTTTAATTTATTACACATTCATTTCACTCATTGATAAGTTTATAAAATATTTTGCTTCGCGATTCTAATATATTTAAACATTTTCAGAGTACATTTGTATTTATCAATACAAGACTTTTATTAACGTTTTAGAACTTTAAATTGATGAAAACGTTATCGTAAATGTAATTTTATGACGTTACTTTCTTTTTATGATATTCAAAAAAGTATTTGTATTTTTCTTTATAAAATAAGCAATCAAATTCAATTGCAAACAAAATTTCAGTTAATAAACGTTAAGAGAATTTTTCAAAAACAAAAAGAGTTATTAATAAACAAATTAATCAAAGAATATTTTACAATTTCGGAAACACTTGAAACAACGTGTGCTCAACTTAAAAGAATTTTGTATTTTTTAATGTTAACTGGAATTTACTTTACAGAAACCGAATATACGTTAAATTAATTACGTTAAATTAATAAACCGCTCTTAATTATTTATCACATTATTCATTTATTATTACGAGCAATGGTTTTTTATAAGATTGAAAAAATATAAATCAATTATCGATTATATTTCCAATGTATTTGCTTAAAATAAATATAAAATTAAAAAGTAGAATTACAGAACGATACACCGTATCTTGGCTTTCGAAATCAATTTATTCTTGGTGTGATCAACCTTTTGAAAATTTTGTAGAATTAAAATTTCGTAAATTTAATGATATTAAAAACAATATCTTACCTGACAGATCGTTAAATGAAAAATCGCCCAGATTTATCTTTGTTAAAAGTATTTATGTATCTAAAATTGAAAATGTTATCAGAATCTAAAATATATTTTCAATTATTAGGTTAATTAATGGCTTAGCTTTATAATGATAAACTAAGACTGCACGTTGAATGGAACTATGAATTGGTATGGGGTAAATAAAATATTGAATAGAATGTTGTTCATTTACGTTGTTGAAATTTAAATTTCTGGTCTATTGAAGCTTGATTCTTGCATTTAATTTACGAAAAGTATAATTTTTATAAACGGGCATTTTTCATTTTTTATATTTATATTTACATTTTTCAATTACGAAAAATAAATATATTTTGCAGATTTTTAATCGATTAGAATTATATCTCGTGCAATAGATTCCAACTCAACTTCGAAAAACCATTTAAAAGCTTAACTTATCAATACAGATATATTTGAAGTGACATTTTCGATCAAATACACGACTGTCATGGAGTATTAATAACTTCTATTCAATTGGTACAAACCTTTCATGTTTCAATGTATTTTCATTATTTTTGTTCTTTACCTTCGTTTCGTATTTTTTTTTTTTCAAACGCGATTACGCAAGATACTGTTAAATATTACACTTATAATTCTTCTTTTACCAGTTGCAAACAAGAATTTCATGTTTTACACAATTCAACTAAACTTATCTTCAATATCTTAAATCAATTAATAAAACAATTCAATATATGTAATAAGCTTAATTCAACTAAACGTAACGCAATGAATTTATTAAATTGTAATTGATTCTTAATTATGGAACAAATTTTAACACTCAATCTCTAATAATTTAAAATGATCTGATATGCTCTAGTATAAAATGCTTTCTTATCGTGTATAATCTTTTGCCATGCAGATAACTGAAATTGATAAAGAGATGCTATTCGTCAATTTTTCATAAGAAATAATATGCGTCAGTGAGGATATACGTCAATATTGCTTGTGAAAAATTATGCTCATGATTTAGTTACGATTGATTTCTGTCATTGATATATAATTTTCGAATATGATTATGAGATATTAAAAATAACTAATCAACTTTTACTATTATACACGATTTTCTTATTTTTTTTTTTTCTTATTAAATTACAGACGCAGGATTTCAAAACTCATTTTTTTAATTAATAATTTCAACTTAATAAATTGAGTTAATAAATTTATTTGTGTACGTCATTACTTTTGATATCATTTTTTATTACGTAATATAAGTTTGAAGATTCCTTTGTATTATTGGTAGAATGATATAAGTTTTAATCAGTGATTGAAGGAAAGTGATACAAAATGATTTAAACAAATACATAAGTTTTTGCATCCGATTATAAGTGCGACGAAGTAAAAATTCGAATTAAAATTCACATTAAAATTATGAGATTTTTATCAAAAAGTCATTTAAACAGACAAAAAATATTAATCGGCTTTTAAAGACATTAAGTTTTCCTACATTAAAATACATAGCAAGTAATAAGATTATTTATGTGTTAGTAAATATCCGAATAAAGCGTATAATCTAATAGTATTTATTTTCGCGAAAAAATGAGTAGAAGGAAATTATGGATTAAAAATTGTTTAACAAGTAATATTGATACGTATAGGTTGTTTTCCAGAAAGGGCTATAAATGAAAAATTGTTTCAACGACATAGTACACTCCAAGACTTTTGATAACATATTTAGACTCGAATATTGAAGTGTAATTTCAACGTAACAGACATTATGACGTCAATCGGATACTTTTTTAATATTATTTCTTAATTAGTTATAAATTAAGCGCGCGAAGCCTATTCGGGCGGTTTCAAGGAACTTGAAAATACCGTATGATGCACAAAATAATTGAGAGCAAAACTACTTTTTTGAATAGGCCTCAGCTTTCGAAATAATAGCTGTTGGAATATATCTCATGGATTTTCAATTAAAAATTACGGCGCACATTAAAGGTACGAAGTAATTTTTAATAAAAGCAGAATGTGATGTGTATTTCACTTCGAAGATTTCAAAGGTTGACGAGTGGGTTTTCCACATAATTTTTTGAAAGCAGTTAAAACAAGCGTGTCACGTACAACTTTTTAAATAATCTTTTAGCATAAGAGTAGCTTTAGAGTGATTTTGATTTAATTCGAGATGGAATTTGTTCAACATCCCAAAGTAAAACTCGAATTGTTGCTTTTATTTTGTCCTCTGTAAGTTTTATAAGAATTATCATACCATCCCTTTCTTGTCCACAATTCTATATATTTTATAATCGACCATACACTTTAACAGCTGGTCGATTTTTTTCTCCTGCTTTTTTTCTTTTTTGATCGTTAAATCCTCTCGGAGTATCATCAATATTTAAAAGCCCCATTTCTGTTTTTATTCTTGCGCGACTGAGAGAAACGATACCGCACGGGTAAAATAATCATTGCGTTATGTTTCCTTTTTCATTTATAGATGCGCTTTGTTATTGATGAAATACTGTAGAGAAATTTCAGTTAAATCCCCAGGTAACCTTAAAAGCTAAGGAGAATCGAAATTTAAGATAATTACGGCTGGTCGAACAGACTTCTTATCAATCTATCAAACGAATCGAGATAAATTAAAGAGCGTATCTGAAAAAGGTAATTTCGTTAGGTCCATCGACCTCCTTGGTCATCAACATCTCGCGGCGAAAGGAAAACCGAGGGCACAGAAATCGAAGTGGAAAAGCCTCGATCGGGGGTGGCCAAGCGCGTCAACCAAGTGCCCATCGCCGGGGCTCCTGGCGTTCCTCTGTAAAATCGTCCAAATATGTAAAATACATCTCTGGTGCGCGTCTCCCGAGTCGCGACGGCGCGAGCGTCTCGACGGCGGCGGCGGCGGCGGCGGCGACGGCGGTGGCGACGGCGACGGCGGCAGCAGCAGTGGCGGCGCCTCCCGTTGATAACGGGCTACGCCGTGCCACGGGCCCTCAGTCGTAAGATGATAGAGGGTCAGGTACATGGATTTCCGGTAGAGCAGCAGCAGCAGCAGCCGTCGTCGACGTCGACGTCGTCGTCGTCGTCGTTGTCATCGCCGGTGGCGTCAGCGGTCCCCGTCTGTCTCAGCGCAAGTGTCAAGTTCGACAAGTAAATAAACGCTCGCACCCCGGACGAATCGCGCCTGCGCTTTTTAAATCCAAGTTTCATTTTTCGTTGCGAATGCGGCGCTCTGCGGGGAATCGTTTTTTTCATCGTTATGATGGTGGCGACCGATCTCGCACGAGATAACGGATCGCGCGCCCCCGAGGAAACTGCGACTGCGACCGAGATGTTTCTTTTGTTTGACGTGTGTTACGCGATGCTCGGATCGTGCACGTGATGCCTGTCTGCTGTATGTAAGCGACTTCGCTCCTGGATTGGAGCTATTTGAACGCTATTTTACCGGCGTTTCCTCCCGACGAACACGATCGAGTTGCACTCGCGATCAGGCGAACGGACGGGATCTACCTGGAGCGCTACCTCGATGCTTACTATTAATCAAATGCTTTCCTTATTTCTGCACTTCGAAATCTACGTTCTTTATGCTTGCTGGCTTTTCTGTTGGATTAGAGCAATAAGGAAAAGATAAGATATGATTAATGAAATGTTCCTTCATCGCAAGTATTTTCTCCTTGCGCGTTGACATTAACTTTTGAGCGTTAAACGGCAAATACGCGTGAAAGTAAAACTTGTGGCTCGATTCGATATTAACTTACTTTCGTACCTATTCTATTTGTTAATTAATTTATAGTTATCAATCGATTAATTCAACGATTTACACTCTTGGTTGTTAATCTTTCGAAAAGCCTGAATTATATTCACTAAGTATTAGTAATTAATTTCAATGATTAGATTTCGAGCGTGTACACTGATAATTTCATTTAACGAAAAACTAATTCTCGACATTAACGCAATTCATTAACTATTGGTTTAGGCGCCTAAACCTGTTACCTTTTGATCCAAATAATAATATAAGGCAATAGTGTTTTGCCTTTTCAAAATTGCAAAAATTCGATTTTATTCAATAAATATACTGCTAAATAGAAATTTATTGTTATAGACAATTTCGTACAATTACTTTATACTATAAAACGTCTATTAAAAACGATTAAAAACGTCTATTACTAATCATTTTAAAAAGTACTGATAAAGTATAGAATATTTACATTTATATCTGCATTGAAAGATAGTCACTGATTACGTATCATTTTGATTCATAAATAAAATACGTATAATCAAGTTTTTGTATTGCTATTTTTATAAAAGTGAGCTTAACGCTCGTATAACATTGTTTTGATTACAAGAATAAGTAAAAACGCGTTGGTACAGCGCAAAGGAATAATTCGGTAATTGTTGAATTATACCGTTCAACGCTGAAAATCACTAAGAGTAAAGACATTTATCAGACCGATTTTTCTTTTAATTTCTTAACAATATACCTGAAATGTTTGAGTTCGACTTTATAAAAATGATCGCAGCAGCTCAAAAATAAGCTTAAGGTTTAGCTATTACGTGTTTTTACGAGAAAGTTAATTCATTATGCCGCAAGAATCTTTTGATTAATTTTTGTAAATTAAGCTAATATTACGAGTTTGTCAATCCAATTGCTGTTATATTTATTGCTAAGAGTTAGACGTTTCGGATTGATCCTTTTCATTATTGTCGCATTAGTTAAGAACTTTAAGCTTTATTTGGAAATTAATAAAATTACGTACGTCATGACTCATCAAATAGTTATAATTTACAAAAAAGCACCAAAATGTCCTTGAATGTTATTAGGTTGGAAACTTTTCGCAAATCTCATGCAGTGCGCGATTTCTTCTCGAATGATCAAATTACCAGTCGACGCTACAGTATGTGTAAAAAATTCATTATTTATATCTCTACAAGTTGATGAAAAGTTATTTTCTTACAAACTAACATTACTGAATACGACAAATGGACCAAGTGCGACGAATATAACTTTATTTCCAGTCTAAGTAGACGATTGTTTATGTTCAAATCACGTTGTGTCGTTTAGTTTAAAAATTACAAAATACAATAATTAATAATAAATTTATTAATCTAGTCACCACTACATTGTTTTCATAAACAAAGCACTAGGCAATAGTAACGGCCTGTAATTAAAAAGATATTTTGACTTGTATAAAATGGAATAAATTTTTTGGAACAGCGACAAATTTGGTCATTGAAATATTTCCGATCTATAAGGATTATTTCATCAGCTGCGTTTTCTTCATTCCTCATTTTCCGTTTTTCCACACTTCTCCAAAGTTCAGATTAAAAGACGTCCGATTCTAAGCATCAGACCCTCTAAATCTTACGAGAAGTATCTTCCGTTCCATAATTCAAGCATCTGTGTCATAAGTAACACAGGGATCTTCTCGCATGTGGAAGAAAGTTTAAATATTAAAATATTGATTAGCTGTAATCGGGTATGGTTGAGCAATGGAATGATTGCTGAAACCATTGGGAATCGAGAGTCTTAATATTCACCCTCTCAGCTAAGTTAAGCAATTGCGGTCATTAGCTTTATTCCTATGACAAACGAATACCCTTATTCAACTGTACCGTTGTTTGCAGAAGGAATTGGAGCGTTAGTTCGCATGCTAGTGCGTACTAGTTGAACGATTTTCCGCGCCATAAACTGCGTGATAAACGAGTGTGAAAACTACCGGTGGTTGCATAAGATTAGAAGGCTCATTTTGCAGAAAACATGTGTGGATTGCAATGGTCGATTTATCGATCGATATAAATTAGTTTTCCTAGAGGATCGCAAGCGCGAGGCGAAAAGGCAACGATTCCGATCTTCGTAATATATCGAACGCGAACCTACAATACTATAAGAATATTCGTCAAAGTCTGAAAACCAAGCGATAAAGGCATCTTGTTGTTTGTATTTACAGTGAGCAATGTAAGGAGCCCTTGCTGCAGGGCGCTAAACAGCAGCAGCAGCAGCAGCAGCAGCAGCAGCAGCAGCAGCAGCAGCAGCAGCAGCAGCAGCAACAGGATCAGTCGCATCAGACGTCAACCATGTCCCAGCATCCGCAGATAGCGCGGATGACCCCGACGGGCGGCAGATCGCGCACCTGCTCGGAGTCGAACGTCGGGACGCACGTGTCCATTGCCCTCGGATGTCCAAGTTGCTCGGGTAGTGCCGCGGCCCTCCACCACGCGACCACGGTGGTGGCCATCCACGGCGAGGACTCGGCCAGTTTGCTGGAGGAGTCCGGGGCCGCGAGGCTGCCCGACCTCGTCGCCGAGAGCAAGATCTACGACGAGACGCAGGAACCCCTCGAGTCCTACTTGGCGATCACGATACAGGTCTCCATACCCTTCCTCATAGCCGGCCTCGGCATGGTCGGCGCGGGACTCGTCCTCGACCTCGTCCAGGTGCGTCCGTACCCCCCGCCCCCCCCCCACCCCACCCATTAGCTCGTAGCCATTCAATTATTGTTGCAATTAAATCGAGATTATACCAGCTCGCGATATTGCGGGGACAGGTTTTTTTTTTTTAATGCTTGCGATGATACCATGATACCATGATACCATGTTCAACAGGACTTGGTAAGAGAATGCCCACGCGGTAGCTTTTCTGACTACGGAAACAGACTTTTATCGCAGTTAGTACTTTCCTCTCATGAGGGATCTGTAAGGGTAATTTGGAGACTGGCATGTGTGTACTTATTTATCGTAGCAATTTTCATTTAAGTAAATAATAGTTCGATAAAATAAGATCTGAACAATGAGATGTAACGATTTACTTTTGAAACGAGTCTCACTTTTGAAAATGTACAACGGACAAAATTTGTTTGTAAAATCATTTGTTTTCGGTAGGTGAATTTATTATTAGGTTATTAAGATGTTTCGAATAAAGCTTATTTGATTGAGTAGCTTTGCGCTTGGGAGCAATACTTTATTACCGTGTTTCACCGATAGTACATTATTTGAGGTACTAAAATAAAATCGAATTAATTTTGTCGTATTTCAATTTGTTTAAGCTGGCATTTCGTAAGTAATAACTTATTCACTTATTCACTTTAATGGATGGACAATTCTTTGAGTTATGCGTTTTTTAGCTTTAGTAAAATTATTTTAAGCGATACTCGTAACTATACATTACGCAGCCTGTTACAGTCGTGTAAAACCAAATAAAACAGATTTTCCTCGTGTCTAGGAGATTTTTAATTAAACATGCCCATCGACTTTATCTGCCCAATCAATTGAGATTTTATCGTGCATTACAGTACTGGGTTGTTTTCGAAAAAGTCAACGAACTCATGATTCTGGTACCGGCGCTTTTAGGCTTGAAAGGTAATCTGGAAATGACGCTGGCGTCGAGATTATCCACACAAGCGAATCTCGGTCACATGGACACGTCGAAGCAACAGTGGTACATGATCGTCGGGAATCTCGTTTTAATTCAAGTAATGTTCACCATCAATAATCTTTTTATAAACTCGATGCTATTTCTTTTAAACTTGAAACCACTAGAGTGGCTTAAACGAAGATTAATAACTTTCAGCTATAAGGATTAAATTAATATTGTTGCAATAATTATATTGGATAAGTTATTTATTGGCTAGTTAGAGTAATGTAATAATTATTATCATGAAATAATTACCGCAGATAAATAACGTATCTTTGAAATTAAGCTAACTTTGTCAAAATGAGGTTTACTACCGGAAAAAGAATATAATTATAAGGACTTTCATGTTTCCTTTCATACTACATTTTCTGTAACTTCTTTTTAATTAGCGACAAAGACTATTCATTTAAATACGAAATACGAGTACTGACGCTAGGACATACTATTGATTACTATTAATTGATTCATTATTTATCGTTGCATACGAAACAATTATTATTTTCTTATTTTTCGTAGCTTAATCCAAATTGAAATATTGCATCATTACCAAAAATAATCGCACTTGTATAAAGATATGTAGAAGTAATATTGTAATATCTTGAAAAAGGAAACGATAATTGTTTTGAATTACTTTAAAAATGTAGATTGATATTATAAGATTATTAGGTAAATAAAATTATTTTCCGCCGAAATTTATGAAAAAGAGTCTATAAATTGAAATTGAGCTCAACTGCTAACTATTAAACAGATACAATTAGTAATTGATATTCACAATTTTCATTGATTTATTTACAAAGTAGTATCGCAAGAAGTTTTAACAATATATAATATTCGAAATTGGTAAGATATATTTAGTATTTGAAATTGAGTATTTTGAACTGAGTATTTTCAAGCTCAGTTTTCACGTATATAACTATTGTAAAAGAGCTGTATATACTATTTTTATAAAACAAATATTAAGTATTGAATTATGGTCTTCATAATTAGCGATTCTTATCTTGCATTAGTTGTTTATTTAGTACTTCTTTATTTTGTCTTTATTTTGTCTTACTCACTTTAATGCGTATCAATTTATCTCTTAATAATAAAACTATTATTTTAGTAGAACGTTCTATAGAACATTGTAATATTTTTAAAAAATCTAAACGTAAAAGCGTAATGAAAATGAGAGGTTTTTTTTTGTAATTTATCATAACTTACAATAACATATGTGAATCTATTAATTTTGACTTAAATATTCTTAATCAAATTTTAATAATTATTATTTTACGTCATACGTTGCTGTTTTGCAATATATTATGTTTAAAATATCAAGCACACGTCTACGTTAAAATGTAATTCCTTGTAATTGCCTTATGCCCTTGTAAAGTAAGTTTTTAAGTTTTTAAACAGATGTACACGTAAAGTTTCATCATAATTTTCAAAATAATTAAAAATTAAAATTCATTTTTTTGATTGCAAGAACAGTCGTAGTTTTTGTAAAAAATTGCCTTTTAAAATATTAAGCTTGAGTAACACTTTTTTTTCTTTGAGATAAGGAATTTGAAATCCCGCGTAACATTTTAGCCCTTATTCAAAGTCCGACATGAATTTATTTCCTCGCGCTTAAAATCTGCAGTTTTTTCCATGTTTTCCATGAGCAAAAAGTGTCGTATCACGCGCAATGGGAAATTAGTCGAGGTATTAGGCCTTTCGCGATAATAAAATGAATAAATCGTGCGTCCAACTTCGAACGAGCGCGATAATTACAAAGCCAAATTGTCGCCTTTATGGCTTATTCTCTGATTCGTCTTACTAAAAAATTTGAACTACTTTCCACAATGTTCGCGAAATCATAGATTCCAGAGGCACTCTTAAACAAAGTATATACATTTCTAATTTTGCATGCTTCTGCGTTTTTTTTCTATAAATTTGGCACACATTGCTTTTTAAAGAGGAACAGATGAAAAAAAAAAAAAAAAAAAAATATCGTTATAAATATTATTATTAATATTGATGTAGTAACTGCTATTATTGGTATTATTTAAGAATTACATTATTCCTAAAACTGTCTTATTTCAGCCAAAAAATGATTACGTTGCGTTAAAGGAATTATAATTCGTTTCAATTACTTTTGATTCATATTGTTTATAATAAACAAAAAAATGTAATATCCCTATCAGTGTGCCTAAGGACTTTCGTGACAAATTGTGTAGATTAATGCATTAAACATAAATTTTATAAGCGATATTTCATTATTATAAAATCTTTGTAAATTCTATCTAATGCTGATTATGAATTATCAGATTATTGATTAATTGAAAAAAAATTAAGATGGGAACTGGTTATACGAGAGATTTATTAAAAAATAATTTCAATAAATTTCGTCGATATATTTTGTACATTATTTGTCAAATACAAACTTTCGTCTGCCAAGAAATGTCAGTCGGATTAATCACAAATTATTTTTGTATGGTAGTTTTTTCAAAAACGGAGTTCTTAGACAACGGTATAAATACGTAAAAAATGTTTCCATCACTATGAATTGACCGCTCGTAATAAATAAAATAATTATGAATATGTTTAGACGAATATTATTCAACAGTTTCAAAGTTGGTAGTTAAAAATTTCTTTTTGTAAGTAATCGCACATTAAATTACATTTTAATCGTCAGATTTAAGTGGGGACATCTGATTCTAATAAGCGCGCGCGTAACGTTCACAAATAATAGGCCAATGTTATTCTTTATAAGAATGAGTATCGCAAATAAAGTTACCCGGAGTTAAGATGCCCATTTAACGTTAACAGAACAGCGTTGACGTATAGTCGACTGGATTTTTTCGCAGCAACTTATCCGTACGCGCACAAAGACCGTGTGACTGGAAAATTGGTGCATAATTAAGCGAATATATTTATTTATACCGTTCGCTGCAATTGCGGGTAAATCTAAGAAACGACGGACGGATTATTTGCAGCCTCTTCCCGTCAATCGTATCCTTCAATTTCTCCGTTCTCCGCTGAGAATCCAGATGCGTATCATCGACGGCTGGAGTCCCTTTTCCGAGCACCTTCGGCCCTCCCCCTAATGAAACAAATTTCGGATCTCGATCTCGCCAACTGCGATGTAATTCGCTTGGTTGGCCTTCGTTGAAAGTCGACTACCGGCGGAGAGCAGCAGTCAACGTCATATTTGCCCGGAGCATATATACGTTCACGACACGAGACGCACCGCTGTTTGATGAATATTAGCTTCCCAGCGGTGTCACTCGCTCTGCGGGCGGTGATAAATCAAACACGTGGATTTTTCTTCTCTTTTTCTTTTATCAAGCCTTGGGTTAAAGAAGAAATAGGCGATGCGCACTCGCTTCAGAGCGACTCCGACGCTTCAAAGCATCCGCCTCCCTATAATACCTTATTATACGTTATATTCTACATTATACTTCTACCTTATAATTCTGATTCCCGTGGGTATTCTCTTTGCTACGGATACGAGTAAATGCTTTTAAAACTACCGGTCTCCCGATGCGGTTATCAACGCGTTCAACCTATTAGTTGGTTTATCTTAAACTGGTATCTAGTAAAAAGTAGGTGATCCTCCGCCAGACCTGCTTCGTTCTATTTATAAAAATAGCACAAGATAATGTACATGCATACGTACACTAGCATAAACGCGTAAACGCACACTTTCTCACTCTCTATTTTCATATATACTATAAACAAACGTACATTATTGCGGTAATATAATTGTACGACGTAACTACACCAATGTCATTCATGCGTAAAGTGCTTTTTATGCACGACCGTAAACCCAAGATATATCGTTTAGTTTTTTTAGTAATTCTAATTAATTAAAAAGTCGACCGTTCCTTATATGTAACCCGTCCGAATTGGATAGATACATTTTATTACGTATTAAGTTTAGTTATCTACATTCGCTTCTTAATTCCCTATAAAAATATTCGGATGCTTACTTTGCCTTGAAATCTGCAATCCTATGGAAATAAATAGAGAAATACTCATTTTTATAATCGTTGTTACATTATTTGCTCTCACTTTTATTTCAGCACCATCTCCAAATGAAAACTCTATACAAACAAAAAATTTATTTCTTATCCAACGCAAATAAAAGTACCACTCCGCTGTATGTGTACCCAACAACACTATTTTCAAATTGTTTTAAGAAATTAACCATTACGTTTGAAACCTTCTCGTACAATTTTATAAATTCGAAAGTAAGTTTTCAAATGCGTTCGCGTATCAGTTTATATAATAATTTGAAACTTTAAAAAATACTTGTACTCGAGTACCATTTTCAACGGCTTTTGCGCGATTTATTATTTGCTTCGTTGTACGTTACTTGAATTTTGTTCTTTTAATTTCAATTTCGGTTTCTGTGCCGTCAAGCAATAGCTTCTATTTTCATTGAGAAAGGTAGCTTTACAATAAATATTTTTTGAACCACTTTCATAAAACTGATCGCCTACGTTAAAATCATTTGATTTCTAAAAACTCTTCAATAAAATGAGCGAACCTACGATTAAATCGAAATTCTTATATTAAAATAAAGCAATAATTCAGTAGATGTTATTCAAGCAACACTTCAATTTGTTCGAGTTTGTACGTAAACGTAATTGAAACAATTAATAGCATTTTTTGCTTACATTTAACTATCGTGCATATTATTATTGTAGTCGATGTGTGTCAGTTGGTTTATTACTTTTGGGTATTATTAGTTCGGTGAAATAAATGTTATATGTATAATAAAAAATTGCATCGTTAACACTAATATTCCGTAGGCAATAATGAAAAGAAAAAAATGTGTAATACAATAGCATTTCTGCATACGCAAATATATATTCAATCATTGCTAAAAATAATTTATAAAACGTAAATCCGTATATTGCAATATTACGCTCATATTAAGTACTTATAGCGTTAAGATTCTAACGCAAGCAAATGATTACTCTACATAAACAGCATGAGCGAATAAATGCATTTATTGGTAGTAATCAATACGTTTACTCGTACAATTACATATGCACCAAATGGCGTTAATGATCCCTCGTTTAATTGATTATTTAGTGATCATTTAAATCGATTTGATATAAAATTGACCGTTATTCGTTTATTTGCCCAATTAAAATTGTACATTTTATAATACTTAACGCACCAAATTTGCTCATTGTTTTCATATAAATGTGTAAATAATAATTCGTTACGCCAAAAGAAAATGTAGAAATGAAAAAATACGGAAAGGTGCCACGTAGTATGTTGAAGGTTTGCCAATATACATACCAATACAATGAACAAAATGAGTGCACTCTCGGAAAGTTAGCAGTTGTACTTAGAAAACTTGTCAAAAGTACTTGCAAGACACTTACAAAATACAGATTTATTTGGAGCGTAAAAACGTTGAAATCCAGTGACGATGAATTTCGTACGCTCAGCCTCGTTGATGAACCGAGTAACACTTAGCCATGATGAATCGTTAGGAGACGAGCGTCGAAAAATACATCCTTATTCCTTCCCAGTTCCCCGATAAAAGCCACGATGGCCATGAAAAAGTAACAACAGGAGGTTTGTTAACGTCGACAGTGCCAGGCGATCGTGGTCGGGTTCCTGGGCTCGGTGGTGGCGATCGTGATGGGCGCCATCCGCAATGGCACCGTGTCCCTCGACCACGCGTACCTGCTCTGCGCGAGCAGCCTCGTGACCGCGTCCCTGGCATCGTTCGTCCTCGGACTCATCACCGCGGGCGTGATCGTGTTCTCGCGACATTGCCACATCAACCCGGACAACGTGGCCACGCCCATAGCCGCGAGCCTCGGCGACATAACGTCACTCGCCCTCCTCTCCTGGATCTCGACGATACTCTACGAGTCCATCGACAAGCAGGACTGGCTCGCGCCCCTCGTCATCGCCTGCTACGTCCTCGTCACGCCCCTCTGGGTCTGGATCGCTAAGAAGAACAAGTACACCAACGACGTGCTCTACTTCGGCTGGACGCCCGTCATCGTCGCTATGCTCATCAGCAGGTACTTTTCGTTTCATCAGCGACCAGACTTTCAATTTTAAACTATTTCAACTTGGTGCTTCCGATCCAAAAGTTAATCGTGCACTTTCGGTAGTTTTCTTCGGTAGTTTTCTTCGGTAGTTTTTTTCATTGCAGCGCACGGAGGCTTTAACAAATTACAAACAATATTCAAATTATATTCCTATCGCGTATTAGAAAGTTTTGTCGGTGTACTTAAATTTTTATTAAAATTTTACTTTCGCGTTAAAGTTGATCGAGAACTATGATCGAGCAAGCTTACGTAGATTGTGCCATTATTTTCATCCGATGATGCAAGTTTTAAATATGATAAATCTTTATAAACTTCGAGTAAAGCTTCTTATGGCAAAACTTTGATTATCGTTAACTTTTCTGACCAAATAAACTTGGTAGTGACACAATTGATAGTGTCGCGTATATGGTAATTTTTTAATTCCAAGTATACTTCTTCGAGAGGCACGATGATTGAATTACAGCCTAGAAATTTCTTTTCTTCTGGTGCTTTATACGAATTTTTTTAAAGAAAAAAGTGAAAAAAAGAAGCTAATAAATCACGTGTCGCATTCGATAGGAATTCATCAATTTTCCCATGATACCTGACATTCAAATAAATCTATAGAATAAAGATAGAATAAAGAAAAAACGTGAATTTTCAAAAGAGTGGACAATTGCTCGCTAAAGGTTAAAAATGCAACGTCGGTATACAAAAGACTAAATGCCGTAATAATTTGCAGCTGCGGTGGATTAATTCTCGAGTTCATGGTCTCCCGTTTTGAGAATCTCACCGTCTTTCAGCCAGTGATCAACGGCGTTGGCGGTAATCTCGTGGCCGTCCAAGCGAGTCGAATTTCAACGGCTCTCCACAAACAAGCGGAACTTGGCACACTCCTGATACCACCGGGACACACACATCCTGTCATTTTCATCACTCCCATAGCGAGCTTCTTTGGAAAAGGTGAGCGAGTCGATGATACGTCCACGTTATTTTTTTTTATCACTCATCGATAATGGATTATTAAATCCATTATCTTTTACTAAGCTGCATCCTTTTCGTAAAGGCGGTGGTGAATTTTAGATAGCGATGGATGAACTAGTGATGAACCGTGTACATTTACCCAAAATTCTGGTCAAAGATCGCGATTTCATTCTGGTCAATAAACATCGCAAACTTTTCAATCGCATTGCAATTATTATTCTTTACTTTGTATACGATCGCTCGTTTGCATTCGTACATTCACTGTTCAGTATATTTCTGAATGTATCTTTCTCTCACGAAATGAAATATGTGGTACAATTAAAAAAATCTTGCAATGTTGCAACTCTCTTTTTTTTAACAACACAAACAACAAATAATCGAGTGTAGCTGTTAATATAAAAAACCTTTGTATTATTAGATGAAGATTTTATTATTATGCTACCTTTAAGGTGTTATTATAAATGTGGTAAATATTTTTAATTTAGGAAAAGTAGTTTAGTTTACTTAAGGAAACTTTAATAAATATTCATAATAATAATAATACATAATACATAATACATAATACATAATACATAATACGTAGTAATACACGGGTTCGTAAAATTTTTGTCCGACGTAATATCGATGCTCTTGGACTTTATACTCTAAAAGCTAAAACTTGTCTTTTTTTTTTAGCCATAAAACGTATATTTTAAAGATGTTATTATTGTGATTAAAAATAAAAAATTCATCGTTAAATATATAAATTACCATTGAAATGAGCTTTGTTATTCCGAATATTATTGAATTATACTTTTTTATTAAAATTAAAATAATATCGAATTCTCATTATAAAAGTCTAATTAATTCATCGATATCTTAACGAAGTAAAGTAAAATGCAGTGTAAACTTTTTGTACAATTAAGATACAAGGTTGTAATTAACTGCATAACGTTGTAATTGATTCTATCCATTGAATTAAATAGTAAATGCTCGATTGACTTAACTATCATATTGGCAAGGGTCACTGGGTGACACCAATATTTTATTAAAGTCCATGAAAAAAATTTAATTTCAAAAAATAAAGAGCCTTTATAAGAAATTTCAATTTGTTCTTTATTATTTGCAAGTTCTTGCAAATTATTTTAACGGCAAATATTTGAAATTATAAAACATTCCATTTAAGAGTATAGAAAATTAACGAAAACTTTTCAAATTAAGATTACTTAGATTGATATTATTATGCTTGTATTATTCAAAGCCTTTGTTAAATAAAAATGAAAGAAATTTATGTAAAACAAAGAGAGATAATCGTAAGTTATGATACTGAAATTAAAAGCCGTGACTCTGATAATAGTATCCCATGCAAAATGTATATCGAATATTAAACTTTTTGTTATCGGCGTTTATAAATCTTATAAAAATAAATTTAAATCAATTACATTACATCGATTTAAAAAATTCGATTGTGTATTTTTCAATTGCAAAATGTCTCTTGTGCTTGTACGTTTTTATCTAATTATTTTATGTAATTTCCGTTTGATGTATATTTTTTAAGCGCAGATGATCTGAAAAACTGATTGGTTGCCTATTCCGGAAAATCAATATCAAAACTTATGTTGTTTAATTTAGAAAAATTATACAATATGCGACGTCATTTATTTAAAAGTTTTATTCGACGAAGAAAATGACGACCTTATGAAACGCAAATGTGAATAAGACCTTAGGAATTATTTTCTGGTATTGAATAATGTAGTCTAGGGTCCGATACACGGTCTAACAGTCTCTAACTATCGAGAGAATTATTACTTAGACTGAATGTACGAGGCATCATAAGTAATAAAACAATTAATAATTACGCAACAACAAAAATACAAAAAACAATCACAATTAAAAATGAAAAACTATCGTGCAAAACTAAGATGCTTACACCAATTCGGTTTTTCGATTAAATATTTATTAAAATACTCGATGATGGTACACAATCACAAATATTCATTACGCACGAATAGTCATTGTACGAAATAAGAACTCACAACACACACGATTACGATCCAAAATCGAACTCAACAATTTCTCATAAGAAGTAATATTTACGAGCTTTACTAAAATGTTTGCACTAATTCAAAATTGTTTAATCGTACATACAAAATGTTAGAAAGAGCTGCAATTATATACATTTAGTAAGACTTTCATCAAGTACTTCATTCGGCGATGAAATCCAAGTCTATCGATCACCGCGAATTCGCACAACACACATACATATATGTAAATAAAAATGCCGCGAAACGCTACAAGGTGAATGTCTGCCGATATTTCCAGGAATGCACGCGCGAACGACTCGCGTCCTCATGGGAATGGTGATACCCGGCCACGTGATCTTCATCTATCTGATAAACTACATGAAGGAAGGCCAAACCTCGATGAGTACGCTCTTCGTGTTCGTGTACTTGTGCGCGGCGATGCTCCAGGTTGCGGCACTCCTGTACATCGCCTACATCATGATCCATTGGATGTGGAAGCGGAAGATCGACCCGGACAACTCGGCGATACCC
This sequence comes from Wiebesia pumilae, assembly GCA_018907045.1. Lineage (NCBI taxonomy): Eukaryota > Metazoa > Arthropoda > Insecta > Hymenoptera > Agaonidae > Wiebesia > Wiebesia pumilae. Next base: position 3,121,329 of record JACCHZ010000113.1, on the reverse strand, counting down.
TATCTGACGGCGATGGGCGACCTCCTCGGTATCAGCCTCCTCGCGATCGCCTTCCAGTTCCTCTATCTCGTTGGCGATCAGGAATTCGGCGAGCCGATCAAGCCTTAAGACAGATTCAAGCCACGCCTGGCGATCGAATTCATCGCGTACAGATCCGCGTTATCTGTACACCTTATTTATACGCACACGATTATCCACGTAAATCCTTAAGAAGCCGAACCCGAACCGTTAGCGACGGTTGGTTAAATCACGTGGAGCCGTGAGTTCTTTTATTTCCATAATGTTTCGAGCGGTTTCTTTATATTCGCATGATCCGTGCGAAGAGACGATACGTTGACGCCTTACTTTACATAAGTTTTTCCGTGTTTCTTATTTTACGAATAACTAAATCTTTGCGTTTCTTGTTAACGTTAACGTTAACATTTCCCGTTGCAGTGTCGTACCACTCACGAGTCCGCATTCAACGTACTACTGTAATTTTCCCTTGATTAGCTATCATTTAATTTATACATATTTATGTAAATTAATATATTTTACAAGTAGAGTTAACGAAACTGAGAAACTGAGAAACTGAGCGAATAATTAAGCCTTGCATCTGACCTCAAGAAAACCTTCGAAATACCCATTAGGAGTCCCACGAGGTTTTTTATGAAAAAAGTTTAAATTCATGCGCCGTCGAGTTTCGAATCTAGGAATTACACACAATACATATGTACATACAATTATATATATGTTTCAGGAATGGGTGGAAATTGAACTGTACATTTATAATTCACTTTTTATTGAACATTGGATGCTTTATACATTGTGTACATAAAATATAAACAAACACTCGAGAGCACTGTCGAATTCATTTAAGTTTAACTTTGAAAGGGTCGATTCTTTTTAGTCTTTCGAGTAATTCTAAAAGTTTTCGAGCAATGCATCTTCTATTGTTTCGTAGAATTCTTTCGAAAAAAAAAAAACATCTATTTTATTTCTATTTACGAGAAATTACCAAAGTTTCTTTTTTGAATAGTTACATTCGCTATTATATACCAAAGTGAGTTACAAAATGCACCATCATACAAATTTTAATATAATGTTGAATTCCATTAAAATTTAGCGATCATATAAAATCTTATATTACTGTTACTTGTGTTAACGTTCTTTGTATATAATTAATTTTTAATAATATGTAACGTAAACGCTTACGTTTAATTTATATTAAATTATATATTAATAATCGTTGTAAAAATAATTAACACAGATGGTGTGTTAAGATATAGTTTTTGTTGATACATTATACTGTTCAACGGTGTATCGTAAACATGTATATACTATCGAAATATAAGTATTATTTAAGATTTTTTATAGTAGTTTTAAATAGTCATGATTAATTTAAGAAAAATATCAATAATAGTAATGTAAATGTTGTTATGAATGTTTATTTAAAATATAATTGAGACAACAAATAGCTATAAAAGCTCAAAAAAATTAGGTACAGTATTTTACGTTTAAATAGCCTCTGTTGTATACATATTTTAAAAATTTTATTTTTAAATATGTACGGAAGCTATGAATACGATTAATACCTTGTCATCGAATAGTTTTATTATTAAGAAGTTCTCATCGATCTATATTAAAGAAGTACTCAGACCAAAAGATTATAGAAAGAAAAGCCTATGCAACAAATTTTATCAAATATACAGCCTTGAGTTTTTGGTAAAGTCTACCTTATTACATGATGTTACTTGTTTAATTGGAAACAATGTCAATAAAAAAAACGTATTTAGGCACTTACTAAATTCCTGCTAATACGAACAATGAAGAAAATTACAAATAGAACCGAACCCTTATTATGTTATTATGTGTTAGTTGATATTTTTTTAAATTTCGTAACAGAACAAAATAATATATAATTTTCGTTTTCGGCAAAAGATTCAGTTATTCTTTCATTCTTAATTAGCAATGGCTTTTCTTTTCTAAAAGTAAACATCAACGTTTTTTGAAATACAAAGAATATATATCACAAATTAATAAGTACAAATTTAAGAGTAAAAAGCTCAAAAGGTAAACTTTTATATTTCCAATTAGCTTCGGATTTTTGTATTACACAGTACAAACAAGCAGTATATTATCATAAACATGGAATACTCGCATGTTTTATATTTTATAATCCCTGTTTAGTTTAAATTATTATTGAGTTTTTTTTTATGTACTGAGTCATTATTTATATAAGAAATATCAAATCTTATTAGTTGATGCCCAATTAAAAAAAAACCACATAGAACAAGCTAAAATCGTTTAATCAACATAAGTGCTTACATACAATTAATTTAAGTTAAATAAGTAGCATCAATAATGCAAGAAAACGTGCTAGTATTTCAAATTTTCTTTAATATTCGGTAAAGTTTTAAAAATATCAGTGAAAAATATAAAATAAAATAATATTCTATTATGATAAATATTAAATAATAAATTATTTATAATATTAGTGTAGATACATTTATATTATAACCTTTATCTTAATTATTCTTAATCGAAAATGAATGATTTTTAAGACAAAGTGCATAAAATTCACGTTTTACTTTTATTTGTATAATTATTATTAGATAAAAAAAATTAAATCTTACCGAATTGTACCAGTAAGATAATTCAATGGAATAATAAAAGAGTATTACAATTGCTTCAAACTATCTTAATTTGATACAAATTGTTAATAAAAATATTATGTAATATAATTATTTTTCAGTCGGAGTTCATTTTTTGTGACCTATAAAAATATATTGTCATAATAACAGTAAACAACAAAATTTTATGAACTTGGTTGTCAAGTAGTTTGATGTATTACTAGTTAAGTGTACAGAGAAATGACGAATACATTCTTTTCAGTCATGAAAACTAATGCTTATATTTGTACACGTGTAAATATTATAAATATTAGAAAAGTATAGCTTTTGGAGAAATGATATTATCTGAGAATGACCAATTTTTCGTGCGTTTATTGGATATTATGCAACAGAAAAGTGAGCAAAAAATTGTATAATCGTTATTATAAAATACGTATTAATTCAATTGTGAAAATATATATAATTGTAAAAAATAACGTGCGATAGAATCAGAATTGATTCACGTAACATTGGTTTAAATAAATTTATCCTATAACGGGGTAGTATTCGACAGAAAAATACGAGAAAAAAGCGATACTTGGGAATTCGAATTTCTAGATGGATATTGTAATTTGATATTTAGGTAACTTGTTCATCTAACGTATACTAAATGAGGCTAATATTCTACATATCGCGAGAGAATATTTAACTTGAATGAACATTTATAAAAAATTGAAAACAGTATAGTCTCAAACTTGATTTCCAAAATACTTTGTCATAATCCTTGCATTAAACAAAAATTGGAAATGCCCGTGCCTGTGAGAAAATATGCTAACAATTATTTGCCTTTGTGTCGTACGCATGCTTATAAAAGTAGAAAAAGTTAAAGCGATACACGTAGATTCGAACTCACGGGTTAAAAAAATACGAAGTAAGTGCTACGATACGGTGTGACGTTCTCTCCCCCCACCCCTCTCTCTCTCTCTCTCTCTCTCTCTCTTATTAACTATTAACATTATGAGAGTATTGTTGAACTCTAAACGCGAGCGTCAATTGGCCTGAATCTGCTGTCCTTTATAATACTTCCGAAGTCTTCATTAAAGCTCTCAAAAGTATTAATTTAAAGTTATAATTTAACAGTATTATATTACTATAGTATATTAATACGCTTCAAAATGTTAACTTTTATTATTAATAAATGAAGAATTATTAAATAATAAATGCTTATAAGAAAAATTTAAACAATTATTAAAAAGAAAATATATTGTGTGTATGTAACACATTTATTCAATGTTATTAAATGTCATATTCAAGATTTTCGTGTGATCTAATCATTATTCATATTAAATATTACGGTTTTGTATCCACAGTAGGTATAATATGTCGGTATAAAAATACTATAAACGTTCAATAATGCAATGACATATTATGATTCACATTTTATTCATTAATTATTTACATTAAATATTGACAACAATTATACAAAATTCTATACAAAATGTATTCCGTATAAATTTTTTTAATATTCTTAACGAAGAAAGTGTCGGCAATTGAAGTTCTGATTTTATGTAGGAATTACTTATTCAAAGCAATATTAATTCCTTAACGGTGCAATTGAACAAGTTGATGGCGCGATAGTATGAAAATAGAACTACGGGAGAGAGTACGCGAGAGAAAGAGAGATGAAAGAATATGTGTGTGTGTGTGTGTGTGTGTGTGTGTGTGTGTGTGTGTGAAAAAGAGAGAGATGTACGAGTTTTTGTATTAGTTGTTTAGTTTTAAGTAATTTAAATTTAAAGATCGATCAAGTAATTAAATGTATGAAATTCACTGTTATAATTACTAGGAGTTGTGTATGAAAATTATAAAAGCGAGACTTGAGCGATATAATATCAATAACAGATCACATAGAAAATAACCATAATATTCAGTCGCTCTTTGGTTTCTCTTATTTATACGATTACTAATTGTTAATATTTTTGTAGATTTGTATATTCATTGTTATTCTTTTCTATTTCAATCTCAAAAATTAACCTTTTTTCTTTTTTCTTCTTATTCCTTTTAAATAAACATTTAGCAAATTTCAATATCGAGCATTCTATTTATTTATTTTTTTTTCCATTTTTTTTTTTTTTTGAGCGAGTATATTTGTATTTTGCATTACTCAAGACAATAAGTAGGGTGAAAATTTTTCAAAAGAATTTTTAAAAACTAATAAAGCTACGGAATCCCATATATTTTGTAACAGAACTGAAATGTCGATGTGTAGAATCTCATGTATATTTTTACAAATGATAATAAAAACAGCAAAATTGTATGTTCCTCAGAATCCAAATTGTATTTAAACTTTTAACTGAAAATTCTTTTCCCAAAAAACATTAATTAGAAAAATCACAGATTACTATCACCTTTAGCTAAGTTAAGAAAAATAAATTAACTTTTTTGACCACGTTTATGATTGAAAAAAAATATTACGTCAGAATTTGAAACATAAGTTTGAAGTATTTATACGAATCAAGAAAAAATAAGTTCTCTAATTCGATAAGTCAACAAGAATTTTCTTTTTGTTGTTGTTACTAATGCAACACAAGATATGTATTAATGTTTAAATTTTTATATTCGTATACTTTTAAATATGCGTAAATTTTTTCTAAAATGTATAACTGAATAAGCATTTTTAATCAAATTTTTACCATTACGATTGTTTTCAATGACTAACTCACTTGATAATGACATTGAAAAGAAATCTGAATTATAAAAAAACAATGTAAATTTAGTTTCATCAGAGATTAAGTATGAATAAAGTATAAAATTTTACTCATCAGATCTGGTATAGATCTTGATTCAAATATTATCAATTTGTAAGAAAAGAATAATTATTCGAGTATTTTAAACAAACGCTAAAATGAGAAAATTAATGTTCGCGTATATTACAATATTTTACAGAATATTTATAATACAGTCAACAGTACAACAGTATGTAATACTGATTTCATAGATATCTATCTCGAAAAAACAGTTACTTTACTGAAGCTTTGCTTCTTCTTTGACCTTCCAAAGAACAAGTTCCATACAAGCAATGGCATCCTCCTTACTGTCATGTCCACCAACTACAACAAAATTAAACAAAAATAATAATGATGCATTGCCGCAAGAAAATAAAACATTTGTTTACAAAATTTTTAAATATATCTATAATAAGCATTGAAAACTTAATATTTTATTATTTATTTGATTAGAAACTTACGATCGTTTTGTATTATTTTTCGAAGATATTCTGAACACAAATTTTTTAATGCCCTTTTATAAGGAGGGCCATTTTTATGTGGAAATATAATGCTAGTATCAACCACAGTATTATGTAAGAGTTTCAATGCTTTAAAATCACTTTCAAGACTGTGACCTAGAAGTATAGTTTTTGACGAAAACATTGAAAGAAGCGTAGCCTGAACATCTAATAAAGTTGTTGTGACATTTATCATATCTTTTTCGGAAATACCAGAAAATCTATGAACACAAAAATTTTTGTTGTACTTTGAACGTTTTCAAAATATTCATCACACAAAGAAAATATTTGGAGCCATAAATGAATGAACTTTGAATTTAATGATCAATTGCTCGATCAATCGCTTTATTAAAAGTAAAACTTAATTCTTAACGATCATTTACAATCGGATTAAACTTAAACAACAATGCAATTTTTCATAAGCAGAAAAAATTTGAATAAGATATTCATCAATAGAATTTCACAATAAATCCCTTTTTGAAAATAGTATTGTAAAAAATTTTCGTAATTAAATTTACAATCGATGATGCATATTGTATGTAAGTATTTACAATATTTTATGTCTCAAATAATTCAAATTATCTAAGACAATTATTCAATTAAATTACCTGGTATTAAAATCAATGATTGGATGCGTAGGCTTAACTAATGTTTCGTACACGACATGATAATCTTCATTTATGACGGTCACACGCGTCAACTCAAGGCCTTGCGTTGTATAACACATTTCACAATCAAGAGCAAATATACCTTGTTCTTCGGCAGATGTGTCTAAAATACATTTGATTATTAACTATGAGTTAGATATTTATATCGACCATATTCATTATATGCACTTTAATGGATTTGTATAATAATACTTTTATCAAAAGTTGAAACATATCCTCTGAGGTTTTCAATATCAACAAAATCCCAAACATGAGTTGTTGCATCGCAACAACCATCCGATGAACCGTCTTGTTTGCAACACATATATTTACTTTCTCCCCTGAATGTAAACTTTCTTGCATAGTGATAAATACAATTCTCTTTTCTAATTGGAAATCCGGATTTATCGACGATATATGCTTTATTACAACGGCAACAGAAACGTTCGTTAGGCACTTTCGAAAGAGTTGATTGACCCCTTACATTTGATACATATAACTTAGCTCGACCCTGTAAACATTTTAACTTTTTAATACCGGAAAAATTAATAAATATAATATTTTGAAAACGTTTATAATATACATGAAAATAAAAATACATAGATAACATGATAGTAGAGTCATTGTTTGCGCACATTATTATAAATGCTTAAGTCGTTACATTCATTACTATGACACGAGATTCATCTGAAGTTACTCTTTATTTAAAAAATCACTCGTAATGCAAAATTGTTAAAAACTAACGGAATAATTGAAAACAAAAACTTATTTCATATTCTCGCTAAAGGTCAATAACTTCAATAACTTTTTTACTTTATACTACCATAAACTTATAAATTTGTCATAAATTAACAAAATTTCGTAAAAAATAATATGTATAAGAGTGTGAATGTAAAATCTTTTTTAAAAAATCACCAATTTCTTTTTTTTAATGGGTCCTTTCGCTACTATACAGTGTGCAACCAAATGCATCATCGTACAATTTTTCATGTAACGTTAAATTTCATTCAAATTTGGCAAATTAGATGTAAAATCTAAATAATATGCATGGCATACTCAACAAAACATACCTAATTTCAAGATGTAGCTTAAAGTTTTTATTTTATTATTATTTAAATGGAATTTAAGATCCTTTGGCGTGCATGCCAGAGCATCGTTACTTAGGTATTTTTTTGTATTTCGACACTTCATGTCCAGTTCAACAAAGATTCAAAATTTGCCGGAACTCTTTTGTCCAATGAAAAACGGAAAATCCATTTTTGCAAAACTTTTGGAAAAAATTTTCGTACCTTCTAGCCTTCGTATGATTAAACGTACAATAGGAATATCTTGATCTAAGTTTTTCAGAACTTATGACACTTTCAAGAAATAGCCAGAGAAAAAAATAACGTAAACCTCGTTTAAACGACTCGCTTAAGGAGTAAGAAAATATGGTTACGCATACTTTTGGACCTTCGGGATGCGGCCTAGGATAACCATTATCCTTAAGCTCTTGCTCGGTCAAAATCCATTTCGTCAACATATTATATAGCGATACGCCTTTGAAATCAGTCACCAGTTTCCTTGGTTTGATAACGCTCCATGAACCCTTTACCTTACCCGCCAGTACAGCTTCGTGCGAAATCATACCGCTATTAGACGTCGATGTTTCCTTGCACTTTTGATCGACTTCCTTGCGAAGCCTGTGCACAGTCAGCATACAAGAATTTTTATATACATTGACTGCCTTACATCGCTCATAGCAGGCCAATTCTTCGCGGACGGCTCTTTGAGCTGCATCGTCAGCATTAGTGTAAATTTGTACACAAATATTCTGCATTGCATTGACATAAAATTGACGCACGTTTAGTGGGAATTTTTGCGTTCCGGAAAGTTGCAAAGGCTCGGGACGAATCAATTGGGGTACCTGGTAATGAATTATGTTAAAATGAAGTGTCTCTTAATACGTATCATTTAGAGATATATTTTTTTATTTACTATTTGAGGAACGTGAGCAACTCGCGCACCACCTTTCTTGTTTTGAGCAACAGTCTTTGCCTCTACTTTAGCAGCTTGTTCTAAGACTTTTTTCTTCTCCAATGCTAGAGACATAGCATATGGAACTTGCGCTATCCTAATTCGACCTAAAAACATTTTTGAACATTTTACTGGTAAAGTATGTCTTTCATGAATAAATAAGAAAACTGATACTTACCATTGCCATTAACTTGATGGTCATTGTGAACTAACGTACTAATATTTTCCAATGATTTCTTTTGTATACCTATTTCTGAAGCTTTGCTCGCGGCTGCTTTTTCCGCAGCTTTTTCAGCAGCCACTTCTTTCATCATTCTCCATCTTTCGTACATTCGTTGTTGAGGATTTGGTAAGCGTTTCGGAGGCTGAGTTGGTCCAACTTGTTTTGTCATACTTGAAACCGCAGATGGATGAGCAACTCTTTTTTTAAAAACTTCCTCGGGCTCTTCCACTTCAGGTTTAGCAGGAGCTTTACTTGATATATCTTTCGGATGGTCGGATATTTCGTATTCCTGAAATTTGTCGTTTATATTTCTCTGAATTGACTCGATGTAAGTAAAATTAAGCTCGGATTTTTTGTTGTCAATCTTAATTCAATTGATCTAGCCAGTTAATTGGGATTTTGTCAATGGTATTTAAATACGAAGAATTAAATTTACCTGAAATATCTTTCGACATTCCTCTTCGACATCGTGATCTGAATCAGAAGTCTCAAGAAGTTGTTCATCGTAGAATGGTGAGAATTCTTCGTATTCGGGACTGTCGCATCTTTCCTCTCGATCTGACTTTTCATCATTTTTATCGCTGACACTATTTTCTCTTTCCACTACAGATTTGTCTTTTGATTTCCTGGATTTATGACTAGAGCGTGAAACTGCCTTGTTTGAAATTTTATGAGATTGTTTACTGGACTTGCTTTTTGAAATCGAAAAACTTGATTTGCTTCTATGCTTATTTTTGTCATCAGATTTATCCCTATTTTTATCTTTACTTTCTTTCTTATTATCCTTGGCATCCCTGGAATTAGATTTCTTTCCTTTATCAGATTTTGATTCCTTTTTAGTTCGATGAGAGTTTTCTTTGCTATCTCGACTCTCTTTAATTCTATCTCTTTCCTTTTCTTTGCTCCTGTTATTTTTTGAAGAAGATACAGAACGTTCATTGCTCTTTGAGCTGTGCTTTTGTTTATCTTTACTTTTTTCTTTGTCTTTTTCTCTATCCCTTTTTTCTTCCATTTTGTCTTTACCTCTATGGTGTTTTGATTCATCTTGCTTATTTTTGCCATGCCTTGAATCTTCTTCGTTATTTTTACCGTGCTTTAAATTATCTTCTTTATTTTTACTGTGTTTCGAATCATCTTCTTTATTTTTACTATGCCTTGAATCATCTTTATCCTTACATTTGCTATGTTTTGAGTTTTCCTTACTAGACTTTTCCGATGATTTATTCTTACTCTTTGATGAATCTTGTTTGTGTTTTGATGATTCTTCATGCCTAGTAGACTTTTCCTTCCTCGAACGATTCGAAGAATTCTTATCGTCCCTGCCAATATTTATTAAATCGCTTTTTCTCAATTCCTTGTTTTCTTTCTCATCGTGTGACGTTTTGCTGTTAATAGATTCTAATTTTTCTTTTTCTTTGGTTATATCGGTAGCAACTGTAACATCCTCGTCCTCGCCATCGCCGTCGTCTTCATAGTCCTCGTTGTCCTCGTCGTCGTCCTCGTCCTCGTTGTCCTCGTCGTCGTCGTCGTCGTCGTCGTCGTCGTCGTCGTCGTCGTCGTCGTCGTCGTTGTCCTCGTCCTCGTCCTCGTCCTCGTCGTCATCCGAGAACTTCGGCTCAATATCCATTAAATCTTGAGAATCATCATCGAGTGCAATACTTGCGTTAGATTCAGAACCACAAAGAAACTCATCAAGTACGTCGTATGGATCTTCTTCTATGGGTTGTTTAGTTTTCAATGATACCTTGGGCTTCCTAGGAACGTATTCTTCGCGTCGCTTTTTTGGTTTTGGACAGTAAGTTTCCTTTTTCTTTTTCTTTTCAGGAATGTACGAGTCGCTACTGCTACTGTTAATATCGTATAAATTCAACGGAGTTTCGGATTTTACAGTCGGTACATAATTATTGGCAAAATTTTTTTCTACAGAAATCGGTTGGTTAATAGCGGTTGGTGTGTAACTAACTTTCGATTCCTTTATACAGGTAATATTACGAATAACATCCATCCAAGGTCTCTCGACATCCGGAGATTTTCTTTTGACTGCCTTACTCTCTCTAGTCGGCTCGTACGCAGTAATAGGTATATGCCTCTTTTTTAATTCTGCTATTGGAGTTGGATTGTAAACGCAAGGCGATGTATTCGACGTTGGCATAACGGGTACACCCATGTGCTTTCCTAAAGTGGGCTCTTGGGAGGTAATTTCTTGATTAATGCTAGGTGTTGCGGAAAGCACACTGGGAACCAATTTTGGCTTTAATCCCTCTACAACTTTATTTACAATATTTTCCGTATCCGTGACATTTTGATCCGCCAACACCTTTTTAACCGCCTCGGACACGAGCTGTTGAATTACGTCGGAATTTGTTGTTGTTACGGTGGTAGAGTCCGCATTTTGTGTCTTTGAAACTGTTTGACTCGAGTCCGATACGACCACTGTTGCCGTGCTACCTCCATCTTTATGGGAAAAAATTGTTTCTTTTTATTAAATTTTACGTTACTTAAAGAGGAATTTTTCATGAAACAGTTAATGGTACAGTTATTAGGAACATTCCTTGAAATGTGAGGATAGATTGAAATGTGATACAAAAGGACTAACGTACATCGCAATTCTACGATATGAATTCATAGACATACTGGAGTTGCGTTTTGCACTGCAAATGCGTTTTGTAACTGTTAAAATTAGTTTTGAATTCGTGCATTAATGTATTATTTATATTAATCTTATCGAATTACTTTTACAATGTCACAAATCTAGGCAAATCTAAGGATAGTGTAAAATGTTCCAAATGCTTTAATATAATCACTAAATCACATTGCAGGAATATTCCGTGTGCTTTAACAGTGGGCGAGGAAATGTTTTTAAAAAGTTATTTATTACAAAGTGTAGTTAGGTTACCTCGACGTGAATGCTTGAAGTGACAATAGGGCCTCTCACAATATCCGTTCTCGTAAAACGGACAGTTGATAGTTTTGAAGTAACCGGTCGAGGGAAGCATAACTATAAATCATCGCATTCTCCACTTCAAGCAGCTCATCTCCGAGGATTGACGCGAGAGTCCTTTATTTTCTACTGTGCAGGCGCAGCATTCACATCAATGATTACGAAACAGTATGACATTAAAATGCATAATTGGCAGGACTCGTTCGTAAGAATCGCGACCTCTTTAACCAAGAGAGCTAATAGATACGATATTATTTTGCTTAAAAAAAAATCCAATAACAACTCGCACCTTCGATGGTTCTTTGAGGTTACATTCAACTTCGACGACGGCTTTTTAAGCTTACCGTCATCTCATAAACAATGAACTTTTCTAAGACATTCCACACCACGTGCATTTGCATTAGATCTGGAGTTCGCGCTCGACGCGGCAGGTGGTGACGGCAGCTTTCGAGCGGCGCGAAATTTAAAGACATTTCCTTGTTACGATCGTAATAAGGACATTTTTTATATGCGGCCAATCGTTGTGCAAGGATGATTTATTATTATACACATTTATTATAACTATTAATTACTGCCAGGCAACTCTTGATGTTAACGAATGTTATTCGATGATTTCGATTGCTGTCTTTGTTCATTTCGTTAAATAGAGAATATTGAGAATCTACTTTATCGCGAGCAAATCTATCTCAAGTACTGAGTAAAAGTTGGAAATTTTCATTCGGCAATGCAAATGGAAGCTTAGATTTAAAGAATGTAAAAAATGTAAAAGAAACAGGTTTTGATGAGATAACGACAAAAACGACAAAATGTTTATAATATTTCACCGTACATCTATGAATAATAATACCTGTGTAGAACGCGTGCATCATTAACAATAACGATTTACAACTACTTACATTTAATAATCACATTTTTTATAAATATTAAAAAACTCCACATGCAATCACGTATCTATTAATTTTAAATATTTGATGCATATATTCCAAGCACTGCTCATTCAGAAAAATAAAGATTCGTGCAACGTAGATGTACACTTTTGAAGCATGTAAACCTTTTACTTATTAGCTATAATTATGTTTAATCGAGTTAACCATTGAGTGCGAGGAATGCTAGGGGGGAAAATAACAAGAAAGTTTTGCGAGTTGAATGAAAATAATCGAAGATGGGGTTTTTATTTATTAAAGACAAATAATAAATGTGAAGAAAAATCAAAAGACAGGCCTTACGTTCTATCTCGATCTTCATTTCCCTTCAGGCGAGAAAGTTAAAGAGCATCGGACGCGAATACGTGGTGAACGTACGAGTCATCGCTCACGGTCTCGTCGTAATAAAAGGCACTTGTCTGGTCCATCCGGTGCTACTAACGAGACTCCGAGGCACAATCGTAATAAATCGCCGTCAATCCGACTGTCACAAGCACAAATGCCAACTCCGGAGCTAGGAAATGAGAATCCTCGACAATACCGCCATTCGCGGACTTGAGCTGGTGGATCTCCTCGTTGACCTCCTTCGAGTACCGACGAATTTCGTCGACATTTTGTAAATGATCGTAGGCTGGTGCACTGATCGTTAATTTCGCTATTATTGACAGAGTCTTAGTTATTAAATTCGTTGCGATAGAGTCTTTTCACTTCCGAGGTTATATAATTGCGGAGAGAAACGGACGGAAATATTTCAGCATTTGACGAGTATCATTAATTTAATACGTATTACGAAAAATGTCGATAACTGAAAACCTCTTATAAATTTCGTTTAACTGAGAAATTTAAATTAAGGAACAATTCTTACTTAAACGAAATGTATAGAGTAAATAATACATGAAATATCTTACATATGAATTAATTTGTATTGAAATTGATATGCTTAAAAAATGATCCAAGTTAATTTTATAATTGTTGTTAAAAAAGTATAAACATGTGTAAACGTCAAATATTTTAATTTATTTTAAAATATTTCAAATCTAATAACCAACGTTGCATTAAAAAAATGTTTTTTTTTAATAAGGTTTAACATTGAAAATTTTGTTTCTATATTTTGTTTTTAATACGAGAATATTTTAATGTAAATTATTGAAATACAATATTCACAATAGTAACCGTAGTTGTTTAAAATAAAATGAAAATAATAAAAATATATTTTGCAAAAAGACCACCGGCCATTTAAGTCTGAAGGTCCGTAATTGTGAAGGGAAATGGAATATATTTTGTTAAATACTCGACGCAATGCCCCTTTTTGGATCATACAAATAATTATAATAGCTAGGGATGGACTACGGTACTAAACTATCTTGAAATATCTACATCTACGTATATATCTAGAAGAAAAATACGCTTAATTATATATGGATACAAAGAAACATTAAAATGCGGCTAAATCTTTCGTCTCGTCCGTAATTATGTGTAGTATTTACTATGAGAACAACTACTTAGATTAGGGTGAGGCAAAGGATAGTACAGAGAAGGATTTCAAGGAGTGGTAAAAGGGAAATATCGGGGGCAATCCTCCAAAAAAAAAAGAATAACATTTAAAAGGTGTTTATTTACTCACTTTTTTATACAGGTCACAAGGTCAACATCTAGGTACGAGATCTGAAGACGAAGTTATTTTTGTATGAAAAAACGCGCTCTTTTATACAAAATTTAAAGCACAGGCGATATATGCAGAGGGGATTTTTATGGCTTTTCCCAGAAAGTCTATAAAGCCTTTATACAATTTTCAATTTTATTAAATAATTAGCATTTATATTTAATTAATTACTTATCTGCTTATAAAATTCGATTCGCAATTTTCCTTTTCGTAATTGTACAGTTTTTATTTGATAAATTTGTTAATATTTCGCCTGTTTTTATTAATATCAGTTAAGTTAATAACAATTCGTGGTTACATTTAAATTTTTTCACGTTTTATGGTAGCTATTATTTAGTTATAACAATTATCGTTATTTTATATGTCAGTATTACTAATATCATCAACATCATCATTATTATTATTTTCTTTGTTTGATATTATTACTATTCAAAAACGTTATTAATATTTGTTCTTTTGTTAATATTTATTTATTTACTTAATTTTTTTCTTTTTCCTTCTTTTTTATTTATTTCTCTTTTGTTATAATTTTACATAAATATAAGAAAAACAATCGGTCAAAATAATGATAATTATTGCGGAGTTCCATTCAGACTTATAATATTGCAGATATTCGCTTAATAACAATTGGAGAAATTCAATTTTATCTTAGTGAATTAACATTATTACTTAATATTCGACTTGTTTTGTAATTATGTTTTAGTAATTTATTACTGTTTTCTTTTTTTATTATTTATTTTGTATTTCATTAGTTATATAATAAAACTAAAAATAATATATAGAAAAATATAATTTTCTCTGTTAAATGCAATTGCGGAGTTGAGGGTGTAGCCGTTCAAAGGCACAAGTGCGCAATTGAGGGTGTTTTTGTGTACGTACGTGCATATGTCTGGCGTCCGTCCGCTTACGAGTGCAGCGCGCAATTGAAGGTAATCAATACATCCCAAGTGTTGATTTTAGATCCCTTAAAATTTTCCTTATTGGAGGAAGAGAGAAAGAAGAAAAAATTTCTTGCCTTTCTTTTTGTCTTTCTCCCTTATTTTCGGTAATCAAATTAAAAACCCTGGCGACATATAGCCTGCATACATTTTTTAGTTTTTGTTAAAGAAAGCGCATTTTTATTTTTATTTTGCTAATCATTAGTTATTTATCAGGTTCGATGCGCAATTAATATTTCATTGTGTATAATTTTTGTTTTAATAATTTATTAATATTCAATCTGTTTCTTTAATCATTTTGGTTAACTTGGTAATAATTTGTGTTTACAATTAGTATTTTCATTTTTTTGTTAACGTTACTATTTATTATTAACGTTACTATTATCAAATTAACTTTTAGTCATATTATATTATTTATTTATATTATTATTAAACTTTTAACATTATGTTAAAAATTTAATTAAAAGTTAAAAATTAATTAACATTAATTAAATTATATTATTAATCAGTTGGTATTAGAATAATTATTATTTTTACTATCACCATTAACGTCATTGTCATCATCATTAATAGTTTTTAGTTTCTTTCTTAAAATAAATTAATAATGTAAAGATAGTATATATCGAGGAGGCAATATGAAAATGTTTAACATAATAATAATAATAATAATAATAATAGTTTTAGTGTTTAATTCAATATTAATAATGATCTTATATCATAGACGCTTTTTAATAATTTGCGAGATACAATTGTTTATAAATAGAGGCATTTTATATTTGTGTTAATTAACATATATGCCTAAAGTAATTTCACTTAGAAAAAGTTTACTTATAAATATTATTGATAAAGTTAGTAAAGAGATCGCCTACAGTTTCCGTGGATAGATATATTTTAGAGGAAATACTAATGAAGGGATGTTTATCCAGTGCTTTTGTATGTTTCATTCAAAATTAAAAATCGTAATTAATTTGCTACCAATTGTTCTAACAACTTTCGAATGCATTGCCGACAGAGAAAAGATCTTTTATTCTGTTAATTACAGTTATTTTTCTATTATTTGATAAATTAAAGATCTCAAGCACCTAATTATGGCTCTGCTTTTTCTCAAGTGGTTCACTAAGATATACTTAGAATATTTTCAAAGATAATGATCATGAGATTTCTAGGTGTATCCGGCGTTTATGT
The DNA here is from genome assembly GCA_018907045.1 of Wiebesia pumilae. Taxonomy (NCBI): domain Eukaryota; kingdom Metazoa; phylum Arthropoda; class Insecta; order Hymenoptera; family Agaonidae; genus Wiebesia; species Wiebesia pumilae. Next base: position 3,104,916 of record JACCHZ010000113.1, on the reverse strand, counting down.
AATTAATTCTAAATAGAATAACAATGAATTTCACCAATGTTTCATAATGTTGCAAAAATTATTTATACTTTAATGGAACACTTACATTGCGATATGCGGTTAGCAAATATACTTTTATCCTTACAAAAATATAAGGAAATTCAACCTTTGAAACACTGCGAATACTTTGTTATGAAAAAATTTCTACTTAGTTTTTGAGTAATTCTTAATAAAAAATTTCTGAGAGTGAAGTTTAAGACTGCATTTCATTTTTTAAATATTCGATATAGTATGTATAAAATCTGCCTTTTATGTTTTTTAATCTACTACAACATATTATAAATAAAAGCAAATTAACGAAACGCATCTGAATTGTTTTCACGAGTGATAGTGTTCATCAATGTTAGAATGTTACTTATATTTTAGTGTTCATCATTGGAATAAAATAACACAAAAAGTTTATAAATTCAATATTTTTATTACGGATATTATGTTTATAGTATATTTAATGGGAAGTGTATGCGTTTGATGTAAAAAAGAATTCACGTTAATGCTTTATTAGGCTTATTTGGAATATTATATATATAATTTATAATTTTTTTTAAGCTGCTTGTAAACATATTTGCAGAGAAGCGAGATAAAATTGATTGTCTTCTAAATATAGAATCAAATTTTCCAACTTTGATACAACTAATAATACTAGAGTTGAACTGGTCTTCAGAGTAAGACATACTAAATGAACTCTTTTTTTAAATTTAGCTATAATAAATTGCTATAATCAAAATTGGAATTAAAATAAACGCTCTCAACAACTACGTCTACTTCATTCGTATTTATATTTATTATTAATTTATATGATTTATATTATTATAAATTTGTATAATGTGATCGATAAATTTGTTTCGATACTTTCATTCTTAAATTGTAAAATTGTGAAATTTAATTTAATTTTATAAGATTAAAAAATTTTTTAAGACTTTTCAATTATATAAGCGAATAATTATTAACATGAAATTGTATTTCATATTTGTTATTACTTATTATGAATAAGTATTTATTATTAATAATAACATTTATTTATTTATTTGAACAAGTGATTTATAAGTTTTAGCGAACATAAAACTACTGGGGTCACTTTACTTTATTTTCTTCAATTTCTGAATTTCTCAGTTCTTTTAAAACGTATTTTAATTATTCTTTTTTATAATTATAAAAGTAACTATAACTTATGATCTTAAGTGATAAAGATTTTACTTTAAATTTTATAATAATTGGTTTGTTTTTATAAAGTGAAAAAGCCTCCCACAGGAATTCGTTGTATTTACAAGTATTTAAAATATTTGTTCCCTGTTCCTCACACACATACACACACACACACCACGTATCTTCTCATTTATAAACAATTTTTTTTGATGAATAATCTAAAACATAATGTACTATTGAATGTGTATATCATCGCATTAAATATGGGCGCAGAATCGTAGTGAACGCATGAGCACATGCTCAGAAAAATATTGATTTTTTATCTAATTAACGGTAGATTCGAATAGATTTGAATTTTTTTATTGAGGTTTGAATTTGAAATAAGACATGAGCTGATTCATTCATTCGAAGGTACTTTCTTTTGTTAACGAGCACATGTTTGTGTGAAAATAAATATAAGTACTTGGATAAGGATTTTCTCGGATTTCTTTTAGAAATACAATTTTAATATATTTCATTATAGTGGCCTAAAAGTTTTCACTACACTGAATGAAAATTTTACCGATTAAGCACTCCTGGAACATTATTTTTCGTCAAATTGACAAATCAATTTTAGAAAAGTAGTTTATAAATCCATTATAGTAATTGATTACGTTAAATTCTAGTTAAACTGGAGGGGTCAGAGAAGATTTTTTTCTTTACCATAGTGTACGAAAATTTATTTTATTAAAAATTAAAGAACCATACGCCGTGCTATGTATGTCTTGTTTAGTTTAATTTTACAGTTTCTTTTAAAATCCATATAAGATGATAAAAAAAGCTTTTCGAAATAACGTAATTTATATGCAAAATGTGTAAAGAAATTACGATTGAAAATGTTCGTTTTACTAAAAACCGGAAAAATATTAGGCTGTAAGTAAATAAAAAATAATAATTACTTATAGTATACAAATACTAATAAATATTATAAAAACTAAATAAATTTAGATATTTTAGTATAATGGTATTCAATAGAAAATAATTAAAAGCAGAAATGAAAATAAGTTGTTTTGAAAAAATGTTATTTGTAAAGTATTGAAGATTCAAAAATTCATCGAAAACTTGGAATATAGAACGTTATGTAATCGTGTAAATTATCTCTAGATTTCACTCGTTTTTCACCAAATTTAGACCGTAGACCGACATTTTAAGAGTAAACATAATAACTAAATAAATATTATAAAAAACTGTCTTACAAAATATAATACATCAAATATATTACAAGTATGTGATAGAAATAATCAAAGAAACTTATTTTATAATTATTTACTTTTTCTATAAAAATTCGTACAATATTTTCTCAATTCATATGTATCTTATAATAATTTACATCTATATTATTATCGTACTCATCTTACCTATATTATGATAACTACATTCGAAAGCATTATTTGTGAAAGTTTTAATACAGAAATTTTAATTTAAATTAATTCTGCTGAGCTCGTGATTTGATTTCCTAGGTATGCATTTCATAATTAACACGAAGATAACGAGCGCTTCTGCACTTTCGTATAACAAAAATATAATTTAATAGATGCGACAATAACCTTTAGATCTTGTCTAAATTGACTTTAAATTTTACAGTTGCTTTTCAAAATGCTATGAAAGTTTAACCAAAGTAAGGCAAATAAGGCAAATTATGCAAATATTTTGCATAAAAGACTATCAATATAAAGATTACCGTTGCTGGAAAGTGATTAAGAATTGTATCGAAAATGTAATCATTGGATAAATTCAATATGAATGATTTTTAATCCTTACAATTTACTCAGTGCTAATGTCTTGTAATCTATGTAGAATATCAAATACATTCAGGAGAACAACAAATTTTAATACCTATCCTGTTTTTCTATTTTTCTATTATTTTATATTTAATAAGGATTTTAATAAATAATTTACTATTTAACTTTTCTTTTATCCGTTTAAATAAATGTAAATAGTATCATTGGAAAGGAAAGAACAAGTAAATCTTCGTGATGCGTGCGTGGTTCCTTTCCACCGTAGTCTAATAAAAACAGACCTAATATGATACGATCATATGATGTCATATGGTTCTAAACAGAAGTAACTGAACATTGCGTATTCAAATTTGAACTCGTTGTTCAACATATTCAGGTAACCAGATACCTGTTCCTCCAGTGCCAATTATTAAATAATAAGAAATTTGTTACTTATGATGTGTAATTTAAAAACAATTACGGATAAATATGTCATCGATAAAATTACCCTGAATTAATAGAAATCCTATAAAAGTTCGTACAATTAAATTCTTAGTTCATTAATTATTAAAACATACTCACCAAAAATTATAATTGGTTTTTACAGGTTTTAAAAGCGCCTATTTCAAAAGAACAGAGTGTACAAGGAAGTTAATAATTTCTGCCATAATCGGTATTTCAAATTAGTATTCAAATGGATAATGTAGATGCTCAAGTTACGAAACTTCATAAAGTTAAAATGAAATTCAGACATTCGATTGTTGGTCTGCGATGAATGGCAAGACAGACTTCTGTCAGTTACTTTTCGAAAACAATGGCCCATTACTCTCTAAGGCAATCTTAGATGTCACGCAGAAAAAATTTACTGCTATCAAAAGTAAATAACATCTAGATAAACTAACGATGAATCCACGAATCTTTGGTTTCAACAGAAATTACTACATGCCGAACATCAAAGGAAAAACTGCCATCTGATAAGGCAGGTTTTGCCTTGAAAAAAAAAAAGATTAAAAAAAATACTTATTGCGTGAATGCTAATTCATCGTAAAGTGTGGATTTGAAGTTCAGGGAATAAAAAAAATGAAAATATAGAACTATGGTGCAGTAATACTTTGTGAGAAATCAGTTGTACTCCGCGTTATCACCTCTAATATTCCGGAATAGAATGGATCAGTTGATAAATTCTCGGGTACGCCATTATTCAGTTTCCTGTATTAAACTAGCATTAGAATATTCTCTTAAACTTATTATCCAGCCAATGTAAGTGTTTTAAATGTGAATTATCATTTTTATCATTCCAAAGCTCATTTTTAGTAAAAATACGTTTAAAAATTTCCCGCCAGTCTTACAAATAATGCACAAAATTTTCAATTTTATAGTATTCATTTGTAGTTTTACAAGAAGATTATTATTCTTCAATATTATCAGTTTCGAAAGGTGTTCAATAGTTTAGTTCGTATATTATTAATTATAAAATTTACTGTAAAATTACCACTCATGATTTTAATCGATTATAATAAATAAAAAAATATCTGAATTATGTGTATTAAACAATTTAGACAAAAAAATTTTTAAGCAATTAAAGTCGAAACAAATAATACTTGGTTCAAAAAATTGTTTTACAAATAACTTAATTTATCAAGACTTTTTAAATAAGCAAAATAATTCACTATTAATAAAGTTCTAATATATTAATCGAAATATTCTACTTATTATATACTGATCATAAGAAAAGTTAGTAATAGCAGTGAACGTGTGATCTTTGCCTTAAACCGAAAAAATGATAATATTACGTACATGTTAATATATAAATATAATTATAGATGTTTTCGAATTTTGCAAATACACGATACTTAAGAAAATAAACAATAATAAATATCGATCTAAAGAAGTTTTATATTAATTTTAAATTATAAACATTAAATTGTACAAAAATAATTATTTAATTTTAGTTTTAATTAAATTAAATTAAATACTACGATAAAAAATATAAGAATATAAAAACATGTAATATTATTTCAATAAATAACTGTATGTTTTATTATTAGCTAATTTAAAAATCATAAGGTTATAGTATTACAAAAGTCAGAAATAAATGAATATTTTCACTAAGCTTCTTTCTCGGTACTTGGATTTTTCACTGCATGAATAGCATAATTCACTAACTTAAATGGTATCCAAGACCATTTGTTCATTATGGGATTATATAAAAGTCCATGAACTAATTTTATTTCACAATTACCTTAAAAAAAATTATCAATAAGTCAAAAAAATTAATACATATAAATATATGCACATATATATCGCTTACAATAACTTAATAATCTCATGGTATCTTCAGGAGTTATAAATTTATTCCAATCGTGAGTTCCCACTGGTAACAGTTTTAGTATATACTCTGCTCCAACAACCCCACCAAGCCAAGAAAATATATTTTTATTTATTGTTGTAATGAATAAAGAGCCTTTAGGTTTTAGGACATCTGTACAACTCTGAAATATATATTTGTAAAGTTAAAATGGAAATCATCAAATTTAATTATGAATAAAATATAAAACAATTCGTTTTTTTTTTATACTTTTATAAATAATTTTTGATCAATCACATGCTCAAGAATTTCAGAAGCAATAACTACGTCGTATTTTTCTTTGTTTTCCACTGAAAAATCTTCTATTGATGTATGCACGTAATTTAAATTTGAAGAAAGACTTGAATCTAACAATGCATGTTCTTGTGCAATAGATATAAGTTCCTTTGAAGCATCGATACCGGTAACATTAGCTCCGATTCTTGTAAGAGGTTCTGATAAAATTCCTCCTCCACATCCAACATCTAAGAGTTTTATGCCTTGAAGAGGATGACTTGGACTATCACTGATGAATCCGGTATTTTTAAGACCATCCCTGACTAACTGCACTCTTAATGGATTGAAAGAATGAAGCGGCCCCATTTCACCATTATGATCCCACCAATTCATACAATGTTTTGTAAATTTACTGATTTCCTGATAATCAACCGTTGAATTTGATTTCATAGTATCATTTTGTTGCTTTGATTTTGTTGATGTGCTAATTTGAAATAAAAAAAAATTATTCGTAATGCGATTATTTTTAAAATTTGTCACAAGAAATATGCTTGTATATGATTTAGAACAATTTACTTAAAATATACTTATATATACGTAAACATTTTCTTTCAAATGATTGTAGTTACATACTTATTTACTACTTTATCAATACATAAATTGAAGGTTATATTTTTTTATTTACCTAAACCGTGAAAATGTTTGTATTCCAAATTTAGAAAAAGAGTTTATCTTCCATAATTTCATTATTGCAATAAATTTTTAATAGTTGGTAAAATAAAAATTTAATTTTTCAAAACGAATTTTCAAATATTTTAAATTAAAATGTTATGACGTTGTTTGATTTTCATATAGACATAAACATAATAATGCACTCGGTATTACTGCATTATTTATACAGTATTTTGAATAATAATACGAATTTCCTACATAGTGTAAAGATTCTAAATTGCTAAGGGAAATCACGTGTACTTAATATATGTAACAACAGCGCCGCGTGTAATATATTCTCGCGCGCTTTATGAAACGTAGCCAATAAAGCTCGACTATAAATTCTTAAATTACAACACACTTTTGCTATTATTTTTGAAAAAGCATATAAGTGTAATGATAAAATACTTATACTTTATCATAAATATTTGCTAATTTGTAATAAGAAGCATGTATTTTTTAAAACACTTAAAAAACTTTAATATATCATTTCTTTGAGGATTAGCATTAAATGAACAGTAGAGATGGAATAATATAGTTTAAATTAGTACATTCGTCCAAATATTCCAGTAGACTAAACGAGGAAAAAAAAGAAGATAGCGGTATGCATAAACTCATCTTAATTATCCAATAATTAAGATAATAACAAATATTGTAAAGTTTTTTTTTTATCTAAGTATAAAATTTTGAAATAAATTAACCGTTTAATCAATTTTTTCTCAATAAATATAATTATTAATATCTGAAATTTATTTATTTGTAGATAGTACATAAAATTAGTTAATAGAAAATTACAAGCATCAAACACAAAGAAAAAACCAGTGTAACGTCTTCCAGCTATTGGCGTGTTCCCTAAGAGTTCACGCACACACATACATATGTAAACCAAAACAAAAATAATCTTAGATAAATTATTAAAAGAAAACTTCTTTTGAAGTAAAAGCATTACTTCTTGATGTAAGACAATAATTCATGTTGAAAATTTGATACATTTAAGTTGAAAGGCAATTCTCTAAAAGAATTTTATTTCTTATGAGAATAAGAAAAATTATATTGTTAAAAAAGATTGCTTTTAATAATTTATTTCACATTCTTAAAACAAATTAACTCTTCTAATCGTACATGTACACAAACGCACAAATCTATGCGCGTACAGGCACGCACCATGCAACACGCATACTTTTTCAAAACATTATAAATTTTCTCTTACTTTTACTAAAGTTGATTTTATCTTATAAGTTTTATTTTACTATCTTGACGCTTCTTCTTGCAGGAAGCAATTTTCTTAAATTTATAAGTCTTTAATTGTAAGTTAATGCCACAAAGTTAATACCGTGATTTCCTTGATCTTCCTTATCTTACCAGGAACCTAGACCATGACTCTTATTTCTCTTTTGATTTCGTTTAAAAGCTGTATTTAAATTCAATAATATATAGTACAAAAACTTAAAAAAACTATCATTACTATCTTTTTCACTATTGAAACTATCTAGATATATAAAAACGCCTTTGACATTCTTAAAACCTTCTGTTTACATAAATTTGAATAATTTTCCCTATTTTTATATAATCAATCCCCAACGTCAGAATCTCCATCACCAATGGCATTAAGTATATGGAACGCTATACCAAGTAAAGCGGTCCCAATTAAATCACCTGCAGCAGTCAAGTATGGGATTGCAGAACTATCAGGATCCATACCTTTGGTCCACATCCAGACGACCATTAATTGAGCAATATACAGCAATAAAATAACCTATGAACAAATACAAAAATCTTATATTACTCTTTTTTTAAAACAAACAATTAATTTTATTTAGAATTATTTTTTTATATTTAATTGCATATTGAAACTATTAGCTCCTTTCCTTTAATCGCTTATTTATTTATACAGATTTTTATAAATACAAATTTTTATACAGACAATTAAATTTGCTTAGAAAAAATACTCTTATATACCGATATATACAAAATTGTATACATATCAGACTGTATGAAATAAAGGAAAATAAAACATAAATCAACAAGTGCGTAATAAAATCTTACGTACTTGCAAAAGCACAGCTATTAAGTAAACTGTTATAAATATAGGTGTCAAGGAAGTGTGACCAGCTTGTAAACAACTAATTGTATAACTAAAAATTAGGTGACCAGGAATGACCATCATTAAAAGAACTCTTGCTGTCCTTGCATGACCTCCTACAATTGAACAAAAAGAATCTCATTGTTTCAATAATAAAAAAAATACGTATATACGTATATGTAAAGAACATATATTTATAATTACCTGGTGAAAAAAATACATCTAAAGGACTTATGCATATAACGGGCACTTCTTGTATACTGCTATTTTGTTGCTTATGAAGCGAAGTTGAAATCCGACTAGCTTGAACCGCCGCAAGGTTACCTCCAACTCCATTAATAACAAGTTGAAAGACAGCAATACCCTTGTAGCTTGAAATCGTGTAGTCAAGAATCAAACCACCAATACTAAAATATCAATATTCATTTTCTTAATGGCTCTTACACATTTCACGTTCATTAAAATAACAAATTTATGTAAATTTGGAGAGATTAACCTGCTGATTATCATAGCTGATATCACGGGTGTCCAACCGTGATCTAGTACTTCTTTAGTGAAAGGATTTTTAGCTGCAATGTAGCCCCATATAGGAGTAGCCAAAACGCAAACAATTATAATAGTTGGTGCAATCCATGAAGCACTTCCTAAAATTATATTTACGTATATTACTCGGTTATTATTGAATAAATGAATATCTTCTATTTATGAACTAAAGAATCAATATATTCGTAAAATAAAATATATATAAAATATTTCGTATGAAATAAATTAATACGAAATATTTTGGAACTAATTATATTATAGTAAATTTTTTCAACTACTGTAAATAATTAACTCGCAACATAATAATTATAAAAACATTTCTTTGTAGTACTTTAGAATGCAATAAAATTACCAATTGAATTGTATAAAATAGATGATATCCAAGAAAGAAGAGCTAAAGTTGTTAAGTCTCCTAAAGACGCAGCTATTGGTGTAGCAACATTGTCAGGATTTATATTCATACGTCTTGAAAATAGAATTACAGCAACCATAATTAAACCAAGTAAAAAACTGGTTATAGATGCTGTTACTAACGAACTGGCACAAAGAAGTAATCCATGATGAATATCAAACTGTGCTTCAGGAATCCATCCAAGTATTACTGCTGCTAAAGATGCTAACATTCCAACCACCAAGGCTTGACATTGTATTAAGACTAAGTTTCCAACAATTAAACTCCATTGCTGTTTCTTGGTGTCCATAAGTCCCAGATTAGCTTGTGTAGAAAGGCGAGAAGCTAAAGTCATCTCTAAATTACCTTTTAAACCTAATAGAGCTGGTACTAAAATGTAAACTTCTGAAATTTCTTGATATACTGGCCAATGCTGAAAATTTAAAAATTTTTTTAAAAAAAATAAATCATGTTAAAAATTAAAATTTTCTGCATTTATACAAGCATGTGAATGTTAACAGAGTCAGAAATTTGGTAATTTGATCAAAAACATTGTTCTTTAAATAAAAAAAATATATTTTTATATAATATAAGACTTATCTTTATAAATATTTTATATCAATAGTTTCATTCGTTTATAGATAGCCCTTACCTGCACTACATCAAGAAGTAAACTGGCGGTCACCATTCCAAATCCTGCGAGTAAAAATGGAATAAACATTTGAATAGAAATAGACCAAACGTTTTCATTATCCACAACATCCAAATTTTTTGAAATATTATTAGTTTTATTAACAGATCCATCGGGTAATGGTGAAGATATCAAATTTTTAGTATCAAGGTCTTCACTCATATCATCCTCTGAATTGAATTCAAATAACTCCATTTTAATGTCTGCCAAATCCTGACCAAGCAGTTCTCCATTGCCTGAACCCACCATTTTTCTTTCAATTTGAGATAATTTTTCTTTCTTGTATTTTCTATGTCGTAGTTCAACTGAATCTTTTTTATATTTTGTTTTGAATTCTGCATCGTGCATTACAATGCTTAGAAGACCGCTGATTATGACACAATTCTGAAGAAAGAAAGAAAATATTACTATCTTTAACACAAAATTATAATAAACATTAACACATATTTTTATATGCATTAAAATGATATTAACATCAATTGTAAACAAAACAAAAAAATTTAAAAAGATCAATAAACAGACTTTAACATAAGACAAAAATTAAAATAAAAAATGTGTAAATTACTTACGAATTATTGATTAAATTATTAAAGTTTTTTCTTTTTCTTATTGAATTGAATAAAACCTATTTGGTTTATCTTATCAGTTAGTAGAAAATTCTCAACAGTACACATAAGTATACCTAATTCATTATTAAAACCTCGTATTTTTTCTTTATTTTCCAAGAAAAGTACATTGGAAAATATTTACAAGATATTCATAATTGAACCAAAATCAATTTTTGGAATATACACATTATATTTACATACTTAAATAATTTCCAATAATTACATAGAGAAAAAATCTTTTGCTGGTTGTATTTAGAATTATTGTGGTTTCAATACAGCATATGATCTAAGAATGTTAACTCATTTCAAATATAGAATTTAAGAACTTTGCTGCGCATAATCTTTTCATTGCTCTACCAAAAAAATCACTTTTATTCCTTTATAAATATAAAAGTTTATAAATGCACACTGTTAAATATAGATTCAAACAGTGCAAGAAAATTTAAGAAACGTAATAATAATTATCATTACTGATGTTATTAAATTATAAAAATATTTTTATTTAATCATAATTCAAGAATTCGTTGAAGAACGTATTTGTATTAAAAAAAAAAAAAAAAAAAAAAAAAAAAAAAAAAGGAAACGTGGCATAAAACATACAAAGTACATACGAAGAATACAAATAAAAATTTCGTAATAAATTATTTTTTATAAATGACATTATCTCTAAAATCCTGTGGACAGCTACGCGACTTGACATAAAACGTGATTTCAGGCAAAGAAATTTTCTTTTCGACCATTAAATACAATATATATCGAAACACGAACAGGTTTCAAAAAGAAAAAGAAAACGTCACTTGATATTTTTTAAAATATGAAATTTCGAATGTTTTCGCTGATTTCACGAACTTACGCTTCATTATTTAAAAACCAATGTAAATTTTTTGAGGCTTTTGTTTCGAAAAGTATTGTCAGAAGTAACAAGTTTTTTCATTAAAAAGGTATTAATAAAATTCATGTTAATATCCACTAATAGTAGATAAAGATAGATTTAATGGTATTTCACGTTCTACGGCGACGATGGAAGCTTTTACGCTATTATTAATTTATGATAGTTCGATGTAAATGACCTGAGCTAAACTGATATCCACATGATAAAATTAATATTTAAAAAATAAAATGACAACATTAACGAATGCATCGATAAGAACTATAAACAACCCGATAAGAGTATGTATGTGCACGCCTGTGTGTAAATACTTATGGCTTGTGGTTAAAAACGTAATAAAATGCCGAGTTTGCAGTATTTTTTTCGAACAAGCTGAAAGCCGTGTGAGAAATTCCGACTTTCGAAGCAAAATCATATTAGACACGTACCTTGAACGTTGAGTTATACCCACGACAAAAAGGGTTTTTAGCTCCTCTCTACATGCAGATCGAGTGAATTCCAAACAGTGAAGTTTCTCCTTAGAGGTTATAAATTTCTCAACGTTAAACAGGATCATCGCAGATATAGTAAAAAAATTACTGTATCGTAAAATTATTAAAAAATTAAAACGATCTAAAATACTAAGGATTAATAAAATATTATTTGTACAAGACTCGAGAATTAGCTAAAACAGTATCCTCGTAATTGCTGAATGACGGTATCATCTAAACTCGCCAGAAAATTGTGAAAAATACTATCACGGGTCAAACTCACTTCGATCTATCATCCCTCCTTTTTTATCGGTAAAGATACAACCGCTGGCAGATTATACACGCACGTACATATGCATATATGCATATGTGGCGCGAGCCTATATATCCATATATACGCGCATACGTGTTTATGGGTGTAGGATAGAAAAAAAAGGATCCCCTCGTTCCACGGAGCAGACGACCTGATTTCGCGTACTCACCGTACGATATCACGCCTCTAACGTTATAACGTTGCCTTTGCGTCAACATTGAGTTCTCTAGGCTAATCCGAATACGACATATTGCAATACGAGGCCGCATTTGTCACGGCATTGGCAGCGCGCATCTTTATCAACAATGGCGCGTCCGCCTATGTGTGCACCTCGTGCGTAACCACGTACGCGCGCCTTCGTATTTGAACGATTTAACCTACATTGCGGTGGCTTCTAGAAATTGACTGCATGCGTGGTTAAGCAGCGTTTAATGCCGACTGCTACTTGGATACGTGCGACCAACGGATAACAAGCGCGAAAAAGCTACTGCTGCAAGGCGCTGCACATCGGGGGACACAGACATAGTTAAGGAGAGTATAACTCTTAGCTCGCATTCGGTATTTCCGTAAGCAATTACTGTTGCTTGTGCGTGTACGAGTGGAAGCAAGTGCATACCTTGTCTTAATATCTTAATTTCAGTCCGACTTACTTTGAACGAAGAATCGATTGACATTCTCTCGGTAAATTCTTTATCGCCAATGCACGATGTGCCATGCACGCTTATATTGACAAACAGATACGTGCATAATTAAATCCTTGTCTTTGATATCGATTTTTCTATCATTGTCAAAGATGAAAAAATTTTTAGTCCCAGTAACGAGCATTTTATTCGTTCTACGAGGAATTACTCGTTAAAAACAAAAGTAAGATACAGTTGGAATCAGCAGTTCGTACAAAATTCATACAAAAATTGTATTATCTGATGATTGTAATTGGGTAAAGTACCAGATTATCGAACGAATGAAATTATCTTTGTTGACAAAAGCCTAACTTTTCCTAACTCTAACCGTATTAATGAAGCGTTGGGCAAATTTAAATTAAGGCAAATTAAAGAGATGCACTGTAAAGAAAAGAGAAACAATTTTTTTTTATCAGAGAAAATGAAGAAATCAACTTTCAACCATCAACGTGTAAACCTTAAAAATGACACGCGACTGGTATTCGAAATAACTCGTAATATAGGCGTTATCCTATGCCGTCAATAAAATAAAATATTTCAAATATACGTATGCGAAATTACAAAGAATGATATCTTGAAAAGTCTCCGACGCATTCATTATTTTAAAATTTATTACAAAAGTACTTTTCGTGACGATTAATTCGAGGGATGTGACACGCACATTAATAATCAACAATCGATTTCGCGCGCGTAACGTAAAAAATACGAATGACACCAAGTTTAAAAGGAAACTTAAATATCTTAATATGTGACAGACTCAGTCTCGAATTAGCTCCACCGGTCCACAATTAATCATAAAAGCGAGATTCGAACAATTACCGATTAACTTCAAGTACTTGAAGAAGCGTACGCACGGATTCATGCCTGTGTATTAGAATAGCTACATGTCAGGATGACCGTAATTTTCTTGTAGTAAATCCGTGTCATAATTAACGTGCTTTTGAAAAGATTAGAGTCTGTTCGAGATTGCGTGGTAAGTACACTTTGTGATTATAAAAAATAATCGCAGAAACGGTATCGATGGAACGTGAAAGATTTCAAAAGTTACAACAAATTATCATAACTAATTATAGCGAGTGATCGATCGGGAGGAACATCGAGCTTAGCGAGTCAAGATTTCTTTAGATGTATTAACGCATAATTGTTAATTAGTACCGTCGATTGTCTTTATTAAATTGATATTTTAAAGCCGAGTTTCAAAATAAATGTTACGTTAAACAAATACAAGAGTTCAAATGAATTTTAAACGATTACTCTATGAATAATAAAATTTAAAGGATTACATTGATTTATGATACTATTATTCGTAACTAATAATAGTATCATACGTACCATTCAAAGTAAATATCGTTAGTTACGGGAATTTATAAATTATCAAATGTACATCTTCACGACTACTTTGAAATTATTAATAATGAAATTCTAACCTATTATATATCGGTACAGGGCAAGATGCGAGCTGAATGTATCGCCAACCTTCCATCATTCTACCTGGATAAGCACCTGAGCCCACTAAAACGAAGCCTCGATAAGCACCAAATTTGGCTCACTTGAGAACTGCAAATACCGTACCTGGATATTTTATTTTTATACGGGATTCAGGGAGTGGTTTCGTACCGTTCGAGAACTGTCGCCAAGAACGTCCCGATTGGCTGAGATTCGAATCTACGCGAACTCAACAAAGTTTAAGACAACGTGTCCGTCGTGGCTGTAGTTTCTTTGCCTCATCAACATCTTTGCCAAATTATAAAAAACTTGTGACTTGGCTTGCAGTGAGTTGTTTGTGCGCAGGCCCTAACACGTGAGAAAGCTTCGGCGTGTCGTCTCGTTCTCTTCAAACGTTATTAGTTTTTTATATTAAAGACGATGATTGATCGTTCGTTTGCATTTTTTCGTAATGCTGAGCAATTCATTTATCTATTTCTTCAAATGTAATTGTATGCCTAATATATTCAAACGTTTATCAACCACTTTTACGTCGAATATACGAAAGCGTTTCATTATCATTTTTCAGAATTACCGAACAGAAATATTTTACTTGTAATGGATCTAATCCTCTTACACGTTATGCTTAAGATCGTTAAAAATGTTATCGCTGCAGATAAGGAGCAAATAATTTTTACAAAAAAATAAAGTTTTAGATAAGTTTAAAAAGTATTTCTACAAAAAATATTAATATTCTTAATTACGTCTGCTCGAATAAATATTTGCCGTATGATCTTCTATATCCTATTTTAATTTTTTTTTTTTAAGTATACAATCGTTTTGTATACATTTATGCTATAATTGTACACCCAATTAATAAGGCTTAGTATTAAAAAATTAATATATTAATTTCGACAAATGATGTCAGTATTATCCACATAACTTGACATATCATCATCCACTGATGTTTCTAGTTAACGTGCTAAATGTTTTAGAGGGATATTCTTTACTATAGAGGTTAAACAAATATTTATTCGAGGAGATTTCTCTCTCTCTCTCTCTCTCTCTCTCTCTCTATCATTTACAATATTTTACTTCCATACACAATATTATCTTTTTTCTCTATGCAACGAGTACATGTTGCTATTATAATAAAGTTTTACAATGTTCTATGTTTATTTTTCAAATGTCAACGCTATATAAATCACTAGATACGTAAGTAACACGAACAAATTCTTATAACTGCATATATAAGATTATATCGATGTTCATAGCAAGACGAATCAACTGCTATTGTCTGTAAAAATATTATTTGTTAAATTGACAGCCTATTTTATACAGAAAAATTTCTACGTACAGTATTAAATTTTATCTTATTAAAAATGACAAAGAGAATTTTCTACTTCAATCTAATAAGTAACCATTGTTAAACATCCAACCATTACGTGAGTATATAATTTTCTCTAGCTTTATGGCCAAGAACTGAGTGAAAATGAATTCTAAAATTAAAGAAGTGAGAAAAATCTATATTCTCACATTTATAGCAATTCAATTATCTATTTCGATGAAAGAGTTTCATCTTGATAAAAACTTGATAAAAATTGTAATAAAATATTCGTTAAACAATAGCACCCACACGTACAAAATGTAAATTTTCATATTTTTAGCAGAAACACGTTATTAAATTTCTTATTATATGCGTTATCAAAGATATTGTCCACACAGCTTCAAAATAGATTTTATACAAGTCGCCTTTAGTATGTACCTCGTGTGCATTGTAGCTTGTAGATTGTAGATTGTCGGTATTATTGAAATAATGCTTTTCCCGTTTCGTACAATTTCTTTCTATGCGTACCTCTACTAGCAATAGAATAATATCAAATACATTCTTTAGATATAGATTTGAAAGTGTTAGTATTTTTGTATTCATTACGAGGATCTTGGCTATAAATATCTAAAAAATATAAAAATACAAAAATTCTTTTAATATAATTCTTATATTGTTATATGAATACATTTTTTAATGCGTATTTTTAAAAAAAATTTACAAAATTCTTTTTTGATTCTGTGCACAATTAAAAGACAATAAGTAACGATTATTAATTTATAACTGGAGCTTGGATAAAAAATATTGATAAATACTTTAGTTTGCGTAATTTTAATTATAATTTAACAGAAGGATTTTAATAACCGAGTAACAGTATTTATAAGCTAAGCTACATTCCTTCAATATTATGATAGTAACAGCAAATTTACATAATTTTTTATTTTAATACTATAATAATAGTATGGATATTGGTATAAAATCAGCATAGTTACGTTTTTGTAATGATAATTAATTTACGCATATTTTTATATTAAATACTTGTGAACTTAATTTATTAAAATTATAATTTAAACGTGTTAATATTGTTCTTCTATGTAATTCGTAGAATTCGTAGAATTCGATGATTAGAATTACATTCCATTCTTGATATTTAAATATAAAAAATCACTCATTTTCTCAAATATACGACGAAGATCCAAATCGTTAAACACTTGTTACTTCTTTTTATCTTTCACAGCAAGATATGAGTTAAGACGAAGCACTAGTTAAGCGATAATCACAAAGGAAAATGTAGGTTCTGTTGGCACGCACATGAATTAAAGTCACACCTGAATAACCTTAATACAACACAATTGAAGTGAGAAGGAACAAAACGCGCGTAGTTTAGAGACACTGTATTTAATATTGAAAAGCATTAAAATTAAAAATATCATGCAGCACGGAGTAGACTTGTAAATTAATACGCAAATAAAATTTTAATAACTAGTAATTACTGCGTGAGAAAAATATTAAACGTAACATTAGTCACAATGTGGCCAAAAATTTTAATTTAATCATAGACCTACTTCAATCTCATTCGATGAATTTTGCTTTGGTTACGGGTTAAAAAAAACACACACGATACTTCATTATTTATTTACATTATTTGTTTCAATTGAACAATCGTTACGTTCGATCAGGGAAACTGTGCCGTTAGTATTATTTTTACATTGGAACCTTCAAAAAATAAAAGTACTTGGTCAACATACATCTAACCTAATTAAGAGAAAGCGATGAACGTCGATGATAGATCGACGATATATTCATCTCGGGAAGTCACTTAGCTCACACCCGAATTCCAGTTGATAGCACAAACAGAGCGACACACTCAGGGACGAAAAAGGATAAAAAGTTCGGACGAGTGTCCGCGTGCAGGATCGAAGGAAAAGAGAGCGGCCGAGAATTTCCCGAAATACCAGGCGTTACCTCCGATCGCCCTTCTGCCGACCACCGATTATAGAATAGACTCGACTTTTCTTTTCGCCGCGAATACGATCGACCGACGTCCCCTCGAGTTGCAAACTTGCCAAGCCACGCTCCCGGGCTTTCGCATTCCTCTGGCTGGGCGACACGGACGTCGGCACCGAGGCTTCTTACTCTTACCAGTCGCGATAATCGATGTGCGCACTTTTCCGTCGCGAAATTTCTCTCGCGTTGTCGATCTTATTAACTGGACGCTAGAACGTTTTTGAAGTGGAAAAAATTGAAATTATCGCCTTTTATTCGTATATAGTTGCAGCTGGATGCACGAATATTGACGAAAGTTAGTTGATCGTTGCGGAGATACATTATCGACGAACGGAGAAATTTTTTGAAATGTAAAGTAATTGCTGAACTTATTGGCTTAACGGCGATGTGAAATTTTATAGAAATGTATGGTACGTGGTGAAAATGATGTTACGAGTGAAAAGTGAAGTTTCTTTTATAAGAACATGAAATTTATCAAGTACGACTCTTCATTTAAATATCTTTATGTACAATAAATACAATAAAGCTCTACGAACAATCTTATAATCTGGATTTAAAAAGATGAGTTCATTTAGATTAATAAAAAATTTGTCCAGGTATTAAACCGATAACAGATCGAATTCAATTATAGCTCACTTGTTATTTGTATGATATCTTTACGTGGGTAACGTTTTGACGTTTTTCTCTTAAATATTAATCTTATTATTTTATTTTCAATAAAAAATCGTCGTATTACTTTGATAAACACATTAACTTCGCGCCAATTGCCTTCGAGGTATTGCACTCTACGTTTACGTGAACATAAATTACAAAGAGTAAATTAAATATCACCAAATCAAAAGTCGTTGGTATCATAATTAATTACAAATATCGCTAGGTATCATAAAAGAAAAATTTAATTTTATTTGCAACTTACATTTTATTTTTCGCGCAACTTGAAAAGTCTAAAAATATTAGACTACTATTAGTTTATTATTCTAGCGGATAAATTTAGATGTTCTAAGGAGCTTTACATTATAGTCGTACTATCTGGTTAAATTTTTTCCATTTGATTTTTTTCACTAGTGCATCTAACGATACATTTATCGAAGACATTTTCTGACGCAGTTTAATACGTCCTAAAATTAACAGAAATAAAAAATAATAAAATAACGACATCGATTTCATGATTTATTATTCTTTGTTTTAAATATTGCAATGATATTCTAAAGTACCATTTAACAAATAAATCGCGTAGAGTGGAAATAAACTATTACACGTACTTTTCATAATGCGTTGCTGGATTAGATTGCAGATAAATTGCAAATGTTCGTATATCTAATAAAATACAAATTATCCACATTATGTAATACGTTGATAGTAAATACACTTAGTAAACGTATTTCTCGATTGAAAGGTAAACTCGCTTTTTTCACTTTGAAAATAATATAGCGAAATTGCTGTCCAATCATTATGCACTCTTCAGAAAAATTTAAATTAAGCTTCTAATTAAAAAGTACAATGGTCATTTTTTTGTCAATGTATGAATAATTTTTATTTGTTAATTTATTACAAATAACATCACGTACATACCGACTTAGAATTATACTGTAAATCAGAATTTCGTCATTAGTTTCAGCGATGATGAACTTCTTTAATATAAAAGTGTTTACTTTGGAATTTTTACGTTAATTTCTTTTTTTAATTTAATTCATATATAAAATTAACGCAACAAATGCATTCTTTTTTTATTTAAAAAAAATATACCAAAATTTTATAGAAAATACAAAAGCGAATATAAATATTTCACGTGGTACGAGTATTTCCTTTATTTTTTCCTTTATATTTTAATTTTTTAATCGAAAATAAATTAAGTACTTTTGAATTCAAATATTTAAAAATTCCATTTTTAAATATCTCTTCCACTAATTTTTTCTTTTATATCAATACATGAATTAATACATTGCATTTTGTTGCAGCAACGAATCTAATGTATTCTTTATTAGTTATTTATAAATAACAATCATTACAATTGTCCACGTTCACGACTCTTACCATACAGAAGACTCCAGACATAGACTTACATGTAAAATCAAGTACTAAAGTACAGTATATCAAGGCCCGGGTTATCTTCCTGTTTTAGTGATTCAGGGCTAAGAATCCTGTAAAAATGGGACGAAGATCAAAGCGTAAATCGAAGTCAAATCAAAGCCTCAAAGTCTCACCCGTCGAACGTTGCACCCTTACAAATGAGGGTGCAATGAATATCACGAACAAGTCCAAGTCGCAACCAAGCAAACTAATCCTCATAACCGATCGCCTCTCCCTCCCGTCTTACCGCAACGATGACGAGCTCGCCGAAGGAGATCCGGAGCTCCAACTGGACATCCGACCTCGTGCCTATTTTGCCCAGGGTCTTTGTTACTCCTGCTCGAAGTCCTGCGGCGACCCGGAGTTTCCCTGCGAGGTCTGTCGCACGGTCGCTTACTGCTCGACGGAGCATCGACGTCGGGACGCCGGTGCACACGCGCCCCTCTGCGCCGTCCTCGTGGATATCGAACACCAGAGGATCCTGAGCTCGGCCAAGGGCCTCAACGGCTCCGAGTACCGGCGCTTCCGGGTGGAACTGTTGCTCAGGGCCGAAGAGTCACTGGGCCGCGTCCTGCAGCCCCGGGAACGCGAAGTCCTGCTGTACGCGAGGCTCTGCCGCTCCTGTCACGGCTCCGAGGATCTCGAGCGCTGTTCCGACTGTCGCATGGTGTACTTCTGCCCGGGCGAACACGCGACCGGTCACGAGGAGCACTGCCCCGAGTTCCGCGTCCTCGCGCGCATCCTGGAAACTGAGAGCGCGAGCGGCTTCGTCGCGCCCTGGTTGCCGGCTTTCTCGCTTCGAGAACTGCCCGAGGACTTCGATCGACTCGTCAGAGGGATCTTCCAGGACGATTACGAGAGGATCGACTGCACCTCGTACGCGGCGCTTTCCCAGACCGCGAGTCCTCCGCTCACGGTGCTCCACGTCATCAGGAACTCGCCTCGGTGCGCCTCGTACGCGGTGAGTACTGTGTGCGGCCCCGACTCCTGGTGAATTATCGAGGCATCGGTGAAGGGCCTTTCGTCAAATCCCTCTTTTTAAGAGGGATTTCTCACGTAAACGAGCGGTTCAATGAAAAGTATAAATGCGAAGTGTACGGATAGCATTTTTTTCCCTTTTTTTCGTTACAACTAACGTCATTCGGTTCTCGTCTCTCCATTCATTTATTACGTTTATTTTTTCCTCGTCGTGGAAGTTTGCTGGTAAATACATAAGATATAAAAAATGTATGGACACGAAAGTAGTAAGTCTGATAAACAGTTTTGTATTAGCTGTTGCAACGTTGGTCGAGTAAAGTCTTGAGTGAATTTTTCAACAAAATATAACAGCAAGTCCGATTTGAAGTAAAACTTAAAATACGTAATATTAAAATTCTAATTACGTTGATAGTAACTGATCCAACACACGAACAAGGCTAATACAATGTATTGGTAATAGAAATAAAATAAAATGAAAAGCGTAACTTTTGAATTTTCATTAATGATTATGTAATACTTTCGGTTAAATTTATTTTAATTTTTGTCTCTATTGGGTATGTGCATGTAATTAGTTAAAAATCGAAAATCTCAAAGAGCACTAAGAAATTATCCAGCCGACCATTGCACTGCCCAGAAACGAAAGTTACTGAAGATCCACGTGATCGGCGCGGAACTGCAGTTCGAGTGCGCAAACCTCGCGCTCTGGGAGAAGTTGTTCCTGCATCTACTCCCGGAGGTCAAGGGTCTGAGGCTCGAGCTCTACGGACCCGAGCTCCGGGTACCCTCCGACCTGGCCGCCGTCCTCGAGCGTCCGACACTGTGCGCGAGCTGCTACTCGTCCAACCGGAAGCTCGACGTCGTCTTTCACTGTGGCAAGCTCTATCACCAGGTGGACAGCGACGAGCCCGACCTGGTTTGCCTGTTCAACCCCGGTCTTTATCGCACAACTGGCTACGCAAATCAGGTACGAGCGCATTCGTAAGCCCGAACATTATTTTCTCTCACTTTTTTCTTTCAATGTGTAATCATCCTTGTAACGAGTTAACGAATAATCTAAATTAATTTAGCAACAATTGCTCTCGACACTATCTTCTATTGTACAGATTGCATTTTTTTATTATTTTCTTTTTGGCTTTTTGACAAATGAGCTACTTTTAATCATTTCAAATTGTTAGGATGCAAAGAAAATACTCATCTTTTAATAATAAATCTAAGTTTATCACTGTGTTGAAATTTCTTTAAGTAAGTGTGATATACACGAAAGAAAGTATTATTGTTCCTACGCTTAGATTGAATAATCATTTAGTTGCGGTACATTATACTTTACGAGTTTCGAACCGATTCTTTTATTTCAATACTTCAATTTCAATTAAATAATATTGAAAAAACAATACGTCTAATAATTTAGGTAAAAAAGATAAAATATATAAGCAATATTCGCGCTTTAATCTACATTTTGGTCGTAGTTATTCCAATAACGCAAAATATCTTTTCAAATATTCAAATTTAAAACACAGTCTTAATAAAAAGTATAAAATTAATTGTCATTTAGAGGTATGCGTCGTTATATAAAATCTTTATTAAGCTAATAACAGATTTTAAAGATTCTCCTTTAACATTCATGGTTTCTTGTAGCTTTATTTTAATATAATATTTAAACTATCGTTTATAAGCAAATATAAAACTATTAACGGTAGATGAATTGGTTATTTAATTTCACATAAATAGACAGAATCATTGCTTTTCGTAATTTATTAATTTATAAGTTTCACATATAGTTAAATCATTGTTATAAATGCGAAAAGTAATAAAACATTAATCTAAAAATAAGTACAATATTATGTACGGAAGAATACAATAAAATATCTTTACATTTCATATCTCCCATATGGTCTAGTGGCTAGGATACCTGGCTTTCACCCAGGAGGCTCGGGTTCGATTCCCGGTATGGGAAATTTTTTCTTATTTAAAATAATTTTTTTTTTCCCTTATTAATCTACATTAATCTTTTAGTTAATACAAGATTATATATAAACACAATTTATTTCACTTTTTTTTTGCAACCGATATATTAATAATACGTTTGGATCAAACGACCGTTGATGTACGTCTTTGAAAAAATGTATAAGTAAATAAATGTATATGTAAAAAAAAAAATAATACAATGATGAAGGAATATTTATTCCTTATTACGTAAAACGTAATCCAATTATTAGAATTTTTTAAATCTATAATACGAATCACTAAAAATATCTGCAGTACATTGACACTCGAATGTTAATTATACGTGTACCTACAAATATGCGTCTGGTATATTCTATTCTACATCTATAGGATCTATAGGTTTTGCGTAGATGTAGGTGTTTAAAGTAGCGAAAAACAATGAATAATTGTAATAAACCGAGAAAATTCCGATAAAATTCAATTATATTTATTTAATTTGCAAGTTCTTTTAACTGATAACTATTTTTCATTTACGACACGCGATCAGAAAAACAATGAACGGTAACAAATACTAATGTAGTTTATAAAAGTGTTACGTAAATTTCGAAAATAAATAAAAGGTGTTAAAGAAATTATCTTGAAATTTATTTTAAAATATTTTCATTCGAAGGGTATGAAATTTTTAAATCGCTAATCGATTTACTAAATAATAATAAATATATGATATAATAAAGAATTTAATTAATAATTCGTTTATTACTATGGAATATTGTACTTAAGTAGAAATAATAAACCGTGTTTCATAATCTTATAATAAAATAAGGATAAAATGGCAACAGACTTAGCATTTTAAATCAATTGAATTGAAAGACACGTACATTGAACATTAATTGTAATAATTGTAATTTTGAAATTATTTTAAGCGCTGTTACTTGTACGTCGCTCTTATGTCATGGCATTAGCATTTTAATATTAAACTATCGACGTTTCTGCAGTTATATAACATTTTATTTTTCGACAGTCCACGTGTAGGGTATCTTTTAATTTCTGGGATTTAAATATTTCTGCAAAAGTTATTGTCAAAGATAATATTTTTGCTAATACTAGTAAACAACGTTCGGGGAAAAATGTGTTTAAATTGAGCTAAAAAGTTTTTCAAATGCCAATATTATGTACTTAAGTTTCTAATCAGCTGTGATTACGAATCTTAACGGTTGGAGTTTCACGCGAATTGCCATTGAATTGACAGCGAATGAGCCATCGTCGATGGCTCATTAAAAAAGAAACGCAGCCATTAATGATAATCACGGAATAATCGCGATCGTAGTTTCAGTTCCCCCCACCGGGCAAAACAGCCTAACGTTAATTATCCGTTTCCTGATGTTGATTATCCAGGACACCTGGCCCAGGACGATCGAGAAATTCTGCGATTACGGGGTCCCGATCGTCGTGACCTCGTACACGGAGGTGGAGCTACCTCAAGACCTGGCGCGCATGCGTGATCTCCGGGCGGTCGCGATCGAGGAGAAGCCACGACGGAATCCGTTCGCCTCGCTACGACCGGAGAGGAACTTGGTGAGCGATGACGTCGCGCCGCTCATCTACAAGAATTACTTCGTCGGGGTTGCCAGGGGCACCTCCGGAAGCCGACACCGATAGCCGACTCGTATTTTTAGCCACGCGTGCAGCCAATGCGTTAAGCCTTAAATTGTTAGCGTACGTAGTTCGCTTGAGAACGATAGCGAAAGATTTGTTTGGCTCGCACCGCTAAAGTTTCGCCCGATAAAAGCTTCGTTCGGAAAAGCTTGGAAATGATGCGAAACGCTGCCAAGGATCGGCTTTTCGCATTTCGTTGCGGATTGTGCAACTTGTGGAAGAGAATTGTGGAATAGAACTCGCGAAACGCAACGTATAGCGCGACTGACACGAGCAAATAACGTGGACAGACGTTTCATCCTTCCTTCGATTCTATCTCTTTCTAAGCTTTCTAAATGCTACACACGAACGTTATTCTTCGCATACGGGACTGTAGTTTGTTGGTTCGGGCGAATCTCCGTTAAAATTGACCGTAGTTAAAATTACTCGATCTCGATTCGTTTTCTTTGTTAACGCTGTTTTGTTATCTGCATCTGCAATGTTCTAAAATGTTCCTCTGACGTTCCTCTCAACGCCCAATAATCGAGAAGGAAACTCTATTCGCGTTACGAATTCGTGTGCTTTTTAACGCAATTTTTATATTCCACCTTCAGTTCCAGGCAATATTTTAAAGATTTTATTGATCAAACGCGACGACCGAACTGAAACAACTTATTTATTCGATTTGCAAATTTAAAATTTTCATTTGTTTTTCTCGCTCGAATAAGAAATGTGTTTTTCAAGTATATTTCTTAATCAATAAAAGCCTAATTATCCGAAGTATTTTTCTTGATGGAAATAACTTCCGGGACTACTGGCGTTCCATTATTTATGAAAGATCAAACGTTATATTAAATGCAAGGATAAGAATATAGCAATTACAAAAATACTTGAAACTTTCATTAATAACGATACGAATATCAATTTTAGTGTTATCGACTACCTTGTTTGAATTTGTTATTTTCTTTTTGTCCTCACACTGCAGGATGTTTCATCATCAAAGGTTTATGCCTATACGAAAACGTATTTATAAAAAAATATTATTACGCATTGCAATTCGACAAATTAACAAGTATCTGCATTTATCGACATTTTATATTGAATATATTTCCTTCGTTTTTCCAGGCGTATTATTTCATATTAAACACGAGTACAAAATTAATTCATTATGCTTGTGCAAATGGAAAAAAATGGAAAAAAAAGGAATTGTTTGTCTGGTTGTATATCATTTCTGTTGTATCACATACTGAATTTATTAAATTTTTTAATACTGACATTAAATGCGCTTCGTTTTCAACTTACGAATGCAACGGAGTATTTTAATTTTGGAAAAAGTTTACTACAACGATCATTCCAATGAAACTGTTTACTATCGATAAAAAATTCATTAGGAACCTGATACTAAAATATACTCAAATTTATTAACAGGAATTATAAATACAATTGAAACGTTGCACGTTACATTTGACGTGTAAAATTTTCTTATTCTTGCGTTGCCGATCTTAGGTGACAATAAAATGCATTAATTAGGCATCAAAGTTGGACGTTTCATTTTTTAATGTAAAACTACACTGAATTATGCAATGCAGATTTATAATATATTGCAATATATAGTAGACTTTGTATAAAATAGAATATTGTTGAATCAGATCTTCTGTAACATGTAGAAATGAAAATATCGAGAGCATTTAATTATCAATCGACGAGTCTTTATCACGTGAAAATATTGTCAAAGTACATTTCAATGATATAATGCTATTGTTTCGATGGCCTCTTATCCCTGGATGTTTAATAGGTGAAACTGTTCGTTGCTGTTTTAATAATCGAATAGATAAGAATGTGAACATTAAAATAAAAATCAAAAGTCGTTCAATAATTTCGATAATGAAAAAAGATGTTTATATGTACATTAAGCATATATTATAATGAATATAGCACGTCGTTAACACGAAGGGAATCGTTACACTATTCAATAGTAAAACTTTCTAGACATTGTTACGATTTAAATGCGGCTGCCATTCGTAGATCAATGAAAATAAATCTTTTATTATTTCTTGGACGTGCCAGTGTTACTTACCCTCGCTTATTTCTATAAAACGTGTAGTTGTACGGTATGGAGAAAATTAAAGAAATAAATCAAAAGCTTATACTTCACTGAGTTTCGAATAAATTTTAATTTTTTTATTTACAATTTTAACGTTTATTCATATTGGCTTACGTCGCATTTCGGTAAAAGTAAGAATAACGAAATTTAATCATTCGTTCAATATGTTACAGAAAATTTACACTGTTGCGTCGAGGATTTATAAATTACATAAATATACAATATGATATTGTTCTCTTTTCTTTTGGCACTGCGCGGTTAGGAAAATACTGTTCGAGGTATAAAGGTAATGAGAAAATTTTTTTTTTTTGTCTTTTTTCTGCTTTTTTATAAGTAACTGTCTACACTGACTGTACCTTTGTTTGAAAGAGCAAATTACAATTTTCAACAAACAGACGAAAGATAAATATTTTGCCTTAAATAGAAAGCTAAATATTATTCTAAATATTCTGAATACCACACCGTTCAAATATAAAACGCGTATAGGCGTCGTAACGGGATACGATTGATTAAAATTATTATTTTCAAAATTATTATACATTAATTCCTTTGCCCGTAGTTTCTTTGATGTTTCGATAAATTTCGATAAATTAGAATAAATACTAATAACGGCAATGTATTTTTTACTAAACATTCTGCATCTTTATCGAAACTAGTATCCACCAGTATTTACTTTGATTTATTTATAAAATAAAATATAAAATGTCGAAGCTCTAAAATCAGCAGCTTCTGAAAAGGAATACATGGTATTTATTAGAAAGAAATAACTTACAGGCCATTAAACGATCGTAACAGTTGAATGAAGAATTTCATAATGTCCGTAATTAAAAGATGATAATATCGCAAAATTTTACTTTAGCAAATCAAGTGAAATGAGCAAATATTATTAATAAATGAATAATTATGGAAATCTTTGATCGCGTTTAAATTTTAAATCGAATCTACAACAAAATTCTAATAGAAAACTGACTATCTATCTTGTATATTCTTTTGTATCATAAACTCGTTAAAATTTAAATTATGCGCAACTACCGATAAAAATAATTACTCGAAGCAGAGTAAAGCCTCTTGAGTAAAAGAGAAGAAGGTATCTTCTGACAGAGTAGAAGAGAGAGAGAGAGAGAGAAATTCTGATGCAAATCGGTGTCTCGAAAATTCAATGTGAATATACATTAGGAATATTTTTTAAGGTTTGCTTCCTTTTCCATTTTAAGTTAAAACCCATCTTAACTGGGCATTTGCGTGACAGTTGTCACGGTAATTTCTTGTGCTATGGTCAACGGATAATGATTAAGTTCGGTAAAGGGCTTTGCCGTGTTTCAAACCTCGTGAAATGTCGCGCGGTATCCTTGAGCTCCATGAAACCACAAAACAAGGATTCACGGGGTTAATGAAAAAAGCGCGGCTTCCTCGGGCGCTTCAATCAGCTTGGATGCGAAGACCGACACCCCGTAAATGCTCTCGACTTCCGTAAAATGCCTCGTGCGTCGAACGATCTACCAGGGAGAGAAAAAGCTAAGTCGGAAATAAGAGAAATAGAAATAGAGAGGGGGGAGAGAGAGAGAAAGCGAGAACGCGAAGCTCGTCGACAGGGTGCAGACGTTCATCGGGTGCTGTCCCCGCGCCACCCTCGTCCCACGAAGACTCCACCTCCAGGCGCCGAGCCGGTTAGCTGTTTTGCACCTGCGTGAATACACAAGGGTTTAGTGATTAGTGGATGAGGGCGTGGCTCGCCAGGAAGCCGAGGGACGAAAGTACGAGCGTCGCCGTGGTCGTGTCCGCGGAATTGCGGTTGTGCGATGATACCTCGTAGAAGTAGCGATTGTACGCCTGGTCGCAGTGCGACGGCCAGTCTTTGAAGCAAGCCGCGTACGCTATCACGTGGGCGATGTAGTTCTGCTCGAAGGTGCTCCGGAAGAGGTGCGAGTACGGCCCTGGAACAAAACCCAAGTCCAGCGCGTCAGACCCAAACCTCTGCGTCCTCGGGGTTCACTGGGACGAGCGATCGCGTTTTCCTCCATGATACCTCGGCTCGCTGCTCCCTCTCCCACCCCCTCCCATCCACCACCGCCGCCCCCAACACTCGGCTGCTTTTACTATCCAGAATTTATTAACTCAACGAAATAATTGCACGCGTCAACGCGATTTCAGAGGGAACGGAGATAATAATAAATTATCGCCTAATTGTGATTGATGCTTGTGTACTTCCTGTAACGGATTCTGACCGTTTAAGTGCCCAAATTTCCTTTCACCGATTCAGCGCACGAGCGTGCGACATTCCCGTCCTAAAAGTATTAACAATCTCGATCGTGCTTCTGCCGTTATTCCACTATTCTTAAACTTATTTGCTTAAAAATCCGCCTCCGTCGTTGATAGCGCACTTAAAAAAACGGCCATTGCAAACGGCGATCACAAACGCAAGATACTCCTGCCCTTAATTATTTTTCAAAATAATACACTCCACTTTCGCTCCCCTGATTCCACCGCGATCCATTATTACATTATTTACACGTCAACTGCCGTTATCTCGCTGGCATTATTTCGACATATCTGTTTGCGTTAGATACGTTTCGAAAATTAAGCTAAACTATCTCTTATCGGCGCGCAGGGCAATCGAATATTCCATTCAATTCGCTGGTATCGCGTGCGCATTGTTACGCGTATCGATTTATTTTCAATTTTCATTCCCATTCTTGCTATTTTCCTCCACTATTAGCCGTCGCGTCATTCGTCGGTTTAATATCTGCAAAGTCACGCTCGGCGGGCTTTTTCACGTAAACGAACGAAAAGGACGAAAGAAAATGGGAAGACTCACCGATTGCGTAAACTCCGACGTCCTCGCCACCGTGAGTCTCGTCCCGGACGTACTTAGCCGCGAAGTACCTGTAGAAGGGATCGCTCCTGTTGGCGTCTTTCTCGAGATTGCGCCAGGTCTCGTTGGCAGCGGAGCCGTTGAGCCGGTGGTAGTAGAAGGCCGGTCCGTTGGCGTAGCTCAGGGTCTCGTACTTCTGCAGGCTTCCCGAGCTCTCGGTCAGTCCGAGTATGTCGTTGCCGCGCTCCGGGTAGCCGTTTATCGTGAACGCGTGCGAGTGATCGGCGGTCACGATTATCAGGGTCTCGTCAATGTTCACGCTTTGCATCGCCGTCGCCACGGCGTCGTCCAACTCCGACACCTCGTGCAGGGCCAACCGTGCAAAATTCTGATGATGAGCCAAGTCGATCTTGCCTCCTTCAACCTGCCGCGACAATTTTACGACATACTCATTTTACGACAACGTACTTACGGACAGAGTCGCGTTTCTTATATCAAGTACGGTATTGCGGTATAATCGCTAGATTTACAGCGCGCGTCCCAACTATTACAAGTAGCTTACTTCCTCGTTATCCGCGAGACGTTAGAAAAGAGCACTTTGACGACACGCGCAATTTAATAGTTGCCTAGGACTTCTCGAAAAAGTCCGTCGATACGTGGCTCATCGTAACTTCTTGATTTGGCTCTCGTGAAATAACTGCGGACACGAGAGAGAGAGAGAGAGAGAGAGAGAGAGAGAGAGAGAGAGAGAGAGAGAGAGAGTAAAACTTTTTGCACGCGCTGAGAAAAATCCGGTAAGGTTGCGATGTTTGACATTTAGTGTATTATGTATGTACGTAATTGTCACCCCACCGACTTGTAATAATGGAAGCGTACAACGCCAGTGTAGGAGAAATTGGTGAGGTTTTTTAACGTGGCTAATAAAATTTGCCAATCGTTGGAGCTCGAGATAGCATTAGCAGCGGTTGATCGGGCGATCATTTTTAACTCGAGAACTGTCCATGTGACTTTCGCAATTTTTCACTTAGTGACCTGTGTACTAGACGGATATAGCACTCTCGGCTCTTACGAGCATCCAGATTCGTTCGTAATTCGTATATAAGAGCGACGAGGTCCCTTAGCATAAATTGATACGCGTAAAGCGTTTACTGGCCTATAAGGGTTATACCGAGGCCGAGTTAACCGTCGACGTGAACCGATTAAACCTTAAGAAAGTTGCTCAAACGTTACTAATTATTTGCACGTTGATGTTGAGCGCGTGCGCAGCCCTTTACGACATCCCTTAAAATTAATCAACGTCGTACTCGAGAATCAATCCTAGAACCTCTTACAGCTCGTATATCTGTCGAATATTTTAAAACTAATTACCAAATAAATTACTACTCTTTTGATGCTGCTATTGCCAAAGGGAATGCAGTGGATAATAGCACTCGTGCCGAAGTATCTCATAAATTAAATATCTCATACACGTGCACATATATTACAATAAATGAAACTAAACTCCGGGTGCACAAGAATACACACGATGATGATGTAGAGCTTATTAAAGGCGTTGAACAATCGATCGAGTAAATATCTATTTGGTTTATAAAGTCATGAATAATTCATATTTACAAATAAATAACTAATCGATAGCGACAGATGCAATAGGAAAACTCTTAAACTATAAAAATACGCAGTAGGTTAAGTTAACTCTTAAGCCAAATTCTTAAAAAATTATAATGGTAATATTATAATGAAATTGCAAACCACTTAATGCATTCGTGTGCGTCAAGGCTTGGTATTTTTATGATGTTATTATTACGCGGCGATTAACAA
The DNA here is from genome assembly GCA_018907045.1 of Wiebesia pumilae. Lineage (NCBI taxonomy): Eukaryota > Metazoa > Arthropoda > Insecta > Hymenoptera > Agaonidae > Wiebesia > Wiebesia pumilae. Next base: position 3,073,894 of record JACCHZ010000113.1, on the reverse strand, counting down.
ACATTTACAAACTTTATAATGTCAAGCGGTAAATAAAATTAATCCAAGAATTGCTAACGAAGAAAATTTCACATTATACTTGTAATAAAATGTACTTTATCTTTCATGACTAATTTCCAAATAATACATTACGCCGTAGTTCAATCGTAATAATTATCATTATAAAAATTATTAGACGATTGATATTTGTTTCCTATTATTTTATCACAGTCGTGGTAGAAATTGTGTTTATGCCACGACTCAATTCAAAAGAAAGATCCCTAAACATTGTAAATAAAAATAATCATGTCGATCATCGAGAAAATTACGTTTCGGTAAATTCTTCCAGGCTTTTAATATAATTCATAGAGGTCTAATTAGACAAAAGTGCCTTTTAAAAATTTTGTTTTTCTTTTCCAACAAATATAAGACAAGATTTATAATGACATTGCAAGAAATTATTCAGTAACAACGTTAAAAAGTCTAGGAGTTGTAACAATTTTCCAAACAGTTTTCTTGAAACATATCTCATAAAGTCAAGCATGTCAAGTGAACAATTCATTTTTATCGAATAATGTAATACTTCATTGCGAGCATGCTAAATTCATAATGAAAATGACATAAAAATATTACATTTTTTAGATGAAATTTTACATATTCGATTCAATTCAATTGCTTATCACGACAAAATGTAAAATGTTCAGATTATATCAATGAATTAAAAAGAAAATAAAGGCGCTCAATAAAAATTATGTATATATATAAAAGTTGTTCTTTTTTAAAATAACTGTAAGGAGGAATTAAAAAATTAATAGCATTAAATTCTATGCGATTTAAAACGTGACGTTTTAAACGGTACTTATTGTCACTGTGAGATATACTAACAAAAGTCATATCAGTTCTTTGTGAAGTTAAACGTAGCTTACTTTTTTGGAAAAATAATGAATGCTCATTCTAAAAACAAAATCTGAAGATTCTCTTTTTAAATTAATTTTCTAAAATACCAATGATATCTGACATTTTTTGTACAATCCTTTTTTACAAAAAAATAACCTGCACTAATTCTCAAATATATTTTTAATAGGCACATAGTTTTTATCGATATATCGTTCCAAGCCAATTTAATCATTTTTTTATCGATGTGCGTCAAAATTTGCAGAATTGGCGGATATCAAATAACTTTAATCTCCATTATTTAAACGGTTCAAATATTTACGCTCAACTCAGAGATAAGTACCATTCTAAAATGTTTATTTATTTACTCTGATTGATCTCGCGGGTGTAATTTAGCTTACATCGTAAAAGAAAAATGTTAATACTTTTATTTTTATTCCATACGAATAAATTATAACGCACCGTTTTCACGAGTCTTGCGAATAATCGAAAGCTGATAAAAAACGCTAAAAACACTGAAATACGATATTTGAATAATAATACATATTACAAGGACTAAAACTGCGTATAAAACGAGTATATAACGTAAGATTATTTACATACTTTTTCGTTGCATTAACTAAAGCACATTCTCGTACTCGAATGTACCGAATTGTTTGAGAAATTGAAAAAAGCGAAACGTAAGAAGATTTAGCGTGATTATGGAAAGTTGATAAGATTAATTATGTTTTATTTTGGTTTTATTTTCAGGCTGTCTGTTGAAAAACTACGACGCAGTGTCGTCAGAATTGTTCCGATGAATTAAAACAATAATTATAAATGAAATGCTCGAATACATCTCGATTGACCTACGAAAGATATCGAACTCGCTGATATTACAGAGAAAAATAAAAATTCAAAAATATGTCGCGTTCATTCATAAGTGTCGTGCATTCGAATGAAATTAGTAGCGATCCTGTACCCCCGATGATAAATATCTTGTCGTTGTTGTAAGCGGTCAAACTGTCAAACACTGGAAAAGCCAATCCATTGTGCGATTATTAAAATCGAGCTGCAAGTCATATTTGGAGTGACTTTCTTCGAAATAGTTCGATCATTAAAAGAGCACACTGTCCTTTTCTATCATCACTCCAACTTAAATAATGTTACCGTCTGAAAGAAGAGGCATCTTTCGAGGATACTTCAAGGACGTGAACTAGTTAAGACGTCGATAAAACAGCGACACAAGAAAAAAACTCGTCCGCTGTCCAATATCCTTTCGAATAATACCGCTAAAATTCCTCGGACTGTCACCGAACGACTCGCATCGACATAATCGCAAAAGTCGTGATTTAACTGAAGCCGCAGGCAGTCGACGACCATCGGTGGTGGTCCCGCATTATCTAGCATGGCGATTAATAAATTATGGGAAGTCGAGGTGACCATTAGTCGAGCGTCGGATCTAGAGTTACGTGCTCGAAATTGACCCGCAGACAAGTGGGTCGACCTTGCGACACCACCGCGTTCCCCAGGTGATCCAATCCACTGGATTTGCGCGCGAAAACCTGGCCACGGTGAAACGCGAACTCTTGCAACTTCCGATTAAATTGGGTTAACGCGAAATTTACGCGCAACCACGTTCGTCGGGACGTGATCTCGTAAATACGGAGGCGTAATAAAAGAAATTCAGGACCGAGTCCATTCGAAAAATGGTCCCCTCGCGTCTGATCGTTCGTCATAAGGCGTAAATTATTAGCGATCGGCAATGCGATCGACAATGCGATCGGTAATGCGATCGGTTATCAAAGGCGAGATATCTTGAATTGAATTAGGTGTCGGTCAAAGTGCGACACCGCACTCGCGTCATTCGAGATGCCAAAGCCATTCGCAGACTCACCATGAGGAGGAAGCCGTTCTTGTTCTTGCGGAGCATCCTGATGGCCTGGAGCGTCATGTTCGCGAGGGTTGGAACGCTGTCGGGCTTGACGGCGGCGTACGGCAGATGGTCGGACGCGAAGATGCCCATGAGTTTGGTGGCATTGCCGACGTCGAGGGCCATGAGCTCCTTGGCGGTGGTCACGAGTCGGGCGCCCGGGTTCGCCTCGAGCCAACTCCGCGCCAACTGTCGGCCGTCCTGGCGCTTGCACGATTCCGTATCCTGGTTCGGGAACGTCAGGCCCAGCGCTCCGGCGCCGCCGCCCATTATCACCTGCGATCATGACTCGCTTAGGTTTCTCTGCTCGAGAAACGAACAGGTTCCGACCTGATCGTCCCTGTGGACTGACGGAATGATTCGACCCCTGGGGCGCGTTCGACATCATTATATTGCACGTTTGTAAATTAACTGATTTTTAAGAGCAGCCAAGATATCGACGAGCCAAAATAATCGAAGCAGATCATAAGCGCGACATTGCATTTTCAAAATTAATATTTTCAAAACGACAAGGAATGTTCGATTTACGGGTAGCAATTGCTTAATTACGCGGGAATAAGGAAGCGTCATTCCTTTTGCTTTTACAACGAGTGCTGTTACAATGGTCGCTCCACGTTATTGAACAAATACCTTTGACGCGCTTAAAAATGAAATAATAATACTTCGCTGCGAGGAAATGAGTATCTGCCGATTTTTCTTTATCTTAGATTCTGCAATTAATAGATCTTCGAGCAATCGGTGTTCGTATTTTCTTTAAATTGCACTTTGCAATACTGATACCAAAAAAAAAAAAAAAAAAAAAAAATGCACTTTCTAAAATTAAGTTATCATTTCATCGTCGGTTCCAGCGTACTCGTCGTAAATTTGTTGAAAAGAATGTTTAAGCGGCAGCTGTAACTTTTCCGAGAACTCGCGTATAAAATAAATAATTTCGTTCACGCGTACCGACGAAGCAGGTGGTGGATCTCGTAAAATTGCTCACGTTCATTTGGGTTCGGATTTATCGCCATTCAAAAGACCACCGTCGACTAATGAATATTCGCGATTACCAACGAGGAGAACGCACTTTTATTAGCCATGAACCCCTTTCCGGTTAAGCTGACCCATTAAATTGCGCGCGCGTTAAGCCCAGCGATGGGAGAACCGACGGATTCGCCAAACGTTTCCATCGATACTTTACCCAGGCGGCGCAACTCCGCGTGACGTACCTTGAACTTGCTCCCGGGCTCATCCTCGACGAGCTGCCTGGCGATGTCTTTGATGCACGTGCGGTGCTCGGCGGGAAGTACCGTGTCGCACTCCCAGTCGCGGTTGTTCGTGTGCGCGTAAAGCGCCCCGGGCGTCGCGTGCGTGACCCGCGTCGTCGTCACGAATCCTGCGGTCAACACAAAACACCACGGACTTATTACGGGCACAATAGAGTCCACGACCTTGCGACGTGGCCTCGGCGACGCTCGGAATTTCCCTCTTCTTTCAAGAGCGGAGGTCCTCTCCTCGGCTCTTTAAATCGCAAATCGAAAGACCGAATTTCCTGGTTTCTTACTTCTCTCTCTCTCTCTCTCTCTCTCTCCTCTCTCTTTTAATCGCCGTGCTTGAATTCCAAGCAAACAGTCGTGCCTCTTGAATAAAAACCTAACTTTGAAATGTACATCCGAGCGGTTTCCGATACACGAAGAACCTCTTTTTTTACGTGCCCACAAGAATTTCTTTATCTGAATCCATGCTTTCTGAAACGATCGATTGTCCATGTAAGCATGCGATGACTTAATCTTTGATTTATGAAAGGCCTAAAGTCAATCCACTGACTTTCTCGCGCAAATGAAAAAATCGTATTCGCTCACAATATTCAAGTGCGCAAATAAATCAACGTCAATTTAGTGAGCTCTTTATTGCCGTTTTATACGTAATTTTTAATTAGACGAAACTGGCGAGACGGTTAACTTAATAACTGCAAAGTTTAAATTAAAAAAGTCCGAAGCGAAAGATTAAGCGAATACCAAGTAATTAAAAATAACGAATAGAATAGCAATAAAGAACTTATTAAATGAGCATTGCTTCGGATTATTCGCGCACATGGAGATTTCGGCTTAGATAGCTTCATAGGATTTCACTGCTCTTTTACCAGATATTCGCTAAGTACTCAGCGCACATCGTTCAAGTTGATCCTCGAGGATTAACTTGAACGCAAAGCATAATTATCGGTAGAACGAAAGAGGACGAGTGCTGCGTTTGTCCTTCGTTACTTCACGTGCACGAGACATCGGCGTTAAAGATTTAGTCCATAACCAAACGATCCTGGCCTCGTCGTCCTGAACTCGAGATCCTCGCAGGATTTTTCTCGCAGCGATATCGCTTCACGAATTATTAAGGAAGCAGCAAAGAGGAATGATTCGATCGTTGATTTCAACAGGCGCATCGAAATATCTCCTCGTAACAACTCGTGTCCTTTCGAGGTTGAGAGCTCGGATTACAAGTACGCGAAGACAATGCTCGAAAGCACCCGCGCTTTCTTCGCGCGTCAAGAGCGTGAGGAGGAGGCTTTTAAGCGGCTCAGGGTCGTGACCTCCTCACCAGGGTCACGCGTGCGCGTGCACTCGGGCGGCCAAGGCCCCCAAGCCGATCGTCAATTGGCGGACCCACGAGGCCGATCGTTGACTCGAGAATGACTCCACCGGACCTTTTTCGGAAGGCCCGGAAACCCCGGGCAGAATATAACTATCCCGTCCAATGAATCTTTTTAAACTGCTTTTCTTTTCGAGGCGGACGCATACCGAGATTACGCAAATTAAATTTATCTTCGTGGAATTACTTGTTTGTTTTCTTTTGTTTTTATGCGCTCTTTTCCTTATCGCGTAACCTCCGCTGAATTTCTTCTTTCGCAGTCGATCTAGCAAAGTGCAATGGGAACGATACCGAGACGATCGATGTCCTTATGATCATTGCAAAAATCGCAGTTTTAAGAATAGTTTGTGAAAAAAGTTGTACAAAATTGTAAAAAAAAGCGTCCGTGCCATTATTCGAGATACATCCAACGTGTTTACGAAAAATATAACAAAATATAAATTAAAGGCTTCCGTTACTTCATTCGCTTAACGTTTTTAACGTTATTTTTGCTAAAATCGACTAAATCGTCTGTGTACATTTTCACGTACATTTTCGTATGATATTGAAAAAGAAATAAATTCAAATATATAACAGACAGGATACGTCAAAGCGATCGATCGAACTAAAAAACTAAACATTTTAAATTACGTAATGTTAAAATTCATCGACTCGTCGAAAAAATGTACTTTAATCGTTGAGCACAATTTTGATAAATAAAACGTTGTATTTCATTGGTAAAAAAGTACCACGGGTATTTGTTGCGCCACGGTTTAACAGTTTAACACGAATGACGCACGAGATCAACGTCATTTGCGTATAATCTGAACTTCTACTTCTAATTTTGGAAATGCAGTTACTTGAAAAATTATAAATTATATTGAAATACGACGGTTACAAATTGACCAAATGCCACCAGCTGCTTTTTTTTTTTTTTTTTTTACATATTTTCCCATTAAAAGGTTACAAAGTGAACGGGGTTTCCATTTCATTGCGTTGCTGGAGAAATAAAAATCAAGAATATTCGATACTACGATATTCAAGCTGCACTTCGCACTAATGCCATACCGCTGATATTATCAGTTCAACTTTTCACTATTTAGGTATGATAAAAGTCCCGCGACACGGTTTCTAAATCCATAAAAAGTTAATGCACGTTTACAAAAGTCAAGGAGCGCTCGAACGAGAATGAGGACTTTTTTTTAGCATTTTTAATTCCTTTAGTTTTAGATTTATAGCGGTACACTTGCGGAATGCTGATATCAGAGAAGACAGATACAAGTTCCGGATGAATAGTAGTGACACGCGAGTAAAATTTGCCGCTGAATATCGCCAACGTGCCAAGACCTAAGAATTAAGACCCATTAACAACGATCTTAAAGTGTCATATGAATCGTTATTTTAAAATTTAGTTTATCATACATTCGTCACTGTAATTATTCGTAATCTCTGTAGCGAGTGCATATTATAATGGCAGACAAGTGTAATGGGACAATTGTAAAGTAATTATACGGATGTTTGTTCACCGTTTACCGATAAAAAGAAGCTGCATTACCGAAAAAAATCGATATAAAGTTTTGAAAGTTGTAATTCATGCGTCTATTCATGCGCGACTACACACGCTAACTTTCCTCGGGGTTTCCTTCGATTCGCTTTATCTTCAATATCAAATGCATTGGTCATTATTCTCCTTCGAGATTGAACAAAAAATGTCGAGATATCCTACAAACTGTAATAATATTGTACCGTTTTTCTTTTTCCAGTTTCATTTATTACAAGTTCAAATCCTAGCCTTCGGCCACTTTTTGTAGCGTCATTTGTATTAAAAACTACTAAAGCACTCGAATTCATAATGATAAAATTACTTCGAATGCTTACTGCTTTAGAAATTTGTGAAACACGACCAGAGTCGCGGTCTGTACCAGCGAAACCTTTTCACCGGTTACACCGGCCAAGATAAATCATTGCAGCAATGTCCAAATGCAGTTTGCATTGGACGGCGCTTTCGGTCGTGAGTCAGGATGCATTCCTTGAAAAAAGAGAGAGAGTTCACCACAGAAAGTTTGCCGACGCGACATAAGCGCGCGCAATCCTTGAGTTCGATTTTCACGGTAAAATCTATCGTTCCCGTCAGAAAAGTTACGCTCGACTCGGCGTTCTTCGCTCGCTCGATTGCATCCGGTGTTTCCATTTGCACACCTGGAGCCACCGAATCAACGCTTTTCCCTGGCATCACATACCGGTGTCCATGCCGGACTCCTGTGCCCAGGTTGCGATCGTCGTCAACTGGCTGTTCTCGTTCACCAGCTTGTTGCACATGTTGTACTTGGCAGTGTCATCGAGACCCAGCATCCGGTACTGGGCTTTCACCCCGGTGAACATCGCCGTGGCCGTGCCCGCCGAGTCCGGCACCTGCCTGTCCACGTTGTACGTCTGCAAAAGGAAAACGCGTCGTTCGCGTCGAGTTAGCAAACGTGTGGTACAAGTTCCTTATATCAACTTCCGGCTGATGCCGAAAATTGCTTCTCTTTCTCCGATAGGTTTGCACTGAGCCACGGTGAACCGCAAAAACGTTCGTTACACGCGATAACGCCGTCATAGTTTTCGTTAGTTTTACCATAGACTTTTGGAGAAACGTGTCGGTTTATTCAATTTGAAATACATATTGAAAATACATATTTTTATCGAGTTTTCCGATCTTTCGCGGTCGATTGTATCCATAACTTTTGATAATCAGCGGAATTTTTAATATATTTCAATATGCACTTACACACGTTGCATAAATATTTTGAAAAGATCTTGGCGTTCGATAAAACCACTTTTGTTAACTTTCCGCTTTTTGTTTTTATTCATAATCACGTACTAGAGCCAATGTTCTCTTTCATTTTAAAATTTTCTTAGAATATTAAACGACGACTGTTGCCCACGATCTCGTATTACAAAGGCGAATTCACATTTTACGCGTAAAAATAAAGAACGTGTAATGACAGACATGCGATTGTAAAATATCGAATATTTAAATCTCGAACCAATGCATCTAACGCGCTTCAAATTTCCATTCGAATTCCATATAACTTCTCTCGATTACATCTGTACTTTAATCGAGTATTTTCCGCTGATACTTTATAGTCAGAAATTTAGATAAATCCAAAGAACACCAGTGTTATACACCCGTCAACTCAATTTCACCGCATATAATTACCAAAGCGAATAACGTTAATATAAAGTTTTTAAAATTATTCCCAAATGTGCGAGATTTAATGAAAAACTGGATCCTATCAATTAGATAAAACAAAAAGTAAAAACGTTCATCAATTGCATAACAAAATTATAGCGAAGCCTACGTGGATGAATTACAGTCTGACAGTGTTACGTTGATATGTACGCAAGCAAATTGATTTATCTCGATATCTAAGCTCGTAATATTTGAAAGTACGTTTCAACGATGTCCGCACGTCACTCGAAGGATCTTGTCATTTTACAGGTTAATCCGCGCGCTCTCGTTAATTAAATTTTGCATTACCTTTGAAAATCCAGTACTAGGAAATTTCTCGAAAACGAGCTTATACTCCTCTCCTGAATTGCCTTTCGCTTGTCCTTTGAAAATCCTCGCGGATGTTATGGTCGACAATCCCATTCCATCGCCGATAAAAATGATCACATTCTTCGCACGGTTCTGATTGTTTTGCAACGATAAGACATGCCTCAGATTTTCTTGGCCGGATTTCATCCAAAACGATGTCTCTGTGGAATTTTCGTGCATCCGTTAATTGCGTACCTCACTACTACTTCCGTTTGCTCGTGACCGGTAAAGTCACACTGGGACACCTGTGTTTTTATGACTTTTGTGTAGGCGTGTAATTGGGGAGCTTCTTCAAAGATAATAAATGCCGATGAAGATTACCAACTATAGCGACAAATTTCCACGTGCGCTATCGCATCGTAATTTATAGGACTGCCTTTTTTACAATTCTAGGCTATTTGGTCTATTGGTCTATTGTGCGTAGGTATCCCATAAACGGCGAAAGAAAATTGTGCATCGATAGCTTGGAGTGTCGTACGATACCTGTACGACTGTTCGCAGGGTCGGTCGGGCTATTTTCGTCATACTCGTACACCTCTAAGCCGACTGTATTTCAGGGAGTACAATAAACTTCGGGGAAGAAAGGTGATTTCGGGGTTCTCGGGCCAATAAAGTGCAAATCGGGACGAAACCGGTTCGGAATCACCGAGACGTGATTGTTTTGCTCGTCGGATGATGCGGCGCGTGCACAAACAAGTCGGAAGTTAAGTCGGGAAATTCCTGGAATGTCAGGTTTGTCACCGACGATATTCTCGAAAACTACGAGTCAGGCTTCTTGAAAATAACCGCTGAGCAATGACGATGATTTGCGGATCGAGCGGAGAACTCGCAACGCAATCGAAACTTTCCGCCACGCTTATGTTTATCCGCGAGTAACCGTCGAGTCCCGGGTAATAACGATAACATTCTAATGTCATCGAATCCAGATATTACGCTCCTTTTATGATTTATGCCGACGGGGTTGAAAAGAGTAGAAAAAAGCCATTAGAAAATTGACCGATAATTTCGTAACCTTCAAACGGGAAGCTGTTTGCTTTCGGCTCAGAACTCTTCAAGCGCTTCCAAGCGGAAGTTCGAGGGCAATGGGGTGAAAAAGAAATCACAGTTAAAACTAGTAGATCGAAAACTTTTGCCTAGACCTTTCATCCTAGTTAACCCAACGATTATTCGTTGACGCATCCGATGGACTAACAATGTGTCCAGTAAATTAGCCAATGTTTGTCGGAATCAGCAAATATTCTTTCGCTTCGGCAATAAATCACTCGAACCGACGAATAATTCCATTCTTAATTATCGCCATTTTGCGATAAATCCTCCTTTTTTACAAGTGTCGAGCTGAAATAATGCACGTTCCACCGAAGCAGTGCTCGAACAATGGAACAATAAAATTAGTAAAAATGGACTGAATCAGTGCATAAATCTAGAGTCGTTGAATTTCTGATGCGATTCGAGAAACTCCGCGTGTAAAGGGAGTCTTTGGTCAAAGTTGAAGAAAAACGCGCGTCAATGGGAAACGACCGAATTCGAATTCAGCCGCGCAGTTCTTCCGCTACGACGAAGATTTCTTCGACAACCGGACCCAGTGAGCTTCGCAATTTCAACGCATTTGGACGTGACCTTCGGCTGGAGACTCCGAAATCAAGGACAAAGACTTTGCAGAGACACGAACCTTTGTGCTTGGGTGGCAGACTGACTCCGGAACAGAGGCAGACGAGCGCACCGAAGACCGCCAAGGTCGCGATCCTTGCCATCCTCGCGCTCTCCTCCGCCCCCGCGGATGACGTATTCGTAGTCGTCACCGCTGCCGCTGCCGCTGCCGCTGCCGCTGCCGCTGCTGCTGCTGCTGCTGCTGCTGTCGCTTCAGCTGCTGCTGATCTCGTGCCCGTCTGGCGCTCCCTCGCTTCGGAAGTATAACGAGTGGTTTAGGCACTTGACGATAAACGTCGGCGATACTCGGGCCGGGAGTCCCCGAGCTTTTTCGACCCTGCCTGCATATACATATATACATATACATATACATACATACACGCACGCGCATACACGCACACACGTACGTGCGTATGCATGTGTAGGCGACACGACGCGTCGCGGTAAACGACTAGTTGCGATAAAAGCGCCGGCTGCTCAATTAAATTCGAGAAGCGATTTTTGTTTGATTGAATTTTTTAAGTGCATCGACGCGCTCGGAGCTGATAGCGGTTTATTAGGGTGCGTGCGAGCGAGCGAGCGGCGGAAGGGCGGGAGGGAGGGAGACGTCGGTGGCACGCGTTGCGTAACGCTGTTTTCAACCGAGTCGCGGCAATTACCGCGCGAGCGTAACATCCGCTTGCGCTTCCAAGATTTTATTACCTCCTCTCTTCCTCAGGTAAAGGAACGAGCGCGGGTCGCACGCCGATGACACTGGCTCTCGATCTCAGTCATTAATTAGTTCCGCGGACGACGATAAGGAGCGAACTCGCTCGAGTAAATCGCTTGCGACTTCCTCGAGAGCGACCGCGATCCCTTCTTATCTCGACGGGGCTGAGGAGGAAAAGGAGGAAGAGGCCGGAGGACGGACACTAACCTCCGAGCTCCCCGGAAGCCTTCGACGTGGACGAGCGACGGCCCTCTAGCTCCGACTGACCGGCACTCGGGAGTCACTCTGGCCACCCTCGCGGTGCGACCCGTTGACCCACTTGCCCGACCCGACTTATCATCGCTCCCTGCCGCTCGTGCTGCCGCCGGCGCGTCAAGGGCCGAGAACGGAGGAGGAGAGCGACTGATACGTGGCCGCGGCCAAGATTGTCACTTATATAGCCTTTGGTCGAGGTGCGAGCGCGCCGCCAGCGAACCCTACCCGCTCCGGATGACCGGGAGGGGCGACGCGACTCCCCCAGTCCGCGGCGCGCTAATCTCCGCGTAATTGTCGCGCGCGCACCTACGGACCTCGGATCCGTCGACATGGAACAGCCGCTGCTAATAATAGCGGGACTATCGGGACTATCGGGGTCCGCACTAGGTCCAGGCTTTCAACCCCGGAATCCCGGACGCGCTCGTGGATGTGCCCGGTACTTGGTCTCGTAGGTACTTCGGCATCGCCAAAGCTCTCCGGTTAACCGTTACAACACGTTTAAGTACCGTTCTAATGATTTCGGTGAGATTTCGTGCTGCACGATATAACTAACAAATTGCTCCACGTTGCGAAGAATCCATTGGGGCAATTTATTTTAATTCTGTAATTTTTCACGAATAAACAACGTCTCTTGCATACCGATAAAAATTCATCGGTATAACATTCGCAAAATGTTTCTCTTTTCAATTACAATTAAATGGTAGTTTCATTACCGCTTCCAAACATTAATTTATGCTTCACAGCATAAAGCACAAGGAGTCTGTGTCCAGGAGGTCACGTTTACCTAAGAAAAACTGCAACTAAACCGCCGAGTTGGAGAGAAGAAGCCGAAATGCAAAATTATTCTCAAAATTGTACCGCGTCGTCTAGGTAAAAATAATTTTCGACGTGTCGTCCCTTTTTTTCTGTTTATACCTTCATTTTGATTTTCGCAACAGATTGTTAAAATGCACTTTATGCGTAATTAAATTGTTTTCCGAATAATAGATTTTGCCTTTTTCCGAAATAATGATAATTTCCGTTATCGGTATAAAATATCATAAATGCTGATAAAAGAAAAACGTAACACTTAATTTACCGTCGTGTTTCATTCTGTGTAATATTTTCTTAATCCAGTCCCCTTTAAAATGTAACGCACCAACCAATTGCTATGTGCTAAATACACGTATTAATACAATTCCATTGAACTGTCTTACCTTTCATCTGAAAACACGATTACATAATGCAACGTAATTTTATGTTTTTTTTTTTTTTTTTTTTTTTTTTCTTTTTAACGATAGCAAGTTGTAATAAATGGTATTCTTTGCATTCAAAAAAGATTTGCTTCACTTTTTATTTTTATTCCATAGAAATACTCCACACACATGCTTTACTACAATACACTTTTGTTCGATAAAATTTTCAGTTAATTATTTTCTAATTTGTATTTTCTAAAAATACATTTTTATTGAAAAAATCTCTTAAATACCGTCGGCTCTTTTCAAACGTAAACTCATTTTAACCTTAGAATTTATTTAAATCGTATGGTTCTTTTACTTTTCCGTACTAATTTTTATTTTTATTTGCAGCACTGTACGAGCCACACACGCGCACACACACGCGCGCACACACGTGCGGATGCACAGATCTACGTAATATAGCGATTTATAAAAAATCCCGATATCGCTGTATAACGTGAAATAAATTCGCGCTCGATGCTTTACGTAATTAAACGTAGAATTTATGTAAATTTTTTGACTTTTCTTATTTGAAAAATCAATGCAGTAAAACTATGTATCTGTCCCATTTTTAAAGGAGTGCTTGTGAAATTCATTTTACAAGAGATTAAATTTAAATATTATAAATTCTTTGTTACAGGCATGATATTTAAATTTTTTTCTTCGAAACACAAAAATCCCATTTAATTTGTTTCTTCAATTGAAAATTGTACACTGCAATATCGTGATAATTGTAAATTTTAAAATTGTATTTCTCAAACTTTGGATAATTAATTTCAGAGTAATTGAATAATTAATCAATTGACTTTTTTTTGACCTTTTACTTTTCTTAGGAAGAAAAGTGCTTTGCAGTTCTTTTAATTATTTGATTATAAGCTTTTTAAGTCTAAAGGTATATAAATAAATTTGAACATTTGATCTTACTTCGATACTGCAATCATTTATGTACATCTGTTCTCACGTGCATAGATAATCATTCGCATGATAAATACATAGTTATTTCTATAAGTATCTTTTATTTTACAAAGCGAATTGCCTGGAATACTAAAATATATGTAAAATGTACATTTGTTATAATGATTAATATACTTGGGTATTATTAATGTTCGTTTTTTTAAAAGCATGACAATATCCCAGTTTGTTTTAAAGGCTGATTTGGTCCTTAGCCGTTTCAAATACATAATTTGTATTGAAACAAAATGCAATATCAATAATAAACTTCATCGACGACATTCGAATCTCTCCTTTTGCAAATATTTCCTCGCCTCTTGCATTCAAGAGCGCAATAAACGTTTCTTATATAACCATAAAAATTTTTGCGAAAAATGTGAATCCAGCAAGGGAAATACTTTTGCAACAATCGCATCAATCGACCACCACGTGAAAACTGCTAGTACGAGATAGTACGATCGAAGCGGTGATTCGTTTTCTCAATTTCATCTCCTGTCTCTTCCCCTCCCCTCCCCCCGCCCCGCCCCCGCCCCACAACAATGAATAATCCAACGCAGCTGCTTTATACATACATACATGTGATTTTATTTGCATTCGTGAAACCAAGAGACGATAAAAATAATGTTTAAATGCTGTGAATGGCTTCAGTGGTTCATCAATATGTTTTTTATAACGAACTAATTTTATTTCAAACAAGTTGCAAAGGCACGTGTACAGTCAAGTACAGAAGAATATTTGGAGTCCAAGCTTATTATAAAGTAGAAACGGATGTTCGGACATCAATCATGGTTGTCGCACGTGTTAACTTTGCCGTGCCAATCACATTTTGTTATTTTGAAGATCGTATGCATGCTATTCACGCGTCTATCCCCCAAGGCAGGAATATATGCTGCGATTAACCAAAATTACTTCAAAGTTATTACGAATACTATCCGAATATATTAGTACTTTCGTCTGTTCTTCAAGCTTGTAGTAGTTCAAGAGAGGAATGGTATGTGTGTTGAAAGAATCCAAAAAGTTAAGTCGCTATCGATACGCTTACCTTTTGACGTGAATGTATTGTGTATAAAAGACATTTCATAAACAGAGGTCAGTAAAATTTTGTGTTTTTTTTTTATTAACCTTTTTTTTTTTACGGTTTACTTGTAATAGACGTACATTTTTATTTGAAAGATTTTTTTCATCTGCGGAAAAACAAATAATAAACTAAATTAAAGCGTTTTGCTCTATAAACTCGTGTAAATATTAAAGCAATAAGATTCTTTTTTTTATGCGTTACTGTGTTCCAATTAATTTAACATTAGATTAAAGAATTTGTTTTTCTCGCGTTACATGCCATATTTTTATTGATAATTTATGTTATGCTGATCTTACTTTTAAACTCCAGTGTTTAATAAATTTTGTATTAAAAGTGAGATTAAATTACTGATTTAATTTTCGTAATTAGGTAATGGTATAATTATATCTCAAATATTTTTCTTATGAGTATTTACGCGTAATTTCTTTTATGTACTAAATTCTTGTGATATTCATTATCATGTGGGTATCAATTAAATTAAAAACAGTAACTTTTAAAAGAATATGTGCGAACGCCTGTATGTTTAAATATAAATTACAATTACGACTGTTTATTTACAATTTAAGCTGAGTTATGCTTAAGATCCTTTGGATTTAAATAATTTTATGGCATTAATATTATAACTTCAAACGCAAATCTTTTCAATAACGATTATGCAGAATTTATAATTTTCACCACGTGTAAATATATCATTATACATACGACAATTGAATAATGTGGAAACATGCTAATAAAATTATTTTTTCGGTAAGTATCGTATCATGTAACAAGTGCCTAACAAATCTTTCGAACGGACACTGTATCTATTGCTAAAATCATTTAAAAGCTGAGAAAAAACTATTCAAACATTCCTGTAGAAAGTATAGACATAGTGTAAGACTCTTTTTTCCCTGATATAAATAATCAGTTTTTAGTAAGACTTGACGTGACTTCAACAAGGAAAATTCTAATGAGACCATTTGCGTATACTAAATACGCAAATGGAAATGAGCACTGTTAGATTAATTAATCTTTTTAACCTGATTTGAAAACTTTTACAAGCTTTCTTAAAGAAAAAACGACAACTTTTAATACTTCAAATGGTTACATTTCAATGGCTAATTGTAATCAAGATAAACAATATTTTCCTTATAAATATATGATTTTGAGTAATACTTAAGGAAACTCGATAAATTCATTGCAAATTAATGTATTGAATTCATGAAAATGATAGTATTTTCTTATGCTATTTTTTTTTTATCTAAACGAACAGAAAATGTTTCTCTTCAACTTGTAAGTTTTCTAATTTTAAATCATTTATAGGTCAAATTTTTTAATTGTTTTCACATTCGGTTTTCTCAAAACTGCAATAAATAAATTTTTTGTGAATACTAACTTTCATAGTTAGTACTTAATTTGTGAAGCACGATATTGTTGTTTAGGAATTAATTACACTTCGGATGAACGCTTTATTAAAATGTAAGCTGCATTATCTCTTAACCAATGCTATTGAACACTCCAGATGAAGCCAATGCATTTTTCAATTAAATTCTTACAGCTCAAGGCAAAAATTATATACAAACCAAATCTTTGACACAATTAAGGTCAATTGTGTCCATAGTCAGATAATACCTACGAAATTTTTTGAATTCCATATACCGCACTTTCAGATCGATAACGATATACCATGAACAACCTTTAAAGTATAATTTCACCGTCACTGCAGAAGTTAATTATTTTTAATTTTTATGGGAAGCATTTTATCTTAAATGTAACGCGTTCTCGCATATTCAATCATAACATAATTGCTGAGATACTAATTATAAAGCATTAATGAAAATTTATAAAGGAAAATATTTTTCATAATAGCAGTTACCAAACACGTTCTAAAATTTTAATAATTCAACAATGATATTTTCACGTGTACTAATCGATGTCTACATTGGCTGTCGTGTATAAGCGTATAGCATTTATTTATACATTTATTTATCTTAAAGTAGATGTTTTGGCACATAAAATTTCTAAAATATCAATCTTGAACACGCTAATGGTTTTTTAAATTACACTAATTTATTTATTTCTCTGTAGTCAATAATGTATATATTTTAATAAAATGATTATCACTGAATATTGACGTCTGCAGCAGTGATATAATTATTATATTTAACGCAACTATTACCACATTGATTAAATTGCATTTTAAATGATGTTATGTATTAATGAATGTGTACAAGATAATTTAAAATACTTACAAATACAATCGGTCAAATAAATCTCTACAAGACAAATATTTTCAACTATAATGTATAGTTGATTGGTTAATGATGTTTTGTAATAAGAATGCCGAATTAGCGGTTCGATTCCTTAATATTCAAATTTAAAGGTACAAAATAAACGGCTGTCAAATAAACCAGGACTACTTCACAATTTACGCGTAAGGAAGATTCGTGTGTAAAACTTCGCTCTCCCATATTAATAAGAGAATGTACTTTTGAAGACAATGATGGTACCAAAAGTATGTAAACTTATCTTTTGGGTAGTTTATCTTTACACAGCCGGAATGTTAAATAAGAATTTTCTTTATCACGCGTTATCTCTGATAAAGTAATAATTTCTCGTTTAAATGTGGATACTTAAAATTTTCAATTCATCACGGATGTCGTGAAATGTAAATTCAATCTCAATAAATTTAAATAATTTTGTCGCATCGATAATACACGTAATAAATAACTACAATGAAGACGTGAATAATTCGACAAAATCAAAGATTTATTTAATTTTTCAAAAACATTGCATTTAATAGACCAGGTTAAAGTTAAATCACGAATAAACTTCGGTTTATGCGTATACTTTTGAGATAGACTAAACTTGAGGTTATATCGTCGACCGGAATAATGGCCAGTGACTAATATTACACAAGACTTCGTAGAACTTCAAAGATATTTATCTGGTAAAGTCAGTTTTGTACCGATGTCGATAAACTTGCGCGAAGTTCTTCATATTCACCGCAGATTTGCATTTTCTATGACTATTATGAAATTATTTTATTAGTCATTGGGAGTGCTTCTGTACATTGATATATCCTTGAGCGTGACACGAATTCTCGGACATAATAAGAATCAAAGAAAGCAATTAATTGAAAAACAGGATGTACCGAAGTAAACAGGCGGATTACATTCATATTTTTTTTTCAAATCACTATTGTGATGCGGCAGGTTTTACTCGCATAACTCTACGTTAAATTTGTTGACGAAATTAATCTAAAAATGTTGCGCGTACTAATGCAACGGGAGACTTTTGTGGTTAGACAACTGGATAACAGTTTGTTTTCAAAAGGAAGAAGTTTTTCAGTTTTTCGTATCGTACATAATAGAACATAATATTACACGTGGTTTATGGTCAATTGTTTAAAATACTCGTGGCCATGTGTATCCCGAGAGCCCAATACAAACAAACTGGTTTGAAACTTGAAGAGAATTATATTGTAAGACCAACTGGAATTTGGCCGCTCTGAAAAGTTCTTCTAAGTAATAAGAATCTTCATAGATACCAAAACTTTTCTATCCCTGCTTGGTCAACAAGCATTTGCGCAAATTATTGATTATTCAGCGCTCAGCGCATTGTACGTCTCTTGTCTTATCTAATGCAAGCAGCTACTCATCGCTGCAGAAAAATCGACTGGTGATCTTCTCTTTTATATAAGTTCATGCGTAATTTACTCGGACAAGACAGAAATGAAAGTGGCGACAGTTATTAAAAGCGATTGCGCTTATCGCTCTCATTTTTTTCTCTAGTGAAATCACTTGCACTGCTTTAAATATAACTCATTTCATGTATTTCTTTATATAAGTCAGCTAATTACTGATATCTTCAATACTAAAAATAGATCATTTAATTTTAGTTTAAGACTTGCAACGTTTGTATTTTGTATTTAATGCTAAGGAATTGTTTTATTTATCGACTACAATTTACTCCATTTAAACGCGAAATTTTTAGCAATTATTTAAATTGTGTAACCAATATGGGACCCCGTTTCTAAGATGTTGAGCAGTGTAATGTATTACATTTTTACGATTTTACACATCGTTGTCCAAATATCGATATTCTTGTTTTTAAGAATTTATCAGCATTTTTTGTATTAATTGTATGTATTAATTATATGTATTAGGAGAAAGTTAGCGGCGACATTGTATCTTACAGTATGTTTTGTCTTAGCCAATGAAGCCGTAAATTCCTTTGAAATATTATACAATTCAAACTTTTGTAACGTTAAATTATTACAAAAATATGAAATATTAGAAGATTGTAATTTTTTTTGGTGTGTAAAATAAGTATTTGAAATTTTTTACAGATTAATTAAATAATATAAATTTAAACGCGTTAATTTATATGAATTCATATCTATAGAATATTTTCGTATGAAATGGAATACCAGTAAGTTATTATATGTATATTTTTTTAAAAACATTAAATATAAATTATGAAATATTTTAAAAATGTCGCTTTATATTTAAGTTTTTCATAACCATTATTGTAGAAGATCATTATGTTTTATACTTCCGCGGTTCATCAGAGTCATTAATAAAATCACCTAGAGCCAATGCGTCTCTCTCTCTCTCTCTCTCTCTCTCTCTCTCTCTCTCTCTCTCTCTCTCTCTCCATCTTCCAACGTGATGATTTATTTTACACCCGCATGTATTTATCCCGACTTTCACTCATGTAATCGATATTTATGTGCTTGAGTTAACGACAATACGCTAAACGGACTTTCGGTAACACAAGATTTGACCAAAAGTAGAAAAATATGAGCGAAGGAAAGAGCGTGTCTAATGAATATTTTATTTCTTCCTACTTCTATTACGTAAAATGCGCGTTACACGCGTGTTATAAAATTTAAGTAAAAATATAACGAAGTATAATATATGAATACCAGCGTGATTAAAAATATGTGTCAATTGCCTAGCTAGGACATTAAAAACGTAAAAAGGATTTTAAAATGATTGCATTGAAGTAGATGTACTAATGAAAGCCTCGACAGACTTAGCAAAGAAACAATATTTAAATATTCGTACACTTAATTGCACACCGATGTATCATCTGCACGTTCAAAGAAAACAAATTTTACTAACGTAAACACATTTTACTCCCTATTAGTACCGACATATTTCCAATGTTGCCGTATTTTTGTTACATCTCTCGGCTTCGAGGCAGAAAAACTTTTTCTGCCCTTAATAAAAACCAATAAATTACGTACTTTAAATTTCCGAGGCTGTAGAATGCTGAAAGCATCTTGTCGCATTAATCTTAGTATTTAGCAGCATTTTGTAGCTTTTAAAGATTTTTGTAATTTCTAAAGATTCTTAAAAGTGTTGGTTCCCATGCTCGTGGCTGAAAAACTAACCATGCAATTGGAGAATACGTCATAAGCGACGAAATGTTTAAACATACATGATATGGGCTTTTTCTAATGAATCTGCTGTTAACTTTTTCTATTTTTAAACTTCTACGATAGTATTCACTTATTTTAGGCCATTTTAAGCCGGTCGTAATCATCGTAATCATTTACCGCGATTCTTCTTGATAAGACAATGAAATTAATGTCAGTTCAAGACGAATACCTTATTGTACAGTTTTTAATTTGAACAATTGCTTTTTTATGATTGTTTTACGCGCGGTGACTCTAGAAGCAACATTAGTTATATATCTTGGAACGATCCACCTCGCAATGTTCAATCTTGCAACTACATATCTAGCATCTGAAGTAGAACAATGATCTACAAATATCTACTTGCACGTGACAAAAACTGAAAATTTGTATCTTAGATAACGAAACAAAGAGAAATTTGAAAGATGGATTTGAATTTTTGAATTTAAAAAATAACGTATTACCTTACCGTAGTAAGTATATTACTTACTAAACATTTTATCAGTCTTCATAAAATACTTGTACAAAAAAAAAATTTTTGGTGCATTAACATTATTATTTTGTAGATATTCTCTTGGATATAAACAATGTATGAGCATTTTCCATTTTCTTAATTTACTCTCAATACTATCAATTTCATTGGCAATTAAATGAGCCGTGGCTTGTCGAACTTTTCCTTGAAATTCTTCAACTTCTCTTACTCTTGTCAAAAGCCAACGCTAGTATTTATCTTTCGGCTTCCGAATGTCGCGATGTATTACCACCCGTAGTTTGATCACAATCTATTCGCACGTGTTTCCTTTTTATACGTCTATTTTTTCAGTCTGGGTCTCATTACGTGATTGTAATTTTTTATCATTGAATAACGATTTTCTTTCAAATCGGACAGACTGCTTGACCTCAAATCCTAAATTTAGTTTTTAACGAACATCTGTAAATGCGAAATGTTATGCATTTTTGGATAGAAAACGCATTGAAAACACTCAGTTTGTTATGTGCGAATGACATTTTTAGGTTTTAGCCTTTGAAAAAGTTTTATTGGAATAGATTAAAAGACAAAAAGCCTCAAGAATACGAAATAATCGATGGATTATGATTGAAATAAAAAATACGCCAAGGTGTATAAAATTATGAGTAATTAAACAATCATCGCACAAAGTACATAAGCAATTGAAAAGATATATCGCAGTGTATACGTATAAATTATGGATAATATTACGAAAGGCATCAGGACGACAGTTGATTGGTTAAAAATGTCTTTACTTTAAAATTTACTTTGAAAATATAAATTTTTGCGATATTGATAATTTTCTTTTATCGCTTGAACTTACTTTTAATTAGTAAGGATTAAAGTGTAATAAATGCAAGTATTAGGCAGGTAGACAAACACGACAATTAAAAAGATTTTGTATTTAAATAGTCTTAAAGGCAGCATGTCAAAGAAGGTTTATTAGTGATGATAAGATTAACAGTAAAAACAATACATTTTTAAAATTGATATCTTCGTGTCACATAAATTGCAAGAATTTTTAAAAATACAATTTAATTTATCAACATAATCAACGTCTTTGATAGGAATAATATGTTTATAGTTAAAAAGAAGATATATCAAGAGAAATTAAAAAATAATGCGGAAAAAAGGAATTGTTAGCAGTTCTTTAAGCAATCGATTTAGTTCATCGAAGGAAATCCTTCGAAATTACTTATTTTCATAATTTCTAAATGAATGGTATCAAGATATTTGTAAGACGAAATACGCAGTCTTCGTCTTCCATTTCCACTGAGTTTACATGTAATTTATACGTAGATTACGAATAGCTTGTTCAATTTTGATTTGAAAAGAAAAATGGCGTCGTTTCAGAGAAAGTTATTATTACCTTTGTAAAAAGAAGGTAATTATATTTAAATTGTAATTTTGGAAATGTTGGAAATTAACTCGAAAACACGAAACAACTGAATATACATTTCTCAATTGTTTTGATCCTGTAATTTGAAAAAATGCCCTTAAGCTTTTGCTTACCGATGGATGTACTTATTTGAAGGCTTATAGAATTGCGTATTTCTCAGATCGAGGTGGATCATTTCGATACGAAACAGTTAAAACTATCGCCTTTAAAAGAAATTTTTAAATCAAAATTCATAACTTGATTGAATAATTATCGAGGGTAGTATTACGTAAAATATCGAAAAGTAAATTTAACGGTATAAAATGAAATTTCTTGCTTATAAAATAAGTTCGGTAATTCAAAATCTAATAAAATAACTAATTACTCTAACAAGTATCCCTTCTTTTATAAAAAGTAAAATAAACTATTGTAAATTGTTCTCGTTTAGTAATTAAAGTAAAATTAAATCTTTTTAATGTACGAATTCATTGAGTGATATTTGCAATTGTGTTCGCCGGCAATAAAATAATTGCCTCTGTAGACGATGAAGCTTTCGAGAACCTTGTAATCATTAATATCATGCTTGATTATTTCATTGCATTGGATAATCCTTGAATAAATATATTTTTTCTCGGCTTGACTTCCGAGATATCGGCGCCTGTGTGAAATATATTTATCAGCAAGTAACGTTAATAAAGTAAAATTCGAAGGACTGTGCGTTCCACAATGACCCGACTAACCTGACTAACGGTCTGTAAACTCACTTCTTTTCAAAGCCAGACAAAGATGTAATTAAATATCTTATGTTTTCAAGCTCGATGGACACCGAGTCATCGAGTAACCCAAACTTTGTAAAGTTTGGTGCTTGCGACATTTAACTGCCGCGCTTTAATTTGATGCTCTCTGTGCCCTACGCAAATAATAACATGATAATGACAACAAATGCATGCTTTTAAAGGTCATTTTTTACATTTCCCGTTTATTCGCGCGAGTGCACACGCGCTTGCACTGTAGCCTTGTAAACGTATACAGGCATGCATGTACGTGCACTTACATGCATTATTCAGGTGCACCGAAGAAGCAGATACAACGTTTTAAAAAAATTCATTTTTTTCTTCCATTTGTATCATCGCGTGTGTTTCCTTCGCATTACTTCTGTTTTTTCATTCAATGAAATATACATTTCAGCGTGAATTCACATAATAATATATTTAAGCTAAGAAAAATGTGCACCGCAATACAATTAGTATCGTATGGAAGGAAGCACGTTCAATATTGCAAATTCATGTATTCAGATGCGTAAAACAAGCTCTTGGTTAACTTAATTTTATTAATACATTGGAATACATTGATAATAAAGTTTGTAACGAAGATAATACTGAAATTATTTATCATCTGGCTTTCTTAATTCTAAGCTTAAAAATTATAAAAATTTATCTAAACATTGTTTAGATAATAATACCGTCTAGATATTGGCAATTGAATAGATATTGTCAATAGAAATGAACAGTAAGGCTGATTTTCTTAAAGCGTAATTGTTTTAATCTCAGTTGACACTTACGTCACACTTTTTATCAGATAAAATAAAAATATTTAGCTTTAACAAAGGCATTTTTACGTTTTTTAAATATCTACGTAAATTGCCGCCGTTTTTCTCGCCATTTTCCTTTTAATTTGACTTTAAAAGCCTGCAATAACGAATCATTAAATTAAGTAGAACGATGTCCGTAAAATGTCGCTCTTACTTGCTTACTCTCTTTAAATAGATCGTTTTAAAATAAGAATAGGACCCATAGTTTCAGTACTCGTGTGCGAATACATTTTTATACCAAGATGATTACTACTTAAAATTTAAACATCTCTCGACACTCTATCGCTTTCAAAATCAAATAATAACAAGAATTCATATGAAATGTATTTTATTGTACATATTTTTCCAACGTATTTCCAAGAAATACGTTTGTTTTCGATATCGATACCCGTAAAAAATACAGTCTAGCTATTCGCTACGTAAAAATAATCGACAATCCTATGATTTCATTATGAAACTAATTTACATACAGATAAGAAAGTGATACATAATTTTATCGGACGTTACTGCATTTGCGCGTGAACTATGTTTTGAAAACTAATGTTCTATACAAAAAGTATAAACTAGGAAGTGTAGCAGACAGTGATTAAGTACAAACATTATCTTCGTGATGATATTTTCTCTAATGACAGACACCGTTCGCATAAAAATTAGTTTTTACAACGTGTACAGAAGGTTTCAATCCCGTGCCAATGAAGGCGTCCCTGTCTAAAATTCATAAACAGCGATCGCGCGTGGATGCTAATCCCCAGAGCGATAAGCGAGCTCGAGAAATGATCCCGAGGTAGGGAAGTGCGGCTAGCGATGCATCGCCGTCACTCCACTGACATCGTGGACGAGGCGTGTGCACTCGACGTCGGGATCCTCTCGCACGTGATAGCGCACGTTCCACGATAAACCGATTCGGCCCATCGCCTGATCCCGTGAACCGCTCGAGGCCGTTTTCACCCAGCGAATCAACCAACGCCATCCTCCGAGTGGAATCTCACCTCGGAGACGTCGAGTGATCCGACGTCGTGTGCCGCTGCTGAACGGTAGTTTAGTGCGCGTTTCTTTATTTTCCCGAAGCTGCGGGTTCAATCACTTCTCGATTCTTGCACGAGTCGCTCGTAATTACCTTTAGACGAAATCTTTTAATTGTCTTTGCTCTTTCATGTGCGCAAGTTATAAAACTCCCTTTATCCTTACAAAACAACGTTCAATTGCGTCAATAATCGCACGTTTCGTACGGACGAATCATTATAATTCAGCGATAACCTTAATAATGGTCTAAGACTCGTCTTCTGTTTAATGTAATAGTTCAAGCGAGCAATTAGCACTAGCTAATAATAGGCGACGCCCAAGATGTCCATATTTAATATTTCAGTTATACAATTCGGAAATTTCGGACTTGCGAAAATCACTTTATCGTCCACAAGCTCAATGCATTTGAAACATTCTATTGAAATATAATATTATTTTTTGCAACAAATTTATTTTGCAACTCAATTTCGGAGAGTTTCGAATAGACCATAAGGACGCAATAAATGCCTCCTCACTACTAGAGATTCACGCACTTCCAATAATAATCTACATTTTCAGAAATTTATCCAGTACAAACTGAATATTTCAAATTGTTAATAAAATTTTCAAATTATTCAAAAGTACCCAGTGAAAAATATTTTGCTTGAAAACGAGTAATAAAAAAAATGTTCATCACAAAACAGTCCACTTAAAAAAATGTATTTTTTTCGCTGGGCTTTTTATTTACAAACTAATTCTTCACGTTGCAATAAGTGAATAAATGTAAAAACTTCAATTCGTATTTTTAATTTTCTTTCTCAATATATCGACGTAGAAAATTTGTTTTACGTAAATGCTCATGCACTAAATCTTCAAATTCTTTCATAATGTGGTACTTTCTCTAATTAGAGAAAAACATGAAAAATATAATTTTCATTTAAGAATTCATCAAAGAATCGAGCAAATAATAAAATATGTCGATGCTTCATCAAATGCAAGACAGTTTATAATATCTAATAACGTTTTCAATATCAAATTAATATGTTCACATTAGAAGATACTATTGAATTGTACGATCACTCGAAAGAACATCGAGTATACGTAATTTTTTTTCGCGATAACATTATTTTTCAATAATAGTTTTCGACAATTGGTAATTCGAAAGATAATATTGCATTATAATAAGAATTTTTCGTAACGTTTATAAAATTGAGGAAATCAATTGCATAAGGATTAAGGAATTAATAATCCAACTTTAAATGACACCCACGCGTTGACTGGCACATTGAAGTTTCGAAAATAAACGATAAGTGGTGCTGTTGGTAACAAAAATGCAAACAGAGTTACGCGATCTTATCTAGCGAAACATTAGTCAGACTTGGGCCTCGTATTATTATCTTCGTTACACAAGATTAATATGAGCAATTAACATTTCTCCAATTTTCATGAATTATCGGTGCATCGAAATAGAGAGTTGACCGAGTTGAGCCAGTTGCGAAGGGTTTTCATAGAATCGTTGGTTTTTTAATATTTCAGGCGGACATTTCCAGTGCCAACTGATAAGTCTTGTAAATGCAATTCAAAGTTTTTCGATATCCACTACTTCGAATCAGACGAATCGAGAAATTTCATGAGAAAGCCAATAAAGAAAGAACGATGGTCGCTTAAACGAACGTTATTCTAAAAAGAAGTAGAAGTAGATGGTAATTTGCTAAAATTAGAGAGCTACCGAGTGAAGTACTTGGTTTGGGCTGTGTAGATAATAATAACACAAGGTGCCGGCGACTGCAACGGTGGTAACGGCGACAAAAAAATACTCGACAACGTGGAGGTACATTTGCAGACGCAAAATTTCGAAGAGGACATTTCTGATATCATTTGAATTTAAATAGAGCACCGCAAAAGTTGCTCTTTATAGACCCAATCTTTTCCGCTTCTTCGTAAAGTCTTCCTCAAAGTAATTGATATTATCGTTATCAAGAGTATTCAAGGCAAAGATGTTTCCGTATCTATTTACCGTTTCTCTACCTATCAGCAAGGAGACGAGAGGAGGAAGTAAATCTGTATGGCACTCGATCGAAGATGCTGGCGAGACTCGTAACAGTGAGAAACTACACGTGCAGTAAGAGTTCGAGTTTCGAAAAATACATTACTGGGCGTCGATAAATGTGATACAAGAAACAAGATGTACTCTTTATATATAAAAAAAAAAAAAAAAAAAAAAAAAAGGGGGGGGGAAAGCATAGAAATTCAGTGCCGACAAGCCGATGGTCGTTTGGGAAAACGTCGTTCCAAAGGGAATGAGTGGTTGAAATAATATCAATGAGACGCTGATCCGATTATCGAAACGAACACTATTCTCGGATAATTATAATCTAGAAATGTAACGTGTTGTACGATAAATAAAAATAATAAATACAAATGGGTAAAGGCACGCGTAAATATCGATTGATTTATGATGCACAGTTTCGACGACTTTATCTATTTATAATTAATTTTTCTTTATAAATTTTCACAAAATCGCTAATTCACTGCAAAGCATTAACGGTCACATTTGCCAACAATTTAACAAAGTTATATACTTCATCGCAATTCTTTAAAATAAAAATAAAAGAATTATCAAAATTAACCTTTTCTACCGATAGCAAATATGAACGACATCGTATGTTTAGACTTCGTATGTTAAGATATTATGACATTGTTACGATTTTATTTATTACTTATTGTGTAATCAAACAAAGAATTTAAATTATGTTACTGTTGCAGCAGAAAACTGCATGAATGGCTAAATGAGTCAGTAAAAGTTCGTAATATATCCTAACAATCCGTTTCTTCCTATTTATCACATTCACTCTTGAAATAAATTAAGGTAATTCTTACAAGAAACAAATTTGAATTACATTGTTATTTTAACAATAAAGAAAAATTACATAAAAGCTTCGGATAAAATTGAAAAGTAAAAATCATTTATAAAAATCACAAATTAAATTTTACGAGGAAGTACAATGAATAAAATTAATCTTTTCCGAAGCTTTAAAGACACGTAAATACTTATGATTAATATTATGTATCGTTTTCATATAGTTAAGCTGTAAATGAATTTTGAAAAATTGCTTTTCATCTTTACAGATTATTTTATTATTTTATATATAAATATATTTTTCGTGATTGTATGTATTGGATACGTGATCACTCCATACACCAAAAACAGATTTCCACATTGAAATTCCTTTCAAAATTATTGTGTACAAAATATTGTGTAAAAAATAAATATTTTTCCAAGATATATATATTCTTAAACGACAATAATTGTGAAACAATCCAAAATATTTGGAAAGATCATACGTTATAATAATAATAAAATATCACTCGTGTTTTTCAACTTTAAAATATTTTAATCGCGCTTGACGATTCAAGTATCAACTTTCTTTGTTTCTCTAATGCACAAAAAAGTACAGGAAAGTCAGATAACAATAAATATTAACTAAAATTAAGATTATAATTATTTTATTTCAAAAGCTGATAACTTAATCATCGATACTTGTTTCTATTAAAGGAACTTCATTTCAGCAATTATTTACGTCATTTTAATAAATTCTTTCTTTAATGTTTTTTGATTATGCTAATCAGAAAAATTTCATACACTCAGTATTGTTTTATTGAATTTTTAGAAAAAAATTATTCATTATTAAGAATGTTATTAATACATTAAGGTGTGCATAATTATCTGCAAATATTATATTATATTATATGTAATTAAAAATTCCCTTTATAGACAATATCTAATTGTTCATCATGTGTTACGACTGTAATATACGAAGAATGTATAAAATACAATTTTTTTACAGTTCGATTTTTCAATGAAGAACTAAAAAACTCTTCGGTCATTTGCATGACTGCTAATGAATTGTGAATAATTAATATTGTTTGTACGTTATATCCTAAAACTAGTTGTGAATAATTAAAAATAGTTGTAACAATTTTACGTCATAAATCAATACACATTATGATATGAAATAGAGCATTGATATTATTTATAAACGACTATTTATAATTGGCGGAGTTATCAGCTGCATCAGCATTACCGGCAAAATGAAGATTAAAAATCTCGGTAATTATGAACTATATCGATGCTTTTAGAATTCCACTCAATCGATTGACTCAGCAGCTTCCAATACTTCTAAAAGAAATATAAGAGGAAGTTGTTAGATTCCGCGAAACGTCATTTTGATATTCTATTCTATCTTACCAACTAAAATGAAACTTATTTTACTTACAAACAATAGCTTTAATCCTCGATAAAATAAAAATATTTTTTATTTGATATGACAATTAAAAATTGCGTACATCATGCATGATGTACCGTTACGTCAGTAGAATCGGCTAACTGTTTTATTTGGCTAAAAATATTTAACAAAATTCACGTAAACGGTTATGAACAAAATATATACTAATCGTAATACCAAAATTATTGACACCTTTACATTCAAACGGTTATTTTATATATAATTAAACGTACTAGTGCCATAAAGTAACAATACCTTATCGTAGAAAATATTTTTAATTAAATTCAGTATACGTAATACGATGAAGCAAATAAACGATGGAATTTGTGGTCAATGGGTAGACTAATGAAATGTTATAAGTCGAGTACCGACGAACACGACGATTCTAGGTAACATAAGAGTTCACTACTTGTATTTTTTTAAATACATTGCATTTTTAAATATATATAAATTTCTTAGCCACATTTTGTATAAGCATTTGTGAAAGAACATGTACATTTATAAATTTAAGATGTGTTTGTTTATCAGCAGCAGGTCGCTTTACCTACCTTACATTATTCACACACACACACACACACACACCAGTGATCGAGCACGATTGAAGTTTATACTATTACAAAAGTAAAAGATGGTATAAGAAGCATGGAACTTACATGTCACCACTTACACAACCTCACTGATTAAAGCAACTATTTCGTATCATAATTTATTGATATCATATATTATTTTTTTACATGTTACATACATTCTGTATACATATTATCAGTAAATTAATTAACGCTTCTTTTAATATCAAACGACTGTAATTACTTATACGAATAATTCAAGGAGGAAATTTTAAACTGCTAACTTATCTGATATTTTAATTTACGACATAAAAATTAAATAAGGATTGAATTGAATTTTAAAATTTTTTAAATTCAGATTTATGTAGATAAAATAAAATTAATTTGATTGCATTGATGAGCAATTTGGAATAAATCTTATGGTTCATCTAAGTCTTAAATTGTTACTGAATTTAAGCAATCAGTATTGTGTTGATTTTACAAAATACAATAACATAAGAGGTATTCGGTATGTAAAGTGTCGTACAATAGCTAAAAATTGATCTATTAAATTAAAAAGAAATCAAGTAATTAACTATAGTACGAGAGTAACAAGAGCTTTGAGTGATATACTTAGAAAATACAATGTCAATAAGATTTTTTCAAATTGTATATGAAATGACATCACGTATAATATGGGAAAATCTCGATAATAATTGTAATTTGTTTTGAATTTGTAATTTTTTTTTTTTATAAATTTTGCTATAACGCTACTTTTTATACTACTTAATGCAACTTTGTAGTTTACAGTATTTTTCAGTAAAAAAAGAAAAAAATTAATTTCACGAACTACTTGGAAGGATCCTTACCCGTATATTATAAATAGGTGTGCATTATTATAGCCGATACTACAAATTCAAATTTAACAATTGCAATATAAATAGATGCCGTTTATTTTTCAACTTTTCTTGTTTTAAGATAATTTGTCTATTTCCTTGGCCTGAATAGCGAAAACAATAGTTCAAAAACTCGTTTCTTATCACAGGAATGATTCAGAATACAAATCAGTTTAGTCAGTTATTAAAGAGTGAAAAAGTTTAAAGTATTAACGATAAATAATCATTGGTGCATATTTATTTTTAATTACTGAATTTAACATGTTTTGTAGTCGTTTCATTAATAATCGATAATTAAAGAATTTGTAAAAAATGACAAAGGCTGTAAAATTTCACGTACAATTCTCTTTTTGTCTATTTAAGCTACATTGAGTAGCTTATAATCATATTATTACAATTCTAAAACAAATTTAATAACATCAACGATCCAATGTCCCTATAAAAGAACACTAGTAACAATTTGTATTGGATTTATTGAGACGTAATTAATACTCTTAAAGCATATGTAAATTGCATGAAAAATCAATTTCTCTGATACTTTCGTTTTTGGCATCCCAGTAGATTCTCCAATTCCGTAATTTCTCTCCTTCGTAACTTAATTTCCATTTATTCCTTGAAAAATTGATATTACGAAGTAGTGCTTGAATTGCAATGTTTATCTTATAACTGAGAAGCTTTAATAAGTTTTTCATATGCATTGTACTTTTAAACTTTCTCTTCTGATGTTATATATTCTGAAAATTAAGTTTTTGATTCATACTATGCTTAATAAACGTTCCATTTTAACTTTTTCTGTGAACATTCAATATCTCTACTATGAATTATGTATTTGAATATTTTTACAATTTCAGATACAATTGTATTTGACTTTGAGTTTTCTTCAACACGCTATTGAAAAATCCAATACAGGGTTTTCTCAAATTATTCTATTCAATATGAATACGTAATAAAATGGTATATATTTTTATGGGATATAGGTATCGTAAATAAAACTGAGTTGTAAATACTGATTTTTGTTTGAAAAGAGGAATGTATTTCAAAGTAACTTAAGCAAGTTTAAAAATTAAGAAATAAAATTTTACTTTAAATGATGATATAAGACAGTCCAATTACAGTTTGTTAAGTTTTAAATTTTGATAACGATAGTACTAAATGATTATTAATCCATACTGTTATTATTTAACTTATTAATGTTATTAAAAAATAAAGTAGGAAAATTCAGGTTTGGATGCAATTCCTAGATTAGTTAATATTTAAAACTCACTAATTTGAATATTATTTTTAAAAAAAATTTATAAAGGCATTATATATATATATAAGTATAACTTTAAATATTGAATTTATTAAAATAAATATTAAATATTAATAAATAATTATTGAAATAAATTTTATTTTAGGGAGATAATTTAATTAAATAGTGTATTTGTTTAATATATAATTTTAAGAATTGAATTCATTGGGATGAATATTAGATATTAATAAATAATTATTGAAATTAATTTTATTTTAGGGAGATAATTTAATTAAATAGTGTATTTGTTTAATATATAATTTTAAGAATTGAATTTATTGGCGTGAATATTAAATATTAATAAATAATTATTGAAATTAATTTTATTTTAGGGAGATAATTTAATTAAATAGTGTATTTGTTTAATATATAAATTTAAGAATTGAATTTATTGGGGTGAATATTAAATATTAATAAATAATTATTTTAATTAATTTTATTTTAGGGAGATAATTTAATTAAATAGCATATTTATTTAATATATAATTTTAAGAATTGAATTTATTGGGATGATTATTAAATATTAATAAATAATTGTATATGTATATATATATATATATAAGAAAAATCGACTTATATAAGTCATTGGGCTCATGATCCAAAATTATTTAATTGTAATATTAAATTTTTTCTATTAAAGATAGATTAATGTAAATTATTAGACTCATAATCTGACGATAATCGTGAGATTTCTTTAAAATTTAAAGTTTTAGTTTAAGTAAAATATTTTTTTTACAAGAAAAAGATAAAAATTAAATTTTCAAATTTTAAATGAATTTTAATTTGGTTTATTATTAAATTAAATTTTTATATATATATATATATATATATAACTTTTAGGTTGAATATAAATTTAAATAATTTATAGTTGTTTATTAAATTAATATATAAAATTAATATTGTAATAATTTACATATTAGAAATATTTATTGTATTGATAAATATTTGTGCCAGCAATAGCGGTTAAACAAATAATACAAATTAATATAATTATATTTATAATAATTAGACTTTATGTATATAATAAAAATTAAAATTAAAAGATAGAATTTATTAATTTTATAAATTATTATATTATTTGTGTAATTATTAATTAGGAAAATTTTATATAAAAACTAGGATTAGATACCCTACTATTAAAATTAAAAGATTTAGTGAGTAGTAAAATTATATGAAATTTAAAAATTATGGCGGTACATTATCTGTATAGAGGAATTTGTCTCATAATTGATAATCCGCGATAGGATAAACTTGATTTTTAAGCTTATGTATGTTCATATAAAAAATGTTCTTTAAAGAATAATATTTAGAATTATGATATTTGTAAAATATTTACAAAATAATAATAAAATAATTTAGATCAATATGTAGCTATATTTAAGAGGTAGGATGAATTACTTTTTTTAATTGGATAATTAATTTTAATATTAATTTGATAAAGAATTTATAAGTAAAGTTTATATAATTATTTGGTCATAATGATTTTTTGGTAATAATTAAAATTTATTATATATATATATATATATATATATATATGATTTTTTATATTTATAAATAAATAAAGTAATAATTTAAGTCGTTAGTTTAAGTATAGACTTAGAATAGATAATTTATTTTGATAGTGATAGTATTGTAAAAGAAAGTTTTAATTAATAAAAAGTAGATAATATTATTTACCTTTTGTATCAGGGTTTATTAAAATTAATAAAAAAATTTTTTTATTTCTCGAAACGAATTGAGTTAATTAGCTATGAGTTTTAATGTTTTAATATTATTGAAAATAGTTAATTAGGGATTAAATGTCAGTCGAAATTCGTATATCTAGTTATTTTATAAATAAATTTAATTTAAAAAATAATTTTTATATTAATTAATTATTATAATTAATATATAATTTTTTTTAAACATTTAATGGATAAGCTTTAAATTTATTTTAATATATTTTATTAAAAAAATTATTTTATTTAAATTAATTTTAATTTTTAATTAATTTATGTTTATCTGTATAAAAGTAAAATTAAAAAAAAAAAAATTTATTATTTAATATTATTATTTAATTATTTATAAAATTATAAATTTTAATTTTTTAAATTTAGTAATAATGATCAAATTAGTAGAAACAATATTATATTACGTATATTTGAGTAATTGTGTGTATATATATATATATACAAGGAAATTTGAAAGATTAGATTAAGGAATTCGGCAAAAATTTTATTCGCCTGTTTAATAAAAACATGGTTTATTGATAATAATTTTAAATCAAATCTGCCCAATGAATTATTTGAATGGATGCAGTATTTTGACTGTACAAAGGTAGCATAATCATTTGGCTTTTAATTAAAGTCTAGAATGAAGGATTTAACGAGATAAAATCTGTCAATTTAATTAATAATTGAATTTTATTTAAAGTAAAAATTCTCAAATAACATTAAAAGACGAGAAGACCCTATAGAATTTTATAATAAAAATGATTTAATTTATTTAAAAATTTATAGTTTAAATTATTTTATTATTTGGTTGGGGATAACTAAAAAATTTCATTAATTTTTTTTAAAATTTATATATATATATTACCATTAATTTATGACATATTAAATTGATAAAATCCATTATTAATGAATAAAAAGTAAATTACCTTAGGGATAACAGCGTAATTTTTTTGGAGAGTTAATTGATAAAAAAGTTTGCGACCTCGATGTTGAATTAAGTTAAATAGTTATTTGAGTAAATAACTTAATTAAGTCTGTTCGACTTTTAAAAACTTACATGATTTGAGTTTAAAACGATGTGAGCCAGTTTGGATTCTATCTTTAATTAATTTTAATAAATTTGTACGAAAGGACTTTTTATTAATACTGTAGTATTTAAATTATTTGAATAGAAAATAAATATTATCTTAGCATAATAGTGCTAATAAACTTAGAATTTATTTATAAATAATTAATGATTATTTAGATAATAATTTCATTTATGATGATAATTCTTATAAGATTAGATGTAGTAATTTTAGTATTCATTTCAATTAGGTTTTTGACATTATTAGAACGAAAGGTTTTGGGACATATTCACATACGTAAGGGTCCCAGTAAAGTAAGATTTTTTGGTATGATGCAACCTCTTAAGGATGGATTTAAACTTATGTTAAAAGAATCAATTTTTATTCATAATATTAATTATTACTATTATATTTTTAGTCCTTTATTAAGAATAACTTTAATATTAATATTATGATTGATATTACCTTTTTATGAAAATTATTTACATATAAATATACATATTTTATTAATTTTATGTATTATAAGGCTAGGGGTTTATGGTTTAATATTATCTGGGTGAGCATCTAATTCAACATATTCAATATTAGGGAGATTACGAAGAATTGCTCAAACAATTTCTTATGAAGCTTCAATAATATTTATTATTTACAGGGTTTTAATGATAATAGAAAGCTTTAGTTTAATAGTATGTCAAGAGATACAATATTATTGTTGATTTATTATATTTTTATATCCTACAGGATTTATATTATATGTAAGATTTTTAGCAGAATTAAATCGTACACCTTTTGATTTTTCTGAAGGTGAGCCAGAGTTAGTTTCTCGATTTAATGTTGAATATATTGGGGGGTCATTTGCTTTATTTATAATTGCTGAGTATGGAATAATTTTATTTTTCATATATTTATTGAGAATGTTATTATTAGGGGGAAATATTAATAGAATTTTATTTGATTTGATTTATTTATTTATAGTATTTAGTGTATTATGGGTACGAGGGACTATACCTCGTATACGGTATGATGAGATAATATATTTAACTTGAAAGAGATTTTTGCCTAGAATTATAATAATTTGAATTATTTTATTTATAGTTAAGAGGGTGATATTTTATATTTAATTAAAATTATTAGAAGATTTTACTTCTATAAATGTAATTTCAAGTTACATGCTAACACAGCTTAATAATTAGTTTAAAAATGGATAATTTAATATCTATAATTAGGTCGAAACTAATTTTTAATTCATTTTTATTAATTATTTAAATGAAAACTTAGTAAATATCGGGTTAATTAAATAATATAAAAAATAAAGGATTGAAGCAAATTGCCTAATTGTAATATAAGGATCTTCAATAGGCTTAGCCCCTCTTCATGTTAGGATAATAAATAATGAAACAAATCATCAAAATAAATTTTGATTGATAGGTTGAAATTTAAATCTTTTAATATTGTATTCTGACATAAAAGGCACAAATAATAGAATTAAAATTGAAAATAATAAAGCAATTACACCTCCTAATTTATTAGGAATAGATCGAAGAATAGCATATGCAAAAAGAAAATATCATTCAGGTTGAATATGCATTGGAGTAATCATTGGATTTGCCTTATTAAAGTTTTCTGGGTCCCCTAAACTATATGGAGAAATTAAACAAATTAATATTAATAAAGTTAATATAATAATAAATCCAATTGAATCTTTAATAGTAAAGTAAGGGTTGAATGGAATTTTATTAAAATTCCTATTAATTCCTAAAGGGTTTGAAGAACCCGTCTCATGTAGAACGATTAAGTGTATGATTACTAAAATTAAAACAATAAAAGGTATAATAAAATGGAATGTAAAAAATCGATTAAGGGTAGCATTATTTACTGAAAATCCTCCTCATAGTCATGAGACTATAGAATTTCCAATGTACGGAATTGCAGACAATAAATTAGTAATAACTGTTGCTCCTGAAAATGATATTTGTCCTCATGGAAGGACATAACCTATAAATGCAGTTATTATTGTTACTAAAAAAATAATTACACCAATATTTCATGGTTTAATTGATTAAAAAGTATTATAATATAAATTTCAACCAATGTGAATAAATATGCAAGTAAAAGATATTGAGGCTCCATTTATATGTATTAATCGAAATAATCATCCATAATTTACATTTTGTATGATGTGAATTACTCTATTAAATGCATAGTTAATATTTGCTGTATAATGTATTGATAAAAATAATCCAGTAGTGATTTGTAAGGTTAAACATAAGCCTAAAAGTGACCCAAAATTTCAACAAATTGAAATATTAATTGGTGTTGGTAAATTAATTAATGAATTATTAATGATAGATAAAATGTTATTAGATTTTATTACATTAATGTTATTACATAATTTAATAATTACATAAAGTCTATATAGTAAGAAGAATATAATAAATATTATAGATAACCCATTATTGATGGAATATATAGTTAATAGTCTATCATTTAAGTTGTTAGGGGAATCTAAATAGATATTATTTAGGGGTCTAATTCGGTTGGTGTTGATTAATCATGGAAAATATACGTATTTTTTATGAGTAAAATATATAAAGATTAAAAATATAATAATATTAAAGTATGTTAAAATTGAATTTTTAATATTGATTGGATTAAATTTACCAATAAATCTAGTAAAATAAAGAAAAATAATTATTAATC
This sequence comes from Wiebesia pumilae, assembly GCA_018907045.1. NCBI lineage: Eukaryota > Metazoa > Arthropoda > Insecta > Hymenoptera > Agaonidae > Wiebesia > Wiebesia pumilae. The sequence goes on along the minus strand of JACCHZ010000113.1, from coordinate 3,036,688 downwards.
CTCCAATTAAAATTAAAAATATAATTATTGGTATTATGTGATTATAGGCTATGAAATTGAAATTAAATATAGAAATAAAAATAAATATAATTAAAATAATTTTTGCATGTATGGGGTTTATAAATTTACTTGGTTTAATAGTTAATAGTAAAATAATTAATAAATAATTTGAAAAAAATGTTATGTCGATTGAAGAAATTATTTTCATTATTATGTTCAAGAAATAGTTTAATTTAAAATATTAATTTTGGAGATTAATGATATAAATTATTATTTATTTTTTTGAAAATTATATTAGTTATAAATTTAATTTATTTTTAATTAACAAAATTAATATTTTAATTTAAATTAATAACTATTTGATAATAATAAATAAATTAACTATTTATTCATCTAAGTATTTATATATATGTATTTATATTTATATATTCAATAAATTTAGCTTTTAAAATATGAAGAGTGGTATTATTGACTTTAATTATAATAGAAATTATAATAGTTAGAGTGTTATTATTATTATGTTTAATTGTGTCAAAAATTTATTTAATAATTTATTTAACTATGTATTATTTAATTGTATGTGTATGTGAAAGGGTTATAGGATTAACTCTATTAATATTATTAATTCGAAGTAATGGGAATGATAATATAAAACTTATAAATTTAATTTTATGACAAGGTTATTAATAATATTGATATTTTTACTTTTCATTTCTATATATTTAGCTTCAAAGCTTAAAATAATAATTATTTCAAATTTATTATTTATTATAAGGTTTATAATAAGGCTTAAGTATAATTATACTAATAATTGAAGAATAATTTATTATTTTATAGGATTAGATAATTATAGATTTATTTTATTATTATTGAGATTTTGAATTTTAGCTTTAATATTTATAATTCATAAAGTAGATAATATTAATCTTTATGTAAATTTATTATTAATATTATTAATATGTCTATTTATATCATTTTCTTCAATAAATTTTTTTATTTTTTATGTATTTTTTGAGATCAGGATATTGCCTACTATTTTATTAATTATAGGGTGGGGGTATCAACCAGAACGTGTAAGTGCAAGAATATATCTTTTTTTTCATTGTTTATTTGCTTCTTTACCTTTAATAATTATTATTTATTATTTATATTATTTACACTATTCAATAAATTATGAAATTTTAATATGAAATTTGTTAGAAAATAGAATTATATATTATTTTTTAATTTTTGCATTTTTAATAAAACTTCCTATATTTATATTTCATGTATGATTGCCTAAAGCTCATGTTGAAGCCCCAGTAACTGGCTCTATAATTTTAGTGGGGATTTTATTAAAATAAGGGGGGTATGATTTGTGTCGTTCAATAATAATAATAATAAAAAGGGGGATTAAAATAAATTATTTATTTATATCAATTAGATTAGTAGGGGTAATTTATTTAAGAACTGTATGTTTACGATATTTGGATATAAAAATATTAGTTGCTTATTCTACAGTCGTGCATATAGGAATAATATTAATAAGCTTAATAACATTAAGTTATTGAGGATACATTAGAGGATTATTAATAATAATTGGTCATGGTTTATGCTCTTCACGATTATTTGTTATTGTAAATTACTTTTATGAACGATCGGGAAGACGTAATATTATATTAAATAAGGGAATAATTTACTTTCTTCCTTCAATATGTTTATGATGATTTATTTTTTGTTCAATTAATATATCTGCTCCTATTTCTTTAAATATACTAAGAGAAGTAATAATAATTGGAGTTATTATACAGTGATCTTTTAATGTAATTGTAATTTTAGGTATTGGTATATTTTTAAGAGCTGCTTATAGTTTATATTTATTTTCATATAGGTTTCATGGTAAATGAAGTAGATTATTGATAAAAATTAATCCTAATAGTATTAATGACTTTATAATTATTATTCTTCATTGGGTGCCTTTAAATTTTATTATTTTAAAAATAGATATAATTATATATTTAAATAATTTAATTAAAATATTGATTTGTGGAGTCAAAAATATGTTAGACAGCATTTTAAATATATATAAATTGTTTATTTTTATTTAAGAAGATTTATATTTTTTGTTGTAAGAATTATATTTTTTATTTTTGGAATAATAATATTAACATTAAAATATTCATTATTTATAGAATGAAGAATTTTGACAATTAATAGTGTAAATATTCATATATATATTTATTTAGATTGAATAAGATTGTTATATATATCAGTAGTTATATTAATTTCGTCAAGAATTATGTTATATTGTACTGAATATATAAGGGGTGATACAAATAAAATTCGGTTTTTTTTTTAATTGTTTTTTTTACTTTCAATAATATTAATAATTGTTAGTTCAAATATAATTAGGATTCTATTGGGATGGGATGGGTTAGGACTAATTTCTTATTTATTAGTAATTTATTATAACAGTTATTCTAGATATAATTCAGGGATATTAACAGTATTAATAAATCGTGTAGGGGATGTATTTATTTTAATATCAATTGGGGTGATAATAATATACGGGAGAATAAATTTTGTTAATTTAAATATATTTGATAATTATATTTATTTATTTATTATAATTGCGGCATTCACTAAGAGTGCTCAATTTCCTTTCTCTTCATGATTGCCTGCTGCAATAGCAGCCCCAACACCGGTGTCAGCTTTAGTACATTCTTCTACTTTGGTAACAGCTGGTGTTTATTTATTAATTCGATTTAATCATATAATTAATTTAAGTTTATTGATAATAAGTATCATTAAGATGGTTGGGTTAGTAACGATATTATTAGCAGGAATGTCAGCTATTTTTAGATATGATTTAAAGAAAATTATTGCTTTTTCTACTTTGTCTCAATTAGGGTTAATAATAATAATTTATGGTGCAGGGAAATGTGATTTGGTTTTTTTTCATTTAATTATTCATGCAATTTTTAAATCTTTATTGTTTATGTGTGCAGGGGCGATTATTCATGGATTGAATAGAGTACAAGATATTCGATTTATAGGGGGGATTAAGTATATGATACCTGTTACTTTTATTATTTTTATTGTTGCTAATTTTGCTTCTTGTGGGTTACCTTTTATATCAGGATATTATTCTAAAGATTTAATTTTAGAATTTATATTAGTTAGTCGACTTAGTTATTTAATAAAATTATTTTTATTAATAAGATTTATATTTACAGTAATTTATACTGTTCGTATAAGTATATTTTTATCTCGTTCAGAGAGTTATTATATTAGTTATAAATTTTGTAATGAATCAGTTATTATAAATTTATCAATAATTTTATTATTTTTTTTAACTTTAATTATAGGAATATCGTTAAATTGAATAATCTTTATAAATATCGAAATAGTATTTATTAATCAAAGGGATAAAATGATATTTTATTTAAGAATAATTATTTCTGTAATTTTAGGAGTATTGTTGTCTAAATATAAGCTATTTGAATGTAGAATTATTACTTTATTTTTTAAAAAAATATGATCTATAAATTTAATTACTAATAAAATTATTTATTATCCTTTAATTTTTCCGAAATACTATTTTAATTTGTATGAAAAGGGGTGGAGAGATTTTATATTCAAAAATTTAATTTATATATTATCGATAGAAATAAAGAAATTTAATAGCTTAAATGAAAATTATACTGTTGAATTATTGGCATTAATTTCATTTATATCTTCATTATTTATATTATTGTAAATTTAAATAGTTTAAAGTTAAAATATAATATTGAAGATATTATGATAATATTAATTTATTTTTAAATAAAAATTTTATAAATTAAAGTTTTATTAATTTTATATTGAAAATATAATGTTTTTATTTAAACTATATAAAATTTAATGAGTAAATGATTTTATTCTACAAATCATAAATCTATTGGTATTTTATACTTAATTTTTGGATTATGGGCTGGATTTTTTGGATTTACTTTGTCTATATTAATTCGTTATGAATTGAGAGGAGTTGGTTCAATTTTAGGAAATGAGCATGTTTATAATTCCATTGTTACTATACACGCGATAGTAATAATTTTTTTTTTATTATACCTACAATAATAGGGGGGTTTGGTAATTATTTAATGCCAATAATATTAGGTATTCCTGATATAGCTTTTCCTCGAATAAATAACTTTAGGTTTTGATTATTACCTTATGATAATAAGGACTTATATAGGGGATGGTACAGGAACAGGATGAACAATTTATCCTCCTTTATCTTCAAAGTTATTTCATAGTAGAGTTTCAGTTGATTTTTCAATTTTTACTTTACACATAGCTGGGATATCATCTATTATAGGGGCTATTAATTTTATTGAAACAATTTTAAATATAAAATTAGTTAAATTTGAAAAAATTCCTTTATTTTGTATTTCTATATTTATTACTTTTATTTTAGTTTTATTTGCTTTACCTGTATTAGCTGGGGCTATTACTATATTATTATTTGATTGGAATTTAAATACAACTTTTTTTGATCCCGCAGGAGGAGGTGATCATTTATTACATCAACATTTATTTTGATTTTTTGGGCATCCTGAAGTTTACATTTTAATTTTACCTGGGTTTGGATTAATTTCTCATATAGTATGCTATGAAAGTAATAAAAAAGAAGTATTTGGAACTATCGGTATGACTTGTGCAATAATATCAATTGGTGTGTTAGGGTTATTAGTATGAGGACATCATATATTTACGGTTGGGATAAATGTTGATACTCGTGCTTTTTTCACTTCAGTAACTATAATTATTGCAATTCCTACTGGAATTAAAGTATTTAGATGACTAAGATCTTTAATAGGAGTTAAATTAAAATTTACTGTAACTAATTTATGAATTTTTGGTTTTGTATTTTTATTTACGATAGGTGGATTAACTGGAGTTGTATTAGCTAATTCTTCTTTAGATATAGTATTACATGATACATATTATGTAGTACCTCATTTTCATTATGTATTATCTATAGGGGCAGTATATGCTATTTTTAGTAGATTAATTTATTGATTTCCAATAATTACTGGAGTTTGTTTAAATAAAAAATGACTAAAAATTCATTTTTTTGTCATATTTATTGGAGTAAATTTAACTTTTTTTTCCTCAACATATTTTAGGATTAAGGGGTATACCTCGACGAATTGCCGACTATCCTGATGCTTATTTATGTTGAAATAAAATTTCAACGATAGGATCTTATATTACATTAGTAAGAGTATTATTTTTTACTTTTATTATTTGAGAAGCATTAGTTAGGCAGCGAATGTTAATTTATGTAGTTAATACTATTATAGGGTTAGAATAAATAGTTGGGTTTCCTAGACCAGATCATAGAATTAATCAAATTCCCCAAATTGTTGAAGAGGATGAAGGAATTCAATTTGAAGCTGGTAAGTATAAAAAAGATATTGATTCATGAAAGGCTCAAAAAATTCCTCAAACTTGATTTTCTCCATTCTCGTATGATGAGGGATTTAAGGAATACCCTGAAAGACGGGAAATATAAAAATCTAATATGGCAGATTAGTGCAATAAATTTAAGCTTTATTTATGTAAAAATTTTTCTATTAGAAATACCAGTATGAGGGCAAATAATATTACAAGATTCAAATTTTTCTTTAATACAAAATATAATTTTTTATCATGATTTTTTAATGGTATTTGTATTTATAGTAATAATAATATTTATTTATATATTAATTATTGTATTTATTAATAATAAATCTATTGATTTAGGAATAATTCTTTTGTTTGAACTTTAATTCCTATTGGATAATTATTAATTTTAACTTTTCCTTCTTTAAATTTATTATATTTAACTGATATAGCTTTTGCCATTAAACCAGATGTTACTGTAAAAATTTTAGGGCATCAATGGTATTGAAGATACCAGTATGGTGATTTTAATAAAAGGTTTGATTCTTATATAGTGAGAGAATCAAGTCATAAAGAAATTTTTCGTATATTAGAGGTTGATAATCATTTAGTTTTACCTGTTAATTTAAGTATTCGAATGATTGTGGAGTCAGTTGATGTAATTCATTCATTTACAGTTCCTTCTTTAGGATGTAAAGTTGATGCTGTTTCAGGACGAATTAATTTAACTTCTACTATAATTCAACGTCCAGGAATATATTTTGGACAATGTTCTGAGATTTGTGGAATTAATCATATTTACATGCCAATTGCATTAGAAGCAACTTCGGTAGATTGATTTTTAAAATGATCAGTTAGGTGAAATTCAAAAATTAGTTAAATTAAAATAACATTAATTTGTCAAATTAAAATTATTAATTAGTTAATATTTTTGATTTTACTCAATTGAAGTAGGCAAGTTTACTATAGATGATTTAAAAGATCATTTCTTTATTTTAAGATATCAATTGTTTTAAATATTTAGTAAAAATTATTTGAATAAATAATAGAGTTATTATTTAATAATAAAATATTTAATTCCACAAATGAAGCCAATCTTTTGATTTTGAATATATTTATATATATTAGTCTTATTGATATTATTTATGATTTTTTTACATTATTTATTTATTTATATTTGGTCATTAAAAGAGAAATATAAAAACAGAAAAAATAAAAAGTTTATAAAATGATTATGATAAATTTATTTTCTATATTTGATCCAGCTACTTCTATTAATTTTTCATTAAATTGAATAACTTCAATTTGAGTATTATTTTTTATTCCTAGAATATATTGACTAGTTCCTTCACGATGAAATTATTTTTTAATTTTAATTATTCAAAGTTTAATTAAAGAATTTTCTTTAATTTTAAATTAAAAAAAAATTTATTTAATATTTTATTGTTGGTAAGATTGTTAATAATAATTTTTATAAATAATTTTATAGGAATATTTCCTTATGTATTCGTGTCTACAAGGCATATAGTATTTGGTTTATCTTTATCTTTAAGGATATGGTTATCTTTTATGTTATATGGTTGAATAACTAATATAAACCATATATTTATTCATCTAGTACCCCAAGGTACTCCTTTAATATTGATTGCATTTATAGTATTAATTGAGACTATTAGGAATTTTATACGATTTGAGTCTTTGGCAGTTCGATTATCTGCTAATATTATTGATAGTCATTTAATTATAGAAATATTATCTTCTATGTGTTTAAGAGGAAATACTATTTCTTTGTTTGTTTTACTAGCTCAATGTATTTTAACATTATTTGAGTTCAGTGTAACGTTTATTCAAGCTTATGTTTTTACTATTTTAATTATTCTATATAGAATAGAATTATAACTAATGAAAAAATTAATTCAACCTTATCATTTAGTAACTCCTAGTCCTTGGCCATTATTTGTATCACTTAGAATTTTCATTGGATTTTTAGGGATTTATTTATTTTTAATTTATTCTGAAGTTAAAATTATAATATTTGGATTTTTTTAAATTTGTTTAATTATATTTTGTTGATGATGAGATGTTATTCGAGAAAGGACTTTTCAGGGATTTCAGACTACTTATGTAGTAAAAGGATTAAAAATAGGAATAATAATTTTTATTTTTTCTGAAGTTATATTTTTTTTTAGAATTTTTTTTAGTTATTTTTATAGATTTTTATCTCCTGATGTGGGAATTGGAGCGATATGACCTCCTACAGGAGTCGAGAAACCTAATATTCATATTGCATTATATGCAACAGTATTGTTATTAAGATCAGGTGTTCATATTACTTGTTGTCATCATTCAGTTCTTGCGGGAAATAAAAAACTTGTTATAAATACATTAATTGCTTCAATTTTTGAAAGTATCTTATTTTTACGTGTCCAATATGTTGAATATTGAACTAATATATTTACAATAAGGGATTCAGTTTATGGATCAATTTTTTATTTATGTACAGGATTTCATGGATTACATGTATGTATTGGTGTCTTATTTTTGTTTATTATATTAGTTCGAATGATAAAAAATCATTTTTCTAAAAGTCATTTTGTAGGGTTAGAAATAGCTATTTGATATTGACATTTTGTAGATTTAGTTTGATTATTTTTATTTTTAAGGATTTATGTTTTATAAATTTAATTAATATAGTATAAATTAATACAATTAACGTCCAATTAATAGATTTATAATTTAAATAATATTAATATAAATATTAAGAAAAAAATGAAAATTTTATGTTTAGCTTGTTTTATAATATTGTTATCGGGAATTATATTATTAATAAATTTTACTATATCAAAGAAAATAAATGAAAGATGAGAAAAATGTTCTCCATTTGAATGTGGAATAGATGCGATGTCATTAAGACGACAGCCTTTTTCTATACAATTTTTTATAGTAACTATTGTATTTTTAATATTTGATGTAGAAATTTCTTTAATACTTCCTTTAATTAATAATGAAAATTATTATTATTACATAGAATTGTGGTATGGTGTATTAATTTTAATTATTTTATTACTTGGGTTATTCATTGAATGAAAAGATGGAGCATTAGATTGATTAAAGTAATATTTAATAGTTTAAAAAAACTTTAAATTGCAAATTTAAAAATGTTATTTATTTAACTTAAATATATATACTAATAAGAAAAAAAATTTTCTATAAATAAATTTATAGTTTATTACTTTTTATCAGACATATTAATAAAGAAATATAAATAATTAAATTATTTGATTAATGAATTAGAAGTCCATAATGATTAATATTTCAATTTAATTGGAATATAAGTATTCAATGATATCATTAACAATAATAAACCTCAAAATTTGGTTTCAATTAAGTAAAATTTACACATATTGTATAATTTAACTTTACAGTTTTTTTAACTTAAAATTTTAAATATATAAATAAATAAATAAAAATATTATTCTAAATCAATTTATGTAAATTAATGATTCAGGAATAGTAGAATTAAAATTAATTAATTTAAAATTATTTTTTTTTGTATAAAAATAATATATAAAAAATTAATATGTAAATCGTATATAAAAAAAGTACTAATTAAAGAAGATAAGATAAAAATTATTAATAAGTTAAATGATAAATTAATTATTGATTTAATTGCTATTCATTTTATAAGGAATCCTGTGAAGGGTGGCAGTCCTGCTAAAGATAGTATAGGTATGATTAATATATATATATAGATATTTTTTATAAATTTTATTTTATATAAATCTTGAAGAAAATTAATATTTAAATAATAAAATAATCTTATTAATGATCTTCTAATTAAGATATATGTAAAAATATATAAAATACAAATTTTTTTATTAGAATGTATTAATATTAAAATTCATGAAGTTTGAATTATAGATGAATATCCTATAATAATTTTAATAGAGAAAGATTGAAGTCCTATAAAAGCATAAATAACATTTATGATAATAATAATAAATATTAAGGAATTATAATTAGGATTGATATAATTAATTAAAGAATTAATAATATTAAATGGAATAATTTTTTGAATAGTTGAAATTAAAAAGACATTTATTCAATTTATATTAATTAATATTTTAATATATCATATATGAAAAGGAAAAATCCCTAATTTTGCAATTAATGAAATAATTATTGGAAAAATTATAAAATTATTTTCATTGAAATATATAAATAAAGAAGAAAAAAGGTATAATATTGAAGCGTTAGCTTGAATTAAAAAGTAATTTATTAAGTCAGCTGGTTTTATAATTGGATCTTTAGAAATTAAATAAATAAATGCTGTTAAATTTAATTCTATTAAAATTCAATAAATAAATCATCTAGATGCATTACATCCAATAATATTAGTAAAAATTATAATTATTGTAGAAGGATATAATAAAATAATATATAATATTATAATATTAATTATAATATTAATTTAATAAAGTGCCTGATTAAAAGGATTATTTTAATAGAATAAAATATATAATTATATTAATTATCTTTATTATTATATATATATATATTTGAATAAAAATTATTTTATAAAATGAATATAGTATAAATTATATTTTATTTTTTTAATTATATAAATAAAATATTAATAAAAAAAATATAAAAAAATTAAAAAAACTTAAATTTAATCATTAAAGAATAAATTTCACTATTTTAATAATTTTTAAAATCAACATCAAAAATTTTAATATTAAATATTTATATATTAATATATATTTATTAATTAATAGTATTATTTATTCTACAGTAAATATATAGATCCGTATTTAATTAATTATAAATTTATTTACTAAATATATATTTATACATTTTTTTAAAAAAATAGATATTTATTATTAATTATTATATTGATATATAAATTATTTATTTATTTATTTATTTAATATATATACATATATATTTATATATATAAATAATATTAACTTATAACTAGCATAATTTTAAATATTAAAAATATTAAATATAAGTACTGCATTTAATACTTACAGAAAATTATTTTTAGTTGTTAATAAAGTATAGCGTGTATAAAAAAGTTATTACTTAGAATAAACCAAATGGTCGTTTAAATACTGATGTATTGTAAAACTTCTTTGAACGTCTTGCAATTAATTAAAAATCATTGTTTAGCTTCCTATTATTGGTAATTAATAAATAATTCGATGTTTTATAAAAATTGAATATATACTGAAGATTATAAAACGGACGAATAAAAGTTCTATAAGAAATTACAATGTCCGCAACACAATAAGTCTAAGAGCAAATGATATAAATTGAGGTAAATTATAATCAAGTTAATCATCCTTTCAATATGAAGAGGCAACTCGTGTTAAATAAAATTTATCTGAAATACTTGATTATAACCAAATAATTTTGTTTTAACGAATTATACCACGTCAACTAAATTTAATGCGTTCTTTTCAAATTTTCATCATTTAAAATCAATGTTTAGAAAAATAGCTTGGATATTGATTTAAAAATAAATGAAACAAAGCCAAAAGACGCTAAGAACTAAACAACATTCAAAGGGAAACGAAGCGTTGAATTGTCTGCGAAAAGTGTCGTGTAATTACTTAAACCGAATTACAGTACTATTATTCTTGACAAAGAGAATATATTACATATAATATAATATTGTAATAATATTATTATTATTAAACATCGAAAAGATCTTTTATCTGCTAGTTTTATTAAAAGCTAAATGTTGCTATTATAATTCTTATTTTAAATGTTTTATTTATTCAAGTTTACATATTATAATTACCCTTTTAGTATTGAATGAAGTTTTTCTATCAAATATATACTTCTACATGCTTCAAATTGTATATTTTGTTAAAATTCATTCTTGTTGAATTTACTATGAAGTTTAATTATATTTTAATAACTAAAATTGTATTAGTTATTCATGCCGTAAAAAGTTGTTTTCCTTTAAACGTTCAAAATTCAACCTTATAACTTCAGCTTTGTTATAGAATTAAGAGATACTTATAAATATTTTCTACACGAATACGTATATAAATAGTCTCTTACAAATTCCTCAATTATAGCTTATTTTAATTCTGTCTTATTAACAATGTACTTTATGTTGCATTAGACTTGGTAAATTTTCGATTTTCTTAATCTATTTACACATTTATTTCAATTAGTGTGTTACTTTATAAACTTTCAATTTTTCAGAACGGAATAATGTTAATTTCTTATAAAACTTAAAGCAATAATGTGTTCTCATCGTTCTTTAAGTACAAATTTTTTTTGTATTTCATAAGTCCCAAATAAACTAAGCATTAACCCGCAACAATGATATTTCAATGTTTTTTGTTTTATTGACAGTGACAAATTAATTTTGTCCTTTCCTTGCAATACAATGGAAAAAATTGAAATAATTTTTTATTTATCATCTTTGCTAAAAAGAAACAAAATGACCAATTAAAAACGTTAACTTGCATAATCATGCTTATTATTGTACGAGATACCTAATTGAAAAAAAGGAAATATGATCTCACACGATGTCGTACTAATGAATAATTCGTTAACATTAATACAATTTAATTTTTACAAGTCTCATGCTTATGTGAGCTTTAGGTACATCTAACTGCATCTAATGAATTATAAAGCGATGACTAGTCGATCTATCAATAATAAAATAAACTGATTGAAACGAATGATAGATTTATTAACTGCTACTACTGTTATTGTAACACGATGCGTAGAATTTACATGAATAGCTCTAATATATATTATACTTGTTATACTTCATAATTCCATTCAAATTATTATTATTTTTCCATTGTATACTAGTATAAATTTCTTGATAAAATCTATACTGGTATAAACCTTATATGAATCTTTTTATAAACCTTAGAACTATACGTAAATTAAGATTCTTGGAAAATAATGAGATGAAAGTAAATTAGACAAATTTTCATTTCACCAGAAATGTAAAAACTGACATTTATAAGTTTTATACAATTTATGTAAAAATAAATTAAAGTATAGAAATAAAGATATGTATGAAAAAAAATAAGTCTAAATTTTCAAATATTTCTTTTCACACCATTCAATAGTAACACGATTGATCTTCTCTTTGCTAATTGATGCAATTAACACAATACAATAATAAAAATATCTCTACATTCTTCTATAAATTATATAAAACAGAAGTTCAAAAGAAATTCAAGAATCTGACATTAAAATTATTTAATTGATATTACTTACCAATTAGAAATATATTAATTTGAGAAAAAAGGGTTCAAATGCTAAATTCATGAAATATAGAGTTTTCGTTTACCTTCGAAAGTAACGTATGATTTTTACAAAATTTAAACAAATTAACTCGACGTGGCAAATTAATGGCATTCATTAATATGAACATTTTTAATATTTTTAAAATTATTAATGATCGTTAAAAATTATCACAATATTACAAATGAAATAATCATTGAAAATAATTTTTATTACTGTATAAAAAGATGCAGTCAGTGCTACGGTATTTGAAGCAAAAACTATCTAATTACTTGCGAATGATTTCATTCAAGTATATCATAATTCTAACTCATTTATAAATTATAATTTTTTTATGATATCAAGATCGTTGTGTATAAATTATTATTTTCATAATTTTTATTAGCATAAGTAACGTAATTTCGGAATAAAATTTTATGTTTCCTTTATTCATTTCTTTTCGTACATATTATCATAAAATTTATTATAAAGCAACACTTCAACTTCTACATTAATGAATAATTCTTAATAATTTTTGTGAAAAAGGTTTTTACCTAATTTGTCACAATGAAAACCAATTATACACATTATTTTTAAGTATTATGTTTAAGTACGCTTATATAACCTCTATTCTATATAAAAATGATTTTTGTAAATAATATAATTGCACTCGGTCTTATAAATTATGAAAATCTCTTTATATACTCATTATACATTCTACACAATTAAAACTATTAAAGCGCGTATATAATAATTACTATAAGATTTAAAAGCATCAAATAAATTTACCCTCTTGTATTTTATTATACTTTAATTTTAATATTACTTAAATAATATGTCTATTAGCATTAATCATAATTTTAATGTACGCAAGTTAGCAAATACTTACTTTTTCTTAATTAAAAAAATTTTTTATAGTGCAATTTATGGTCGTGCTTTAAGTTTAATAAAACTTTAAATCATTTGTACATTTAAACTATATTTAGATTCAAAATTGTCTCTTCTCTCTTTATTTGCTCTAAATGAAAATTTACCGAAAAGTAAATTTATATTCAGGCTTATTATAAGCTTGAATAAAGCCACAAGGACCTAATGAATACCACCTCCATAACTACTTGAGTAGCCATTGCCTTATTTACTCTAATGGCTTTGATTATTATTAGTTTATAATATTATACATTCGAGAGTCCACTTATGTACACTAGGTACTGTTATATTATTTATTTTTTATGATATATATGTTAATTTACTATTGAAAAAATATGTCTTTAAACATAATTTCATTTTTGTAATTCTATTATTTGGAAATGAAACAAAAACGTATTATAAAAAGAAAACTGAACGGATAACATGTAAAAGTGATATGCGAGTGTAATGTATGTGTATGTACATGGTTTCATAATAAATAACTAAAATTGTTTATTTCCATTCTCTTCAAAGTAATTGTCTTGCGATATTATACTCTTATATTTTCAAAATAGTGAACTATTCTATTTCATTATTGAATGTACAATTTTCTTGAGCGGAGTATCAATAACTTATCGGTAAATAATAGAAGAAATAATACCATACTTTACATTTCCCATTATTTACGTACTTACTTTATCGAATATTACTTTATGATTAATATTTTTAAATATTTTAACATCACAATGCACATAAATTCAGAAGTGAAATTTTAATTTATAGTCCAGGTAATTCATAATTTCAAAAAATATGCTTATATGGATATTTTAATGTATCATGTAATACACATCTTCTTTATTAAAGCTTGACATATTAGAGAAAAGAAAACATTATTTTTTCGTATAACATTATATATAAATTTCATGATACTTGTCAACATTTAGTTCATTTTTTAAATCATAATGTTAAAAAATATAATTGAATTATCAATTTTGTTGATATATTTTTTTCTTTGTCTGGATTAATTTTATTTGGAGAACCATCTTTGAAATATTGTATTATGTAAGAAAAGAAAAACATTATAAACTTAAGTGAAATATTTAAATAGTAGCTATTTCCGTGCATTCAAATGCGCACATTTGCTCTTATAAATGAGATAAGTGTGTTATAAAAATGCAAGTAATTCACGTAATAATTAACTTAATTGAATACTCGTTGATAGAACAATATTTGTACGAGTATTCAGTTCATTCAAATTAATAAAATTAGACTCTGTTTTGCTCAAATTATTAACATTTTTTTATTTTCTGGCTGTCTTAACTTGGTAATTTTGGTTCAATGAGAAAGCTTTTTAAAATAACACTCTTAAAGAAGAATTGCATAACGATAATTAGACTTTTGACTTTTAATTTAAAGAGCTCATATTATTTTGGTTATTATCATTTTCACTTTGTTAAACAACTCTACTAATTATTATGATTTTCGGTCTTTATGAGATTATAAACTAAAATAATTTTTAATATTTTTGGTATTTTCTAGAATATATATTAATATGACTTCATGAAATCTTTATTTTATTAATTATAGTTGTTGTATAATTAATAAAAAAGAAGTTTTGTATATATAAATACAGTTATGTACTACCAATTGTGTGTATTTATTCAAATTGAAAGATTTTTTTCTTTTATACAAAACCTATACTTTATTATGTGCATTTAATTAAACTATTTTCAATTAAGTGTCGGTAACGTAAATAAAAAATAAACGTTTGATTTTTAAACATAATGCATTTTTTATAAAGTTTCATTTGGTGGCTAATATTCAGATGATAATTATCGCAATTCATGTACATATTTATGTTTTTGTTATAATTATAGGAGAACTTTAAAGTCGATCAAAAACAATTTAATATTATTTAGTTCACTCGACGTATTTTGCTGAGGTAAGAAATAATTTTTCCGATATTGATAAGAAAATGTGACACAGTAAAATATTTTCAGTGATCTATTCTCAATCATTCATAACTATTGTGCAATTAATTTTATTAATACATAATTAACAATAGAAAGCATTATAATATTATAATTTTAAGAAATGGTCTCATTTAATATTTACGTATTAGCAGTTATGCAACGTATTGCATTTATTAATATAAAGAAAAAGTTGCATTTTCTACAGTAGATTATTATTAAAAGTCAAAAATATTTATAAGAATAAAATATTTCCAGTATATTTGCATTAAAATTGCCAAATGATCAAAGATTTCGGAAACGAATCCATAATTTTTATTTTAAAACTTAAAATAAATTAGGTAAACAATTTTTAACTGAATCAGTAGCGTTATACGTCATATACATATAGTTATTAGTATATTATACGCAGGCACGCATATGTATTTATATCAAGTGTTGTTTTTCATTTTTGTACGTTCACAGTTAAACGGTTTTATTTGGGTAATAGATTTTGTCGAATAACGTCTTAGAAATTCCAATATAATATAATATGCAAATTACGAAAAATTGTTTAAATATTATGGATCAATTTTAAATGTCAAAATTGATTTCTTCTTTAAATTTGTAAAGGACTTAATTATTTTTCTAAATTTGTACGTATAAATTATTTTTATATTTAAAATAGTCGTTTAACTATTTGAAAGATGAATTTAAAACGATTATCGACGAGACTCGCATTCCACATATTTTGTTAAAGTAATTTTCATTTTAGGCCAATTCATTTCATTAGAGTGAATAAGCACGATCATTTTTTCATTGGAATCAAAAATACTTGAAAGAGTAAAGTATTTTTATTTTAAAAATAAAACTACAGTGACACGTAAATAATAATCAAACATTTTGTAACGTGATATGGAATTGCCAAATATTTCAATTAAAAAAAAAATAACTTTATATTTCATTTTAATAGAAATTTATTTCTTGTTTGCTTCTCATCTGCATGCTTTGCTTATCAATTTGCGCGTTGCATTTGATCGACCGATATAAATGTAGGATAATTTTGCCTGAATGTAAATATTCCTGATATGAAGATCCAGCATCAGCAATTTCGCTTATAACCATTGAAATTGCAGCTACCAAATCGACAGCTAATCTTAAACTTTCACAAAGCTAATAAACATTGACTCCCGTTCAGCCCTTTCATGCCTACTAAAACTAAATAGGAATAACGGGGCCCAATTGCATTTTGTAAGCTAGAACGAATGGGAGTCTGTGACATGTGCCAACTCTCTGCACGTGCAATAATAATGCTACATGTAATATCATTATCTTCAACGCTGTCTTACAGAAATCTTCATTATTAACGATAGCGTTGGCCGGGTTGTTGTTTCATCCGCCAGAGGTCGCGCAAAAATCTTCGCTCCTATGATCTTTGAAGACGACGCGACGCATGTAATTGCACACAATACGCATGTGCATCGTGCGTGCACTTCTCATCCCAAGCCAATGGAGGCTATATCGCTAGTCCTTGACTCTGGCGAGTACTTTAAGAGCAATCCCTGGTACTCCAAGTACTCACAGCTCTCCTTGAATCTTTCACGTTGAACTTGTCGTGCGATGTCGAGGAGTCAAGTATCGCTGCATGAAAAATTCAAAAGCTTGTTCGATCCAGCAAATGCATTACGGAAGTGTCGCAGAAAAGTTGAAAAAGTAAACTTTAACTTATGCGAAATGTTTAATCGTGCTTAAACGCATTTGCACTCGATCTAGGGTGAAGAATAAGAAGAGTACACGAAGGAGTAATTACTTTTTAAGATCATCGGTGGATATGCCAATGCCAATAGTTTCTCATGAAAGTTACCAAGGGTGAATGTGTACTCAGAACGTTAGTAACGGTACTGAATGTGAATCACAAGGCATTCAAAATAAATATTGCACGATAATTGCCTTATACGATTCTCACTGGGAATATTTCTCCGTGTGCTAAAATGTATCGAAGCAGGAAACCCTACTGACATTGTTCGCCATTTTAAATATTTACCTTTTATCCCTTGGGGGGTGGGAAAAACACCCATTTCTAGTTTAAGCTCTGAAATAACATTTTGCTCGATTAATTTTTAACTTTTCCGCAATTCTCCTATATTTCGTTATTCTATTTCATTATGTAAATTTAATACACTCTACGTGAATTCTAATTTACGAATTATTTAACGAATGTTCTTATATTCAAAGAGTATTAATTTTTCTCGAAACTTGCAATTGTTAATACTTATTGATGTTAATGCTCTATTGTATAATAATAAAGTCTCATAGAGAAAGCAATTGGCATAAACCGAACCTTAATAAAGATAACAGCGTTTCCAAAAACAAAAATACAGTATTTTTATCGCGCATAAAAATATTTATTACAAATATAAGCGAGTAATTGCCTAAATGTACCCCGATAAAAAAAGTGTTCTAAAATGTATTTATCCACGTTTTACTTTTGGAGATCATGGACACGTGATTGGAAAATTTTGGAATATTTCGTTTAAAATGTTAAAAAGAAAGAGATATTAAAAAATTAGGAAGTATTTTTATTCTTCTTTTGATCTAAACGTGAATACGGATATCGAATGTTATCGTACATCATTGTTGACGATTTATTAACGGGCGTTTAAATATTTATTTTTAATATAAATTTCTTATACAAAAGCATGAAAATTAGGTTTTTAATTTTGAAATTTATTTTTCTGAAAATACGACCAAAATTATTAGCGAGAGATTGCATTTGATAATAGTTTCATAACCATCAGACGTTCGCAGTCAAAATTAGACCGAAAACTAACCAATTAAAAATAATATTTCTAAATAAATAATTTTAAGAGAAATACAACTTTCATCTAAATCGAGACAGTTATCTTCGATGTTAAGTGAATTATTTTTACTGCGACGTAAATTGATTAGATCTACTGAATTTTCTACTCTAATGCAAAGAAACTTGATAATGTTATGAAAAATATTATTGTACTATCGGGTCTTTTTAATCAAACTCCTTATATGCCTCGACGAATTTTTATGATCCATTTCTACCCTTTGAAATTTAATATATTACTCGTGATTTTTTAAAAATAAAATGCACCTGTAACTTGCCTAAGATTGATCATTTCGGAAGCTAACTACATCTAATAATAGCTACATTTAATAACCACATTTGCAACTTCTTACTTTCACCATAAATCTGATTATCTCCGTAATCAGAGTATCAAATAATTCCATTTACAATTCCTGAATAACCTTCTTCGCTGATCTACATATTTCTTAGAATTGCATTTATTATTTTTATCAAATATTATTTTTGTATACTAACTGTAAATGTTATTAGTCATGTTATTAGTTCACAGTTTAAAACTTTAATCTAAGCTTTTCTTCCTTCCTTTTATTTTTCTAAATATTCTATTCAATTCGTTCGCTTTAATCAATTTCAATATATTTTTAATATACACTTTTAAGAGCTTCATAAGTACTTACCTTTTAAGAAAGCATACGGCTCTCTCTCTCTCTCTCTCTCTCTCTCTGTTAAATCGCATTCATTTCTTTCAACGGAATAGCATAATTATCAATTCACTACAATATAATTTATCTCTTGTAATTTCACAAAAAAGTCACGCCTGAATCAACAATGAAAATCATTTTCAATCTTCAATATTAAGCAATTTAATTTTATATCTTCTTTATTACCTTCATTTTTTACAAAATACTTCGCTACAAAACACTTCGATGTTTCATCAAACTTTTTCAGTAACTTACCTCGTCTTCTCATATCTACTTTCATGAGACAATTTTTCTCCTTTTTATATTATTTCTTTAATTACTTTTCTTCGCGAAATTGATATCTTTACGTTTAAATACACACTCTATACATCCACTTACTTCTAATAGATCACTTTCTTAACGTATTCCTCTTAATGTATTTTTTATTTTTCTCAGGCTTATAATTATATTTTCATAAATCCTTCTTTCCTACCTTTTCTATTTTGCTTTTTATTACTTTCACCGAAGATTCATTCTTTTTACTCGCATACTTTATCGCGCCCAAGTTCTTCTAATTAGCTTTCTTTGTATGCCTTAATTCTTTTAACACTAATTTTCCTCTCTTTACTCGCACTATTAACTTGTGTTCTAATTTTCTATTTCCTTTAATTTTACGTTTTCTTTTACATTTTCATTCTTGTTTTATTATTTTCATTAATATTTTTCAGCTGTGCGCATTAACAAATTCAATAATAATTATTGTCTCCATCTACCGGTATATATACGTACATACATTTATATATGCATACAGATACCTATTTATTTATTTTCAATAACAGTGGGCAATATTGTCTACGTTACTTTCTAAGATTCTTCATTTCATACTCTCAATTGACAATTCCAAATTTTTTAACCAAACGAGTGCAATGTTATTCGAAAATTTTTCGTTTACTATAATTATTACATTACGCTGTAAGCTTTATTCTAAAAATGCTATGCGTACGAAAAATGAAAAGTCACAATATACACGGACACCTCAAGTTGACGGTTTGAGAGCGTTCAGTAGCTGCTATTACGTATATAATAAAGCATAATAAAAATATTACACTCTATATCCTCGAGTACGTAATTTGCTCGCGCTCAACTCCAACCCTACGCTGCGTTTTATATCGTGCATTAGTTTTCCTTTGTCATCGATCTGAATTCATGCACTCGGTTCCCCTTAACTCTAGTACGCAACCTTTCATCCCCTCCTCCCCACGCGACACATGCATTACAAAACGCGCGTAAAGTACATCGACGTGACCGTTAACGTCACGTTTTTTTTTCTCTTCGTTATTTTCAAATCATCATTTTCAAAGTACGTCCAGTTGTGGTAAGGTTTGTTGAATCGATGCAAATTGTGACGTACTTTTTCGAAATTTTACTTTTAATCGTGAACTTTTCAAGCCTTATAAAAAGAGAGGAAAACGCGTGAACAAAGTTCAAGGCCCCGAAAGTGTACGATTTCCCAATGTTCGAGCACTTTTCTTGGAGTTATAGATCGTAACTTGTCACGCAATACGTTCACATTGTAAATCCACGAAAAATAAACGGTTCCATAAACTCTCTTCTTTTCAAATGAATCGTATGTTCCGCTCAATCGGCCGTTAAATTCGCTTGAGGAAACTCACGCGATTCAACGCGAAACAACCTGTAAATCACGCGTATCAACTGTAGGAACGAACGAGAGGAAGTTCTTTAACGTGAATTCGTTATAAAAACGCAAATCGGCGTTGCACTTTTTAAAAGTCTCATCCCCCTTGCCGATTAACACCGTAGAACACTTGGGGACAAACGCGGCGCACCGTCCGAAGGAAATACGACATCCCCTCCGATCCCTTGGGGAAGGCCACGCAGTGTCGCACATAAGGCGCTCGCGTTAACCGACGGTAGAGACGAGCGACATTCACCGAGTCTACTCGACTACACGACTATCCTCGAGAAAAGGACAGATGCGCTAATGTATGCGCACGCGCGCCAACCTAACTTCCTCCATCTATGGTTCCTTTTACCCGAGACTGGCGAATTTTATACGGATCACGACCTATTCGTCCGGTTCTTTTGCCCTTCACACTTCGTAGCTTGAATTTATAAGATAAATTTTCGCTAGGATCTTGCCTCCGCGACGAGACTCTTTTGCATATCTGTAGCTCTACCTATGCAATACTAGCATTAATTATTCAACATTTCTACAATCTTTAGCAACTTTTCACTTTTGACTGATAGACATACTTCAGTATTACATAACTCTGACTAACGCGATCATTTTTCTGCCGTAATCAGTATCTCATTATAGCATCGCGTTTACTTTCGTTGTGGTTTTAACGTGAATTAACTAAAAATAGAAGAAAATATCACGAGTGCCGAGGATTACGTTTGAATAATTTCAGACGCGTTTGCACTCTTATCGTCCATTGTTTCCGAGGCATCCTTATAGGATTATGCATCAACTTGCGTACATGCATATAAAATAACGGTCAAATATATATAACGTACACGACACACGTGCTACATTATGTATAGAGCAGTGCATTTGGAACTGGGCATTGATGTGCGCGAGTTACCTCTACATTAAACACGAAGAACAAAATGAGGAAGAAAACACAGGCAGGATTAATTGTAAATCGGTGTGCGTGTAAGGAGTGACTCGAGGGAAAAAGAAAATGAGAGCACGCAAACGCGAGAGCGATACGTTTCCTTTGGTATTTTAGTGCAGCAACACGCCTTTTCGATAGAACGGTAAACTGCCTGTAGCCGGTGGAATAAAAATCAGAGATTAAAGAGAAAAATAAAAAAAAAAAAAACAAGCCAAACGTCCTGCTGCAGTCGCGTTTATTTTCTTACGTAATTATGCGTAATAGTCGCGTCATCGTCTCATGCTGCAATAATTATGTGATATATTAACTATATCTCGCGTATTTACTCTCTGTTATAGTACACTTTCATAAGATATTAGGATTTATTTCTTAAATACTCTTGCTTTCGATCGATAAGATTAAAAAACATATTTTACCGATACTTACACTTATTTATGAAATAACGGCAATTGCGTTTGGAAGTATTCGAAAAAGAAAAAACTTCGTATTTGGTAGTTATGTTTCTCTTATAATTTACGTTGGACGAGTCACGTGGATAAAATCGACGGAATATCGACGGAATATCGACGGAATACCGATAATCGATAGCGCGAAAAATGAATTCGCGAACACACCGACCGGTGGCTCTGGTGCTTAGGCTTCTCTCAAAAATTTCAAACTTGAATTTAAATTCTAACTGCTTTATTTCGAATGTATTTGAATTCTCCATTTTCGAATTTAACTTGTAATGACTCGTTCAACGTGTACCTTCGAGCGTTCTAGAATAAGCTTATTTTGCTCGTTATCTTTCACAAATTCTTAATATCAAGTTCATAGGCAACGTTGGTAACTAAGCATAAATTGTACACTTTTATTTAAGAACTAATTCTCAAACTTATTTTTTTTTTTTTTTTTTTTTTAATTTAGTTTAGCGTATGTGACCGTTGGAGCATTCATTAGGATATTTCATCGTTATTAAAAATCAAAAGGACTAAGCATATTAGAAATCCGATTTTATATCTACAGACAAAAGTGTGTTGTGCTTATGGTAATATCCTACATATTTGTTATTTTAGGCAAATTTTACAAACTTCTTTAATATGTAAGTATATTCAAAACGTGATTAAATTAGCTTTTCTTTTGTTTTTGAATAAATACATTTGTTATTTGCAGTCATTCAAAAAAATTATTACTATTACGATTGACCTTACGATAAAAAATGTTTGGGTTATATATGAATCTTTTTTAAAAATATCAATAAATACTTTAAGAGAGTGATTGTAAGTATATAAAAGGGCATTTAATATTTTACTACTTGATAACGATTGATTAAAATCAGTTGACTTATCAGTTGCTTCAAATTACGAAAACTTCGATAGCCTAAAGCAACCTTGAATTAATATTTAAGATGTTTTATTTTTAGATGTAAAGAAGCAATACATATCAATATTTTTAAACACTGTTTAAAAAATGAGCAAGATGAACAGCATGCTAATAGCAAAGGTACTTTATATTAACAATAACGTTATTAACGGATACAAGTAAGAAGAATCATGTAGTGTCATTGCGACTTCTCGTCAATTGTCTTTCGCGCGGACGTCCATCATAGTTTCCGAGAATACGATGGAAAAAACTTTTTTATAATATTTTCTTAGTCGCCTGTTGAATATACAAATAGTTAATATAAATTTGCTTCTTTTGTATTATATTTTAATGCAAAGTACATTTAATATACTTTTGTACACGCGAAGAGTCGAATAAATTAAAAACTTTTACTTAAAGCGTGTTACGTGGGTCGCGTTTGTTTACTAACTAGATTTTTTAAAATAAGATTCACATAAATACTTTTACAAGTTCAATTCGATATGCATTTAATTCATTGTTTTTATATAATATCCACGAATTGATTAATTCAATAGATTAATTATGCTTCTTTTATTACTAAATATTTTCACTTTACACTTTATACTATCAATAAAGTTTCTTTCCAATAAAATTGTATGATACGTGCTTTGTTACATAATGAAACTATTTTCATGATTTGGGCATAATAAAAACTTTCAAATTTTATTATCGTAGTTAAAAGTCTGCTAACTATTTTAATACTTTATTATAAGTATTTATGAGAAAATAACTTATTTAAAAAAATAATAAATATTCCTTGAATTGCTTAAACGCTTGTCATTAACATACTTATTTAACATAATTTAACATAAATACTACGGCATTTGAACTCTTTATGAATAAAAATATTCTGAAAATTAACCCATTTATTGCGAATGTCAGCTGTATGTATCAGAAGGTAATGATTATATTGTCGCATCTTCTAGACAAGGGTTTATGTATAAAATATAAGTTATAAGATTTCATATCATTCGTATTATTAGTTATATTGTCTAACACTCGGAGTAATTTAAAAATGTTCTTACGTTTTACTATTTTAATTAATAAACTTTCTTTGTAATAGCGTAAGCTTATGAATTCGACAATTGTAAGGATTTAGATGAATTTTGATGCTTTAATTTTTTAATTTTTTCCTAATGTGTGTACATTTTCCAAAAATACCTGGGTTAATGTATATGTACTTGTGTCAGCATATGAGCACGCATATGTGACAATGTTCCGTATGCGTGCACGCATATTTTTTTTAGTAACATTTTGTATTTATGTACAAGTACATATGCGATAATATTTTCTACTTCGTGTTCGTAACAATGTATGAAAACATTTGTTAGCTTGTTAAAGATTACACTATGGGCAAATATAACACGCATAATTTTGAGATCGGATTATAATTTTACGGATTTTTTCGTATTTTGCAACATCCGTAGCTTAATTTAATTATGATTATTACGAGGCTTCCGATGAGATTGTCTTAAGAAAAATAAGGGCAGAAATACTAGCTTAAAAAAATAAAATACTACGTATTTAAAAAGAATACTTAATTATGCTAGCCGATTACATAAATATACGCTAATCAATAAATTTATAACTTTTCGTTCACATAATAAAAGCAAAGCAATATTACAAGAAATTACACTCTCTTTACAGTAATTCTCAAAGTACATTCTATTTTAAAAGTGACTCGGGATAGTTTTATAAACTTTAGCAAATAGATTTATCTTATCATAAATTAAATATAATTGTGCTTCATTGATAACGAAATTCAAATAATCGCATTTGGAGGATTTTATTAAATCGAAGAAATTACTCTTATTATTTTAGCAGGTACATTATGAATTTAACTTAAATTTGATATTTACCGATAAAAAATAAATACCAATTTTAATATCTATAAAACATTGCGATATTTTTAAAAACCAAGAGACATTTCTTATTATATATTACGAAGTTATAACTGAAATAATAATGATCGTTTTAATTATCTAAATTTTGGGTACTAAATTTTAACATTATTTCGATTAATACAACTTCAACGTTGTTCGATGTTTAGAAATATATCAAATGAAATTGAATTAAATTAGCGTAATAATGCATTTTTATTTCGGCTGACTATCGAAATGATTATATTTATAAAGCTTACGTGCTTGAATTTTTAAATTACATCGTTACATTGTATAACTTCTATTCTTCTTTATTTTTTTTCAACGTATAGCTAAAGTACAAGTTGGCCTTATTATGAAATTAATCTTGAAGATGAAATCTTGAAAAGTAAAATATATAAGATTATCCGACACGAAACACAAATCTAATTCAGATTGACTCTGAATGCTGTAAAAGATTATTAGCAGATAATACTAAATATGTTTACTAATTCAATAACTGTCTGCAAACTTTCAATATCTTATTTATTTTGTAACTTGTAAGTATCTAATTTCTTCTATTACATTAAAAATTATTAACAAAATAAAATTCGTATATCAATGCTCCGCAATAAAGTTTCGTAGGTAAAATCGAGACCCCAAGAGCCAGGGGGTTGCAACGGAGTTCCTCGAAGCCGAGGTCGGCGGTCGCGTGCTCGGGCGCATGCGCGGTTACGGATCGACGCGCGCGCCTCCCCGCGGCCGTCGAACCGCCGTCGTCCGCGACTCCAGTGGTGGCCAGCCGCGCGATACGCCACCGAGCGGATCCCCATCGAGAGCCCCCGGAGTCCGCGCTCCGGTGGCGCGTCCCTCCCTCTCCGGTCGCGCGCGCCGGCGCAGCTGCCGTCCGAGTGTGCGCGCGACACATGCACTCGCGCGTGGACGAGAACGCGCCCCGCAGTCACGGACGTAGGAGCGCCGTCGCCGTTGCAGCAGCCGCGGAGAGACAGACGGAGAGAAGGAGAGCGAGAGTGAGAAGAAGAGAGGGAGAGTGTGCGTGCGCGAGCGTCGCGAGAGCGGGATTCGTCCTCGTCGACGGCTTCGAGAGCGCGGACACACACGGTGGGACGAACGCCGGTGCGCGGTCGCGAGCATAAAATGGCGAGCGCCTGAGCGCAGGGGAGCGCGAGGGAAAAAGCGGCTGCGATGAGCGCCGAGGGTCGTGACCGGGTTTAGCGGCGCCGCGTCCGCCGGCGCAACGCACACGTGCCGCGAGTAACGGACACTTGGCATCGCGAGGTTAGGGACGATGAGTGCGGTGCTCCATCAGCAGCAGCAGCAGCAGCAGCAGCAGAAGGTTGGGGAGGAGGAGCTCGAGGATGCGGACGCGATGATCGAGGAGAAGAACCAGTTGATCAGCCGTCAGTACGCGGAGATCGAGAGGCTGCAGCGAGAACTTGCCGAGGTCATCGGAGAGCGCGACGCGCTCCTCTGCGACGTCTCGAAATTCAAGTTCGAGCTCGAGATGGCCGACCTCAAGCGGCTGCAGGACGACAGGTAGGCGTCTCCTCTCTCTCTCTCTCTCTCTCTCTCTCTCTCTCTCTCGCTCGCTCGCTCTCTTTCACTCCCTTTCACTCCCTTTTTAAAAGCCTCGCTTGCCGTAATGTCCGACCGCGAAAGAGCGTCAAAGAACGCGAATCGACTCGTTACCCCCTTCCCGCTTGCTCGCGTCGCCCCTCTTCTTACGCTCCTTTTTTACGCTCCTTTTTTACGCTCCTTTTTACGCTCGTTACCGCGATTGATCGTTGGATCAGCAGCGGATGGGTCAATAATGTCCCGTGTTTACGGAAGCAGTCGCCCGTAGTGCTCCGTTTACGTTGGGTTTCGCGCTGTTGAAACTCGAATGGTGAGCATCTCCAACGAACGCATCCGCATGTGGGACAGACGTATAAGTTGCGACGAACCACCAACCGCAAGAAGATTTTTTCTTCTACGACTCTTCTCAACGTTCCACGCGTCTTTTATCTTTCTCTCGAAATCCGCGGAAAGTTGTGCATCGACGAATGCGCGCATCGACTTCGTAGAGGAACGCCGTGGAAGCATCTAGAAACGCATGTGTGGACCGCTTTAATCTTGTTTTTAACTTCGGCTTAGTTTAGCTCTCATTTAGCGCACCAGCGATTTCATCCTCGACTTCGCCAGTGATTTTATTATATTTTTCAAAGTTGACTCCTTCGCGCAGTCGTTCGAGTGCACTCGGTCGCTTGGAAGTTTGTCAATGTGTGCAACCGGATAAGGCCGATTTAAAAAACGGATCGTAAAGCGTGCTGCTCGTATATTAATAAAACGCGTTTCTCATCTCCATAATAACCAACGAGTACAGCGATGCTTCGGGTCCTCTCCAAATACTCTTTGGCATTCCAAAGTCCTTCGACGACACTCTTACTGTTTTTTTTTTTTTTTTTTGTAGACCTGTACCGTCGAGGATCGTTTACTCGGCCGATGAATAAAAAGTGTACGTAACGGGTGATATTATCGATACTCGTTCGAGTCACCAGCTGGTGCCTTTTCCCCGTCACCGACGGCTGTTTATTATTTCCACATCATGGCGGGGAGCACGGGCGCGACTTTTATCGTTATTAATCGATTTCGGTGCCTTAACCCTTCAAACCTAACCACCTATAACCGATGGTTGTTTTGAAATTTAAAAGACGATTACAAGGCTTAATAACGCGCCTGTATAATCCTACGAGACTCTCGACCGGTTTTTTCATGACCGAAATTGTCATGTAAATTATGGAGCTGCGGTAGCGCACTCCCGTCGTGGCTCGAGCCTCGTAGCAGCGTTCGTGGCACCTCCAGTCCGTGCACTTGAATCGCTATTTTCAAGTATCTCATAACGGAGGACGAATAAGCGAATCGGCCATTAGGCGCGTTGCGTTAGACGAAGGGAAGAGGGGAGAAAAAATCACGCGGATTACCGCGACACGACGCGCAGCGGTGCTCGCAACTCCAATCCGTTTAAATGACGACCTCTCGCCGACCACCAGAGGCCTTAGTCCGCAGTCGTCCTGGGACGAACGACCTGCGAATCACGGTCCCCTCGTGCGAGTGCCAGCCTCGCAGTCGCCAGGTCGGAAGGCGAAAACCACCGTCCGACCACCTTCTTCGTCGGTGCTTTCGTAATTCTTAACGCGCGCGCTTACGAAGGCCGATAAGGACCCCGTGGGAAAAGCCAGCGGAGCCCTTGGCGATAGGTTTAAGTTTAAGGAGGCGCGAGGGCGTTGGCTCCCGGCGATGGAACGGGCCCACCCGAGATCCCGACTCCCGCCCGCGCTTCCGAGAAAATCCGTCGGCGGTCGTCGGTCCATCTTCTCTCCTCGCCGGGCGCTATTACTACCTGCGGCGCATCCGCTCGTATTGTCAAAATGTGCTCGGCGATAAATCAGCGGCTGTTTTGGCTGCCGGCCCCCAAGGCTCGTTACTCAACCGTTTCACGCCACTTTCTTCGCTGATTTATCGGGATCTCGGGATCTCGGGTCGCCCCGAGTACTCGTGGATCTTTAACGATCGACACCTCGACCAACGGGGGTGTTGTCGCGCGAGCCGCAACGATGGAAGTTGCCGCCGAGTGTCCGGATAAGAGCGTCGGGAAAGTGGTGTACTTGTCCGGCTAGGCCGCCGGAAACACTCGGGGTGCGGTGGCGGTAGCGGTGGAAAAGGGGGGAGCGGGAGAGAGGACTCGGGGGCGAACCCGAGCGACGGCAACGGCCATCCCTCTCGCGCGGAATGCGGCGAACCGGGAGGTCAGTTTCGCGCGTAGACGCAGCACCGAGACCTCGACGCATCCCTCGGGGGAACGGGATGCGGAGCGTGGATGGACGTCGACCGGGAATTTATATCGGCCGAGGGATGCGAGCTCGACTGTTTTGCTCTTGCGCTTTCGTGGAACGGGCGCACGACGTGCCGTCGAATATCGCCCAACTGAATCTCATTAACGGGCAAGTGCAGCGCACGCGACAGCTCGAGGTTCGTGGATTCGCGCGACTCCTCTTTTAGAAATTAGATGTTGCGCTCATGATTCACGCGAACGATAACTTGTCGACGCTCGAGCTCGTAAACGACAGGAGCGCTTATTTTTGAATGTCGCGTTACGTATGCGGATGGCGGTCATTTTTTACTCATCAATTGCTCGTTCGCGAAAATATCGTCGGCTTAAATGGTGTGGGGCGGTGGTCGCTTTGTTGCTCGAGAAGAATAATAATTCACCTCGGTCGATTGAGTTTAAATATCTCGTGCGCGCGCGCGCGGTCGAGGCGGAGGTTTAGTTGCAAGCGGAGTTGCAAGCGGAGTTGCAAGCGGAGTTGGACACCTATCGGGAATTTATAACGAGTCGATGAAGCGAAACTATTCGTAACTAACTTGTGTAATTTCCATAAGTCGCGACGCGTAATTAACGACTCGCGACGTAAATTAATTAATTTCACTTTGAAATAAGAATTCAGTCGCGTTCCCCGCGTATCTCTCGGAAAATTTCCATAATAAAATTTCCATGCACAAAAGCGAAAAAGCACATCCGGCAGTTGATAATTTTTGTAATCTTTCGCGACGAAATGCGAAGTTTATTATTTTTTCCGTTCCTGTATGCGAGCGAGCAGCTGCATTTGAAAAACACACTCCTACGAAATATTTATATTCGAATTAATTAATATTTAAGTTCATCGCTGAAAGTTCATTAGGAGGTAAACAAGTTTCTGTTGTTTTTTTGTCTCTTTAATTTTCACGCGTACGCGAATAATTGGCATTTCCTAATACCCACTCGAAAGATCTTAAACGGAAGAAAAGAAGGAATATCCCCGGTTACTCGGCGACGATATTTAGTCCGAGAGGCGAGATGAGGATCGGCGCCGGTGCTTTCGAAATCGCCTCACCGAGTGCCTCCCAGGTGCTGGTAAACTTTCATTCCTTGGAAACGATTGCCCTCGACTGTGAGTTATGGTCTTTCTCACACGCGACAACTCACCTGGCGGAAAAACGCCCATGCAGTTGCTTACCGAGGCGTACGTCCGTAATGCAATTAGCGCCCCGATGCAGGAGCTCCCCGAGCTCCGTCCCGATGTTCCGCGGATCGTTAAAGTTGCACGGGCGGCTTTGTCGCGCGGGTGGAGGTGGAGGGTGAGGACGTCGGGGGCTCGAGGCTGACCGTAAAAGGCGAATAATACGCTGCCGCTCGCGCGCAAAGTCGCGCGATAATTAGCGTAAGCTGTATTATACGAACGTACGCCCGATCGTCTATCCAATCAACCTCGGCAGCTCTACCTCCTCCATCTATCCGCTCGCTTATCTTCGTCCAACTACTCCCACGCGTATTATCCGGTCACGCGACTCTTTTTACAATTAGTTGGACGCGCGGAGTCTCGAGGTTTAGGAATCGCGCGGCAAGGCGCCTCGCAACTGCTTTCGGTCGAAAACTAATGCACGTCGTTGTTCCACTTTACGGGACGGTTCCGCGGATTCATTCGCTAAAAATAAACGAGAGGCGTGCACGAGGCGCTTGTTGAGTACACGCGAAAGTTGATGCGCGCTTCGTTATGAAAAATAAACGGGAGGCGAACGAAAGGTGATTTCGCGGGTGGCAAACGAATCTGCGAATTCGATGTAAATAAGGGATGTTGATCGAATGGCTTTCGGTTTTACCGACCTCGGTGGATGCTGGCGTTGGTATAGAAGACAGGCAACGTTGCGAAATTGCGAGATCAACGCACACCGACGGCCCGTATTCTCCGAAGTTTTACCAATTCAAATATTGCATTAGAATCGAGTTGATCCGCTTCCAGAGTAGACCTGCTCCAGGTTGAACATCTGCGCAGGTCGCGCGAACGATGACGGGTTCCGGTTAAAAGTTAGGCGATGCGATCGCAAAATGTACGACCCAACACCATACATGGACTCGTGAAATTACGGAACGGGCTCTACGTGTACGTCGGCATTCGCGAACTCCGAATGTTATGGATATAATTTAACTTTAATACCAGGAGATTCCCATTATCGAGGGCGCACATTCTTCGATGGACATTTTTAACGAGTGCGTGACGGCCAGGATTGTGTACGAACGAATCGGGCACATTCGATAAATGTCGCCTCGTGAAAGATTTCGTTAATTGCGAATGCCGAAATTACCGCGTTCCACCTTTCGCGTAATTGAATATCGAATGTTCCGAGACAAATATCTCGTTCTCGCGACACCAATTTACTTTCGAATCGGAACCTTGTCGGAATCCGCCTAAGCCTCTTATTAACCCAAAGTTAAACTTTGAAAGGATCCTTAGGAAGTTCTTTTTCCCTTTATGCACGATTAAGCATGTACGAATGAACTCCGGTTTATACGTGGCTAATTGAGGATTTTATACTCGAAAAGATTATTGAAAAGTCTGAGCTACACACACGCACACAAGCTGACGTGTATGATAAACCCTCTGGACACTTGTTAAGCAGTTTGCCAAATGTTCGCCGGTTCTTATTGTGAACGAAGGTTAGAGCAACGGTTCGTAATAAAAACAGTGAGGTCACTGTTTTAGCGGGTTTTATGTAAATACCAAATTCAGCGTAAGAGCAAGATAAGCAAGCGACGCGGCAGAGCGAGGGGGGGGGGAAGAAGGAGGATGAAGAGGAGGAGGATTCGTTATTTGATTTGTCGCGAGAGTCCTGCGAGAGCGCGTCCCCCGCGATGATTGACGTAAATCACACCTCCTTTGGTCGAGTCAGGGCTCCGACTTTCTTTTTCGCATACGCGTGTGCGCGCACCAGCGATTCAGCTCGTTTTGGCCTTTTACGAAGAGCGCATACCGCGACGACTGCTTAAGAATTCCGTTTCTTTTTTCAGAGATCGTTATTGCAACCGAAGCCGGTGCGCCGATAACTCGAAAAGCAAAGGACGTCATTTTTTTAAATTCGAGCTTATGCAAATTCACATTCTTTGACTTGTGTTTGTGTAGCGATAAAGAGTTACGCCGGTTACGGCAGTCATTTGAAAGGAAGACGTCTCTTTTAAATCGAACTGCCAGGTTCGATGCCACTGCCACTGTCGTACTCGAAAACAGTTCAAAGCAAGGGAGTTCGAACAGAGCTTCCACTGAACAAGTGCAATAATTTGTGAAAATAATTTCGAAAACTAGTAGGAGGGATTACGTTTTCGCGCTTCTTCTGCAAGCGTTCCTTACAAATGCCGCTCAATTTTAAGCTTCGATTCGAAGCTCGAAGCTGCACGAGCGTAGCTGCACAAACGCGGCAGTTTTTCAAAATACGATCCGCAGTCAACGAGCGCGTCATTTCACACCGGGAAACAATTCGGAAAAATCCGGAATCGGCCCTTTGACCTTTCCATCTCGGAACCTCGGCCCCGAAGTCTCGGCGACTCGAGGTGCTTGGAAAGGCGTCTTAATTGACTTCCGTTCGGTTGGCTCTTGCAGCCTCTAATCGCCGAGCGTTAATCGTCCCACGCCGAAAAGAATGCGAAAGCCTCGAGTTTCGAGCCGTCGTTCTGCGTGTGGCGGTGAGGGAGGGAGAGTCGTAGAAGACGGATGGAAACTGCGTCCTGCGTAGACGCGCATTAGGGAAGAAGGGACTAGGGAAAAGCAAAAAGATGGAAGCACGCAAAGTGGCGGCATGTATTCATCCTACGCGTCACCGCTTGGCTATTCCATCGTGAATCTTCGTGAATCTTCTGCCGAGAGACAAATTTAAAAAGCCGATTGATTTATGGCCGCGAGCAGCTCCGGACGAATGGAAAGAAGGACGCTCCTCTTACTTCTTTCGCGATTCCCATTCATTGAGCGGAGAAAAAGCCTTATAAATGTTCGAGCGCAGCGTGTTGATACTCGCAATTGCTGGGATTCCTTTTTTGCCCCGTGAAAAAGTGAAAAATTGCTTCGTACTCGCTGTTTTTTTATTTTTTTTTTTTTTGTTTATTTTGTTTTGTTTTGTTTTTTTTTTTTTTTTTTTTTTTTTTAATTTCGAGCTCGATAATAAAGTTCAGCGATCGTGTCGCTCACGCGATGTCCTTTTTTCCCCCTGTACTTTAGAAATGAATACGACACATTTTCTTTACTCCCTTTTAACGTTACGTATTTTTAGGTCGATAGTTGAAGAATTAACGCGTTTATCGACTTCTTCGTATTATTATAAGGATGTTTTTAAAGGCGCGGTTCACGTTACAATGTTATACGCGCACGCTTGTACGCGTTTCGTGTATTCTTTTGATTTACTTCGTGTTAAAAACTTCATGGATATCCTTTCCCTTAAGGACAACTTAATGCTGTAATTTTTTGTCTTTTACATATTTGCTAGCACCTTTTTAACACTTCAAATTTGTTTTTTTACCTGTACGCGAATTTGTTCGTTACCTCCATTTCGGAATACGGACAACGCGTTATGATCAAGGAAATTATAACCTGAAATTACAGAAACGAAGTATTAATAAAGTGTTAGCGGAGTAAAAATGTGTATTCGACGGAAACGTAATCGGTTCCTTATTTACTTTTTGTTTTATACTTACTCGCAACTCTTACATTAGCTTTATAATCGAATTTTAACATATCGTGTTTTTTCAAATGGTCTTCCAACGAGTCCTGTTTTCTTCTCTTGTACGCACCTGATAATAATGTACTTGGAATTAAATTAGATTTGAAGTAGCGCAATACCGTAACAACATTTATCGTGTATCGCAAACAATTCTGGAAAATTATTGTCTATTCGTAATACGTACGTAGTTATCACCGAGGAAAATTGTTATTGGGTTAGCTAACCTAATGCAGTATTACTATTGATTCGCTAAAATTGTACTACATCTGTGAAAATCAATAAATAGTTCGATAGCTAGTTTCGTGAAATTCATTTTTTTCTCTTTAGACGTTGTAGAACAATGAACGTTTAATCGCATTTAGTTGTGTTTTCAGGTACGAGTCTTGCTCAAAGAATATTAGAACTTTGTAATACCTAGAAGATTATAAATTGGCTCCTTGGTTCTTACAGTACAGTCTATCTTTCCTAAAATATGAGTTGTAATCGATTGCAGTGCCAATAAGCCAATGAATTTCATCTATTACTTGTACTATTTGCACTACCAATTGAAATTTACTTCATTCGACTCTGTTCGATGCATTGAAGAACTTTTTTGGTTTTCCGTTTTATAATAAAAGTTCATACTTCCTTCAAATTCTGCTGTGCAGAATTGCAGTGCTTATATCACGACGTATTTTAATTAGGCCTGGTAGTCATGGATATGAATAGGTATTGGTTACTCGAAGCTACATATCAGTAGAGAAATATGTTCAGTTATTAATCTTCCTCGATATTACATCTTTCATTAAATAGTAGATCTAACCTGTTTTTTAACGAATACCTGAGATACAATAAAGATAAGAATTTTCGAAGAGATACTACTGTTATCGGTATCTTATCTCATCGTATTTGAAAATATGAAAATTCATCGACGATTCGGTGACGCAACGGACTTTTACAAATTACAAAATTCGATAGCATCTCAAAGTCTCGTGCACCTGGAGTCATTGGAATGAGTATATAATTGCTAAATATATAGGCAGATGTATTGAAATTACCGTGATATTGAAGCTGACGATCTTGTTAAATATAATGAGGAAACAAAAACATTTGGCAAAAGCTAGTATTTAATTAGGTGCCTTTTTCTGCTTCTCGTTCCTTTTCTCTTTCTGCTCGCATCTGCCAGGACGTCCAAAGCGACTTCCTCGTTCAACAAACGACGAAATTTTGACGTCGGACAGAAGTGTTAATTGTACCGGCATCCTTATGACCCTTATGGTGTATTTTCTCAACTCCCGGCAATGAGAATCCCGAATATCGCCGTTTAATGAACATCGCGTGCCTTGGCTCTCTTTCCTCCTCCTTTTAACGTAATTATTTTTCACCACCTTCTTCCTGTCCTTTAGACACATCGCTGACATTCAAAGAAGACGTAGCGCGTAAAAAAATATTCCTTTCTCTCTCTCTCTCTCTCTCTCTCTCTCTCTCTCTCTCTCTCTCGTCGCTCGGCTTTCCGAGCTCTGCGAGCTTTCCGAGGGGAAATATTATAGTCGAAAAAATCCGAGACACTTTTGCTCCGTCGCTTGCTTTCAATTTGATCGTTGCAGCGTGACGACAACGACGTCCCTGCTACTCGCCTTTCTATAAAGGATAGGTTTGCTGCAACCTTAGATAGAGAGAAGTGCGCGCGTGTGCGTGCGTGCATCTACGGTCCGTAAAGAGAATTTTAAGGGCGGACTGGGTCGTATATCTCGAAAGAAAGCGTTGAAAGCACGTATGACGGGAGAAAAGAGCCGAGCGCACGTAAGAGAAATAGAGTGAAACGGAGTGAAATTGTTGAAACAGAAAGGAACATTGAGAGAGAGAGAGAGAGAGAGAGAGAGAGAGAGAGACGCTCGTAAGGAGAGAAGGAAAGAGAAAACCGGTTGATACGATGAGCGTGGAAACGAAGGCGAGATCTCTACTTTGGGAAATAATCGAATTGGGAACGAATGCCGGAAAATTTGTCGATATCCTCGAACGTATCGCTTCAACAAATTTTTAACAAACATGCGAACTAATGAGACTCACCGTCGTGAATTCTTGCGCTTTCATATATGTTTCATATATGTACACGTGCGTTGCCCTCCTAAGCATTCCAACGAAGCTAATGAATAATTCTTACCTAACCCAGTAATTCCCGAAGTGTATTTCGTTAAAAATAAATCAGTTGATTGCGAAAATCGACATCGCGATATAAGCTTTCGTGCAGAGAAAAATAATTGCGAATAAATGGTCGAATTTAAACTTAGGGGGACTGCTCGAGTAAGAAAAATTGGTTGGTAAAACTCTAATTCGTAAAGATATTTCGAAGAATAAGAGAATGTAAATAATACCGGATTAGCTTATTAATGTTGGTTTTATCGATGTTACTTTTTTTTATAGCTCTTTTTCTTCTTAAGAGCATAAGAAATCGGTTATACAAAGAAAAACTGATTTTCGTCCTTTTACCCGAATACATCAAGACTGAATTCCATTAGAATTATGGATTTTATGCGAACTTTTCTTTACGGTAATAAACCAGTGCAGGCAAATAAAGCGATGACATTTGCCTTTTTGGTTTTTCCTTCGAATACGTGTGTGCGCGTGTGTACATTGTTCATGATTCCGACGAGTGGGTGCAACTATAATTTTCATGATTTCAAGAATAAATGTCTAAATAAGTAGTAAATGTCGATTAGACAAGAATGGAATACGGCGCACACGCCTTTGACCTGATTAGGTAACGAGTGTTTTACTTTTCAATCGAAAGACAAGTGTATTATTTAAGAATTTCGGAAGTTACAAATTATATATACACAAATACTTGTTAGATCGAAATATCGTTCTACTTTTGATCTACGTTTTATCTTACCTACTATTTTATTTAATGACACATCACTCGGCTGTATATTAATAGATTCTCGTAATAATGCACTCGTTAACCTCATACTAATTGTAAGGCAACACTCGCTAATAGAGTAAAGCTCAGATTGGATCAAAGCTTGTTTCTTTTACTTATTATTCGTAATGTGAATTTTCAACGGGAAAAAGTAGCAAAATAATGTAACTTGTACGGATAGTGTTCAGAAATAAATGGCGAGAGAGCGAGCGATATGTAAAGGAGCGAATGAAAATGAAAGACTATATGAAGAAGAAGAAGAAGAAGAAGCAGGACGTTCCCACAGCTCGGAATAAAATGAGACAAGCGAGCCGTGTTAGTCGCACGCATATATGAACTTGCCTACTGTGTCGTTATACTTATTAATCCCCATGAAGATAATTAGGGTTCTGAGTTGTTGCGAGCAAAAGAGAGCAAAAGCGAGCGAAAGAGTGCGAAAGAGTGCGAAAGAGTGCGAAAGAGAGAGAGAGAGAGAGTGTGTGTATATCCTTATGGTTGACCTTTGATGTACCACTACAATTATTCGGTTTAAGGTAGTGGCTACGCGAAAGAAGGAGATAAGCACTTGCCTTGAGAAAGAGAAGATGCGTGTATTTACATTTACGTGCAACGCCTTTACCTTCGTCGCTTATGCGCTCTTATATACAATAATTACGTAAAGTCTACGCGCACGTCACTTTTTCGCTGAAAGTATAATTACATGTATGGGATTTCTAATTTTCCTTTAAATACAGTTATCACCGCTCTCAAATGCTAAGATGAGCTTTTATGCGGGTTACGTGGAATTGAAATAGTAAAAGTCCCTTTGTCAAACATGTGACTATCTCATAGTTTTATCGTTTACGGTGACGTCGATATCACGCGTAAGTTTGTTCATCTAGCTTCGAAATTTTTATTCACCAAAGAGTCCTTAGGATAAACGAGTAATTGGAACTCAGCGTAAATGTAATTTGTTTTACCATTATCGTCACGTAACAACATCTATTATCAGAAGAAGTTAACGAGTAACATCAAAGATCGAATAATTTTTACACGCCATGTTATGGGATAAACCTTGAGAAAAGTACGAACATTATCAAAAGTGTATGAAAAATCGATGCCAGCATCGATCAGAAGAGATTTTTCTTTTTGTCTAAAAGTAAGAGAGAAAACTTCCTCGTGGAGAAATGAAAAAGTAATTTGCATCGAACGCAAAAGTAGGATACTCGATTCAAGGAGAAGTCAATTTGTTTTGTTACTCAATCGCGTTGAGGAGCGCATTGGCGTTCGTCGCAGAACTTCTTACACTAACCAATCACTCGTGTGTCGCTCAAATTAAAATGATATTTCAATTTATTCAGAGACGGAATTCTCTAACCATCCACACAATACAGTGACACATCGCTGAGCATTCGTTACGCTAAGCCACTCGAGCAATATACCGTACAAATTTTTACCGTACATATTACCCCTCGACACTGGTAATGTCGGTAAATACGAATAGGGTCGAAAATAATTTGAAAACCTTGGCGCTTAGTCGTATTTTGTATTTTTAAGGCCAGGAATAAAAGGCATCGAATGGCATAAATTTCAAGAGACGACAATGTATCAATCGCTGTAGGAACCGAAAAGAATTTTTTTTAATTATTTTCAAAGGCGCATGTACGTCACCGCGCATTACACCGATTTACATCTGCATACAACGAGGCAAGAAGTGCCCAACGATCTCAAGGAGCAAATAACGTTTAATAGCACTCACTGTCATCTCAAGTTATTACATTTTCTATTCGATGGAAAATTGAAAATGGAAAATTGCCGTAGTAACAGCTCGATAGACCGCACAGAATAAGTAAACGCGTTAAAAACCATGGGTTTCACACTCGCACACGCTTTCTCGTTTTATTATTTAATTTCATAAAGGTTTCGCCGAGACGATCCTTCCACGCGATCGGCGCTACGCATACCAAGGTTCGTCATGATTATACTCTCTCTCTCTTTATCCGGTGCGCGTTCACCATCGGGCGGGATTAAA
Source organism: Wiebesia pumilae (assembly GCA_018907045.1). Taxonomy (NCBI): domain Eukaryota; kingdom Metazoa; phylum Arthropoda; class Insecta; order Hymenoptera; family Agaonidae; genus Wiebesia; species Wiebesia pumilae. The sequence goes on along the minus strand of JACCHZ010000113.1, from coordinate 2,998,271 downwards.
AGTCGCACTCGTTAACCTCGCCGCGCAGTTCCGTAGATGAGTCAAGACCGCGGCGCCAAGGCCAACGTCCGGATGGCGCGAAAGCGGCTGCACGAATTCCAACGACCTTGGCCAGGTTCCCACTGATCCGCCCGGGGCAGCCATTCCGAGTCGTCCGACCGGTTTCCTCCTCGGTCCCGTCGCTTTCTCTAACGCTACTCCACCTGGCCCTTCGAAAACAAACGCCCCTTCCCCGTGGGGAAGGCTGTCGCCAGTCCCCGTTTGGGAAACCGTGAACGCGCGCGACCTTTAAGGTCGTTATTTTCACGTGGGTCTCGCTCGCACGAAACGGGCGATTCGCTGGGTTTCGCTGGGTTTCGCTGGGTTTCGGTGGGTTTCGCTGGGTTTCGGTGGGTTTCGCTGGTTTCCGGCCTCCTTCGTACGACGCTCCCCCAACGTTTGCTTTTCTCGCGAATAACGCGGCTTCGTTGGGGGGTGGGGGGAGAATAAATCAACGAATAAAAAGTGAAAAAGAGAAGAGGCGCGCTCGAAACAAGGCGTTTTGTATTTCTTTGAAATTACGCTCTCGTTAACTCCTCTTTATTTATCCCATAATTACGTCACGCCGAATGAATTCGGCTCGAAGCCTCGGAGCGACGCGCCCCTGATTCGATTAGGTAGATTTAAACGACGAAAACAATTACGGCGATTGGTTTCGCAGTGACGCGATTTTTTAATGCTCTCTTTAACCGTCTGCTTCGCTCGACAAATGGAGGCCATTCGAAGAGTACGTGGGCTTAATCGCTCGAATCATCGCCCCGCGTTGTTGCTTTCATCGCCTGGCAATTAATTAACCGAAAGATTACAAACGAAGTAACCGCGGCATCGCCTCCATTATTCCGATCTTCCGCACGGCGTCGCGGGCACAATCGATTTCGACGAGCGTTTTAAAAAACCCGAGGTGAAATTCGCGGCAAAGCGTCGGTGAAACGACGGTATCGGGAATTCGTGCATCCGGGTGGCCAATAGTAGCCAATAGAGTAAAAAAGGAAGAAAGGGAAAAAAATGACGCGAACCGATAACAGTTATCGCTGGGCTCGTCGCGCGACTGCGCATTACATGCCCGCCACCAACCCTCCCCCAACGATGTCGGAGCTCTATTGTCTTGGCGATCAATAATATCGGCCATAGGCAGCTCGGGCCCGATGCATAATACACGAGCTTGCACCGCCCTGGACAAGCGACTTTTGACAGCCGCTGGTGAAAAGTTGCGCGCGCCCACCTCGGATCGACTCGGTTTTTTAATCTTGATGCGTGGCACGCGGCGATTTAAAGGAAGAATCGTCGCTACGTTCACTGGAAGCTATAATAACCTTTAGAAATGATAAGAGGCGCGAGAGTGCGCCAGCAAGTTTTTGTCGTTCAAGTTCACGGGCGTTGGGCGCCACTTGCGAATTAGGCGCTTTCAAACGCGTTGTCTATACGAATTTCATTGCCCACTTTGCGTAAAGTACATCTGACGCGGTTTATCGTCCCGCCGGTATTGCAGGCACGACAATCCCTTCCTTTCTTTGCAGTAAGTGTTACGCCGCAGCAGTTGTGTGCGGTCTGGTGGACTTTTGTTATATCGCGGAGTCCTTGGAGGCACAAGTTCGTGTCCCCTGTGATAATGAATCGTGCAGCGGTTCGCGAAAAAATCGGATCTCCGCGGTCGTTTGATCTCGGAAAAGCTCGTGCGAAACGCTCTATTATTTGTGATACGTAGACCATTTGTGGATTACGCGAGCTTAATCGTAAGTTAGCAAGTGCTCGATTGTCTTGAGAGTTGTTAAAGTTATTTTCGAGTAATCAGCCAAGTTCTGGATGTGCACCTCGCCAGTGTTGACTCTGGTAGAACCACATTCGCAAATGTACCTCGACGTTCTGGGTAACCCTTGTACTCAAGCGAGGCCTTGAGCGTACGAACTTGGTGTCGTTTAATCACCAGGAGATTTTATATTCGGCGTAAAATCATCGTCATTTAATAGAAAGAACGATGCGTTGCTTCTTACGTCTCTTTTGTGCCGTTACCTTAAAAGGATTTTTGCAGCATTGAGGAGGTTAGGCATTGCAAGTACGTTCCTCTTGGTGGATAATAATCCGTGGTCACTTGAGTCCACTTGAAATGGCGAGATGCGAGCGGCGCCGGTAGTTTTACACTAGGTTTGTGTGATAAATTTATATAATAGCCGCGTGATCCGCCTTAGTGTGCGCGACAGGCATAACGTTATTGCGACTATCGGTAACGATGTCAGCGTCGAATACGCTTTCCCGTATGAATGCGTATGAGGCCGATCGCCGTCAGTCGCATAACACAGAGCGTTGCGACTAAAAGTGCGAGGCTTGCGTTGCGCTTTCTAAAGTTACGGTCACGGCTAGGGCTCAGGGGTGGTGGAAGCAGGACGACGGGAGAAAAAACGAGGAGGAGCTCCTAAGGGATCGGCATTGTCCAAGCGGCTCAATTACAGCTGGTTGACGATTTCTCGGGCATCTGGCGTTCGTCTGCCGCGGCTACTTGGCCACGTGTTCGTCGGCTGCTCACTTCCCTAGGTGCGAGCTCCAGACGAGCTCGCCTTGGACACGGGAACCTACTTAAGAGCCGCTCGCGAGTGCCGACCTTCTGTCGGCCACGTTGTTCCGGGAAGTGCTTGTGCCACCCGCAGCAGCACGAGCCGAGCCACCAACAAAGCAATTCAGCTGAATCTCTTGAAGCGCGAAGCCGATGAAAGCCGTTGCGGTTCATCCCCCGAAAGCTCTCAACCGAGTTGAATCAACTTTAGCTGGTAGCGCGGCTTTTATGCGCGAAGCTCTGTGCTTTTGTTGCAGCCGATACCGTATTCGTGCGCGAGTAAGGGTGTAAAAGAAATTCATTGGTAGCCTCTGTAGATTGCGCATGAAACTACGTACAAGTGCGGATGGAAATTGAAAACGAGATCGAGCATTAGAGATAAATAGTAGAACTAATTTGCGATAAAGCAGTGGATTTGCGTGGGAAACGCGTAGTGCTCGGGGCGCTCTAGGATGAAATGTTACTTCAATCTGGACTCGCATAATTCGAAGCACGAAATCTCAAATTTAAAGTACGTAGAAGTAAAAGTCGGAATCTTTCTCGGTGGATGGAGATGTTTGACTTTGCGATTGAAAGCTATTACTTTGAACATTTGATTTTGATCTCTAGAGCTGCGGCAAGTGCAGTTTAATGGTTTTAATTCTTAACTTTATTAACTATTTTGTTCGGAGTAAAGTTGCCGCGACTTCTCTAAGATCTTTAAGCGTTCCCAGGGTAGCGTTTCTGTTGTCCAGGTTATTACGGAGTTTGCACGTCAACGTGTAGAAAATATTTAAAACTTTTATTTCAATGTTAAATAAGGGATTGGTATTGCGTTGTTTTTATTTGCGTACTTTAAATGGTATCGCAGTTGACTTTAAATTAAATGACAGTTACGGGATTTTACTTATTGTCGTGTCGCTTAATTACAATGTGAGCAACCGCAAAGAGCTTTTAATTTTGGATATTAGCGTGTAAAATTATCCGAACGACCGTGTAAGGTAGTAATGATAAAGGCACATTTGCTGAAAAAGAATTCTAGTGACGCATTGCGTGAGAGTGTATCGTGACTTTTAACCGCGCATTATTTGCATTTCATCGTATTTATTTTGTTTTCAAAACGGACCGTTTGTATTGCCCCCCTTTACTCAGGTATGAATATGTATTATTAAATTGCAAATGAACTTTCAAGACGTGCAAAATCCAGGTTTAAGCGAGAAGTGCTAAATGAGAAATATATTAAAAATGAAAAACCAAGCAAAGTACACGGAATAGTTAAAGACTTAATTTGCGTGCGATTATTACGGTAGGGTTGCTGTCATAAGTATTAATTGCAGGTGTAAGCTTAGGATACGCGTACACGTTGATTGCAACGATCAACGAATACAAGTGTTATGCATGAGTCAGTCGGTGGAGTAAATTTCTTTTGGTAGAAAATGAAAAAGCATGACAATGAGCTATTGTGAACGCGCAGTTCAAATTTGCGTAATTCAAGGCAGGAATCACATACGCGTCCTGCTTACGTGTCGTCCACACACTTGCAGAAAAGGTTACGCGTTACGTATGACTGTGCACGATAGATGTTGCTCGGTGACAATGAAAATTTTAATACCAGACGTAACAGCGTTTTCCGTTTATTTACCTTTTTCTCAACTGTTTCGTACAACGGCATCGTACAATATCCGTTGCGTAAAAATAATTATTTTGGAGCAGCTGCGTGTAAGAAGATTTTTACAATTTCAAACGACTCGAGACAGTACTAAGATAAAACGTTTAAGGTTGATCGGCTAATTACACTTTTCAACATCGATCATACGCGTCAACGTCTGCGAGTGATTTATCAAATAGCTATGAAATATTCATAAAAATTCCACGTTTTGCATATTAAATTTACCATTAAAATAAGTCATTGCTTAAGAATTGTTGCGCGACGTGATTTTGATGCGCATAACACAAAGAGAATTACAAGGTAATGTTTGTTGGTGATAATGTACTAAATATATAATCCTAGGGACCACCGCGATGAACCGACACGAAGAAGCGATTGTGCTTCAAGGCACAAGTGGAGAAGTAAGTGTTTTTTAAAACTTTGCACAAAGACCGAAGACTATCGATATTTTCATAGTGAAATTCATGGCCGACGTATAATGTAATAGCCAAATTGATGTTTAATTTATTGCTTCGTTATTAAACACTGGGCATTCGTGGAAGGCTGTTCGTTTTATCGCAGAACGTAGGTTTGAAGCGAAGTGAATAATTAGATGACGTCACACTCGGTAATTTACATCGAGAATTTTGCGCATTCCGTAACGGAGCAAACAATTTCGTTCGACAGTTCACTATCGAGAAGATTATTTCTTTATTTCTTACGCAAGAAATATCAAGTTAACACGAACGTGAGAGATTTAATAATCTCGTAACGAACGTTGCGAATTATTATCATGGAAATTACCGAAGCAAATGGGTTTAATCGCTCATTCTACCACATAACTAGTTTATAAGGCTTTTTTTTTTTTTTTTTTTTTTTTTTTTTTTTTTTTTTTTTTTTTTTTTTTTTTTGGCTAATCGAATTAGTGCCTTTCCCTCGTCCGAATGCACTCTTTATCATGCAAAAGCAGACAGTTATGAAGTCTGATTAATCAGTTTCTACGAATAGAGATATAATTTCTTATCTCGTACAAGGAGAGAGTAAAGCGTTAATATCGAATTAGAGGATTACGGGTAATTACTTAATGTCACTTTTTCTGTACAACGGTTTTGATGCAGATGAAATCCTTGCCGAACTGTAACGGATATCACAGCCAACTGTCGTAATTATATATTTACCAGTGACTCAAGCTTAAAATATAGCATTAGAATTTTCAATGGTTCACTAATATAAGTAATTAAAAAGCACACGGTAGACAAGCCGAAACGTACGCATATATATATATATACATAACGAACTCGAAATCTTATCTCGAGAGCGAACGCTATCGATAAATTCGTGCGGGACGTGGGTGGAAATTAAATTGTTATTCGTAGAAAGCTTCCAAGAAAGAAATTAGTTGCACTGTCGGCACTCGATCGCCTTATCTCCGAGAGAGAAATTAAATTTTTTTTGGACAGCCGGGCTTCGCTTCAAGCTTAAGTCGAGTAAAGCTCCTGTATTTTAACGATTTCCTCGAGCAGTCTATCTTGAAATTAGTCCTTTTCACCTTTCGAGCACCTGTCAAGGACATTGTCATCCACCGGTGGATTATTGGCCGACTCAATAATCCCGGCCTCTTTTCTCGAACGCTTACCCCTTCCGTAGCGGCGGATCTACGCTTTCTTCCCGGCCCGGTGATGTTGCCGCCGGTGTGGCGCTCTTGTTACCACTTGGAGGAGTTAGCCATGTGCAACAGCAGCCGAGGAAACGCGCCCCAGAAGTGAACTCCGCTCTTGGATATATTTATGCTCTTCAAAAGACTCCCGGTTAGACTCGCGGCCCTTTCTCTCTTTGCTTTCCAACGCTCAGCGATGCGAGTTTTCTCTTTCTTTATCGATGGGGAGTGGCTTCTTCGAGATTGTTCCGCTGCACCTATTTCTTCCTAAAATATGCGTCCACCCTTTTCGAATGCCAAGAAGACAATGTTTAAACTTTATCACGCTGTAAATGTTTCTTTATTCTCCCGCAGATCACAAGCGGTAACACCTTCGATCACGAGGTTGCGGTCGAGTCGATGCTGCTTTCTTTATTATCGTAAGAGAGATTGCGGATAAAACGCAGCCGGATAAAAGCCATTTATCTCGGATATTTACGTAATGCAGCCGTCCTTAATACGTCGACCTTTTGTATCGACTTGTACACGAATAAGCTTGTACAAGTGAACGGTACAGTAATGCGTTGTTGTTGCACGATATTTCAAGCAACTCCGCAATGATACCGTTACAAATTATTGTAACAAAAATTCCTTGTTCCAATTGGTAATAAAAGTATTTTTTTCTCGGAAGCTTTTGAAGGCGCTATTGATAAATACGTTTGGAATAATGCAACATTGTTGTATTATGAAAGCTCAACTACGGGCGCTTACTCTAATACAGTTAGCTATTTAAAAAGTTCTTTTAACACACACGCGCGCGCGCGCGTATATAATGATATGTATAATGAATCAGTTTGCATTCGGTTATTTAAATGTTTTTCTACTTGTAGTAACGCATTTTTTGCTCGGGAGGGACGGCTTTAGACGTTAATGTTTTTCTTTTTTTACTTTTATTTCTCATGAATTATTTAAAGACTACGTTTCCGTTTCATTTTTTAATTTTTATTACCGAAACATTTATTTCATTTATTTATTCGGCTTCATGACTTTTATACGATTTATCAAAATTTCAGTTTCTGCCCACAATAACGTGATATTCCATTTAAAACGAAGTATAATGTGTAAATTGTTGTTTGTGAAACAACAGTATCTTGGAGATAATATAAACGTTATGTTTTTCGAATAAGAACGCGCAATTAAAAAATATAAAGTCAACTCTCTCTCTCTCTCTCTCGAAAGCTCTTGTTTGAAAGAAACTTTCGCTCTTTCTCAAGGTCTGTCTCAAAGTCCGTTATAAGTGTTACACACTAGAACTTGAAAGATATTTTGAAACGCTATTAAATATCCGTTTTATCCGTTCTTTTGTTACGCAAAATTGCCGTCGCTGTTTTGCAAAGCAATAATATTACATAAGTTCAACGGACACATGCAAAATGCGTTTATTATTAGTGCAAATATGCGCAGCTGAGATTGATCGCTTTGTTTACTTGAAGCGCCGAAAATGCGAAAGGAGCATTTGACATTTGTGCAACGCGTATCGGCTAAAGCGTAAAAGTATCGTCGCGCTTCTTCGTACGATCGAAAGCGCCGAGCCTTTGCCTTATTTCCACGTAAAGAATAGTAGTAATTGTCGATTAAACGAGAATGTTTATTTAAATCAGCCGTGGAAAATTATGGTAAATAACGCTCCCGTGCTTAATTCTTCGCGTTGGACGTCGGCCGAACAGCTGCAGCAGCATCGCAACGGCATCGGTGAATCATTAAAAGAACGAATCGCGATAATCCAAGAGGTCATTAGCGAATTACGAGGCTCGTAAATGGACAGTGATTATTCAAATCAGCGGCCAGTGCCGCGAGTCGAGACTTCTCACGGCGAAGTGTCGGTCCGTTCTCTGGGGCTTTGCCAGGGTCGTTAAAAGGCCGTAAAATCGGGCGCAAAAAAGGGGGAGAAAAGGAAACGCGCGGAGGCGATAAAAGAAAATTGCTTCGCGGAGAAGCGCGCGATGTGTAACGAGTTTCCTCGACCGGGGCGTAGTTCATCATTCGGCCTCGATGGGCCGCGTTCATTACCCAAGAGTATCGACGAGGCGTGCGTGAGTCGTGCGCGTGAGTCGTGCGTGAGCGGTGCGTGAGTCGTGCGCGTGAGTCGTGCGTCGATTCGGACGACCGAATCGCCTCGTAAAACCGGGAACCTTCTTACCGGGGAGGCTCGGCTCTTTGTCCGGCGCTTCCTTTTTTCGACAACCTCGTACTGTGAAAGTGCGGCGGGAGGGAGGGATGTCCAGCGAGAAGAAGCTACGGTCGTAAGTGTCGCACAGATGGTCTTGATTTAGGGGCTGTGGCAATTCGATTTTTCTTTTCAACATCCCTCGCTCCAATAATGGCGTCAGCGGATTTTGCACGAGGCTGTCGTCGTCGTCGTCGTCGTTAAATTTCTTAGCTTTTCCTCGCGGGAGCATCCGCTCGTGCTTACGTGCATTAGATTTTGATGGGTAAGCGTGTTCGCTTCTGGGGCTCGTGATGGGGTTTTTTTTTTTTTTTTCTTTTTGTATCGTTTTATCGCGTTACGCGTTCGCAATGAAATGTACTACCAGAAGTACTCGTACGCGCATCGAATTCGTGCCTTCAAAGCAGGTGACGACGTTGATTTATTAATAAGCAAATTACCGAAAATACGTCAACGTAATTAACATTGGTTGTCTTTTATTTTTAATTCGTAATTTTTCTAATTGATTGAAAAATCTAAGTGATTCGAGAGGATGTTGATACGGCGATTTAGATTGGACTAAGATTACGATTGGAAATATAACCTCTGCGTGGACTTACATATTCGACTATTTTTACGCGCTGCAAGTCCTTGGAAAACGCGCAAGAATTTGATTTTTAGAAAAATCTGTCAAAGGATTTTTTAAAAGCCGATAATCGGATGCAAATGAATCGATTAATCGCGTGAATCGTGTGCGTAAATCTTATTTTAATTGTTTAGCTGTTCAAATGTGTAATTGTAATTGCAATTTCCGTATTATCTTTCGACAGCGAGTTCTTGCGGACACTCCGTTCGATTATTAACGATAATTTGAAAAAATTTTGTGCAATTTACAGCGACATTCCGACAGACAGGTCGATTAAAACTTGATTTACGCAAATATTGCGCTCGGATTCGTTGCGAAAGGAATGTTTAATCTAAAAAGTAATAAAGTACAATTTTGTTGATTAAATTCTCGCATTTATATTGTTTTTTGCTATTTATTTGCGAACTACAACGCATTTTCGTCGAACCGCTCCTTTTACTTGTTTCGAGTGCACGCGCCTCGCTTTTAGCCCTTTTTTTTCACTCATTCCCTTGCAAATTTCGAGATTCGGTCGCGTGTGACATTTTCGCATGTTCGCGCCGCCCTTCGCTGGAAATGCTTTTTGCTTTTTGCTTTTTGCTTTTTGCTTTTTGCTTTGCTTCCTTTCGCGCGATACCTTACAATTGGAGGCATCGCGAGTAACTGCATCACCATTTTTTTGCATAATTTTCAATTTAAAAATTCTGCAGCTCGCAGCGCTTACACGCGACACGTATAAAGTATGAGCGAATTTTCAAAAAAATCGAATGTTTCCGACGCGCGTATTCTCGGTACTTCTGTAGACAAACGCATAAGGCAATGAAAGTGTTTCGTAACGATCGAGTGAATTTTAACAGCGTTAACGTTTGACGTATGTCGACTGTTGCATATTTAAATGCCGTGCATTTATAGTTATAGCACAACTCGAATTTAGGTTTATCGTGTAATTTTGAAAGAAACTTACGAAGGAAAAAACATATCGAAGTAATATCGCGTCGATACGACTAGATTCTCGCATTTACGCAACATCCGTATAATATTATTCGAATTTCAAAAATTTTATAATGTGGCATTCCTACGGCAGGCACTTGACCGAAAAAGAAATAAAAAGTTTGATCGCGTTTGGCGCGAATAATCTTCACGAGTCCAGGCAAAAGTACGCAATGTCTTCTGCGCGCGTCCTTCGATACTCATCATTAGACGTATAAAAAGAAACAAAAGAAGAGCAAAAACATCCCACGAAGCGACACTTACCAGAAATATCTTGTCCCGGCAACGCGAGTGGGATTTCGGGCACGAGAAACGCTCGATGTTCTCGTTCCGTATCCGTACAGTCTTGGGTATGTACGTACGTACGTGCGTGTGCGTCGAAAGCATAACGGGAGATCGAGAGATACGGAGAGAAAGATGCGCGCGTCGTGCGCATGCCGCGTACATTTTCACGTAAAAATAGAAGAAGAAGCGAGAGAATGAACGACGAGGGCACCGCGGAAAAATCGTAACGGGCACGGCGTCGAGGCTCGAAAGAAGAGTAGAGAAAATAATAGGGAAGCCTTTGCCACGAGGACGGGCTGAAGTTCTCCTCTCGGGATGGATGCGTACGAGGAGAGAGAGAGTGTGTGAGAGAGTGAGAGAGAGAGAGAGAGAGAGAGAGAGAGAGAGAGAGAGAGAGCCGCGGCGGCGGCGGCGGCGGCGGCGGCGGAGCAAAAGACAAAGAGTCGACGCCAGGCGCCGCGACGGCGCAGAATCGCGAGCGAAGACGGAGACCGACTCGCGGTTTATATTCGGACATGGAGAACAGGCGGGAGAGAAGGATGGCGGATACGTGGACCACCGGGGGAACGAGAGAGCGAGAACCGTAAACGCGCAAGAGGGTGACGACGGGGCTCTTATCCCTCTCGCTCTTGTTCTCGTGACGTCGGGAACAAACGGCGCAGCGTACGTACGACGGCCACCGAGGTAGAGACGGAGCAGACGTCGGCGGGAGGGAGTGAGTGCGCAGGAGGGAAGGGAAGCCCGACGATCCCGTAGTGCCCTACCAACATCGTCCCATTGACGACGGTTTCGACGGTTCCTCCTCCGGCGCGAGGACGGCGCGAGGACGGCGCGACGTAAAAAACGTCTCCTCCCACGAAGCGTGCACGCGTACGCACGGGGGAGGGGTACGAGGACACGGGCTCCGACTGCGGCCACGAGGAAGGGATAGACAGCGTCACCGAGCGCCGCTGCACCGGATCGCGATAACGGTACGTATTTCCGACGCGTAGACCTCGAGCCGCTGTCCGCCTTACGAAGGCGCCCGGTAAGGAGGTCGCGGGTCCCGCGCTTCCTGCTCGCGTGCCTCGGTTTCGTAACGATCGGACGGGCCCCCACCAGGTAAGGGACTTGGTCCTTCCTCGACGAGGCGCGCGTTATTTTCGGCCCGGTCCGAGCGCTCCTCGATGTAGAACTATCGCCCTCGTAAATCTAATTTTAATGAACTCTACTCGTCGTCGCCAAAAGCGCGACCTTCGAGTTTATCCGCGAGTTCGCTCGCTACCACCCGGAGTCGCGACTGCCGCCTGTCCTTCGTTACTACTGGTGCACGGACGGAGGCTGTGGCAGTTTCCCCACGTTACAGCATCCGATTTTCATCCGGTGCATCTTGCCGAGAGGGCAGACGCTGTAACGGTCACCCGTTATTTACCTTTTGTAGAAGCTCGCGTGATCCTGACGCGATCCTGACGCGATCCTGACGCGATCCTGACGTGATCCTGACGTGATCCTGACGCAGGCTAATCTTTCGACGAGGGACATTCGTTTGCTCCATTTGGTCACATTTTTGTCATTAACTTGTTTGTTTTTCAGTTAGTCTCGTGGTCGGTGAGCGTTGGAAAACCGAAGCACGTTTATAAATATCGGGAAGGCTTGGAATCGATGATCCGCATTATTGAAAACTCGAGAGAAAAATATTTAATTAGTATCAAGCGCCGATAGCCGCAAAGGTAACTTCTACCTTAACGGATGCTTCATTGGAGTATAATATGATTATCGATATCGAGTTTCTACTAATTTTAACTTTAATCAAGCTCAACTTTCCAGTTAACTTTCCAGTAGATTGTCAAATTGATTCCTCTTAAATTGTAAATTCGTGAATTAACTCTATAATTAAATTCGTTCCACGAATGGTTTCGCAAAAGGCCGAATTGATTTCTTAAGCGCTTGAATTGGTAAAAATTGATGACTCTCAATTCGACGTATTTTCAAAATATGTATAACCCGAATATCTGACGGATCGGCAAATTCGTGATTCAGCATCTAATTTGTACTAATGGGCTTATCGCGTGTCGCTTAATTTCAACGTAAGTGTACAAAATAATTATTAGAGACGTCCCGACGACTCTCGAGAAATATTATTTGCCGAGCATTTACAATGTGTGCTTTGTCATCTCGAAATTAACCAAAGGTAATGTACGGGTAAATCTAAAATCCGTACACGTTAATGCATATTTCGTTTATACTTTTGGTGCAAGCACAGAGTAAAGAGCTTTTCCTTAAAAGTAAGTAGTGTTCTTTTAGTTGCTTTTCTCTCCTTCGTTACACTCGACAAACAGAAAATTTTGTTTATACTTTCAGCGAAACAAAGAAATACTTGAATACCGTATCAAGTTTAACCGAATTTCAACTGCACGAAATAAATTTTGCTCTTCTTTATAACTTGCCTGAATGTAACTGCGATCACTGCGATAACTGCGATATTTTTCGTGCGTTTTTATGCTTGTGTTTGACGTTGCTCGCGCTCTTGGAATCCACAAGGATGTCTAATGTCGAATCGTCGACTGACGATAAATTGTAGTAACGTAACTTCTCGATCCAACAGTCTGCGATGACATTATTAACAACTTCATAGGAGGGGATTTAAAATTTATATAGACGCGCGTTAAGCTGAAGCGAGATGTTCGTTGTAAGAAACCGATGATAAAACTGTGTACGCGCGTATCGGTGTCACTCGTTGGGTCTATCCTTCTTGGTTTCATTTATCTTGGTCTCTCGCCCGTTCGCTTGGCTTTGGTCGCTTTTCCTTGTCCCTTTGTCTTGTTTTTCATAAATGCAAGACTTTTTAGCCTTCCATCTCATTGTAATAGTGCACCTTTATAATCTGGATAAGTCGAGCCAAGTTCAATTATTTCCCCTTTTTTCGGCTGGTGCCTTCTATTGTACTTCTCTTGTCACTTACTTATTTCAGTTCATTCATTGTGCCACCGCTTTTTGCTGCAGGTTTCAGGCTTTTTCTTCGTAGGCGATGAATAAATGCGCGTCAGTGATTTACAACGACATTGCTGAATATAAACTCTTCGTTTGCAAGATTTAACGGAGAGCTGCTTGATTCGTATATCTCCTAATAACATATTATTGTGTGTCTGTCTGTCTCTCTCTCTCTCTCTCTCTCTCTCTCTCTCTGTGTGTGTGTGTGTGTTTGTGTGTGTGTGAGCGCGCGCGCGTGCGTGCATATGCTATCTAATAAAGCTGCATTACTAAATTGCTTTTGCGCTTGTGCGCAATTCGGCATACAGATCGAAAGCTTATCTTTCTGGAATTGAATTGTACGAATTACGATTAAGGAAGTGTCTTGGGAAATGTTAGAGTACTGCGAGCTAGGAAAAAATAAAATCAATTAAACGAGTCCTTCAGAAATGTGAATTAATTGTCAAATAATGCTTTTTATGCAATTTAGTATTAATGCACGCCCGTAAACCCTTAGTAATAAATTTCTTCGTTAAATCCACAGTTTTCCGCATTAATTGTTCTCGTTGTTTATCGACTCCGTTACCTCTTGTTTTAAAGCAACCGCTATTATTTGTTAACAAAGTCACGAAAACAGCCGAGTAAAAAAATCACGTTTCTACGTAAATGCGCGCGGGGACGTATTAAATGTGCACATTGTGAGCTGTTTAAATCCGTATTATAATAACGGCTCAACCGACCTTGATCCAATAGGTCACTTCAGTTTCATCTTTGCAAGATATTTATCAAAAACAATTGTTTACGGTGATTAACGTAGGTTCTACAATGCAGTCTCTGGTATTTGGAAAGCGTCTCATTTTTGAAGTGCATAACACACTAAGAAGTCGGATTTACAACCTTAGCTACGGAAAATGAAGAACGACGGTGTACTTCGTCGTGTTGATTTAATTTGTTTGTAATTTCGAAAGAATTTTCTTAACGCTGTATATATTGCGCCTTTTACTTTTAACGAGTTGGCTCGATCGTTTCATCGTGCATTTGCAAAAGGAAAACTATTTATAACCGCCACTGTATCGCAGTTAAATCTTTCAACTTAATCGGTGCAATTTTTATCGGTATGTTTTAATTATTGAGTGGTATGTCTGTATTCCCTTTAAGATTAATTTTTAAAAGAATGCGCTTTGTTTGTTTGTTTGTTTGTTTTTTTTTTTTTTTTTTTTAACGTACTTTTACACAGTGCTAAACTTCTCTCTACGATGTAAGAATAGATAGGCGGAAATTTCTCGCACGTACGACCGATGGTCAAAAGTAATTTTCTGTAAATTAAGCAGATCGCTCCATCGCAGTCGATCAAGTGTCTCATTATCGATAGCCTCTTGACTGTCGGACGAAAATATCAGATATCTGGAAGCGTCGAAGGAGGAACAATATACTTCAACGGTGACATGCACTTTCGAAGCGCAAAATGTTGCGCTGCTTGTGATTTTAATTCAGAATCGTATTTCTCGGTATTACGAGTAGTTTCTGACGTTTTTGACAACTGTTTGCGTTGTCCGCCATAAATGTAACTCTCAAGGATCAATACTTAGGCTTTTACGGTCGAATATTGCAGTGAACACGCAAATTCTTAACAATAGAGATGCGAGGGAAAAGGAATGAGAATCGCATAAAACGGATAAAATTTGCATTCTTACGGAATTCGAATAGCATTAATTTTATTTTATCACTGCACGGAGGCAGTAATATTCTGGACGGAGAACTGGAACTGGAATTAGAAGAAGACAGGGAAACCGTTCTCTTAATTTCATCCAAGTAGTCGACATCTGGTGCAGGAGTCGTAGCGCATGACTTTGTTCGTAGAATGCATCGCGAACTCGAAGGATATTCGAGGGGTGTCAAGGGGTATCGATATTTTTTTTGACGCGAAACAATTGTCCTGCGCGATGTACGCGCTAGTGTTGGCTGAAATGTCGTTGCAAGAGACGAATACCGGGGTTGTCACGTCTCGACGCAAAAGTCGAGTGCGCTGAGATTTTTGTGCTCTATGTGTCGCCGCTCATCTCGAGGGCGGCAGACGTAAACCCCGCGAGGGCGAGGGGGGGCGGGACGTCGGTATAGACGTCGGGGTAGACAGAAAAGTAGAGGCGAAAGTCCGCTCGAGTTTCCATTCGCTGAGAGCACATTTTTGAGAAAAGGGTTGCTCCGTCTCTCTCGGATTTTCCCTCGTACGCTTTCCGTGAGACGACTCTCCTCCTCCTCCACCTCCTCCGCTCCTTCTCGGGGCTCGGGAAATTAGTCGTTCTACCGGACGTTAAGAGCTGGCACGACGCCGACGTTGTCGTTCCAAGAGAGACGGGGGAAAACCTCTCTCGTGGCCATAATTAAGGCTCGGTTGGACGGCCGGTGAGCAGTGAAAAATACATCGAAGACGAATGTCCTTTCCGGAGAGGTGGACGCGTTTCAAAGCTCCTTTGCTCTTGTCGTGCTCCTTTTCCATTCGTGTTCAGCGGTGGTGGGAACGCACGCGGACACTTTTCGTCGGTCTCCACCGACGATAAGACCAGGTGAATATTTTTAACAAGTGCTCCTTCCTGTTTTCTACGAGGATGAGCCGTTATCTGTCGATTTAACCGCTTCTTTTTTAATCGTATTCGTACGCAATTGCCCGCGACTTCGCGACTCGATCTCTTGCCTCTATCCGAGAGATCCACCTTATTCGCTTTTAAAGTTGTTTCACACTTGCGACTGATTTCCAAGAGATAAACGACGTTAACGACTCGGCGCGAGGAAGTACAGGTCGAACGCACGAGGCGAATAATTCAATGACAGAGGAATGAATACGATAAGCAAAGCTGCATCGCTATATTCGCGTGGGAACTTTTTAAATATCAAATTTGGAAAATTTGCCTTTGGAAAACTTGTATGAATTTCTAGGAAAGTCCGAGTAAAGTTTTACGGGATAATCGATTTATTTTTCGTTCGGAATACTCTTCCAAACGAAGCTGCTCATTATACCAGGTTCGTATTTTCAGGATAATATTTTCTCGACTGTAGCGCAGAAAGTAGACTTTCGTTAAGCCTTCATCATCTGCAAGTTTCCGAGTAATTATAACTCTCTCAAAGAACAAGAGCTATTAGCAACGGATGATTAATTTTGATTATTATCTTCAAATTGCTAATACAACCTTTCGCTTTTCTATATTTTTGCGCTAATGTTGAGCACTCGTGAATCATCGAGACTGTCAAAATTATTTGGAATTTTCGAACAAATCTATTTTGGAAATTGCGTTTATTCTAGACGAGTCACATTGTTATCGTTCAAAGATGTTTTCGGAGCTTGAGTTTCCTATATATGTGCGCGTGCGAGCAAATTGTTTTTCGCGTACGCGCAGCAACCAACCGCAAAGGCAATTTCCTTTTCTCACGTAGCACCAAGGACGCAATATTCAATTGAGATTTCATCGAGGAAGCGGTTTCCATAGAACAGAGCTATTCCGACTATCGGATTTACCCCGACAAAGGCCCAAAGGCCTCCCACAAATCCGAGCTCCATCGCCTCATCCCGGTAGATAATTTTAGGATGCTGCGGAGTAACAAAAATACGCGAATCCGCCGACAGGAAAGTAGTAACCCTTCAAAGGCTGAGGAAATACATGACCATGGGGCTCTCGTAGAGCGTCGATTCGTAATCGACGTCACCGAACGATTGCGATCGATCGTCGATGCCACGGAACTCGAGAGGAGCACCAAGCGTGGGAAAGTCCTCTCCGTGGCTGGACCTCCTGCTTGTTTTTCCTCGCTTTGTTTTCACGCGACATGTCGCGCGCACGTGCAACGAGAAGCGAAAGGAATACCGAGAAACGAGGGGATGGTAGGTTCCTGCGGTCGGTGTCCAACGCCGCGGTCCGAGAACGGCACATGGGGGGATCTTCTGCCGCGAGACGAACCTAACCTTCGAAACGCCCCGGTGCGTCGTCGCGAAGCCGCGGTAATCGTGAGCTAATGGCCACCGAATGATAAATACATCGAGACGGAGACGGGAAAGCCGGATTTACGTGGATTAATTTCAAGCGGCTGACAATGGCTGCCGTCTCTCGCTAATGGACCTTTTGTGAGTCGTTGATTCGTTCAACATTTTGCGCTGGACACTTAAGTCACGCGTATTTTAGCGGGAATCCCGGAAAGTAAAAGACCCTTGGTAGACCAGTGCAAAGATGGTAAAGAAATATCGAGACAGGCGTAGCAGATGTTGGATGTGATTGGTTAATAGCAAACAGGACGACAATCGTGCATTAAGGATTTTCGACGATAAATAAACAATAGCTTCGATTGCTTATTGCCCGCCCACGTAAACGATTAAGGATAATTTAAGTTTCCGTGAGATATCATTTACTTCAAAGAAACTAATAGTTGATTCTTCCGTTTGTTGCAGGTTGGTAGCACTGATTATTCCAAGCTTAGTGGAAGTAGAGATGCAATTTGCAGCATCGGTAAGGATAAAACAGGTTTTCTGTTCCTTTAAAGTACTTATTTTTTAGTATGTGCGGTAAATTAGGAACTATCATCGATGAGATTTAACTAGAGAATATTACCGCTATGTAAGCCTTAGTTATTTAGCCGCGTAATAAACGATGGTAAAAAATACATAAATATCACAAACTACGGTAGATGATAATTTTTCAGATTGATTTTAAAAGACACTGCCAGTGGAATACAAAATCGCAATTAAAAGTCGAAACTGCTTTAAAAAGAAAGTAAAGTATGATTTATTCAAAGCTATTTCTTTCGTGCGCTGAACCAGCATTTACGCATAAAAACTAAAACGATCTTAAAATAATCGGAAACTTCTTTACGATGGGATTCTAACGGACCCTCAAATGTAAATTTATATTTTTTGGACTTTTTGTCACTTGTGCAGCCTGTACTCTATAAATGTACGAGAGTGCACATTAAAAGAAAGAAAAATTCCTAGATGAGATTTACGCGTATTGAATGAACTTTTTTTTCTTTTACGTTTCATCAGCCGCGCTGTAAACGGTGAAAAATTTTCATCTTATACCTGTACATAAACGACAGTGATTTTGGTTTCTCGATCTCTTAAAATTTTATTTATGCAAATAAATGTAACATATAACAATGTGCGATAACGCAGATACTTTTACCTTCAATCAACTGCGGAATTTCGATATCGAATAAAATGTTTTGTTTAATTGGCGCTTAAAAAATTGTTGCTTAACGCTTGTATTTACATCGCGTCGATCATAACATAAATAATGGATGTAGCGTTTTGAATTGAAAGATCGTCTTGAACTGACATCGAGACGTATACGGTTAATCAGCGCTGATTGTAAATTATAAACTCGAGAAACGTAAATAAATGCAAGACATTTTAATACATTTGTAACGCAAGGATTGACAGTGAGCCAATGGTCGATGTTATTATCAGTCTATAAGACCTCGATTAAGAAAATGTCATTTCCTGTTTCACGATTAACGCCCGAGCTTCGTACGATCGTGAAAAAATTTCACGTATGGTTGAAATTTCCATGTACGATGGTTGCCACCCTAATAGCGCGAGTCACTTTTCCAACACGCGATCGCATTTTCCTACGGATCAGCAACTTTAAAAACCAGTCTTGAAATACAAGCCCACGTCCACGAGGGATTGATTTTCGTCGTCTAGAGCCGCTACTTAAGACAGCTTGCAAGGTCGCCCTCTTAGGTACGTGCACGAGGAGACGAATTTTCTCTTTGACCTTCGTGCCTGCGCAATATTCAATAGCTTCTCAAGCAACCTATTGAACAATTGCGCCACTGGGAGGATCTTCCGTGTGCCCGTGTCGAAGCTGCATTAACCGCATAAGTGTCATCGCTGGATCTGTAAGTTGACGATCCGACAAGACTCTATTTACGTACAGAGGAAAATAATTTGTTTTTAATCGATGGCATGACGTACGACGCAACGCGATGTACGATAATAAGATTCTTCTTGTACAGTCGCATTATGAGTCACTCTCCAAAGGTTATGCGCTTGCACACGTTACTTTTACCTTTAACTTTATCGCGTATCGCATGGAAGTGCCGCGCATTCACCGATTAGTTTATAAATTCAAAATCGTAATATCACCTCGTGTTTAAGTGAATATAATAAAGTTTACGCAAATACAAGAAATCTGTGCAAAGAAAAGAGTTACATAATTGTGGATGTAATGTATAATAAAATATTTGAATGAAAATGAAAATATTTATGTAACGACTGAAAAATTGGAAAACGTTCATTTATCTTTAGGTAATAACATTCGATAAGAAACGCATTCGCATATTCATCAATTACGAACAAGTTTCTATTACCTACAAATGTACAACAATATATGTGTTACTAATTTTATTACCACACTCTTAATAGTGTGTTCTAACTTACAAACATAATATTAAAGAAAAATTACGAGAGCAATACGCGTGCTTCCACTTTTTAATATTGATTTTCTATCGAACTGAATTAAATTAAATTCTATTTTACACTCGGTTACTTCTAATCTCTAATACGCGTGCAATATGTAAAATACATTACACCAGGAGGCTTTGCCGCTCTTAAGTTGTAAAAATATTACGAAACACTCGTATTTAAATATCTAACGCGAGTGTGCAACTGATTTTAAATTTAAATTCTTATTCGTTATAAATTAATATAATTCCCGGCTCAAATAGTACGATTGATCATCGTCATTTTCCTTCGAACTTCAGTTTTCTATTATTGAAATCTTCATTTCAGACTTGCACGAAGTGTAATAAAAAAGCGCAATGCTCAGTCGAACTTAATAACGTACATTTACCTCAACTTTTCGATAGTTTACACGTTCGACGGCGAAAAGAACGTGGAATTGTAACTTAAATTAAAATATTCAACCGACGCTTTAATAAATATTAGAAATCTCGTACGTACGTTCACGCGGAAAGAAAAATCTCGAATCGAGGACACTAATATAATAATGCAAACATTTTTTTATTCCGAGTGAAATACCGAAGGATTTTAAATTAAAGTTATCCAAAGATATTGTACGAAACATTGAAACGTCATTTATTTTAAAGTAGTTGTAGAGTTATTTCATTATTATCGCAAGGTATTTCTTTAAATTTCAAAGTGCACAAGCGTGTCCACGAGAAGTTTAGCCGAATATAAATATAAATACTCAAGAAAGGGGTCTTCTTATGCTTTTATTACTCGAAGATTCACACTTTTCTTTCAATTAACTGTTATTGCAATAGTGAGGTGATTGCGTATCAGAGCAGTCGAATCGATCGTTGGTAGCGTCGTTCGAGGGTCGATCGACTTGTTATTAACCTTTCCGAATATTATCGTACTCTGACAATGGTTGTCTCCTGCAGACAGTGTCGATAGAATCGGTTGTACGACATCGAGTATCTCAGCTTTGATATTCGATCCGCGCGCCATGTTGCGAGGCTGGGAAATCTTTTCTCGGTAAAGGTAAAGTAATGCGCTTTGAAAGTTGAATAACAGCGATGGGACATAAGTCACCCGATTGCCGCGAAGAAAGCCGAGGATGCAGGAATCGAGAGCTATCGCGTTACGAGCCGAAGTTTCGGAGCCCCCGTTTCTCGCGGGTGACTAATTCCCTTTGGCGGCCACCCCTTAAACCTGCCCTTGTCAGCCCCGCGCGCGCCAACAGTTTGCCGTGAACCACCGTCTCACCTGTGCGCGCGACGACTGCGCTATTGATTGCATGGAGCGCGCGCGCATTGACGCCGACAACGCGTGGGTGGTGGTGGTGGTGGTGGTGGTGGCGGCGGCGGCGTCGGCGGCGGAGGCGGAGGCGGAGGCGCCGGAGACGTTGGGGGAAGGCCCTCGAGGGTAGGTGGCTAAGTCGAGGGGGTGAGGCAGTCGCTCGGCTCTCGTCGCCTACGGAAATGCAGCGTTTTTGTTGGTCTGAATGTTCGATGAATGGCTGCTACTGCGAGTATGAAAGTAGCTCAATGGAAATTGGCGAAAATCACTTTTCCACGCTCGGTGGTGCTTGACGCCGTTACGAGTTCGCGGTCGCGCACTTTTCGTGCGATATATTTTCACAGGCTCTTTGTTTATTTATTTTCTTTTTTTCCTTCATCCGGGAGGATGAGCGATAAGAAACGGGAAAGTTGCTGTCACTTTCGTCTCCTTGGGGAATCGGCGACGGAAGATATTTTCCAATGAAAGTTCCCGATAATTCGTCGTGAAAACGCGCGTTTCTTAATTTTCCCGTTTTCTTTGAGGCGACCAGAGACGCGCTTACTTTTCAATTGGATTACATTGGATATACCGTTTTTTCGTTTCCTTTTTCCTTTGAAAACCTTTTTACAACAAATATCCGAGAGGTTGCGCGAGCAATTTCTTCGTATTTTCCAATGAATTTTTAAGATCGTAAGCTTCCCAGGCCGTATCTACTATAAAATTCACATTTACGCGAATGGGTAGTTTGTAAATATATTGCTGAAGAAGGGATGTGAAGTTCGGAGGAATCATAAAGATAAAGGATTGCTGCTCTAATCGAATGGATTCAATTTAATCGGTCGATCGAGTGGCTTAATGTGGATGCCGATAGAAAAATTCGTAAAAATTTATTTTAACCACTATAATGCATCCGTTATAATGAGAGTTAACGGAAAGAAACATTTGTAATGGCAAACTTATTGCAACGTTTATCGCTCCCGTCAATGGAACAAATACGATAAACGCACAATAACGCACATGAACATAACGGGCGAATAAACCCGAACAAACGAAGGTGCGCGCATAAATTCTACGTTCGTTAAAAATTATAAATCAACAATTTGAAACGCTAGGAAACGGTTCCTCGAACCGTACGATCGTAACGTGGCCTTTCCGGAATATCGATAATCAATTGAACGCGACAATTGAATCGGTTCGATTCTTAGCTACGATCATCCACATCTATGGGGCACCGAAATTTTAAAGGAGACGTAAGCCAACGGAGGAACAGCTGGTTTAAACAAAAGGAGGCCGTAGGAGGCTCTGGGTCTATATCTCCTTATTCCCCGCATATTTCGGCCGTTACAGCGAAGGACAACGGGTGAGCGACGGAGGCAGGAGAGAAGCGAGGGTAAGTTGAAATCTTGCCAACTGAATAAGCGACTCGAGTCTATCGCCAAATAACGAAAGTGCGCGGGCGTTTCGTCGAAATTGTGGAAAAAGGCCAATGCCAACCACTGCGTATGCAGGTCGCGACCTTAATCCGAGGAGGCGCGTAAAGTAATAATAATAATAAAAAGAAGAAGAAGAAGAAGAAGAAGAAGAAGAAGAAGAAGAAGAAGAAAAGATGAAAAAGGGTAATAAACAACGAGAGCCGCGACCGGCCAATTGCCGTTGATCGCCGTTGATCGCCGTTGATCGCCGTTGATCGCCGTTTACGCGACATGCGCGCCATGATTCACCGGCGTCCGTTTCATCATGGCGCTTAATGACAACAATGTAACGCCTCGCTCGGCGATTATTTTAAGTCAATTTCCTCGATGATGGGAAGTGTGTTAATTGCGAAATCCATTGTGTAAGGATTTCATTCTTGTGTATGCCTTAACGATACGTTGTATTGGAAATGTTTTTGTGTGATGAATCACTGAAAATTAAAGTGCACAGCCTAATTGGACAATTAAGTTGAAAAAGAGTGCGTATTTATTTTCAGCATCATTGATGCAACGTAAGGTCTCGGCTTTTTAAATATTTTTCGGAATATAAAAGACGAGCGATAATTTCTGTATTTCGATAAATATCTTCAATGAAAGCTTCTACGCTCCGGTTAACAATAGCATATCATTTTCGAAAAAGTAATTATCTTCAACAACAATGAATATCATTCAAAAGCACCTGAAAGTAATCATTCGAAGTAATGATATTTAATTATGTGTAAGCTGCTAAAGCGGCATGAACTTCGCTCGAGCATTCGAATTTTTATCTCGAACGCTAAACAAAAGATTAAACGTTAATGTTATCGTCGGCAGACTCTTAAGAATTTGTCAAAGATTCTTAAATCAATACATTTCGAATAAAATTAGTGATTTAATACAAGTAATCGTTGCAAATTCGACCGACTGTCTGAAATAGTAAGTAAGGAAATAAATGTTGCATACGATAATCGTATTTTTTGTAAAATATCGATGTAAGAAGTGTTCGCGTTACATCTAAATTATGAATTATAAATCGTGTTAAATCTAGTTGTGCGTATTAAGATTTACCTCTTTTAACGATTTTACATTTAAATAATGACGAGTAACTATGGAATACTCTACCTTTGTCTCGTATTATCAATTACTTATAAAATCATTAATAACTGTAACTCCCTAATTTGTTTTCTGATATAGAATAACGGTAATAAAATAAGCAACCTGCAATTTATTATAATTGGCTACTAAAAGCAATACGACGAAATAAATAATCAGTGATTTCAAAGTACAGAATATACCGGAGAGCAAGACTTACAAGGGAAAATAAATTCGAAATGCTTGTGTAATTCAGGCTTTGTTAAATATACTCTTTAGCTATAAAGATTTTATTTTAAATAACGCCTCTGATGAATGTATTTATCACATGCGAGGTAAAAAGTAAAATCTTGAAAAGTAGGTATTTATCATCGACACGTGCATATGAAGAGATTCTGACAGTCTGGTCTAATCTGGAAAAAAAAACGTCTATCTGAAACGCGTCTATCTGTTCTTTTTACGTTTCCTTTGCCAATTTTCGTTTGCTCCGACAGAGCGATTTAACGTGTCATTTATTACACTTGCAGTGCACGTACTATATCGCGCTTTGAGTTTTCCATTCGTAACGTAGAATCCGAACGAACGCGATGTACTCCGATTGCTGCGTTATCGAAGCACACGAGCTGCGGGGATAAAATTAAATTTCAAGGAAATGCCAATGATCGATTTCTTCGATTTGAAGTGAGATGTCCTGACGCGTGTCCTGCAAGTGCTGGACACGAAGGTAGAAAGCGTCGGAAAATAAAACTCGCTCTCGCGAGTTAAAGCAATCGATACGTTTCGTTTTCCTGCAGCCGCGCATTTAATCTCGAAACTATCCGTTACTCGCAACGCTAATCCTCGAAAATAAGACTCGAGCACGAAACCAAGGGCGGCGGTCGTCGGGGTGCGACGGAAAATGATCCAGCGCCGTACGATCCACCCCTCGTTTTTCGACCCATTCAGGGAGCAGCGTCACAGAGACCCGAATTTCGCGCGCGCGTGCACGAGGGCGAGGGTGAGTCGAGTGCAGGAGTCGAAGGAACGAAGGGAAGAAAGAAAGGAGCGACTACCGTGTGTGTCGCGCCCTTGGAAATCCCTTCGCAGGATAAGCATCGCTATCCCCTAGGCGTGCACTTTCATTTTCGAGGGCGGCATAGTGCCGGATCACGCGTGACACACTCCTGTCACGCTCTCGTCTGTGTGTCAATACCTCGATACACACGCGCGCGCCTCTAACCACCGCGGGAAATGTACTTCTTTTGTGCGCAGTTCTTGAAAATATGTAGGAAGAAGGCGCCTTTTAAATTAGAATCCTTCTTTAAGCGTTGAACGAACGCGACCATTGTACCGCTTCTAGCCCAGTGCTATTTTCGCGATGAGTGGATACTGGGGCGGGGGGAGGGGGGATACGTTCCAATTAAAAGGAATGCCGCGCGATTTTTACGCGACAACGAGACATTGGCAGCCCAGCGTTTTTAGATTTTTCCCCCTTTCCCTTAAACTCGCCTGGCATATTCGAGTACTCCAGAAATAGTGGATTCGCGAAGCAAGGTGACGTATTTCGTAGAGTTTTGTAGCAACGCATCGTAGATGGTCGCGAGTGATAAGTTCAAATGCTCGATAATTTGCCCAAGGGTTCGCTCAAGTGCGCGTTTTATTTATGAATCGCGGAAGGACGGATGGACGATCCGCGTATTCGGTGCGGTGGACCGACAATCGTCCTTGGAAAAAAAAGAAAGAGAAAATCGACGGAGAACGGACGGTTTGTATCGCCGCAAGTGCACGAGAGACCGAAGTAACCCCGGACAAAAATAAAACGTCCGTCCATCCACCTCGCAATATCCACGCCATCTCTATCGCTATCCACGCCACAGGCTCATTTTCTCCCCCCTGCGCGTTATTTTCCTTTTCCACTCTATCATTCGCCCTGTACAGCCACCTCTACCACTTCAGGCTGCCCCTCTCGCTCCTCAGCCACCGATGAGGCCGATGGGGGTGGCTCATGGTGTTTTATTGATCGACCCAAAGCCTCTGCGTCTGTGCTCTTGTAACCTGCCGTGGCACTGACTGCTTTCACGCCCGTGGGAGCTGTTTACGTGTACGAGGACTCGACAGCTTCGGACCCCGGAGTACTCGGTGTGCTCCGGCTGCACTGTCCTGTCCCTGTCTCGCCTTTAAAAGGGGAGAAAATCTATACAGGATCCTCGGTGAGGAGGTTTGTTTGACTTCTCTTGCTCATCGTCCTTCGCAGCTCCTCCGCTTCTTTTTCCTTCGACGCTCCGATCTGGGGAGTTTTATAGCGTTCGTCGCTTGATAAGCTTGAAATTGGAAGGCGATCGATGCATCGTTATGGTTAATTTCGATTAGGGCGTCGGCTTTTTATCAGTTATCGAGACAACTTTCGGTTAACAATTATCGCGTACGCGTTGAAAACTGCCGACGGGTATTTCTCTATTAATTAATCCAGACAAAATTCTGTATACGTGTATACGTGCATATATGTATTTGCGAACGGAAAGTACATTTCGTTCGTTATTTGAAAGTTGCAACGTCGAGAAATTTATCGAACTTATTACGCAACCATATTAATTTCCAATTGCAGTGAATTCCTGCCCTCGATGTACATGCATACGTATCCACTGTTTTCCCCGGTTTAGATCGTTCAATTTTACGTCCGATGATAATATTTTGTATCGTGCTACGCATCGGCAATGATATCCGTTAATAAATCTTTTTCTAGCCTGATAACCTAAAGTAACCCTCTGCGTAAAATAGGTAATATTTACACAATGGATAAAAATCTTATCCACTCTTACGATAAGAGGGATAAGATAACTTCTTCATAATTATAATGGTTCCCTTAATTTAGAGGTTATGATTTTTGTCGTTTAATATAAATGAGTATTTGTTCATCAGTATCGAGATAGTAAATAGACCAGATTCTGCATTGCCGCAGAACCTCACGCTTCCTACGAATAAGCCATATTTCGAGATTTTAATTTAGATCGACTTGCGTTATTAACAACGCTAATTAACAAATTCAATGATTCGCTCGACGTAAAATTAATGGACAACGCCTATTCGTAACCCAGTTTAATTATGTACGTGCATTTATAGGATTTCAAAAACTATATTACGTATGTATTGTATATTGTGTCGCTCTCTTAACGGTATATAGTATCATATGTATAATCGCGACTCGAAAGTGTTTTAAAAAATTAATTTTTAGCTACTTTTATATCAATCGTACTAGCAGAACACATTGAAATCTAAGTTAGTGTATTGGTTAATCATCTTTCTTTTGAAAATTCTACACGTGTTAATTTTACACGTTTTCCCCGTACTTGTATTCCATTTTATTTGATAATATCCGACTCGTTATATATATATATATATCTTACACGTTACAAAAGTAAGTCGAATGCTTTTACGACTTTGTAACTTTAAATGCAAAATTTCGATCAATTTTTGATGCTCGAAAAATATTACGCCAACGCACGAAAGTAAACAAAAAGTTAGTGTACTCAATTTGGCAATTACGTGAAAAGTTCGTGTGATATGTGGATATTATTGTACCAAGTAATTATCATACACTTGCGATAAAACTTTTAACTTTACCAAAGTAAACGGTCTCTTAAACCTTTCGTTTTAGAGAGCTTTCAAACAACAATGCACTTACAGTTTAATCACCAATGTTGAAAAATAAAGATACAAGTTTTTCAATCCACGCAGCTTGGATAATTTTGTAGACAAAGTGCGAACTAATCAATCTAATGGCAGCGAGGTACTGCCTTCTTTGGTTTTTCCTCTCGAATGCATTCGCCTCCAGGACTCGTGTTGCCTATCACGATTTGCATTATCAATGCAAATGTTTTTCTACTCGATAAAACATCGAGCCGTTCGCATAAACACACGTTCGTCGTCGTTGCCGTTGCTTGATTTATTATTTATAGTACTGTCGGAAGCCCACCTTCAGCGCACTGTTTTGCAATTTTAAGGACAAATTGCGCGCGATGCGAGCAAGTCGCGCTCCCGTCGATCGACGAACGCTTTTATCTCGCCGCGAGCGAAAATCCCGTTATCAGCGATAAATACGGTTATCCGGGTCTAGCGAAGAAAGTTTGGCAAAGTGTAAATGCGCGTGTGATGAGCGCACACGACGCCAGTCGTACCGGAAGTCGATGGCGTGCATTAACCTACCGCATGTGGAGCATCAAGGAGTTCCTTTGGGAGCGGAGGCAACGGAAAACACTGGGACTTTCTACGTGTACTCGGGATTTTCCTTCGCTCGTTTGCGCGCGTAAGTGTGCCTCCTCGTCGTTACAGTGACAAATCTCGCGTGTCGGGAAGAAATGTTGGCTTCCTAGGGTTCGATTACACTCGGCTGACCGACGGTTGGTTGCTGGTAGGCGGTGCGTAGTCGATGTTTTACGGCGGTTGTCGTTCCTGTCAGGCACGAATTACCTGACACTAGAAGAGTTTATTACGCGATAACTCGATTGATACTCGGTCCCTAATTGTTGGACGTTTATGTTTGCTGAGAATGTTTTCCCTTTGCTGCATCCTTGTAGCACGATGGCATGCCAACGAATCGGATTTTCTTACTCGTGCATTACGGATAGATCACCAGAATTTATCATAGGCAAGTGCGACAAATGGTAATATAGAAATTGACGTGGATTTCTATTACAATAAGTAGCGAATGGATTTGTCATTCGGATCGGTGATAACTACCATCTATATTGCAAAACGGGATACTACGCTACAAAGCAACGAATGTATATGCAATGCCTGCGAATGACAAAAATTATTGGCGCTAAAACGCACAAAGGCATCCGAGCAAGACTGCGGAGTATAAATTTGTTATAAGTACTTGACATTAGTACGAGCAAAGGCATTTTTTAAGTAACGTTTACTAAGTTATGCTACGAAACTAATGACAACTTAATGCATAACTTGCTGGGAAATAGTGAAAAAATCAGCGAAAGTTTGAATACTTTGCGTAAATTTAAATGCCGTGCGCTAAACTTTTCGAATAATTGCAGAACTTTGAAATTATAATGAAATATACGTATTTTGCAGTAAGAATAATTCAACGGAATAATTCAACAAACTTTGACGCGATGGCATTACTAATTATTTTCCGAATACAAATAATTGCGAAATTAAAATTTGCATTTATAAATACGGTGTTTAAGTATTTAAATGTATTTTGCATTAGCGTGAATCGCAAACGAGTAGCGCGGATACTTTCATTACGATGTATAAGTATAATTTACAAAGAAGAAATTTATTTATCGAATGTAATTGTAATAATCTCGAAGCACTTGCAAGCTGCATTGTTACGAGGTGTAAATAAAGCTAAACGTTGTCAGCGATACACTCGGTGGATTATAGATAAAGAATGACATCAAGAGTTCACGATCAGAAGTTGACTTTGAGAAATTCGTTCGGTTATCGGAGCGAATAACGAAGATGTATTACCGATCGATGTACGTACATTCTTCCACTCGTAGCGTTTCCAAGCGATGCGTTGGACAACCTGTCACTGTTGATTTTCCGTGTGTGCGGATAAGTCGTAGCCACCCGACAACTTTCTCTGGAGAAGTTCAGTGATGCCAAGGTTCGGGAAGGCCGGGGATGGAAAATAATCGATAGGGGTTGCGTGCTACCGTGCACATAATGCTGTAAACCGTTGCTTACGATTGGGGGACAGACGTCAAAGTGGTTTCCTCATCTTAACGCGGTTCCCATTACATTTATACGGTACGATATAATAAACAAGCATTTTAAAAGTTAGCGCGACGCTTACCTTGCAATAATGCGAGGTGCGAAAATTAATAAGTACGAGGTTGGAGTACTTTATCGACGCTTAACGTACGATCGAGAGCACTGATATTATTTGTTTTTCATTGTCAGCCGATGATATTCTACAAAGAAGCATTACTTATCTTCTATAGTACGTCTTGAAAAGTGACATGAATTGCACGTAAGATGAATAAAAAATAGCGTAGCACACGATACGTTTTATCGACGTGTTATACGCATCACGATGCACGCGCGCATGATGATAAGTACGTATCGTATGCGTGGGTGTGATACCGCACTCGTTATTTTTTTATATTACTTAGAAATCATTTAATCATTTCCAAGGCCCCTAAAGCCCGGTTTTCATTCAACCTTTCGGCGATATCCCTTGCGTCCTGTGCAATGCCCAAGGAAAACGGTCGGAAAACCTTGTCCCGTCTTCCTTTCCTTATCCTCGTCGAGCTTTTCCTGCGCTTATGAAATCGGGAACTCAGGTGTGAGTCAGAAATGGGAGTCAAAAAGGGGGAGTGCTTAAGGGGCGTTATTCGCAATCGGTCGATATACGAAATGACTCACGTGCGTTATTACTCACGCTCGAATTTCAAATGACAGTACAATTTATTATCGTGAAACGACGCGACGATGAGTTTGTTTTTTGCTCGTATCGTACGTGGATTGTAGAGTGCGATTGTAGAGATCGTTAGAAATGCTCAGTGTTTCTCTGTTTGACGAGTCTCTTTCGTTAAACTGCGTATTGTTAAACAAAATCTAGAGGGCATAAACGTACGTGCACAATTGATTGGTCACTCTCGATTGGTACAATTGAAATCGACCGGTCGAAAAGTACGCTGATTTTAGGAAAACCATGAATTGAACAAATCACGAACCAATGTGAATTAGAAAACGTATATACTCGGATAATACTAATGAAAAATCACCGAGCCTAACCTACGGATATTTCGTTATTTCGTTATTTCGTTATTTAATGTAACGTTCTAATTGGTTATTAGGTAACAAAATGTAGGTAACAAAACAAGCCTCGTAAAGAATATATTTTATTTCGAGTTGAAATAACGTAGAGCGCGCGCTTTCATAATAAATGTCGAATAAATGTTTAAATAACAAAGTAAAAAACGCCATAATATATTCGCGTTAGTGGACGCACGTAGAAGCGCGTGTAAGAAGCTTTGCATTAGACTAACGCAACGTCATGCAGCTAAAAATTCCAATCTACGCTTTTATCACAGTTACTTTACAGTAAAAGGAGTTGTGCAAGGAAGTAAACAGGAAGAGTCAGTCCGAGTACAGCTGTCACAGGCAACTCACATCGCATCGCATCGCGTCAACCCACGCGACAGCATCACTTTACACGAAGCACATCTCAATTACAACGTAGGAAAATTATGCGCGCTTATTACACGCATTACGGCGTATTTTAATACGTATTTTAATATCTATTGAGCGGGGTATTTTTAGTACGACTAGTTGACTGTTAGTATTGTAGACTACAAGTACCGAGACGCGAGTAATTTTCCAATGTGGCAAAGGCATTTTACTCAAACGATCGTTATATCAAATTCGGCATTAATTAGAAGCCGCTCGAGTGCGTCGCCTATCAACTTCTGACATCATTCGCTTGCATTTATGTGTTAAGGTTAAATGTAGATTAGGACACGTGGTTTCTCAGCTAAAAATCTCGAATCGGTAGGCAGTCCTCGTAAATTAACAAAAATTACATTCCTAAGGTCTTTCCCACTGCGATAAAACACTCGAGCTTATCTTGTAAAGATTAAAAAAAAAAAAAAAACAAACAAACAAACAAACAAACAAACAAAAAAAAAAAATGACGTCCCATCGAAATAACGATAGGATAAACATAAAAATAAAAACTTTCGAAATAAGAAGGAAAAAATGTCCGAGGATACACGTGTTTGCTTATTCGAATACATTAATTTTCTCGTATAATATTCCAATGATAATGCGAGAAAGCCGAACAAGTGTGTCAATACTCGGTGTATTTAGAAGACAAATTATCTCGTTTGATGCTTCTCTTAAGACTTAAGCTTACAGTGCGACGAAACTCCTTCCGAAATATTTACGATGGCAGTAGTAGCTTTCTTTGAATTCTTCTTCTTTTTTTTTCGAATTATTCGACCGTCTTGAGCACTTTGTCAAATACCCATACATATACACGTGTCTCTATAATCCAACCATTGCCTTGTGGCGATGATAAGATAAAAAAGAATTTATTTGCCTACACAAAGATCTCTTTTTCTCCATTTGCCTTTTTCTAGGTTTTTTGTCTTTTTTGCCTAGTTTTTCTCGTGCATTACTTTTTCTCTTTCGCAAAATATTTCCCAAGCGTGACGATCGTTTTATTTATCAATCTTCCTCTTGTCAAGTTTAATATTCCATCCAATCATACTTTACGCTATTTATCATCCGAACGGAACGTAAAACTCTGTCTCTTGCCGAGTTTGATGTTGCAGCGGTCGCATCCCCTTAATTCGACTTTAATTTAACTGCAAAAACTTTTTCTACAAAACAATTTCTACATTCGTATAAATTAAGGTAGCGTATACTTGTGTAGCCGGCTATCTCACTATTTCTTGATAATATTAATGCACGGCATATTTATTTGCGTCATTTTATTTGCGTCATCAGCGGTTCGATGTAATAGAATTACGTATATTTAAATCCAGCAAAATGAATTTCCGAGACAACGTTACGTTTATCAACATTTTGATCGCGCGCTAATGCATTTGCATCGCATATGAAATAGCGTTAATGGAATACGAAACTGCTAATCTTCGTTGAAACGTAGACCTATGGTCGGTAAAATAGTTCCCTGCTAATCTCAGCGTTTCTTCAAGCGTAATTTAAGCACTTCGGCTCGTGTTACCTGTAAACTACCCACGCATTATAAAAACTGAAAGCGGCGCGAATAAGTTTATTTGAGAAAGCATAACCATGAGAGTACCAACAGTCGATGCTACAGTACATTCATCCGCTCGCATTAATATTCCAACGGTTAATAAATCTGTTTGGAACGCGGCGCTTAGTACTTTACCGGAACAATCATTCGTGGCGTAACTTGCTCTACGTACGTATATTGCAATAAAAAATTCCGCTCGACAAATGAAACATATGTTATAAATAATGCTAATCGACCGTTGATCCGCGTTTCCCTTGCGTCTTTCTCTGTCGGTAGCAAATTAAAACGCTCTTACGTGCTTCCCCCCCCCCTCTCTCGCTCTCTCTCGCTCTCTCGCTCTCTCTCTCTCTCTCTCTCTCTCTCTCTCTCTCTCTCTCGCTCTCCTTATCTCCCGATGTACCGCTCCTTCCGTATCTCCTCGCACCTGCTTCGCTCGCACGGCTCCGATGAACGCGATCCAAATGTCGCGCGGCATCGGAGCACAAGAGCCGCGGCTCGCGATCCTCGGCGACTCGGGCGGTACACCCGCGTGACCCGATGTGGGGCCTCGTCGATGTCCTCCTCTTGCCCTTATGGTTCCTCCTCAAGATCTGCCGGCGGCGCATCGCGTTTTACAGGTAAATCCGAGCGAGTCCTTCCGTCTCCTTTCCGTTTCCTTTTCCTTTCATTAGTTCAACGTCCCATCTTGACGCGACCTCGTGAATCCAGCTGAGAAAATTACGAGTGCGCGTTTCAGTAGAAAGCGAGCGATGCTTTTATGGCGATGTGCAGTCGTTGTGTTAGCTAGTGGAATTGCGCGCTAAGTTCCATGTGGGATTAAGGATCGATGAAAGGAATGAGAGCGGATTTGAAATGGCGTTCCTTTAATAAGTTTCATCATTCGAATCAACTGTTTGCACAATCAGTGCATACTCGTTAGGTACTACGAGGCTACTTTTTATTCGCGAATTCAGTCGAAAGATTGACTAGAAACATTCACGATGTTACCTGTGTCGTTTAAAATACTGCTCCGGTGACCGTCTGCTGTAGCGGAACATTTATTTCGGTTAAGCAAACGCAACGAGATATTGACCTTTTTACATTTACCGATATCGTATCGTAAATTAATTTTCAAAACAAATTTCAGACATAAATAGCTTTTAATTCGCGAAACCTGCTTGTGCTCGTTTATTTTTAGATAAATTTAAAAGTGTTCTAATTCGCGTTAAATCGTTATCAGTAGTCGGATAAATATGATAAGCGATCATCGTGAGCCGCTTCTTTGTACGAAGTGTAATGTACATTATGTTTTTAACGTTATTCAAATTGCTCGAAAATCATAATGCCACGTTACGTATCTATTTAATTAAACGATCCGCTCTGAAAGTGTTGTATCCCATCAATTATCGCTCGAGCGAATGTTGGAAACGACCGAATGCAACCGGAACTCAATCGAATTTACCGCATATTGCTTATCGGTATTGTTGGTTGGTACGTTATAAAAAACTAAATGCTTCAAACGCGAATGAAAAGGACCAAGGATCAATGGCCCGATGCCGTACGTAGTGTAGGTGCGGTTGCAGTCGAGGGAAGCTCAGGGAATTCGTGATTGTGCTTTCAAATGTGTTTATTTTTTTCCTCTCTCTCTTCCTTTTTTTTTTTTTTTTTTTTTTGATCTTGCGGTTTCGTCTGTGAACACACGCGAAAGCAACGAGATTCCAATTAAAGATTTAACGATAAGTAAAAAGTACACCACATTGACGGTCTTGTCGTTTGCTCGGAATTCACTTATTATTGGAAATTCTTTGACGTTCGTACATTTGTAGACTTGCGATACTATGTGCGTAAAGGTACGTATTTGCAATTTATTTGAATAATATTAATTGAATTCTTAATTCATTGAAAGGGTAAACAGTTTTACATTGTTGAAAAATCGCCGAATTATAAATGTTTAAAAATATAAATGTTTTGCCGTTGTTGGAAATCTGAAACAACGAGAATGAAAAGTCTTGGTGCGACAAACCGCACCTCATCAAAGCATTGACGTAGATAGTGCCGTCGAATAAAATCGAGTACTAAGTAAATAAATGTTGTCGTTGGCTCATTGGGAGCACAGTCTCGGAACATTTTAACTCCTTGATGCAGTAAGTGTGCCCAAGCACATTTCGCGTGAGTAATTGCCGGGAAGTGATGGCAAGCTAGGATGGCACCGAATTACTTTATCAAGTGCTCGGGTAAGAGGGAAAAAAGGAGAAAATTGCTCCATCCGATTTTACGGCTCCATTGTACGTAGCCAAAGTGTAAAGCGTAGTAAAGGGCGAGGTGAAAGACAGCTTCTTGTTTCGAGGAATGGAAATCGCGTGGGTCAAGATAAGCGAGGAACAATCGCCGTCGTTATCCTCGGCGCGAAATTCGCAAAAGGAAAAATGCAGTCGCGCATTGAAACTCGCCTGGTGTAGCGTATTCCTAGCGCCGAGGGTAATGGGCTTCTCTTAGCATCGCGCAT
This sequence comes from Wiebesia pumilae, assembly GCA_018907045.1. Classification (NCBI taxonomy): domain Eukaryota; kingdom Metazoa; phylum Arthropoda; class Insecta; order Hymenoptera; family Agaonidae; genus Wiebesia; species Wiebesia pumilae. The sequence goes on along the minus strand of JACCHZ010000113.1, from coordinate 2,963,887 downwards.
TACGTATGATAATTTCATGGGAAAGGAGGCGATCGAGGCGCGTTTTAAGCGCGAAAAGCGTGTACTTGTACCTTCGAGGACGCGCGTACGTCCTGCGTTTGCGAACGCGCAATGTTTTTGTCCTTTCCACGTTGTAGGAGCTCGAGAGATCGGGAAGTAGAACCGAAATGGCGTTTTTTATTTTTAATGGACTCTTTTATTTGGGTCGCGCGCTTCCATCCGCACAACGAGCATCTGAATATTCCGGCGAGTTTCATTTGGTTGAGTATGTAAAAGCGGTGAATTGCGCTTCTTTTTCCTTTTTAACAATTTAACCGCGCTGCCTTTCTGTCTTGTCCCATTATTATAATTTTGCGTTGTTCTAATTATTTCGTTTATTCCTTTATAATGCAAAGTTGGTGTACTGGTGTAAGGCAGCAAACAAAGTGAGATTACCGTAAGAACAGTAAGGTGAGAAATAGGTATCTCTGTTTACTTTATATGCACGCACGTTGTCTCGTTGGTCTATCTGTGAAGAAAGAAATAAATGTGATTCAAAGCGGTAAATTTAATCTTTAATGTATGCTGATATCATTCTAAAACATCGAGAGTGAAAATGTCACGTCATTAAAGTAATGTGTACGCAGCGAGTTTTTCCTTGCCAAGATATTTAAATATTTACATGGCGGGAGGGGCGAGGGAGGGGGTTACATACCGAGCACGTGGGCATCTCTACCGAATAACGCATTTTATTTCGTATAAAATCCTCGATTATCTCTCGTTGAAACGGAATCTAATCTCAATCCGTGCTTTATTAATAACGCAATCGGTAGCAATGCGCATTTTACTAGGATTCGTTATTTATGAAACGTATTTACCTTGCTTAGCACTCGAGCCAACATTCGCAAGGCAGTCAATTTTTTGCCTAATTAATTTTATTATTTGTGTATCGATGTTCGCGAATACCTCAAGGTAGGCAGGCACGTTAATTCGTCGAGACATTTTTAGGGAGCGGGGGGTGGGATGAGGAGGAATAAAAAAAATGAAAACGAAGACTTTCGAGTAAATGCTCTGTATATTTGAGTGGGTTCTTTCACAGGACGCATTCGACACTTTTGCTATAAATTATTCAACTGATTTCCTTCCCTTTGCAAGTTGCAATCTATTCTAGAATTGTCTTGGAAAGCAAACTCGTCAATTATTCAAGAATTTTTTTCTATCGAGTTTTGTGAAACTTGAATCTCTACGAGACAGCGATAATTTCACCTGCGTACCATGTAAGTTCATTCTCGAGAGTTTTAACTCGAGTTATTTTTTGTTTAATAACTTAATGGAGGTAAATAATAGAGCAAGCGATTGCGGGCTTAAACGTTTTGTATTTTAAAGTAACGTCGACTTTCTCCGCTAAAGTACACAATAACGATAACAAATAATATAACACATCGCGTACGTTTTATTAGTTTATATTAGTTTATTACTTTGATAAATTTCCCAAATCTTGGGGAGTTCATTTTCAAATCAATAAGTGCTTGAAAATTCTGTATGTTAATCGGTTACATTTTGTAACGAATTCTTACCAATTCTTAATATTATTTTTAGGGGTTAAAAAATTTCAAGGAAACTCACGAGAATTGCGGTTGCGGTAACCGCAGTTGCTGTTTTCGTGTCTTTAATTAGTTATTTAACAGTTCCGATTGTAATTTCGTCGGGAGCGAGGGTCGGACTCGGACCACAGACTCGCGGTTCTCGGAGCAGTGAATATAATGTACATTTATTCGGACAATTATCCAATTGCTCCAACTACTGTAATAATCGTTCGTTCGCTCGATATTAAGTACATAGATACGGAAGCTTCATTCGTCTCCTACCGTAGTAGGTACAACTTTTTCCATCGGTAGCACTATTACGGAAATTAAAAAGTAAGCGATAAGAGAATAAAGTACGAGACATCGATGAGAAATAATTAACAAGAGCGGAAGAAACTTGTCGATAATAACGAATGTAAAGTCGTGGCCGCCGCCTCCGCCTCCGCCTCCACCGCCTCCACCGCCTCCACCGCCTCCACCACCACCACCACCTCCGCCTCCGCCTCCGCCTCCGCCGCCGCTTCCCAGGCACGAACGGTGCAAGATCGATCGACGTAGACGCGTCGGTTGCAACAATGGGGGGGGGGAATAGACGAACCGCCACATTGCCCGTGTATTCCCATTACCTCGGCCTAGTGACTCTTCCTCGACGGACGATCGCGAACACGAGCCCCGACGATGCTAACGGTGCTGCTACTCGCTCGAGCGATCAGCCGCCGAGCAGAAGGAAGCCCTCGCGCAATTGAGCGCCTACGAGCGATTACGCCTGCACGTTAATAAGGTTAAAATTATCATTTCCATGTCACGCACTCGCGCCGCGAGTGAGTAACGCCGTTGAATTTGAAAAAAAAACGCCTCGTCCCTCTCCTCCTTGCCTTTCCCGTCTTACACCGTGCCGAGGTCGCTCTTGTCCCCCTAGCGCTTGTCCGCTTTTCTTTACTTTCTTGCTCTTTAATCTCCACCGCGGAAGTTGTTCATTGCGTCTGATTTTATTATCGCGCGTGTTTGCGCGTGTAGGATGCAACGCGTTTGCTCCTGATCTCTTTGAAACGCGGGCTTTCTCGACCTAAGTATATCCAGTCGTTGCGAGCATTACCAACCTTTTTCCTCCTTGCGGATGTACCTATTCGAAACGTAGACCGCAATCGAGAGTCGCTGCACAGAGAAAAAACACTTTGGAAAATCCAACGTGTTTAGGGAGTATCGGTAGGTGGCAGATCGGCGAAATAACTCAGTCGTGGCGTGGTACGATTCCCTAACCATTGAGTAACCGAATAAGGTGAAATTCAGATAAGGTAAAATTATTTCATGCCGTAACATTCGGTTTACCTTACAAACTAAAACCTGAACCTCGATTAAGCCGTAAAGGCATTGGCTCTTTCGTCAATCAAAGAAATCGCTTAAGTTTATATATATATATATATATATATATATATATATATATTGATGATTGTGTCTAAATCGCGTGTCCACTTATTATTAGTTATTGCGCTCTTGATATTTTCTCTTTAAATAACAATTTTGTTTCTTATTGCAGGTGGGTACCTTGCTTCTATGAGAGAAAAGAAACGAGGGGAATAATCGTGCGGTGCAGTGTGTCAGTAAGAATAACGACTTTTAAGTTCACCTCATTTAATTGCATTTAATTGTAATTGTAATTAAGCGTACGCGTTATCATTGGTGCGACTTTTTCTTTTGCGTATCCCATGAACAGACGGGAAATATTCGTTAAAGGTCGGACTTGTTATAACGATCGATATATTAACATTACTGTATGCGAACTAGACGACCAAAACATCGCTATTGCAGGCAACGAGTAACAAATGCGTCTTGTAACACTCGACGATTAGGTTTCGCTTTCGCAATAGGCGAAGCTCTTCGAAGCTCTTTCGAAGTCAATGACGAGTTGACGAGCTACGTATACATCTTGGAGCTGGTGAGCTCGTTAAGTTTTCCTCGAGGGGCCGTTGACGCGCCGCGCTGGAAAAGTTGGCTGTCGAAGCCCTTGGAAATACAAGCGAAATGGCAACGGCGAGAAGACGTCGGCAACGCTTGCGAAGCGATTGGAATAAGGAATATTATAGGCAACGGATCTCCAGAGCTCATCGGCCGATCGGCATCCCGTCGGACTCGCGCCTCGAGGGAAACCCGTGAAAGTCGCTTGCGAGCGCCGCTGCCGTCCCTCTCAAGGTCGAGTGGGCGAGATTTCCTTCGCGGTCGTGGAGTCAGGAAAGGCGGCCAGAGTCCCGACCGATAGCGCGAGCAGATCGATTTGCAGATTTTCCATCGTGATTTTACAAGGGAGGTGCGCTCGATAAATATATCGATTTTGTGCCTCTGCTCGTTAACCGTAAGTCGAGTGGTTAAAGAGTCCGGAGTCAAGCATCGAATCGCTGCCTCGACTCGCGTGTTTCCCCATGTTATTTTACGGGGGATTTCGTTCGCTTGGGAGTTCCCAGCGACAGATGTACCTAATAGTTTTATACGCACCAACATCGAAATGCAATTCCACGAATATTCCACGAATATTTCACGACTACTCCTCGAATCACGAGAAGAAGTACGCTGCAGTGGAAGAGCGTGGGAAGTCGCTGCCTTTCAAATTAAAAATGAGGCTGCCTTCGAGGCGAGTAAAGATTTCCATTCGAGTGAAATATTACTCGGGAAAAAGACTGCGCTGACAAGTTACATGTCCTAGTAAAATGACAGAGTAATTTCAAAGAACGAAAGTCTTATTTGAATTTCGAATGAAAGACACCACCGAGACTCTCTCGTCCATGTAAAAAGGAAGACACTTTTCGTTTCTTTGCGCTTAAAGAGAGTAAGTTAATGTTGTCCATTGAATCGAGGGCGCAGATCGAACGTCACGTTATGCTCGTATCGTTATAATCGCACTTATTTACAAGATAAGAATCTTGTGGATACCGAATTCCTAAACTTGAACCACTGTTAAACGTTGCATGAAAATTATGTGTAAATATGGAGACTCGTGGCAATCGATAATGAATGAAATTCCATCAAAGATGTCGCTTTGATAACCATGCTTTTTGAGGAATAATTCTCGTGCGTTGTATTTAAAACGGGTTGCACAAGAACTCTTAGAAGTTGTGTTAAGGAAGAACTAAGAGGAGCGTCGAGGAAGAAAAGGTAGGGGTGGGGTAGAGCGAGAGAGAGCGAGAGAGAGAGAGAGAGAGAGAGCGAGAGAGAGAGCGAGAGAGAGAGAGCGCGATAAAAGTTACAATGCACACGAGCAAATTTATCGGAGAGAATACTCACAACGAGCCTATTCACTCCGTCATAAAACTGGCTCGTTTAAGGCTGCGCCAAGAACCGCCTTCGCATTATACGAGTTCGCTGCATCACGACGATCGCGTGGGTCGCCTCTGACCTTTTTTCTCCGGTTTCTCTCGCTCTCGATTTTGCGCTCCTGCGTTCGCCTCTGCGCGAGTCGCCGCGAGTTTCCCGATCGGCGCTCGGAGATTTACGAGCTCGACAATCTCGTGCGGATTTTCCAGCGTTGGTTGCGCCGCTTCTGGCACGTGGAGCGCGAGAAGGAAAAGCGAGCCAAAAATGGCACGTTAGTCGCGCTGCTCCAGAGTATTTTCTTGGATATTGCGCGCGACCGAAGGGAGAAAGAGACGCGGTCTCCTCGAGAGGAAGGAGATGAGACACGAGGTTTTGGAAAAGAAGACCGTGGGCTCGTCGGCTTGTTTTGGCGAGAGGAGCGGAGAAAGAGGAGAAGCGAGGCGGTATAAAAGATGGAGGTACAACGAAGGGAATTTATAAGATGCTATTGTCTCTTGTGCGAGACTTTTGGCGTTTCTCGCTCTTCGAGATCATTCGTTTCAGTCAAGATGTTTGTCGCGTTAACCGACAACCATATGCGATATGTCTCGCGTGTTTTATGAAATTAACACTGGTACCTATTTTCGTAACGGAATAAATCGGCAAATTTAAACCGCGAGCTTTGAATGCTCTCTTCCATTGCGATAAGTGCGTGGTGCGCACGCGCACGCTGTAAGCGATAATGCAATGTGCGAGCGATCGATTTGCAAGAATTGATCGCTCGCACCGTTGGTCGTTGTGCTTTACTTTTTATTTTTAAAATACGCGCGTGGAGGCGCGCGTGCACGAGATGTTTCAAAACTTTAGCCAATTACATGTTGAATTGCGTGATAATAACGCGATGAGTATATCGTTTGGCTTTTAAAACAACGATCCTTCAATCGCCAAGTTTTCTTTTAGTATTACAAAAAGTCGTAAAGAATTGAATACGTGATGAAATTCATCCGCTTTTCAACGACAACGACTTGTAAGCTCGGAACTGCGTGTACATTTCGACACGTTGAACTTAACGGCGAAGAAGATTTTATCGAGCAAGCCGATAAACGTAATACTGTATTCTTACAAAACGAAACAAAATAAGAGAATGATTGCGGAAAGGAAGAGATGTTTTGTGCCAAGGTATCGTAATCTTAAATCCGCGCGAAAAGCGTTATGAAAAAAGTCTTGAAATACGAGGTTTTCGGTGAAAAGCTTACGCAACGACGAAGACATTCGTAGAAGACATTAGAGATCGGATTTGTCGTTGCAAATGTAAAGAGTTTCCTACGGAGTGGCGGACTTGCTTACCGAACACCTTGAATCAGCTGAAAAGGCGATTCTCAAACCGCTCGTGTAAATAAGGAGGAAAATTGAGGAGGATAGCCTCTGTGGCACAACAATGCCGCAGCTGATGAGATTCACGCGGAGGAAGGATCTTCTGCTTGAAATCGCGATCGGTAACGAGATGATCAAGAGATCTGGGCGACGTTCGATAAACTTAAATGGAGACAACCGTGGGTATGAGTTGATCGTGCTTTCACGGCAAAAAGGTGTCCACCTTTTTTCTGTCTCTGGACGGGTACGAAAGACGTTATTTCTTGTGAATTTCTATAATGCGATACGGTTGTTCATCCGTCAACCTTGACTACGTTCCTTACGTTCCTTAGTCTTAGAAGTTCCCCAGCGTGTCATTTCCTTTATTCAAACCAAGCTATCTCGAATCGTCCTGATTGCGCGCCAAGTCTCCGTTGCCCCCGTCGACGCAACGAGGCATCTATAAGGATGGATAACAACGCTGTCTACCTTATCAACCCAAAATCGTCTTTTTGGAAGGAAGATTCACCAACTACTCTAGAGATGGCGCAGTTCCTCGAAACCAAAGACACGCTCGATCAAGAGCTATTGCGAAGATTTTTATTCTAAATGTACCGGAAAATGTAAAGGCGAATTCGTGGAGCAATACTTTAATTCGCTGTACGCTTTGCTAGATAAAACGTAAATTGAGCGTCGATCGATTGAAGAACACGAATCCGATGCTGCTAACAATATTCTCGGCCTTACGAATACTCGACTCTGTCCATGCTAAAAAAAAGTCGAAAGTCAAAATATTGGGTGTTCGTGAACGTTCGATGTTTATCAAGACTGTCAGGTTCGAGTTGCAATTATACGTACGCTGTATTCTTTGCTGGTACAGGTTGTAAAAACAGTCGTTCCGCAAAGTGCCGAATCGCGAATAGCTCCAAAATAAATAGCCTTACCACCGTTCGAGTATTATTTTGAAATAGAGGAAACACGGACTAGACGACGACTCGCCGTGTGTTTCACGAGCCAAACCGATTGGACAAACGCGTCCGACGTTCGTGTTTGCCCGTCCAATATTCAGCTTAAAGGGGCTTTTGATCGCGCGCAATAAAGCCTCTTTAATCGATCCAATTAAACGGTAATGAACGGCGGAGCCTAGGACTTGCGCACGACTTGTATCGTGGAGACGCGCCGCTAAATCGAGCTTTTGAACGGGAGCCAAGTTTCGGCCGCTGGAGGGACGCGCGTCGCGACGCCCGCGATCGCATCCTCCAGACGCGCGTTTCCATCCTCGTGCCGCTCTAGACGGAAATAAATGAGCCACGCACGCGACCGAGTGGCTCCTCCTCATTATTCGTCTTTCCTACCCGAGAGATTTTGATCTCTCTTCTCCCTTCTTACTCCGAGGGTCGCGCTTTTTCTTCGGCTGCGCACCGACGGTTTATCCGCTTGCGAGTGCCATTACTTGCTCATCGCGCCTTTTTTTACTTTTGTTGGAGTAAACCTAAAAGCTTCGTTTCTGTCGGTTCCCCGCAGTCAATCTTTCTTTTTCGTCTATCTATTTTATCGTTTATTTTCAAATTATTATTTTTATAATAATTAAATATCATCCTCGTCGTCATCGTCATCGCATTTTTTAACGAATTCTGCCGGATCGATGGATTTACAATGATGAATTTTGCGCAATCGTATCCTTCCAATTATTACTCGTAAAACCGTATGTACACTTATTGTTCGGCATTTATTAAACAAAAGCTTGGCAATTATTTTGTTATCGAATTAGCTTTTCTACTTGAACTCTAGCTGATCTATTCCTAGTGACTTTTTAAATATTTACAGCGGGCATTTAATTATTCGTTCGTTTGAAATGTTTCGTAACAATGGCAAACGCTAACGATATAACTAGGATTCTATAAAAATTGTTGTACGATCGAATTAATTTTATAAGCTGAGTGGTCCAAGTTGTCTGAATCCGTCCATCGAACTATACGTAAGGGTATTAAAATACACGCTCTCTTAATGTTTTCACACTCCCATCAAAACTTACGTACTTAGCTGAAAATAATTTTAACGCGTAACAGTTATTTATACAAAGCAGCGTAATATAATGGAGCTAACGCATATAACGAAGAAATTGTTATTGTAAAATTGAACCTGCCCAATGAATGATAATATAGCATGGAGATGATGAAAATCCTGATATATATCTGATAAACGAATTATTACAATGGTAAGTGCATCTTTATGGCAATATGCTTTAATATAATATCTCGTCCATTCTTACAATTTAGTTCTCAGCGATGAATAAGTGTATTTAAATGTACTTCGTAATGGCGCGTCTCCCATCTTGCAAACGGCGGCAGACGATCATACGTGATTCATACGAGTTGTCTATATTTTTGCGCACACACGCATACAGAGAGTGAGTGAGAGAGCGAGTGAGAGAGAGATCGAATGCAGTGGCTGGAAAGGTCGGCATTTCCGGCAGGAATATCGGCTTTTAAACGCTTGTCTGGGAATCATTTCTCCGTCTCTTTCCATCCCCCTGCGTTGTTGAGCGACCAACAGACGACGGTACGTAGGCTGCTAGAACAGCGGGTAAAAAGTGAGAGGTCGCATGTGCTGCAATTGCGATATTGCCGCGTCGACCGAGAGCGCTTTTACGTTATTGTCATCGAGATTTTGCGTTTGCTTTTTGCAATCGCTCTCGCTTTGCGTCTGGCAATGTGAGTCGGGGGGATCGTTCGATGCGCGTTGGCCATTTTACTTATTTGCGTTGTTCTATATCTCTTGCCTCTTCAAAGAGGAGAAGGAAAAAACGAGTCTTTTTGATTTTAGGTAAATCGGTAGTTTCGCAATGCCTTTAGTGTTCAATCCGATTCTGAAACGCGGACTTGATTTCGGATGGATTGCGTCTTTATAATGTTTATTCGAAATGAATTTTCGATAGACTATCGAGTGTCCTAGTATACCGATAATACCTATAACGGGAACATAAAATTCTGAATTTACAAGAAAATACAGTATTGAGTTATGAAAGTCTATTAAACAAGTTGAAATTATCATCAGATAGTCCGTTTATATAGGCAAATGCATTTTCGAGGTACTTAGGTAATATCTTTAAGTAAACTACTTCAAGTTGTATCTTCCCAGTTGTATCTCCCGTAACTTTCACTATACGCCGACATGTGTTCGTTATTTTCCAATTAATTCTCAATAATTCTAAATAACCACGTATACAGCAATCGCAGAGATGCACTCGAAGTTTGAACTTATTTTACGTTACGATTTATACTATTAGTAATAAAAATACTGAAAAATATATTTCGAGTTTGTGAAATTGAAGTTTATATATTTATACATCTTTACTATCAGCATCAGATTATAATTCCTTTCCGAATAAAAAACTTAATTGCAGCTCGGTTCAGAGTTCAAGTTGTCCAAGAAGTGTGTAATGTATTTTATTGAGAAGTTCAGCAGAATCCGTGTTCTGTAATTGCATTAAGTACCCGAAAGAAAGTAATTTGTAATTTGTTCGTCGACGGCACTTATCCGCCGTATACATTCGTGTAAAAAATGTTCCTTCCTTAATTTCAACGTCGACAATCAGTATCATAAATCAGCGAAACAAATTTTCCCTCGGAGAAAGTTCAAATTTTAAATCGTTTAACCAATTGAATTTAAATCGAAGAGGACTTTCCTTTCGAATTTCCATTTCCGTTTTCCTTCCGCCGTTGAAACTCCTTCTCGTTTCTTTTCGGCTCCTTCAACGAGTTCCGCCTCTTCTCACGTGCATCCGGAGAAACATCGAAAATCGAGGACTTTCGCCGTACATATCGAATAAATTATACACGTCACGACCCGAATTACGTGACATTAGCGACAGGAGACGACATCGGCTTCAAAGTCTCTTGACTAACTCTCTCAAATAGGTCACTTGTCCCTATTACCGAGCCTCTTTATATCAGCATGCGTTCCCACGCACGAATAGCTTGTAAAACACTTGAAAGACGGAATAGAAAAATGTTTTCGTTGAAAGCTCATTATTATCGGCACGGCGGAGAAAGAAATTACATTTCATTCCAATTTAAGTATTGCGCTGCTATTTTAGCTATTTTAAATATTGACGATTCGATTTCGAAAGATTCGACTGAATTTTTCAAGAGATTTAATGAAATGCGCGCCATGAAAATCATGCGATAATAGCGGATTTAAAGTATTTCCGATGATATTCCAAACTGACGTTTATAAAAGCTGTGCTCGGGTATAAATTACTTCCTTCCACTCAAACGTTTCTAAACAAATTCTTTATTCGTTTTGCTTGATTTGTTTTTTATAATAGAGGCGCATACTGCACAAAAGCATTACTTTCGTACCCGCATATATTAAGTGCCAAACGCCATTATTTCTCGAGAAAGTATAACTTTTCCCGCATTTCACGGTTTCACTTTGTTTGTATCCAATCGAAAGAAAATTTAAATCGGCTAAAGCGTGAAAATCATCACGAATGGCTATCGTCGATCGATTCGATTCGCTCAGACTCGGTCATTACATCTTCCGTGAGTTTTTCCATTGTCACCTTGACTCTTCGATGAAATTGAAAAATAATTTTATAATTCTCAGCATTGCGTAGTTCCTATTAACTTTTTATTCTTTCGAGTAAAAGCAAATTCTCGAGTAAAATTAATTTTCTAGACATAAAATAATGATGAGACGAGTGTAAAGAAAAAGGTGATTTTGCCATCGAGACAATTTGCAATGGAAATGAAAATTCAATTCAAGATAATCCTATTATGATTGTCCAGCGTCCAATGGAAAGCTGTACGTTGTTGCACAGCATGCGATAAATAACATTTTCACGTTTGCAGCTTTTTGATTTTATTTACACAAGTGCGGGTACTGATTTTAAATTCGATATTTCCGTTTGAATCATTAGTAGTATCAATTAATTGATATTGGAGATCGATATTAGGGAACAGACTGGTAATTATAATGCTTTCGTAATTTGAAATAAGCTTAAATATTTAAGTATACCGTAGATTCGATTGATTATACTTAAATGTGATTATACTTAAATATTATCCATAAAATTTGATAACATTTTCAGGAATTCGATAGATAATTTTCTAAACATTACGAAACATTGCATTACAGACATCTTGACTCCATGTCTGCAATAACTAGTAAAATATAATATTTTTTTTTTTTCTTTTTTACAGCGATGAATAATTGTGTAACTACGCTGGCAAGTTGTATAATATCTAAAAGCACTCGATTGTATGTAAAATAAGATAATATCTAAGGTACGTAAAATTTCGTTGAAATAAGTTCGTATTGTAGTTTACCTCCCGATCGCTCGTAGCTGCAATCGAATAGCGCAGTTGATTTTGCTTTCATCTTATGAAATCAATAACAAAATTCCAGGTTCGAAAGCGATCCGCATCTTTATTTCATACAAGACTGGCTTTATTAATTAGTAGCAACGCCGTTATGGGGAACGAAATCGTCCAGTCGTTGTTCTTCCCCCGAAGTTGCAATTGCCATCGCTCGGGACGTCCGTACACTATGAAATTTCAATTAACGGGTTCGATTTCTTTTCGCCCGAGTGCACAGACCCACGAAAAAAGAAATGCGATATCCAGCGGCTAAATGATCAGCCTCGCGTGACGTTCTCTTTGTCATAGCCCGTATCGTCGCTCGACCGAGAGCGAAAGTTCAAATTATCGCGTCCGCGAATGTCGCTCGAGGTGCTTCTTTTTTTACCGAGAAGCACCGTTCTTACATCAATTTTCAGACAATCGCGCGTTAATGCGCGTTTCTATTCAATATTACTTTGATATTTTCCGTCAGAGGTTGTTGCGCGAATACACTTCGATCTAGAAACAATTTTCAGTTCCTCTTTAACAAAGGCGCTTCCGGCACAGATGCTCTATGAAAAAGTAATAAATTCTTGCGAAATAGCAGTGCCCTCGACGTTTATCCGTTGGTTTAAGTTCAAAATTCTTGCAGTTGAGATCGCCAAAGAACCCGAAACATTTACATTTAGAAAAAGGCCGACTTTTGTAAATATGACCGATTACTCTCGAGCATAAGCGTGCATCAAAGATTAGAAAGCACGTCATTTCGAAAGGTATTATTCCAGATATTTACGAAGTCCTCGTTCTCACGGAGCCACTCGCTGGATCAAACTCAACTCCCAACTATCCTCGATAAAATGAAACGGCCCATTTTCCAAGAATTTTCATAGCAGAGCGACCGCGGCCTCCTGCAACGGCTTACCTTTAGAGAACCGACAGAGGCATCCCCGTAGGAAGACGAGCGGTAGCCAATAACGCAGTTTCGCGTTAACCTCGGGAAACTACCCGAGCAAGTGCCCCGGAGACGGGGATTCCCCGGTGATCGGCCGAGCGAGACTCAACAGGTCCGTATAATAAATCGCGGGCATAAAGTCCTCGCAGTCGCCAAGTAAACTACTTTGAAAGTCCTAGCACAATTGCTTGAGTCCATCATGTATTTGATGTCCCGATCGTAGCTTTTTCATCGGCACGATAATTTACTTCAAAGCGACTGCAAACGCCTTGTTGCCACACGATGACTCTGGAATACTTGCGGCAAACTAAAAGAAATGAGGAATCCACTGTCTTATCCACTATCTTAGGAAAGATGTCGTCGAGCCTGCGAACGAAGCACGTTATTGAAAATATTAGTTTTTAACGACTCTCGAGTGATAAATTAAATTTTTTACAATCGAAGAATATTTATTGCTCTTATTGCTTTGCACGAATCGTTTTGATTAGTCGATAATGACCGGCTACTAAATCACACAACATCTATTCCGTGTCTTATATTTTTCTTATCTTTATCGCCGTTTAACTTTAGTGCAGCATAACTTTTTCCAACCGTGCATGACTACGTGACTACGCATTTTTTAATATTGGCCGATGTAAACTAAATTCTTCCTTAAGCCGTAAGCTTAATCGGGCTGCGTTAGATATTGAAAAGCTACGTGTACGAAAATCTTTTGTCATTATTGGTGAAAAAATCCTAATTTTAAGCGACGATTTTGTAAGTGTTGCGCAACAGCAAAAGGCCAATAAAGGCTTATCGGCGAGGATGAATGATCGGTAGACTCTGCCGGAAACTATCTAGTAATAATTTTCGAAGGCCAAGTTATCCGGAGGTTTGATGCTTTGGCAGTTGAAATATTTAAAACTTTGCAGGCCAATAGTTTTATTCGATGTATGAAATACGAGTACGAATGACTTTCATTTGGATTCGTTTTGATCGAAAGCTAAATTCCTTCCTATACCTCGCCCATACTTGTACGACTGTATAAACTGCAACTTAGTTTGGCTATTTTAATGACCGAGATAGTCATTAGGATGATGAAAACTACGATGCAATTGTAACTTTCGCAACTATTACGCAAGGTATAATTGCCAGTACTAAAAAATTAAATGACGTTTTCTTTCTAACTTTCTAATGAATATCATAAGCAAAAAAGTATACTTTGTATTTATTGCAGTCGTCATTTATTCATTTTTTCCGACTATTATCGTTGTGAAAGAAAATCATTCCCTGTAAATAATGCACACGTTTGATAACTAGACGTTTCGTACTCGCGGCCAGTGAAAAATAACGAAAAAGAAATTACGAGAAGATGACGATGTAGATGTTTGATCGTACAAACCATTTAATAATGACCATTTAATCATTCGATGATAGCGAATCGCTCGTGAAACGCAAAACACTCGAACTTTGCGTATGTCCACACGAAGGAAAAGGTACATACTTAATTTTTATCGCGCTACTATAACTTTTACGAGCCTAATAAATATTTGGACGGTAAAATTACTTTTACGGGATTATCATTGCGTCCAGTTTAGTTGTAGATTTAGTGTATTGTCGCGTACCAACGAATACGTTATTAATTTATCTTATAGTTGAAAAAGTAGACGAAGAAAAATACCCAATAGACCACGCGAATAGGTATAAGTTATGTTTCATTCGTGACCTTGAATGCGTAGAAGCATTTATGACCTGAAATAGAAGATTACACGTGCCGTGCGAACAACACGACGCAACTGACTTTTCACGTACGGCATAAATCTAAAAACTGGCGCCTGCCAATGCCGTCAGAAGCATTGTTCACTTATCGCACAGCTTAGCCAATGACGATCATATCGCTCGTAGCAACATTAATAAGTACAGCGGCAATAGCAGCAGGTGCGCGTGCATTAGATTCCGCTTAGAAACTAGTTTATACCCCGTGGCACTCGGGAGTCGGAGCGAGTGAAAATCTCCGTCAATGACGCACTCGCCGACTTTTGGGGTGCAGGGAAAAGACAGAGAAGAGAGGTAACGCGCGTGCGCGCATAATCGCGTCGATGCGAGATCGGCACGTAACGAGCGTGGGAGAGGGTGAGAGGGTGCGTTACGTAAGAGAAAAACCTCTCGAGACAGATCGCCGGTGCTCCACTGCGGCTTTTCCATCGTTGCACGGGAAAACTCACGAGGGTTCCGAGCGCCGATCCCGTGAACGAGCAACGAGCAACGACTGTCTTCTTCGGGGATTCTAAGGACGTTTTTCTCGAACATTTTCCTCCTTGTAACGCTCGTTTCCTTGCCTCGGTCGACTTCCATCGATTCGTCTTCGAGCTTTATTCCTTCCTTGTCTTCGTGTTCGCATATACACGTACACACGGAATAAATCCAAAGCCAGAATATGAAGTCTTAATTAGAGTTGCCATTTCAAGAGGCTAATAATGAAATATTTATTATCATTCTCGCATAATTTCCCATTTCCGGCATTTTTTGATGTTCGTTTTTCGGTAAATTCATCAAACGGGAAAATTTACGCTTTGCAGTGAACAACAAAATATGTTTCCTTAGGCTATTCGACCAAGCTTGTCTGCGTCTGTTTAATTCTTGAATACTAATGATTGTAATTTAAAGAGAAAGTGCAAATTGAAGTTGCAAACGAAGGCTTTGAAAACAAATATTTTCGGGACTAATCCGTTTTTCGTTGCGAGCAGTGCAACGTGTCTTTTCGTGTGATACAAATTATCTAAAAAAAGTATACGACGCCCATTTTCATAGTAGTAAGTAGCAAGATTAGAATAAAAGAAAATCCAACTTGTATCCTTAATTCGTGTAATTTTCTACTCGAAGTTATATCGTTAAAATGAACGTTTTCGCGAGTGATTATTAAGAAGTAAAAAAAAAGGGCATTGCCATGAATAAAGTACTTGAAAGCTAAGTCTCTAATTAATTAACGGCTTCGTTCGCGGCTTCAAATTTCAAGGTTTTGCATTATAAATTACAAGAATAATTTACAATTTGTGCGCACTCGTTGTAATTTAAATTCACATATCGGATAAAGGCTAAACTGAAGAAAGTGTGAAGCATTTTTGAGGATTAGTACGAGTAAATGAGAAATGTAGTTCATTAATCTACGTGACGATGTACACTTTCATTTTAGTCATGGAGAACTTGGCGAAAGAATTCGGGAATCATTCCCGTGAGAATACGATCGACCGTGAACATTTTTAAGCCGTTCGTCACTCGATCATTTCCAAAATTTATCCGTTTTCTCAAAAACAAGCTCTACTATATCTACCGTATCTGAGAATACGAGTTAATTTTTCACACCAAATCACGCGGCTGTCGTTTACGGTTCTAGAGGGTAATATTCTCGTTCTCACGCACACTCATCGAAAATAAACACAGGAATTTCAGTCTATAGAGTACGAAGGCCATAAAGTGGCCAACCTCTATGAGCAATCGTAGCTCATCCACACCCAATCGCATGTCAACTAAAGATTTTAAAAGGATTTTCTAGAAAACTTGTCGGATTATATGCGATAGTAAAGTTTTTTTCACCGATCAGTTTCATCGGTGGATCAGTGGAGAAAGATAAATGACTGTTCGATTATGTCAGCGCGGAGTATTAATTAAATTTCTTCCCCTTGATAATTTTTAGGCGTTAATAATTTAGTTTGCCAAGAACAATGAAAGGCTCGCACAATACACCTAATCTCGGTTCTACTTTCAAAAAATCCAAGATTGACTCTTATATTTAGCGTGTATCATCATTTCGATACGTGTGATATCCCACGAAGCCGAATCATAATATTTTAATATTACTTTTACGTAAGGAGGAAATCAAACTCAGAAATAGAAATTATAAAATTATAAAAGCAAACAAGATAACCTATGAATACATTATGACTATCTTATACTCAATTTATGGTATTGGTATTATAAATTTTCTTTTAATTTACGCATGCTTAAGAAAGGTTTTTTTCTTTTTTTTTAACACATTCTCTACAGGTAAGAGTCCTAATCTGTTTTCTTTCCATAATTGTAGTTGGCTACTTATCCCAGAAATTTATATCTGCTTGCTCTTTCGATATTTTAGTACTATAAATCGTTGCTCTAATGGAAGTTTCTCACGTTATTTTTCTTAAATCAACTTAGCTTATTTAGCGAGACCAATACATGTAATTATTAAATATTATGCAATTAGGTACAGCTGTCAAATTTTTTAATATAATTTTAATTTTTTTCGATTGAATTTTCAAGCGATCTGCTGAAAAATTGTATTTCAGCAACACTGCGGTGATCTAAATTGTTCTTTTTTTACAAATTTTCCGTTTATGCGTGATTATTGTACAATTCATGGATGAAAAGTTGCGCAATAAATTTGTATGAATGTAAAATGTAATTATTTTATTTAACTATTAGTGCAATACAAAACATTCTTTCTCAGTTATTTTCAATAAGACTAACACCAGCACAACTCAATATATTCCATTATTCCTTATGATTTGTTTTTCCGATAATATTGTTAAGTAATTAATCTATGAGTGATTTATCGGTAGGACACGTAACGTGAATTCGCATCAAATACTGTACCGATCGATCTTTTTGGAAAAACTCGGAGTAGCCAGGGCTGCGATACGTTAGAATATCTTCGCTTTTTGCGGTTTTTGTGGCGTTCCACTAGATTATTTATGTATGGATGTAAATACCAAAAGATATCTAGCTGTAAATTAGAAAAAAGTTTAGAAATGCGAGGACGTTAATCGATGACCGTCTCTCAATTGTGTAGGTAATATAATTTATTAGTTGCAGATGGCCTGACAGTTGTGTCCTACATTACCTCCTCATTTACCGCGTATTCTTGAAGCTTCATTTCTTAATTATTTCATACAACGGACAAAGATTTTCGGAGAAAAATGAAATTTGTCGTTTAATAATAAAATAATAACACGCCTCATTCCGATAATATAAATTTATCGCCAACCGTGATAAGTCACAGAAAGTCATTCGCGTTATTTCGGATCATAAAAATAAATTCTGCCCATATTGGTAGGAAAATCGTTACTGCAACTGCTAAAACAGTCGCTCTGAATAACATGTTTACCGTGAAACAACATTAACGCATTGCCGGATCAAGTAAAGCTCATAGAATATCGTTATGTTTTAATATGCTATGCGATACGAAAATTTATGTTTCCTCGACGAAATCTACACGCAATCGATACAATTCCCAATGATAAAATTCATTCTTAATTAAAATTTACTAATAAATTAACGTTTGGCAATAGCAAAGAGGAATAATTCACCGAAATAATTCACAAGTGCTGTACTTCCCAGTGCAATGATTATTTGGACGCGCGGACTTTCAATTATATCCTCTATTATGTCCTCGAATTTTCTCCCACGTACGAAAAGTATTACTCCGGTCACCATCGCGTCCTTCCATTGTAGAAAACGACAAGATCGAAAGCTCATCGTTCATGTAATTGCGGGCGGACAAGGGAAGTGGGTATTTTCTTTTCGCCTCGACGGATTCGAGGCAGAAAATCAAGCGCACGTCAAACTCCGGCTAAGCCGTGAAACTCCAACAAACCAAGCCTTTGAGAACTTTCGAAAACTGACGGGTTGATCGGGGGGAGGGAAGGACACGACAGTAACAAATAAGCCCCCGAGACGATACATATCGACGAGCCCGGGAAAGTCCTTTCGCCGAGCACATCTGCGCGCTTTTTACGCGTAAGTACGACCGTAACCTCCTTGCGCCGGTGCTCCTGCAATTTCTATTGGCTCTTATTATTTATTACCGGCTCGGGCGCTCATCGCAACCAGGTGAAAAGACTGGGCTGGGCGTCGTCGCGGGATTAATAACAAAACGGGTTGCCCGAGCCGCTCCGAGTAGCGAAACTCATTTACCGCGACGGCAATCCTACCGTGGCGCATACTTTTCATCTACCTGGCCTCGCTCTGTCCTGTCCGCAGTGGCGGTGGTGTAAGTACCCGTACGTGTGCAGTTTTCAACTGGGCAGGAGCAACTAATCGCGCACCAGCGCCGCAAGAGCGAAAGGCGGCGATACACACTAGCGGTCAAAACCTCTTTTATCGCGACACTATTTTTGTAGATTAACTCTACGGCTTGATGCCTCGACGTGTGTGAGTGTCAAAGAGGGAGAGGTTGACGGCAAGATAAAGTCAAACTCGCTTTTATTAAAGAAAAAAAAGAGAGAATTGCACAGCCGTGTATTTATCCGAACAATCCTCCTCTCGATAAGCGAAATGCAAGAGCTGTACTTTCCGTGGAAAAAATGTAGCCTTCGAATGCAATGTCGCGTCGCGGCAACGTACGATTGAAGACGCTAATAAGGCTAATACGAGCTTCCGAATGCAATTGAAAGTTTTGTCAACTAAAGGAGAATTTTATTTTAAGTCGAGTGCTCGAAAAATGCGCCACGCTCTCAAGTGTCATTTTCGAAACTGAAAATTGTTCGAAGGTACATTTCGTCCTTACGCGAGGTACAAGGAGCGAATGCTCGAAACGCCGTGCGATCTAAGTAGTACAAGTTGGACTTCACAGAGACTACGTGCGAGACTACGCTGTTTTACCTCGAAATTGATGTGTACGTGCTCACACGACGATTTCCATGGAATTGCAGGGATATTCTGTCAAGAGCCTAGGTTCATTATGTCATACGCGTCCACTGTGCTTAAACTTAAGCTGAGAAAATTAAACTACACGGACTCTGGCGAGCGCGAGTACCTAGCAATAAAGAATGATCATTCAATTATGGACGGTGATTCGAGCACGTTACGTTTACTGGGTTATAAATTGTCCTTTATTTATTTCACGTACCTACGCAACACCGACAATTAGCTCGCGAATGCGACGATAAGCGAAGGTCGGACCGTGGACAAAAGTTCAATGATTTGTATTTCGTGTATTTGAAGAACGATCGAAGAAAATTACGCAACAGGAAATGAGTCGAGAGGCCGCGAAGAAGTTTATTTAGGATCATGCGACTGTCGATGCTGGAAAATCAAGTTCAGGAGAAGTTAACGCGAATCGTGTGTTGCCTTCCAAAGCTTATTGACTATGAATTTTTGTTACGCAATACGAATCGCATAACAATACTTTGTTTCTTTTCAATAATATTTACATTCGTCGGTGACGTTTATTTATAAACTTTACCGCCACACACGTTTATTAAAAACATTTATTGTTTTCCTTTTGTAGAAGCCGTAATTCATCAACGATTACAGGCGATAGACGCGACGACTATTAGGGCTTTTATTGCAAAAACCAATAATCGTTTCGTAAAGGAAAAAAAAAAGATGAAAATTCAAAGAGCTATTCCAAGACTTTTCCAACGAAAGTTAATAATAATTTGCTTATTTGCTGCAATAAGCGCTTGCTGTCAGCTTTGATTTATTCGAGTGCTAAGGAGCGTCGCGAAAATGTTCTTATCTGCGAAATAAATGAAATTTATGTTTGCAAGAACAAAAGTGAACTGCCACTACGAAGGCTTTAATGCAAGTCACTCTTCCGTTCCAACCTCAAACCTTCACTCTCGTTATTTTTCATGACAACCTCTTACTTTTGTATCAACTGCTAGCCATTATAAATCACTGGATAATTATACGAATACGATTTTTGTCCCGTAACAAGCTCCTATACTCGTATCGCCTTGGATAATTGGTTCATCCACGTTCGATACGGCTATTAAGTCACAGGTGTTAGAATTCGACGAATACGAATAACGAATATAAGACTTTTAATGCACTTTACACTGTGATATCAACATCTCACTCTATTTTATAACTTAAGTCGTGCGTTGCGTATCGCGGCGACTCTTTCACTCATTCGCACAAGTACACCATTACAGCTTCTGCGCTACGTCAGAATATTCCTATATTTCTCGCTTACGAAATGTATCATTAATAATCAATTACCTCTAATCAATAAGTATTTATAATTTTCTAAACGATATAAATGCGTTAGCAGGCAACTTGGGTTTAGATATCAGTCATATCCGTCATTGAACCGAAATAAATATACCGATTCCAGCAGATTCCAGCAAATTTACTTTCTTACGATAAATGATCTTTTATCGTAAGAAACCGCGACCACTAGAAACGCGGTCGTTACGAAACAAACTCTGTTCGGCCATTACGAGATCGTTGATTTTTCAAATCAATAATTTTTAATATCAGAGCTCGTGAAATACCGAAAAGCAATTTTCTACAGATGTGAGATATCCCGCGATATTACGGGTAGACAACCAACTGGTGGTAACTCAATCTCAAACGAAAAAGGAAACAAAATAAGGTAGAGAAGTCTCGGGCCGTCGATCTAAATTTCCGACTTAATCGTGCGCGTTAGGTCGGAGAGCTGCAAGAATAAAAATAGGCCGAGAGTAAATTGTTCGTACAACGTATAGGTGTGTGTGCGCTGCTAATGCTGGACTGGACTCAGGAGCTTACCGTACCCGAAGTATACCCGCGATCCCAGTTATCCGGACAATGCCAACCGCGCCCCGGTCGATTTTATTTCCCGCGCGAACAATGGCGCCGAGCGCTGGTTTTTGGAATTTACCAGGGATACCGAGGACGCGTCCAGGAATCCCCCCGTGGTCGGTTCGAGCGCTCGAAAAGCTCCGGACGACGCGATCGATCGATCGCTCGCGGTGGTAAGGCTTCGAAAAAACGGGCGCAGTTACGCGACGATAATCCTGAGGCGGCCCCCCCACGTCGCTCGTACGTGGAGTGGGATTACCAATGCGCAGACAGAGCGCTAATAGAGAGAGAGAGAGAGAGAGAGAGAGAGAGAGAGAGAGAGAGAGAGAGCTAGATAAAAAGAGAGAGGCCAGCAGCGACGGCGGCGAGGCACGTGGAAGGAGAGCCAGACTCCGCGTCGTACGCGTACGGTTTACCGTATAGGATGGTGCGATAGAGCGAGCGAGAGGTTGGATAAGAGGTTGGATCGGCACCGCGGAGGTGGTGGAGGCGGAGGTGGGGTAAGGCACAAGAGCCCACGGAGGAACGTCGGACAGTCAGTCCGAAAGCACCGAGAGGAGCGCGAGAGAAGCTCCGCGGACGCGAGTTTGACACCCCGGGGAGGAGGTGCGTGTGCGCGTAGCCGAGTGCCGGGAGACTCGTCGTTCACTCCAGAGTAAGTGTCGAGGTTGCGTTCGTTCGTGTGGTGGCTGGCGAGATAAGTGCTCGTCGCTTGGTCGCTTGGGCGCTTGGGCGCTTGGTCGCTTGGTCGCTTGGTCGCTTGGTCGCATCGAGGAACCCGGGGATGCGGCTCTTGGGGGCAAGTGTCGCACGTGTGAAAATATTCTCAGCGAGTTTGCCGGCGTAGTTCAGCCTTATTCTCGGCGCAGACGGACATTTATATTTAACGCGCGTTATCGATGTGCGCGCCCGGGACACGACGGCGACCGACCGACAGGTTGACAAGCAGGAGCGTCGAGTGAAAGTGCGCTCAGGGTCAGTCGCGCCCGCGCTCGAATTAGATCGGAGACATTTATTTGCTGGCATTTACGGTCGCCTCTTCTCGAGGTTCTTTCATCTAACAGTCGCTGGGCGTTTTCGGGTGTTTTTCTCGCTTTTGCCGGCTATTACGGTCCATCCTATCGCTTATATTCGCGGCTGCTCCTCGCGCGCTATCGACTGTCCGATAGGCGATCGCTTTCTTTCATTTTATCTCACTTGTAACCTGTTGCAGACGCGTTGGAGTACTTCCTCGGTTACGTCCTCCTAACGCGAGACGTTAATTTTTTCGTTGGGCAATCAGCCGTCAACATTTACGACTTTAGCTTTTGACATTAGCTTCGCTTTTTGTACAACGTATTCGTCAGTCTACGTTTAAATTATTATCGAACGTTATACCTTTCGGTGTTCCCGCTTTGTTTGTCGCGAAAATACTCCTTCGAGACTCGTACGAGGAAAAGGAAAAATAGGCACGTGTAACATTTGTCGCTGAATCCGCGAGACGCAACTCGAGCGAACGAACAAATTCGCCGAGCATTGAATTTTAACGAAAGGCAAACTGATTATCGCCGAGAGAAAAATGGAACTAATTTTCAACGAATTCAGACCCGCGACGCCATTATATTCTTTATTCGACGATTGCTCGTTCCGACGACTATTTCTTTTACATCGGCATTGACAAAGTACTCGGGTCATATTAAAAACTTCAGGATACAAACGATACAAGAAAAATGTATAAGTTCTTGGCGCTAATAGAAAGGCAACATTAATGATGCGACAATGAGCACGGCTTTGAAGTTTCTCGTGCGCAACCCAAATAGATCAAATAAAATTCCTTGGTCCTCTCAGTTTTAGACTCAATTTTAGACGTCCCTCTAAAATTCGACTCTAAAAAGAGGAAGATGCGAGTACCGCGAGTACCGCGAGAGCACGGTAGTAAAGTCCACAAATTAAAGTACCTGTCGCTCCACCAAACCGCTTATGTAAACTCCGACGGCTCTTAAATACTTCGTTTTTCCTAAACAAACGACCGCTCGCGACATTACGACTCGTGTTTACCAAGCGAAGTGTAAACCCCATTCCGAAAACTCTGAAGTGCGCCCTCCACCCGAGACAACGAGAATCATGGGCAATTATCGCAATTTGCCTCGTAGAACCCGTAGAAAATGCCGTGCAAGTGTCGCTTCAGAGGCGCACGCACACACACACTTCCAGGCCATTTGTTTCGAGTTCATCCCGAGCTGTCGGGAGGAGCCAAATACGGCAACCGGAGTCGCCCGGAAACCGGCGTCGGGCCGCCTCGCCCGACTTCCGGTCGCGCCGTCGAGGCTTCCGATCCGCTCGTTCGGCACCGCACCCCTTTCGTTCGTTTCGACGAAGGCCCCCTTCGACTCCACGACCTGACACTGAGAACTTGAAAGAAAACACGAGGCCCGAGGTCCCCCTCGACTTTTGCCTCGAGGAAGTTTCCCTCCGGTAGTGTCCCTTCTCATTGGCCTCGCGAGCGTGTTTCTTTTTCTTTTTCTTTTTTTTTTTTTTTTTTTTTTCTTTACTTTTTTCCCCCCCTCGTTCACGCACCATTGAACAATGGCGTACTGTTTTGTGCCTCGCTGTACAGCGACAGCAAAAACACGGCGAACGAACTCGTGCGAAGGTTTCGATTGCCTTGTGCGCGTGGCCGATTGTTTTCTGGACTTTTGTTCTAAATTTTAAATTCTAAACAAAGGTGTGACATCTTCAGTGGACCTCTGGCAAAAGTAGAGTGTCGCGACGAAGTCTTGTTTTATGACACCTTGAATTGGAACAGCGCGAACCTCGACTTAATCGAGCGCTATACAAATGAGTAACCTATCGTTTCGTTCAACGTTAATCGTACTTATCATTTGCTTACGCTTGGAGAAGAGAATCGCTGCGCTCGACCAATGTTTCATTTAATAATCTTGTTTAATGTTCGCTGGAATTGAGCAATTTGCCGTACTGCAAGATATTACTATAATACTACAGAAAGACACAACGCTCTTTCAAAGTGCAATCTTGAATTTATATAACCCACAGAATTATATTATCCGCAGACTCGCAAAATTGCGCCTTGAAAATGAAATACGGGCTTATTTGAAGTCATCGTTAAAGTAATTACGCCAGATGGTAAAATACACCGCGTTTAGGACAATATGAAAGTAACTTTCTCGCGAGCTGAATAAATACACGAATAACGATGTCCGTTCGACGGCGTGCGCCAGTCCGTATGTACGCGAGATAGAAATTAGCATTTATTAAAAGGAGCCGCCGTTTTCCAAGCCACGTTTGTACGCTTATTTTTTATTATTATATCGAAGGAACTCCAACGGCGGACGAGAGCCGATTCCGCGTGCGCTTATCGTTAAGGCAACGTGGGCTTCGGGAGGGGATGGCGGGAAGAAGAAACGCCTAATTTCACCGGGTTAAGAACTTTCACAATGCGCGATGACGCGACGCTGCAATCGGGGACATAAACGATCGCGAAGGCGCCGCCATTAGCGTTCGACTGGAGGAGCGTCGGTGCGAACAAGACGGAATGGAAAAAAAAAAGAAGAAGAAGAAGAAGCGCGCGACGTCCGTCCGGACGTTTGGTAAGGAACTTGGTTGCATCCTCGAGGACGAGACTGTCTCTCTACGCTCGACACTCTCCTGTCCGCTTGAATAGCGTCACCCGGTAATCGACCGATTCGCTTGAGATTTCGAGGCTACGAAATAACGGTAGGCGATGGAAAAAGGATTCGCAGTATAATAATCAAATGACGAAAGTGAGACGAGTGTTCAGATTTATCGATGCGCCGCGGAATTTTTTTCCTCTCGCTAATAATTCACGTGCGTGCGCCGACGTTGAGAAAAGTTCGATGATTTCGCGTATACCCCCGTGCCTTCCGAAACGACTAGATTACGAGGTAAGTGTGCAGGTACTTTTGCCCGCGCTGCACACCGTGAGAAAAGAGTCGGTTTCGAAATCACTGTGTACTCTTCTCAATTAAACACTGCACGTGCATTCTTTACAATACTGTACTGTAGCACCATCCACGACGTTGCCTTATACGTACGTATACGTATAGGTTTGAAAAAGCGCACAATGAAAAAGAATAATCCGAGTTGCGCAACCGTTAACTTTGTTAATCGTACGACTGACGCTTTGAAAAGACTTTTTACAAGCTTAATAATTCGAGTGCTCGTTACGTAAGTTGGAGAGGCTTTTCCAGCGTCGTTCAAAAGTTAGAATTCACGGGGAACATCGTTCGTAGACAGCGTCGATCGGACCATCGCGGTGAACGACCAAAGGATCCCTCGTCCCTCGTTCACGAAGGAGGATACAGACGAAATCGTCCTGTAAGTTACCAGGAGGAAAGTCAATTAGGTTCTAGGGGGAAAACGAGGCTGGATCCGTCGTCGGGGAAAAATAACGATGCGCTCCCGCCGGCTTTCAGAAATAGCGTGCGCATAAGCCATTATTGGTCGGTTGCGTTTTAAACGTCTTATCAGAGTGTGACGTCTTAACGCCCACCTTATGGGCCGCTCCCCCTCCCTTCGTGCGTGCTGCTGTCGACGGAACAACGAGAAACTCCGCGTTGATTTACTCCGGGTCTCGTACGAACGCGATCGGGTCAACGAGAACTTTCCGTGCGTGACTAACGTTTTTTTCCCCTTTCTCCCGACGTTTCCACGAGTCGATAATTTTCCATAATTGTTCCGACGATTCGCAGAGCGCACCGACTTTGCGAAAATTAAAATTCCCTTTTATCATTGTAAGCTCGTTTCGATATCACGAAAACTTGAGCGTTGCTGCGAACGATCTTTATGTATCACGAGGCAATAACGCGTCGTGACGCGCAATATGAATTGGAATAATTTGTTCGGTACTTGGATATCAATGGGGATTTTCGACTTGCCACGTACCCTCAAAGCAACCGATAATTTTCCGCATCTTACAAATACTAATATTCAGTTTGCGCTTGAGTATTACAAATGAATCGTCGGTTATTAACGTCGAGCGAGCATCCACTGTAAAAATATCGCTGGGAAGAAAGCACGGTAATAATGGGCAATTATGGAAAACTCGAGCAGTGTTCGGTTCATCCGTAGATATGAAACATTCGCGTGTTTGGAGTTTGAATGTTTGAATGGAGGGATTTCCGATGGCGGGCTTTTAACTCGTCCGAGGAAAATTCTCGTGAAAGAATAGAAAGAGAGACGCTCGAAGCTGCTTCCATACGGGCGGATCGTCGCCGTCGAGGAGCAGCAGAACATACGGGACAAACACCTTAGGCTTTCTCCGGATCCCCGGACTTTTACTTTTGCTGCCGGAGGCTAATTCACGCGCATTATACAACCAAGAGAGACTTAAAGGCAGTCACACGTCACGTCGCGCGTGGGACGCTAGAGCCTCTCTTTTATTTTTAAGTCGACGAGGACGGCGATGATAGCGACGACGACGACGAAGACGATTATGCCTGCGGGATTGTCGCTGTGCGCGTCTTGCAGGCGCTACGAGAATAGTCGTTCGATCTTTTCGTTTTGTCGGTCTCCCGTGAGAAGAGGTTCGAAGGTGTTCCGTCCGCTTTTAAGGCAATCGTGAGTATTTCGTGCTCGGAAAAGCCGCGATCAAAGTTCACGTGGGTTCGTAAAATGTACTTTCACTTATTTGCAATCGGCGTTGCTCAGCTTTGCCGGGCTTTTTGGGATTTATGAAGTAAAATTGAGACGCTCGATTTTCTTGAACTTCCAAGACAAATCGTCGACATTGCGGAACATTACCGTTGAAAAAGAAATTCTTTTCGACGTTTACCACGATTACTTAGAAATGCGTCGTCTATTCCTGCTTTTTTAACTTATTTTTATTTCCACGAAGCAGCTATGAAAAGTAGCTTATTATAGTTTATTCAACGACATTATTAAAAAACATTTTTTTATTTAGGAAAGGATAAAGGAAAAATGTAAATATTACCGTTCTTATTAGCCTGATCGATGTTCTTCGTTGTTGGAGTTCGCGTTGCTTTTTAATTGAGCATATTAATGGAAGCAGCCGTTAAAACTGCACCATCGAGCCATTAAAACTGCCATTAAAACTGCGCAACTATTAGTAAAATGTATGAAAATACAGTGATGCAAAGTGTTGGACGTTTAAGGCGTCGCAGCGGTTAAAGCTCGTTACGTTACGCTTTTAAAATGCCCACTAATAATTTTGCAAGTGCACCGAGGGTCGGGCCTAACGTAAAAGAGTAAACTAATTTTTAAGAAAAATGAGTATCAAACGCGAGTCGCGTAATTACGGCTTGGAAGATTATTTTTCAATCAAAATTTATTACTGCGCTGAGCAATCGTAAAAAAAGGATAATTTTAGATAATTTTAGATAGTTTTAGATAATTTTAGATAATTTTAGATAATATTAGATCCACGTGTTTCGATGGCTTAATTTTCGCCACGTACCGTCGTAATTGCATTTGCCATTTAAATTTCAACGAGCGCTCGTCTCCTAAAATGTTTCTCTGCGGTACCTTTCATTAATCTCGATAAAACAATAAGATGCCCGATAAGATCCGTGAGAAAAGACTCTACATTTTACATCTTTAAAATGTTATAAACGTTTCGCACGCGAGTAGCGCTAAAAGTTGTAAACTCGAATCTTAATTTTTTCTACTTTTCTACTCGGGCTAATCTTTCAAACATATCAAAGTAAAATGTAGAGACGCACCGAAAGCGTACCTTCGTAAAAATCATTTTACGTTAGAACTCCAACCGAAGATTCGGAGGATAGATTTTCGTTTTTTCGAGTGTCGATTGGAACGTAACTTACCTCTGGAAAAAGAAATTTCTCCTTTTCTCGACGGAAGAAGTGGTGGCGCTTTCATAAGAAAGTTAAAAGAACTTATCCTCTTTAGATGGAAATGACGTGCGCGTACACTGATTTTTTCCATCGCTGATGTACCTATTTGGTTAAATGAAAATCTACGGATTTAAATCGTATTCTTTGCTTCAAACATCCAGACCTGAAGGCGTTGCGTTTCGACAGCAT
This sequence comes from Wiebesia pumilae, assembly GCA_018907045.1. Classification (NCBI taxonomy): domain Eukaryota; kingdom Metazoa; phylum Arthropoda; class Insecta; order Hymenoptera; family Agaonidae; genus Wiebesia; species Wiebesia pumilae. The sequence goes on along the minus strand of JACCHZ010000113.1, from coordinate 2,935,845 downwards.
TGACAAGAGTTTGCCTTTTTCTTTGCACTTGTGGCTTATAAACAATCGGGATATCGATCTTTCGGTAACTTGCGCGTACGAGGTTGGGAGGGAAAATCCGTTTCTCGAATTGGATGCAACGTTCGTTAACAACGTTCGTTGTTACCATAGGAAGTTGAAGCGTGTCGGTGCAATCAAGAGCCAGACTCGCTACCAAATGATATTACGTAAAGGCTCGATCGATCCGCAGCCGGGAAATAAAATCCGTAACGATGCATCGATCCATCAGGTGCATCCCCGGTGTGGAATCCACCCGACTTGGCGTCGCGATTCGAAAGTCTCGCGCGGTAGTTTTTCAGCCACGGGAAAAGGAAAACGCCAGCGCCAAGTTGTCGGTGTCCGAGTGAAGAGAGAGAGAGCGAGAGAGAGAGCGAGAGAGAGAGAGAGAGAGAGCGAGAAGACCCGTTCGGTCTCTCTCCCCCTCTCTCACCCGGGCATAGTTTCTCGAGGCCCATGTGGCAACGGGTAAGCGCTGGTGCACTTGCTCGCGCAACCCGAGCACTTCGACCTGCATTTCCAAGCCTCGCACGCACGCGATAAAAGCCAGATTCCCCCCACTCGTAGTGCACTACGCCCGTACGTAGCTTCGCCGATTTCTAAATGCCCCGTTAGTTGCGTTTGCGTTTGCCTGCGGCTCGGGTTGCTTACTCTTGTGTTCCGCACGACTGGGACGAGATCCCCTCGATATATTTACACTCTAGCCATTCATAATTATCGCGGCCAAAGTCCGATCTTTCGAGCCTCGTCCACCGCACGCTACTATTAACTTAATGCGACGATTGCGTATTAGGCTTTCCATGGGCCTCTTGCTATTGTTCCTCTTGTTCCCGTTGTCGTCGTCGATATTATCGTTAGGTCGGCTTTATTAAATACGACACGCCGATGTGCCATCGATTCGATCAAATCAGACTCGAACGTCGTCGCTTTATTTTAATTGCAGACGGTCCGCCTCCTTTGAAATTTTTTCAACGCGATTTACCTTCCTTTACCTTCTTCTATCTTCCTCTTGAATACGTTAGCGATCTTATTTTGGAGTCGTGCCATTGAGACGTTAGAATTTTCACTCTTTCGTTACAAATTCGTTCGTTACAAATTAAAATGGGCGCGCGATGTAACAATTAAGCATTCGGTTTGCTTGGAATCGAGTGGAAGCGTATTCTAAATATTCCCATTATCAAATTGGAATTTCAGTGTCGAGCATTTGCCATGTAGATACATAGATCTGTGTGAACAACTTTTGTTCCTTCGGACTCGTTCGAAACTTCGTTGGAAACGCGGTGGTCTTGCGTTCGTACAGTTGGTATGAATTAATTTCAAGGATATAAAGAAATTGTGTCAATAGCCAATTGTATCAAAATTTGTTCACGTCGGTTAGTCGAAGTTATTGTGACATACAATTGGTAAATTAATTCTTTCCACATGGAAAGAAACGATGATTTAAATATAACGCGACCTTTGCTATAGAAATTTTATCATTTTTTCATCTTTCGTAATTTCCTGTAAAATGCTTTTCTTTCGCGTTTGTGTTACGATAACCTGCGACTCTGATTGCAAATGAGCGTTTCACGAGTTTCGGAACGCGTGACGTATTGTTTGTTTTCAATCGAAGCTTGATTAATACGAGCGAAAGAAATAACGAAAATAGTCAAAAATGAAAAAAGTGCTCTATAAGTATCCACATTTACGTATGGAATGTGGGATGTCGAGGGATCTAACGATACAACGTTTTACGCTAATCAATAGTTATCTCGATTGTCTGTATCATACTTTGGTTGGTAGAAATTACCATCGTCCTGTTTTTTTTTACACCAAACGTGGTACATCGATTATTTGTAGCTCTGATTCGATCGAAAACGAAAACGAAAACGAAAACGAAAACGATTCCGTAAATTCTCTTCGATTTAACGCACAAAGTGTCGAAGAGCGACGCGCGGTTAATTTGCTTATTTAGCGTATCTTACACTTTAATCGCGAAATATAGCGATCGTCGTAATGATCTTGCATACTGAATTCCGATCGACGTTTCATTAATTTCGATAGTGCGCGTTTAATAGCTTTCGCGAGAGGTAACGTAAGGACAATTGTTATTCAATTCTTGGTGGATCTATCGTTTCCAATTGCGGTTTTACAACGATCATCCTATTAACCAATTCTTCAAAAGTCGGTCGTTTTGCGGTTTCGCATAATCAAGTTTCAAAATGGACATTACGGAAATTCGTTTATTACAAAGCTACTAAGCGGATAATCATTTACAGTAATCATTTACAATTACAGAGCAGTAATTTCGCAGCCGACGTTTCTAATAGAATTGACGATTCTTGTAGCACCGATGATAGGTTAATTCAGAGCCATTTCTTAACGCAGTTCTCTACACGAGCAACAGCTTGAAATACAGCAATTAATAGGTGTGCGTACCGTAATCCGTAGCATCCATCGTTTCTCAACTTTCTTAATATAATTGAAATAACGAGCGTATTATTATGTCGTACGCAGCCGTAAATGCTTCAACGTAGCTCTTACTCAACACGTATAATGCGTACGCTTTGAATCTCGATATCGTTACTATAATAATAATGTATTAGTCACACTCGATATCTAACCGCCCTTTCGTAATCCTTCACCGCTCCGTAATCGGACGCGACGAAATTTGGCGAAAGCTCATTGAGCAGCAGCGGCTGTTGAAAGAGCCAAAGGCCCCAAGTGCTTGCGAGGACGATGTCGTCAATGTCGACAATTGGCGTCGTCGCCGCCTCCTTGGCGTCTCGACGAACGTCGTCAGCTGCACCAAAGGCGAGGACTCGCAAGTGCGTGTCTCGATTAACCTCGACGCCCTCGTTCGTCTCAACGCGCGACCTTTTACGGACGGGCAGCTTTTCGGCGAGGAAGTGCCGGCGGATCGACTGGACCGCGTTGACGTGCACCGCGTAGATGATCCCCGCGGGTGGGCCGAACGAATACGCGAGCATGGGAAAAGGCGCGAAAATTATACCGCGCTAACTAGTTTCTCGTGTCTCTTGACTATCTTTAGACCAAGGTAGAAAGTTCTCGGTGACATTGGAGGAATCGTTGGGTGTGCGTTAGTACTATCATTCGAGTTAAACAGCATTTGCCCGGTTGAAGTTGTTGGAACGTCGAACTTTTTTCAATAGCGATTCCGGCGAGGAAAAAAGGATAGCTTTCTATTTTTTTAGGTGAGTGCGTGAGGTGACTCGATATCGAGGTTAAAGGTGAATTGGATGTTCATCTCTGGCTGTCGAATTTCACGCGCGTTCCAGATAAAATACCCGAGTTGCGATTCTTTTATCGAGCACCACTGACGCTGCTGGTTTTAAAATTCTCGGAAAATAAAATGTTTTATAAGGGTATAATAAGGTTGTGAAATGCGTTTACATTCCGAAGTATGTCGACTACCCCGTTAGAAGGAACACCTCCAAAACGGGTATGGAAATACGACTCAGCTACGGTAGAAAGTTGTAAAGAATGCACTGTGACAGGCGCCTGAAATAGTCGCGTTCGTTTGCATGAAATTCGAAAAGAAATCAAGACTTGAAATAATTTCATTTCATTCTTTTTCACGGATTTAAAGCGGTTCCGAAGAGACTATCATTACCACGTGCCTCGGACATCGATAATGGCTCGTTTAAACGATTACTTTAATTTATTTATTGTAAACGCCGTGCAATCTGCCGAAATTTGCTAAACGCATTACAATTGCTTTATGTGAAATCGTAGTCGTGTATGTGCACGTACGTATGCGTTATTAGCGCGTGTACTTTTGATAAAAACATTGAAAGTGCTTAGATAATTTGAAAATTTATAAGCTACCGCTCAATTTTATATGAGCATTTAATTATCATTTTCACGAGACACGTTCTATGGGAATTTTTAATTTTATTTTTAACGATTACACCGACAGAAAACTTTTTACATAACTTTCACGCTTGCTTTTAAAAAACGCGTTACAAGCGTAAATTACTCCTTTGGCTCTGTAGAGAAATTCGTTAAAAATTAAATGTATATTCATTAAGCTACGTGATCTCGGAAATCTTTCGAGTATGTGTTTTTATGGAATTCGAAAGGTTTCCGTGTTCGATGAGAATATGAAATCTGTAAGGAATTAAATCGATCAGATCGTTGTCGCAAATGTATATTATAAAAAAAAAAAAGAAAGAAAGAAAGAAAGAAAAATCAAAAAAATAAGAAACAAAACAAATAAATAAAATTAACTTAAATGAGTAAACATTTAACCAGTAGGAAGTGTAAAAGAGCTAAAAGCGTTGGATGAATTTCTTTCTTGATTTATATAATTCACGGGAATTACCGGTAAGGAATAGTAACGAGTCCACGTATAATAAAATATAAAATTACATATCGCATGTTCCAAATGCTTCGTGTTATGAATCGGTTATGCGTTGATAATGAAACGATGGTATACTTGACCCACACTTAAAGTAGGCACGAAAGCGATGGTTGCGTTTTGTAAATTTATTTCACGACCTACACTTTTTAGTCACTACATAACAAAGCAAGTTTAATACTTTAATAAAGAACGAATCGTACTTGAACTAAATATTCATGCTGCGATCTACCGGGAGTCATTTCCTACGATTTATAGATTTACAAAGACTCGGTCGGTTTAGGGGCAGTAAATGAAAAATTTATAGCAATGTAGGTATAACGTATGTACGAACACGTCCGTCAGGGTTTGTCACTTTACTACGTTAGAATCATCGTCGCCAATAAGGATCCAATTCTACCGCTATAATTGGAAAAATTCTTATTGAAAATGTCGCTATACGCGCACAACAAGCGTAACCAACCCCAACGCCCGTGGATGCTTTGCCAGGTGCACTCGGCGACTCTTCGGCAAGGCAAACGTAAAAAATCACGGTCAATTGTTGTCAATGGGGGAATTCGCGATAGATTGGACGCGAGGCGGCGAAAGCCAAGGGTGTCGCAGGGGGTGAAAAGGCAAAATGAGCCTCCACCGAGTGTCGCTGGCTCTTCTACCCCAGTTTTTGGCGCTCGAGGCGATCATTGCCCATGACGGTACCATTAGCGAGGTGCTTCACCCGCGCGGCTTCCACGAGGACGAAACCACGAAAACGCGGGCTTTGCTGTAACTGCGCGTACGCCTGCACTCGTTTTGGTTGAAAGTTCTCTCTCTCTCTCTCTCTCTCTCTCTCTCTCTCTCTCTCTCTCTTTCTCCTAACGAACGCGCGCTATATTTACGAAGCAACGCGAAAATGAAAACCCCTAGCAACTTCTAGCGTCGATTTAATTTCTAAGAGAACCGCCATTCTCAAACGCGCTTGACAATTATATCTTACGAGCGAAATACCAGCGAAATAGGATAAATCTTCTCGGACGACTTGTACTCGCGCGTGTAAAAAAGAATTTAACTGGCCTCGCTCTGCTCGCACTCGCTTACGTGCAACTGCGAGACGGAGATAGAGAGAGAGATAGAGAGAGATAGAGAGAGAGAGAGAGAGAGAGAGAGACGCGGCTCTCTAATAGTAACGATATTATTCTAGCTTCTCTTTCGTTCTGGGACTTAGTCATCGCGGCTAACTCTTGAATTCGGGAAAACGAAACGTCGTCTTGGGAAAAATCCGTCTCGCAACGGTACATCGGTATTATTGGAGAGACGGTTCTTTGATAATACGTGTTTTTTACAACGTCACATTTGAGATCGAACTTGAGGAGATTGAAGGTTTCGGTGACACTTCGTTCTTATGTACACGCACTTACAACGTGTCGTGGAATCAACCTTAGGTTCATAACGAAATACGACGTATGCAATGCGCGTCTACAGAATTATATTGCAGTAAAACTGGATTAACGTTGGATGGACTTTGATGTTGTGCTACTTTGATAAAATTTTCTATCTTTAATAATGTTGACCCTCTTGAATTGTTGTTTCCTTTCTTCTCTCGTGCTCTACTTCATTATAACGAAACAAGGCTACTTTTAAAATAAACAACCGCGTAAAGAACCATTGAAATTGCGTTTTCTTCAACGAAGCAAAAAAGTGCCTTTGTAATAATATCGTCAACACTTGGGACGTATTCGCCGATCGTATTTAAAAGTTTCACCGTGATTTCATCATTACTTGCTCTTTATTCGACAATATTATTCGACGATTGTGGAAAAGTTAAAAGAGCGCGCTCCGCGTGTCTTGCATCATTTTCTAACATTTTCTAAATCCAAAGCACTCGAAAACCTCACTTTTCCAGCGCTAATTTGAAAACCTACATTTCAATACCATTGGCTTTTGTATTTAATTTTACGTAACAATTCTGCATAACGTTTGGTTGTACCAGCTTTTTAAAATTCGATTTCTCGCGTTAAGTTTGTTATCGTGGTGAACGTGACGTATTGTATACAAAATACCACGGGAAACAAATTATTCACAATTGAACACATAATAAATGCTCTCGCTTGGCTTCGATAAACGCATTAGTTCATGGCTGGCTTTTTAATTCGATATTACGTTGAGTTTACTCCTCCAATGATTTTGACGCGCAAGTCGACTGCAATTTGATAAAAAGTTCAATATTCCACGATGGGACGCGTTGTGCATTCGATAGGTGAGGCCGAAGAGAGCGAAAATTCATTTCGAAATTATCGTGTACGCAGGTGCAACCAAGCGATGCTTATCAATAGATTCGCTTATCTCCTTCCTTGCCGTTACGTACTTCTTCCTCTTTATTGCGTATTCCTAGACTTTGACTTTTCGGATACGCGTGGCCTCCTTTTCCGTCCGACGCCTTGTCACCGAGCATAAGAGCTTACGGTATTGTATCGCCTCTGCTTTCGATGCGAACCAGCTTCTGGGTGTGCACTAGTGCGTGTACATTTCGTTGACGACGGAGGTTATTACGCCTCCTCGGTACGAGCCACGACCAAAATGTTCGAGGTTCTTGTTGGACTTCCTTCCTTCTATTTCCATTGGTATGAGAAAGAGTCTCTTGCAATGATCGACATTATCTGGTAGCGATGGATATTTATGTTGGGAATGGCTATGGATACGTTCGAGTCTTCTCGATGACACGCGAGTTGCGTTGTTTTCAAACTACAAGCGTCTTCTTTGTTGTTGTTTTTTCCCCATAACGGTACGCGCTCGCCCTCCAGTCCACCTCGTTTTCTACAAAACTTCAATGCCCAAAGGACAAGGAAGCAATTCTTTATTGGTATATTAATTTTGTAAAGAGCGTAATGTGAATATATTTACGTATAATATTTCCATTCGGTACACTTGAAAAGAAGAATTTCGTATAGTTGTCGGTGAATCATAAACGGGTACCGACGGAGGCATTCGCCTCGTATCAATAATATTTAAAAATAACGTTTATTAATCGTGATCGATTTCAATTGTAAGGACGCGCTAATTTCATTGCAACGTGCTATACGAGAAGAATAAAGCCGCGAACCGCACAGCTTTCTTCGAATACATCATTATCTCAGTTGATATAGCAAAGCTTTACGACCACGTTTTACGAGCATTTCTAATTTTATCTACTCTATGCGTCTGCATTTTCTGCCGCGCGCCGATGATTTTCAAACGGTAGGCGCCAACGCGATTCCAATCGATTTTCCTGACGTGTGACTACGTGCACCGACGTAAATCACCGTAGCGCGTTACTTAGTTTATTACGAGCCTTTTTCCTACTAGGTACACGCTCTAGGTACACCCCTTTTTGTGCCTTGAGAAAACCAATTAATCATTTCGCAGAGCCGATAATTAAGAGAAGAGACGCGCGCCATTTGAGACCACCCCTGATTAAGTCATTTCTGCGTTATTACAGGCCGGTTATTACAACAACAGCGGATGTACTATTATAATAATACGCCTTACAAATTTACTAATTAAAGGCATCGGATGCACGTTTTTCGTCACTCGCTGAAAAATGTACACCGAGTCGTTTGTTCAACCAAAACAACGATTTATGTTGAAATTAAGATGAAAGTACAATAATTCGATACCAACGAATTAATCGCACGAAGCTACTCGTGCAACAAGTAAATGCATTAATCTCGATATAATTAATGCCGTAATATCGTGATCGCGGTATTCCATTTTCAGCATATTTTAACGTTCATTAATATTCTATTATAACGAAACGAGCGTAATTTTATAACCCGATGTATGTAAATTTGAACACTCGCTCAAAACTCGATCAGCCGACGCGACATTATTCATTTGCATTGCTTTCTTTTCTGACTTTTTAGCCAATGGTCAAATTATTGAAATAGTGCTCTAGGTCCCCGTGTTTGTTTTCCAAGAGTAGATGTAGAGTAGGTGTGTGTGTGTGTGTGTGTGTGTGTGTGTGTGTGTGTGTGTGTGTGTGTGTATGCACATGGTTATGTTGATTCGTCAAGTTCTTCGCAATATTCAAATTGGGCGATTCCTTCGTGGGCAAACTACACGAAGCTTCTTTCACGTGCAATCACCAATGAAAAGTTTTTCTTTAGGCGCATATCGGATACAATGAAATCCTTATGTAGAAAGAAGCAGGTTACAAAGAATTCATTCGTACCAAGGCGACGTTTCTTTTTGACATTGATACTCATTTATATAAAGTTGAGCGAAACATATCGATCATTTGCACCAAATGGACTCGTTTGATGATTTCGCGGATGCGAAACCGAGCGTTTCTATTTACGTTATTTTATTAAATTAGGGATAGAAGATTTTAGTCGGTGTTATTTTTCATCTATCAAAGTTTGCGTGCGTGCAGCCGGACGTAACAGGCTTAGCAAAATTAGTGATTTATTGATAGTTGATTAGGTGTATTTCCTGTAGCAGTTTGATCGATCGCGCACTTGCGGTCCACATAGCGAGAATCCGAGGAATTCGCGATTTACCAGTTCAAACTGATATTAACGACACACAACCTGGAAATGCGCAATACTGATAAGTTATTACACGGCTTTCGATAAAAACTGAAATTATCGTATAAATTTTTTACTCGATAAGGTAAATTTATATTTACGTTGAAGTTCCGACGAAGCTTGTACGTAAATATGTTTCTTGATGTATTAAATATTTCAGTTTTTTCTGATTTTTCTGCAAAATTGTGTACGTATTCCAAAGTGAGAAGGAAAAACTTTCGAAAGTTGCGCTTGCCATGACGCAAGAGTACATCAAATGCAAATTGCATGGATTTTCAAATAAAGATAACATCGCGAAAATTGATATTCTCGTCATTCCCTTTCGATACTCGAAAGTGAACGAATATTTTTCTTTTTACATCAACAGCACAGCCTGAACGCGTTCTAAAGGAACATTAATGTATGTATAATGAGTTTGCTTGCACTCCGTATAATTTTCAAGCGATTCTTCCAAAAGCAATATTAAAGGAGCGAACGAGTAATGTCAGTAGTTTCGATGTTGCCGAGCGTATTATAAAGACCGTTGTGCGAGATTTTCATCGTTGTTTCACCATTGATTAATTGATGCACGTCTGAGTGGGCTTGTCTAAACATCGAGTGCGTCGATAAATTGGATATTATGCAGGGTATTGACTTTGATAAAAGAGAGAATCCGTGGTTTCGAATGCGAAATTCATCTTGCCTACGTAAATAACCATCCTCGGAGTCCTCGAAAAAAGAAAAGTTGAACGATTCGCGACGAGTCCTCGGATGAAGCGAGTCGCCACGCAGTCACACGCACACGAATGAAAAGCGACGTTGGGAGTAGAAATTTCTCCAAGTTTCTACTCCCCTTACGCTCGACAGTGAACGAAAAATCGTGAACCTCAGGTCGGTCGGATACACTCGATGTACCTCTAAGGCAGGAGACTTGGCGGTCGTCGTACCCGCGCCGGCGATACGCAGCGAGACATAACGACGAGAGGAGAAGCTGCTCGAGTTGGACACCCGACCATGTGACGTCTGGGGTGCACCCGAAACCGAGCACAGGCGTAGGGATAAAAGGCGTCGCCACGATGTACGGGGCGACGATGGTCGAGCCCCGGGACAGGACGCACCACTACGGTTCCTCGTCCTCCTCGTCGCAGTCCTCGCAGACGCAGCAGCAGCAGCAGCAGCAGCAGCAGCGCCACCACCATCACCATCATCATCAGCATTATCGGCATCAGGTGATTAAGACCACGCGAGTGCATCAGAGCTCTCGGACCACGCGCGTCGTCACCGTCCAGGAGAAGGTCATTCGCTCTCGGTTGCAGCTTGGATATTCTACGCCCACCAACTTTATCAATCGGTATTATAAGCTCTGTCGATTTAATTTGCTCGTTGAGCTCAATATTATTTTTATTCACCCCCCCCACTCTCTCTCTCTCTCTCTCTCTCTCTCTCCCACTGCGTACACAGCATATATCATTTGCCGTGTTCTTTTATTATCTTCGATGAGGTACCTTTTGCCGAGTCTGACCTGGACTTTATTCTCATGCGTGTTTGTTGGGTTGTTTTTAAAAGTGGCCAGCAGTGTAACTTGATTAATCATCAACGAACTTTTAAGTGTCGAGTAAAATTTTTATGCGAAATAGATCGTGTGTTGCAATAAAAATCATTGTAATTGGCTACTTTTAATAACTCATTTGACGTATCAACTGTCTATTATCGCATTTTTAAACTTATTTCTTAAACAAACTCCGACTTCTTATTCTACGAATGTATTATTCGATACGTTGATATTTTTTAAGTGTACACGCGTTTGTGTATTTATTAATTAATTAAAACGCTGTATTTTCATTTTTATTTATCTTTTAATTACTTTTATTCTTACGGAACTGCTCGATTGCACGAGTAAGAGTAGCGAATTGATCAGGTTTCTAATGATGCGCAAGTTTTTCTTTTCTCAATGACCAATTGGGTATTTATTCTTAGGAATCTATAATATGTCTTCGATTAAAGTGAATTATTTTTATTCAAATTAATGACCTTAGGAGTATTTATAAGTATAAACTTTTTTTATTTTAAGAATAATAAGTTTTGGAAGTTATTGCAAATGTCATTGGCTGCTGTAACATTATCCGTACGGAATTAAAGTTGGTGCGCTGACTTGCATAATTGTAATCGTTGCGTTTAATATAAAGTTCGTCGACGTCATTAAAAAAATCGATCTCAAGGCAGTGAATTGTATTTTTTTCTTTCTTACCAATTAAATGTGGCACCTATTCATTCGGTATTGTTAATATTCCCGAGGACTTTTGATATCGAAAAACAGTACGGTAATTAGCATTCATTATCAATTGTCAAACCTTAAATTCTTAATCGCTTATTCCGTCCTTGATAATAGTGACGTTAATTACCGATGACGTGTACGCTTGAAACTATTTCGAGGCCAGAATTTCTAGGCCAAAATCTTGTACATTTAAAAATATTCTTTACTGGTTAGCTACGAATAAAAGGTTCTGCTAACTTGTACAACGACGACACGTAGTGGGATTAATATCCGAATTTCTCTTGTAATTTATTATACACGTGTGGGTTTGTTTGAAAAATTTGCGATGTAAGCGGTGGTACAATTACCGCGCCATCTATGGACAAAAGCCGAATTTACGAATTGAAAAATTACGATTCTATTCCCGTCGTAATAATACCTTAATAATTGCATCGATCGTTCGAACATGAAAGTTGAATTATATGATAAATAAAAGTGTTTCGATCAATTAAAAGTTTTACGCACCGTTATCTCTAGTTAAGCAACATTTAAACGAGCGACTTTAAACGTTATTCTTACTTACTATTTTTTCGAAGTCATCAACAGAACATTGCTGATAAAATACTCTTATGGACAGGATTATTTCAATTCTGACATGGTAAAATAATCGTGCCCGTAATCCTGCTGTTGGCCTTCACTCGCAGCTGGAGAACTAGTTTAATGATTTTTTTCTGTCCACGGGTACCTTATAAATATCGTAGATTCTAGTTTTTGGTGACAATTATTTTACTTTTCTACTCTAATTTATTAACGTACATAACGGTAGTTTCAAAAATACCTACGTGTATGGATATGTCCATTTATTGGTCTGCTTTTTTGTAGAATCCGTAATACTTTGTACAAACGGGTGTTATTTTTACATGCGCGTCGTTGTACGCTTTATTACTTATCATTGAACGTGTTTTTTCCATTTTTCTCACGCTTTTACTATTTATTTTACGGTGAAATTATTTACATTTATACGTGGGGGACATTTAAAAATTACGAGCAATAAAGGCATCACAGCTCGGTAAAATTATTTCTTCTTAAATTTGAGTGATGCAACCTTGGGCTTGTCTAAAATTATCGCGATTTACCTGCGAATAATAATAACAATAACAACAACAACAACAATAACAATAACAATAATGATGATAATGATGATAATGATGATAATGATGATAATGATGATAATGATGATAATGATGATAATGATGATAATGATAATAATGATAATACATGGTATATACCGACACACGCTGTGATGTATTTCGTTAGGCGTTTTGTATGTAAGGCAAGTGGCTTCATGTGGCAATATTAAATAATCTTAGCATCGTGGCTCGGTTGACGCAAGTTTTGCTCGTTAGAAGATCAGTTTATGAAGGTCCGAGGTCCGGCATTTGCGCATCCATTATCCACTTCTTTTGTTACCTTGCACACCATTCACCATTCGGGATAATAGACAGAGATAAGCATGGGCGAAAAAATTAAGCAAAAAGCAAACGTGAAAATGTTGAACATTCGCATGATATTCATAATAATAATAGTTCTTCCGTTTTCATATAAAAGGTTATAGTTCAGTTTGACACCGCGAAATAGTTGATAATTGGGTAAAAAATTAATTGAAATCAATTCGATTTAATAAAAATGAAAATTACATCGATGCATTTGTAATATAAAATTGTTTTTCAGCGAAGCTTATCCTTTAGCATTAGCATAATTATTACAGTTTCTCATTAATTGATTTATAAAAATATCGACAACTAGGTCCGTAATTGTTAATTTGAAATCTACATTTGTAATTATTAAAGATTTTCTAATTTTTTTCCCTTACGTTGGATTCACTTTTTTATTTTTATTATGATTCACACATTCATAATAATAAGAATAGTATACCGTGTACATCATTTATTAGAAACTTGAAGCAATTTAATTAAAAAGCAAACTATAGCGCACGATTATGTAAAGAAAAACCTAACGGCTGAATGCCCATAACCTTTGTAAGCGGGCTTTGAGACATTGTTAATCACGTAGACGTTCGTACAGCGAATGTTAGCTCGTAATTATCGATGATAAAAGGTCCATCGAACGTGCGAAAAGTGGTAAATATAAACTTTGTGCTTTTGTACGCATATAAAAGCATTAATGATTTTACGCCATTGAATGAACCTACGGAAAAATAATCATTGTTTTGAAATGACCTTTGAAAGATTCGTACAGTAAGATAAGCATTAAAATACTCAAAGGTGATCAACTACAATAAAATGAATAATATGATAGATATCTTAAGATGTGCGATTTCCTTGCTGATAAAAAGTTTCGCGAAAGAACTTTCAAATGTATACGTATACGTGTATGCGTGTACAGGAATGTAGGGTACCGTCACATACGTCACATAATTCTACTTCTATAATACACATCTTTTTCTGCATCGCTTATGAATAAATAAGCAGTTGCATCTTTATTTTAATCATTTTAAAGCAACTGCTTTAAAATTGGCTTGTTATAAATGGATATCTTATAAATGTTGCAAACGCTAAGCTATTACAACCAATGTCACTGATAATAATTTATAATAACGATTTTAATTAACTTTTATTCGCCACTTACCGTGTATAATAAATCGATAGAAGATAATTAAAAGTTACTTTATTTAGATCAAAGCTAAGTCTCTATTAGACGTCCTTTTGACGTATCCTAATTTGATGCTTTAAAAGCCATATGTCAGGGCTTTAAATACAGAGAAAAGTTTGAAATTAAATCTGAAATGATAAACATTGTACAGAGGCGTGATTGTCACAACCTCGTGTTTCTCTATGCATAATAAAAATTTGCAGCATAAGATGTGTACTTTTCTTTTATCAATGGCATTTTTATCATCGACTGCATAACGTAAGTGTGCTTGGGCACAAGCGACCGAAGCTGTGCGAATGAGCAAATCGCTGGGTTTCGTCCAGTTCTGCGAAAAGAAATTGTAAGTATGTCGTGCATGCTAACGCGCGATTATACGTGCGCTCGCATTCAACGCGCAGTCGCGCACGCACGCACACGCGCGAATTTTAAAAAGTTGCAGTGGGTCATCGAGGTTAAGGAACGTTTCGCGAATCCCGTCAAGAATTTCAAATCCAATATTCCCATCGACCTCTTGTCTCGACGAAAATACGAGCAAACGCATGAGAATGAAATCGCGTCGGTCGTCGATGGCGGCGGCGGGGGGGTATGGAGTTTTAATGAGAAACGCGCGCGCATTTCGTTATTCGCCCTTTGCGAGCAACTCGAAATCGATGACGCGCGCTTCCGGTGCACACGCGAGATGAATGAAAGCGTTTGTTGCTGTCGGGTGGAGGACGAGGGGCAAGAGGTTTACGGGAAATGTGGTCGATGTTATTCTCGTGGCGCCGATACACGCGCGGATCCTATTATTTGCCTTGGATGCGTGCAAAGAATAAACTCCGCGTTCCCCGTTGTAAAGCGAAAATTATCCTCCGAGCGTCTTCTTACGAGATATGGTCATCTTTTCCTTTATGTCGGAGATCGGTATCGTTAAAATGATAAAGGCTCGCGCATTGGGACGACGCGACTTTATGCTTAGGATAGACAATTTTAATGGCCTTGAGCGATAATTCGACTGCGTGGAGCAGATAAGGCAAACGAAATTTCTCACGCAGAAATGTTGCGTACCAAGTGAACTCAGATTTTGCGATTTAATTGTAATTTTTTCATTGTCTAGGCGAACAAGGCTTGAGCTGCGCTGAGGCATGGACGACTGTACTTGCGTAACTCTGTGATTGCGGGTAGGAAGCTACAGGAATTATAATAACTAATGTAGAGAATAAATATACGAGTGTAATTTCAACATTTTTCATCGGCTCTTGATCTATCCACAGGTCATGGTTTTTTTCTTGACGTTTCTCATTGCCGCGACAGAAAAAGTTACGCCTCGGTTTGTATTTAATGCCCTACTTTGTATTTAAAACTTCTTTAAATAACAGTTTTAATCGAATGCTCATAAAAATGTATGGATATAAACGTTTTAACGTTTTACCGAATGTTTGCAATAATTCATTGATAAATATCGTTGGAAGTTGAAGTGTGGATGATAACGAAAGAAGAAAGTAACGAAAGAAGCTTTTCATTTATTGTACTTATTTCTGTTTATTGTGAGAATATTTTTAATAACAATAAAAATGTATTTAACCGTTCTTAATATGTTTATGAAAACATAGAATGTTAAAGAGGTCAATTAATAAGGATAATTTGAAAATTCAACTTCAAAATTAACAAAACTAGTCTTGTTCAAAATGTAATTGGATAAAAAACGTATGCGTTACTGTTGTCACTTTATTAAAACATTAATATTGTTTGCCCAACTAATTAAACTCATTTACATATATTCTGCTGTTTTACGTATGTCGTGCTTGTCATATAGTTTACGGCTTTTATAAAAATTCACCCTGATGTTACAAATATCGCGATAAAAAATTTAATTATATTTACAGTTAGTCGGCAATCGCGCAGGTTCATTAATTACCGTTAGGTGTAACCAGCGATTATTCACGAAACCAATTAATTTACAGTTTTGTGTATCTTTATATACGCGTTGTTCTTTGCTTTACTCAATTCCTAGATCTTCAATTATTCTATTTGTGAACTAAATTTGCTGCTCACGTATGTTTCCTGTTACTTATGACAACTTAACGCGATGCTTGCACATAATCGTAGCAGCGTTAATAAAAATTCATTGCTCGACAAAATTTTGAAAATTCAATGGAATAAAATATTTTATCGGAAATGCCGTTTGAAATGTTGTACGGATTAATCCTATTCGTTGTCTCTTAGAGTTAATTTTATTTAATACCGAAAATGAAAAAATGTATCTCTCGCATTTGTTCTCACGTGAATTCTCACTTACCAACCGATGAAGTAATACAGTATTAATTCGGTAACGATTCTGATTAGTTATGGTCGTAAAAATCGTAAAAAAACATCTCGTTTGCCAAACGATTACGAAGCTGAACACATCTACTGGTTATCTTACTTAATGCCTCGTACAAAGACGTTGATTCGCGTGCCAAACTCCTTTTTTTTTTTTTTTTTTTTTTTTTTTATCCGTCCCTTTTCGTCACGAATGTAAAAGACTTTTCAAATGCCGCTCGCTTCGAAGCGTCGTCAAGTGCCAACTCCGCGCAATTTGCACGAGTTTGACATTTGACACGCAGACGCAGAGCTTGCCGAAGTCGCCTCGACGATCCTTTGTCGAGGCGATGCATAAAGGATCGTGAATTAAAAGAAAATTAGGCGGCCCTTTAAATACACAGAGGCTTGCGCCGACGCGAACATCGAACTCGTTAATAGCCCCTAAGTTTCGTTTTGTTTGTTGATTTTTATGCGCGCTTCAGTGAACCTCTGACCCGCTTCGAGCTGCTGGTGTTTAGAGCTAGAGAGCGTGAAGCTGCTTCGTTCCGAGATTTTACTCCCGAATGCGTACGGCGGCGAGGAAGGGGAGGAGTCCCGGCAAGTGTTCGCTCGCTCTAATGGCAATCAGCGCTCGTTAATTGCTCGATGATAATTACGCTCGCACCGCTGCACAGCTACAGCTGACTCTGGCCGTGTTGAAAGTTCCAGCTTCTGTGCGGCAACGCTCTAATCGAGTTTCGCGTTTAGTGGCGTCACCCTGTTTTAATCGCGAGGGTTGCGCCTCGTCCCGTTTTCCCGTGAATATGCGGATGAAACGCGGCGCGATTAAAAGATCTCATTGTCGCTTTGCTGCACATTGGGAACGGAAACTTTAATGCTGGTACTTGGCGACGTTTGCGAGAATTTTGACGAGGAAGATGATTCGTGAAAAATGTTGCCTCGGGCTGTTCCACGATGCACTGCTTCTGCATCTGCTTGCACTTTAGCGTAGGATAATGACAAATGTTTGCCGCAACTCGTAAACATGAGTAAGCCTCACGCTTCGTGCCGGTAAGGATTCGTAAGGATTACTTACGATTACTTGCGATTACTTGCGACGACTGCCTCTTACCTCCTGCGATTTGAAAACAAAACTGTACGTATGTAATATATAAACGTCTCAGCAATGCAATTGTAGAGGTTAGCAGTGTAATAAATTAAAATGCGCCTATTGAGCTTTATGATTAAGTTGATCGCACGCATGGAACTAATAAAGGATATTGCGAAGCGTGAAAAACAATTTGGCGAGGTCGCCGACCCACCGACATATAAAGAGCTTATTGGCCACTCCAAGTGCTGTAAAATTGATCGCAACCAGAGTACGTAACGTATATTCGGATATATTTGTCGACCTGGACTTTGCGAAAAGGCGCCCAAAGGCGACGAAACGACATTTTCCAAAAGTAGATGTCGAAATAGCGCTTAGGTGTGTACTCGCTACGTAAACTACGCGTTTTCAACGAGTTCGAACGCGAGTTGTTCGCTGGTTCCGTGGTCATGACCTATGAGTCAGGCGTTGAACGAACGCCCGCCGGTTCACTCCAGACTGGAGCCACAAAGAGCGTCACATAAAATAGTCTGCGACGTTAGCGACGATAAATACTTTTGAAAACACCACTTAATACGAGTGCCCCTTTAAACACTCAACGAAAAGTAAATGTGTTACTGCGTCGTATGAAACGGCAGTCGACTTGAGACTTGGCTGCCTTTGTGTTGAGCGTGTACAGATGTTATTCATTCGCAAATTTACCGAGCTAATTGCGACTAGCGATACTCTTGAATAACTTAAAAGTTTCTTGACTCGAATGCCCGATATAAAATCTTCCTTATTTGATTCGTTTTGATGGCGAAGCAGAGGTGCAGACGAGGGATTCAACCACTTAGGAGTTATTCAAATCGTCGTTAGTTTATGACGCATAAAGTATGATGGGCTCGTCGAGTGTTACACGCTGCTTATTTATTTTATACAGTTGTATAGTACGGGGGTGAAGTGCCGTCGTAAGTACGCTTGGCTGGTCGCTCTTTTGCAGTATTGGTAACGGCGCAGTTGTATACTTGATTACGTGTTTAGTTTACTACCGACTTGATCGTTATGATCGTTATGATTCGTGATTGACGCGATTTCCCGATGTAATTGATATCCATACAAGGTTATTGTATTTTTCATTTTTACTTATCGTCGAATAGTGCTAAAAGCACCGAAGATTACACTCGCGAAAACTATTTCAACGCAATAGAGTCGTAAAGTCGCAACGCTGTCGTTTACGTTTATAAATTATTTTACGTTGAAAATTTATTTCGCATCGTGCATTTGCTTTTAGGTGTGTATCGATCACTCGAACTTTGGCGTGGGATATATTTGTATTAAAAATTTGAAGATTGGTGATTAGCTTTATAAGAAATGTGGTATAGATTATGGGGACAATTTTTATTCAATTTCAAATCATCGATAAGAGAAAATGTCTTAAATAATTGCACAACGTTAATGTTGTTTACGGCATATTCTAATCCCCTATTTTACAAGCCACAACTAATATATTCATTTCTGACTGTTCTCATTATTAATTAATCCATATTGAAAATAAAGAGCGATACTCATCTGTTTGTCATTCATTATAAGCTCGTCATTCAATCAGAAGGCAATTTTTTTCTCAATGAAAATCTATAATGTTCGCTTTATTTCCTATTGTGGAACTTTCTAATGTCAAGTTACGGTATTTTTTTATTGCTCTACCGTATTAAAATTATGAAATGGATGAAAAGTAGGAATCTGTGTTAATAATCCGTATTTCTTTTCAAAGTGTGTCAATTGTACATTTTCTAACGTCCATTAATAAAATTATCAAACACGACCTATTGATTTTGTTCGACATCCTTAATCCAATTCCATAGTTTAAAATATCTGGTCACGAAAATTATACGTCTATAATAAAGAAAATAAAATAGTATTACGAATACATCGATCTAAGTCGACATTTTATTTTTAGGTAAATTGTTAGGTGAAACTACGACTTTTGGCGTTAAGATACTAAGAGAATAAAAAATCGTCGAATTTATGGGTAGATTTATCTGGAAAATTGCTGGATGCCACGTGGCACATTTATTGGCTCGATATCGATACTCTTCGTTCGTTCTTTCTTTCTTTCTCTCGTTGTGTCTACCCAATTCTCTGCGTTTTTTTTTTCTGCGTTTTGCTACGGAACGCGTCGGAATCGACGTGCATTTATGTACACGGATTCGTATTACGAAAGATGGAAGGGTTCGCTATACGCGCTTCAAAAAGGTAAAAGAAAAAAGTTTTAGAGTGCGGCTTGCGTATTGCGCATCGCATGGGTTTCTCTTGAGACAACTCTTTCAGACGCCGAGGATCGTATACACCTTTTGCTTCTATGGATAACATCAGCTGCCACTTGGACACGTGCCACGGTAACTTTATTCATCTTCTTTTACCTCCTCCTCTTCCTCCTCTTGTACCTTTTCTTACGTCCGGCCTTCCTTCGCTTTTTCTCTGCTCTTCGATCCCTCAGCTGCGGCTCTTTTTCTCCTTTTACTTTCTCCTTTCGATTTTTTTATCCAATCAGTCGTTTCCAGGCGAGTTTGCCAAAAATCATCAACGAAAATCACTGTTTCGCACCTTCTCTCGACGATGCGCATGGGATTTCCATGCTTTTATCTTACGGCGATATCCACCGAAACTGCACGCGATTAATTGCAAAGATAGGCGTTTAAGTGCACAGACGTGTTCGATAGCCGCTTCGGTCTCGGTGGTTCTGAAAAAAATTCACGTACATTGCACTCGCATAAACGAGATTAGGAGCATCGACGTTTTGTTTGAAAACTTTGTAATTTAACAAATCTTGTTCATTTTTCTTCGACTTCGTTTTATTAAAATACAATTACAATATTACTTGATAATTAACGTTACCGTTTACACGTAAATGCACGTGTTTATATAGAAATCAACGGTAATTAATTATTTGTTAATTGCGTTTGAGTAGTTGATACGATGCAGTTTACAATGCTTCTTTTTATTCCATTATTAACATTTGCTCGGGTATTCGACAATTAATGCACGCATTAGAAGAGAGGAAATTCGGGCAGTGTAGTACTGCTAAGCGGAAGTAAATTTCCTGGCTCAGCGAGGAATAGCCGTTTCCTTCCTGATTTGCGTTGAGATTAAATTTGCGGGAGCTCGAGCTGCACTTAAACAATAAAGCCCAAAAGTTCCATTGTGTGCAATACAAAACAGACGATGAATCACTCTCTGTTAATGATAGCCAATCGATCAATAAGCTGCCAAAGGATCAAATCTCGCCAAGTCGAGCTTTCGTCAGAAGCGATTGAAAAGCGTGAAAAATCCCCAAAGTTCGCTCGAAGGATCGTGAAACATTTCCGTGTCGCAAAGCGATCCACAAAGCGATCCCCGTAAATACTGCGATAAGACGACGAAGGTACCCACCCCATCAAGGCTGTTCCTTACGAGCACACGTCCGAGTCCGTAATAGCCCCCCGACATCCGTCTGCCGCAAGTAGCGTAGCCTCTTGCCCAAATGGATCCTCGTAATGGAGGTAAGAAACGAGCGAGCAAAGCAGCGCAAGAGTAAGGACAGGTGCGCGAGAACAATTGCGAGCTGCGCGCGAGAGGAGACGTCGAAAATCACGAGGTTGGGGCGATGCGGAACGCGTGTGCGGCACACGTGTTGAGCGTGGCACGAGTCTGCCTCAACGGGCAGATGTTCCCCGATTCCTCGTCTGCCTCCTTTTCTCGATCTCGAGGAGGAGCACGAGGAGCCCGAGGAGCCCAAGGAGCCCAAGGAGCACAAGGAGCACAAGGAGCGCATCCCGACCCGGAGGAGTCGCGCGGGTGCCGCGAACGGGTGTCCGCGCGCTTCCGGAGCCTCGAATCTTATCCACGTTTGTTTTTCCGAGGGGGAAGAAGGTGTTGCTTCGTTCGGTCTATTCCTCGTCCGCGTCCTTTTCTGTCTCTCCTTTCGCTACGGAGACGAGGAAATGACTCGTGGGTCTACTACTTCTCTTTCGGGATGAGCTCGTACTTCAATTTCGTTATTTTCGACGCTCGGGAGTTTTTTCCTCGAGTTTTTCTCGCGTTTTACACGAACTTCGTGGGAAAAACACTCGATTACGATATTACGAGATTTTTGGTGGTCTGCTAGTTTAGTGGTCGGTTAGGGTTTTAATGAAAATTATCGACTAGCAAAGTGCCTCGCGATGCTTTGGATATTATGAGAATCGGTATAATTATTTAAGTGCTGTTTGCCGTTGTTTTTTTGCGATCGGTATGGAACTCGCACGCAACGCAGTACTCCTTTCGTATTCGTTTGGTAAAATTACATCCTACATCGCTTGTCGAGACTTTTTGCTCGCTCATAGCAGCGTTTTACTTAAATGAGCGTAATCTTCGTGGTAGAAGCGACTTCAGCCATTATCCGTTGTAGAAAAAAATGAGGTCGATCCAATAATAAGGGCCGACAGACACTTCATTCGAAGCTTTTTATAGAGACTATCCGTTAATAGCGACATGTGATATCGGTCGGAAGCTCTCTCCCCCTCCCCCCTACACACACTTACCTGGAAGTCGAGAGACCAGAGCGAAAAGTCGCATTAAAACGGCGAATAGAGCAGAAAATCTCCCGTTGACCCGAAAAGCCCCCGAAAACATTCCCATTAGTGCGCGTGAACAGCGTTCCTAAGACCACTTTCGTGAGTCTCTTTTGCTCTCCCCCACCGGCCTCCTTTTCATTTTCGCTTACCCTGTCCTTTATATCCCGGGCGTTTCTGGTGTGGCGAGCAGCTGCCACGCGCGAAGCCTTAAAAGCGCACCGTGCCTATGTGTGCATAGGTACACAGGTACACACAGGTGTGCTCGTCGATCGATAGCCGTTGCCCCGCTGAAACTGAGCGAGGAAAGATCCGTTCGATCGATCACTCCTTGCCCCGAGGCGAACGACGACTGTCCGTCTCTGGGTATCGCTATGCCCTGGACGACCCTCGTCTCTGCGTGGCTCCACGTACTCGGGAATGCGCCCTTCCGGGTGAACAAGAGGGCGATCGACCATTGTAAATTCGGCGCTGGCAATTCCTTCGGCAATATCGTAACATTTTTCATCGCATTTACGTGCGCGCGTTGATAGAGGGAAACGGAATTTTCACCGAGTCTCATTAATATGGATGTATCGTAATCGCTATTGAGTCGAGGATCGGTAGAACGCGTTAGAACATCACCTCCATTGCTATTCACTGGATCTACGAATGTACACGTACGTCGTGATAATATCTGTAGATGGGCGGCTGCGTTGCCAAGGTTCATTTCGTAAAGAATATTCTGGACTGCCATAGACGATTGCCCGCGTTGCAATCGTAATTCATAATAATTCGATAAGGTTAGGTGAATAGTCGAGCATCGCCAGCGGCTATTTCGAATCCTTTAGGCTTTCCGGAGATATACCGCAATCGCGTTAGGAAGCAGCGGGAGAAAGCCTAAGGCTCGACAGCGGAGGCACTCGGAGATCGCCGATAAGATCTACAAGTCTGAATTCCTTGGGACCTCGCCTCGGAAATGCTCGGCCAGGGTGTCGCCACGCTTTTCACGGGACTGTTTATAGCGAACACCTTCGGCTTCGTGAGCCAAAGGGAAAAGGGAAAAGAGCCGCAATCCTCCGGTTTCCAACGGAAAAAAGAACTCCGACAATGGAAGGCGCCTGCGTGAAAGCTCCGTAAAACGATCGCGCGACGAGAGCGAGAGAGAAACGCGGGTTGAGCGTCACGGGTGGCAACGATCGTCGCCGCGATTCCCATCCCGCAACTACCTGCCGACGCTCCCGTATTTCTCGGCGAGCTCTCTTCCGTCCTTCCGCCGGCTGTTGACGCCGCATCCCTTGCGATGTCCTCGCATCGCTCGGGAGCGTAAACGCCGCGCGCAGATTTACGAGTACGAGTGGCGCGCGAACCTCGACGCTTTCGACGCTTTCGACGCTTTCGACGCTTTCGACGCTTTCGACGCTTTCGACGATTACGCGCGCGCGCGCGCACTTACCTTTGTAATGATGCACCTCGCGACGGGCAGCCCGAGTCAACTAATCGCTTAACTGTAAAGACACCGGAGGAGAAATTTCAACGCTGGCATTTCCGCACTTGGAAATAAAATTTCAACGTCGAAGCAGCTTGGGCAATTAGTCTAGAAAGTGCCGTCCCAAGTCGCAGCTACGACTCCGGAAAGTGCACCCAGACACTATTCTCTTATCAGGTCAAACGTATTTTATGGGTCTCTTTGTCTCAATCGTTGTTCGGGCGCCTTTCGGAGCTTCAAACGTATATTCCCGAAGGTCTCGCAAGAAAGTACGGTATACTATCGTGAAGGTCGTGCTATCGTATCGATTCGTATAGCTTTTTATCGCACTCGAAAGCGAACCGCGTCGTGCATGTGTCTCCCGGAGCATACTTAATTGAATAATTGCGTACGAGGGCACCCCGTTTTACTCGCGCACTTTGTAGGAACTCTGTGGAATAATTGGCCAAGCGCCAATAACGATTAATTGCACCAAATAAAGACGTGATAAAGACTTCGAAAGACCGTGAAGGGATATCATTTGAATATTCTTTAATTGACCTTCTTATTTACGACGTGTTATCGTTGTATCTCTCTTATCTTTAATCGGTTGCGACGAATTACCGAAAAGACATAAGCAGCTACTAGCAAGCGAAATTTTCATTCGAGTTTAATTATCGTTAAGCGCTAAAAACATCTTCATCGGTATTTCGTCGCGAATTCATGAATTCACGACGAAATTATCCCGCTGCAAATTATCCAGTTTAGTTCGGGTGTCGCTTCATCGAGCATAATCGCATCCGCGTTAAACGAAGTTTAATCCAGTCGGAATTGGGTAATTCATCATCTAGTTTAAACAACTTGTGATTAAAGTAGATTAAGAATTATAGCCGTAAAACGGTAAAACGGCAAGTGAAAATAATACCGATGATAATAAACGATATTAATATCCAGGAATAATAATAATAATGATGACGATGATGATGATCCAAGCGTACAAAGTGGTTATATAATTTAAGCTTGAAAAGCCCGAAGAATAAACGCGTTGCTCGGCTTAACGGAGAAAAGTCTCGAGGTCGCGGGAGTAGCGTAAGGCGTCAGTCCCGAATAGCGCCATTATATTTATAAAATGTCAAGCAGTAAGACGCAGAAGGATCATTAGCGTTTTCCGCTCGTCAGCCGGGGCACTTTTTCCCGAGACTGTACCGACGCCGCATCCTTAACCGAACTCGTCCGCCTCCCACTCTCTCGTGTTCTCTCGTGTTCTCTCGTGCAGGGAAGCAGAGTTGCGGCTAAGGACGGATCCTTTGCCTTATGGGCGGCCGCTTCTTCCTCGAGTGCAGCTGGCGCGATCCTTCAGTCCTTCGGCCGCGCTCGAGTGCGACGCTCGACTCTCCGCGTACGGGTTGTCTTTCGAGTTCGGTACCGTCGTCTTGAGGAGCGCGAGAGGGAGGAGGAGTACGTCGATACCGTGATCTTGCGAATAGACGACAAAAGGACGTTACTACGCCTCGAGGTTAGATTTGGTATTTAGCGCGCGAGTCGAGCATAAAGAACAGCGGCAGCGAAAAAAAGAGGAGCAAGAAGCGCAGCCTCGAGCGTTCGGAGGAAGTCGAGCGGCAAGCACCGCTTGTACCGCTCGCTTCCGGGCGCTGCCGCGGAAGCTTATCGAGCCCGCACGATCGCGTGGAGTCCTGGGAAGGATGGCGACGCAATAAAAGAAAGCGCCTGGGATATATCGCGCTATTTCGCTCGCTGCGCCGGTAATAACAACACCATCGCCATTATCAGCAGAGGCACCAACACCGGTTTACAACAGCCTTCAACATGATTATCTTCGTATCCGGATTTTTAGTGGGGTACGTGAAGCGTGACCTACGGAGTCATGGACTCCTTCACCTATGGCTCGTGAGCCCGATAATGTCTGGCTACCTCGGGCGGATGGGGTTGGGGCTGAGCGTGTAGGTCCTTTCAAGGGTGTCCAAGCGCGGTTTTATGGTTAAATAGTGCCACGTTTGCACGGCAAACCACAACAAGTCCGTGGTTTTGATCGTCTTCAAATCGTCAAAATGTTGGCCAGTTTTGCTTTGAGATTTTCGTAATAAATCATCGATCGCAGGAGCATTAATAGATATATTCGTATTATTTTATCTCAATACCGTTTATCTCTGGCATAAAATAAAAAAACGAGAAATAATTTGCGACCAATCGCTTTTATTACAATTGGAGAAGTATAATTTCTTAACATATAAGAAATGGAAAATTAAATTTGCATTTCTAAATGCATTAATAAACAACTAGTTCGTATATCTAGGCGCAACTGAAATCTACAATTGATATTCGTTCGATTGTCAATGTCTTTCCATTTCTTACTTACAAACGTATTATCCATCGTGAAACAGACGATTAGTAAATATTTGAATGCGTTTAATTTACTGCTTGGCAATATTATCCAAATATCAATTAGTACGGATGGCTCATAAATGCATTTGCCATTATAGCGAAATTGAAGTATTTGGAAATTCTAGTCGAGCTCAAATTATTCGTTTCACGGGCTATTAATTCTGTATTGTTTATAGTTTCATTTTCGTTTTGAAATAAATCAACCGTTTATGGACAATATTGTACCCTATGAGACTTCGTCAAGTGAAGCCTTTTTAATATATTGGACAAAAAAAAAAAAACCCACGTTTGCGAAGACTATTTTCTAGAGAATAATAGAATTTCTAGTTTAAAGGATGATTTAAAATCCACGTACGTGCATCTTCATAGACTTGTGGCTTGTTACGTCTTGGACGTAAAAAAAGTTACATATTTTTTCTAATCGTGCTCTCTTATACGTAAGAAAAATATCCCTGTCGTACTTAAAGTTTTACAGCACTCGTTACTACACTTTTAGTACCGCAAGGACTCGCGTACAGGAGACTTTGGAAAATATGGTAATCCCACGAACAAAGTTTCTTTCCACACACGCTCGACTCACAAAAACATCGCTACGGTTCTCCTTTTCCTCTCCTCCTTTCTTTTACGTTTTATTCAATTTCATCCCGGCGGGCGAAGCAGCAGCAGCAGCAGGTAAGGCCACGTAGGGACGAAGGGGCTCAGTCGCCTTTATCCGGGCCGATACGACAATACGCATTATTTACCGGGAATGTCGGTCTCGGCCATCGCGCTTGCATACGAAATCGGGAATCCTCTTTGGCGCGGGTCGCATTCGAGGCCGTCGCTCCCCCGACGCGCGATGACTGGCTCCCGGGTGAAATGATTCATGTGGCGCGTGGGGCTAGGAGGGAGGAACGCATCCCGCCCCGGCACGCGTCCCTTCCTTTGCACCTGGCGCGTGCGGCACTCGCGCCAGCTGCGGACACGAGTTCCTCTCCTCCTCTTTCCATCCCCGTCCCGGGCTTCGCGGGTCCGCATTCCTAATGATTCCGGCCGCTCTCGAGGAAAGAAACCTCCGTGGCTCAGGTGCGCCGAGAACTTGGACGCGACCAATTACGGACTCGCCACGCTTACGAGATAGTGATTTCTCTTTTGCGTGCTCTCGGGACACTCCTTCCACCTGTTCGAGCGCCTCTACCTCTGGTAGAGCTTCTTTGCCAACGACTAACGCGAGATAAAAGGCCGAAGCTGCGTAAACACCACGTGTCGTGGAAGAGCGTTCGCCTCGAGTCCTTGATAAATTTTCGACGCTGCGTATACCTCGCGTGAGAATACGAAGGGAAATGGGACTCTTGGCTCATCGGCGATGTCCCCTTCGGCGTCAAGGATGATTCCTCGGGTGCGCCGGCGGAACCACCGCCATTGGCAAATCGTCGCCGGAAATTGCGTTCGACGACGATCGAGCACGCGCCAGTCGACGGATATTAAGCGAGGGTGTGCGCGTGGACCTTCCCCTCGATTATCCTTCGTACCTGCACACGCGGCTTCTCGCGTCGATTTTATCGCGGAATGGAGAAAAGCCCTCCGGCCATCTATAGAGATCCACGGTGCGAAAAATCGTAGCACTCGAACTGTGGAAAATGGATTTTCTCCGGACGAGCCACCGTCGTTTAATTCGTAAATTTGAAATTGCGCGGTTGCGGCTTCTTCGCAGTTTTGCTTACTTACCGGACATGAATTAAGTACTCGATTGGTAACGCTCGGAGGTGTGTTGTTGCGAGTAATGCGGTTGACTTTTACGAGAGTGCGTTGCCGACCTTCTTATTAGCCGGAACGGATGCGAATTGTTTGCCAATGGAAGTGTGAAAAGCACTCGGTCGTGCAAACCGCTCGACGTATAAGCTTTCACTTTTTGCGACTTGCGCGCTTGAATCGAGCCGACGTAATTTCATCGTTTGATCGTCGTCGTGGTCGTCGTCGTCGTCGTCGTCGCCGCGTGTGTAGCCGTACAACAAGTGTAAGTCCATTGTGAGCGAAAAGAAAACCCACGTACGCACTCGCACGCCTGCGCGCGTGCACTACGAGAAACGGAGAACGTAAAGAAAAGCACCACCTGCCTATAAAAAGACTCGTTCGCACGTGTATACAACCTGATAAATCACTCCGCGTGTTGGACAAGAACGATTTTTTCAGAGGGCTATTGTAATCCTACTGTCTTCGCGATAAACTTTAATTCGTTGCATTAACGGAAAATGTCCGTCGCTGACGCTCGTCAGTTCTGCATTTTCGAGTCTACAAATGTTCATTCTTCGCGAGATTGCGTATCAATAGCGGAATAAAAAGTAAGCTAACGTCCTAGTTTTCTCTATCGAACGTTTCATTCAAAATTACTCATCGATTATCAGGCACTTCGATAAGGCTTTTTTTTTTCGAGAAAAAGAAAACACCTAACGAGTTCAACCTAGTGGGTAAATTATAATTGGAATTTATCGTTCGAATTTCGTTCCTTCTATATAATTGGAAATTCTACAAAAGTGTGTAGAATAGCTTTACTACGTTTTCTACCGCTTACGACACATTTGGAGGATTAATTACCAGTCGCCCAAATATGCGAAATACAATTGATTTTCAGAGGCGAAAACGTACTTGCATGCGATATCGTATTAACTTAGTTATCCGCGTCTGCGATCAAAGTGACGAAAATTTCTTGGTAAAAGCGAGGCAGCGGTAGAGTAAAATTTATGCGGATCCAGGTTGATCGATACTCCAAGTCCTTTTAACTACTTCGAGAGGAACAGCCATTAATGTAGCGCGATAAAAGTTATCGGTTTTGGATAATCTGCTCGTGCCTCGATTAAAAATTTGACACGTATCAACGAGGAGGATTCCTCGTGGTAATTTAATTTCAACGGGCACTTCCTCGTTCATCTCGAGGGAACCAGTGATGGGGGGATCCCCATCACCCCCAGCGCCCGTTTCAACGTATTCTACGACGAATAATTACCGGTGCCCGGTTACCCCAATAGCTGCCAATCATTTATCATAACTGTAACAAATAGTGTAACAGTCGCAACGGCAATGACTCGCTATTAAAAAGCGAGAACTAAATCAGCTGCGTAGATTTGAAGTAAATTGGCTAACTGAGCTCCGATCCTTTCTTGCAGCTTCCCCCAGAAGATGGACAGAGTGGGCACGAGCAAGGGCCAGACGGGCGTCGGCACGTACTCGTCCTCGGGGCAACCGGCGCTTTCGTCCTCGTACATGACCGGCCAGTACATGTATAGCCAGAACTACGCCCATGGTCCTTATCCAGGCGCGGGCCTCCAGCAATATCAGCAGCACGGCAGCTACGCGCAGCCCCAGAGCTACGGACCCCTGGTGCAGGCCTACGGCGGACAGGCGATGCAGTCGCCCTACCAGCAGACCTGTCACAAGAAATCCTCCATGCGCAACGGCGACGTGATGAAGCGGTGCCGATTGCAAGCAGCGTAAGTAGCAACTCTCGTCGCTCGTCCTTCGCGTGCGTTAAGGATCTGCCGCGAGTGACAACATGACCGGGGAGAAAGCAGCTGGAGAGTTCAGGGTCCGTGCACTGCTCAGGACTCGTGCTTCTATCTATTCGCGCGTTTGCTCATTGCGTTTTGTGTGTACGACATTAGTCGCTTTCAGCTGCCTTTGGTGTAAAAAAAATGGTACGCATTTTATTCGCGTGAGCCTGAGCTAAGCTTTTAAATATTTATCTGTAAACGTATATTGCTCCCATTATATGAATAACAACAGCGAATTCGAGCGCATTACATAGGAAACGTGTGCAATTTATCTACGATCTTTGCAAAAATGACGAAGCGTTGAACCGTACTGTTATGATCGAATTCTCGAGAATTTGTGAAATCTTACTATAGAACTCGAGGCTGAAATATTTAATCTGCTTGTAAAATTAACAGAACGCAATAAAATGAGAAAGTCGCATTTGAAAATACTGATCTTTTTTAAAGATATAATATCAAATGTGCAATAATCATCAATAATAATCCTGTTTCATATTTAAACATTCGTTTCTTCGTAAATATTCTTCGTAAATGCCGAAGTATTCGAGTACGTGTAACGCAATAAAATAAGCAAATCCGGCGCGATAACAACGTTAACGTTCGTATTAACAAAAAAAAATATATATATATACGTATTAAACTTAATGTATAAAAATGAGTAATAATATTTTGTTAATCTTTGAAAATTCATTTGTTCATAAATCTCGTACGCGCTGAAGTGTTAAGATATATGTATTACGATTACGTATTATTTTCAAATGTGATAATCATAAAAGCACGTACGCTACATAATAGGTTAATCTAATAAATCGTTTTTCAATAAATAAACCGGGCACAAACGCTATCAGTGACAAGCGCATCGTTCAAAGAAAAATTATCCTTGTAATAGCTATGTACGTCTTACAAGTTGCAAAAAGGTTAATTTACAAAAAATAAAATTTTCCTTTAAAAGTCATGTGCGCTCTTTATTTTTATCCGCTAAAACACCAAGTAACGTCATGATTGCAATGAATTCGTTGACGATCGAGCCAAAAATTCGCAAAATAATGTGTTATTATGCGCGATACTGCGAACACTCCGTACATTCAGGTAAGCGAATTGTCGTGCTCCCGAGGCTTCGGAATAATTCAATTGCACGAGTATTAAATCGATAATAATATTCAGGTGCGTGCGTAGAAAGAGTGGAAAGCGACGAGCGCGCGAGTGCATCGGTTGCACTCTACAAGCGCGTATCCTTTCCTTCCTCCGTGAATAAAAGGTGAGCCGACGAAAGAAACATTGCCCCCGAAGTACCTCGCGCTTATGCATCCGGTACCTATTTCATCCTCACCTAATGAAATAGGTAAATGCGTCACAAGCATCGTCCTTGCATTGCAGGTACGAGCTGTCGCAGGATCTGCTCGACAAGCAGATCGAGATGCTGGAGCGTAAGTACGGGGGTGTGAAGGCGCGTAATGCCGCCCTTACGATCCAACGGGCCTTCCGACGTTACACGCTCCTGAAGAAGTTCGCGGCGATCACGGCGATGGCTAAGGCCGAGAAGAGGTTGAGTCGCAAGCTACAGGAGGCCGCGGACCGCCAGGATCAGCAGGAGCAGCGCCTCGCGTACCACAACCAGATCTACGTGCAACAGCCCCACCATCAGCAACTCCAGCAGCAGCAGCAGCAGCAGCAGCAGCAGCAACATCAGCAACACTTGCTAGTGCAACAGCACCAATCCCCGATCAATCGACCGACGCCCATCCGTAGCATGTCCCTGAGAGAGAGGCGGCACGCGGGCGCCGTCGTCGTCGATGGTTCGGCGCACGGATGCAGCTCACCCATGCCCAGGAGCCAGAGCGGACGCTGCGAAATCCAAGTTACCGGCCATCAGGTGAGCATATTTAATTGTTCAATGCGAGAAAGTAACGGTGTCGTAGTATTAAATTCACTTGTTACTTTACCACTCCATTATTCGTATGAGGTAATATCTCCGTTGGTAACTTGTTACTTCCGTCGCTGAATTGTGTTTACGCTAACAACTCGTCGCATTTTTCTAAGTTTATTGCCTAAAATAAATTAATCTTTCGACGCAAAATAGTGGATCGTATTTATTTATTGAAAATCATAAACGATGTCGACCACTTGGTATTTATAAAAAGTAGAGAGTAAGTGAAGTTTATCGCGTCGATACTTTTTACTATTAGATTTCATTTTCATTCGAATTACACGATACCCGAATGTAATGCTCAAGTTAACGAACTCAGTCTTTTGTCAAGATGTCGAAGGAAACTCGTTTATGAATAAAAGAAAAGAAAAGAAAAGAAAAGAAAAGAAAAATATCTTAAAGATACACGTGCGCCATCTTAATTAAGCTTCAAATAATTCAACGAGGTTCGGGCGTTATCTTAGGATTTTAAAAGCTTAGTAATTTATTCTATTGTTGCACCGAGTGCAACGACACGCGGTGCACTCGATCGAGGGAACGTCAAAGGTAGGCGTCACGCGTCCATCCCCGTCCCCGCGCATAAAACAACAAATAAACAATCGAGAGATTCATTACATATGTGTGCTTTTCCGTTTGTTAAAGAACCAGGTCACGAATCACGTGGCTCATCCGCTGGTGAATCACAGCGTCCACTCCGGGGGCAGGCACACACCGTCGCTGACGTCGAGTCCTTGTGGCAGGCATCAGCAACAACAGCAACAGCCGCCCCCTAGTCCTTGCTGGGAGTCGAGCTCGCAGGAAAGCGGTTCCAGCGTTCATTACTATAATCCTCAGGTACAGAGACTGTCCCCTTGGTGTAATTGTTACCGACGCGAGATTTATTATCCCTAGTGACGTTGTTTGACCATTTTTCAAAAGCAGCGGATGAACTCTCGTTTGAAGTTGGTGTACCGTCTGACAGTCGGAAGCAACAGCTTATTTATTATTTCTTATTTTCTCTGTATCGAAATGAATTATCATCCAAGCTTTTTCATCTTCTGCCAAATATTTAGTTTTATTTTAATCTTGTTGAAAGAGTATTTTAGACTTATTTCTTAGGACGCACGAACGTGA
Source organism: Wiebesia pumilae (assembly GCA_018907045.1). NCBI lineage: Eukaryota > Metazoa > Arthropoda > Insecta > Hymenoptera > Agaonidae > Wiebesia > Wiebesia pumilae. The sequence goes on along the minus strand of JACCHZ010000113.1, from coordinate 2,903,647 downwards.
AAGATACACGCACTATTTCGAAAATCATTTGCACAAGCCCGAAAACATAAAATTATCACCGAAATTTATCGATGGTAAACGGTACGTTAAAAAATATGTCAATATTATTCGAGATTCTTGGGGCAATTTTGTCTACGTACTTTGGCCCTCGAGCAGCAATATATTAACGACTATTATAAAATTGGGATAAGATAGTATACCGCGCATGTTGATAGATTATCAACATGCGCGGTGGAGAGGAAAAAAAATACTTTCAGATTTCGTTAAAAAGAAAAAACAATAGTGTCGAGGCATATTGCTGTTGCTTACCGCGAAACTCATTGGGGGATAGACCTTATGAGGTCGAGCTCGTGATGGGCGATAAAAAGAGACGGTAACGTTTGCAGGAGACGTTGTGCGGACTCAGGCAGGAGACGCCGCCTCGCGACTCCTACCGCATAATCCCGTGCACATCGCCGTCGGCACCCCTGAGTCTCCAGACGCAGATGCAGCAGCAGCAGAATTGGTCGAGCAGCACCTCGCAGCTGAGCACCTCGAGCGGTGGCAGGTCGGGTGGTCGGGCCTCGACCGGATCCTGCGGCAAGAAGGTGCCGCCCGAGGTGCCCAAGAGGACCTCCTCCATCAGCTCGAGGTCCATGGAGCAGAGGCACAACGGCCTCAGCAAAAGCGTGGAGAACGGGAGCCTCAGCTCGGTCCAGAGCTCGGGCAGCGACTCCACCAACTGCGAAAGCTCCGAGGGAGACGCCCAAAGAGCATCGCCCATCTGGAAGCACAAGGCCATCGTGAGTGTTTTTCTAATCGTTCAGCCTCGTTCAGCCTCGTTCAGCCTCATTCAGCCACGTTCAGCCACGTTCAGCCACGTTCAGCCTTGTTCAGCCTCTGCGGTTTACTTCTGTTACGCGTGATTTCGCTTATTAACCTTGAACGGGACGCTCGTTGAAAACTATCGGGGTGAAGATTATTTTTTCGGGCAAATTGGCTTAAGATTTCGAAAGTATTTTTCCGAGAATAGATTACGTTTCTTCCTCGATTGCATATTTTATAACATGCATATACAAGACAAATATGTGCGATAAACTGATGAAAAAGAGATTTTATTCGTTTAAGGATTAATTAATAATTGAAAGAAATACATTTCGAAATTAATAGGCAGTTACATAGGCAGTTATTCGAATCCATAAAATCACTATTGAACTTAATATACGTTTCTTTAGAGCATTGAAATTGTCGATATTATTATCGTTTTCATTCCTTTACGTCGTAATTTATTGTTTAAAAAATCGTAATCTAAGCTTTCGCTTTAGTGAAGTAAATTAAAAAGTACCTCGAAATACATTCCCGATTGATGATGTATAATGAAATACGCATAAAAATTCATCGGCGACGGGATCGATATAAAAAAAAAAAATGTTTCGGTTCAAAGCAATAAAACATAATTAATATTATTTTAGTCGAATGTTTGCTTGACGCGCAATTAGCCAGCAAAAGTGCACGTATCTGATACGTCGACATTTTATTTGGCAAAATTAATAACCACTGTACTGTAAAGTATTGAATTTCCAATGCAAATGAAATAGACATAATTAAGACAATTCCCAGAAGGTAAGCTGAATAAGTAATTCTGAAGAAAAAATACGAATCGCATCGCTAATCTGAATTTGCTTTTAATTCACAGTCGAGCTCCCCGGAACATCAAGAGATGGTTCACGTGAACGATAGCGGCGCAATACTGAACAGCGCGAAGGATCTCGGGCACTCGCACGACTCTTCGAGCTATCAGTTGCCCCTGATGGATCACGCCGAGACGATGTCCCAGACGAGCTACAAGGTCTCGGAGACGGTGCGCAAGCGGCAGTACCGCGTGGGCCTGAACCTCTTCAATAAGAAGCCTGAGCGTGGCATCAACTACCTGATCCGCCGTGGCTTCCTCGAAAACTCCCCCCAGGGCGTCGCGCGCTTCCTAATCAGCCGAAAGGGCCTCTCCAAGCAGATGATCGGCGAGTACCTCGGCAATTTGCAGAGCTCCTTCAACATGGCGGTGCTCGAGTGCTTTTCCCACGAACTGGATTTAGCGGGAATGCAGGTAATACGATGCCTGCGCCAACCGGATTTATGCGTTATCTTTGGGCGAAAAACAACGTTGATTCACGCTAACGACGCTTACGTCACGCTTACGACGCTTTTCAACTTTCTTCAATTTGAGATTTCTTAACGGCACCTTCAGTTAGAAAGATACCGAATTTTACGCGATACGCAATAATCATGGGTATTTCGGTCACTCTAGCGACACTGCGTATAAAAATAATATAACAAATGCCTGAGGGTTATTTGAATAAAAACGTCGAAACGATTTACAATATAAAATCATTTTTTTTTTTGTATTTTTCATTAAAAGCGATGTAATCGTTACTTAAACATTTTTCGTTCTAAAATAAATTGCCAAGGCTTTGCGTAACTCGATTTTTAACTTTTTGACACCAGTTTTGAAAACGTAGTTTTCTAGTTTAAAATCGAGTTTAAAGTATCGATTACTCTCGAGAATAATAATTTGAGCTCATGCTACTTAATTAACTTGAAACTTTTAAATAGTATCCGCAAAAATTTATACTTTAACTTAAAATACCAATTATGGATAGATGATTATATATGTGATATGAATAGATGATTATTGAGGTATCGTTTACGAATAAGCTTTAGTTGTGTAAATTTTTTTGTTTCTGTCGTTCGCATCACTTGTATCGGTAGACTAACGATAAATTACCCTTAAATCCGTAGCTGACGAAACTGTATATATCTATGTATGTATATATACGTGATGAGCTTAGCGCGATTCTAATAAATCAAACGGTTCGACAGGTGGACGTGGCGCTGAGGAAGTTTCAGGCGTACTTCCGGATGCCCGGCGAGGCGCAAAAGATCGAGCGTTTAATGGAGGTGTTCAGCCAGCGATACTGCCAGTGCAATCCGGAGGTGGTCTCGAGACTCCGCTCCCCGGACACGGTGTTCGTGCTCGCGTTCGCGATCATCATGCTGAACACGGACCTGCACACGCCAAACCTCAAGCCCGAGAGGCGTATGCGCGTCGAGGACTTCATGAAGAATCTGCGCGGCATCGACGACTGCGGCGACATCGACAAGGACATCCTCGTGGGCATCTACGAGCGGGTCAAGGCGAACGAATTCAAGCCGGGCTCGGACCACGTCACGCAGGTGATGAAGGTCCAGGCGACGATCGTCGGCAAGAAGCCGAACATGGCCCTGCCGCATCGCCGGTTAGTCTGTTACTGTCGACTCTACGAGATCCCCGACATACACAAGAAGGAGCGGCCCGGCGTCCACCAGCGCGAGGTTTTCCTCTTCAACGATCTGCTGGTGGTCACCAAGATACTCAGCAAGAAGAAGAGCAGCGTCACTTACACATTCAGGCAGAGTTTCCCATTGTGCGGGATGGTGGTCACACTTTTTGAAGTCTCTCGTAAGTTATACTTTCCTTTTAATAGCGGAGCTTTAAATAACCCACTATGTATTCATCGCGAGGACGTGCTTTGATAAATCCGTTTTTATAGATTACCCGTACGGCATTCGGCTCTCGCAGCGCGTCGACAATAAGGTACTAGTCACATTCAACGCTCGCAACGAACACGACCGTTGCAAGTTCGTCGAGGACCTGAGGGAGTCGATCAGCGAGATGGACGAGATGGAGACGCTGAGAATAGAGACGGAATTGGAGAGGCAGAAGAGCAGCAGAGGGACGCGGAGCAGCACCGAGAACCGCGACTCTGGTGTCGCGGACGTCGAGGTCTGTCCCTGTCCGGGTACATGCTCAGAGCGCTCGGAGGTCGTCGACATGGACTCGCAGCTCAAGCGATCTGCGTTAAGCAACTCGCTACTCGACATACACGAACAATGTAAGGCCGAGTCACCGCTTATTCGTTTTAATTCATTGATTCGTAGCTCGAAAAACCTTACTTACGTACATAATGAGATTTGTACACCTCGGTACTGAGATAATATTTAATTTATAACTGGATTTACCATTTGAGTATGAAGAACAGCGTGATTAACTAAATTAAATATCTGGAAAAACAAATTTCACATGTCAACGTGGAACTTCAAACGAATGTGGGACTTTTTTATTTGAAAAACAATAAAATTCATTTTGCTTTCCTGTAAGAGTATTGACGGTTGATAAATAAGATTCTGGAGGTCAGGTTTTGTTTAGAAGACATTTTTCTTGGAAGCTTTGAGAGTTTTTCATTGATTAACCTAGTAAATGTCGAAACTAGTACGAATAGCCATTTGGTTTTAAAAAGCACGATAACTTCAGGAAGAATATTGAACTTTGTAGTCGCTGGCGAGAAACCGCAGCGTCGCGGCAGCGTCGGGTCCCTGGACAGCGGCATGTCAATTTCATTTCAATCAACGTCGGCGAGTTCGATGAGCCAGGGCGCGAAGATGGTAACGGCCGGCAGTCATCAAGTCCTCGTGCACCCCAACCAGGTGGCAGCCACGATCCCCGTGGGTGCCAAGGGCGTCAGCTTGGCTCAACAGCCGTCCTTTTTAGGCAGCCTCTTCAACAAACGCGAGCGCAAACTCTCTCACACCGAGGACCCGACGACGCTCACCTTAACTACGGGAACGACGACGGCTGTGACGTCGGCTCAAGCCGTTCCTTACGGTCGCACCACCGAAGTGTAAATGCGACTCATCAGCTTCCGCGTTTTCATTTTTCTCCCCGATCGTCGCCTCTTTGATCCAGATGCCGACTTAGCTACTCTAGATCGCACGCGAATGTATTCGTCCTTGCAGACACAGCCGAAATGAAAGGACCGACGAGGAATAGACGAAAATTACTTCTCGCGTGCAAGAGCAATCATTTCTAGTCATGTAGTTTATTATTGTTGTTGTGCGCTCGTGTATCGACAACCAATTACCTTGTACGATTCACTTCTCTCTTTCATTGCATGTTTTTCACCCTTTTTTTTTTAAATGAAATTTTTATTGTCTGTCTTTGTCCTATTTTTTTTACAATTATTTAATATATTATTGCATGCCAGGGAGGGGGGGAGAGACGGAGGGAAAGTGTGCCGATATGGCAGGATCCAATCAAGCATTTTCTCATGTAAATCGTTCGTTTCTTACATTTCTCAGGACGTGTATTTTTACTCTGCCTACACTTTTGTCTCGTGTCCTTCTCCTCGTGAAGTTGTGTATATTATTTATTTGTCTAATTGAAAATTAGAACATTTCTTCTTACGTTATTTATGTATAAGGTAAATAAAAAGGATAAATTTGAAGCAATTGCGACAGTGCAAAAAGAAATTATAAATCACGGATCAGTTAATTGTGTGAAGAGCATCTTTACAATTTATAAAGACACCTACGCAAGATCACAGCGAATTATCAATAGCGATGATTACGTTATGTATATGTATTAACAGTGTACATAATAGATTTTTAAAGAAAAGTATGACGTATGGATATGGTTCGTATTGTGTATTATGAAGTACAATAATTAAAGTGAGAGTCAGATAGACGAGAAATAAACATCACACACAAACACGCGATGGATGTATTTTGGAATGCCAAACTCCATTATTGTCTGTCTCAAGAGGCAAGCTGTTCGAGTCACTGAATTTAATGCAGTATTATATAGAATATTGAGAAAGTCTGTTCATGGACCATGTTTTTTTATATAGCGTGGTAAAGTTCTTAAGAGAGGGGATAAAAAAAATGATTGTGTATATGAACCTCTTGTCAGGACAAGCCAACCGATGAGAGCGACTCGACGGCATTGTACAAGTACAGTAAAATACACAAATTAATAATAACCGCAACATGCGCTGCGAAATCTTTTAGCGATGAGATAAGCACAGGCATTTCGATACCTACTAATACGAATAGTGATTAATTGAAAATAAATAATTGACGATAAATTGCCTGCACATTAATCAAGGAACATCCTTATGCAGCAAGGCAACGAGTTGAACGATGACATTACGAAACTTGTAATTCGAGACCATTTTTTGAAATTGTATCGAGATCTAATCGAATTGTAAATATAATTAATTGTTGTAATACAAAGTACTTGAAAATAATAAATCTGAAATATCATAAGTGCATTTCTGTTAATTGAGCGAAAAATTTGGGACACGAAATTATAATGTATTCATGATAATACTAACATTACAGCTTCAAGTCTATTCAATAATTAAAGCTTGAAACATTTTTCAAAGTCAAATTCTAATAATAGCTTAGAGAATTTTTTTTTTTTTTTTTTTTTTTTCCAAAAGTACGGGGCATGCAATTCTTAAAGTTTTTCTTTTTTTTAAATACAATTGTATTTCGTTTAAGAAGAAATTAGAATTTGAAAAAGAAATATATATTATGAAAAAGCTGGAATGGAATTAAAAATTTTAATATATATTATTATACAAAGTTATATTTTATTGAATTATGCAATATTTTGATATTGTATTGAAAGTTCATGTACATGAAAAAATAAAAATATTACATACTGTTTTTAATTAAATTTCTGACAAAATAATTCATAAGAGAATTTCAAACTATATATTATAATCGTAACTTTTGACATTGTAACTGTCTGCTGTCACAGTATACAAGAATTTAATGACTACATGTTTCGAGAAACTATTGAATAATAACAAAATAAATAGCCAAGAAAAAATATTCGGTCAATAATACAATTTTTTTTATGTAGTTCCTTAAAGATATTGAATTTCTTACACAAAACTAATTAGAGTGATTTTCAACGTAAAAAGAAAGTTTCATTGGATTTACTTTCTTGTAAACTGATAAATTTCTATCTCATGTTAAAACATTTTAATTTTCTGGTTTCTACTACTTTTATATTTAGAAAACCGGAGAAGCTAATAAACTTCTTCTAATCTAAATTAAATAAATCCAATAAAAATCTTTTGGAACGTGTTTCATTTAAAGAAAATTAGAATTAGAATGGAAATAATTTATAACTATAAAGCATATTAAAGTACGTTTTTAAAGTAAGATCTTTTTTCATTTTAAGTGGAAAAAGTACAAATATGTGAAATTTGTAGAGTTCAATAAAAATTTAAATTTGATGTTTGGATATATTAGAAAATATATACAGTACAATTAAAATGTATCACAGTTATTTATTTATTGATTTTAAAAAGTCAAATTTGTGAATTGCGACTTTAATCTTTAAAAATAATACATTATTTATTGCATAAAACATGAGGAATTAAAAACAATTCTATATTTTACTGACGTCTGTAAAGCAAGAATTATAATAAAGAAAAAATTCGAAATTGGTTTTTTATCGTAATTTCTTATTTAAACTTGTCAAAAAATTTGATTCTCGTCAAGTAAATGCTTTACACTTAAATATAATAATTATTAGATTGATAAATACATTATGTCATCATTTTTTATACTATAAATATGGCTATTATATTAATTGATACAATAATTGGTAAAACAAAAATTCTTACTTAAAAACAAACTGAATTTATTCGTTATAATCTGAAATAAAGATCAATTAGAAATTATACTATTAAAATATAAAGTAAGCTGTTTATTTTATCAACATAATACGCATGTACGCTCTTTTCTTATGTAACGTAATAGACGCTTAACTAATAGAGAACAGATAGGGATGATTTCCGATTGTCAAAACCATCAAAATTTTTGTTTAACGTTATGCCAAACGTAATGGAAATTAATTAAGAGTAAATTAATTTTACAAATAATTGAATTCTTTGTATGTATTTATTTAAAAGATTTTGTTATGCAATATTTATAGACATGAACCGTAATTTTTGAGATATAAAATATAACAGAAAAACTTTGAAAGTCATATAAAAAGCTAATTGTGTCCATGATTTTCATAAACTGTTATATATGGCTGCCACTGCCTCGTAGTGTTTCTTAATCTAGACTCGTGCTATTTTATAAAAATTAGTGAGGAACAGCAATTTAAATTAATTTCCATGTTATTTTAACTGTGTAATGCTTTCATGCTTTGAAATGTTTACTCACTTTACGTAACAATAAAGTAATTTAAATTTACATAATTTATGATTTAACAGAATTATGCTACGTATAAAAACAAATACCTTAAAATGTTTAAATGCAAGTATTTTACATAAAATTGAATTGAATTTATATTATTTAACATTATTTGTGTAAGAAGTAAAAAAGGTATATTTTGTATTATATGTAAAATGAAATGTATAAGTTCATATGAATTGAGTATTATTAATTTATTATAAAATAAAGTTTTTATAATAGAATATTAATACAACCGATATAAACATCTGAAGAATAGAGATAAATTGTAAAAAAACACAATGATTATGCGATGAGTAAATATTTGTATAAAATTTAATTATAATTTATTTTATACATTTTATTAATAAACAATAAATTTGATTGTACTGTAGAAAGTGGATGTATTGAAAATTATTTTAAAATATTTCTAAACTATAAGGAGTAATATTACCAACTACGGAATATCGAACTTCAATATTTATTAATTATTACACATTTTATTTGTACATAATGTGGTAGTATGTAAATGAAACAAGTGAATACCTCACAGCATAGAAGATAGATCGATTAGGTACTCAGAGGAAACTATGTTTGGTTATAAGGATTCAAATGATTTTTCGTGATCTGCTTTTGGACACGAAGAACGCAGTCAAAGTGGTCATTTTGCATTAACACAATAGCACAATGTACATGCACGTATATGATAATTTTCAATTTGCGCAGAATTTTTAAATTGCGGCTAATACACGTCGTCGTCTATTAAGAATTAATTGTTAATTAACAAATTGCTTTCAGGAATTTTAAACTTTATATGATAATAAAAGTGACGTTTAAATATCTATCGTATTTAAAATGATGTTCGAGTCATTCGCATTTATTAAATAACATGCTTAAATATTTCGAAAAACAATTTTTCATACGAAACGAAACGATGTCAATTCTCGGCGTTTTTCGCGCCAAGATTTATGACTATGTATCCAATGATTGTGTATTTATAATTACCCTTATATCAGCGGAAAAAGTACGACACTTCCACATTTGCAGCAGTGGAGTTCTGGTTGCGGTACTTGCAAAGTTCTTCGATACAATAATCGATTACTGCCCTGTAGAATTTAGAACGACTATAATAAACCTGTACGATAAATGAATTTACGGATTTTCATGGTGTTCGATTATATTATTACAGAGTTATATGAATACCGACGGAAGAACATGTTTAAGGGCTATTACTCCTCAGCCCCTTATCTCAAATAAAACGAGCGTATTATCCACTCTTAGTAATCCACTCAAATGGTACTCGAAATACCGATGCTCCACTCACAGTAATCAGATACTACGAACGCACTTGATACTATCCTAGTAAGCATAATTTAATCGTGAGCGAATGCGAGCGACAAGTTGTGGTCGCCACTACCTGCATCAATTTTTTCATTCACTAACGCATAACTGTACCTACAATACTGTTCTACATTTGTTCTTCTATTATTATTCATCCTACATTTATTTGGCATCATCTAGATTAATCAAGGAGTCAGAACTTTATGTATATAGTGTGACTGACACGATTCCCGAAAATTAGCAACGTATATAAGCAACCGGTTTCATTGTTCGATCGTGTATATACATCATTAGCCATTAATTATACGTTACATAAACACGAAATAAATTAAAGTGTGAAGTTTGTTACGCTGTGTAACATTTATTATATACCTTACATCATGAAATTTCAATGTCCTTCAAGGTTTTTGTGCTTTCGTATGCCTTATACCGTTGATAGACTCCAAAATTAAAAAAAGTAAATCCGTTTTACGTTTGGTAGCAATAATAATTTTCTTTCTACCATATACCTTTTAAAGAAATTCGTCCATTTCACTAGCTAATGCAAAAATTTTTTTATTGATGAGGTCGAATAAATACAGAATTAAAAAATGTTGGAGTGCTATTTTAAGTATTCATATTAATTAAAATTACTTTTGTCTCTTCTAAGTGACAAACAATGTAAATAATATATTTAAAAAAATCAAGTATTTACAAGTAGTCTATATTTATGTTTATCTTTCTCTTTTACTAATAAAGAATACACGTAATGAATTATACAAGTTATTACTTGAATGCTTGTAATGATGTTCCAAGAAAACTTGCCTGAGTCAACCTTCTGGACAATATTTTTGAAAGTAAAATTAAATAGTGAAAAATCTGTAATTTTAAGCAGTTATTATGTTTTCAAAAACTGTTAATCATATATTTGTATTAATTATTTCTAGACTAAATTTTTTTATTAGAATATGGTTATTTATTTCGGTAACTTATGTTACATTCGTCAATCACATTTTTTGCGTAACGGATATCTTCATTAAAATCAAATTTTCGCATTAAACATTTTAATGTTCTTTTTTATTTGATTTTATTCGATTGCACATCGTATGGATACTCATTTTTTTTGTACATCTATTATTCGTAAGAGTAATTTCATATTTCCTACTCCAGTTCTTAAACTTTAACCGCCTACGTGATACACACGCACAGGCAATGTAAAATTTTATTTATACCAATGTGGTAGTTTAACTGTTGGATTCTGCGCACTTGTTTTACGTCGATTCGTTCAAAAATTGTAAAACTAAACGTAAAGACAATTAAAATGGAAATATTTATTAATATATTCTTTATTCAAGATCATTTTTAAGAAAATTTAAACTTTTTTTTCAAAGCAGATCTGGATTACTGATTATATAATATATAATACTTTTAACCATACTTACTGAATTTATTTCGAAATGCCCGACTAGTAAAGGCAAATTAGTTCAAAACTCTACTGCGCAGAATCGAATAGTCGCCATATGCTACGAAGTATTTTATCCGAGTGAATATTTTGGTAATGCCGCGCAAAAACAAACTTAGGGTTAGAATATTTTTATTATTAATTTAGTACATGTGTTGATTTTTATTTCAATATAATCATGAATAATGAATTTCCCAATGTTGAAGACGAATTTGACTTAATACACGAAGATGAATATGAAGTTTTAAGAGAATTAGAAGGTAACAACTCCAATAAAAAATAAACAAGCGTATTTAATTTTATTAACAAATTTTATTTATTTAAAATTTTACATTTAATAAAAATGACAATCTGTTTAAAACATATTCGTAATCAGCAATTGAAACACAAACAACAGTTACAAATAATGCTTCGAATCAAAAACAACAATCGCAAACTAGTGAAACTCAAGCGGACATCAATGATAAAGAGGCTGCAGTTGAATGTTTAGTTGGAAACAGCAATGAAGATTCGCAAACATTATCTATAATAACACATGATCAACGTGAAGATAATGTAGTTAGAGAAACAACTAGAAAAAGATCAATAGGTCAAATTTCACAAAACTTTCCAGCAGAAATATTTGATCAAATAGATTTTGAGAATATCGGTAAGTAATAATAGTAAGAGTACAAGTAATAATGTGTAAAATGATTATGCAATGTATAAATCCTACATTTTATATTTTAATAAATTTTATAGATGATTTTCAAGAACATGAACAGAAAAAACCTTGTTGGGATCGTCCAGAAGAGCTCATGAAACTAATACTCGATAGAAGAAAAAAAGTTCACACAAATGGCTTAAAAAATAATTCTAAAATTTTAGTTAAGGAAAAAATGTACGATATTTGTCCTTAAACATTTTTTATTAGTAAAGTCTTAAAATAATTAATTATACCTCTTTTATTCTTAAAGACAAGGGAATTCTATTTCAAAAAGAGTTCCATTATGGAATTTTGTTGCTGTTACTCGCAGTGAGGATGGAGAACGTTTTTATATCAAAGTTTCTGACAGAAATGAGTATGTACCAAAAAATCGTCAACCAATTTCAAATCTTTTATCAAAATCTTTTGCTCAGTTGAAAGACGAAGCTGAAGAAATTGTAAGTATTATTTACTTATAATTTATGAACAATGTGTAATTTCTTCCATTTCACAGATAATAAAACGCGTTGAAAAAGCCAGTCTTGCACCTTTTGAATCCGTTAATAAAGAAAGTGCTGAAAGTACCTTATGGGTTGAAAAATATCGACCTAAACGATACATAGAGCTACTGTCAGATGAAAATGTTAACCGATCTTTGCTTCATTGGTTGAAACTTTGGGATAAAATTGTCTTTGATAGAGATTCTATTGTACGTGCAAGAAAACCTCAAGTATTTTCCACATTTAAAAGTAAATTCAAGAATAAACAGGAAGATATTCCAGATCATGATAGTAAAGGATTTCCAACTCAAAGGATAGCGTTGCTTAGTGGCCCTCCAGGGTTAGGCAAAACTACACTTGCACATGTAGTAGCAAAACATGCAGGATATAATATTGTGGAGTTAAATGCCAGCGATGATAGAGGTCCAGAAGTATTTAGGTAAATTAAGTAATTAATTCAGTCTAAAATTATTTTCCTAAAATGTTGTCTTAATTTTATGTTAATATCAATATGTACATGTATGGTTTATTAGGGAAGCATTACTAGCATCAACGCAAATGAAAGCATTTATAGATAAAGAAAACCGGCCAAATTGCCTTATCTTAGATGAGATTGATGGAGCTCCAGCTGCTTCCATAGAACTACTCTTAAAGTTTATTCATGGCAAACTAATTCCAAAAGGGAGACATCTGAAAGACAAAGCTCAAAAAGAAAATAATGGATGTCGTCGACCAATTATTTGCATATGTAATGATCTTTACATACCAGCATTAAGGTATTTATTCCTGCTACTTCCTTTATATCATATAATATTTAGAAACATTGCTAGCCAGTATATACTACGAATAGATATTAAAATTAAATTAATTCTTTAAAAACTTCTTTAATATTAATCTAAAGATATGCTTTATTAATTAACCCAAGAAAAAGATAATGATATGGCATAATAAATCATTTTTTTTTGTCTCAAATTAAATACCGAAGCTGATTCTTCATTATCTACGACTGCAACATTTTTTTCAAGATACATTAACGTTAAAGTTCTGAAAAGCATTTAATTCTCAGATATGTTAATTGTTTATAAATTTAATTAATATACTACATTGTGTATTAAAATCTATGATAATTGGTGTTAGAATTTTTGATATTTTTATATTAATTAATAAGTAATTTTTAATATTTATTCAATTTTTTCTGTAAAATTATACAAGTTTTGTCGTATTCACGTATATACTTTTTAATATATACTCTACATGCTTTCTACTTTATGATAAATCATACTACATGATTTTATTATTATTATTCAATTATATTATTTATTTGTGTTTGTTTCGTTTTAATTATTATTCTAACATTTGTATTAAATTCTAAATTTTTTAGTTATTTATTATGGTATTTAGAAAATTTATTTCACATTAGTGAAGTTAAAACGGACACGTTAGAAATATTTTTTGAAATTTATCACTTATTCTGTAAATAGTTAAATTTTTTAATTTTAATTCGAATGAATTAAATTAAAATAATATTCATATAAATAATAATATTTTGATATGTACTTTATGTAGAATGATATGGTACGTTTTGTTTTGATTATGCTTTTTAAACTTCTTATATGATATTTTTATCGCGTGTAGAAGTCAATATTACGTTTAATAAATAATTCTAAAATTTTGATGTTTGATTTTGAATCTAAATTAATTTAAAAAAATAATTTTTATTTAAATTAAGTTTCAACTGGTATTTATTCATTCATTTCAGATGTATATAATTACATTTGAATACTTTAATATTTCAATAATAAAAAGTCATAAAGAAACAGAAAGAATAAAGTAAAATAATAAGAGCAAATTAGAGTGTATACAAATTTAATTAATATATTTAATTATATATTAAATGATATTATATATAATTTATTATGAACAATACGTTATACAATATAGATACATAATTCTTTATACAATATATATATTTGAAAATTTGTTGTAATGTTGATAGAATAATGATATGTTAAACTATGGTATAATGTACATAAGCATATTTAAACTAATTGGATTATATGTTAAAATATTTAATAAATACAGCAACTTAACAGATTTTTGATATATTTTATTTTAATATTTTTTGCTATATTTTTAAAATAATTCATAATATATACTAATTGATGTCTCATTGTATATCATATTTCATTCACATTAATGTGAATATTAATAATTTAATCGATATTCATTATTGCAAAAAAATTTCTTTGTAATTATTATTCTGATGGAATTTAAAGATTAATTGCATTTATCTACAAATAGTAATCAAATAGAATGACAAATCTATCTCTATTGTTATGTAGATTAAATGTCAAATAATAAGTTTTTAAACCATAAATTAAATTTTTATCTCAATTCATAGCCTCTAATAAATTTTAAAGCATTCATAAGCACTTTTCTAAATTATGGAAACAGCGATGTTATTAAATATAAATTATAACGCATTCAAATATAAAGTAAAAAAATGTACATCTCTAAATGTAAATGTATATGAAAACATCAAACTCTAATTTGAGTATAGCATCTTTCAAACAAACTTTCAATTTAAGATATGAATTATTTAGTTGTAGTGATTTGGTTCGCAACGTAATTTCGACCGCATTTTAATTAAATTTATTTGCAAATAACAAGCAATTTACTTCAAGAAATTTCCATTTCACTTTACATAATGATTTATCGTTCTTATTAAAATTGTACATTTGATAGCGACATTAAACGAAAAAATATTATCGTTATTATCAAAGTTGAAAGTTTTCTGAAAACCAAGCAAATTTGTCCCAATTGCCAAACGTGAATCTCCTAATTCTCTTTTGCATTTAAATAATTAAGTTTTCGAGCTAAATGTTAACTACATTTTAACATACGCTTAAGTTTCATTATATAACACGTGAGAGACTGTATTGAAAATGTACCACACGATATACATTTTGTGGCTCAACATTAAACAAAAAATGTTCATTATAGATCTTTAAGAAATATGGCCTTAATAATAAATGTACCAGAAATCAGTCCATCCACTTTAGCAGATAAATTATCCGAAATAACGTCGAAAGAAGGCTTAAATGTAGATTCGAGACTTTTATTACAATTAGCAGAAAAATCAGGATGCGACGTTAGAGCTTGTCTTGGAATATTGCAGTACTCCGGAGGTGTTAATGTATCGCAAAATCTCGCTGCTGGCCTGAAAGATACGAAGAAGGGTCTTTTCGATTCATGGAAAGAGATGCTGCAAGTACCTTTTAATAGGCGAGGCACTTTGAGTGGGTCCGAAAGGGTCCAAAAGATCGTAAAAATTGTGCAACAAAGTAAGCATGCGGGCGATTAAAAATACATTAAAATATTAAATGCACGAGACATGATAAATCGTTGGCACATTCTTTTTGCCAGGTGAATCCGAACGCTTGTGGCAGGGAATATTTCACAATTTTCCGCTTGTTTGCAAAGACAATATCATCCCAATTCACAAAGCGTTGGAGTGGTTCGAGTTCTACGACGAAGTTAACACTCTGATCATGGAGCGTCAAGCCTGGGTGCTCATGCCTTACACGATGTCGGCTTTCGTAGCCTGGCACCTGTACCTGGCCGGATCGCAAAGTCCAAAAATTTCCTTCCCAACAAGCTTGTTCGAGGTGAGCTACCAGCCTTAACCGAGATCAGCCGCGTTGAAAAGAAAGCCACGATAAGAAACAATGATAATTCATATTTGTAACTAACGGATGTAGTTTCGCGAAGCGCCGTTGCCAGAGATATTTATCTCTGTTGCTGGAGGTAATAACGGTAATGGATTTCAGCTTCTCTGTCTCTCTGTTTCACGGGCGTTGCTGGCAACGAGGTGTCCAGCTTTGCCGCCGGCTTTTTGATTTATCCCTGGCTAATTAGAAAGGCTAATAATTAATGCCGGCGCGCATTGCGCTAATTATCAGGGGAGAACCTTTTAAGAAATGAGAGAATATTCGAAATAAAACAAAGCGAGTGCACGCGTCCCGCACCGGAAAAGTATTTGTGCGAGAGTACGCGCACATCGTGTCTTCGCTGTAAAGATGCAGTTGCGACAGAAGGCGCGAGAAGCGAAATCTCGCGTGCGAAACGCTAAGGTCAGCGAAGTAGCCCCAACCGGCTATTCGTCAAGCTGTTTTTGTCGCCCTAATGAGTCCCTGAATTATTCAAGTTAGAGGAGTCCTCCCCCGGGTCAACGATCGCCCCTTCCTGCGCGCTCGTGTCCCTCCCTAGCGTGACTCGCTCTCTCTCTCTCTCTCTCTCTCTCTCTCTCTCTCTCTCTCTCTCCCCACCGTCCCCCGCTCGCCCGACCTTGCGTCACCGTTGTTCCTTTTTGTAACCCCGTCGTAAACGAAAAAATCTGATGGTTTTACCAAATGGAATATGCAGATGTAGCATCTTAATGGAAAACTCCAGTGGCTTTTTCCGCGCGTACTTCGAGCAGTATTGCTTTACGCTTTACGTTGCGTTTATGCTTATAGCACTTTTTAGCGCTTTTTTTTTTTATAGACCGATAGACCGTTGTAAATTTTATCATTCTGTGCGATCGATTTCGTAATTGTGTCACGTTTATCAATAGACGGAATAATTAAGTACCCGAATAAGTAAGACAATTTCAATTAAAACACATTCATAATGATGCTTTCATATAAATCTTGTATTATATTTATGTGTAATTTCATGCGTAAATCTGTATGATTTTCGAAGATTAAATCGTCAAAGTGGCATATTAAATGCAAATTACCCGATACACCTCGATAAATTATTAAGGGCTTTAATCTTCTGATTACGGCAACTTTTATCCTGCATTATAATAGTTCTAAGCAAACGTTGAGTTTCTAGTTTATGATATCACCCAGAAATACAAGAGACCTGACTGAACTCTTTTTAGACACGCTTAACCATATCAAGAGTTTAAAAAGATTTTATGCTCCAAAGTTTCGCTCAAAGTATCGTTGTATTTCTACAAAAGTTCCGTATGTTTAGAGAGGATTTTCATCTTACATTGAGGATATCTCGATGTATCTATTTTCTACGCTTCTCATTAGAATTTTTATATTTTCGTAAAAATCAATAAGCAATGTGGATTTGTTTTGTAGAAACAAGTTGTGCGAATTTAATGTTTTAAAATCTTAAACATTTTATCGGGATCACCTCAAAAATACGGTTTTCTTTTCTTTTTGGATTTAAGTTTGTACATTTCTCATCTTCTTTCTTTGTTATAACATTACTTATATAGCTTGGTCCTTTATGTGCATTTGCTTAAAATATACTGTACTTAAAATGTACTTCAATAGTCGTTTTAGAGGTTCGTGTATATGTTAGATTCAAATATCTTCGCACTAGGAAGTGTGAGATAAGTAAGAAATTTCAAATACAAAAAATGTATTTGTAAAAGAATAGAAAGTAGTTTGAGCATTAATATATATAATAATTTAGTGTTGAGCGTAACAGAATTATTTGAATATTGAACGACTACTAGAGGTGATTAAGCTTTGACTTTTCGTATTAATACTATTATAGAACCATTTAATTTGATAATTTGTTTTATAAATAACAGCTTTCAACCAATATTAATTTACAATATAACTTTTATTCTGAAAATTTATAATGTGTATATTTAAATGTAGAGTTTAATAATTACGGATAACATTTTGGGTGAGAACGATACGATTTTTCATAATATTTATTGCTTAAAATTTTATAAAATATATCTTGTATATAACGTATTTAGGCTTCGGCAAAAGGTAGCATCTGGTTGACTGTAAATTCATTAGAGGATTCTAATCTCTTATACAATTGTTCAGGGTAAAATGGAGACACGATATAAATCGTCATTTCGCCAGCATTTATATTTCGTCTGGACAAGCACCTGTGCACGCATAATATAAAGTGTCCGTAAGTGTTACATTTGTTCATTTAAGAATTACAGTCTACGTCTTTACCAAACTTCTGTTTTTATTCGGAAGTTCAGCGGTAAGATTATCGGTTTGTGGTACTTTATTTTCTGTAAGTTTAAAATTGAAACTATCGAAGAAACATTAATATTTAGTCTTGAATTGTCTTCATAATTCAAAATAAATCAAATTAATTTTCCAAAGCTTATTAAAAGTGTCCTCAAAGTTATTATGATTTTATCGATTAGTTTCTGTATTCGAGAAATATTAAATAATACTTCAACTACATTTTACAAAGTTAAAAAATATATATAAATAAAAAAGGTACATAATAATTTACAAATAATTACATTGATATGAAGGCGCTAAGCAAGAAATATTTAAAAATGCAATTGATATAATGGCTTTTTAATTTACAAAATAATCCTTACTAACCTGATTTATTAATTGTGTACTTTTTTCATGCGCAATTTAAAAAATGCTACATGATTACTATTATAATTATTATAACTATTAGTTAAGTAAAATTTCAGCTTAATGAAATATTTTTCTTAAATTAATATATTTTTTAATTTTAATGATACAGGATTAAATACCGAAACGCAGAATATCTTTGTTTTTTTCTTTATATGTGAATATTATTAAAAATATTCATTGTTAATTTGGAACAGTCTGAATAAATAAGATGTTTTATCGTATTAAATGATTGTATATGCGTTAAGTCGTTGCGTAAAGTCGTCATTTGTCTTATTCCATTATTATTACATGAATCGAACATATGAATTCTAGATAAATGTGAAAATCATCCAAAACATGAAGCGCTAAAATATTTTTAGCGCCATTAGGAAACTATCAAGGTAATTCGTATCAATTTTTTTTTGCCATATTGGTCGTTTTGCACTTTCGACCTGTTCTTTTTCGGCTCTACCTGTTTTCTGATTTAATACGAGAGATGTTTTTTTTGTAAACAAATATTGATTAGAACTGTTATATTCACTACTTGGCTGCTAAATATTTTTAATATCATTTTTTCAGGATATTTGTATGAATTCTTAAATTTATTATGATTATTAAATAATTTTTATGAATAATATATAGAATTTATTGACAATAATTAAAATAAATTTATAAAACATTCCAATGTTTTATTAATTATAATCAATTATGTACTTATGTATTACCAATCTCTATAAAAAATAGATGATAATATCAAATTTCACAATTTTATTTATCTTGCTTTGTGTTTCTATAAATTACGTCATTATAAACGAATGCATAGAAGTGGATTTTCACAAATTATGAAGTCAATAAAATGTTAATAAAAATGATTTCATAATTTCTTCAGCGTATTCACATTTTTCTCGTGTTTTCCTTTCAAATTAAAAATCATAATAAGTAATAAAATTGTAATACTTTAATATTCTTATGCGTTTTCTTAATCTTTTACAAATAAATATATTTTTTTAAATCGATGATATCTAAGATTTACTTAATTGGTGTTGGAAGTTGATTTATTTGAGTCGTTCGTAAATTGTAGTAAGATTTTACTGAATTCATTTGTACGAGATATAATTGCTCGGTATAATAATTATTAAACAACTTTGCATGAATAACTGAAAATTAACTTGTTTTAAATTGTATGACGGTTATTATTTTATTATAAATAAAGTATAATATACTTTGAAATAGTTTTTCATATTGGAAAACTACACTTGAATGTTTTATTTTGAGTATACGCTATGAATATATTCTGAATAATTATTTTTTAATGTTTTAAGGTGAATCAAAAAATCGAACGAAATCAAGCAATACTTTCGGTAACGAAGAAAATATCTAAAATAGATATTTTAACGCTCGTAACGGAAATCTTACCATATTTACCGGATTTATTGTCTCCGCGCTTACGTTCAGTGAACGCTCAATTGTATTCTGCAAAGGAAAAAGAGGAACTCAGTAGATTAGTAAACTTAATGCTTGATTTTGGGTTAACCTATACACAGGAAAAGAAAGCTGAAGGTGGATATGATTATTATCTAGATCCGTAAGTTTAATTAAAGTTTTGCATAATTTTAATCCTTGACAAATAAGTTTTACAACATAAACAATCGTTATATTTATAGTAACATTTGGAATATTGGGACATTTGCCGATTGTAAAGTACGAAAGCCGTTGGCTTACGCGGTTAAGCAGATAGTTATTCAAGAATTAGAAACTACGAGATTGCAAAGAGCCACAATAAAAAGCGAAGAAAACACCGAAAATGATAAAAAATCAACAAAATCATCGACTTCATCCAGTAAGACTGATCCATCATTAAAAGTCAATCGGTTAGATTTGAAAACAGATGAGAATGTTCCGAACCATTTGAGGCAACTCAATCCAATACAATTGAAGCCAAGTATTGAGAAGGTAAGCAATCGTCTCTAATTGCATATATTTTATCTGCGCCAATCTTTGCTCTGACACTATTTCTATATCATTTTGTAAATACCGTATCCATTTGCCAATAGAAATTGAAAATACATATAGAAATTGAAATTCATTTGCTGGGTCGTTTTTTACACACCCTTTTTAACGTATAACTTTCTTTACATAAAGTAGAGTATTTAATAATGAGCTTTCAGAGATATACTATTACCTCGAAAAATTATTAACAAATACGTGCGCGCGTGTGTGCGCGTGTATGTAGACGTCCAAACGTCTTGGAACTGTATTAAAAATGAAAAGTGCTCGGAACAGAAAGCGTACTACGATGGATATTAAAAGGTATCAAATGAAAATTTTCGTGATCTTTGATACTACAAATATCTGAAATACCAGAGTACAAAATGTACTATAGGAAGAATTAGGTTAAAAAAAATTCTTAATTATTTAATTATCGTATTATTTAATTATAATCTGACAGATATGAAACGAGCTATTCTGATTAATAATTTTAAGAACGTTGAAACAATATTATATGTCAATTAAGTAACATTATAGGTCTTTTTGAAAGAAGAATTGAAAAACGATTGTGGTTAATACGAATGAAATTGCTCTTTTATCAACGTAATGTGCAGTTTTATATATTGACTATTGTGTTGGCACAATTGCACCAATTGATTTTTATTTCTTATTCTGTTATTCGTCGGATATAGTTTTGAACGACTTTGTGCTATCATATCTTTAAATTTCATTCGATTATAAACAATATTTGTTAATTGAAGATATCACAGTCGTGCCAATACCTTCTTGGAATTAAAAAATAATTGTTTACATTTATTAAAAAACAATTTCATTTACTTTATTGATCAGATAAAGAATTAAGAACTGATTTGGTAAATTGCTTAGTTTTCGATAGAAACTACGTTAAAAAACAAAATTAGTTTTCTCATAAGTAAAAGATATTTAATTTTCTTTTTCATTATATATATATATATATATATATATATATATATTACTGTTGATTGCAAAGTTAAAGATTGATAGTCAATTCTTTGAATTAAAATAAAAGTTAGTGCACTGGACAAAGGATTGATTTACTTTAAATAAGCGCTTTGCTTCATCTCTCTAAATTTTATTTTTATTTTTTCCAAATTAATAAATTTTTATTTTCTCCCGATATTATTTTTTTCGAGATTGATTCAATTCTCTAAAATGTTTTAATGTCGATATTTTCATGTTATATTTAAAAAATCAGTCAAGCATGCATAATTTGTTGGTTTTTATAGATTCATTTGCTATCGTAACATAAAAAATAGTATTCCTTTTTATAATTTCATATTTTACTCTATGGAGTAGAAATTTTACAAACTTCAGTTTGTAAAACTCGGAACCAATCGAATTATTCATTATATTGCTTTTATTTTAGATTAAGTAAATGGTAGAATTAAGTAATCTAGAAAGAAGATTATCTGTCTCAGTGCTGAGAAATGTGTTTTTGTTGTATTACTATTCATAAGCCATTTACGAGATTTTCTAAGTGAACATGGAAATTGACTTCGAGTTAAAAAATCTTATAATATATCCTTTTAAGAAAATTTAAAAGTCCTTCTTGCAAATTCTTTAAATATCCCTTATTATTTAGAAAATCTGTTTGTTTTTAACATTATTGAAATTTTGTAGTTGGATTAAATTTCATACAAAAACTGTTTACTTTTGAATATTTTTCTTATGGAATACAGATTCTTATATAGACATACAGATATACGAACTTGATAAGATTTATCAATTAAACATAAGTTTAGAGAGTCCTATTGAACCCAATTTAATATTAACTTCTTGTCTTTATTATTGCCTATCTACAAATATTTGACATTCCTTAGGATCTTGAGTACTTAAGAACTCATTTGTCTTCTTTTATCCGTGTAACCAATCCACTTGACTACAGCGAAGTAAAATTCATATTTTTGATGATAATGTAATTTTTTAAATCATCCGTTTTCCTATTTTTTCCACATACTTCTTTAAGCAGTCGAAAGGTACTTTTAGTTTAACTTTGAATTTACATTTTTGTAAGGGTACCTGTTTTACTTTTGAGTAGAAGTAAATTTATAAAATATTATTTTATATATTCTTATTTTTTGATTATATAATAGTAACTGTTTAATAACTTATTTGTATGGTAGTTATATGCATTTTGTAAATGCATTTATTTCCCAACTTATTTGGCCCTTATTATGCCCGGATATCTTAATATATCTATTTTAATAAAATATTTATTTAGCAATGGCTTGTATTTGTTAATGTTTTTGTTTTGTTTTGTTTTACTTATTTTCTAAATGATTATTTCATACTATTAATAACATTTTTTAATTTTCAATCATAATTTCTTTACTCTTTTTCATACAATTATCCACATTACTCACTTATCTCAAGTTATAGTGTTTAGATAAATCAGTTTATTCTCTTATAGAAATTTTTCTATATCTTATAGAAACTAAATTGGGTTACAGCAAATTAAATAAACTTTGCTTTTGACTTGTTTTCTACTGTATATTATCGTAACTACTTTAAAGATATATCTGTCTTAATTTAATTATTATTTTGTTTAATTAATATAATTAAATAAGTTCAAAAATATTTAAGAATATTTTAAAAACTACAAATTTTTCACAAACGCTTGAGACAAGTTGATTTAAAATGTTTATTTAAGCGTTCGAAGTATATTAATAAAGATAAAGATTTATCTAATAATATAAAAAAGAAGTAGATTCCTGTCAGTGTTATATTTCGTTCCGAAAAAGCGTATTTCATCCACTTACGATCTAAGTATCATATGTAATAAAAATATAACAATCATACAAGTCACAAATGTATTAATCACAAATTCAGTCATTCAGCTTATTTATGAATGTATTGATAGCACCATGATAATTTGAAAAGATATATATGGCTTAGTACTTCTTAATCAATTAGGGTCATCGTGTAATAATGTTTATTTCATGAAGTTGAAGCGAGCAAAGCACTTTAAAATATTTATTCATCCAACAGTTTTAATTATTTAATTTAATCTGATGAATTTAATAACTTTGAAAATTATAATAAAAATATCTATTAAAATCTGTCAACATTTATTATTACACAGCTTTTCAGCTTTTATAATTTTTCAGAGTGAATGGAAAATTATTTTGTTTCTGTACGATGTAAAAATTGCAAGTGAATTTTATTGCATATTAATAAAAAAATAATTACGCTCACGTTTAGATCGAGTGCATTAAAAATAATTTCATTAAAGACATAAAACTCCAGTGTAGAAATATAATGCTGATAGACATTAGAGAAAAGCAATTTATATTATTGTATATCTATTATTAAATATGCTTGTAAATTACGGACATTTAAAAAACCACAAACTAGATCATTCTCGATGTTATTGTTCAGAAAATATTAAATTTATTTTGATACTATTAAATGTTTTATTTAATACCCATTAAGATTTTAATGAACATCACAAATTTAAAGTTTCCTTTTTCAACTATTTATCGATAGTTGGAGTTTTCGTTTCCATTACTAAAGTAATTAAATTAATATGTACATATAATACGTTTAGAAACAGAACGTTTCAAATTTAATATAAATTGATTATGCCAATTCTTTTGTGGATTAAAAATGTTTCCATTATTTTAAAACAGTAGGACAATTCATTTAGTAAAATATTTACATAAATTTAGCCGCCCGTTTAATTTCTTTTGTTCTTATTAATATTTTCAATGAAAATACAGTTTAAATTTTTTCACAATAGACAGATAACATTAATATTTTGATGGTTTTATCAACTAAACATTATGGATGATGTATCTGACATTGTGGGTAAAAAATTGTAATTGAATTTTGAAGATTTTTAAATATACTATTAAAAATAGATTATTTCGAAGGAAAGTTGGCGATGTTTCTATAATGTAGCGAATATCTGTATAAAAATGAAATTCATTGAATCTCAATAATTAATCATGTTCACGTTTTTACTTATTGATGCTTTAGTCGAAAGAAATTAAATTAAAATATATCGAAGTTTTAGCAAATTTAATTTCTAAAATGAAATTTCATTGATCAGGTGCGAGATCCTTCCATCCTTTCACTCAAATAGTTTCGCGACCTTTCCTTTGTCAGCTTTAGTCTGTCAACGAAAAGTTATGGAACAAACTTAGCTCATGATAAATCAATGTTTTCATAACCAAAAGTTAAGAAAGTAGTTGGCAAGACTAGTCGACGTTAACAATTTGTATTCTCCTTGCGTATTTTAGTTGTCGTTGATAAATTTTATTCTTATCGTTAAAAAAAGATACATATATTTTTTAACAAATGTTTTCTTCGACAATGTTGCCACTGTGAGATAATTGACGCAATTATCAAGACTAACCAATTTAGGATGTAACTCTTTCGTAACTCTTTCAAGAATAAATCAGTAGTTTTTTCCATGCTACATTAAAAAATGTTAAGATGAATCGATCGAAATATCATTAATAAGTGAAATTAACGTAAATCTCATGTTCGTACAAGCTGGCTAATATAAGTATGATAACAAACGCATCGATACCCAGCGAAAAACGCAATGAAAGAAGCTCAAAATGTTGTTATTATTATAATGCGATATATTAAAAAGATAATCTTCTATTCTTATTTAGCCTTTTCTATTCGAGTCCTCAATCATGGGCACATTTCGTGTGTCTATAGATCTTGTACGCTCGCTCATCATCGCGTATCATTTTCGTCACTAAAGTCGCTTGCGACATCCTCCCTTTATAAAGCGGTTTGCAAAAGCTTAAACGAACCCAAACAGCAGCGGTTTGATTTCGAGAATAACCAGCTAACTAAATGGTGTAGGCGCATGCTCACTCATTACTTTCTACGTAGTTCCTGCAAAGAAAAGATGCTGACGAAGTCGTGCGTGTATTCGCGAGGAGTAAAGAGCCAGAGCTGAGAGGAAGAGTCGGTGCCGGTACTGTTACCGAGGTCAAAAGGCGGACGAGTGAGAGAGAGAGAGAGAGAGAGAGAGAGAGAGAGAGAGAGAGTGATCGCGCGCGGGGAGGGGGGGGAGAGAGAGAGAGAGATGCTGCATCCGCAAGGCTATTATAACCGCTCAAGCGAATCTCTATTAAAACGTGTTTACACTGGCTTAGGGGTTGACTCAAGCCAGCCCTTCTGGCTCCGGCGCTCAGCCAACTCCAACCTCCCACTGCACTATACCCGCGCATATACACCCAAGTAATGCCTATCTAATTGTCGCGTGTATGAATAGTGAATCCCGAAGCACTCGAGGCTATGAACCAGATCCGAGCTAACACAAGGGGAGAGCCATATGAGCTAATTTATATTATGATAGCCCGACCTCTGGGGGATGTTTCTCCCTTCCCTTTCTCTATTTCTCTCGAGCCGTCTCTCTCTCCGCTCTTGCGGCCTTTATCCCTTCTTCCTTCGCGTTGTTGTAACTACTTCCCCTTTGCTATTCACTACTTTATGTGTTTCTTCTTTCCGCTAGCCGCTCCACCCTCTTCCGCTCCTTGCTTCTTTTATCCGTCCACCATAAGACAAGAAACGCTTAGTGATCAAGTTAATCTGTTAGCACGGACAAAGGCAATCAAAATAGCCATTCAACGGTAGAAGCTCGCATGAACTTCCGGCCGATAAAAGCGACTGCATTAGGGACTTGCTCGAGTGTCCTAGGATGTGGATGGCACGCGACCGACTGCTTCTCTCTCTCTCTCTCTCTCTCTCTCTCGTTTTTTCTCCTTGTAATCGTAGGGGCGTTACCCAACCCGAAAGATCTTGCAATCTCGCCGCCTTCCCATCATTGTCATGTTGATTCTCATCCGACCTGCGTCGCTTAGCAGAAGCACACAGTCATCGAAATTTATGGTATCTGAAAATACTGTCAGATAATCTTAGTTTGGTCTTTTGTGCTCTTCGATTAATGGCCCTTGTCCAGAATCTTGTAACTTGCTACATTAACTCTACAAAGAATATATCCACAATAAATGTATCGAAATTCATAGCATCTTTAAAGCTTACGCGAATTGTAAATATGACAAAGCTCATTTCGAAAACTTTATTCGCTTACCAGTTTACTGCAGCTCTTTTAATGTAATATAGATATTTTTAATGAAATTTTAACCTCGGAACATTCTACGAGTCGCTGCTTCTTACGACGACGACAGAATATTTTGCGTTAAAATTTCTTTCTGTTGTTTCAAACGTTATTGACCATTCCTGATAATTGTTAATTCGCACAAATGATTCGCTTAAAGAGTTCATTTTTACTCATAATTAACTTATGCACGTCCTCTTGTAAAATGTAGATTTATCAATAATTAAAATGGAGAATCAAAAGAATGTTGAAGTTGCGTTTATCGTATGTCGACAGCAAGTAGTAATTAATTCATTAAAAATATATATTAAATATGTATTAAAAGCAATAATTTTTGGCATCTTTAGTTTGCCTAGTGTATACTAGAAAAATTCAGATTAGTAAAAACAAGAAAAAAGCAGAGAATATTGAGATTAGATTTGAAATTGAATCTTAAAAAATGCTCGATAATTATTGCACGTGCATTAGTAAATTTATCGCAGAAGTCTGAATTCTGTTATAGTAGTTAATATTTACTTCAATGAAATTAAATGATTAGTGTCTAATGTAGAAAAATTCTACGTACGATCTAAACATGAAGATTAAATTGCAATAGTTATTAGTTGTAATTATAGTCATTAATTTTACAATCATTGTTATGTAGTTAACAGTAAAGAAGCTTTCAAATTTCAAGAAGAGAAGGCGTTTTATTTCGTTCTTTTACTTTAATATCTTATAATTCGGTTTCAATTAGCTCTACGTCATCAATTTCTGGTATGTATTCTTTTCAAAAAGAATGCGCAATCCCATATAACTAATGAGATGATAGAATCAATGTAAATTATACTCTGCGCCGCTTGATGATTAATTTGTTGCTTGCGACACCATAGAAATTTAAACGATACAAATCTAGAACTTTAATGAATTATAATAATTAAATTTTCAGTCATCGTATGAATTTATTATTATAAATTTGGAAATAACTAAATATTATGTTACCTTTTAGTAAACTCCTTACACATTTCCCTTCTCATTTTCTGTAATAAATTTTAGTATATTTTCGACTACTTAATAAAAATTAATTTAGCGTTAAGTAATTAGATATAAAATTATGAGACACAGGAAATGTGTATGAAAAAATATACAATGTTCAGTTTAGTTTTTAGGATATAATTAATAAAGGCACATTTTTCATTGTTATGTAGCAACCGATGATAAAGGATAATGATAAAGAACTTTTCTTGTTTACATCTTCTAATACGTAAAAGAATTTATGAATTTTATTATAATTTTTGAAAGATGTTGTCATTACATATGATATACGTTAAATGGAATCAATTAAAAAATATATGAACACTAAATTTATTGATTTGTATATTTATTCCTTTTATAGAATTACGTTTTACCTTTTTAAACAATAATGATTTAAAAACGAGTAATATACGTACGAATTGCAAAATTTAATCTCCAACATTATATTCAACGAGAGTGGACATTTACGTTAAGTAAAAAAATTTACTTAAAAAGAAAATAATAAAATTTTATATTTATCTGTACTAAAATTATACGTTGGGTGAAATTGACATGCCTTACGCTTCCACAATAATCAGATGAATTTTATATTTATACTTACTGCCTTTTCTTTTAAATAAGAATGTAATCATCAATGCTTTTTGTTCAAAATATTTATTAAAGTTATTTGAAAAATGTTATACAAAATAACTAGGGTGCGTTATCAGAACTAAATTTACATTTTGTTATAATTGGCTCAATAATCAATATTGTTCAATCAAATGCACAGATTTGTACTGATAGTTTACACTGTCTATTTTTTAATGCTGTACATGAATTTATTAAATACAAAGAGGTTGAAAGGCATTTTACTTTAAAAATAACTGTAATATTTCGTGTATGTAGTAAGTGTACACATTAAAATGCAAGAGTAGATCGAAATTATGAAAGTAATGCAAAATTAATATATTCAAAGTACCATTAAAGAAATTACTATGATTGAATGACATTCATTACGAATAATCATATATAACTATATTATGGCAAAAACAATAATAAGGAAGAAAATTAAAAAAATCTATACAAAGCATTCGCATGACTCATTCGAGATTTAGGAACTAGAAATTAGGATGCGATCCCATAATATATTTACGGTAATTTATTAGGTCGTTTTTGTATAAGTGAAAAATTTATTCATCGAAATATGACGAAAGATATTTGTGTACCTTTACAAGAAATATTGTAGTGTATTGTAAATTACTTTTATATTACAAAAAACAAATTGTGCCAAGATTTACGTTGATTTTAATTAATTAAGATACTTATCCACATATGAGAAAATAAATCTAATAAATCAGTGTTGGATGATACGTTAATTATCTAAAAGATATTGTATTGAAAAAAGATACAATTAATGTAATTAATCTGTAAGCTGTACGTGTTTTTATTGGCGACTTTTTGGAAACTAAACTTCCACAATGTGTTCCTCGGATATCCGATCAGAGGGTGTAATAAAACGCAGGTTTCATAGAAGAAAATCTTTCATCTCTTTTATGGGTATTCAAGCCATTGAATAGTAAAGAACATTGAACTGAAAAAACGTTTTTATAGCAAGAAACTTAAATACTTATTTCTACGGGAAGTTCTTCTTTAAATATGTAAGAGATAATAATTTATGTAAAACCGTAAGCACAATTTATTGGGATAATTAAGGCCCTGTACAGTTTTATGAAAATAACATTATCCACGTAAGCCAAAATGTAAGATACCATTTTTCGCAAAAAAGAATGAAGTGATACGATTATTTAATATTTAAATACGAGTATGATGTTTACTGGTATATTAACCGAGAGCTTCATGAAAATTACAGAACGCGATATAAAAAATACAAGTAAATACAATATTCAAATTACGCCTATAATATATTTATGTAAATGTGTTTACGAAATGAAGTCTTAGAAGAATATACGATTAGTTATGGCTCTTTTTTAAAATGTATCAGCCGTTTTTTTAAGCAGAAATACGATGACGGAAGTTTTATGTTCTGATTGAATTAGGCTGTGAAATTTTTTCGAATACGCACTACGAACAAATAAAGTTGATGTCTGTTCTCTTATGATTAATATCCTAATAAAATGTTAATAATTCAATTTTATTCATGAATAAAAATAAACTGTTCGCTATAATTTAAGATTCTTATAATAATGATATAAGACATTTGACTGTTTAGTTCTTAGATATACTTGTATACGTTAAGAGTAATTAATTTATGTTATTATTTAATCTAAGTATTTACATTTTGCCCGTGTAATTTTGAATTTAGGTATGCTATATATATATACGTATATTTTTTTTTCTTCATTTTTAATTTGTATTCGACTGTGCATTTTTATTCTTTTTCTAATGTTTCCTTATCTTATCTATTTTATTTTGTTTTTCATGTTTCGTATTGTGACGTTAAAATTTTTTTACTTACCCTTATATTATATTTTATTATCACTAGTCTAATTTTTCTTTACTTTTTTTGCATCATCTTTTTAAATTTAATATAACTACATTTTCTAGAAATTACTCTTCTTTTTCCATTATACTTTTATTTACTATTTTCAGTTTTCAATTCCTCTTATCACATCTTTTGTGCCTTTATCCTGTTTTATTTTCCCCTTTCTTAGTTAATATCTTCAGATTCTTAATTCTCGGTTTTTCTGTTTTTCTTTTTTTTTTCTTTTTTTTTAATATTTTATATGTCTTATACGCTACTTACATTCCTCCGTTGCATCGATACTTATTTCCTTTTTTATATTTTATTTATTCTCATATTTTCCACATTTTTCTCATATTCGTTTGCTTTTTAAATTTTTATCATATTTTCTTTATTATATCTATTATTTTTTATTATAACAGCGTTGCTTTCTGTTTGCCGAATAAGTTTATATTTATATACGTTGTTAATTTTTTTCTAATTAAAAAACAAAAATTCAGTTTTGAAAAGTTGAGCTTTTTGCTATGAGTTCTTTAATTTGTAAGACATTAATCAATTTAAGAAAAATATTTATTAATTGAAGTATTAAGTTCGTCTCGTATAGTTAATTTCTACGATTATATTATTTTATTCAATAATTTCATCTCTGAAAGTAACTATTTTTAAATTAGAAAATGTGATTAGTAATTAGGTAAATCAAATTTATGATTTATTTTATCGTTTTTTAATAATTATTTCTGTTGAATTCTTAAAAAATTAGCCTCGGCAATATTAATTTTATAAAAGATTAGGAGTCCTCTTTTTTGCTGAACCCATCGTACTTCATTCCCTTTTATATCTAATAAAGTCATATTTCTCTAAGGGTATATCAACCCTTGTGGGTAAGTTATATCCAGTTCCCTTTTTATTTTATAATATTCCTATTATAATGTAGATGTAGAATAATTTTGATACTTTAAAAAGTGTTCAGTCATTTCTGAAAATATTGATTTCTTGTTATATTTTACATTTCTCTTTGAAATTTTTTAGCACTTCCTTATGCTTCTAGTTTCCTTGTATTTCAAAGTGCTAGAATAAAATGTATGCATAAATATTAACTTACTTAATCGGCAGAATAATTTCTAACTTTTATTTGATTAATATTCACTAATCGCGCGGTAAGAGGCTCTCATTGAATTAGTATATCGATTTCGTCTTATTATAATGATACTATTATTATTTGAATACGCAGATTTTATAATATTCTTTATTGTATTAACAAAGCTCATGCATCCATAATATGAGTCTGATCTTAATCATCAAAATAATAAAAAAAGAAGGAAAGAGTGAAAAAGAAGTGACGAAGTGCAAAAGAAGGATTTTGTTTTGATTATTATTAAATTTTGAGAAAATTGTTCTTAATTATACTCAATTACGTAATTTTACCTAATTAAAAAAATTGAAATCTTTGACATTATGACCATGTTTTTTTTATATCAGCTGTTAAAATGTATTAAATTTGTGTAAGCTTGCATTCGTACATTTTTTTAAAAATTATATTTTTGAAAAGAATGACGTGTCACTCTTTTTTATCGATTCTCGATTTTCAAAAATCTATAAAGCTACGTATAATTCTGGAAATAAAAAAAACATACCACATGTTTTTTTTTTACTATTTTTTTTTTATTTATTTTCTGTCTTTTTCAAAGGTCTATTTACATTTTATTAAAAATGAAAGGAATATTGTATTTCTGTGACTCTTTAAAAGTTCTTTGAATAATATTTTTTGCTTTTATCTCATTTGTATTTGATCTTTTTACGATAAAAAGTAACATAATTTCTTTTTTAAAAGCTTTTTGAAACGAAAATTTAAATTGTTTTATAAACATTTATACATTTTTTATGGAAAAAAATTCTGTACAAATATTTGAAAATTTATATCTAAATTATTTAATTTATTTGCTTTGATATTATTGCAATAAATTGATAAATCAGTATTGAAATTTATTTCTAAGTATAAGTCGTATTTTGTTACTATTTCACATCGGATGCTCGAGTAAACAGTCATGTAGACTAGATCAAGATATGACGAATCTACTTCATTAAACTTAAATAGAAATTCTATCCTTTCAAACTCGTAAAAAAAAACGTTAATTTTAAACAATTGAAAAAATCGATTTCGCATAATTATAGATCACCAGGAAATAGCATTTTTGCGGCCTCTTATGATTAAAATCTACGCATCGTGTTAAATAGATCAGAGGTAACGAGAATGCTGGTAAAGAAACCATTAAAAATCATTCAAATAACAAATCATAAGGAAATATTATTGACCAAGTAAAAGGATATATTGCGTGTATTTGAAAATGAAATAGTAAATTACACGAAGTATAGAGAGTGTGTGATTTTCTGTCTGAAATAGTCAACAATTTTGACGAAAATTAAAATTTTTAAAATATAAAGTAATATTTAGAGTTTTTTCGAGCATGAAGTTATTGTGAATACGTTTCATCCTGGAACGGTCTGCTGGACTTGATAAGTAAGACATCGCTTACGCACATATATACATATACTTACTCAGAAACCAACCTCATAATTATGGTGATTTTGTAATATAATATTTGTAATAATTTCCATCGGTTAAGAATCAGTTAGTCACGTGACAATTCATCGTTCTACATGGATTCTGCGAATATTTCATTACGTAGAAGCTATTAACAATCAATTTACGAAGCACTAATTAATAACAAACTATTTGGTTTTAGTTTGAAACTTTTCATTATGCTAAATATTAGCGAAAGTTTCAACGCAAGTGTGCGACTTATCGATTTCAAGATTTTTTAATAGCAAGATTAATGTTCGAATTTCAACCTAAAAATTGTGATTTTTATTCAAAATACAAACTTGTGCCAATTACAATACATAAAATTCCAATACTTGTTTCACATAGCGTAAAATAAAGTTCCTTAAACTACATTTATTTTGCAGTCTTTAGAGTTTTGTTAGTTCTTAACTCATTTATAAATTGAAAATAAATTTAATCATGAATGAGTTTTCAGTAAATCAATTCATTCGTAATAAATTCAATAATTTATTACATATGAAATGTTTTAGTATTTCGTCTCCCATTGAATGTTCAAAAAAAGTTTATTTAGCAAAAAGGATTGCCAATAATAATAATAAAGAACTTTAAACAAGAACTTAAAATAACTTTGAATAATTTTGCTTTTTTCATCATGGAAAAAATTAGTAAAGTTAAAAAAAAGCCTTGATATTCGGTATCGTTATCGGTGATTGTCAGCAACGAAAAATCTATATTTCCTATTAATTTTAGTTATTTGTACTTTGAATTATTCATTTTTCGTTTCGGAGCATTGAACATTATTATTATATTTATATTTTAATTTTTGACTTTATATTCTGTTTCAGAAATCCCGAAACTTTTTTCTGTCGTTTCAATTAGCTGGGCAAAAAAAATTGAAAGAAAAGCAAGCAAAAGAGAAGGAACAAGGGGTTGAAAATGGCGAAACTACACTTAAGAGTAAAAGTGAATTGAACGCTAAGAAGAAAAGTGATTTATTTAAAAGCGATGTATGGTACCAATACAAAGAAGGTTATAGTAATGCCATTAGACGTACCATTTTGATGAAAGATCTTTTATAGTTTATCATATCGGTAATTATTAAATAGTTTCTAATTTACGTTCATTAATTTTTCAATTACTGTATAGAGATCATTAAAACGTTGTAATTACAATTATAATTTTTTCTATAAATCGTTAAAAAATTCATTTTGCCAATGTTGCGTTAGTACCCCTTTACGGAAGCATTGAATCGCGCAAGTACATCAGTACTTGTTACGGACAGAGCCTGACTATCTTTTTTACGAATTAATTCTTAGAATTTACTTACATTGATAAAGACGAAGAATTTAGTGCAGAGAAATGCTCGCGGTTCAGAGGCCTAAAAAAATTCCTTGAAAACGCGACTCGAGCTGAGGGTTGCGAGGGCAGACAGAAAATTTTCTGAAATCCTAAATGGCATAACTTACCTGTAAATAAGGTGTAAGTAAGGAACACTTTTGAGGCTTGTTAGTAGAAATTCGATAAAGGAAGCCAACATTTTGTGTAAACGACAAGTTGTGAGATACCATTCTTAGAAGAAATTGATGAGTTTTAGATAGAAAAATGTGAGTTCGGCGAAGCTTCGCGTAAACTGAACTCATTGGCTATGCAAAAGTCGTGATTTTTTTTTTTTCCCCATAAAAAAAGAGGAGCTAATCGAGTTTGATGCTTAAGAAGAATAGCCGAAAGGTTTGTTAAATATGTATAACTAAGTGAGACGAAGGATCCTTTTATCTACCTTCAACGTTCTCAAGTACTTTATGACTCTTACAATATTATTATTAGTTAAGTGAAAAAAGACTCGCTTTTTTAACAATCATTCGATGTCAATTTTTTATGCGACATTACTTATTAATTACTTATTAATTCGAAGTGACGGTATACAAGTGTTTTTTGAAAGCCGTTGTTTTCAAGCAACTTTATACGGTAAATTTTCCACTTTGTTAAAATTTAGTTAAACTTCTGTTGTATCTTTTCTTGCAAATACAAAATTCTTTTTGGAATGATAGTTTTGCAGTTAATACTCTTGCTTTCACAGTTTCTCGTACGTTCGCAATTAAACTAGATTTTATTTCATCCCCCCTTTGTTAAAGCGTTTTCACAAATTTCACTTATACCGTCGAGACATCAATAAAACGAAATAACGTTTAATCGGAGAACCGAAGATAAAGTTTTTGATCGCCTATATTTACGTTCCAGGGAATTCTAACGTAAAACGATGGCGTTCGCAACTTGTAAGTTGCGATTATTAATAAAGTTAACTATAACAGTATTTGCAAGCAAACAAGGTCAAACGCTTCTGAGAGTTATCGTACGGATTTGTGATTTTCGACAAGTTGGTGAGCTTTTAACGGCGTAACGCGCGTTCGTCCCTCCCGAAAGAGCGTAATTCATTCGAGGTAAATATTGTAAGCGCTCGAAGTAACTGTAATACTCGGCTACGATCGAGAGAAGGACGAATATTCACTCCTGCGTATGTAACGTGTTTGTCATCGAGGTGCGCTTTTGCTGTTCGAGAAATTCAATGACGCTATCCAATCAGAGGAATAACGCCGCGAGTACGATCTGTCGGGCATAATAAATGGAATCCATAAATGCGCAATTATACGATCTCGATGAATAATTAGTCGGGGCTCCATTCGCTTGATTTCGGATCCTCTCGCTCGACTCAGCTTAGACCGTCCAGAGCCAGAGAGACACGCGCGTCAGTTCGCGCATGCGGCTCGAGGGCGAATTCTAATAAATCAGTTAATGCATTTTACGAAAGTGGTGGCAGACGCTAAAAGGCCAATCTATATAAGCACGTCGGCATGATAATGTCCCACCCCCCGCGCGCCCACCTGCACTCTCGCCTCTCACCCACCCTCTCTTTTTACCGTAGCTCCATTCGATAACCAACAACGCACGCGCGCTTCGCCAACTTCCTCACTCCCAGCATTTAATATCTCGGAATGTTACCGCGCGCTCGGCCGTCGCTTTATTTTTACTCTATTTAGACGCAAGCCCAAACGCTATTTCATGGAGACCACCGCTACTAAAACTACTCCTCCCACCTGTCATTCTTTGTGCAATCAGGATCCGCTTTCTTTCTTTCGTTACGCCGTCCGCAACGAATCCACCGCTGCTGGATTATTCCTGTTTGTTCTTTAAATTCAACCTGTCCTGTTGGCTGTATCTGTAAGCTCGTACAAACTGGGAGAAGTCGAAATCTCGATATTTAATTTCGGCAATCTTTCCGTGTAAGAGTTTCAATATTAGAGTTTCAATATACTCTTATGCTGACCTCTAGGTGGAGCTTCGTAAGATCCGTGGGCATGTATTTCGCGAACCTCCGCAGTTTGCTCGTAAAGGTGTATTCGATCAAATGAAATACACGTCCAATGGTACTTTTAAACTTTCAGGACTTTAATACGCTTTGGAGTCGCGTTTGTAGGCTTTCCTGTCGTGAATCGAGAGCCACCATTTGTAATACAAATTATAATGATTTCTTTTATGGGCGTTGTATTTGAATTTTAAAAGGAAAACGCAGCGGCCGCGCCAATTCAATGAATATTTCGGAATATTAAAAAAAATATTTTTTTCGAGATACATCAATGATATTCAACCAAATGTAAAAGCATTTCAAGCGAACCGTTTCCAAGAGAAAGAATCAAACCAATAGAAATTAAAACGACAATATCAAGGCATACTCGTTCCAAGCTAGAGATATAAAATAAGCGTAAAAGTAATTCAAATTCTAGCTCCGTAAATTACTACGTGGAAACGTAGTAACTTTTCCAAGATCTTGCAGTGCGTCGTCATTGTAACATTATCATTCTCAAGCTCTGGAAGCTCAAGAAAAGATAGTAAGAGGCCATTGAATGCATTCTTGTGAAACTTAAATTTAGCACACGAGCATTGGACTAATATTTTACAATATTGATTTTCATTTGGATAAAGGAATATTTCACAATACGTATACGTAGGCCGACATTCATCTGTTCTGCACCTTTCAATTTTAAATGAACTTGTTTCATAAAGTAAAATGTACTTTACTTAGAATAAAAATTTACTGAAAAAAAGTTAATTTATTTCTGACAAATTTGCAGTCGAATTCTTATAGCCAGAATTCTACTCTAAAAGATTAAACGCTTAAACCTTAATTAAAATATATTTAACATAAATATATTTATCATTTTCATCTTGTTTTTATTTACGTTCTTTATTTACGTAAAACGATAATCGATTGGTTGCAACAAACGTATCATTAGATCTTTCATAAATTTAAAAGAAAATAATTTCATTAAATTCGATAAAAAAATTCAGATGTTAACGCGTTAATCAGCATTTCTTATCCTATTTCGTGATTTCTTCTATAAAAACATCGCGCATATAATTTGCACCTATAATTTTTGGATCATAATGAGTGCCGCGTTTAATATTAAATGGCGCTTACGGTACGTCAAACTCTAATGTTCCATCTCCTAATCTATTTCCACGTCAGTATTGCGTAACAAGTGGTATATCAACTTATGATTAGCACGAAACTTTAAATGGCTTTTACATAGTAATTAAACAGGAGCAATTTTAATACCAAGGGTCGATGATGTAATAATAACTTTTCAAAACTAGAAAACGGTCTTTTTTATATTTTAGTTTACGTTCTTCCTTTTAAGAATTACGTATGGTATTAGTCCTTCGCTTATTAATTCGAAATAAAAGTAATCGCGTCTAGATGTGCGTTTTTAATTTTACTTCGTTACAAGTAGTTATTTGTACGTTTTCAGGATAAAGTCTTTTTTAAATAATGCTCGTATAATATCTACTGTATATAATATGTTAATATGAGTCAAATTTATACTTTGAGTAAATTATTCGAAACGCTATTTTTAATGAAGTATTTTAATAATTATTCTTATCTTTGTATCAGTTGTATTTATTCTATGAAGGTCTAATTGCTCTTCCACTTTCCTTTACTTTGTTTCGTTTGGTCAGGGGCGGACACTTAACGACATCATAACTTGACCACCTACAGCTATGATGCACTTTTGCAGAATAATATTAGTTAGTCCGTAAAGATCTTTTGTAGAATAAAGAGGTTGCTTAGGTTTTGTAGTGCTCGTAACATTTGGCACACCTTAGTATATATATTTATATGATCTTGACCCATTTTTTAAAATAGACATACCACGTTAAGTCAAGTTCAATTTTTCCTCTAAGTGATCCTTCGACAGCGTGGATTTAAGAAAATGATTTAAAATTAAGAAAATCTCTATAGAAAGTGTTCGGTTATAACATTCTTATAAAATTCCTACGCCTTTTTCCTACTTGATATTCTGGAAAATCGTTAATTTACGATTATCGTGCAATACTAATTTATTAAAAAGACATTATTTGCATTTGTCCTTTTATCGAGCTTAATATTACTTTTACTGTGGCAATTATTGAAATTTATTTGATGAAATAATACAATCGTGTGTATTAAGACTTGTTTCTTTGAAGCAAGTAATCATTTTTTCCTTATATGCAGTAACGTAAATTTTCTTTGTTGCACATGCTTACATAAAATTTGACTGTAATTTTTGAATTATTAAATCTGCAATTATTTTTCTTATTTGTAATTTCACATTTAAATCTTAATTTTAATTTTAAATGTTTTTGCTTTATTTATAAATTAATTATGAATACAAATGTCACGTAAGCATTCGTTATTCTATTACTTCTTGTTTCATTTCTATATTTTATTACATATTATTTATACTTTTATATATATCCTTATGTTTCTCGTGATACTTTTGAGAGATATTCAATATGTGTCATCAATTCAAGCTTTTTATTACATTTTCCAGTGAAAAGCAAGATTAGCGTTCCAAGTTAAAATGATGTTAAGGTGACGTAAAACCGATTTAAATTAAAAATTAAAATACCACGTAAAAACTACATCCCGAATGATGCAGCTGTAGTGCATAAATGCGACACTTCATATTTCGATTAAGTATTCAGTAATCCGCTGTCAATAACTTTGACTTCAGCGTTGAATAGTTTATGCTAATATTAATTATAGGGTATAAAACTCAAGCGTAGAAAATTATTATGAAAAATATTTTATCGTCAATAATGATATCGATGGATTTTCGAATGTTACAATTTCGTTACTAGTATTGCTTTAATAATATTTATTGATGATGTTTTTTTTTGTGCTTTAAACTTGTCTTAAAACTGTACAGAGTTTCTTAAATTTATTTTTTGAAGTACAAAGTTTCATTTTTTACTTTTTCCTTTATTTATATAGCTTATCTGTGTTTTATTCCTATTCTATGCTTTTAAATGATTTATAATTAAAGATTTTAAAATGTTTTCGAAGTTAATAAAATCCTTGTAAAATATTTTAATTAGTTATAATATTGATAAGAAATACAATGTATTAAAGAAGCTTGTTTTGTATACATCGGTTTAGCTGATTTTGAAACTTCTTTTCTTTTATAGAAATATTCACTTCGATTTATCGTATGAACTGTCATTGGTCATCAATTCAGACAAATATATTTTAAGAAATAATGTTCACTTTTTTTCGAACATATTTTTATGAGTTCAAATACAAAAAACTATTATTATTTCAGATATATCGCAAGTAAGTAAGAACTTCAATAAAAGTAATTTTTGCATTTTTATCACTTAATATACATAGTTGAACGAGTTATAATACGTTTATAACATTATTATTTTCAATTCTTTTATTTTTAAACAAACATGGAGAGCTAATGATTTTTTCGTGAATTTTATTCTAAATTTCGTAATACACGTCCAGCTTCTAAACGTATTTCTTGCAAATGAAGTTAAATGCTAAGTCTACAGAAGAAAAAGTTTTATTCATAAATTATACATAAATTTGTGCGTGGTTATTTCATTAAGAAATATGTCTACTTGTACATAAATTCGTTTACATAATACGGTATCTGAACGTATAAATTAATTCTAAATTGTATTGGTGATATTGAATTATACATT
Source organism: Wiebesia pumilae (assembly GCA_018907045.1). Taxonomy (NCBI): domain Eukaryota; kingdom Metazoa; phylum Arthropoda; class Insecta; order Hymenoptera; family Agaonidae; genus Wiebesia; species Wiebesia pumilae. The sequence goes on along the minus strand of JACCHZ010000113.1, from coordinate 2,864,071 downwards.
ATAATAAAGCACTGAATCGTGTAGAGATATTTATATTATCTAATGATAAAATTAATAACTTTGGGATATATCTGCCAGATAGCGATAAGCAGGAAGGGGTATTTTTCGTCTGTAATTCCATTACATCTTACCAACCGTCAATCTTGGTCCATCGAAATCTTGGTTGCGCTTCGGTAACCTGGAGATAGATTACCGATCGACATCGGCAACGTATTGATTTGAAAAGTGCTCTTTTAGAAATGATTTTTTTTTTTTTTGTGACGAAACTTCAATTGCTAATTAAAACAGTACTACGATATTAGACAGCAGTATATTGCCTTCTAATTACTATTCTAATATGCCGAATGTGTTTGTTCTTTTATTATAATTGGTCTATGAAAGCGATAGACTACATTTACTTATATACTCCAAAATATAATGAAAAATATTATTGAAAAGATTTATTGAACATATGAAATTACAAAATTATCCTTTTAAAAGCGTGAATTTTAATTCATTTTGAAGCTTTTTCTATTTGAATAAAGAAAAAAATATCTTGGATAAGAAATGCATGTTTAAAATGATGCGAGAAAGTTACTTTTTCTTCTCACTATTTGTAGAATCTTTTCAGTTTAAGTTTAAAAAAGAGCTGTTTTCCTTTCATAATTAGTTTCTTTAAGCTCATATTTAACAATCTATCCGAGCTTTCAGTAACAGTTAATATGAAAATTATTTTTTTCGTGATGTGTTCCTTTTATCTAAATGTCTACGATAAACCATATAAAATATAAATATAAAATTTTAACTTATAGTTAACAACTGTTTGTAAATACATATATATATATATATTTAGATAAGTACAATAATTATTATAGGACAAGCTACTGGATCGAGACAGGCCGTATAGATAATATGACTTCATTTAATTTAATTCATAGTAATTATAAAGTTTATATAATTCATAATACTGTTTGAAACTAATTTAATTTATTTTCATTCAATACTCTTTTCTAAATCGTATGTTAAATATTAAAACTTGTAATATTGACCATGCTAATGCAATTTTACACGTCCCTATTTATTTAATAATATAATTATCAATATATTTTTTTATATTTTTTAATGCAAGTTGAATTATTACTTCAATATTTTTAAAAGTAATATGATCAGTCATGGGCATAAACTTGTATACATACTTCCCATGTTATTCAATCAGTTTGAATTACGTATCGTTTGATTCAAATAGGACATTTAATTCTTTTTAACGATGTGCTTGTTGGCTGAAAGTAATAGTACATGACTCGTAAATTTTGCTTATAACATTAATTACATATGTATATATACATATGAGTTATTTTTTTTAATTGACGTTGTATTTAAATTTATTATTTGTGTACATTACTTGAAATATAAATTTCATTATTATTGTGTTCCATTTAGAAAAATAATATCTGCCTACAGCAATTTTATTTTATTCGAGAAAGCAGGAGAGAAATAATTTTTATGATTGATCTTGTTTTGACCGTTACTTTAGTACATGAAATTAATTGCTTCAACCACTTGACAAATATCTTTTGATGGTATAAAAAAAGAAATAAAATAAAATTTCTGCGTATTGAAATTTTAATTATATTATCGTTACTGTACGTCTAATATTTTATGACAAAGGCTTATAAATATTCGATACAATATAAATTAATATTTATAAAATCAATTTACACGCATGCATACACGTATACATATAATTTAGATTCACCAAAGAACTTGTTAAGGCATTATTAATACTTACTTTTTTAAGCCGTTGTTTCGAAAATTAATCTTGATAAAATACGCGGAGAAATTTTATCGGCAAAGCAATCGGTAGGCAATAATATGCCTTAATCAAAATATTATATTAATTCTGATATTTATTACGGTTATTTTGTAACGCATTTATATTTGATAGTATTATAATAATTTCTGCCACAATGATTACTGTGCTAATGTGGTATATTATCTTAAGTTAATTAAAAGTTATTCGTTTGTTAAAAGTTCTGATAGTGGTTATTAAACGGAAGATTTTAAGCTTTTGAATGATTCGTATTGTATAGAAATCTTCATAAACTTCGTAAAAATTTTAAATAAAAGTCTCCTTTGATTTTTTAACTTAAAAAATAATAAAATGATGTATTGCAGGATTTAGAAATATATGTGTATATATATATATATTCTTCATTTTGTTCAAAAGATTATTGACTTAATATTGTAGAATGTAATAAAAGATTGTATTCTATAATTTCTCTAAAACCTTTATTGAAAAAGACAATTTAATGTACATTATTAATACTGAGTACATTTCAGTGATATATCGCTTGATTATTAATCTAAAACTATTTTTAGATAGTGTTTCATATTTCTTTTCGTTAAATTAAAATGTATTCGTTGATACTTTCAAGTATTTTGGAGTATGCAAGACATACCAAAGTGCACTTGAAAGAGCACCTAGAAGTGCATTCGCTGTATAAGTTAAATACATTAGAGGTGAATTTTTTGTAGATGAAATGCATAGTAATTAATATTAGAATAGCTGAATCGGGTAAATGCTCCAATTACTGTCACTTTTAAAACTCTTTTAATCATTAACATTGGAAATACCGTTTAATTCTATGACCGTACTCTTGTCAATCGTATGTCCGATATTTAGAGCTTCTTCTTTTGCATTGTATTAGGCAACTTAACAAGTGGATAGTGAAACATTATCGTTTTCATTGATACAGTTTCAGTAATTAGATCATCCTCCGTATGTTAATTATCAGATTAGCAGTCAAAATGAGTATCGACGTTAAGGTAATATGTGCATGTTAAAGAAAAAGAAGTCGATTATATCATAACGTACGTGGTCTCATAATGAAGGTTCTCTATGAATTATACAGAAAGAATTTTTATTAATATTAATATGTATTATGTTAAACGAATAAATAAAATTAAATATGTACAATTAATTTAACAAAGTATACTATAAATATAAAAAATATGTTTCTTGAACAATTTTATTTTATTTTAATTATTAATAAAATAATTTATTATAATTATTTTTACTCGTTAATTCATTTATATCGAAAAAGTTACGAATAAATTATTAGCCAAAGTCTATCGGATGTTTTGATTATTCAAGAAGGAAGTTGTCTAATAATTTCCAAATAACGTACCTCATGAACTTACATACTTTTTCAATTGTAATTTGAAATTTTTTTTTTAAATTTTCCTGCGATACATAGTGTCCAATCGACGCGATGAAATTTTTAATTTAAAATATAATTCAATTTTTTTGTTTTCGAAAAAACATTAAACATCTGTCAATTATTTAATACTTTCCTAATATAAACGAATTGATTTGAAAATATGAATGGTACCGCAAAATGATCACCAAGTATTTTAAATTCGTAAAAGATTCCATAGATTATAAGTAATCGGAAGGTAATCATGTCTTTATCAATTTCATTAATTTTATTATAATATTAGAACCAATTTTCTGTGTTTTCTTTTCTCTTTATATACTTTATTGTCTTATGAACATCATTTATATTTACTTATATATTAATACTGTAGTGCCTGGGCATCCGGTAAAGCAATGCGAAGTTACAAATATTGCTTCATCATTTTTTGACGAGTTTATCGCCAGTACGTAGTCAGTTTTTACTTACTGGTAACTCAGCCACTGTAACAATCGATGATTAACTAACCGTTTCTCTCGATATTTCGTCGAAATAATTGTACATAAATATTATTTTAAATATTATTGTAGTACGTTCTATTTCTAATAAAATAAATATTACGATAGCCAACAAGAGGGCTAAATTTGAACTTCACACGTATTAGGCTATTCATTTCCATTAAAATAAAGTAACGTTTTCGTCATTAAGTGGTACTACTTATGATATAATGAAAGGTGAAAAATAAATTTATATTTAATTTTAACTTATAACGGTATCGTTAATGCTTTAATTAATTTCCACGCGAAAAGAAATAAAGCTCGTAATACAATGAGATATACGACGCATCGAGAAACTTGTAAGACAGCGAATTGCATCAACACATGTGCAAGTTAACTAAATTTAATTTCGAATAGTTGACCTCGAAGGCTATTGAAATATATCTAAAAATTAATAATGTATTGCATAAGAAATTGATGCGATTGGGATAAACGTAAAGTTAAAGCGAAGGAACCTTACGTTTAAACTGTGTACATCGACGTCCAAGCTAAAACTCGACAAAAAAGCCCCAAGGAGTCCTCGACTACTTGGCTGCGTAGTTGAATCGCGAGAGTAAAGGAACGAGAGGGGAAGAGCGACATAGAGAGAGAGAGAGAGAGAGAGAGAGAGAGAGAGAGTGAGAGCGAGCGGGGCTGGGGGGAGGGGGAAATGAGACAAAGGGATGGTGCAAGACAGAGGGAAGGAGGAGCCGAAGGAAATAGGAAGGCATCATTACGAGAGTACGAGCTCCTCGAAAGTGCTCCGGCGCCTTCCCTTTGTGTCGCTCGGCGATGTTCCCCGCCCGTGGTGTGGTAGGGATAAGCTACGACGTCGTTGATTAATACGGTTTACCAGTAAGTGTAACGGAGTGTGCAAAACGCGTATGCTCCGCCATCGTCGTCGACACTGCTGCCGCCGTCGACGCCGCTGCCGACGCCGCCACCTCCGACGGCGGCGACGCTCCCCTTCCTGGACGCGCGACGAACCAAACGCCGGCACGTGCCGATCAATGGCGCCTCTTTCGCGATTGGCCGTCTACTCGGACGGGAGCGGAGCGCCTCTCTCTTACGCGCGCAACCCCCTCCTCCAGCCACCCCACCTCGACGCGAGCCACTCGACTTACCACCCTCCGGAGGGTTGATCCTGTAAGAGAGGCAAAGCTTTTCTTGTGAGACGCATTGATTGCCAACAAACCCGACTCTCCTTCCTGCTCCTTGTTTCCTTCCTTCGTTGCTCCGAGCCGCTCCTAGTTTTTCCAGGCGCCGCCGTCGCCCCCGTCGCCCCCGACGCCCCCAACGCCAGGGAGGTTAAGGGTTCGAGGCGGACGTCCGACGATAACCTGCCTCGCACTACTGTCGCGCGTTTCGCGCTTCTGCCAACTTACGGTTATCTATTCGTACTTGCACACGTAACTACATATGTACACGTATATGCGATTTTATATTTATATATGCATAGGTATGCGTCTGTGTGTGAGGATGTGTGCATCTATATGTATACGTATATGTATGTGCACATAAACATATGTCTGGCTGCATTCGCATGTGTATGCTTATGTATATATGTACACTGGACGGATACAAGTGTGTGGTTGTGGGTGTGGGTGTGGGTGTTCGTGTGCGATTGAGAAAGTGAAGGGAAGAATCGTTGTTTCGTCACGAGAACATGTTTATTCGAAATATCTCTACGACAATAAACGCTACATTCCTTGCTAATTTGCGTGTGTATAGATAAGATACTCTTGATAAATAGTTCTAACCCCCGACACTGATCGACCGGCAATATACAGATTTTCTACGGTCCACATCGACGTTAACTCCCTCTTTCTCTCTCGATCTCTTCCTCTTCTGCACTAGCTCGCTCTCGCACGCAGCTTAGCTGTGTGCCCCTCTCTCTCTCACGCTCTCTCACGCTCTCGCTCTCTCTCTCTCTTTCTCTCTCTCTCTCTCTCTCTCTCTCTCTCTCTCTCTCTCTAGCAACAGTCAGACAGTCGCGGAAACACCGGCGCGCCCTTTAAGTGTGCGCCGCTATTTTCTTCGGCAGGCACAAGCTGGTCCTATGGATCCTCTTTGTTCGACGGCTGCAGCTGGTGCACGATCCCCGGGTGCAGGTGGTGCTGCTGGTGGTGGTGATCGGGTCGGCGGGAGAGACCCAGCAGAGGCGGCAACAGCGGCAAGGGCAGAGGCGGGAAGTGGAAGCCGGCGGCGAGGCCCCCGAGGAGCGCCGAAGCCGTCGTGTGTTCCTGGGCCTTGCGCCGCAGCTCCGCGAGGCTGCTGCTACGCTGGGCGTCCCCGGCCCCGCCCTTACCGCAGCATCCGCAGAGCGAACCCGCGCAGCTGGCCCAACCCGCCGGCGACCACGACAGCATCTCCTGCAGGCTGTTCCCCGCGCTCGAGCTCGCCGCCCGCGACTCTACGGCGCTGCTCCATAGCGAAGGGCCGCCCCCGCTCAGCGAACTCGGGCTGCTCACCTGGAGCTTCGAGGCGAACAGCGGCGGCGAGAACTGGGCCGCGAGGTGCGGCGAGAAAAACAGGCTCGTCGCCGTCGTCTCCACGGGCCGGAAGCCACCGCCGCTTCCCGCACCGCTGACAACGCTGTAACCATAACAATGGACGTTTCGTTGAGGTCTCGTCTATGTCGAGCTTGGACCGCCCGCCGCTAGATGGCCGCGACGCCACGCGCCCAAAACTGCACACGAACAGCTGGACTACGACGGCCGCGACGAACTTCATCCCCTATCTGCTGGGGAAGCACTCGTGCCGAACGCTACGGAACTACGGTGAAGTGTGCCAAGCGAGCGAATTACCGGTAGCGTTTTCGTGCCGTAACGTTCCTTATCCGGATATTCCTTGCCCGGCCGGATGCATTTTCGAATATAAGTAACTTTTAGTGGCTAAAGCCGGATTTATTATAAATTGCGAGGACAAAATTTAACTACACCGCAGAGTTTCGATAGAATCTTTCGAACGAAGTGACAAACGCTTTCGCGTCTTTCAAATTGTGCCGAACTTACCGAGGGAAAGTTGAAATACTCGAAAGTGACAGCCAAGCGCTACGTCGTTTAAGGCTGGTTTTTCAATTATGAAATTTATCGTAATTAAATAATGTAAAAGCGGAGAATGAACTTGTATTTTACATTCGCTCGGAAAATCATTCGTTTCATTGTACCAACGTAATCATTGTAATTAATATTGAAATACCGCATATTTATAAAAATCAAGAATGTTACGAATTAAGTACGTTCAACGCTATTTACCACCTAATATCAATTATTTCGCGAAGATCGTCACAAAATAGATGCAAGCTTTGAACATTAACGGACGCCATAAACCTACTTCTACGAGTTCACTGATATGCAATTAATATTGGAGAAGCATTGTGATACTATCCAGATTGAGATTTGATATTTATTCCAATCAAAGCAAGACGTAATCTTATTCAATAACCAAGCGGTATTGCAAGAAATTGTAAGAAATAAAACGATATATTTTCTCATAATTACGATTTGTATATCTTACAGGCTCTCTATGAAGATATAATCAATTATCACACAACGTAGAACAAGGGTATTATAAAAGAAATTTTACAAAATATTAAAACACTTTTGAAATATCGATGTACACTCGTGTATTTAGAAAAGCATTGTACACAAATGAAAGTGATGATTTTATTGCGTTGCAACCGAGACCTTAAATGTGCAATTGCACCGATATGTCTGTATCTCGTGTAAACACGAGAGTAGAACGTTCAAAGTTAAGAAAAGAAGTAAGGCAGACCTAATGTTCGTAAGTGAATTTATAAATTCCGTGGTGAGCGCGGCTTTTATCGAAAAAAGAAATTTCTTTTTAAATTGACTACAGTAACTTGCGATTTCACGAGGTCGGTGCCTCGACGTGAATCTTACGAGAGTCAAGCGTAAAAATAAAGGCCTAGAAAAGTACGAGGTCGTTGGTTGCGCGAGTAAAGCTGCTCGAAATAACGAGGCTAGTAAAGCTAATCGTTACTTAATTCGAGTAGATCTCACTATGAGCAGTATCGCGCAAAATAATAATGCTGCTGCGGAAAGGAGAGTCGTATGACGCGGTAAGAGCGCGCATAAAATAATTCGCAGCGGATTCGAGTGAATTCGACACGAATGCGTAACTAGGGTATTTGCATAGATGATCGCCCGAGGAGAAAAGTTATTTCTTTCCGTCGGTCCCGGATAACGGACCGGAATGAAGTTGAGGCGCGGGTCGCAAATACGGAGCCGGTGATCCAAGGGCGCGATAAGTAAACTGCGCGCATATCCGAGCGACTCTTATTTGCAATTTGAGCGACTCGCCCAGCCAATAGGACGGTCAGCCATAAAGAAAGGCGAGGACGCGGCCGAACGGGAAAAGAAAGCACCGAGGAGAAAAAGCAAAGTCATAACTTTATTATGACACTCCATTAAAGTCCCGTTGAAAAATTCAGCGGCACAAGCGTACGGGGCGTAAGCGTAAGACGGCGCGCTGCCGAGGAGAAGAGCTCCTGAATAAGCGATGGGGATATATTTAGGGGCGGACGGGCGGTTTTAAATAAATTACGGGCCGCGAGTAAATGGCGCGTGGCGCGCATCCGCTCTCTTACCTCTCCGCGGGTGGTCCTGCCTCCGTCGGGGGTGGTGGCGCGCCCCGGTCCTGCTGCTGGGGCGCCGGCGTCGGCGTCGGGGCGGGCTGGGGCGACACCGAGGAGGAGGTCGGGCCGTGCGTCGGCCGCGGACTCACCGAGGCCGAGGTCGTACTCGGGCTGCGCGAGCCGCTCAGCGCCTCTTGGGGCCCGGACGGCCCTTCCTCGGGACCGGCCTCCTGCTGCTGTTGCTGCTGCTGTTGCTGCTGCTGCTGCTGCTGTTGCTGCTGCTGCTGCTGTTCGCTCGTGGACGCGTTCTCGCGCTTGCGCTGCTCTTCCTTGAGGCGCTCGCTCTTGCGCCACTTGGCGCGTCGGTTCTGGAACCACACCTGGACGCAAAACAAACCTCTACTGAACTTGCGCTAAACGAGCCGCTACTTATATTTAAGGGGAGGGGTGAGCGAATGATGAGCTCAAAGGCAAGAGTCAAACGAGTCAAACTGTCGCGTAGCCTTGACTTTTTCCGTTACGAGACTTGTCTTCTTGTGCCGAACTTTGGCGAGAGCTTTAACCCCAAACTACTTTCTCAGCTACTTTTCGAGCGCTTGCAAACATCGAGAGACGTGTAACGAGAAACGAGTAGTAACGCGCTTATAACCACAAATTTGCTCTCTATTATACGTAGATAGTGGGGCTCAAGAATTTTTTTCGAGAGTTTACTCGCTCGCTATTTCGTGTGTATCAACACTGTGTTTAACGTAAGTTGTTGTAGACAGGATGTTGGTAACGTTTACTTGTTTAAATTATGTTTAGTACTTGAACTGTTATCGCTGAAAAATTTAATAAGTTTACTCGTTGCTGTTCTAAGCAACATGTACATAATACGTGAATTTTTCATCGGTTTAAACGATCGACTTATAAAAATTATAGTAACTAATAATTACTTTTTAAATGTTCATTATTTAAGTTTGCCCAATATCATGAAATTAGATTTGGTTTTTTTTTACAAACGATCTAGTAATTAAAACATTAGGCTACTATATTGTACTCAAAGATCTTTAGCGAATAATAATTATTATTTTATTCTTTCACTTGATCAGTGCAACTTATGATCTAGTTCAATGGACAAGATTATAAAAGTGCATAGTTTTTAAGAAATCGTTGAAATATTACATGAGTTATAAGACGGAATCGAATGTAAGATTTATGTAAGAAAGGCTACGATCTTAAATGCATTACATTATTATTTATCCTGAAATGCAACAATTTATTTCAGCTTAATTTGTGCCTGATTTGGAAATTCTAATCCATTTCAAAATCGTAAATCGCACATGACTTGGATGAAGACACATTGTTCTCTATTTGTTTAAAAATAAAAATCATTCAATTGTACACATGTACTGAAAATAGTCTTAAAATATAATTATGCGAACGGGAACTAAATTCTACAAGTTAGTGAAAGAAGTTCATTTTTAGTAAACGTTTTTTCTTGTAATTGACAAAGAAGCACTTAACTTGCCGGTTAAATTTGTAAAGGTAATTTCAAAAAATGCAACAAAAAGCATCTGGCTTTTAATATAGTTTTGATGGCACCGAATTTGAATTTAGCTTTGAAATTTTGGTTGCGCAAAATTTGCCATCGCGTATGACTTTCGTTATTCGACACAATTAACATATTTTAAAATTATATTAGATTAATAATAATATATTAACGATATTATATAATTTCTACGTAAGTTATAAGGTATTGGTTCGATAATTCGATTAAAATGCTTTAGAAACATGGATTAGCTCAGACAAATCCAGCATTGACTACATTATAATAATTCCTGGCTTATTAGATTAAAAATTATTTACCTTTTTACATCAAACGGTACTTTAAAGTAAATACGTAACGTAGTGTACGTGTCAAATTTAACCAAATTAAAATGTAATAATAGATAAAAGTGTAGAACTCGTATAAATATAAATATAAATATAAAATATTAAAAAATATAATTTTCTGTACCAAGAGTTTGCAATAAATTGAATTAACGATTGAAAAATTTGTTGTTATCCACGTACGGCAAACGCGATGTTTCTAAATGTGTAAATATATAAATTATAATGCGCCAGCTTTTTCATTTACATTTTATTATATTATAAATACGTAATATGTGACCGTGCAAATGTACGTATTAATATTACACACCCATTGCAGCCTATAAATATTGCAAATGTAAACGTGACTATTGCAATACTTGCGAAACTTCAATCTTTAATCTTGTACAACACAACGTTTTTAATTAAGTGCTCCTACATTAAAATTGAAATATTAAATGTAACTGAGCCCACTTTTTGGATATAAATCATCAATCGGGAAAATTAAAAGGAAATTTATAATTTTCTTGTAAAAATAAACGAGATAAAATTGTGTCTGATAAAGAATACTATTCGTTTCATTTATAAAACAAAGTCAAAATTCCTAGGAAAGTTCACGTAAAAGTAAAAAGAGATGGACGAGTCTTTATTATTCCGTAACATGTACAACATGACATAATCGCGACTAAAATAGACTTTATTACAGTTTCCTCGACTCTTCCACACTTCATTATTGCAATATAAAGATAATAAGATTAGGTTTCCGTATTCTAAATTAATATGTACTTAAGCTGATTGATTTAAACTGAACATTCGTGTAAGTGAATTTTGCACTTTGTTATCGCAGTGTACAAAAAAGTAATAAACAATAATACATTTTGCGTATTTTTCGTAGGCCAATGAAGCATAATTTTACGTCTAATATTTTGTAACATTTATGTCGCAACTTTTACGGTAATTGGATTATTAATGGGATATTCGAGCGCATTAAGAGTATTAGGGTTAGAAAAGAAAAGCGCAACGAGTTTTCATGAACTTTAAGAAATGTGGTAATTCTTTGCTAATCGGCTATAGTATTTCATAGAAATTTGAATATGTAATCACGCGTTAAGACGCGATCTTCGTAGCACTAGAAGTAAAGGCAAATGATACGAAATTGATATATTTTGTGGAAAGCGACGTCTCGCAAAGTACCCAATCGTAAAGTTACGTCTTCGTCAATTGGAAAATAAAAATTCAAAAGATACTTTGCACCCGCATCACTTTAGTTATATCGGTAAACCAACTCTGTACGAGGATAAGATGAAAATTAGATTGGAAACACATTTAACGAGGATGAATATGGAGAAAAGTCGAATTCAGCAAGCCATTTATCATGGAAATGGTATGAAATTTACTATCGGGAAAGGAAAATACGGGAAGAAAATATTGCCGAAAAAATGCCCGCATCGCTGGAATTGAATTCCCCAACCTCCTGAGTAGGAGGCAGACATTTTAGCTCTATATGGAGTTACAGCTTGACTTTTATCGAACTTTATTCAATTGTCATCATTTGTATCGGAATATTTATTAGAATACTACTTACCGAACTTGGTTACCAATTCCGTATGCATCGCCGACGAGATTTAGCATTGAATATTGAAGTATTAAAAAGTGGCCGAGGAAAGAGCTCGTACGAGAGAAGAATTAGATTCCAGCAGCTGATAAATAAATAAGCTATCACCAGTGGCACGAACAGTGGGAGGAAATAGCTTTGATCATCAGTCATCGAGTAATCAGCTCGGCTAATTTGATTCGATACTTTCGACTAAAGATACTTGGTCCATCATAGGATTTGAAAATAGATTATTGGGAAAATGTGAACCTGTTCAGCTTGACAGTGAACGTGGCCACGAGTGAAACGCTCGAAGTGCTCGGAAAAAGATCGTCCTTGAGGGTTGCGCGGGTAAAAAAGTTTTCGTGCCGCGGAACGGTCCAAAGGAATCAGACTGATACGGTCGACAGGGCGTAGCTAGAAATATGGAAGAGAACAAGTGGCATAGAATCAGACTGAGGGTCTTGCGCATTTGAAAAGTTCCTCTAGAGGCTCAGGAAATGGTTTAATAAAATAAATATGACGAGGCTCGTATATACCGCGATGGTTTCCCGAAGCCAGAGCTGAATCAGCCCGAGGCAGTCTTAAGGCGAGAGATGACGGCTTCATAGCTCGGCAACAGAGGAGAAAAGAAGGAGAAAAATGTAGCAGCGTGAGAGTGAGCGAGAGGGCGAGTGGAAGGAACGATAAGGGATGAGGAGGTATGAGAAGGAGCTCGAGTGGCGCTCACGCGCCTCTACTGCCGCCAGACGGCCAGATATAATAATATCCTAAGGGTTGCTGGGACGAGTAATAGCTGGGAACAAAGCCGCGATTCCCCCGAGATCGACCGTAGAACGTTGAATTTTTACCCCACTACTGCACTTATCCATCTTTCCTCCTGCCGCTCTTATTTATTTTTTTCTTTTTTTTCAATGCGAATTTAATCCTAAATATGTCTAAAACCATTGAATCCACTGACTTTCGACGTCGAAAAATCTTCAAATTCTACTTTACGATCTCGTGTTTCAAAAATCACAATCCTATGTATTTCGTGTTATCTTCCGTGCACAATATTCCTGTTACGCCCGATAAACAATAACTTGATATTAGATGAAAACACTTTCTACGTACGCTTCTTTCGTTGTATTGATTTTATCGACTGGGAGTTCGCACGCAAACGCACTACATTATACGGTTAACTAATTTTTCGTAACTGAACATTACCTTACGGAAACAGTTATCATTGACAAGGATTCTCCATTTAATTGCGATTTAATTACAATTCAATTCAAAATAGATGAATTGCACATTTAGACGTCATTACAGAAATAAGGCTAGAAGGGTAATTAAAAGGATTCGTGGTAATCTACTCCAGTCTACTTGGTAGTCTACTTGTTTGAAGAATACTTGAGCGCATTCTTTCCGAGTCATTGAATTAGTCGAAACGCCAAACGTATTAAATAACTATAATAACAAGAAAAGGTGTATGCAATCGATGCAAAGGAAAATCCAACACTTTCCGTTTCGTTAAATCGTTACACGATCGGTAGACGAAATCATTTTTACAACTCAAACGCTTTAAAAACACTTTTTCGGGATGTATATCTCGAACGCAATTGACATAATATAGTAACAATGCGTTTACGTTTATTGTGTATTTAGATTGTTTTTATGAAATTCACTTATTCATCTTCAATTGGAACATATTAAAGAATTTTCTCGATGCAAACGAAATTTACTATTTCGTTATCCAGAGGCTGCAATTGTACAGGTAATGTTTACAGCGCAACGACTACTTTTCCTTTACAATATCGGTGGTATTTCAAGTTTTTTGATAAGCACTTTATATCTCTGCGATTTTATTTCAGAATACATAGTGTTGAACGTTGTTCTAAAGTATTTGAATCGAGGATATATTACAGTCTTCCAGAATCATTAAAATTGGAGTACTTTAATCGAGAGAGCCATAATTCATTTGTGCGTAAAATGCTTACGACATTCAAACTGATTGTAAATAATCTGCCCAGCGAATAGAGATCATTATTCCTTTCTTTAAGATAAATAAACACTTGACTTCACGCATAAAATAAAATAGTTTCTAAAGAACAACTAACTTGACTTAATTCTGTGTTATACATTTCCTGCATAATTATCTAACATTTGCAGAATAAAAAATAAGAAAACTCTGCTGCTTGATATCGTATCAGCACTTGACGGATCATCAAAAATAGATGGTTTAAGCTATTAAAATGTCCTCGCTAACCTATCGATACTCAGTCGCATAAAGAAAAGTAACCGTTGCGGAAAATATACTTATTTTTCACCATCAAGAGTTCATTTCACAAATAAGGAAACATCAGCCCGTTTGAAGTCAAACGAAATTCTATCGTGTTCAGGGGACAGTTACGAACGTCTCACTTGGGACATCCGCCAGGGGTGCGGACTTGTATGACAAATCGCTGGTGCGAGGAGAGTTTTCTCACGTTCACCTCGATCATTTCTACATTAAGATATTGATACTTTAAAGGGTTCGAAAATGAAGTTCTGTAGTTTAAGTTTCTTTTTCGAGTAAGCCTGTAGCACATGGGCCATTACGATACAAATTTTATGATTTATGCCTATTTTAAAAATTTAAAAATTTTACAATACATCGGACCTACGCGTACCTTCTTTACGAGCTAATTACATCGACATGTTCTGTCGGTTACAGTCGGCGATAACATTAACGATACACCGAGAAAACACTCGGCGGTTGGTCCCAATATAGAAAAAATACCACGTTTTGCACGTAATCGCGTTGCTTCTTTTTAAACGAAGAAAGCATTCGCTCATCAACTCATTAAACACCAAGTTTTTCGTGCTACCTAACATATTTCAACTGAAGAACTCTAAAAATTTAAAAGAACTTGAGTGGCTTTTGTAGGGAAAAAAATCCCGAGCCTTCCTCATTTGAAGATGGCGAAAAAGAGTGAACGTCGTATTTGGTGATTGAAAAGTACAGGTTTGAATGAAGTAAGTACATATGAAACGTGATTTAAGTAAATTGCGCTCGAGTAGATTTCTCCTGCGGAGCGAAGTATGGCTGGTGGTACATGCGATGTGAGTAGAACGTGCCTCGGCGGCCCCCCAGGAGCTTCTAATTGGACTAGGAAAGAGAACGAGAACGAGAACGAGAACGAGAACGAGAACGAGAACGAGAACGAGAACGAGAACGAAAACGAGACGAGAAGGAGAAGACGACTCGAGAACGAAGAGCGAGCTGCCAAGTAGGCGAACGCTGTCGAGAGAGAGAGAGAGAGAGAGAGAGAGAGAGAGAGAGAGAGAGAGAGCGAGAGAGAGAGCGAGGTGAGCACGCGGTGCAACGGGGGAGGGGTGTAGTAGCAACAGCAGTAGCAGCACTACATAAACGCGCCTATTTGTCCATTATTCCAGATTCTCTTTGTCTTCGTTAATGAAACAATGAGTCTGCGCCGTAATTGCGTCATACCCGAGGCACCGTCTGCCTACATGCACTGCACTACCCGCTTCACTCCTGTCGAGGTCGCCCTCAATAAACCATTACACCAAATCGCTCAATCCTTAACGCTTTTCTTGTCTAACCCTTCGAGCTGCAACCGGTCCCGCAATCCTTTGACTCTCGTTGTTGCCGTTACGTTCTTCGCGATCAATAATTCACGTCCTTTTCACATTCCGCTCTCCTCCGTCATTCTAATTATATGTCAACAATAAATAAGTTCATTTGTTGCGCTTTTCATTCTCACTTTACTTAATATTAACGCTCGAGTGCACGCGAAAATGTAAAAACTTCTCCCGAAAGTCCGTGACGCGCCAAAGGGAGGCAAAAATTTACTGGAAATTGCCGAATACTGATTAATTATTGATACCATTCGTTATTCAAAAGCAATGCACGATCGACGCGTGATATAACTTTGTGTGTTTTTCTACCGTGAAGCACTGAAACTCTACCGATGGATGATTTAAAAATCGTTTGACGCAATAGAGAGAGAGAGAGAGAGAGAGCGAGCGAGAGAGAGAGAGAGAGAGCGTGAGAGCGAGATAGAGCGAGTGGGGTGAGGGGACTCGGATCAAACGAACATCATAGAGGGTGTCGGGGCGTTTCAACGTACACCATGCGACATGCACGCCGAAATTTGATTTCGCTATTAAGCCAACAGTGTTTCACGAAAAAGAAGGACAAGTGCAATCTAGTAACTGTGTTCGAATGAATGGCTAATTCTTGTTGAAATGGTTAATAAACACCCTAAAAGTAATCGTTACCCTTAGCCCCTCGTAACATTTTGTAATTTTACCTAATGTCCCGTAGTACCTTCTAAGCGCACTTCAATTTCACTACTGCAACGAGCTAATATTACATTCATATTAAGAATCGAATAAGACTAACCTATGAGAAAAATATCTTAAACTCAATTCGTGGAATAACTTTACGCGGTACAATCAAACGCCCATGACGTGGATAACGGATGCGAAGCATAACGGAATCCATTTTATGAGAAGTAGTTATTATTTTAGCTTTAAATTTATGATTTCCGTTGCTTATTGATATCCATCGAAATTGTTGCGCGATCAAACGCACTTGTTCGTATTGAAAAGTTTAAAAGCAAAAGTGTACTATCGATAGGTACGAGTTAATATAGTGAATACTGTCCAGGTACACTACGTGTACCTAATTACCACGCGTGCATAAGTAGCGGTCGCGCACGGTTACTTGTAAGATTAAACATGTCTTCGATATCGTGAAATCCAGTTTTATCTGTATTAGCTACAGTTCTTCTCTTATTATAACTACGCAATGAAGAAAACATACTTGGAATAGCATTTGAAAATAGTATTTGATAATAGTCAAGCGGTTAACTTGCAAACTCTTTTTTGTGCACATTCGGCACGAAGTTAAGGTACTTTGTTAAGTTATTAAGCTCCAGGTGCGTTTAATCAAAGTATTTCTTCAATTTGTTTATTTAATCGAAACTCGCTTATCAAAATGAAAATAAGTGAAAATTAATTGCTTTAATGATTTTGGAATCTAATTTTCTATTACGCGTGATCATCAAGAGGATCACAAATATATTAATTGATGTACTCATAAAGGAAACACCAATGTGTTCGTAATCTAACGCGACGGATACTAATTAAATTCGGTGGAGTTTCTTATGCATTAAAAGTAGTGACAGCAGCAGCAGTAGTACGTATCGCTAACGTGGTTTAAAACTGTAAACGAATATTTTATTACGGATCATTTTTTATTTAATTAAACATAGACACATCTGAGAACATAATACCATAAAGTGATTACTTATAAAGGTGGTGGTTCCGTTAAATTCAGATGCAACTGTATCATGGTTTACAGGCGCTTAATCACTCGCGCATAATAACCAACTAGAATTATCCTTAATAAGTATTAGAGTATTGTGTAAAGCTCTTAAATGTCAATGAAAAAAATGAAAAAAATATTCCGAATGATGTAAAAAATGATTTTTAAGGAAGTTTTAACGCAAGAGGCTGCGATATTATTTTGGTGGTAATATTATGTTCAGCGGTAATCAAACGTGTTCTTTTACAAAATTATTCAATAATTTTACTCAAATACAATTAATAAAATAACCATTTGCTTACAACAAAGTAGAAAAATACAGATACAATGAGCATAATTATAAATTACAACGTGCATAATTATAAATAAAATTCAAATTTATCGTTAATGTTAAGTATTGTGCATGAATCAGTAAAGCTGCGCTAAAGTGTAAGAGGTAAAGTTTTCTCTTTTCGCTTCTAAAAATTTAAGAAATGTAGCGGAAAAAGAAACACGAGAAAAAAATAAAGAAAACGCAAAAAATGCGAGAGAGAGAGTGTGATTTGGATTTAGATTTATTCTGTGGAAAGGGAGTGGAGGAAAATTGATGTGTGGGAGGAAAGAAACGTAGAAGGGAACGCGAGAGAGAGAGAGAGAGAGAGAGAGAGAGAGAGAGAGAGAGAGCACGAATCTGGCGAATTACCGGCTTAGTTCGTCAGAAGATTACGTCAGGTCGAGGGTGTCAGCGAGACCCTCGGGGCCTAGGTCCTTGTTCTCACGCTTGGCCATGAGGCACAAGCTGCTGCTTTTCCCTTTCGCTCTACTCCCTTCCTCTCTTCCATCATACCGATGCTCCGTTCGCTACAACTACCGACTTTTCGAGAAAAAAAGATTCATGCGCGATCATACAAGAACCGCAGATATAGATTTTATCTCGATGTACGTGCATCGCTTGGGATTACTTAACGTATAATCACCTACGAAATTTTTATACCAGAACTTGCGAATATACGTAGTTAAAAGATCCGAAGTCGTATGTAAGACGTCCATCTTCTCTCGCGGACATTTTACTTTTACTTTTTCACGTCGCTACGTACTGCGATAGCTTTAACAAATTTCCTACCTTTTTACAACGCTGATAATTACAAAACCCACTCGACAAAAGTAAAAGGAATTTAGAATTACCTATGGTGATTTTTGTTATCGCTAGCGAGAATTGTTGCATGAAATCCTGCGTGAAATAATCGTAAAATGTTTCCACTACTGATGACGTTTATGAAGTGTGACACAATAAGACTCGACCTGTCAAGAGCTCGAAAAGAGTACTTATAGTATCATCTCCGTTGGTATAATCAATTTTAATTATGTGAAGGAAAAAAGACGACAATATTCCATATCATAGTTCTTCCAGTTATCGAGAAAAGAAGCTTTCACGCAATTTATAAACGTTAAATTCATCGAGGGGGAATTACGAATTACTTTCTCAGATCTCACTTGCAGAGTGCAGTTTAAAAACAAAGTTATTTGAGGACCCAATTGTTGGACGATTTCAAGTTTAGACATGTACGTAAATGTCTATTAACATTTTAACAATATTTTTTGATTTTTATAAAAGTAATCTATGATAGCTGTGTTAAAAACGTAGGGTACTTTGATCGAGAAAAGCATTTTTTAAGCTCTGCGTGTTTTTCAACTTGTATTATTGTAAGAAATGCTAAAGTGAATGAATATTGTTAAGTTTTGGCCAAGTATTTTCCTAATATTTACCTGAACTCTTGCTTCCGTTAAATTAATTTTCATCGCAAGATCCTCCCTCGTAAAAACATCGGGATAATGAGTCTGAACAAAAGCAGACTCAAGCTCTTCTAGTTGTTGCAACGTAAACGTCGTTCTATTTCTTCGCTGTTTTCTTCGAACGAATGAATCTTCTCCAACACCGTGAAGCGCCGGATGATAAGCAGAATAGCTTGCGTCTGAAACAGATTCAGTTCAACCTTTATTTTATGTTAAAGTTCAGCATTCTTTGAAAAAATATAAAATATATTTCGTTGATTCGGATGTCGTTGATCTGTAGTATTTTTAACGATTTTGACAACTGCTCGTTTTATTAAAGTAGACAATCAAGTCGTATTTATTTTACTGGTTTTTTTTTTTTTTTCTTATTGTGATTTAAAATACGGAAATAACTTTTTTCAATGATAACATTGTAAACATGTTGATTCTACTCCATTTTATTAATATCGATAATCCGGCGTTCGTCAAATTTATAGGCAAAATAATTTAGACTTCTTATAAAATAAAGTCTATTCGGCAAT
Source organism: Wiebesia pumilae (assembly GCA_018907045.1). Taxonomy (NCBI): domain Eukaryota; kingdom Metazoa; phylum Arthropoda; class Insecta; order Hymenoptera; family Agaonidae; genus Wiebesia; species Wiebesia pumilae. The sequence continues at coordinate 2,844,712 of JACCHZ010000113.1, read as the reverse complement.
GTATGAAATTTCTGAATATAATTAATGTTGTTGGATTACATCTAAAAAAAGACCTGTTTATAATTCAAAAGTTAGTCAGAATAATTATGCCTCGTTTTTAAACTAAATATCTTTTTACGTTAACGTGTAAATCTGTTTTTAACGTAATTGATTGATCCTGATTGATATCAGATTTTTTGCAATGGTATTTCCTTGTTGCAATCATCCAACGAAAGATGTTTAACTGCGTGAATTCATTTTTTACAATTATAATAAAATTGAAAGTTTGAGACTTTCAAAATATATGTTGTCACCACGCGAAATTTATCTAAAAAAGATGGTATTTGGTAAAGAATTTTTCTTATTATAATTCAGTATTGTTTGCTTTGACAAATTCACTTTCAGTAATTATTCCATTTAATGGAGCAGCGATAGAAATCATGAACTTCAAGTATTTCAGACTCGTTTTTTAGTAATTTTTGGATACTCTCCAGGATTTTAAATTACCAACTTTTCGGCTGACATTTCAGTTTAAGAGAATAAAAGTATCTTCAATGATTTATAAGAAGCTTAAAGATCAAGAAAATATTAAAATAATTTTACTGATTAACGTTTTTAATTTAATTAGTAATAAAACAGATAAGAAATTCGTGATAACAAAAATATTGGTATCTTGAGATAAATATGATTAAATGTTTGTCTAATGTACTCAATAATCTAATTAAAGTATCGATAGCTCTTTGTTATTATCTTTCTGAGCACCATTATCACATTTTTATATGTTTTCATGTATTCCTCTATTATTATTGTTACATTTTTTTATTATTAGTCTTTAAAAACGTGACAACTACACGAAAATTGTTTTAATATCAAATATATTAGCGTTATTACATTGAAATTTTTACAAAAATATAATTATCATTGAAACATGAATTACCAATTGTATTTTTGTAATAATACCACTAATTAATGAAATACAATTTCCAAGGAATAATGGATAATAAAAATTTGTCAAAATTACTTTTCTGAAATTTAATTATTACTTTATTAAAAAAATTGTAAACTGGTTAAGATTAAAATATCACATCTGATTAAATCTAATGCTCAAAGAGTGCATAAAATACATTATTTGTTACACAATCTGAAATCTTAAGCGTATTTTTGTAAATGTCATTTTCGTAATGCACGAGTAAAATGTTTTGTAAAATAAAGCATTAATTTTCATGAATTTTTGATAATTATTTTTAAATATAAATATAAACTAAAAGGGGATTGAATTGAATTTTTAATTTGCATTTAAATATTCGCCTCATTTTACAATTAGATTCTTTAATATTTTTTTAACATGTTTTGAATAACTTATTTCAAATATTCAACGTTTGAGTAATACTTTCAGTCTACCTTCATTAAAACGAAAGTTGGTAAAAATTATTCACTATCACTCTATCCCAAACAATTATACCTTCGCATTACAGTTATATTTAAATAATAATTAATTCGTAAAAAGTAATGTATTACTTTATTCCACTTGAAATTTAATAATCATTTTTTTATTTAATATTGATTAGTTTCTACGAGGAAAGTTTGATAAATTAGCAGTCGTTCCAGATGAGATCATAATTCGTCTAGTTGCAAGAAGAGAGAGGGAGAGTGAAAAATGCTGAGGTATTTTTATTTACAGGAAATAAACAATAAACTATTTGCACATGTTTTAAACTACAGCTAGAAAATTACATGAGAAATGTATTGAATCCATTTTGCACGTGTTACATTCAACGGATAAGACTTTAAATAAATAAATTCGATTGTATTCATACGTATGCACAAGTAATGTACAAAAATTAGGAAAGAATTATTAGAAATCATATTTTTCAAACTGGAAGTTTTTTAACTATATTCATAAAGCGTGATAGAATTCGATAACAGTTAAGATCCTATGAGTTATAGACTTTAAAATCTTCATTTCAAAGTCATGTAGGAATTACAGTCTAAAATTTATACTCAATTCTTTATAAATATTTATAATTTTATTCCGGATTTCCAAGATTTCAAACGTAAAACTAAAAGTTCTTAGTGCTATAGTCGCGTACGTATTTTATGATTCAGTATCAAATCCGACTCCTGGTGATCTTTGTCCCACGATATTTATATCATTATATATATTTAAATCAATGCCTTCTGGAGAAAAATAACAAATTTATTATCACTTGTTAAACCACTCTTACCAAAAACAGTCTTGACGCTTAATGACAATCTTAATATTAATTTGTAATTTGTCTGTACAATACAATAATATAATTTTTTGTACATTTTGTATAAAGATTATTAAGATGAAGTGAGTCAAGATTAATTTATTTAACTAATGTCAATGAAAAATACATCAATAACTTAATCAATGTGGTAAAACAATTAAGGCCAATCGAGTTCTTTTCAGTTCGACGTTTCTTTTACGTATGCACTTTAATGCATGCAATATAGAGACGCAACTACAACCGACTGTTTTACTTGATGAATCTATTGATAGTCAAAATCTAAATTTAATCGATCTTTTAAGATTACGCTATGATTTTACGCGGAGAAATTAAAAATCGTCCGAAGTATGTGCTTTCGAACAAGATAAAACTAAGACTTGCTTCATTTAGAAATTCGTAGATGAGAAATTATTCGAGATAGTTCCGCAGATGATTTTAAATTATCTTCGTGTAATACGGTAATAATAATAATATTATAAAACTCGATCTTCATTTTTCGTACAAGTAATTTTTGAATTTTTTATTTCCAAATGATTGCTGTACCCACTTAAATGAGGACTTGATTTATTCGTTTCTACTAATAGGGATGTATAATTGGAAATTTCGGGCGTCTTCCTTAAAATTATAAAACATTCATATTTAATTATTGTTGTCAAATTTTTGTAAACTGATTTTAATTTATGCATAGATTCGTAGGTATTAAAGTTGAAACGTACATTTATTAATAAAAATTATGATTATAATTATACCATGTCGCTTGAGAAATTAGTAAACGAATGTTTAATATGAAAAATTTATACAAAGAATATTGTAATGACATTTAAATACTTTTAAAAGTAGTAGTAATAATTGCAAAAATATGTCAAAATAATTAAAACATAATAATAACAAAATGGACCGTTAATATAGATTTTATCAGGAATGAATGATAATTGAAGAATGAGTGATTAATCATAATTATTTAATTTATAAAACTTGTAAATGAGATATAACAAATTTTATTATATTTATTAATAAAAAGGGCTGACGATAGATGATTCAATGAAGAAATGGAGTTTCAAATTAGACTTCGAAATGAAACAAGAAATTACAAAGAATTTCAGTCTATAGAGTTAAGTTTATAGATAATCGAATGTCACGGCACTTAAATTGGAAAATCTTTAATCCAGTGAATATAGAAGATCAGTGTTACATTGTCATCAACTATGATCCAAGTTATTACACTTAAAAACTATTTTCTTTTGATTGTAAGTACGAATCAATTAAGGGTCAATTTATAAATTTTAAAATACTCACAAGTACAAGTATGTAAAAAATATATACTAAAATTTAAAATATTTTATAATAATTGATAGAAAATTAACTAATACGAGTATGATATTATGTTCTACGTAAAAAGTAATTTACTTTTTTTTTTTTTTTTTTTTTTTTTTATTTAAGAAAATCAAATATGCAAAAATCTAGAAATCTACCGTATATATAACTTTTTCGTATTGAGCAGATTTATTGTACTTTTAGAGAGAGAGAGAGAGAGAGAGAGAGAGAGAGAGAGAATGCAAAAAAGTGAGAAATTCGAATAAAAGTCAAGGTTCCCTTTTATCTAAAGAAATCTAAGAAACGGTATTTAAGATTAATCTCGAATAGAATGAATTAATTTGCGCATAATAGCATTCTGGATTGAATTAAGATTGAGATCAATTTCATCGGCTCAAGTAAGAATAACAAGGAATTCATAATTAACAACTAGAAGACTCCCTAATAAATAAGCTGGACGATACATTCTTGACTGACGTACTCAACAGAAGCGTTGATTAAAGTTAAAGGACATTAATCCTTGGAATGTAATGCTTGGATTATTTTCTAAAGCGACGTATTTCTGAAATTACAATTGCTTCTTGGTGTACGATTCGGATGACGAACGACGATCGAAACGATGCAGATGTAGTTACGGTAAGCCAAATTGAATTTGCCAGACAATAGAGTGTACGTCGAGGATTAGAGATAAAAATGGAAATACCAGATAATTTGGCGTAATTGTCAATTTGAGAATAAGGCTCCAATATTCAATAGGTTGTGTGAGCTCATTGCGGGATCACGACGTGAACTCAATCTCTTTCGAATAGAGTACGTCCGACTAACTGGTTACTCCTACCATTCGCGTCTCTTGTCCCCGCTAGACAAATGTGTACTCGACGTCTACTTGCTGCTACGGCACTACAATATGCGATTCTGACTGGGTTTCTGATTTGTACGAAAGGGGAAAATCAACCAGACGCGTACGTGAGACAAGTGCCGCAAACCACCGCGTGATCTCCAGCCAAATCGAAATACCGCTTCTACCAATCTCGACGCGTAAAATACAAGATATATTCCTTCGTTTCAGTCGCATTGTCGTTTGCATAATTGCTTCTTTGAAGAAGAAGAAGAAGAAGAAGAAGAAGAAGAAGATAAAGAGGAGATTAATATTGGAGTCTGTAGTGGTGCCTCGGCAATGACTCTTTATCCTTGCGATTGCGTCGAATTACTCGTTATTTAATTCCAGTAAATGTGTGCGCGCATGTAAGTTTATCGTACAGTCCGCTTTACTTTCGCTGTGAATCGGATTCTATTTTCCACCTCGATTTTTCATTAATACGTAGAACAGCACTCCTCTAAAAGCAGTGCTATCGCCGATATATTTATTTAAGGAAAAAAGCGCGCTTGAATAATAAGCGCGCAAAAGAACGTTGCGTCGATGTCAACGATTCAACTGACAGCCAAGCTGTTTCATAAATAATCTTATCAAATTAAGCCTTGTTTAATCGCATACAATAGGCTAGAAAAATAAAAAATAAAAACACACTACGTAATTCAAGATTTTATTATTTGTCAAGTTATTTGTATTTTAAGTGTCATAGTCGAGTTTCATATGTTTTGTAAACTAAACTCTTACTTCGGAGAGTCTTACGATCGAAATTTAGCTTTCAATTTAACAATTCATACACTTTTTAATCAGCAGAGCGAACTATTCATTCTCATAGAGTTGGTAACGCGTACTGCGACGTATAAAATATAAGAGTGTAAGCTCTACTTACGAACGAAATTCTGTAATATCGCATAAATAAGCATACACTAAGTTTTAAATAAATTAAAATAAGATACATAAATATTGTAATCGTCAAATTCATTGAGAGCGTTACATAAAATTATCTTACATTTTTTACGATATTGCACACAAAATTCTGTACTGAATTATTGAACCGTTATACAACTGGTACCTTACTTACGAGATACCCACTTTTTTCATAAAAATTAGACTTTGTTGAAATTTTATTTATTTCATACATCTACTAGCATTAAAAACTTTGTAGACGATGTTAAACGATAATTAAGATCAATAAAGTTATTCTTCCTCGATGTTCCAATATTAAATTAGAGATAATAATCACTCCTTAGGTCGAACGCAATAATTCACGTATTTATTAAGATTGAAATTGGAGCGAATCAAGAAAATACTTTAATTAACGCAAGTATAAAAACCGTTTAATTATCGATAAAGCGACATTTGTAAGAAGATAATGCGGTAGAGTGTGAATTAAATACTCCTTAAATTAAAATATAAAACGCGCACGTTCTTGTCCATAAAATTGGACTACAACTAACTACAACGAGAGACCGAAGCGCGAACGAGAACAGATAGACAGAGATAAAGGATAGTCGTGCAGAGGACACGAGAGCGAGAAGGAACATTCGACTACAAAGCCCGGACTACAAACCGCTCATTAATGATGCAGAGCAATCAGCGCAATTAATTACCACAACGCTAAGCTCGGCTTAGTGAAAAACACAAATTAATTTCCTAAGCTCATAAAAATTAACAAAATCAATAGCGGGTATCGCAGTGCTGCCTAAATCCGGTAATAAACTGACGTATTTGCAAATTCGCATTAAAGTATGATTTTCTATTATTTGCTTTAGTCGTATTGTCAATCTCAGTTTTATCGAAAGCAGGAAGCAGGAGTGCGAGCTTTTAACAGCGAAACGCAGATTCTTATTTCTCTTCTTAACTTTGGAGGAATTCGCGCAATAAGCGAAAGCCTTCGAAATCGTCCGTTTTATCCGTGAAAACTTGACGTACAGTCGAATTATCGATAATGACGAAAACTTTTCAATGCGATCCGATTGAATTTTATCGGTACCCAGAAACAACGCCAAAGCCAAGAGAAATTTATCCCACGCTGAAACATTTGCTTTTAATTATTTGATAATCCTAGAAAGAATTTCAAATCGTTTACGCTTTAAACTGCATTTCGCATTCTTCGGATGAATTTCAACGAATCAAGCTGCGTCAAATGAAAATAAACACGAGAAACTTGTCGTACAGTAGCCGAATAATGTGTTTTTAAAATGGCAATCAATTCTAAGCCAATGCTATCGTTTAATTTGCAATTACATTCCGTGCTTTCACTCGACGACCTACGTAATAATGACAGTGCAAAAAGAAAGTTGCTAAACAAAAGGCGGTCAATGTTAGCTTCGAGCTCAACAGCTCATTGGGATCGTTTATCGAGAAGATTTTCAGTTGCCGCGGGATGATCGTATGAAAGTATTTTCTTTAATTTACTTTAATTGGGTTACATAGGAATACTTTGCAAGAATACTTTTGAAAATTGAATTAACCGAGCGTAATATTACGAAAGCTGCGATAATCAGGGATAGTGATTTCAGGCTAGAAGCTACGTGTCACCCGAAAACACCAAAGCGTGAATTTGCGAAAACGACGCGACACTGCACTCGAAAAATGGTCCAAGTGTAACAAGTAACAAGCTTACAACGCGCACGCAAGATTAACTCGTAAATTCATCGGAAAAGGCCGAAACGATCGACTGAGAAAGCTAAAGCAGCACGTAATCCGTATCAATCGTCGAGGTACAGCACTCTAGACGCCTGCGGTCAACAGCGACGGCGTCGACCGGATCGATCCTCGTAATCGCGTATTTAGCAACACGCGGATGAAAAGGAACGACCGTTGGGGGATACGCGGGTAGCGAAAACTACGTCAATTATCGATCGGGGGTGCGCTCTGGGCTCGTAAATAAATTTAGCGGCTCCGGAGTTCGGAATCCACTCAAGATCTTGGATTAGAGTTCGGAAAAGTAAAGCCGAGCTCCCGGGGTGGCCCATCCGAGTCGACGCTCCAGAGGCCGGGTCGAGCGGGCGGGGTGAGGGTGGGTGGGGGGAGGGGGCGCGGGAGTCGCGCGCTGATCAAATTTAGTAGTCGTAATTGGGATGACGCGCACACACGGGCCGCGGCCGTTATTTTTGCGTTCTCCACGCGAGATCGCGCACGACGCGTCTCCACCGTCTTCGTAGCCGGGCTCCGGGACTCCGGTCGGGCGAAATCTAATGAAAGCGCGAGCGCCACTAATGAGGATAACGAGGTAGTTAGATGTCGGGGCGAATTTCGGCGGGGACGAAATTCAGCGGGCGAACTTGGCCGGCCTGCAGGCCCGAGTGAGCCACTTAGCGACTTATCACGTAGTTACCTAATCTGTTTATCCCGACGAATGTAGAGAGGGAGAGAGAGAGAGAGAGAGTGAGAGAGAGAGAGAGAGAGAGAGAGAGAGAGAGAGAGCGCGCGAGGTAGGGACGATGGCCGCGCGTCCCCGGGGCCGACTATGACAGGGTGCGGCACAGCTGCGAGAGCCCCTGATAATGTCGCGTCTGGTCGCTCTCTCTCTCTTCTCTGGAGACACGCACACGCACGTGCGTGACAGGAGTAGGACAGCGTCGAGGCAGGTCGCCGCCTTACCGGCCGAGGTACACTCTCCTACTTACAGGGATGCGTCGGAGCGAAGGGATACTCCAGCGACGGAGGGAGCCTCGGGGCCGGGAGACCCGAGGGGCAGTGGTAGCAGAACATCCCTCCGGCCCTCGCAACTGCCCCTGCGCCGGCCCCCGGCCCTCCGGCCAGCTGCTGCTGCTCCTGCTGCTGCTGCTGCTGCGTTCGTTGCTGCTCCGACTGCTGTTGTTGCTGCTGCTGCTGCTGCTGCTGCTGCTGCTGGGCATGAACCGACCCGATCTGCAAAATCAACCGCTCGTAAGTCGGTGTTGGGTATTTGCGTCCGAGTGCGGGGGCAAACGCAAACTCGCAGCGATATTCGTAGCGATATTCGAAGCCACGAGAGCCGCTTCCCAATAATCACCCTTATATTTTACGTTTCTTTGTTTTTTCCTTTATTTACTCTTGCGAACCGACGACCGGGCGTTGGATGCGTCCCGAGATCTACCGCAAGTGCAGCTTCCGTCGAGCGCAAGAGTAAGGCTTTGTTCGAGGTGGGGGTGCGTCGAGTGTCCGCTCGTATCTCGAAAGAACGATCCCCGTCGTTGGAATATCTGTCGCGCGACATCGGAGAGGGGGTGGACACTCGGGAGCCGCGCACGTGAACTTCCGGTGCGCTACGAGGGCCCCGAAGCGAGATAACGCGTTGATCCCCATCGGTGGCGAGCGAGGGGAAGGCATTCTAAACTCGCGTAAATAAGTAAGGAGGGTATTGAAGCCATCACTCGTGGAACTTAATAAGCCGAGAGTCGTCAATTTGTAATGCGATTGCGCGTGTGTGCGCGCGTGTGCGCGCGTGCACGAGAAGGGCCCTTGCGTAACGACGTCCGCGTCGGGGCGGTACGTCAGGACGTCGACGGCGTCGGCGTCGGCGTCGGCGTCGGCCTCGGCCTCGGGACAAATTGAATTTTAGATCGAGCGCACTTCGCGGGAATCGAGCCCGCGATCTCTCTCTCTCGGTACACGCGTGTACTCGGAGACATTTTCGTAGAGGCACGCTGGGGGAGAGGGAGAGCGTCCGCTCGCTCACGCAGATGATACTAATTGAAATTTGAAATTGATATTAGAGAATTATTACTACCCTCGGCGCCGGCGACGTCGCGGCCCCCGCGCAAACGCAATTACGCGGGCGCACAGCCGCGTCTCGGGTATCCCCGAGTAATTGTCGTCAAATTTAATGAGATTCGGGGCCCGAACACTGGCCCCCGTCGTCCCGAGGACTGGCCGCGTCCACGCCGGTCAGAGAGCTGTTTTTCTACGTTGTCGCACCCCCGACCGCCCCAAGGATGATCGGATTATAAACCTCGAGCAGATGTTCAATTTGAAACACGAGACGGCGAGCGCCTTAATTTTCGACGGGGCCACACGAGCGGATCGATGCCGCGCTTCAAAGGCCCGGCGCCTCGGAACCTGCTCGCGGGAACGGGTGGCCGACCGAACGAGGGATGAAACGGCCCGGGGTTAATCCGCGGCCGGGGCGGGGGGAGGGGAGGGGCGGGCCTGTTTGATCGGCGGTGAGCCAAGGGCCGCCGTTGTTTTATCGCGCGATCGTCCGCCCGGATCGACACTTGCTCCATTCTCCCGTGAATTTTCGCTTCGGGGGTTAGGTGAGGGTGCAGGTGGTTCGTGGGCTGCGCGTTTTTTGGTCGAGGTCGAGGTCGCGCGAGCGGTCCGGTGTAGGCGCGGATGCCACGCACCAGAGCTCGACGCGACACTTTCCACTCGCTCGTGCAAAGCTGCTCTTCTGTAACGTTTGAAATCCCTCTCGAATAGCCCGAATTGCACGTGGCTAATTAAGTCTGATTTCCAGATCTGAATTATGCAGCGATATTTCGAGGGGGACGTTTAAGCCACGCCACCATCGCTGCACTGTTTTGCTCAATAATACATCGTTGACTGTACGCGAAAAATCGCGCAAATTCGTGTAGAAGCCAAGTTTAGCCCCTTGAATGTATCGCGTAAAGAATCACTGGATGAAAATCTCAATAACTAATTCAAAGTAATTCAAATTCTTTTTAAGTCACCCTGGTACATGGTTTCATTAAATTTTTCAAATTTATATAAATACGACATTGCTTCGATGATGTTTATATCTACAGTTATTAAACGCTCATTGTAACGCTCTGTGCGCAGATTACTTTTCATTTATAGTCCAAAAATAAATCTATATTTATGCTTCTCGTGCAACGTTAATGAAATAATAAAACGCCCCATTTAAGAAATTGCGTCATGTGTCTAAAGATATCGCGCAGATATTGTGAATCTGATCTTTATAACCCTAAATAAATTACTCTCTTAAATGCCAAACTTCGATATAAATGTATTTTTCGATTAGTTTTTGCATTCAACGATTATTTTCAGTTGTATGAATTCGCCGGCGATACTTCAGCGCGTTGTAAATTAATCACTCATCGCTTATCGGTATAAATTTCGAAAGACTTTTAGGTTACAGGAATGGCGGAAAAAAAGTTCTCCTAGACTACTATTGTGGTTTTTCGTAAAAAAACGACACTGCTACTCTGCTAATAGAAATAAATAATGTGTAGAAATTGTCTCTCGTTACTCTTTTGTATCTTAATTGAAGTTAATTAATTAAAAAATGAATAAAGTAAACGGGAGCTTTTTTTCTGCTTCACATGTACGCAGATGACAGAGATTGTTAATGTCACAAGGCATCAATCCGTAATAACGTACGAGGAAGACCGATGTGTAAAAAATAATTTTTTAAAAGAATTATGAAATAACTAAATTACTGACACTCTATTGCTGCATGTACGTAAATTTATTTACCGACACAAACCAGAAGAATGTAAAAAACATTTTTCTCGTGACAGAGGTTATGGCAATAACTATAATAATAATAATAATATTTTTACATCTAGAAATAAATATTTATGGTTTCAGGCGTGATTTTTTTAAATTTAATCGCGAAATTCAGAATTCATTCCTTTTTCCACGCGCTTAAAATTAATTATGGAGAATTTATCTTAAGAATACCGAAGTAAAAGTGTACACACGCATGTATTTGCAGTGTATTTTCTTTGCGGAAAAATTTGCCGAGTAAAATGTTACGCCTCGTGCGAATTCGCGCAAATATAATAAAATAAACAAGATTAATAAAAATTAACGGATAAAAATTGCCGACGCAGTTCTCGTATTATTGCTGTAGCCTTGAGTAAACGCACACGCACACGCACACGCACACGCACACGTACACTTAACGATAGAGTTCATAAAAGTTCGCTGCTTTCCAAATAATGACGTACCAACGTGTCTAATTTCCGCGAAAGCCGTCAATAAACGCGCTTGGATTCTGCATTACAGTCCGTGCTTGATTACTGAGCAGCTAATTGTATAATTGCTGTCGGCAACGAGCAAAACGCTAAGTCGACTTGGCACCGTCGCGCACTCGCCATGTAGCTGCTGACGTCAACATTCAATAATTCGACACGCGACGTATCGCGACAATATCGCGCCCGCTATTGTGCAATTAACGCCATTCCCAATTAAAACTGATATATCCTCGTGGAAACAGCCTCGGGCTTTTCTGCACTTTTCTGCACTTTTACTTTCTCAACGCTCACGAGCGAGTAACTTCCCATCGTCCAACTCTCGACGTCCGTCCCGTCGGAAATCGAAGGAAGGGTTGCAATAAATGGGTACGAGTGTCGCGTCACTCTTTCAAGCGATGGAGCCAAAGTTAACGTATCCAACCCAATTTTTCCCCACTTTTTCTCTTTCGCATAATCGTGGAGAAACGGAGATTTCTGATTTTTCTATAGGGAGTTTCGATTTTTCTATCCTTGCCAATAATAGTAATGATTACCAATAGTACGTAACTGACTTACGCGGAATCGAAATACGATTTGTCGGCAAGTATCACGTACTACGTAATACCGGAAATCAACGGTTTCAAAACGATTCAACACAGCAGTTCGTTGTAATTCATAAATATGATTGCGATCACAATTGAATATTACTCGTACATGGTTACAATTTATCATTGCGTATCATTACGAGGATATACAAATTGTTTACAAAAGTAATTTTCACATTGGCAGTAATAAATTCTCGTCCTACCAAAGAAAATGAAATGAAACTCTATTATCGTCGTTAGACAGCGACGATAAAGATCAATAATCCTAACCGCGTTATCGGCTAAAGTTGATTAATCGTCGGTTACCCGCAGAGACGCTAATTGTAAGCAAATGAATAACCGAAATAAATTGCTTGCTTTTCCACATTTTCACTCGGGCAATGGTATCGTAATTATGGTGGCTGATCGTTGACTTTTAAATTCGAAAATGAACAAATGAGTAAATCGGAGAATCACGTGCACTCGTGATACGCCTACCTATATAATTATTGCATATGTACTTTAATAGCAGTGCGATGGAGCGATGCTATTTCTATCAACGGAATTACCGCTTTCGTTCTCGCCTCGATAACGACGAGATCGTTGTAAGTAAACGAGAAAGTAAACGAGACTGCCACGGTAACTCGTGACATCGCTCGTAAGATAATTTATACATCGATTAAAAAATTTGGGCATCGCTCGAAAGCCGTCGGAGATCGCTTTCAGCGTGTTTTCTCAAGGAAGGAAAATTCTTGTAAAGGCAGTCACCGTTCTTGTAGTTCTCGTAGACGTGGAATCTCGCGATCCTTCGAGCAGTGCGCAAAAGCCTCGAAGGGTTAACAATTCACTTAGCGGTAGCCGAGGCCTCGAGAAAGTAGAAAAGCCCGCGGCTTGCAGTAGAGTTAGCGCGTCATAAGTGAGTTTTTACGAGGCGGTCGGCGAGTCGAGTGAAATGGCGAGAGAGAGAGAGAGAGAGAGAGAGAGAGAGAGAGAGAGAGAGAGAGAGAGAGAGAGAGAGAGTGTTGGGCAATTAAATGAAATTCGGCGTGGCTGCAACGACGAATTGAATGCTTTATTAGCGACGGACCGGCGCGCGTGGAAAACGCGATGCCAAGTGGGTAACTAAGGAATGCGCCTGGCCGCGATGCCGGTCGCCGTCGGTGGCGTCGTCGCCGTCGTCGTCGCCGTCGTCGGCCCGCTTTATTAATACCGAGCGCGGGTACGAATGGAGGGAATTAATTAAGCGTCTGAAATTGGATGCAGCGCGTTAGCCCTTATTCTTGGATGACACAATTCAATAAACCTCGCTGCGTTCCCTCGCTCTCCCCCCGTCGCCCTGTGATAGCGCCTTAACGCGGGATAACGGCATTACGAGATTCCGCCGTTCCTCCTTAACCCCTCGCGCTCTATCGCAATCGTCAACTCGTTCGCGAGCTCGGACGTCTTTCACCGAGAGCCCGAACTCCCGACTTATTTCTCTATCTATTCTTCCGAGGACTGGCGAGCGCGTGCGCTTAGAGATACGTCGATATGCCCGCCTCCTTCCTAGAAAACTAGAACTGCCACGCCACTCGCCAATAACGCATTCGCGACGCTTCGCTCGATTCGCAATTAATTTCGAAATTACTCGTTGAACCGCTCGGTACGTTTGTCGACATCTCGATCGCGAGTCCAGCGAAAGCAGAGACAATAACAAATACCGATGCTCTGTGATTAAAGTTACCCTACAGCAAGAGGTAGGAATTAAAGTTTATCGAGAATTTGATAACGTACTTCACAATCCTTGCGCGTTCGACAATGTTCGCAAATTAGTTCGCAATTGCAATATTTGCAGATGCGCATAGTCCGTCTTTGAAAGCCTACTGCGCTTGTATAATCGTGCGACGTGTTTCGTTCGAACGAGCGGATTAACTGGAAATTTGGTTTGCCTAATGTATCGAGGATTTTCATACACCATTAAAGCGAATGCTTAAAGTATCTCCTCCCGCTTTGTTGAGAGAACAGTTGTCCAGAATAACATATTGAGACCTCGGCTTTGCATTAGAGCCCGAAACAAAAAATGTTTAATATTGAGATCGAACCGATGGCGCCTCCCCACTTGACTGCTTCCCCCATCCCCGTCAAATTGGCTCGAGGCGTCGTTAAACCCCTTCCATAACTTTCACCACACAGAAGCCGCGATGTGAAAGGATGAATAGAGGATATTCAGGCTCGCCAAATCGAGCCACCAGAACAGCTTTTTAAGAGAGAAAACATTAAGATTCGTTTGTTCCGCTTCTAGAGTCTTATCAAAAATTAAGCGCGGACTTATTACATATAAATTGTACGCGATGGAATATTGCTAAAGTGCATGAAAATTAACGCTTCCGTTCTATTATAATCTTATGCTCCGTGGTATTCGCGCATAATACGAATGATTTTATTTCTAAATAGCGTACACGTCCTCCTTGAAATAACGACAATTTACGTATTATTAACATTGTTTAAAATCAGTTTTTTATCGTCGACTATTGTGGGAGCTTTGATCTCGTTCTGAAACCGTAAATGTTGCCAGTCGAGTACCAATAGCTCTGTTGTCGTATAAAATTGTCTTTCTAAAAGATTAAATGGTATCTCGGTTACGTTTATAAAAACAGATGATTCTTTATTACCGTTCTCCGATTCTTAAGATTAAATAAAAAAAAATAAAAAAAAAAAAAAAAAAAAAAAATACAACACCAATTTCCTTAAAAATTTACCAAATCACGTTGTCGAAATGTGATTTGGTACCGGACTTTTAATCATTATTTGAAAAAATTAAAGTATCTACGGTGTTGGAGAAAATTTTCTCCCCAAAATGTACAATATCGTACGATAACGAATATTCAACTTTTTATTTATCGAGTCGCACATTATCCCACGGTAATGGTGAATATATATAAACCCTGTATTTTTAAGGCTTTCTTGTGATTTTAATGATAAATCATAAAAGTGTTGTCTTTATGTTTTTTATTAAAACGATATTTCCATCGTGAGTATGTTCGTTTTATCGAGGTAAACATATTAAACGAAATGAAATCCTGAAAAATTTATCCTTCATAAGAGTAACCTAAGGATTTTAGACATTTACTTATTACCGGCATTATTGAGTTATTGCTGAAATGTGATGAATAATTTAAGCGGAATACAATTTAGTATCAAACTCGTTAACGTAAGATTTAAATGATGTAATTGATGTAAATGATGTAAATGATGTAAATGATGTAACCATACTTGATCGATCTGCCAACATTAACTTTATTGCACCTAGTTCAACTTAAATGCATTTCATCTCGTTACATTTATCAGATAGTTTAAGAACAATTATAATTAAAATGATTAAAGGCTTGTTAATCCATAAATCTAAATTAAAATGTATACCGAAGTATACATATAACGCTTCCGCTGCTTACAAGAATAGAAGAAAAATTATACTCCCGATACATTTCTTACTAATATTAATATTTTCTAATAACTTTACAATTACTAAGAATTTCGAGAAGAAGAATTAATTCAATTTCTCAACTGAACTTTCTTAGCCAACGATCGCTCATTTTAAGCAGAATCCTCTAATTTATTATAAAGGTTGTTTAATTCGCTTTATTTCGCGTCACTTTCAGTTCACGACTCAAATCTAATTCCTACATTTATATCCGAATTACGTTGACAAAAGTACCAGGAAAGACGTGTATTACTTTTTCCAATTATTTTTCACGCTTAGTGTTTTACTCGGAAAACCTGTTACTTTGACGAGCGAAGTGTTTTTTCCAGCTTTGTACGGTAAATATCATCGCGTGTTCCGTAAATGTGCTTTACCCACTATAAAGTGACACAATACACACGCAACTGTAA
This sequence comes from Wiebesia pumilae, assembly GCA_018907045.1. Taxonomy (NCBI): domain Eukaryota; kingdom Metazoa; phylum Arthropoda; class Insecta; order Hymenoptera; family Agaonidae; genus Wiebesia; species Wiebesia pumilae. Next base: position 2,828,934 of record JACCHZ010000113.1, on the reverse strand, counting down.
CGCACTAGTAACACTTTTTCAAAATTTCAAAGTACTAAATTTTCTGTTCATAGTACAAATGAAACTAGTGTACAACAGAGTTGCCGAGCGATGACTGCTTGCCTTGTAATTCAATTTCGAAATAGCCTCCACTTATTGAATTAGGAAAAATGATACCGTATCAATTACTGTAATCGTGCACGTACGTGCAGGTTCTCTCGAAATGTATGCGCTACCGTATTTTGAAATATGCATAGCAAAATATCTGCCCGCGTCGGGGAATGAATTGAATTACTCTTTGAATTAGTCGCTGAAGTTTAGAATGGTTTCGCCACCAAGTGAAATTCACAGTGCAGGGTAATTTAACTTTCCATCTATCTAATTTCGCACACTAACGATTATTAGTGTACGAGCAATGGGATTCATTTTTAACTGCCAAATATTGTTTGATCCGCTAACCACATTTCCATCGACTCTCCTCACTTTTAACGTCCAATGCTGCTGCCTACTTTAGCTCCAGGTACGCAGAACTGATTCGATTAAGTATCTAACCCACGTGCACTCTACCCTCTCGTTTACTCGTCAGCGACAAATTTACATACAGGCGCGTAGACGTACACAGAGAGACGCAGGACTCGCAGCCGTCCAAAGTGCTTATCGGATCACCTGCGACTTTCTCCGCAATGCAGTTGCTCGCGCCTCCCGTAACCATCCACGCGGATCCACCTTGGGGACCGTCTCCGACGGAACCAACGCGAGCTAGTAATTATTGCGTTACGTAAAAATCGTAACGTTCCGAATGCCCGAGTAAAATACGAGAAAGCGTACACGGGCTGTAAGAGTAGGCGCTGCCCGGGTCGTGTTTGCTTATTAGCAAAGTGCAACGCGAGAAGCTTGGAATAGCCGTTACAACCGAAACGGAGAGCACCGTTTATTATTTGAACGCTCTTGGGGCTCAGGTGCGCGTTCGCACCCTTGAATGGCGTTTCGGCCGTGGGGCGCGAGACGGCGAATGGCCCGATGAAATTCGCCTAAGAATTAACGCGCGATATTTATCGCGAAGAGACTTTTTACATCTCGGCCGATGGCTTGGAATTTTAATTCTGCCTGCCTGCTTACCGGATTACCCCTCTTAAAATGCCACCAACCATTACTTAAATGCCATTTTACCGAGTGCAATTTCCTGTTATATAATCAAATTTAAGCGCTCGGTTGTGCTGTGCACTGCACGAGGCTGCAATTTCACGAGTTACAAAGTGTCGGTAAATCAGAAACTACATTTGGTAGCTGACGTTCGTTGCTAATGGGAAAAATAATTTTAAGTCTTTACGATGCCACCTACGTGTGAATTTTAATATCTTAACCCGGCCGACCTATTTATTTGACTTTTGGACCCTTGATAATTTCAGCTCGAAGATACACCGCTTAGTTGTGTCAGGTTAATTTCATGCTCGCTTGTAGAAAATTTAGTTAATCTTAAGGTCTGCGTCAACGCCATTAGTGACGTGCATTGTGATTTGAAAGGACGTAAAGTACCGAGCTTCGTCGTACAATCAACAATATCGACCATCAATTACTCGTTCTAATTAAGCGAAGGATTTGACAGCTCCTGCACAACTTGGATACAGCTAGCATTTTAGGTTTGAGATCCACCCTTACGCGTCTCTTACAAACACGCGTCTTTGCAAGTATTGAAATTGAAAGATCGCTACGAAGATTTTGCGAAATCAATATTACAAACGCACGCTGTACATTCAAGGCTGAAGGAAACTCTGACTCCTCTTGCCAGAGAGAAACCGCTTATTCTAAATAATGTTTAGAACAAAGTATCAGGCGAATTTTATATTAGGACGACAGATGACAGTTATACATTTGAAAAATACGATTTTACGTCGAAGAACGCGTGCCTAATGAAACGTGAAGTATAAATATTTTACTACTTATTCTTACTACTTACAAATAAATTATTTCTTAAAATGTATTCCAGCATCGCGAGATTATGCCTGACTTATTCAAATTATCCTTTTAGTTGGATATAATATGGGAATTATTAATTAATTTGTTTAAGTACGAGAGTGAACACGGGCAAGCTAATCCGAGTTAAATAAATTTAGAAAGTTCTGAAGTTTATTGGGATCTTTCCAGGTCGAGCTTCCTTCGGTGGAATAACAACCGCTGTAAAAAAATTTTTTTAATTTCAATCTCTCACTTCTTTGAAAATTAATCGGATGCAAACAGTGTGCATAAAAAGAAATTTTTATTCCAAGGTATTACGAGCTTTCTCTTGCATTTATTTTCGAATTAGTCGACTTTGATCGTTAATTAATATCAAATTAACAACAACTTATTGTTTTACGAGCGCATCAGTTTGAAAGTACTTGTACTCGTAATTACATTGCCATTATTAATCGTCAAATTTTCTAATAAATTTTAACTACCGTAATGATGGTTTATCATTAAGCGTGATGCAACGTATTTATAATAATTTATAATAACGAATTTTAATGAGGATTTGAATACGTTGCAATGATCTTATCGATGTTATAACGGGAAGAAAATTATCCTAATTTAGAACGTGAAAGCTAAATCCGTTACTGAAAATAAAAGTATAAAAGTTACTTTTTAAATTGATCTGAATTTATCGAGATGAGACGTGAATTGAGATTAAGAGCAAGATCAAGTAGCAGTTTTAGATTGTAAAGCATTTTATATTTTTGTGCCGTATGTAAACAGCAAGTGAAATAAGCCTACAATTTAAATTTAAATAAAAAATTACAAGGATTTTAAAATGCGTAAGGGGTTGAAAGAGTTTTTAGTTTATTTGTTTAACTCTGTAAGCTTACGGTTGTTCTGTTTGGTTCGTGTTATTTTGAGCGAATGTTGATAAAACTTGAGCTAAAACTTTAAGATAGAAGTTATAACGAAGTTCCTTCGAAGGAAAGTAAACTTATGGTATTTTTCACAGTCGGAGTTACACTAGATCAAATTAGTGTAACTCCGGAACTCTGTGGAAGAAATTTGATTTCTATCTTTTAATGGTTAACCTTTCTTATGTAGTAGACAACGGCCATTACGATCGTAACTTCGTAGGAATGATCTTTAATGGAAAATTTTGCCGTACGCTGCCTCGTAAATTTAACTAATCTCGTAAATCGAGCGTCTGTGGCGAGCTTTTGATCCACTTCCATTAAACCAGTGCACTTAATGCCAACATTATAAAGCAATTTTTCATCCGGATGGTATTTAATGATTAGCAGCCATTTGAGCGGACCTGACCATTGCGCGATAATTCGCAAAGCAGCGCCAAAATTTCCCGCATTGATATATCATCAGGAAAGTTAACGCACAACTCAGCGTTTACGCGCGAGTGCACATAAGTTGGAAAAGAAAACGAACGGATATCAGCTCGACAGATCCAGAATAAAATTGAGATCGAGCGTCAATTTATTCTCATTTTAAATCTCCATACTCGCCGATCACTTTGCGCAAGACCAGCGTTAACTTTTGCTGAGAGAGAGAGAGAGAGAGAGAGAGAGAGAGAGAGCCGCTAGAGGCCTTCCACACTATGCGTTGCGAATAGCGTTATCGCAATGGGGCATTTAATTTATCAATTCAACCAGACGACACTCGTTATCGTTGAGGAAACGTGCACTCGTCCGAGCCCACGAATCCTTTAAAAAACTTATCGAGTTCCCGTTCACTCGCCTCCCCCGCTAAATCGGGCGGCAAGACTCGGCATGCAATTGCCATAGGCTTCCATCCACGTGGACCGCGCACCAAACGAGCAAAACCATCGGCGGAATGCGAGCGCGGAAAAGCCGGGCAGGCGAACCGCAGCCGCGAAAAGAGGGCGAGGAAAGGCGCATTAGGCGGATAAACGCCGGCGAGGGGGTGGAAGGGGCGACCGAGCGCGACGAAATCGAGCCCGGATAGTCTCTAACGGCAGCGTCACGTCGGGAGATTCCGATTGACTTCCGGTCTGCCCCCGTAGCAACAGCCCCCACCCCACCCCACCCCACCCCACCCCACCGTTCGCGCTCCCGTCGGGGCACCCCTCGACCCCTTTAAGTGAAAAGCGAGCGGCTCCGGCCCTCCACTCCATTCCGCCGCATTACGCATGCTCTCGCGCTCGATCAAATCTTCCATTCGTGGAGGACTTCGGGACTTCGGCGCTACACCAGCAGTCCTCGACCGAGCGTGACCGTATAAATAAAGCCCGCTGCTCACTTTATTATCGCTTTATTCGACTCCTTTGTCTCCGCCTTCGCCTCTCTATTGGCATCGCTTTTTTGCATATTCCCCTCCCGCCCCCGCTGTCGCCTCGCGCGCACCCTCAGCGTCGCTCCGTTCCACTTATACCGTTCCTCGGCAAATCATTCGGGCTTTCACACAGGCTCACCAACTGTAAACATCCTTTCGTTCACGCGTCGTTATGCACGTATCTCGCTGCGATGCGCGTTATACCAAGGACTCGTATTTTCAAATTCTATTAGATCCTACCGCTTTTATTCTCAGTTCGTCGCCGTCGCCACTGCCACCCACCCCACCGCCCCCCTCTTCGCCCCGCGTTCCGTCGCATTAGCCCGTGTGAAACGAAAGCGGCATTTTACGGCTTTGGTTCGGTCGGCCCTTCGCTTTGTGACGACGTTTGCGTCCACCGCGCACCAGGTGGACAGAAACGCGAAAAGGACTCGCACAGGGCCATTATTGGCTGGACCCTGGTTTATTCGCGATCGGAGGTGACGACAACCGATGGAGAAAATTATTGCGCCCTCTGACCCAATGCCTGCCTCGAGAAATAAAATACTCTCGATGAACGACACCTTTTTTACGGGAGACAAATTTTTGATATCACGGCAAAAGTAAAATTATTAACCCTTTGCCACGTTCGCTCGTTACTCGGATTATACAATATCACTTCATTAATCGAGTAAATGGTATCTTGAATGAAGCTAAATTAATTTTTCATTATTAATTCATTGAAAATTCTTCCTAGAGTGATAATTTTGTTTTCTCTGATGTCTGCGACACTGGCGAAACGTTATATCAAAGCAATCGAGTGATTGCAATTAATGCGGTACGCGAATACGAATGACTCGTGAATGTAATTTCAATTTCCTTGATTTCTCGTTTAATTTTTTTTTTTTTTTTTTTTTTTATCGATGACAAATTCGATTCGTCCTCTCTGTCGACTGCTAATATAAACGGATGTTTTGTAAGCATCGTAAGCGAGTTAAACAAATTGTCGAAAGATATTTAATTAATTCACGTGTACAAAGAAATTCCACAGCCTCTCGATTGATATCGAGGTTCGAATGGAATATTAAGGAAATATACGAACGCGCTGCTGAATAAACTGGGACGAATTATCACGCTCGTTGCTCACAAGTATTAGGAAGGCACTTTAATTTGTAGGGAAAGCGAGGATATTGTTTCACGGATATTCGTATTTTAATGAAAAATCGAAGAATATTTTCAAATTTGTACATAAAATGTATCATTATTAACATTCGCGAAGGAAATTCCGAGCGAATGTGATTTCACATCGAAAATAATGAAAATCCCGTGTGCAATCCTATGGAGCGTAACAAATTATAAATTGAATAACCAGTATTTATAAACGTAGATAAAGATGGGAAAATAACTATTGAAGCTGATTAAATAATAACGTAGGATGAACCCCTGCAGAAATTTGAGCAGCTTTTCTCGATAGCCAATTACTTTTCGTTCAACGTAGCCTAATACAAATAGAGTAGCGGTAAACTATTTAACGTTTAAAATTCTTTTACATACTTTATATTGGCGAAATATTTCGTATATAATTATTCATGTCGTTAATTTTAATTGTATTTTTTCATCGCAAACCCATCAGCAGAGCGAATGATTTTCTGGTCAGCGCAAGTGATTGATGTAAAGTTAATATTATTTTTATCAATGAGTAAATATGCACGAGGGACTGATTAATTTAACAACCGATAGACTTTACCGATAAAATTGAAGCTTATCAATATTAAATGGCTTTGATACCTCAACGATTTTACTTGATTACAAATTATAAAGGAACGGTTTACAAGTTCAATTAATCCGATTACGAGTACAATTTACCTTGGTTGCTTATAACAAGCAAATATAAAAATATCACTTTTCAAATTTCAATGTCAATAAATTATGCTAATTGAAAATATTCGGGTCTTTTATAACGTCTTTCTTTACCAATTCCAAGAAAATTGTCCTCTATTGGTCGTCACTCTTTAAATTTACAACGTGTGCATTTACAGTTTAGATTTCGATTGGAGGGAAGAAATTTTTCCGTAGCAGCTCCAAGTTTGAAGTAAGCCAAATGTACAAAAAGAGCTAAACTAGTTATCGCTTCGTATAAATTAAGTAGACGTTATTCCATGCAGTCAGATATGATTATAGAAGTCTAGTTCATGTACGATTTTGTCAATTGAATCGGATCTTTCGCGAGGACATGGTTAGCTGAAGTTTTTTCTTTTTTTCTTTTCTTTTCTTTTCTTTCTTTCTTTCTTTCTTTCTTTCTTTCTTTCTTTCTTTTATAATACAGAAGATATTTGACTTTGTGCATTTTCTTAAAACGTAATTCGTTTGAATTATTGATGGTTGGGCACATTAAGGCACGCAAGTTACATTAAAAACTGTTTCTTCGAGCCCCACATCTGTAACGAATAAACCTTAAATACAAAACAACTTGAAGATGTACTTTTCTTGCTTACTGAATGAAAGCTAGGCGATTGAAGTTTAATCGAATACTTTTTGTGGAAATGAAGCCACTTTTATAACGTATTTAATAGATTTAATATAACGTTATTTTCATCCTTTTGACTACGTGAAATTCTTGCTATAATACAAAATCCATACAATTTTGTATGCTTTTGTACCAAAGTATTACTAATAAGGAATGTAGTGGAGCTCGCGAGCCAAATACAACAATCGATCGAAGCGCGTAATTGCTCGGAAACAGTATTAGCGCTGCGTTATCGCATGGAGCGGTGTAAAATAAATAATAAAATTAGCCCAAAAGCGGTTGGCAATTCGAGGATTATTACCGACGAATCCGCCTCGACTGGAAATCTTTATCCCTTTATCCGCGCTAACTTCGCCAGGGATCCAGGCGCAATCCGCTCCTCAGATTCGAACCATTCGAACCAACGAGCGAAGAGGATACTCATGGAGATATAATCGCCATGAGTAATAGGAACGATGTAACGCTCGCGTCCTCGAGGTTGTTCGATACGGGCGCGTTTCCCGAGGAGCGCCCGGACTTTCGTCGCGCGTGCGCTCGATCCGAGTATGCGGGATCATGCGTAGCCACCATGGCATTGATTGAATTAATCTATCAATTTACCAATTACACGGATGAGTTTGTTTGGCGCGGCTCCTCCGTGCGCGCGCGCGCGCGCAGCCTCCGCCTCTGCGCGTCAATTCCCATCGGTGCGCGTGTGCGCGCGTACGTAACCGCGTGGCTCGGGGCGCACGGATTCAACGAGCTCAATTGGTACGGCCGACGAGCGGAGGATCGTATTGATTCCTGCGGGTCGAGTAGTCGCCGATTACGACGGCGACGGCGACGGCGACAGCGACGGCGACAGCGACGTGCCACGGGAGAGACGAGCGCGAATTACTTACAAAAATCTGGAACGACGAGGAGGAGGCGTGAGGAGGCGTGAGGAGGCGTGAAGAGGCGTTAGCGCCAGTGATCGAAGGCTTTGGAGAACGGCTTCGAGGTCGCGCGATGCGGTAGCGATCGATCTTTATCGATCGCGGTGTGCCTTTCGTGTATCGAGAGACAAAAGTGGCTTTCGATCGGACACTGGACCGACCCACGAGATCCCAACGCGTATTCTTGAAATTCATTTAGCCATTTCTGAGTTGACGACCATCAATTTAAGCCAAAAACGTAATCTTATCGAGTTACTCCGCGTTACTACACTAGGCTGTTGGGGAAGATGGAATTGAGAAAACCGTTGGATCCGAAACACGCGATTCGAGCTTTTGACCTTTCACTACGAATGTATACATGTATATTCGTATCGTTTAATAGGATAAGTTTTTTCGATTAATTTGCAGCGTCAATTGGTATTATTGCACAACGTTTCGGCAACTACAGCGTCCCCCTTTTCAAGTGTCTTTAATTTATTATTTATATTGCACTTGATGTAATTCATTTTTATAATATTTTATCAGCTTAAATTGTGTGACATTTATGATGTACATGTATTTGGAAATGACATTGCATCATTTAGCACTATATTTATTATATTAATTTATTACATTAAAGTCAAAAGTAAGTTTATTACTCGTTTCAAAATTGCAACCAATATTCTTCTAATACCACATTCTTGCGAAACAGAATTTCGCGTGCTGGTTTAGTCATTGTGCTCTTAAAAATTAACAATATTCGAAAAAATTTAAAAAACTTTGTTCATTTAATTTTACCATCATTACGGTAAATCTTGATGTACAATTTAAAGTTGATAAAAAATATACCTTTTCACGACGAAAGCTTTATTATTCAAATAACAAATTGGATAAAAAATAATTATGTGGATATGAGCGGAAACATTTATTTATGTACAATTGTTTTTAAATTAACTTCGTAATCCCGTCGACGATCAATTAACGGATTTTAATTTCACAGCTGCTTATCTTTCTTTATAATCCGTTCGCGTTCGTTAATGATATTTGGAACGATACGAAAGCTATACCTACGATACGTATACTATAAAGCGCTAACCCGCGATGCACAAGTTTACCGTACGTTTAAGAATCGTGAGTAAAGAGCAGAAGAAAAATCAATGTATTTGTCGACTAATGAGATAAAAGACGAACGATAGACAGACCGATGGAACGTCGCGTTATTACACAGTCATCGGAAAGATCGTATAACAGCAGTTGTAAAATTATTCCATCGAAGCTAATTACAAAACGATAGCGATGCAGCGTAATTGTACAAGTATAATAACGTAGCTGTTTCAGTGGTGTAACGTCATAATGCTCGCGAGTAATCGTTTTCGTGAAATCGAGTGAAAAGCCCAGTAGAGCGTTGGGAGGAGTCAGGGGGTGCGCTAACTAAAAGCCGAGTAAAAGGTGCTTTACGACAGGTCGTATCTCCAGCAGAGGGTGGAATGGGGAAAGCTCCATTTTAGCCGGCGATCGGGAGGTTCGTCTTCTTCGAAATCCGTTACCCCGAGGAGCGCCAACGGATCGGAATATCGCCATTCGTAATCGTGAAAACGAGGCGCACGCGAGAGTAAAATGGCAGGTGCACCCTGGCGGGCAGTGCCTCCGCGTCATGGCTCGGAGTGGGGGGAGGATGGAGTAGCGGAGAATTAATGCGAGTCTCCGGCATTATTGCTCGGCCGTAAATTTCGACCGGAAGACGATTTAGCGAGGAAACGTCGGGGATAAATCTCGAAAAAGTCGAAAAGCGTAAAACAGCGAGTCTGAAAGGCAAGACAGCGACGGCGGTGGCGGTGGCGGGGACGCCGGGGACGCGAGGAAGCACTGCACACCGAGTGCCGAGGATATACATTTAAGGAACGTCCGTTCCTCCAACCAGCGGCTTCCCCGCGGTCGCGGTGCGCGCCGAGGCCACGGCAGGATGAAGGCGTGTCTTCCTCTCGGGCGCTGAGAAAGAGAAAGAGAAACAGAGAGAGAGAGAGAGAGAGAGAGAGAGAGAACGCGAAATCTTACGAGGAAGAAGTGGAAACTACTCCTTTCTCTCTCTCTCTCTCTCTCTCTCTCTCTCTTTCTCTTTTTATGTGCGTCTTTCTCGCTTCCATAGCCGCGCCCGCGATACAACTAGTATATATTGTACCGTACCCCTCGAAAATCGTATTTTTATTGACTTCGACCATGTATATAGGGAGCAACATTTCTGTATTAGCCTTCTTCGCGCTTCCCTGATCTCTTTTCCTACTTTTATCACTTTTCAAACTACCTTCTGTGCTTCTCCGCGACTGCGATTCTCCTGTTATGTACTTACTTTTATTAGCTGAGCTCTTTCTAACCATACCAGAATAATCAAAATTCACTTCCCTCCTATTTTCTTCCCGCCTCTTTACTTTTCTACTTTACTACAATGCGCATTTCTCCCTCGCACTCACTCCACGTCCGACTTCTTCCAAGTGTAAGATCTTTTGTTCTTTGCTATTTATTAAACTTTTTCTTATGGAAAAAATGTGCGAATTAAGTTTACGTGAAAGCTACTTATTTTCTATTCTCTCTGTATCCAGAAAAGAATGTAGTTTGCATAACCATAAAAATGCTGCAAATAATAATCTTAAGCTGCTACTAACACTTTGTACTCCGTTTTACTAAGAAAATTGTGAGAATTATCGTAAGGAAGATATCAAAGAGTGTCCACGGTATCTCCGTTCTTTCTAATGACCTTTCAATTTAACGCCATTAGAACGAGAATAATAATCACTAATAGATGACATTTTTCAATCTGATAAAAGAATTTATCTCACGTTTACAGAATAAATACGAAATAAATAAAAATATCAATGTTTTCATGGTCGATAATAAACTTATAATATGGCTCGGTAATCTGTTGCGCGCGTGTATAAGAACCTTTCGTTATTAAAAACAAAAAAATAAATAAAAAAACAAACAAAAAACCAAAAAAAAAAAAAGAAAACAAAGAGATAAAGTCATCTGAAATATATCGAACGATTAGATGACTAATTCGTCTAAATTCCCTCGTTTAAATAATTATTACTTCTTAGAGCATGGTACCTCAAAATTTATTATACTTAATAAGAAGAATGGAATTTAAATTATTATTTACGATAATGTACTCGATGTATCTCGTACGTTTTCAAAACTACTTGATTCGCCTCTAAATAATTTATTTATTAATTGATAATTTAATGCTTGGATAATTCTTGAAAGCGTGCTATTAACGCTAAAGGCTATAGTACTGTTCTATCAATCGAAAATTACGAATGAAATTTTAGAATTATCATTGATTATCGCTCAAAAATTAATTCATCGTACTTTACTGTAAATTTCTGTTCTTTCGCACGAAAAGTCAATTCAAATTCTAATCTAATAAAATTAAGTGCGTTATACACACAATGAACTTTAATTACGTAAATAGTTCATTTGTATACTCTCTTCCTTTACGCGTTGTCTCTATTATGACCTCCAACCAATTTAAACAATGAACAACTAAGTAGCCTGTGCATGGATAAAATAAAGACATCCACTCTTCTAAATTTGTCACGAATAACCAATACATTTGTATAAATTTCGAATGTCAATCCGATACAAATGAAAACGGTAAATTACCGTTATAAATAGATTACTTACTGGTTATTTGGCATGTATGTTGACCAAGGCATTTGAGCCAGTTGTATAAATTATTATCTGGGAATAACCAATTTGATTTCTCCGCTAACACTTTATGCAACCATAAAATTCTAGTTTTTAATAATCCTATTTCTCGTACAGTTTTTCAAGGTACTGGATGTGCACTTTTAAAAGGATTTGGCTGAACTGAAATAGCAAATAAGGTCATTACAAATTCAGACCCGATAATTTTCTGACTTTCAAGAATTTCTTCGATCGATACGTCACGCGCATATAAATCTTTGTTGTTGGAATTTTAGTTTAGCGATTATTTGCGGGAAAACTGTGATTTTAATTATGTTTTATTACTTTTATCGTAAATAAGCCTTTTGGAAAATAAGAAATTATAATATTTCGAGAATTCATCTTATTTTAACAAACAATAAGTATATTTTTTAGTCAAGTACTTCTTTTGACAAACAATCTTAAAACTTTATACATGTGAAAGCGATAACATTTTAATTTTGCGACGTAATGTCATTCACCTCCAAAAATGGAAATTTTACATCATCTCAGTACTTATCCCCGTTTACTGAAAAGTATATTATCCGTACATGACGGTAACATTTTGTACTTGTTTGTAAGGAAAAGAAAATTCTTTTTCAGCTCCAGAATTCATATGCGGATGGCTACAAGGTCTGTAAGCTCACTTTCAGAATTTAGAATATCAAAAATAAATAAATAAATACATAAAATTAATGTAATAATATTCATGAAATAAAGTTAATTACTTTTTTGGACCATTATTTTTAATAAAAAATTCGTCATATACGCACAAGAAATACGTACTAAACATAATCCTTAGAAAATTGAATTACCAAATCAGAAATTTTTATTCAGCAAATTTAATTTAATCGAATTTAAAAAATACTTTATTATGTATAAAATGGGCATACGTACAACCGCAAATTTATAAATTAAAAATAGATAAGTTCTCTTTTTTTTGTTGTATTTATTTATATCGTTGCAAATGAAAAAATCTTAAGTATTTCTTATATTTTAAGTTGTAGAATGTAAATGGTTTTTAAAGTTTTATGAATAGAAGGAATACTTTTCCAAAGTTTGTACAAAATGAATAATGTAGTTATGGATTACGATCGGTTAGTATTTTATTTTATATGACTTATTTTTCGAGAAAACCTTATTCGCATTGTCATAAAAGTTATGCCGAACAATAATCAGAAATTCATTAATTTTTATAAAGGATTAATTTGAATTTTAATTATATCGGTATGCCTGCTATTTAGAAATGAAACTAATGAACTACTTTACTTACGAATTTCTTCAATCTGTTAAAGTAAATTTATAATCCTGAAATTTCAGTTAAGAAGATATATATATATATATATATATTAACACAAAAGTGAGCTTAAATATTAATTTATAAAATACGAGCAATAATCGATTACCTTCAATTCAAAATACGATTCTTATATGTTATGTACATTTTTATAAAACTACAAATATTTTCGAGTGATAATTAAATGTTAAGTTATCATTTCTTTCCAATACAGTGTAATCTCACGTTTGTTATAGAAATATTAGTTATAAAATTCTACTCAAATATTTAATAAATATGAATATATGTTTTCTCCAAATATTCCTCTTTTTTATTTCTGAAAATAAATAGCCGAAATAAAAATCAAACGCAAGATTTAGCTGAGGATTTTTATGGAATCGTATAAATACAGTTTTCTAAGGAACACTTGTTTGAAACTTGGCTAAAATACAGCAATGAATGCGTCATTAGTTTTCTGAAAATGGACACATTTATTTGAAACTAAATACTCAATGGATTATAAATTTATCTAATTTGCGATTCAAACTAATTTCAACTTCAACTATATTAATTGATAAAGTCTGTCCTAATTATTTCATACGTACACATTGGCTAAATTGATACGTATTAATTAAGATTGAATACGAAATTTCTATATCTATCTTAAGCTTGAAAATTAATTTATTAGTAACATTACTCTCAATTTATATACCATCGATACATTAATTAAAAACCTTTTAGCAAATCATTAGCGATATCGAGATCACGCGAGAAATTTTCTACCAGATGATTTTACTAGAGATTCTAAGACTTGTGTCATAAATAAAATGAAAATTTGTTTAAAATAATTCTTATGCAATATTTCCGAATACATTTCTGATACTTTGGCAAAATTCACTAATTTGTTCAAATATTACGGCTATTATAGAACTACTTGTTTCATAATACCAAATCTCCTTTAGTATTACACGCTAAAAAATTAACAGTAATGCAGAGGAAGAATTGAATAATTAAAACTGCATCGTTCAAATTATTATACAAACGAAATACTAATGAAGGACTTAATTAAGATTAAATAACGCAATTACGATCAGACTTGTTTATCATTAAATGTAATTATATTATTTATAAATAAACGACATTTTCTATTATATTATTAATTCAGTCGATGCCCACTATTTGAGAGTTATTAAATTTCGTGTAAATTTATGTTACGTGTACCAGAGGAATCAAGATCTAGTATAACCAGTGTCTAACATATAAAGTTATAACTATTAACTGTTATATTATTTATTCTGTATAAGGATTAGAGAGAAATGTTCAAGTAAATAAATAGGCATTTATTCCTAGTGCATAATACCTAGTACATAATAATTTGAAGGTCTGTAACTGTATCTTGGAATTTATAAAAAGTAGAACCGATATAAAAATTACTTTTTTTCAATTATTAACAATTTTACCATTGAGTATCGCGTGTTTATTGTACTAATTAAACGCGTTTATTGAAAATCGGTTGAAATCTGAGGACCAAGTATTATCTACATGTTTGTATCAGCAGTCAACATTTTATCATGAATGAAATTGGATTATAAACGAAGCACAACATAAATCTGTCAAGTAAATGTACGTTTGATTAAATTCGAACAATTTACTAATCCTCCGTATTAGCAAAGAACCAACAAGGCCTCGGCAATGACGTAGTATAGATTACAATAACTTTGTAATGCAATAACTTTGAAACCGCTTTACCCAAGGTCTGAATATTTAGTTTTTTCTACAAATTGAAATATAATATTTTAATTAGCAACGATATTATTTTTATTATTATTATCGAATAAATTGACTATAGAATCATTATCGGTAAATGTCAATTCATAAATTTGTATATTTAATCTATGATTAAATATAATGGTTATTATATTTTATATAATATGGTTATTATATTAATATAATGGTTCGAGCTTCGCACGATTGAATTATTCGTCTTCTGCAATGATAAAAATTCATAAATTATTTTTACACGTCTATCCATTCACTTTTTAAAGTTATGAACTATTTAAATAGAAAATTTTTTATACATTTTGCAAAATACATATTCTTTGGGCGATCATTTATTATGCAAATGCTAGCATATTCTTAAATTAATTCGGTATAAGCGAATTTAAGTAAATAATAGTGATCATAGACAATCATTAATTCTAAATCAAATTAATCAAAGCTTAACGATAACTTGTGACTTTTAATTAAATATTTTAATGCTTATTTAGAAGCTTAGAACACAGACTAATAAATTAATAATTTAAAATATTAGATTGAATTCCAATTTTTGCAAATTTCATGTTTCTCTTACGAAAACAATAATTTCTTTGTACAAAAATGTTATTATATACACGTACGTATGTCTAATATAAAAGAGTATTCTTGTACATTTTATCAGCATATAATTATTAGGCATTTGATAATTGTGAATTTTAATTCTGACAATCGTATTAAATAGTTTTCTTAAAATTATGATTGTCTTTTCATTCGTATTTCTGATAAAAGATACTAGACTTTAGTTTAAATAGACAAACATTTATAAAAACGTTCGGAATAACAGTATCATTAAAAAAGAAAAAGAACTGATTAGGCTTATAAAGCTCAAAATCGGAACACTGATTAAAAGGTGATATGACAATAAGCTGATAATAGAAACTGTTGAACCTTTCCCGAAATCCAATAGGACTTTTTCTCTCTCGACAGACACGCACAAATAGAATTTTTAAGATTCACAAGTGAAACAGTTGCGATTGAAACGAATCGAATAAACTTAAATAAGAAGTTAAATCATAATCTGACATTTAAAATTGTATTTTCATACGTATAACCAATATTTAACATGTTAATGTTGAGATAATTATGAATGTATAAATAGACAGCTTGATTGAAATTAAATGTAAAATACCACTGAAGTGTCTGACTTTCATTTATGAAAGTGTAACAATAGTTTTTAACTTTTTAATCGTGTTTAAAAACTTCATACAGAGTTAAACATCACGTACAGACACACGCTGAGTTACGTTGGAAAATTTTATGCGCTTAGCTGTGGTTTAACGCAGACAGAGGCGAATACTTAAAAATTAGACTAAAAGAAAATCCTCATCGAGTCATTTTAATTCTGATTTATTTTTTATTTTCTTTTTGGGGATAACTTTGCTCTTAAACTTTATAATTCAAAGGACGCGTTCGGATTAAATTAGTTAATTTTACCGTAAAAATGCGTGCTTTTTAATTTTGATGATAAATCGATGAAAAACTCGGATTCGAAGGATGCTAACGAATAATAAGAATGAAAATCTCAAAATTCCATCGAAACTGTGTCTTCAATTTTTAAAAAACAAAAGCCTGTTCAAATTCAAATACTTCTCGCGCTTTCATAATTGCTTGATGTATTTTACGAATCTTCCGAAACTCGTAAGGGCAAATATTTTAAGTGTTACTAATTAAAGCATCCAATTGTTTTACACACGGACAATAAATAAAAATTTGTACGCCGAGACTAACATTGTTTTAAGGAAGTGCTCGAATTCGTGACAAATAAATTACACGGTTCAAGATGTCATGTGAAAATTCTAGCTTTACCGTATAGTTTGACCACTTTCAGATAAGTAACGAATGAATACGCACGCGTTCGACTGTTTCTCTTCGGAAAATTAAGCGATGGGGATATCCATTACTGTTTACAAAAATGTATGGAACAAATACAAGAATAACGAAAGTTTTTATTTTCTTTTTCTTTTACGAAAGTATCAATGGAATTGCCAGTTTATGATTCCTTGTTCACCGAAACCTGATGTTGCAAAAAAGTGTGGCGTTTTTTGAAATTAAGAATTAACGCGTGCTTTCTTAAAATAAAATAAATTAATTACAAGGTAAATGGACAATCGAACGATCACGTGTTCGGCAGTGTTCACATACGAGGGGTTTGTTCTTCGTTTGCCAACGCACGTCGCAAAATTTATCGAAGCAAATGTCGGAATTGCGCGAACCGGCCAAAACCAATAATGCGCGCGAATGGAATGAAATTTGAAAATACGAAAAATGCGCGACTTGTTATTCCGCTAACGAAGCTTGCGGTGGCCACGAGAAATATCCCTAGCGACGTGAAATTCAGCGCGTGAAAGGTTACGTAATAAGCTGTGCATTGCACGGGACTCTTGATAGACGTAGCCAATCACAGTCTTGCAGGTCTTGCACCCACGCTGTGAGCGCAGCTTCTCCCCAAGTGAGGCATACGTACACTTAATACGCGTACCGCTATCGAACATCGCCCATGGAAAAATATTCCCTTCTTTCACCTCGCGCGTACGGGATTGCCAAAGCAACGTGTCCACCAAAGGATTCACAGCGGATTCGGATGCACAGCGATATAATTATTTAACATGCAGTGAAAGTCGAAAATAATCTGCAGATGAGCAGTGCCGTAGATAGCATTCATTGCATTTAACGTGATAATTGACACTATAAGTGAGCTGAAGTGCGTCAGTGCATGAATACGTGTCCGCGCGTGTAGGTGTATGCACACATGACACTCAATGCCATCGTGCGTGTAGAGGGAAGAATTACGGAGTATACGTCATAAACTCGCGCGCATTACAACACGTATTTTTACATTTGTCAATGCACTCGTACGTACGTACGTACGTACGTACGATAAACTGATTGAAAATTAGCAACGACTGCTCGACTAGGATTTTTTCGGCTCGACCTTCGAAAAATATATCCTGTTCTTGCACAAAATATTAACGCAAAAAGTTTTCAGATATTTTTTGAAATTTCTCAATAATGAGCGGCTTTTGCCACGCGACACGAGGACGAGGAAATCATTGAGAAAGGGATTTTTTTAATTACTTAAAAAAATGAAAAATTTATATCAAGTGCGTACGAAATCCAATATCCGCTTGGTGCGCGTCGTTCATCTTCGGTAACGATAAGAACGCAAAATAAACACACGCAAATGCATACCTATCGATACGCACACGTTTCATGCATTTTATTCAGAAAATTGTAATTAGAGCATCGAATATGGTAAACGTTATCTACAACATAAGCTAAATATCAATTTTTCCTTTTAATTACTAAAAGAATCTCCAAGCTTTTAAGCCTATGTATTAATAGAGTTTAGTTTGTCGAAAGAAATAAAATTAGCAGTTCCATAGACCAGATTTTACCATTTTAAATCTTTGCTCAATCTAGTTTTAAAATCTAAAGTTGATAATCTCTTTATCTGAGCGCCGATGCATTTTATAAAAATCATTTCAGTTTTAAGCGGAATAACTCAAGTACGAAAGTTGATATAAAGAAAACCTTTAGAAAAGAAAGAAGATGAGGATTCGTAAAACTGATTCTCTCATGAACTACTCTCATGCCACAACGTGTAACAATGCCATTGACTTTATACACTGATATAGAAAACATAAAAATAAGAAGAGAAGAATTCAGTTTAGAACATATTTTTAAGTCGTAAATCAAAAACTCGGTGTTTATAGCACGTTCTCATAATCTTCGAAACCTATGATTCATTAAAGTTTCAGCATATAATAAATCTATTTTAAAGTAATAAATACTGATGCGTTTATAAATAGATATTGAAATTGGCATCTGTTGGATTTTACTTATAAGTAAAAACACAGTTGGTTTGGGCGTTAGTTTGTTAAATTAGCAACGAAGTTCAAGCTTAACTTCGGGATCAAGTAACGAAAAATTAAAATCATTTTGTTACCATATACAAATAAAAGGCGTGTTACGTTATTTATAAAGCGTGAATTTAAAATTGTTTGACAAAGGCTCTTTTATAGAGTCTTTCGAAGATTAGTCACATTGACGAGACGAATATTTGACCTTTTTCACTAAATTAATAATTTTACTGTAAACAATTGCCGAAGTACCAGATTAAATATTACGTAAAAAATCTTAATTGCTTTAATGAAAGGTTAATTATCATTGTGATTGATTTTTTCATGAATATACGCCACTCGAGCGATACTTTATTCGTAGGAAACTGATCATACGAGTAAAGGATTTCTTGGAATGTGCGAACCGATGGACCGCTCTTCTAATATTAAATTGCAATCAATCATTTTTACGCGCTTTATTTTGCACGCTATAGCACGTCTTTTGTAAAAAAAGACAGTCTAATTAAATGTTTGCACGTAGAGGAATAATTCTTAAAATTCTTTTATTTACTAGGCGATATTTCAAAACTTATTTACTACGCAATTAATTAATTGCAATTGTTGTTTAAGTACGTACGTATACGTATACGCGCACACGTATGTATAGATAACGACATGCTTAAATCAATGTAAACTCATGTCAAGTTAGTCAGTTGTTGAACGGAAATTCAATTTGGCAATTAAATGAAATCTGAAAAGGAAGTGTCTTCGGGCTAATTCGTTTTTTTGCGATACAGTTCTTGGTAATATGTAAAAAGCATTGCATTTTATTAACGTTTCAGGGAATCAAAGCTATAAAACATATACTTACCGTTCACTTAAGCGAACGTAATTTACGAATTCCAAGAAAAATCGCACAAAATCTACAGGATTATCTAGTGTTGTTTTACAGAACTAGATATTTATACAAGATTACATTTAAAGTTGATGAACATGATACTTTTTAATAATTAACGAATTCATATAGCCTAAATTGCACAGAGTGTAATCTCATACCCATTCAGCATTCCGTACTTCGCCGTTTAGAATGGAATTCTACTCTAATTGATATTTCATTTTCAATTAAACTGATCGCAAAGACGGGTTTCTGCGTCGACTCGTTCCCATATCATTTATGTAAACACACTGTACGTATTTCACTATGCGTATAATCAGTATTTCTAAATCTCGCAAACTCAAACAAGGAGTAAATAAATTTTTAACGGAGTAAAAAATTGGTTCTTCATTCGCTGCTACTAACATACATATTACAGTAGAAAGAGGCCAGCTTACAAAGCACTTAGACGTCGAATCAACTTAATTTGCCGCAGAGCTGAAATTCATTCTTAACGGAGTAATTCAATTCCTATCGTCGTTAGAATGGAATCCTACTTTAAGATATCAAGCGTGTACCAAATAACCGCGCACTGAAATTCATTTAATAACTTTAGAACTTTAATCAAGTACAAAGACTCGCATCTCGTTCTGGAATATATAAGATTACATCTAAGGAAATTGCTATTTAATATTACCACAACTACAACCGAATAATATTTAAGAATACCAAATAAAAATAACGTTTATTTCATGAAACTAACTATGGTAGCGCAATTAAAGAGTTAAAATTATTACCTTAAGTGGCAGTATTTTATCACGAATTAAATCGTAATAAAGACGAATAATTGACCCGATGCGGTTTCAAATTTGCATCCCTCTGTGAATATTGTGATATATGCAAGAAAAATTTACATTGCTCATCAAGACCGTGCTATACACGTACTAATTGACTTTATTGAATTGTGTATTTCGAATTCCAGACTGGCCAAATAATAAAGTGAAACGTACACTTTTTCCACGCACGTTATAATTTCTTTTCCGATACCAATAAAGTCACTTTATTTTAATTCAAATGTTGATTCTAATGATAATAGCCACTTTGGTCGCAGGCCACCGATTTCCAACGAATATCCAAACAAATAAAAAACGGCAAAACGCGAGGAAACGAATCTTTCACTTACGATTGAAAATTTTTTCCCATCTACGGAAACGTCGCCAATACAATTATATTTTACAAATTATATCTGTTAATTACGCGATGGTAACCTTGAATACGTTTCCTTGGTTCAAACACTAGACTCGAACACTTAATCAAATAAATACAGCTACTAACTATAAATTGCCTTTCTAATGTCAAAGTAAATGTCTAAATGTCTACTCGAAACATATTTTATTTCTTCTCCGGAAATCGGGTGGATTTAAGGTCGCGTTAACGTTAGATCCGTCAAAATTATAATTACAATATTTCTGTTTTCCGAACGCGTGCGAAATCATATAATATATCCTACGATATATATTTTCACTGCCTTGATGGACGGAAGCACTCGATTGACGAATAAAAAAAGCCTAACCTGTTGTGTCAAAAAATCAAGAATATGAGACGAGCAAGTTTCTCTACCAATATATTACGATACCGCATTACCTTACCTATGTCGCACTTTTTATTTTTACCATATTCCAAGAGCAATCGTTACTTTTGAAACGTGGTCAAGTAAAAGACTTATCATTCGCTTACACGTACACTATGTTAATCACGAGACTAGTACTTAAGACGTAATTACTTTGAGAAATTAACGAGTGCGCAATAATGTAATGAAATACACGATTCAATACGTGAACGTTGAAAAATCTTATTCCTTCCGGATATACGTGTAATTCATATAATTTTAATGCCTTGAATAACCGAATGAACGCACGAAATAACCGAACTCGATACCTAACGATGTAGCTAGTACGTGCAGAGTGTTCGACAGTCCGGATAACGAGAAACGTCTCTGGGGAGAATACGACACTTAGCGTTACACAAAAGTAACGCTTCTGGATTAGAGTGAAATTCCGTAATTGAAGAGTAAGTCTAGGAGTGCCAAGCGCCATCCGAACGTGCGAATACATTCGAGGAAGTGTGCAGAAACACCAAGTGGAGCACACGGCCTGGCTCATCGGATGTTCCACATGTGTGCGACGCGAGGTCGACGAACAACGAGGTTGATGAATTCGACAGTTCCGGATAGGATTAAAAAAGGTGCGCTTCCCCGAGAATCAAGAGAGATAAAACGAAGCGCGGAAGCGGAGCGAACCGAAGAAGGAGGCGACGGGTGCAGCGAGACCGAGGAGCGCAAGAGGTAAGAAGAGCAGCGTCGACGAGAGTTGATGGATAATTGAATGAGCGCTCACGAGAGCACGTAATTTAGCAGTTAGGAACGGCAGTTTGAATCAGGCTCCGGCAGTGCCGACGATGAAGCACCACAACCTCCGAAGAAAGGACGGGAGTAACTCGCGGGCGCCCCGCCACGAGGATCTATTCGGTTTTCGTCTCGAGCGCGGCATCCGGCTCACCGGAAGTCGGGGCTACCCAGCTTGGCGCTAATCGGCCACATCCCGATCCCGTCCCCCGTACCTTGAGCAGCGGCGGGCTCGAGCTGCAGTCGGCGCCCGGGCGGAAGAGCGTCGTCGTCGCCGCGGCCGTCGTCGTCGAGGTCGCGCGCGTCGCTGGACTCGACCGGCCTCCTGCCGCGGAGGCCCCGCTCCCGCCGGGGCTGAGAATCCTGGACTCGCGGCTGAACCACAGCTTCCCGGCTCTGGCGCTCCTGCGACACGCGGAGCGGCTCCTCGGACTGACTCTGTGCTGAAGGTGCCGAGGGCGCTCGGCGCACTGGCCGCGCGCTCCCAGCAGCCCCGGACGCCGGGGACTCGAGGAGGCGAGCGCGCGCCGCCGACCCCGGCCTCGCGGGTGGGCGGCACGCGCCTGCGCGCCCGCCCTCCCCTCGGTACCGCCCACCGGCGGTTATTGGCCGAGCCACCAAGGCCGCCCGAGCGCTGCCCGAGCACCGCCGGAGCGCCGCCGGAGCGCCGCCGGAGAGCCGCCGGAGAGCCGCCGGAGCCGATAATCCGCGGGGATTGTCACTTAGACGCAAATTGAAAGGCGCAGCGATTGCTTTTTCATTAGAGGCGCCAAGCGGCGTGCGCACGCGCCTCCGCCCGCGACCTCTTCTTCGGGTGGGTTTTGTCGGCCCGCATCCGCCGCCGGGACGACGCCCGATCTCGCGCTTTATCGAGTTAATGGCCTCCCGCTCGGTCCGCTGATTGATGACCGCAGCGCTTTCGAGGCTCGAAACTTTATCTTAAGCTCTAAGCCCCGTCGACGCCTTTCGAGGGCTCCCTTCACCACCCGCGCGATCTCACCCTGTCGCTTCCTACACCGCGGAACCCGCCACCCGGAAAACTCTCTCCGTTCCACCCTTTACACCCAGAAACACTCCTTCGTTATGCGCCAACCTCGGTGTATCCTCGCCGGTGTATTCTCTTCCGTTAGCCGGATTACCTGCAATTTTTAGGACTGCGATACGTCGCTGTCGCACATCCGGAACAATCATCGACAGCCCGAACGTTGTAATATGCAACGCTCGGCAATTGCGTTCATTGCAGTGCCTTCGTATGCACACGCGAACGTCCGACTCAAACTCAGCGATTAATCGGTCGAACGGAATGGAAACTGGAAAGCAGAAAAGACGATTTTCCACTCTTCTGCATTTGTAGACGGATAAATTGATTCTTCGTACACCTAACTTGTACAATACAAACTGAGTGCAAATCAACCTTTTCACTTCGTCCGAGATCTCGAGTCGATGAATGCGCGTTCTCGATAAATACTTCTTTCGCGCAAAGATAAGGAATTAGGTTCATTTCACGAATTAAGTGCAATTCTTTCTTATAATGTATGACGATATTATTCAATTTCAGATTATGGCAACGCATCCACGATAAGAAAATTGTAGGAAACAGTAGCCATAATTTCTTTTCTGCTCGGAATATCGTAACTTATTTGCTTTGAAATGTTGTTCATAGAAAACTTTTTACGCGAAAAAAGCTAACACAACTTCGAGTAATGGACTGTAATCGACTTGCAGAAGATACTTTCTTATATTTAAATCTCAAATACAACTCTCGTTTTTTTTCTTTCGTTTGTTAGCGTTTTAATTTTAATACGTACATACACTGTAATGCAAATGCACAGTACTTCGTAATTCAAATAAGTTTGAATTACGAATTTAACTCTTATTTCTCGTAGCTTATATGGAAGCATTCCTTACAAGATACGAAAATTTAAAATCAAACGCTCAACTTTATGACCAGAGAGCCAAGGATGCCTACTTTACCTTTTCGGTATATTACCACACTTACATATATACTACGCGAATAACTGCAATATCATTAATGAATACTTATTCGTTATTATTTAGCGCTAGCTGACAAAAGAAGAAAAGAGAATTAATAAAATGCGTAGGAAAAATTCTAAACTTAATACCAACTTTTGAAACTACCTTTGAGCTTAATTTTTACAGTACGACTTGCTATTGTTCACGAATGATCAATATATATATATATATATGTGTGTGTGTGTATACATATACATAACAGAATAAATTCGTTGTTTGGCAATTATAAAGAGTAATCGAAGCTTATGAAAGTAAGTGACTATTTTTCCAAACGTTATTTTACAAATATGTTTTGACACCTTTAAAAATATATAAAGCCTTTAGAAAGTTTTAAAACCGATGAAATATTAATTTTACTTTGTGATTCAAATAATTTGGTCATTAACTTTAAACGATAGAAAAACTGAAATTCAATCCAGCTAATAGATGCGTAGTCTAAAAATATATTAAAACTTATATACTAATTTTCGTATTATTTTTATTCATTTATCTAATATTGTGCAATTTACAATTATACAGAAGATTAGCAATTGTAAAGAAGAATGATAGAAATTTTCTCCGAACGAAGTTTAAATATTAAAAATTTCCTTTAGATCTTCGCAATATATATATTTTCAATTATTAATAACATTGTGATAAACATAAAAATATGTTTTCTGTATACGTATGAATATAGGTACTATAAGATGATTATAAAGACTCTAATTTGATGCTCAATCATCGATTGGAAACAGATTACACATGGTTTTAATTTGTATAACTCAATATTAAATTTGACTTTATACAGTTTCATGTCCAGCGATATTATTGCACACAGTCGTACATAATTATTTTAATGGTATCATTCATGAGTATTTATAAATCTAATAACAAATATTGATTACTTTAATGGTAGGCAAATGAAACTTAAGCCTTGGGCATACGTTTTTAGTCGACCGTGAAAATGAATTAATTTTATTTAAGGAATCGATCGTTGTATTTAACGCAATTCAAAGAATCTAAATCTACTATTCATTTCACTTTTGGCTTTCTATTTTCTTTGCAATATTCATAGCAATGCAACGCTACAGCAAATACAAGAAAATACAACTTTATTTACTATTGTTAACAAGCACAGTGCTGCTTTTTGAGAAAGCAAATGCTTGTAAGAGACAACATCGTTATTGAGGTTATCGAAGCGAAGAATAAAAATCATACCGATATCTTTAATAATTCAAGAAGATTGTATTGAGATTGGTTATTGTAGATTGCAGCCCTTACAAAAAAGCGAAGGGGTTCCCATTCCTCCAGGCGCAACACCACGGCAATGACGTTAGTTATGCGCACTGAACTTTATTCAGTCTCATTTCGCGGAAGATATTAGGAGCTTACATTTTTTCCAAGGTTATCGAAGTTACGTCTTGCGTTAGTCCTTTGAAGTTGTCTGAACACGTCGAAGAAGAAAAGATATGGTAATAAGTTTTATGGCAAAGAATTAAAATAAAGAAATTGTAATTTCTGAAAATAGTCGCATTGTTGATTAAAATTAATTTGATTGTGAATTCAAATAATTGTGTAAAAACTATGAGAGCATTTTTTAAGGCTCTTTTTTCCTTGCTTGGCTTCTGTTAAAGCTTGACTAAAATCATGTAAATTATGTATTAACCAACTAATGTTGTAATATTAAATACAAATTGTTTCAATTTATGCAAAACGTAAACGAATAATTTATAATGTGAATTATCCACAAATTCATATTTTATAAGCAGAAAAGAAGAATAAGCAGAAACTTCTTTAGTGCTTATCGTGTTTTTTTAATATTTCTGCAAATACATCATAAACCATAATTATGGTATATTCAAGTAGAGTATCCTTAAAAATAATAGTCCAAAACGGCTGCGCTCGTAAGAACTATTAATTCGCTGAAGCAATGACTATATTTGTAAAAGTACGTCTTTGAATCATTTTATTCGGAATTATTCTTCTTAAGTTAACCGAATATTATCCGAGTATTCTCTCGGAAGCAATTTTAACTTATTATAATTAAACTTCATTAGTGGAACTTGCATTAAGAAATTGAGATACTAATAATATTTATACACTGTGCTACTTAACATTTCGTTTATTAATAAATTTTAATCAGAGGTAAGAGAAATTACTTCCCTAGCGACGAAAGTGCAATTACGTATCGTGCACACTTTATGCACCAAATGTATGTAACAACAACAACAACAACAACAACAACAATAATAATAATAATAATAATAATAATAATAATAATAATAATAATAATAATAATGATGATGATGATGATGATGATGATGATGATGATGATGATGATGATGATGATGATGATGATGATAATAATAGAGCAATCACCGTGGTAATCGATCGAATGGAGTTCGCCCGGGGCCCATTCGGTTAATACGATGGTGTAAATGCAGGTTTTTAGCACTTTTCGCGTTAAGTGGAATTTGCAACGAATAAATAAATGTGAAATCTAAAGGTAAACTTTTTATTCGATAGGTTTGAAAATTTGTTGAGCCCAATTAAACCCGTTATCCGATTATCCCTCATCACGCAACCACGGAACCGCGCGCGTTCACCTTTCCCATTTTTCTGTTCACTCCATCCCCAAATATGAGCTCTATTTTAGCTCTAGGAGCTCCGATTTTCTTTCGGCCGTCGCTCACGGCAATTCTTAAGCAGTTGTCCACGGGAAAAATCGATAATGCATAAATCACCGGCACTCGAGCGCATCGGGAATCCCGATGCACGGAAAGGACGCCGCCGGTCTCCCGAGGTTCCCAGGAAACCACCAGAAAAGATGCGCGCCAGGGCGTAAACGCAAACCCCGATCGTTCGCCGCGGGTCGGGCCCGAATTACTACAAGTAGTCTCGACTAAAAGTGTAATTAACGATGCGCGTAAAGTTGCGACTGCTAGTCGTCGCTCGAGAGCTTTGCCCTCTACTTTCGACGCCACCGTCGCTGCTGCTGCTTAGAGGTTGTTTAATAAAATAACTCGGTTAGGAGAGTCGCGCGCCGGGGAGAGAGACGGGGAGTGCACTAATGTACCGAGCGGGCGTCGACGGGGGTGGGCCACTAATACATAAAGTAGCTTAAAGTAGAAAATTGTGGAAGCGTCGTGATGCCCGGTGATTGCGTTACCTCCGGGCTTTGATTTAAAATGCAACGAGGGGTTGAGCGAGGGGGTGGCGGGACGCGCGCCAGTCTGAAAGCGAGCCGGGCGCTCGGGGGTTGCTGCCGCGGGGGTGGTTAGGGGCGGCTCGTCCCCGTCTTGCGCCGACCTCTGGATCGGCTTGGCGCGTGATCGATGCTCGTGTCCCGGACTCGCGCCAATTAGCCGCCGCTGTCACTCTGGGGAGGAGGCGATGCGAGGCGATGCGAGGCGATGCGAGGCGATGCGAGGCGACGCACCAGGTATCCGCGACCCCGAGAAAAATCGCTGTCGTAGTCGGAGACTTAGAACGGACTCGAACTCGGCCCGGGTGGCGACGCCGATGAAAGAGTCGCGCGAGATGGAAACTCGTTCCCGTGGAGTCCGCGCGTATCGGATGAAGAGCGGATGGGAAAGTATTGGCTTTCGCTTGGCGCACCCGAGGAAAACGTAATTTCGCCGCTCGCATCGGAAATGAAATAAAACTGAGACAGAAGGAGGAGATGTAATGGAAGGACGAGTTGATGTGCTGGAAACTGGATTTTCATTTCAGTCTCGATGTTCAGCGCAAGAACGATGATGGAATATACCCCGAGATCCTGCCTAGATGGAAAATCTCAAGACCTTCGAAGCCGAGTTAATCCGATGTCGGATGTGGCGCAGTGTGCACAGCGGAGGTAAGAGTAATTGATATTGCGACTTCCCATTTGAGATTTCAAATTCACTTGCCGATTCAACTACGTTTCGCCGAAATCTACTAATCAACTTCAATGCCGACGTTTCGCATTACCATAATGATCCGAGTGATACTTCTTTACTTACACATTTAAATCAAATGGAAGTTTATTCCGACCTCCTAGAGTTCGAGCTCTCTTACGTAATCAGTTTCTTCGTTTATTTCGCAGCTTTTTTCTGATGCTTGGACGTTGAGATGCGCTGGATAAGATTAGCGCGAATTTACATTTTCAAAGAAACTAAGTCGATAAACTAAGTCTCTCGAGGACGACGTTACGATGAAAAAGCAGACTAAAACTTGTCCCAGTTATAGAAACTATTCGTAATCTTCGTATTTACGGTTAACCCGACTATTCCAAACTATGTATAGCGATTTATTATTAAGAAGTAATCGCTTAAATAAAAGCAAACGCTCTTTCTCGCGTAACTGCAAAGTAGCAAATGTTTCGTGTGTTTCGCAATGAATCTAGGTATTTCAAATGCTAATTGTATTCGAAATATATTCATAATAAAATTAGGCTGCATACGAACGCATTTGCAATAGAAAGAAAAACCATCGAATAAGCAATATTTTATGACGAATGTGCACAACAC
Organism: Wiebesia pumilae; assembly: GCA_018907045.1. NCBI lineage: Eukaryota > Metazoa > Arthropoda > Insecta > Hymenoptera > Agaonidae > Wiebesia > Wiebesia pumilae. The sequence goes on along the minus strand of JACCHZ010000113.1, from coordinate 2,800,847 downwards.
CGAGGTAATTCGATAATATTTAACAAAATATTTAACAAAATATTTAACGAGTGCTAACGAGTTCGCGGAATTAATCTTATAAAATGTCAAAATATCACGTATTAACAGAGTTTCTGAAAAAATGGATTTCCGAGATGATTTACTCTAAAATAAACTTTGCGAAAAGAAAACTAATTTCTAGCGATAGAAAATCTCTAACTTCATTATGGCGAGAAGTTTCGTGATTCGCTTAAGATACCAGTTTTGTACGTAAAATAAATATTGTTCTATTATTGGCTGATATCGAACAACTTATTAGATAATAATTTAGTCATATTATGATAACACTGTACTGTGACGAAATAAACCTCCACAAGACGACTGCTATTATTCCGCTAGTGTATCGGCAATATCAGAATTGTAAATCGTACGAGCGTATCGAGAATAAATTCTTAAATAAGATGAATCATTGAAAAATGTTTCTTCGAACTTATGTAAGCATCGCGCGGGATTACGCGTACGATATGCGCACTCGCGAACATGCAACGACATGCGTACGCATACGCCGTTTAACGCATTACTTAGAATATGTAAATATCCGTAATTTACCATTTTCGACTACGAATAGAAAGACGTTTGATTTTTGCGATGCGAGAATTATTATAAAATCAAATTGACGAAATTGACGAAATTCCTAAAAAGTGTACGTTTTCTTTAAACAATTTACAGATCGGATAAAGGATGTTTAGCTAAATTAATGTACTCGTGTACGTGTTCCTGAAAACCAAAAACTCGTGATATAAACTTATTAATGACCTATTTATTTCTAATTTACACGCTTATTCATAAAGATATTATTATTTTAAATGAAGTTCAACTAAAAGTCCTTATATTTTAATTCGGAATTGATTACTACTTGAGTAGTAGATTACTCATTACCGCAAGTATCCAAATAAACGTAAATAACAGAACAGTGTTAACGTTTGTCTACAAAAATCTGTAGATACTAAATTAATAAACTTCGCGTGCATTAAGGAAAAATAAGTAACTTACCCTTTGTTGTCGAAATTGCTCTTTCCTTTATCTTCAAGGAATCCAGCACATAAAATAATTTTCCGATTAAATCTTTATTTCATTGTAATTTAGCACTGCACTAGTAACGAGAAGATCTTTCAGACTTTATATTCTTGACAATTAGTTTTCTTTTAAATGCAAGATTCTAAATACAATTTTTACGAATATAAATAATTTACGAGTTTACAAGACAACATTATAAACAAGTAAAGTGACCAATTCTCTTTATGATATAAAATCGCAATTGAATGATAAAGATAACATCTGTAAATGATAGGGTTACAGAAATATTATAAATTTTATATCATTGCAATATTCTTAAAAATTTATACATAACAATAATAAATACATAACTGTAAATGAAGCTTAACACCGAAATAACGGAAGCGCGTTTATCAACAAACGTAAATTATTTAATGATTTCGTCGTACTTTTCAAGTTTTTTCAACGGGTTTTTAGATTTCAAAACATATTTTTCTGATTTCCACCGGTTGTCACGAGTTTTAATCTTTCCATTTTGTAAAATTCTTCAAAATCAAAATAAATTTGTGTGGAATCCGATTATTTCCAAAAATAAAGCCGAAATAAAAATCACGTTCGTTTTCGTAAAACATCTATCTAATAGCATATCGGATATTTTAACCAGTACATTGCCTCTCGGAATAACATCCTAGTTTACTTTTTTTGACTACCGATAAAGTTCTCCAAGCTCTGTAAGTTTCGATTTTTTCATTTTGTTACAAACGACGAACTTTATTTAGAATTTCGATAGCGCGTTAACGTTTTCCTGCTCTAGTGGCCGAGCTTGTAAATATGGGAAACGTGGGCCTTGAGGAACGTGCAAATCCGAAAACGTAGAAGAGGTCCTTGATGTCCTTGATGTCCTTGATCAAGCAAAGAAGGCAATCGTATCGAAAGGCATAGAATCGAGGTAGACAAAGATGACAGGTGGTATAGTTACGTGGCAGCGTAACGAGGCAAATTTGCGCGGAAAGCTACTTTAGAAATTGAAGAGAAGAGAGAGAGACGTCCTCCCACGGAATAATAAATAAGGTTATCGTTTAGCTGATATTTTGCAGTCCGGAGTGGTAGATAGCGGATGGAGGAGGCGCGCGAACGGGGAAGCGGATAAGAGATCAAAGCCCGGGGGGTGGGGGGGGGGGGGTTGTGAGGCTCCGCGCGCGAGGAACACGGTTGTCCCCGGCGTCGTTGTGCCTGGTGCGGGGGTCGGAGGGTGGCACAGATGGAGCGGTAACGAGTACACAATGCGATGCAAATTGGCGGCGGGTTCGCTCGATCGGTCCGCCCGCGTCCGCGATGCCATTACCTAACCTCGCCTATTGCATTATGATATTACGCTCGCTTTCCCTCCCCCTGCCCCTCCGCCCTCACGACCGCGGCCCACCAATCAACTAACTCGGTAACTAGCGCCCGCAGAGGAGAGCGCGGATGTACCTGGCCCCGGGGCCTACGGGGAAGCTTCCGCGCGATCGCCGCCCGACCTCAGACGCGACCGGGCTTTCTTTCTTTTTGCGTCGCTTTGGGGAATATCGGATGCGAGAGGCTCCTGGGGGAGCGATTCGTATGCGTTAAAAAGCTAGAGCCACGGGCTGTGTGCGCTGGTGTTAGGAAATAAATTTCGGCGGCAGCTTGGCGAACCCCCGCTTATGTCCTTTAAGCCTACTTTATTACTACAGATATTCCATTTAACTCTCGATACATCATTTATAATCTGAAGAAGAACTTACCGGTAACACGTGTTATTAATGGGAATGGGTCGCTTGGTCCTTTGCTTGGAAATAATTAGAATACAACGGTATTGCACAGGAAGATATAAATGCAGCTTCTACGAGACTAACAGTTTTTGAGCTCTCTTTAAGAGCGATTTTATCCAGGATATTTCTTCTAGCATTGCACTTTTTCAATCCAGTTGTATATTATCTTCTTATATTCATCGTTCTCGATATAAAGTTATCTATTCTCCATGTTCTCTACTAAATCGCTACTTAAATCCTATATGCTTTTCTTTTACTTCCCGTTCTAAATGTATACCCGATCCATTTGAATTTATGATACCCTTATAAAATAGAGTAAGGTATACAGTTTTCCTATTTTAAACTTACGTGCTCGTAAATTCTTCTATTGTAAAAGATGCCCCATATACGTCTAGTCTTACTGATGCATTCTCTGTACAATTTGCCAAAACCCAATTTACTTTTATTTTATTTTCAGAAATCTTGTAAGTTTTTCCATAACTAGCGATTGCACTTTTACATCTACTTATTACCAATTTCAATTATCCACTATTTTCATTACCGTCTCTATCATCTTCGAGTGCTTTAGATGAATTTAACATTTTAATTTCATACTTCAACCTCCTTTTTCTCCTCCCCCTCGCTCGCTCGCTTTCTTTCTCTTTTACTTACTTGAATAGATGAAAATGCATACTTTAAGTAACCAAATTTATACAGCCCATAAAAACAGTTAGCTTATCATTATTTACTTTTATTGTTATTCAAATTTATTGCCCTATCAATGGACTAAAAAACTATTTCACTCGTAAGCTTGAATTCAGTTCTACAAACGTTATTTGAGCATGAAAGATGGTAACAGAAATCATCACTTATTCAGCGTTATTCGTCGTGCACGAAACTATATATATATATATTAGAATAAAATTGTATTTTTAATTCTCAACAACAATAATAAATCACGGTCCGTTATTCTCAAACTTATCCTCGTAATAATTGAAAATATTGATTTTGTGTATTAAAAAGACGCGATACTAAATTATAGCAAGTGCTTGTATTACACGAAAAGTAAACTTGAAACTATCTGTCTGACCTCTGCCTTAAGTCTAACAATTTCTACTCGGAGATTAAATACTTCGCGTGAGCACTTTGATTTTCTTATTTTTGCTGAGACACGACGCTTTTGTGTCTGTGATTAAATTTGTGTTTATTTTCTATATGATTTACGTTAACCAGAATCAAATTATCACATTTATGATCGATTTCCAAATTTTCGTACTGATTTTTAACCTCGTCAATCTACATACAATTACAGTCGAATTTGAAGAATAATAAAACAAAAGATATTGATTATTGACGTTGAATATTCTTTACTATGTATAAGAAAATACACGGTGAGCTGAAATTTAATCTTTTTATTCTGTTTTATTCCGATTAAATTACTATTCTAATTGTTACGTGAAATGCTAATATCACTAATACTTTTACCCTTAAAAGTGGTATTATTGAAGGCTTTTTCAAAGTAAAAATATTTCTTTCCTAAAAGTTCTCTAAAACAAGCAGAATTTCTCAGCAAATCTATTTTATCGGCGTTCTATTGATAAATGCGTTACTTCGATCGTTAAGGTAACGATATTAATGTTCATACAATGAAAAATGTAAAATTTTCCCCTTATATCATAATGTACATACCAGTTATTTGGTATTCCTGTTAAATCGTACAAAAAGTGATATATAAGGTATATATTTTTCTATAATACGTAATTAAAATAATAGCACTAGAAGCGAGTGATTATAAAGGAAAATCATGTGACGTAAATGCCAGCAAGTAGAAATCAGATCTTAAATGCCGATGAAAATTCTTTTTATCATAAATTACTATAGTTGGAATTTTCTCTTCACTGAATGAAAATGTCTATTTAGAATTTCTTTGTATAATAAATAGGAATGAAGAATCAAAGCGAAAATAGATTTAGAAAGCTTACATAGTGAAAAAAGCCTAAAAGCTTTCACTCATTCATGTTCAATTAAGCCACACACGCTTGGTACTATTATCAGCTTGCATTTTTAATTCTGCTTAATAGCAAATATTTAATTATCTCAAGACGGAAGATTGCATTTATTTTGATTTCATTTTATCGTAAAGACTGTTTTAAAAATTAACTGTAGCCAGAAACATGTAGATTTCCGAATGAAATATAATTAACCATCTTGGATTTCATAAAATAACTTTTTATTGTATTTCCCATCTGATACCAATACATTTTTTTCAATTGTAATAACGCAGTAAAATAGTACTCCTGAAACATTAAACTTTAATGTTGTTCTTTGTATAAAGTAATGCAGAAAGTCGACGTAGATATAAGATATTTAATCGAATCTAATAATTTGTAAATATTTAATACCAGAAGAATACCAATACTTTTCTTTTACAAATATGTAATATATTTAAAACAATAGTGATGAAAAAGAAAATGTCAAATGTAAAATTTCAAGTACACGTATATTTTTTCTTGCTTATTATTTTCATCGTTCAAAAAATTTATTAAGAAGCAAATTTAATTACATTTTATTTGTTACTTCTACTTCATAAAGTTTGATCGTTCATGGAACTCTTATTGAATATTTTAAATTAAATTTTCGAATGGACTATTTAAATGAAACTCTAATGAAAATTTACGCAAAACCCACTTCTTGTCAATAAAAAACTCAAATTGTACGTCTTGTTTTTAACTTTAAAAGAAAAGTTTAATGGAGTAGTTGTAATATTTGGATCCCAAAATGTGATAAATGCAACTATATTAGCAACTAGCTATTTTCTATGCGAGTGGGAAAATCCTATAAGTCTGCTTCACCTGTCTAAATGTCAATTTACTGTATACAGAAGTAAAATTTAAGCTGCTTTAATAAAAGAGGATTTTGACTATGAAGTATAAAAGGAATTAATAAATTATGTAAATAGAATCATACATTCCTAAACATTAGAATAGTTCTACTAGAATCTTTACAAACGTGTAATTTAAAAATTTTTTTACATACTCTGATAAATTCGCTTGTAATTGAATTGTATAAAATGAGTTTTTTTCTTTTTTGTTTATTCTACATAAATTCTGTATTTGAATCTAACGAGTTAAAATCATTTATTATCTCGACATGCAGGTATCAAACTTTATAATTGTTGTTTAAAGTGTAAAACTTTAGCAGGCATATTCTAAAATAGTAAAAATTTAATTATCTACGCGTTGGAAGTTAAAGAAAGTATGTTATTATTATTATTTTCATGTTCGGAGCTTATCGTTTTTTAATAAAGAAAGAAAACCACGTTTTACAGTGGTTTTATAGTGTTGCAAATATACAAAAGAACAAATTTATTTAAGGATTTTTTATTATCCACTTATTGGGTAATTGCTCCGCAAATTCTTTTGTTGATTTCAATTGATAAACAAAATTCTTAACTTACAGCTCAATAATGTATAAATAAATGTGGATATTAGTTATTCATTTAATTTCAAATAATCTTTTCGTCAAAGTAATATACTAATCGGTTATTTTAAATAGATTTTATTTACGAAAAGTTTTTTCATTTTTAAATATTTGACATAGTATTATACTTTTTAAGCAGAGCTTATTTACTCACCCTACAAATGTTACAGCTTATTTTGTATTTTGTATGTAAACAATGTATTTCAAATAATGTCAAATATTTATTATAAAGTGAAATATTATTGCAATATAATTACGTGGGTTCTTGTTTTTTGAGTATATTTTACAAATGAAATTGGAGCTTGATTGAAGAAATTATAGTATTTCTGGATATATCAAATCATAAATTGATAAACATAACTTCACTTTCAGTTCGAGGACTTCATACAATCCCATCAAGAATTGATCAACACGATCTCACTTTCGCCTCAAGAACTTCATACAATTCTACGATTTTAGTATACATACATTAGTGCAGGTTTGCGAATCTGGTAATTATAAATTCATAGTTCACAATTCAAATTCCAAATCTGACTGTGAAATGCCAGATAATTAAAAGTTAATAGGTCATAATCTACATAACAGATTATATTTCAAACAAAACTTTATGCGTTAATTGTAACTTTCCAGAAATTCGACAATTCTTAAAAGAAATCAAATAAATTTAGTTTGTTTGCATTTACAGTAGGAAAAAACTGCACTTATTAAAATTAATAAATATATAACTATTTTCATGTGTACATATATGTTCGATATTAGTCAAGGCCAATAAATATAAATGTACTTATTGGCCTTGTATAAGTCTGACACTGTACGATTACAAATTGTAACAATTATTACCTTTCAATAATTATTAATTAATGAAAATTTGTGTATTATATTAGATATTTATTTAACATAAACTTTAATTACAACTTAATAGTCAATATATGTTATTTTCATAAAATATTAATAGTTTGCACCATTTAATTTTTTAAATATTTAATTACATTCTTACGAGAAAAATTATGAATTCAAATTATTTTTAACAATCATCTGAAGCATTCCGATTTCTCAATATTGGTACGTATAAATATCAGAACTAGAGATATATTATTTATATATCACTTTCAAAAATTCTCTCGTGGCCAAAATTTAAAGCATAAAAATATATAATTTAATCCAACAAAGTAGAGAAAGTATTTAAAATGATTAAGTACATGAAGAAAACGCTTTCTATATTATTTCATAGCAATTTCCTTTAATTTTAATAATGTTTAAAAATAAATAATAGCCATAAAAGTTTTTAAGTTCAAAGTGCAATGTGATATTTATATAATTTATTGTAATTATATTTCTTGAAAATTTGTTTATAATGACTTGATCATTTGTAAGTTATGATTTGATGTCATTTCACAAAATAAATAATTATTGTCTAACTAATGATATAATTTTCGTATATAGAACAACAGTTAAAACCAATAAATTAATAAATAATGCAATAGCTCAAGTAATAGTTGTGAATTCCGAATATTGTTGTAATTATTGTTCTCTAAATCTTCTATAAGATGGCTTTCACAAAATTCATCTCTGAAAAAATTTTTCCCTCGCAGCCGTGCTTTTCTTTCAAATGTATGTCTTAAAATTACTTTATATTTTAATTTTCTAGTAAATACTAAGTACTATTTAATAAAATATTTTCCAAGTTATTATTTAAAATGAATTTGAATGCTAATAAATTTAAATGCTATATTATTGGTCTACATGATCCGCAATTCAATGCGAACAATATCAATTATATTTTATAATTTATTGGCGCTTGTACTTGAATTATCTTACTAATTATACACAAATAAATAATATATTTGACAAACTGAACAATAAAAAATCCTGTAGCTTTGGGAACATGCCAAATACAATGATGAAACACCTTCGTAATTCATTAATTTGTTGTTCAATGACGTATTAAATAAAATGAAAAAATGGAATTGAGCAAAAGTAATATTAAAAGAACAAAAATAAAGACAATACATTGCCCTCAAATTATCGCCCGATAAGCCTGCTATCAAATATTGGTAAAGTTTTCGAAACTACAATCAACTTACGTATAAAGAACTTCTGTGATAAAATTGATATTTTACCAGAAAACCAATTCGACTTTAGTACACAAACACTCAACTATCCATGCTATTAATAAAATAATATCGGATATATGCTGGGCCTTAAACGATAAACAACAAAAGGTCGCTTGTTTAATAAATATGAAAAAGGTCTTTGACGCAGTATAGACCGAAGGGATAATATCCAAAAAGAAATTGGAACACGATAACCGGCACAACCTTTGTCAGAATAGACAGTTTCTCTAAATCAAGTACAGAATTTACTCTTGAAAACAGCCTCCAGTAAGGCACAGTAAACTTTCCAATACTTTTTAATATCTAGAATAGCGACGTACAACGATTATTCGACCTAAAAATTTGTTAACTAACAGGAAAACAAAATAGAGGACAAATAATCCCCCACAAATCTTGCGTAAAATATTTCGTTGTAAATCTGGACGAAAAACCAGAATTTAACACCTGCATTTAAATACAATTAGATAAAGCAAGAAAAGCATTTTGGAAATTAAAAAGACTTTTCTAATTTAAGTTTTACACTACCAACCAGCACTCATCAAGCCAATTGTTTACATATGGAAAATGGAAAAGCTAAGAATTTTCGAAAGAAAATGCATCAGAGCATGTTTGAAACTACATGGAAGTGAATCAAGCGCATACAAAAAAATTTATAAACAATAATCGTTATACGATATAGCAAATGTAAGTAGAATCAATTATCATGTGATAAAATTATCAAGAAATCATTTTGCAAATGCATTCAAAATAAAAGATAATAACCTCGTATTCAATATATTTCACAAATATATTTAAAAACAGTATTATTCCACCAGAAGTTTCTACCATTCTCGATAGTCGAAACTATAAGATCAATATCAACAAGATAAATATAATATACTAGTATTCCATCCTGTTAATAGGAAACGATCTGATACTAAAATAAATTATCAGTCAAATTGAGGTAGTAAAAACAGTAATACCAATTGGAAGTACAAAATGAATTTATCCCAAAGATAAATATGATAAACATGGAAACAACATTAAAAAATATCGGTGGATAGCATAAAAAAAACAGCAAGTACGCATATCAATACGTTATGAAATATACTTGACATGAAAAAGAAATTATGTAGATGTTTTGCAAATATTACATACGAGTGTACGTGAAATTTGCGTAATTAATTTGGTAAATAAAAAAAACAAGTAAAAAATATTGATTATGCAGTTTCATTCCATTTCTCCCATTTTCTATATTGAATAAGTAAGTAAATGCAAATTGATAAAACGACACGCACGATTTAATTCATAACAATAAAAAATTTATATTTTTATAATGTTTTAATTGTAAGACGACGATAGCTCTACCTGAATCAGCATATTAGTCTTAAAGAAAGTTGTTAAAAATTCAATCTTTGGTTTATTAAGGATGCATGTACAATAAATAATGTATATTTTGGGACTAAATAAAGATTTAATAATGATGCTATTTCTTGAAATTTATAGACTTGAGTTATTTTTACTCCACCGAATATTAGTACATCTTCCATAAATCTGTTTCGTATTTCTTTTTAATTACAGTTATTCATAACAAATTTATTATACGTTATTTATTACACTAAATTTCAACTCTATTTATGATCTATTTCACAATATCGCAATCTTTGCTAAAGCATAATAAAACAATGAACAAATAAATCGTAAATTTTATTGCGAAGTTGATTTATAGTGCAAGTAAAAGACTTTATTAACGATTAGTAAGAGAAGATTCTTGAACTTTTATATACAACGAGCAATTAAAATACCTAATGGTAAACTTATCTTTTAAAGTATTGATCTTATAGTTTCAATTGAAGAAAAATTATAATAATGGAAAGAGGTTCCCCATGTTAACTTCTCTTCTACAATAAAAGTTCATGTAAATTAGAGTGGCAAACTTGAAAATAAAAATACAAAGTAAATGCTTTTCTTGAATAAAGTAGAAAAAATTTAACGAAAAAACGCATATTTTTTAACTAAGAATATTTATGCATCACTTAATATTATTTATTATTCTTGAATTACGTTATTTTAAAACACATAAAAAAATTACGAAATAATTATTTTACTAAGGCTGATATATTTTCTATATTGAATATTTTTAAATAAATTGAAGTGTAATCGAAGCTTTCTTACATTTAAGTGATATTTATGAATCGGAAAATCAAGGAACTATGAAACATATTTAACAAATAAAATATTTGTACATATATATCTCGAGAAACAATAAACATTTAAATTCGATTAAGAGCGAAATTACGAATTAAGTTATATTTATATAATTAAATAAAAGGAATTAGCATTTAACTCCAATGTAGCAAGACCTTTTTTTCAAAAAGCAATTCGAGTGATTTCGCCTTCGATCGAACGAATTAAAAACTGTTTGATAGTAGAAACTTTTCCGAATTCGATCGTACTACTGAGAATAGTTAATTCAAAATGATTTAATGTTAGTAAAAACAATTACCACAAGAATTATTTTAATTTTGTGACTGTATAATAAACTAATTTCGACGTAAATAACGTATTGCTTCAAATGCTTACAATCCACTTTCTTCTATTACAAGACACTTTACTTAATGGCGTAACAATAACCGAGTGGTCAATTATTCATTTAGTGTACGTAATGAATGTAACTTTAAATATAAAGAGATTAATATTTCTTTTTCGTTTTTGTAAAAAGAACACGGTTAAACGGATGAATGGATGCATCAAAATCTTACATTTCATTATACCGAAGTTGAGATTTCGGTGCCAACAAGATTATTAAAGCAACGCCATGGATTTATAGATTTATATTGTTTGAATTACAGATACAAGTGACATTTCAACCGAATTACATTTGGCTATATATATATCTTTCGATCGTGTAACATGTAACGTTGCAACCGGAACATGATTAAAGGAATCGGAGCGCAGGCAATAACGCAAACCCCAATGCATTACGTTTACCGGAGTTGAAAGGTTTGCGAAACTTGAAAAAGCTCACAAAGAAAGTAAGTTAGGAGTTTTAGCGGCGCATAGGCTTTATTACTCGAGAGACTCGAGTGCATTGTACAATGGCTTGTGTATTACGACAAACTTGGAAGGAAAAATCTTATTTCCCAGTGAATCGCAAAGTGTAACACGATAAAGCGACGGAGCGCAGCAAAGATCGGAGAAAGTCCGAGAACGTTAGCGCGTGTGTTAAAATGTAATAAAAGGAAGCCGAAGAACCCTCATCCGCCTCTCTCGGGGAGCGATTTAGCCAAGATGGCGACCGGCGTTCGATCCTCCGGATCCAAAGTCCGCGGTCGGGGCTCCCCCTCGCGGCCCCCGCCCAAGCTCAAGAGCCGGCCCCACTCGGTAACCCGAGTGTTCGTGGCTCGACCGGTAACGCCCCTGCCGTCCTCACCGACCGCGCCGTCCCAAGTGCGCGTGCGCACTCGATCAGCCAGCGGCACGTGGACCAGAAAAACAAGCCCGAGCTCCCCGTTGGTGGCGGAGCGACGGCCGGGGGTCCGGGGACACCGGAGTCCGCACCGGCACTCGGCGCTCGGCAGAGCGTCGCGGTCGCGCAGTGCACCCGCGGACCTTTACCCGCGTGCATGTCCCCGCAGCAGGATAGAGCTCGTAACTCACGGGCCCGCATCAGCGTGGATGGACGGGGCCGAGTGCCGGCTGATCAGCGACGCCTGCGTGTCTATGCGCGTGTGCTTCGACTCGCTGTGCTTCTCGTCGCCGCAGCAGCGGCTCGCCGACGAGGAGGAGGAGCAGCATCAGCAACAGCAGCAGCAGCAGCAGCAGCAGCAGGAACAGCAACCGCAGCAGCAGCCGCCGCCGCCGCCGCTGTCGGACATGGCGGAGCTGCAGGAGCTGCTGCGCCTCAGGGAGGAGAGAATCGCGGAACTCGAGGACCAGCTGCGTCAGCGCGACGCCGAGATCCTGGAGCTGCGCAGCCACCTGGACAAGTTCCTGAGCGTGCTGCCCTTCAAGTCGCCCCTTGGACCCGGCAAACCCCGACCGAGGAAACACCGCGCCCAGGGCATATCCGCGGAACCGCCCAGACAGGAGCTCGCTCCCCTCGTGCAGGTCGACAAGAGTGACAGGTTGGTGAGCGCTCCACGTGTCCTCGGCCCCCGTCCTCTCCCCGTCCTCGGTTATCGGTCTAAGCTCGCGCCCGCGGCTCGAATTTCGCGCGCTTCCTCCATCCCGCCCTCCTTGATAAATCAAAAATTCCTCTGCCCGCTCCTCTGCCCCCGTTGGCCGCTCTCTCGCGCTCTCTCTCTCTCTCTCTCTCTCTCTCCCCTTGGCCGCCTCCGCGCTCAACCTCGAGCGACGCAGAAGCCCGATGCACTCGATGCGACTTCTCGTTATTTATTTTCCAGTTCCCTCCCGATCTGATCCAATTGATAAAATCTCCCGGGCGTTGAGTGGGCCTTAATCACACTCGAGCTGATAAGAATCTAATGTTTTTTTTAAGTATTTCTTCGAGCACTCGGACCTTTATCTATCTGGCTTTTTTTTCCCTCCCTCGTCAAGGTGAGACGCGCGTATGTCGCGATTACCGAGCTTCGCTAAATTAATAGTTATCGCACGCGATTAATACACCTCCTTTCCTCTGTACAACGAGTATTCGATTAAAAACAAAATCCTCGCCGCGGTTAAGAGAGCGTTTTTTATTTTTTCCATTATCTTACAAACGCCTTTTATCGTTGAATTCTTTAAAGCGACACGAGCGCATTGAATACTTTTTTGTTCTTGATTTTATTTTTTTCTTTTTTCTTTTTTCTTTTTTCGTTTTTCGTTTTTCGTTTTTAATAAAACACAGCGAAACAAAGTTTCTTGTCTCGATTCAGTGGTCTTGCGCAACTTTTAGCGATAAACCGATTTCGCACACATTTCGATTTGCTGCTCCATCTTTCGAAAAGTAGGAAAAGTACTTTTTCTACGCCAGCACGTGTAGATGTAGCATTAAGCGATGAGGTTTATACGACGTTTCAGATAATATCTCGTTTGGATCTGTGTGCTTTATTAAAGCCTGTCTCTTTTATTACCCGGAGAAGATCGTTTGTTTACATCGTTCACCGATGCACCTTTCGGCGCTCCTTCGTACAATAATTGTACAATGTTATTTCAATGAATTACCAAAGGGATTGCGCAAATTTTCATTATTATTCGGTGATTGAGTAAAACGATAAAAACCTGAGAACGCGTAGTTTTGAGAAATAACGAATCAATGTAATTATGTATTCTTTTTTTCGCGCAATAATTACTTCTAATTGATACTTTTGTGATTTGTCTCACGTCACTCACGATACACACTTATCACGGATCGAGTTTTTTTTTCTTTTTTTTTTTTTTATCGGTTACAGCTAGTAATCCTACCCTTCATCACGCCCATAAGTAAAGATGAAACACGTTGGAATAACTATTTTTATCGCGATATAATAAAACTAGCTTTCCCCGTCCAGATTGACACGTAAGAAGCTACAAATTGTTGTTATTAAGTGTTAAACTAACACCCGTATGACGCTAGTTCTGAATCGCTTGAGCAATACCTGAGCGTAATTTTCCATTTCCATTCAAATCAATACGTGTAATATGTCTTCGATAAAATTGAAAATTATACTTCAGACGTTTACTAGCGCCGACACCGACAAGCCTTACCATAAAATTATTCTAAGGTCTCTCTCGCATTATTTATACGATACGCTTATGTGCAATATTCTTTATTGATACTCTTTGAGGTTAGACGTTACAATGATACGAGATCGTATATTCTTATTATATTGAGATATTATATTTTTCTTTTCTTCGTTTTTTCCTTCCGCATTACCAATTTCTTAAAAGTATTACGTTATGTCTCACCGAGCCGCGTAGTCTCAAAAAAAAATAACAAGTAAACAAATTTTTGCAGCGCTATTTTATATCTCGTGCAATTACGAATAATTATTTCGAGTCTTGGCGATAGTTTTGATAAAGAGATTTTTTTCAAAAGCTTCTCAACTTTTAAACAATCTCACGATAATTATATTGGGTAAATTCAAGATTTTATGTTTATTGATACAATGATAAAACACTTTACTTATTAATTGCTTATTCTCCATATATCTTAATGTGCGCAAAGTCTGTATAATCCTGAACAGGATAAATATTAAATGTTTTCCAACTAATAAATCTAATCAGTTTTATTTAACAATCAAAGAAGATTAGACCAAGGAATAATATTTCTCAAATTCACTATTGTTATTCCGATTCTTTTACGACGGCTATTTCTAAAATACATACCAATTGACGATTAAAACTAAGAGTTCGTTGATCCCTTTTTCTCTAGGTAATATAAGAAAAAAAAATTAACTTTTTTGAAAAAAATTATCTCTGTACTTCTCGCGTTAGTTTTCCATTTGAACAAGCTTATAAAATGCGGCAAAGCTGTCCTCGTTCATAATGAAATGAACTAAGCTCGAAATAAAATTGAAAACCAATTTTGATTAATTAGGAAAACGAATTTTTGTTGAATATAGATCACAAACTCGCGACACTCGCGCCAAATACGAAGACAAGGTTTTGTTTGAAAATTATAACGCGAATATTCTGTTACAATTAATAATTAGGCGAAAATCACGGATGGACGGATGGACGCAAGGATGAAAAAAGTTTGCTAAAATATTCTAATAAAATGTAATATCGCTAAATGTAATAAATGTGCATTTTCATTCTAGGATAAGTAAACATTCGCTCGTACTTTACGTGCAGCGATCCATCCGCGTAGGCTTTTACAAAGCTCAAATACACCGGAGAGATAAATACACGTCGTACGTTTGCGATATTATTATTTAGTTGACTTTTGGAGCTCGAAAGTTCATTACCACATCGACACAAAAACATCATTTTTTCTTAATTTAGTTTAAATATTATTTCACACTATCGCTCTACTATTATCTTAATTTATTGAAGGATCCTTTGCTTTACGATTTTCCCACTAAAATCGCACTATCTGTTCTTTTATGATTCGAACGAACTATCCACGTTCGTCCGTGTGATTTAATTACTTTGTCTATATTGAGCAAAGTACACAGTTTTATATTTCACGATTATGTAATTACCTATATTTTCCACTGTGTTCGTGCTGTTTTACAATATTTATCTTGGAACTTTGTTTGCGCTAATAGTCTAAATTTACTTTTTCACGTGTAATAAGAGCTTATATTTTACATCCGCAGATGCAAACGTTTCTCAAATTCTAAAATCTTGCATTTTCTGAATGAAATCTTCTTCTAAGTTTCTTTCGCTCCATTTATCCTGTTTATTATATAAAACGAGTCATTCGTATGAATAAACATTTTCAACGATTGCGTTAGAAGTCAGCGACGAGTCAGCATCCTTACAATCTAATCCTCCGAAAGCACCACGCGATTATATTTATCCCTATTTTACATTTTTATATCAACGTGAAAGAGCTTCCGAAAAATTAACCGATTAAAAGAAGTTGCCTTGTTTTATTGCAACGGCAATCCGAAACCATTCATTCTTGTGCATTCTTTTCTGCTCGCGCTCTGCCTTGACCACAATGAAAACGAATTAGCATGAATTTGAGTAATTTTTGTAACTCTTGAGTGCGAGCTTAAAAGCACTTGGCTATTTCAATAGGATTAAGTCCGTTTGTAAATTATTGCAAATAATCGACTTATAACTTTACAATATTATCGTTTCATCTCTAACAACTTTAGCACCGTAAAACATGATTTTATGAAACAATTAGATATGTACGTACCTCTATAACTTTTGTTCTTTACTTTATCTTTCTTTATCAATACTGAAATAATAATAATAACCCGTTTTTATTATTTCTATATTTGAGGCGCGAATTTTTCATTTGAATTCATAGAATCCATAAGTTAATTAATTTTCGAAAACAATGCTTCCACGTTATGCTTAATTACTTTTGTCCGTTATTTATCGATAGCGAGAAATTATTTGTGAAATTTGGATACTTCGATATAGAGCTCAGCAGTATTAATCTTGAGATATTCGATCTTCGTCCAATGCTGATAAGCGATTAATAATTTACCAATACAAGTTCTCTAACCGTCGAGCAAGTCACCGTGCTTTATTTACTTATTTTTACTCGATTTTTGCAAATCTCTTGGGATGTTTATGGTCCCTGCTTTTTTCTGAAATTAAGAATCAAAACTGCCGTTGGTTGTGTATTGTGAAAACGATGGATTTGGATACTTTGGTTCATAATTTTTTCACAGCCTATTTGCTATTCACTATCACGCTAATATGACTTTTTTTTTTATTTGGCAATTGTGATTCGGGTGCTCGTTTTTACACTGGGAAATATTATCAAAATTGCAATCGCTCGTTCTAAATTTATATCTACAATTTTGTGATACGTATATCTTTTATCCATTGGAAATGATCGTGCATCATGCGTAGATCATTCAACTTTAACATGGCATCGTATCTAATTCGCTTGCTTTTAAGTCTACTTTCGCTAAAAGTTACTTTCGCTCTCTTTTTATTATTAATATTATTAACATTATTGGCTTACTGTGATTTCGAAATGATTTTCTCCTTCAATTTTTACATAAAATCATCGTTTACTTCGTCGCGATCGTCTTTCTTAGGCTAATAAACGTTTTAATTATGTACACTTAATCTTCAATAAAAATTCACCGATAAGTTAATGTCTCTGAGCCGTGAAAATAATTTTTCTATTTATTATGAAAGGTATTTGTTCATAAGCTGTGTAAATTAGTTCCGCCAAAGAAGAAAGCATATTTATCTAAATGAATGTATTCGTCCGCTGTCAACCTCGTCTAATTGTAATTACATAAATATCGCGCCCGTCCACACTATTTATGAATTTTCTAAATATCTTTGTTGTAAGCAGACGATTATGAAACATTTTGTTTGGCAATACTTATTATGCATTTACCTTCTTGAGGGGAAAAAAATAGGAAAAAAAAAATTTAAGGAAAAAATCATTTGACTCTACTATTAAATTAATCTACACTTATTACCGTACTTATCACTGATCCTTGTCGAAGATCTCCAAGTATTTATTCATTTATACATTCGCAGACGCTGTTTATATTTGAAAACGTTACCCCTTTAAATGGCGACAGAAACTAAAATGATTCCATGTTTATAAACGCACTTAATTTTCTTCAAAAGAACTCAAAAGAAATGTACGATCTACTTAAAATTATATCGGCATAATGCTTTCCACTTTTGTTTGATTGTTATTTTCTTTGCTAGCAAAACACCTTAACTGATATCTAAAATTTTAATGCGAAAAGATCATGTTTAAAAAAAGTTGTTAAATTATTCACTTATTATTTACAATAATCGTTAAATTACTTTATTGTCTTAGCAGTGGTAGTAAAATATTAAATATACAAATTATTTTAGGCTT
Source organism: Wiebesia pumilae (assembly GCA_018907045.1). Taxonomy (NCBI): domain Eukaryota; kingdom Metazoa; phylum Arthropoda; class Insecta; order Hymenoptera; family Agaonidae; genus Wiebesia; species Wiebesia pumilae. The sequence continues at coordinate 2,783,022 of JACCHZ010000113.1, read as the reverse complement.
TCACTAAAGAACACAAGTACGTAAAATTTTAGAAATATTCTGATAATTTTCATTTTTTAAAAATCAGCGATAAAAAATAATATAAAACATACTTAAAAAAGCCACGAACTTATCAGTTAAATTCCAGTCACCGATTCACCTTAAAAGAGTTTGAGTGTAAAAAAAATCCGCGTACAAAAAAATGCGACTCTTGAATAGTTTGTACGTGCATTATTTAAAATTTATCAATGCAACGAAAAAACACCGCATCGTGGCTTGAAAACCATAGATAAAATCTATGGTTAAAGCCTTGAAATTAGTTACTTTTAATTTAAATAGATAATGCACGTATGGCATTTTATCGGTTTTGGAATTTGTCTGGAAAAGAAATAAGTTCCAACTTTTTAACCGCAGTTTCTGTTGTAATTGCGAAGCTTGACGAGAAACTACTATAAGTTACATTTACTCTCATAATGCATTTATGCAAATACATAAAAATACACTAAGCTTATTGAATCAATACCAAGGTATTAATTGTTAATAAAGGTTTTATATTTTTTTTAATGTTATATTAATTCAATAGGGTTTATAGTTTCCTCAACGAATCAAGACTTATCGTTCCGCTCGCAAGTATCATAATTACACAAAGGAACATAATATTAATACTATTTCTACTACTATTACTATTATTGTTACTTACTATATCTATTGTAAATTCGGTTATCCGAGTATCGCGTTTAAGATTACCTGCTTTTTTCGTAATAAATTTCTTCCAAGGTTAAATAATAAATAGTAAATAGAAGCAACGACGATCAAAAATTGATAATAATAGCGAACACATTTCATGTAAAATACTTCAAGTAAAATGAACATTTAGGTGACCTGTAGATATAAATTATTGAATACATTAAATGTGTACAGGCTTGTTTGAAACCAAGTGTCGTATTTATATCACTGTCGGTATCCGAAATGAACTTCGAAACATGAGAGTCTCAATTGTGCTTTTTAAAATGTGAAGCTCGATAAATATTTTCTTAAAACACACATTGATACTTTTTGAAAAATGATTTATAAAGCGCTTTTGTGTATTATACTTAGCCAACGTTGATTTAGAGATGCATTTGTCATTCGATAACGTAATTCATTTTGTGAATACACTTTCAAAAAGAAAGTGTAAAAAATATATCCTGTGCCTGAATCTTGAGATGTACTTGCCGCGAATTAACTAACAACAAACATTTGCGTCTAATATCGAAAGCACATGAAACTTATCACGGTGCAATCAAAGATAGATAAGTGTTGTAATCTAACTTCTTTTATCACTTATGTGAATTAGAACGTAGCGATGAATTTTCAAAGTTAAAATAAGTTTTGGGAAGACTATTGTAAAGTAGGTATAAGTTAGTCGTAAATTGAGACTTGCTTTTGCAGATCGTCTTGTCATATTATCAGTTCAAGGGAACCCTCTGTCTGTGCATACTTATTACGACTTTAATGCTAGAGATAATTAATGTTTGATTTGAAATTGTAACTTTAAATATGATTTATTCAAGAACAATATTGGGACTTGAATTGATTATTAGTAAATACACTCGTACACGTACAAGTAACTTTAATTGTACTTGCAAGTACCATAACTAACTACTCTGTTAATTAGTCTTTTTTCTTTCAAAGCAGTCGCTTGGTCGATCTTCCAATTTTATTATTAATTCGAAGAGAAAATGTTTAGGATAGATCTGGGATCCATTATAAAAAATTAATCAATGCCAAGGATTATTTGGAAATGATAAATATAAATTTGTCAGCACTTTTTTTCAAGAACAAATGAAAACTATTATATACTTATATATTTTTCATTCTTTTTTTTTTTTTTTTTTTTTTTTTTTTTTTTTTTTTTTTTTTTTTTTTTATAACGACACTCTTTTAATATAACGATCTTTAGAAATACATCAAATCACTAAGAATATACCAAGCGTCTAATGACTGAAGAAAAACTACTCATCGTGTAATTATTATTATTATTAAAAAGATAAAGATAGTTACACTTTTATTGTAAAATAATAGAAAGGATTTAAAATATGTGTATGTGAACTAGAATTACTAAAATAAATTCGTATTTAATAAATGTTTACATTAGCGTATTTATACGTAATTATATTAGAAAACTAATGTTTATGTGTTCCAAATACAAAATTTAAGCTTTGTATACAGTTTTTATTTAATTTATTACCGTACAGTTAATCGTTTACGATCCACATCTTATTCTTTGTACCATAAAAATATTACTCTTGTTTTAATAGTATCAGGATGGATTTCTAAAAGAACTTAAATTTTGGTAGCGTGACTGTTAAATCCTTTAAATCGGGTAAACATCAATTAAGAATCATTTTATACCTTGTACGCACAGGTTTTTAGAAGAAGTAGCTGTCAACTAATGATTTTTGTATAACTGTGTGTGTGTGTGTGTGTGTGTGTGTGTGATATTATATAGATATCATAACTTTTCGTAATTAAAAACATGATTCTTTAAATATTATTTTATTTTTTTGGTGATTAAAAAAATATGTCTGTTTTTACAAATACAAATTTCACTCATTGCTTCTAACTACTATTAAGTGTCTCTCGTATTAAACATATTTCACTGTTTAGATAATTAGGCATTCATCGGTTTAATCTTTAAAGTTCTCAATTACATATGAGTTCTTCGTATTTACTAAGTTTTATTATTTAAAAGTCAAAGATGAAATTTATCACTGTCAATAGGTAAAACGCATAAGAAAATCTCAAAAGCAGTAAATTAGAATAACACCGTGACATTTCTTTTATACAGACCATACTCTTAAGAATTAAAGTGCCTTTGCATAGAATTAAATAATTAAAATAGAATTAATTATTCTTTACATTTCTCCTTCAAATGTAAAGCCATGGGTTTTTCTATCAAAAACGTTTAAGCATTCGTATTTTCTTTTCTAACTTTGACTAATAAAAAATTCGATGTAAAACAATCAACATTTATAAGTTAATAATTAATAAATATATTTAGATAAATATATTTATTAGAATTGTATACGTTTAGAAAAACGTTTTTCTTTTTCAAATTTTACAAATTTTCAATTGGCAAGGGAGCAGAAAATGTGTTTCACATGGATCTTACTACCTTTATATTTGTTTTGCAAAATATGTATTATTAAATTTTATTTATATTCCAAATAATTCTCGGCGTTTAATTTTAAATTTTAATTATTACTTATCTTATCATTTACTCAAACAAATTATTCTCGCTTTTTAATCATACATTTTGTAATACTTAATATACAATGTTCTACAGGGAAATGTTGTCATGAGGATGCCTATTAAAGCTAAAAATAGCGTTTACAAATTACTTTTTTCTCTCTAAACTGGTTACAAATACTTCTTCACTGTTATACTGTATCTAACTTATAATTAACATGAGCGGTATTTCTTTGTACATATCTAAATAAATAGAAGGAAAACAAACCTATTCTGGAATTTTTTAGAAATTGAATTTAGAATACTGACAGTTGCTTATACCATCCTGCTTATTAATACTGAATTAAATGACAGAAAATTACCATATACTCTACATAAAAATGGCAATGTTATTAAATAAATACTTCTGATACAAATATGTTATAAAATAATTTACGTAGGATAGAGAATGTAAAACGATAATTAAATTCACTAATGGACAAGTGGTAGTAATACCTCATATTAATTGAGCAATAATGTTTCGAAATAAAGTTAAAAATATCAAAATACGTTTTTTATTTTTATCTTTTATGACATGAAGGAAATAATTGTTTTTGATGTATTACATACATTTCTTAGAATATTTTTAGCATTATTTGAGTTTTTCTACTTTTTCAGTCTCTAACGGAAAATTGATAAAATATTATTGACGTACGTATATTAATTGCAGAAAAATAAAATTATTCAGTTTGTTGCTTTCTTTATTATCAAACAGATTAAATATTTGCAATAAATCCTTCAATATCATCATTTAAAAGTAAAAAATAGATTTGGCAAAATATTCAAATATTTTGTATTCCTGTAATAACGTTTTTTATATTATATATTTTACTACTACGTCGACTATTTTTTCTAATTGTATAGTGTATCGAGTTGCAAAAAGCTATCGAGATCAAATTTATTTTTCGTTACCTTCCACTTAAAAAATACATAAAATTATCGATATGAATAATTTGTATTATTCTTCAATTATCAAAGATTCGTTTTTCTGTAAAGTAATACTTTTTCCTTGATTTCATCAGATTTTTTCCTCAATAATATGAAAATAACATTTTGCTATTACACTTATTTTAAATATGTTTTAAATTTTGTGCAACAAATGATGTAATGACTAAAATTTATCAAAATCTATAAATACTTTTTTCTTTGTAAAAAACATATTCTATCGAGTCATTATCTTGTAGCTTAAAGCAAATTTTACTATTTTCTTTTGAAAATGATGCAATCTGACTTTTGAAATATGTATTCGTAAGGGACTAAATACGTTAATAATAAGTTAACTAAATATAATTATATGAAACGTATTTAGATGTAACACAAGAGAATGTTTTCAAAATTGTAAGTACTTAATTTTTTGCGAAAATTGTTATCAATTTATCTACCACAAGAATGAACTTATAAAAATAATATCAATCTTTTTAATATAATCAGTTTTATTTGCATCGATGTATTGACTTATAATTACTGAAAATTTAATAATCAGTGCAACTCATAAAAGTAAATCTAAGTGATTCAAAATTATTTAATCTATATGTTGTATAAAAATATAGCATTGCGTATAACATTGTATATAAAAATTCTCAGAAGATCATTGATAACAAAATAATTAAATGTTTTTGATCTCTATGTAATAAAAATTTAAGCTTGGTATAACGTAATACAGAATATTAATTCTTTTTGTAAGATTGACTTCTTTTAACTACGTGATTCATACAAAAAATGTTCTCTATTAATAATTGCCTAAATTAATATATAATTGTTTGTTGCAAAACTCAACATCTTCTCTAATATATTATCCTTACCTCTATATATTATAATATCTCTTAAGATGATCGTCATTACATTATTTTATTGTATGAAATTTAAACAGAATTTAAATTAAAATTATTTCCAAAATATTACACTTTAATGATTTATAAAAAGTGGAAAAATGTAAAAAATCAAGGATAAAATGTTATAGATCATAAGGTCATTTAGCTTTACACGTTTTTAAACATTATGCGTTAAAATATAAGCATTTAGTAGGAGAATTGAGTATTAACATTCACTTAGAAAAAGTGCATAAAATTTGAATTCTTAAAGGTTTTTATACGCGATAAGAATTCTTACTCTTAGTTCTTAATATTTACTGTGCACTTACATCTAAAACATATAAAACCTTATTTTGTTTATGCGTAATGGGCATCGTCTCATTAACTGAGGTTAAGCTAATCAACCTTGGAGTAATAATAGTCATAAAAAATGTTTATTTTTGGAACGAGAAGCCTGTATTTTAATTATTAAGTTATTAACGTATTTCTACTTGAATTGTTACATTGAGGCGTACGATTACGAGTTTACGGTTAAATATAAAGTCCATCCTTATAGTGCCTAAAGTAGAACTGCAGAGAGTAATAGACGTTTTTTAACAAGCGTCGATTCATCAGTTTAGATAACAATCATCCCACCTGTTGCTGTTAGGTTACTGACAATTTCTTGCTCTATTTACTGTCAATTTGTGCTCAAGGAGAAGACGCCTTTCTGTGTGCTACAACGGTTGTTAGATACTACATACATTTGAATACGTGCAATCCTTGCCTAATGTAAGAACCAGAAATCTAATATAGATATAAAGTATTATGGCGACTTTCGCAAAATTTGTGAAAATAATTTAAAATATAATGTATTTTAGCCTGCGTCATGTATTTATAATAAATGTAACAATTGCAGTAAAATTGTTTTCGTGTAAGCCTTGAAAAATATGTCTTTATTAAAAAGCAATGTATTTATAATATAGTTGTTTCTTGAGTCATGAGGTTATAAAAATATCTTATGCATGATAAGAATTTTTATAGTTTTACCGATGGAAAGTAAAAATAAAAACCCGTCGGTAGCATTTAAAATGTTAATTGTTAATCCTTTCGTAGCCTTGGTGATATATAACTAAGATGAATGAAGGTTAATTATACTCATCTACAAAATGAATAATAATGCGTATTAACATTTATAAAACTAGCCTAATATCGATAATTATACGATAATAAATTTACTGCGGCACATATTTTTATAACAAGCCTCGGCCAACACTTATTATATCCTGTTGTATTTTATACTTTTTATACATTTACTTAACGATTTACGAGCTAAAAGCGTTATAAAGCAATTGTACGGTTAATTATAAGTGTTTCCATTTTGTCAGCGACTCTTTTGTACCGTTTCAGCCAGTTAATTAGACCCAAGATTTCCATTGTATTTAATAAAGCTCGAATTCATCAAATTAATTTCTTGTTGCTGATTACCTATTTCTAAATAATGACACTTAACTATTTTCGTAAATCATTTCTTGACAAAATTCCTCGTATACTGACAAAATTAAATTTAGATTAAATATTTCAGTTATACACGCTTGCACTTATTAAGTTAGCAAATCTTAAAAGTTTTTCAAATATTGACGTAACACAGACAAAATTTAATTTAAAAATCGATTTCGTACATGAAAAAGAAAAAATTTTTTCTTTCTCTACTTTATCGCGTTATACCTAATTTCTTAAATAGCCACTATTATCAATAATGCATTCAATTTTAACGTCTTAAACGGTGTCTTTTATAGATCAAATATTTGTATCATTAGGATTAGTGGTGACACTCAGCAGTAAACGCATAAATGGAATTCGATTAGTCGTATTTCCTCGAATTAATTGTAGCTTATTCATACACGTAAATGGTAATTATCAAAGTGGAAAAATAAAAACATCGAGTAAATAGAGTAAATCCATAGGCAATTGGATTTCTTCAATTTTAAAGTCATACAAAGGAAAATATATGATCAAATGCTTTATTTTTCTTCGAATTGTCGAATGAGAATGTAAAAAAACGACGAGGAATATTTAATGCAATTTTACTTCATCGTTATCCGATTTGCTGGAACTTCTGGCTCGTGTAAACATCAGACTCGCGGATGAAAATGACGCGAGATAAAAAAAAAAGTAGTCGAATGGAGCGTCGAAAAAGTCGATACTGTGTGTTATGCGGTAGTCGTCGGAGTAAAACTTAAAAACGTCAGAGAGGAATTCCAATATGGAAAGTCAACGCGATAACTCAATCCAAAAATCATCGCACCGGTATTCATTTTCTAAAACATTTCATAATTATACGTGACTATTTGCGAAACGTGCGAAACATCCGTACGTTAGAAAAGGACAGGCAAGGAAGTGCTCGTGTCAGGTAAAAAACTTAAGAAAAATCACGGGGTTTCCTCGGTGGGTCAATGTCAAAAAAGACTTTTCACTTGTCAGGAAGATTGATAAAGCGTTGCAGCGATCAATTTATCGTCCTCCGAACGGCGAATTCTAATTATCCGATCCACAGATTCAAATCCCATATTCCCAGCAGCGATTCGATACACTGGCGCACGTGCGGGCCGAGAATAATGTCGAGTTGGGAGCATTAGAATTATTTACGAATAACCGCGACCTTGGCCACGGAAGTCCTCCTGAGGCGAGAGAGGCAAATCACATTAAAGTAGGCGGCCACATTTATGAATACATAATGAATAATCAAGCGGCGGCGTCGTCGTCGTCGTCGTCGTCGGTGTCGTTGTCGTCGTCGCCGCGTAGGAACGGTTTCGGCTCCATGTGAGCCAAGGTCGCGATCTCGTCTTGGAGTTGATCGTCCCCCTCCCCCAGCCACACCCTGTAAGGACTCACTATTTGGGACGAGCAACAACGGACCCCGGCCATTGTTTATTTGCAGCGTTATCAAGGCGAGCGGCGCTTGCACTTCCCGGCCAGAATGTCGTCCGCTAATCCCCAGCTATTTTTGTCGCGACCCTAGTCACCGCGTCCGAAGAGGCTACGAATGCAGCCTCCTCGTCGCCAACTTTCGCTAATTTCGCTAATTTCGCTAATTTCGCTAATTTCGCTCTTCGCCGCCCAAGACAATCCAACCCCCTTTTATTCGAAATAAGACCCGAAACGAACGGTTAATAATGGAGCGAATCCGCGGAAGGGATTGATGCGCATCTCACTTATTATTTAACAGATTACGGATTACTCACTTGTAGGGAGACTCGATCCGCGGTTCGATCACGAGTTACCAGGAGCGCACGTTACGAGCGAATCTGGACCTGCAACATAAACACAGAATCATCGTTGCTCAAAGAACCTTTTCACCTTTACATTATTCATTCCGTTGTTATGAATTATGAAAATCACTTGTTACGGTCGAGGACATTAGGCGATTTGTATTGTCCGGCTTAATAGTTTAAGCCGGACTGAGTGGCGAACCTCTGATTTTTATTTAGTACGTTAACTTTGCGATTGAACGCGGTGGAGTAACGCTTGACGTTATTTATTAGAATCAGAAAATAGAGAAGAACGTTCAACTCTACCGACAACATTAGCATGTAATAAGAAAATTACTACATACTGGAAAACATCCGATAACGGACGATACGTTGTAACTTACAATCTGTCTACAAGATATACAAGATTTTACGTGCTTTGCTCATATTATTTCTTAATTTTGTATCGAGTAATCATTGATTTGCTTCTCTAAACGGGAAATCTCGTGTACGCGTGTATTTTTGCGTTCGTTTATTCATTATTGACAAAATATTAAAGAGCTTTTTAATTTAATTAATTTATGCAATTTTACTTTGTATATAGTTCTAGAACTTTGCATTTTATTTGCACTTTGTATAACGAGGTAAGAGCTTTGCTCTAGCTTCCGGTCCTTTTAATTATTTTTATACACGTCTAAACTGAAAACGTTTAAATCTTACTGAGTTATTATTATTTATTTTTAAGAATTTAATGTTTATTTTAAAAACATTAAATTTTTAAAGTTTTGTTTCAAAGTACAAAAAAACGTGAATTAATGTAGTATTATTAGACTAATATTATATTTCACAATAATAATAATACAGTATAATATGATATAACGTTCTTCGTTTAAAACTTGTAAGCGAATAAAAACATAATTTGCATGCAAAATAAACGTAAAAATAAACAATATTTTAGCCTCCTTATTAAGTCGTGAAAGCAAGAAATTGGTTTAAATGTTATGAATTTTAGTTCTCGTTTGCTTAAAAAATTGTATTTGCAATTATAATAGGTATATTTCAATTTCTTGAATTATGCACAAAAATTTCGAAATAAGAAAGGAAAATAAATAACAAAAATGTTGTTTTCGCCAAATTTCTATACATTAATAGCACTCTATCCTCAGTTGTACTTCATGATTCCTTAAAAACCGGTTCTTTAATCTACTTAAAATTTTATAGTCATTGTCTGCAAAGTCTGCACAAATTAAATCTTTAAATTCTGTGCTACTTTTTGGCTAAATATCGCTACTAATTACGTCTAAAATAGTCATCATTTTACGAAAAATATACTATTTAGATATGTGTTACAAATTAGAAATATCGAATTATTCAGAAATTTAAAAGATCCAGATATGTATATATATATATATATATATATATATATATATATATATATATATAAAATACATATAAAAGTATATATAAGGAATACCGTATGGATAATTATAAATGACATTTTTTAATGATATTTAATAAAACGTTGTGCGTTGCTTTAGAAAAGTTCTTCAATCTTTAATATCTTCGCATATTTGATTTCCTCGTTTGATCATATTAAAGAATAAGAATTTTTTTTTGCATTAGTTGAAGCTTGTGAATAAAATATGAAATAATTGAATCGTATGATTATAAACTTATATAATTTTTGTTTAATACTTAAAAAAATCTAATAAATTTGAAACAGCACAAATATTTGAAAATGAAAAATATAATATTGTGATTATTTTTAATTTATTATTACTTAATAAAAGTAATTTATTTATCAAGACGCAGTAATGTCAAACACTTCTTGGTTAAAAATTAATACTTTACATTTATTTTTATTACGCGCAAATTTTTTATATTAATCGTATTATGATTTTAAAAAACTATACACATTTGGTAATGGTATAATAATAAATGCACATTTTGTGAGTGACTCTTTTAAAATCTACAACATTAAAATATCAAAAACCTTAGAAACTGATGTCATTTAGTTTATGTGATTTTTTTAAAACTTTTAACGATTGTTCTATCTTTGTTTAACAATAAATATCCGTCTGTGACATAAAATCTTACATACAATTTAAGTTAAATTTAAACTAGTCCCTCTTACAAAACATGATAGGCTTTTTACGATTTACAATTTATAAAATTTGCCATTCCTTCTGAAATGGAGCTTATTTATTTCTGTTTTATTTACTACTGTAAATTTTACAATTATTCTTTGATAATAACCTAAATGATATTGCAAGTACTAATGAGAGCTGTCTGCTAAATAATCCTAAAACTAGTGGTTGATCATTGACGGATATAAATACGCCAGTTGTTTATTTTATTAATTAATATTTTTGTTTTTTCAAATGCTTCTAACATTCACTTAAAATCCCAACTAATATTAAGTATATTTGAATGAAACTTGTAAGGCTTAATTCTCTATTATATATATATATATCATGTAACATGAAAGTACTTTGAAAGGTTCTATCAAATATTAATAAATAAATTTAACATGATTTTAATCGAAACTAAAATAAATATTTTCTTTTCAAGAAAAAAATATTACCTATCGAATATTCTATAATTATAACTGAGTTGTACGTAAAATAATAGACGTAAACACTTATACCTGCTAGATAACGATTTTTTAATGACTATATATTGAAAATTGTGTTTAAAAAGGGTGGGGGGAAGTGCGTGTAGCTCAATTCGACAATTATAATCTATCTGATTATATTTATTAATAGGTAATCTAATCTAATATTTGTTTATTGAAATATTTTAAGCAAATACTATATTATTGTTCAATAAGAATTTAATATATATATATATATATATATATATATATATATATATATATATATATATATATATATGTTACATATATAGAACAGTTTTAATTCTAATAATCTATAAATAAAATTAAATTTTTTTGATATATTTTTTAATGCTGGCTATAGTTTATTAGAGTAACAGTTATTTAATTTTTTTTAATTCCATACATATACTTTTATTCTTTATCTTCTCGGAGTGTGATTTCATTTTAATTAATTTAAAAAAAAAGAACTTCCATATGTATATATGTATTACGTGGGAAAAGTTTAAAATTATTTCACTCTAATATTCTATGTACTTGATTTATTGTGAAATGTATTCATACATAAAGCATTAATTAAGAATTACATAAAGTATTCTATTTATAACCTTTGTACTAATAACAAAAGAATTTCTACGTATATTCTTGCACAAATTCATATTTCCAGTATTTACTCTACGGAGAAAAACATTAATCTTTTAAAATTACATTTACTGCTAATATAACAATTGAACAGTTTCTGTACTATTTATGTGTCTAATTATACTAATAAGCAAATGAAACTATTTTTAAGTTCACTCATTGAGTATATTGAATAATTGTTTTTAAAACGATTAACAAACTTCTCGTAAAAAATATTTATCAAATTAACATTAAATACAAAATTCAATACTAAATACAAATTCAATATTCAATATTACTGTCACCAGTATCTCAAATAATCTATGTGAAATTTTATTCTTTTTATTTTTGTTTTATTTTTCTTCTATTGAACATCTAAAAATCATAATATTTTCCTTAGAGAAACGTTTGTAAATATAATTATAAATTAATGAATTTCAATTATAGGAATAAGTCTCAAAAATTCAAGTGAAGTTTTTAACTCGAATTAATGTACACAAATAAGGTATCATATAATAAACTTTTGTAAATGATTCGATAAAGAACGTACTTAGAATTTAAAAGCGGTTTTCTTTAAATGTAAAAGATTTATTTATGTCATCTTTTAACAATCTGGATCGTAATTACATAATTTTTTAAAATCATAAAAAATTATACTACGCAGTTATATTACAGAATAATAATTACAATACACAGTTTTTGAGTTTATTATCGTGTGTTTGAAGTTTAAATCGATTGAGTCTTAACGAAAATTGATTGAAAATGCTTAAAAATTCCACAGCATGAATTAATTATATTAAAAATAATCTTTCAACCCTTAAAAACCACCCCAACAGTTGCTTGAAAAATTGAAAAAATCATAAGTCCGAAATTATTAGGATTTCGCAATGTTTTATTTTTGATTAATATTAAGCACCTAATAAACTATAAGTCAAAAATTTTCATATTAAAAATTCATGCGGAATATTGTTTTCAACAACATTATTCCGAACGCTATCGTTCCCTATTATCGTTCCTTCAATTCTTTGATAAATAATTTAAAAAGCGAATGCATACACATGTGTACTCAGGGTTATTGTTAATGACAAAGACAGTTTTGTCATTCCACAATATGTTATTTCGGGATATCGTCTCTTATGCAAAGTCAAATAAAAAATCTGTATTTTTTTAATGTTAAATTCGATCCGGAACAATGATGTAGAAGTTGTTAAGGAAAACCATATCCACGTTAGAATTTTCAATTTTGAATCTTCGTGCCGAAAATGAATTTTTATCCGAATGCATAAAGAATTTACGTAAGTTTCAGTTTTGTCGGTAACCGATATACGCTAACGCAAGACAATTAAAATGCAAATAAAACCACGAGAGCAAAAAACTAAGAATATTGAATACTGAGAATATCAGTATAATTTTCATTGATTTTGGGTGAAATTGCAGAGATGTTTGTTTGTAAGATAAGTATATGTACATTTTGAAGCCTTATGAATCTTTGTCAATGGATTTCAAGATAGACTTCGCAACGTCACTTCATTGTTCAGCATTCGGCTGTGGAATAATTTAAATATTATGACAAAAAGTTTTCGTCGACAAAGCTGTAATTTGTGTAGAAAGAAAAAGCGAAGCCAAAAGAAAAGCGTTTTGTAAAGTAATATGGACATCGAAGAAACATGTGCAAATCTAAAATAAGATTAGCGTCTAACATGTAAATGTTAGATCCCCCGATAGTATAAGAAATATGTCGATCCCCTGTAGGGAGGGTGGCTTTTAAGGGTGGGAATGTTATTCCTTTTGTTTTTTTATAATAAGTTAATTCGCCGAAATGATTAAGCGTTTGCAATTTATTTCGTAAGAAATATTCATTTTTAAAGAACTTCATTTTTTTGTTGAGATTAAACCGGTTTAACTTCTAACTTCAGATACGTTTATTATCATGGTATCAAACAATTTAACGTGATACCCGTTTCTCGACACGGTTTACCCTTACGTTTAACCAACTGATATTTGTGATCCAGCCTTAGACTAAGAATATACTGAAAATTCTCACTAATGATGTCTGTCAGCGACAACGTAATACGATTTCTACACAATGAAAAAATAGATTAATTGAGGTATTCGGAATGCAAAGGAATAGAGACGCGTAGGTGGGCAGAACATTAAGAGCATTTGGCTTTACGTGTAAAAAGGGAAATATACAGATGTTGTGTATGTACAATCTTGTGATCCTACACAAATACAGTAGATATCAAATAAAGGATAATTTTACATTATTTTCATTGTTCGCAGAAATATATATATATATATATATATATATATATATATATATATATATATACATATACCGAATCTATACATTGCCGATTTAATAAGTAAGCTTATATAATTTTATTAAGTCTTGCGCAAAAAAGCATCACCATTTTGATATTTGAAAAATCAAGAGTGTCTTATCGCATAAATTTATGAAATACAAATTAAATTAGCAGTGATGTGGATCGGATAAAGATTTAATGAATTGATAATTTGTTGGACTCGTTATTTGCTTAAAACAATCGAATAGAATGTGGATCAAGTAATTCGTAATAAAACTCAACGATTCATTTTAAACTGAGCAAGAAATATTTATTTTTTATAAAAATTGTAGTAAAAATAAGGCGCGAAATCTTTTAACGTACAAAGTATAACCTGAAATTTCGAATGTTCTAAATGAATTTTAAATATGACATATTTACTCACGGTCATTTAGTTCAAACGTAAGATGCAGAATCAAGATGTTAGCTATTTTTATTATTTAAAATCGACATGTATTATTAAAAAATGTATTAACCACTATAATAAAAGTGAATCGTTAACAAACCAGCTGCACATAATTATTCAAACATCAGTTTCTTATGTTTCACATTAGAAATCTTCTATATTTACTTTAAATGCATCTGTGTGGCAACGCCCAAAATATAATTTGAAAATCACGTTGCCTGCAATTCTTATTGCACATTTCTATTACGATCTAACTTAGGCTTTTTAACGTAATTATAAACAGATGAGTAACCACATATGTTGTTTCTGTTGTTTATTTGTCGCGCATGCGATGTCTTGTCGCTCTCCCAGCGAATTTATGCGTCAACTTCATTTCTTCCCCTCGATATCAGCTTTCCGTACAGATAAAATAACAGCGCCAGCAAAATTTACAAACGGAACTTTAATTCCACAACAGCCAAAGACTCGCATACACCGAAGAAGATGTAAATTGACGAGATATCTTAATAAGAATATAAATTACCATGTATGAGTATTTTGTGACAAGCATTCGTTATTTGAAAAGAAAAATCGGTATTACCGGAGAAATGGAAGATTTAGGTATAAATAAATCTGAATTTCCAGTTTCTCTGAAAATTGCCAAGCGATACCGAAATGAACTTCGGCTTAAACAATGTAAATAAGGTATATCGGATGACTATGACGTGATTATGCACGCGTGACGTCCGTGCACTCAGGTGTGACATCACGCTCGCTTCGGTGTCAAATAAAAATTCAAGTTTTCGTTGATTCGAGCCTTAAATTCCTGGTGTCGTTTCCTCATAAAAGTACATATATTGTATATGTTGCAGTGAGACAAATAAATTTCCTCGATCTTTGTTTATAAATTAGTTAGTAACTTAGCGTTAGTAACAGCCGATCGTTATTATTATTTACGCGAATTTGCTTAAATTTGCTTTTCAACGTAACCACATCGATTCAATATTGCTGCGGTAAAAGTTCCGCGCGATATTCAACTTACGTCAAAGGTTAACAAATTTCACTTATGCCCGTTTAGAATATGAAAATTTCTCATCGGTCGTATTCTCAATAGTTTCGTTTTTAAAGAAAGTACTAGGATTGTTATTACAGCGACATTTCCTAACGTGATCTGCAATGTTTCAGAACTGCAAGCCTTGCAAAGTGAAATCTTTACGCGTACGAATATAAAGAAATATAAATGGGCTCGAATATGTCACTAGTTCGCTTCAAAATACACGAATGTGGAAAAAAAATAAGCTACAGTGGATTATTCAAGTGGATCAGTGAGAAATTGTTGAGCACGTAAAAAGAATAAGGCCATTAGCATCGTGTGATTTATTAAAATGATGAACGAAATCACTTGAAATTATAACGCTATTTTTCATAATCGAGTTCTATACATTTTTCTCGTAGAGCAAATAGTTTTGTAATTAGGGAATGCGTGTTTATAAAATTTTATAAAGATACAGAAACCTGCTTCGTCGAGCGTAATTTCGAGGTAAAATACTGAAGCAAGTTATTCTTTACCACCAATAATTCTTATACTTGAATTGTGCACTGACATGCAGCTGGCAGAATGCCAATAATCGAACGAAAATATGACTGCTTTGTAAAAACCATTCGTACGCATCGCTACAGTGCACAATATACAATAAAATATCAATCGATGTTACTTTGAATAAAATGCACTTACTAAAATTACCATTTGAAATTGCCATTAATTGATGACGCGAGCGGAAAAACTCTTTGCAAAGAGGCATATTACAGTCGCATTTTATTTTTAATTCATTATGGAAAAAGTCACTTATTTGGTTAAAAATTGTTTTCCGCCGTAAAATTAACTCGTTGACAGAGAGCCGTGCTAACTATCGTTACGACTGCCAATTATATACTTGTACAAGTACCAATGTATTCACGCCTCTTGAATTCGAAAATACGTAGCTTTTTATTGTATTTTAATTTTTTCTTTTTTTTCTTTTTTTTTTCTTTTTTTTTTCCTTTTTTTTTTCTTTTGATATAACGAGATCAATGAGTGTCTCGTTAAAGTTACAAAGTTGAGAGTTTGCATATTGTTGAAGACAAATTCAATGAGATTCCGCGCGATGTATTCGATTATTTGGCATTGACAAAAAACGCGCACATTATACATTATCAGTTTTTTTGCCGTCGTTTTGCCAAAGATTATTCAACAATAAGGTGGGGTGAACGATTGCCTAAAGAATCGAATTTATAAGTACACGCTTTCGTTACATAAGTTTTCCAAGCAGGTTTCGCCGTGAAATAGGCTGAAATTTCAACACATTAAATAAAAAAACAAAACAAAAACAAAAACCAATAAAAAACCAATAAAAAACCGACTGTATCTTTTTCACATAAACTTATCGAAAATGTATTTTGAGAACTTTTCATGGCGATAAGACTTTACCGTCGTATGAGAAATCGCAAAATATGAAAATTTACTTATTACAATCGAACCTTTTCGTATCTTGAAAAATTCTTACATAAATTGAAGTTTTTGACTGGTTTACGTAATGGCGTTAAAGAGAGTAGCCTTGAAAATCTTATTACCGATACTTTACGAACTTAAATTGCCTCTTTCTCGATGATCGTAGGGACTAACGTTGAATGATAATAAAAAAGAATAAGAATAAGAAGTAAAATTCAGCACATTTGAACGTTAATAGGTTAATGCCTTGTAACACAACTACGGCTGCATTAAAACAATATAAGATTTATGTGGCTACTTTTGAATGCAAACGTTTACTATATAATGGTTTTACAACCGCAATTTAAGTTGAAGCATTACAACATATTAATAACCGATATGTGCAAAAAATTTTGCAATAAAAAGGATGTATAAATGGAAAGTATTATAAACGGAATAAATGTTTACATTAGAATCGCGACTAACAAAATAACTATAAAACAGCTTTAGTATTCATTTATTCGAACAATTGATGTCGACTACAGAAAATGTCGACACGAACGAATTATCATTTGATCTAATATTCTTAGAAATTTGGAATCATAGAAGTTTAAAATAAAATATTTTTGTTACAATATTCTTAACTGTAATTTGAATTCAGGCTAAAGAAATAAGTACAAGAATTCGAGATTAATTTAAACACAAGACTAATTTAGATAAAATGAATAGTTCCCATGTGTAGCACCTTATGCAATCATCGGTAAAATCTGTTGGATGATTATATTAATAGAATTTCTGCAAGCGTATCAAAACATCGGCGTTGATTAACCTAATTTTCGCTAAACATACCTTAAATTCCAATTACTTTTCCATCTATTTCAAAAGCCTAGGAGAATTATTTGCAATAAAAATTGTAAACAATAACATACAGTGAAAAAGAAAATATATATGCCTCTCTGCGCATCAACGCGTGTATACGAGAGCATGCTTGTGTGCTTACGTGTAGTTTCATAATAATTGCGTTTGCTCCGGGTATTCTTAAACAAAAATATTAGAACTAGTTGAAGTCTAAGTATTAAGTTACGTAAATCTTCTAAAATACTTTTTCAACGGGACCAGTCCGCTCAAACTCTGTCCGTTCTAGTCAATGTGTAACAAAATTTTGCTTTATTCCTCGTGAAACAATAAGTTTGTTATTAATATCGACGAATATATTCCATAGCTGCCGTATATACAAGAACAGTCGTTATAAATAATATTTAAAGCAGCCGATTATTACATGAACCTGTAATTGCAAATAAAGTAGTAGTACCGTCGAGTTAGACCAATCAAAAACTAGTAGGACCCGACTGACTTAATTTACTGTTGCGAATGAAACGTTATCCTACAGTATTAATTAGAGTGCCGGAAGCAACAAGTTTAGCTCGTGTCTCGCGAAGCTCCCGAAGGTACAAGAGGTACTATTCAAAGTAAAACGAATGAATGGTTAACAAAGTATTTTTGGATTATTTGTAGATCTACAAACACAAAACGTATGAGATTGAGCGAATATTTAAAATCCGCGCGAAGTTTTCTGAGAAAAAATCGGGTAACACTGCTGACATTTTAATGTCAGGTAGATTGGTTAATGAAACGTTTGCCGAATAATTCCATGTATATTTTATGAGTTTTCTAGTTTTTGCCAAGGAAAAAATAAATAACAAATGTTGACCTTTGTTTCTTTAAATGTTGAGCTATTTTCATATAATTGCAAGATATAACGTCTGTTTTATATGTATGTATGTATATGTATGTATGTATGTATGTATATATATATATATATATATATACATTTATATATTTAAGGAAACTTCATTAAAATTATAAAATCAATGGTAAATAAAACTTCATTGACGGCAAGCCATTTCGTAATCTGCAGAACCTGATCAATTGAATCCCCAAATTAGTATTTTTTTAATTAAATATGATCAAATGGTCATCGTGTCTACTCGCGACTTCTTTTTTCCAAATTGAGATATTTCAACGCTTCTAAAAATGTAAATAAATAAACTTCGGTAACAAACCTCAATATTAAATCCGTAATTCCGTAATTATTGTTTAATTCCTTACAAAATTCAATATGACATTTTCCGATGAATACATCGAAATAAAAACTGCCTTCGGATATCATAAGTCTACGTTAAATCGCTAATTAAATCACTAATACATCAAGTACTACGTCAGCCTTAAAGCTTGCTTTGATAGATAATAGAATAGTCCATTAAAGGCTTCGTTGCTTTAATAGAACCTTCTTCTTGAACTGCGTTCTCTATGAATTCGGAGAAGTGTAAATTAGATTCAAGAACGATAATTTTATAGGAGATGCTAAGAAAATAATTGTTTAGAAGTACAATGATTCTTAGTCTAAGAAAACTTACTCTTGTCATTATTAGACGATCATTTGTCAATGATCATTTTTTGTAAAAATCTAATTCCACATCATTCGAGTTAAAAAAAGACTATTAATTTTTCCAGCTTGTAAACGTAGTAGATTAACAATGTACTAATAAATTTCGTTTGATTTTATATGAAAAACGTGAAAAGTAAGTCTGAAACTCTTATCACTCAAATAATTACGTGCTTGAATGTAATACCTTGTTCCATGATTTTAATTTCGATCATTTTTGGAATTTAGAAGTCGGATTTATTTCATAATTTAAATAATTATATAGTTGTTAATAAACTGATACAGTTACGATATCATATTAATCAACGAGATCTTCTAGAAGAAATGATTTAATTCCTTAATGTACGCTTTACTTTATTTATGAATACCAATAAATCCAACCTAATTGTATATTCATTTTAAACTTTTCAAGTTCAATACACGTCATTAATTCATGCTGTCTTAGATTTTCATTAATTTTCAACAACAACAGCAGCAGCAGCAGCAGCAACAACAGCAACAACAGCAACAACAACACTTATAATTAAAATATCAGTTGTTTAATTTTCACAAATTACCTTCACGATAAATCGACCTTTAAAACTATTTTTTTAAAAACACAGAGTAGACATATTATTAGGTAACATTTAAGCAAGTGGAGTTTGAGTAGTACGTATAGCTATCTAAATTTTAATTGTGTATTAAAGAAATTACAGATTCGTGATTTTTACATTTAAATTAAATGCAATATCCTCAAGATGTTCGATTAAACTGCACTGTTCTATGAAATAGCGACGATCAAATTCACACGTACACGATCGAAACTCGAAAAAACCTTGAATATTAATCAAAATCACCGTGAAAGTCTAAACTTAGTCACTTAAGCAAATATTACGGAACAATCGGACTAATTTATTTATTTAAACCGTGATTAAGAAAAGGATATTCTCTACGTTATCAAATAGTACGTTAAACGTACATTTTACATTATTAGATTCTAATTTTTTTTATTAACTTTCACGATTGGCAAAAATGAGTTTAATAACGCTCCATTTAATAATTATATTTAATATAAATCGTTGGTATCATCGCACCATGATCCTGTCGTTCATTTAGAAATAACGCCTAGAGAAAGTGGGTATAGTTAAACAAAAAATAGCGGAACATCATAAAAAGCCTTTTATTTTGAAAGTTGCAAACTTGTAATTACTAATTTGACCGGCGGCAATACGCATGCACATTCAAATGGTAATACCGACACGATGACACGTACACACAATACGCCGTCACGTCACATTCGTTACAGGGTAATTAACCGTTAGATTAGATTTATCGTTCGCGTAAGATACATAAAATGACAAGAATCATATTATCGAATAAATTATTTATAACGTGAATTTGAACAAAATCATAAAATCGTTGATCGACCACGGGCATTTTTTGCTTATTAGTGCGTTGCGTAATTGTCAGTAAGGTTGGTAAGCTACTCGACGCGTGCTTAATTGAATTCAGCTGGTATTAAAAAAAAAATGAAATTTCTCGATGAATAATTGCATTACGAGATTTATACGCGTGGAGGATGCGCTATAAACATTAGTCGAACTATTCAACGAGCCAAAAGCGTTTATTTAACTTACAACGCTCGCGCGCAATCTCTTAAACGAAATTCTTAAGCCAAGAAAGATTGTTTGCCAAAGTGTAAAATAAAAATTACATTTCCTCTTCCGTTTAAGACTTTGAATTCATACACTTAAGTGCGTCTAAATTTTAAATCTCAAGTTTGATATTTTTATCACCAATTACTTCGCAACGTGAACTTTCTTCGCTCTAATGCGCTACGGAATGGATTAAACTAGCATCGTATAACTGATAAATATAGTTGTTGATAGTAATAATTCATTCATGAGTAAGGCAGTGCTCCAACATTCTAAAGTTCTTAAAGTGAGATCTTTGCTGTGCTTTACTTCGAAAACAATGATGAGGATAAAGTAAATTAAGACGATAAGAACGACGATAGTGTGTGCAACGGGAATTAGCATTCGCATAATTGATTTTGCAAAATCCTAGATAAGTAGATTCTGTACATTAATGTTGAAGTATCCTTCAACGAATGGAAATGTTTTATCGGAAATTTTCACTTTACCGACAGATTCATTTCGTTGAAGCGGCTAATTTCGCTTTAACGATCTTTAAGACCGACGATTAAACTACAGACATTATTTACAGATATACCACCGGGAGCAGAATCTAAATCTAAAGAACGAGGCGAGATTTTTCGCGAAATGTGTTTATAGACTCTTAAATGAATCAATGAATCACCTCTTAAATAATTCAGGATAGAAAGCATATTTTTTCTTCGAAATGCGCGACTCGTTATATCATCGGTGCATCATAGATTTTACGAGTATTACGGGCGCGTGCGTCTATAACACCAGGTTGACGTTCCGCATCGTCTCCGAGCATCGTTGCATCAAAGTTAAGACTTTCCAAGCACGCGTTCGAGGCTCACTCGTTCGCTCTTAGCGCCGCAACGTAAAAAGAATCAACATCTCGAAAATACGAACGAAGAATAAAAATAGTCTATCAAGAAACGATACGATCATGATCATAAGCGAAGACGAAAACGCAAATAGTTCCTAATTCTAAAAGTAGACCGAAATTTATTCGCCGAGACATCGGGCTCGTATCTCGGAAGAGCTCAAAGCGCGTCTTTTTATCCTCTTATTATTATTTCTTTCGTGTCGCGTATTTTGCTTTTCTCGACGCAACGCCAGATCCGCCAGATCCGTCGGATCCGCCCGACAAATATGTGCAGTGGATCGCGCAAGTGAACTACTATCTGGCAGCGTTTAGCGCCTCTAGAAATACGACCTTCAACTTTGAAAGCTGCCTCATCCGCGTAGCCGATGGACACCTGCGGCCGCTCCAGAGGCGCGAAGGCCGCGCGCACCGCGAGGACGACGAACAGCGCGTCGTCGCGACTCCCGCGGGCGTCGTCGCCGCGAACACACCTGCGAGAGCTGCTGCGCATCGGCCGACCGGACGAAGGAGGTCAAAAGGCCTCTCCCTCTCGCTCCTTTCATTCCCGGCCGATATCAACGTCCCTTTCTATTTCTTCGCGCGTCGCTCCGTCGCCGCGGCGCGCTGACGTCACGTATAATTGCTCCTCCCGTGCTCTTTGTGCGCCGAGTGCTCGCGTACGCAAAGAAGCGTCGTCCCTCTCTCTCTCTCTCTCTCTCGCTCTCGCTCTCGCTCTCTCTCTCTCTTGCTTGCTTAGTCGCTCGGTCGCTCGGGTCCAGCCGTCGGTGCCGTTCGCCCCGAACGCGCGCGAGTCGTCGCCGTCGTCGTCGCTGACTCTTCTCCACCGCTCCTCCTCCTCCTCCTCCTCCTCCTCCTCCTCCTCCTCCTCCTCCTCCTCCTCCTCCCGCGCGCGCGCGCGCCGCTTATCTCGACGCCGCTAAAAATAGCCCCTGTCACGGCCAACGGCGATATTTTAAAAAGTTAAAGCCACATACTGGTGCCCGCGCCGCGAACGAGTCGCCGTGCTGCTGCCGTCGCCCCACCCCGAACGATCGCGAGCTCCGGTCGAGGAAGAGAGAGAGAGAGAGAGAGAGAGAGTGAGAGAGAGAGAGCGACGCGAGCCACGGCTTTTGTGCTCTGGCTCCGCGATTTTCTGCTTTTCTCATTTCCTCCGGGCGCTGGCGCCCCCTCGCGGTAGAGCGTCACCTGCCCGGTAACGTCGGCACCGTGGACACAAGCAGGCGCTGCTGCCGCATGGTAACGACCGCGACAGGGACCGCGGCTCCGGAGCCGACGATAGCGAACCGGGGATCGTTATGCGCTTTTTCGCTTTTTCGCCTTTTCGCCTTTTCGCCTTTTCGCCTTTTCGCCTTTTCGCCTTTTCGCCTTTTCGCCTTTCGCCTTTCGCCTTTTCGCCTTTCGCCTTTTCGCCTTTTCGCCTTTCGCCTTTCGCCTTTTCGCATTCCCACGAATTGACGGTTGCTATGGCAGGAATCGACCAACTGACCGAGTTCTCGCTGCCTACGGAATTCCTCGGTGTACTTGACTTGGGCGTTCGAGTTCGTAGCTCTTTAACACTGTCGCGATAACTGCGCGTATGGGTTAATCGATCTTTCTGCCTCTGCAATCGCCATCGGCACCTTCTCGCCTACTTCATTCGATAAAAGTACTGCCCTTCGACACTCCTCCGCTATTCCGCCGCTTATCGAGACGCTTATCGAGTGGTTCGATCGAGCTGATAGGATATCGCGGCGACAGTGGGAAGGGAATGGGGAAGATGCCGATAATATGGTGTTCGCTCCGAGGAGCGAACCCGCGGGATCGATCTCTGATATAACGCGTAGCGAAAACTTTCCGCGAGTGACGTCATCCGCGCGATGTCCACCAATGGCGTGCACAAAAGTCACGTTGAATTACGATTGGGTCGTGCGTCGCTGCTTTTGACTCGACTCCCATCGTCTACAGGGGGACGAAATTTTCGTCCGAGTCTAGAATGATAAAAATAGATATCCCGCAGATTCGCGCGCAAACTTTTATAAGAGCATGTCTGGTGTAATGTAACGCGACGATGAAGGGCAAACCGTTTTTCGCATACTTTAACGATGCATAAGTTCGCATACTTTATTCGCAAGTTTATGCACCCGCGGATAATCGTGTGTTACGTTTAATTTTCGCGTGCTAAGAGCGTACGTTTGCAGATACGAGTGATCGCGGAGAAGCGACTTCCGGCAATTAGGGAATAATATAAATTCCCGTAAGAGATCTGCTCTGTTGCAGTCTGTTGCAGTCCGTTGCAGAAAAATGTGCAACGCGCACGATTCCTTTGTACGAGAACGCCTTAGAGATTGTACACAGTTCTAATCGTGGACTCGCTTACTTGCGCGTACTTGCGCGATCTCCTCTTGGCGCAACACATTTGTGCATATTGCAAAATACCGCGTTTATTGCAGTACGGCTTTTTTCTTTTCCTCAAACATTCGCGGCAATACACCATTTGAATCACGTTCGTGGCATTTCTTTAACGAGTACTTCTCTTGTCATCGCCGTGCACGGGACAAGTACCTAAAGATGTTTTCTATCTCATTCATCGACTGCTTCTATTGGTCTAACAATTAACGCTTATTTCGTGCTTTGATAGGATTAATTTATTAATCTTCGGTATGGTATACTGACGATTGAAACTGACACGTTCCTTCGTATTAATAATTTTCATGCTTAAGAATTAATTACAACGATAATCTTAGGTTTCTCAATTCAATTTGCCGTACGACGCGTGCGTAATAATACTCTATATCGAAGAATGTACACGTTCGGAATAATTAGAAGCATTCATTACGTATTAAATTTAAATGGATGCACCTGAGTCTTATTAGTTAATCGTTTTATCAGCTTAATTCAAATTTAAAGAATATCCACAAACGCAATTGGGTAATAAATTTAGGTACGTTTGTAAAATCAGTTTCGTGATAATCTATTTTAATACATATTGTTAATGAAGGTCAGTCAGAAATAATCTGGGTTCTCATTATCAATTTCATCAACAAACAATTTGATCGGCTTTTAATTTCGTATATTGAAAGATTTTTAATCGTTCACGAAAGATTACATTAATTACCGTTTAAAATACGTGTGATTAAATCACTTTTATCACTTTTATCACTTTTATCACTTTTATCACTTTTATCACTTTTATCACTTTTATCACTTTTATCACTTTTATCACTTTTATCACTTTTACCTCGATAATTATTGCTAGATAAACATACGTACATTAATTATATATATTTTTATTTATATCGCGCACAACAAACGCGTACGTCAAAAAAAAATTGAATCGTCAAATTTGAAAACGTTAATTCCACTGTGAAATATTTAATCTTGGCTTGTATACCAATTAGATGAGTATGGAAAGTCTAAAAAAAAGTCTAACATTAAACAAATTAAACATTATCTTATTCATCGTGTTGTATTTTTCTTGCAAAATTCACTACCCTCTTCTGCTACGATCTATGTTATTTTATTTTAAAATATTTGTCTAATAAGTAGAAATCATTGAATTTTCTTTCGATCCATCGATCAGTTTCCAATTCGGACGGGCTACCACTTAAAATAAATTTCAACGAATCGCAGTAGAAAGTAAAAGGACGGTAGGTAGAGTTAATAGCATTTTAACTAAATTTACATTCCATAGAAATAGAATTGTAAAAAAGTAACTTGTACCGCGTAATATTATCTAGGTAAGCCCGATTAATTCACAGATGATTCTTCGCTGTCGCCTTCTACGTCACACGATGGCACGTATTTCTAATATTATTATGACGCGCTATTTAAGATTTTTTTTAATTTTTAAGTACTCTTTCAGATGAATGTTTAAACCCGTTTTGATAAATTGTAGACAATTACTGAGCTCGTAGATATACGTTATACGATATATACTATCAATCTTTTTACAACGTGTCGTTAATTTCGAATAATTTAACATCATTTATGTGGTTTCACCATTTCTCTATATTGTAAAATTACTTGCATACGGTAGGAAAACTCCCTTTTTGGAAAATACATTTCTGTCTCTGAAATGTTCTAGGTAATTGTAAATTAATCTACAAACATTTTCATATTTACATAAAGGTTTCATAATACTAAATAAATAATTAGTGGCTTAATAAAGGAAATGCAAAGTGCAATATGTAGTGCTAAATGTGCAGCAAAATTCAAGATAATAATCAATAGAAAGTGCGCTAATCTTAAGGCATTTTTCTTTATCTTATAACTCTATAATGTAATTGACTATGTAATCGAGCATACGTTGATCGAGTAGACTGCTACTTTTTAATACTATATATATATATATATGTATGTATGTATGTATGTATGTATGTATGTATGTATGTATGTGTGTGTGTATGTATGTGTAATATTCTTTAAGTACGTTCATTTTAAATATCTAGCAATTTAAAAAATAATATTGCTTATACGTGTCTCCTATTAAAATTTGTTGCATTTTCAATTTAAAATAAACATTACTAAATTTATGTTTACGGTAAAACTTGAGGTTTCAATTATAACTTGCCGTGTTTGAGAAACACGTTAATAAAAGTCATATACAATTTATTTAAATATTTTACCTGATTCGGCTTGATGAAATTTACGTGTCGGCTTATTTGTACATTATTAAAGTGTATCGTAAAAAAATTACTTAATACTGTACACAAGACTAATATTCAAGAACAATTTAAAAATATAATAATGAATTTATTAACTGATAAAAATAAGTCTTTGAAATTGCAAATACTTTCCAAAGGCGCAAATATTTCAATATTTTATCATTTAAATATTCCGTAAGATTATGTCGGTTGAAGGAAAAAACGTAGTGTACATCAAAAATATATAATTTATTAATAATTCTTGTTCGTTAAATTGTGTGTTTCTAAATATAAATTTATTGCCGACTTCTCGTAATAAATTTATTTATCCGTTTCGGTTTACAAATTTTTTTTCAAACGACAGAACGACTAACTATAATAAATTTTTAAGAAACAATGGAGAAAACAAATGATAAAATATGTGGTGAAATATGTGTTTTTTTTAATTTAGCTGCGAATAACTCAATTGGATGGAATATTTAGTAATGTTTATTTAACTGCTGCCTAAACAGTGAAATTTACATGATTTTTCGATAAATCTTATGAAAATACTGAAATAAATTCTATTCGACGCGAAAAACTCAAATGAATTTAACTCGATGAATTTCAAAAGTATTAATCGAAAGTAAGTTTTTTATATACCATTTAGCAACTTTTATTATGATGAAAATTCTAGATTTATCACCATAAAAATCTAAAAATTATATCGTACCGTTAATTCAAATGACCAGTGCACGTTCTTTTAAAAATTCTCTTTAAAGAACCAGAATTTCCATTAAAATCCATTTCTGCATGACTAACCTTGAATACGTTAGATATAAACAGATGTAATAAAGTTCTTTTCATAATATCGTCGAATAAAATTAAGTGACTAAAGAGTTTTTACGAGAAAGGTAGTTGCAATTCTCCGATTGTACAAAAATTCGACATTTACGTAAAAATTCCAAAGCGGTTAATCAATATGAACTTATTGAGCGGTAACATAATCGTAAATTTAACGTTAAAAATATGGTGCCCATATTTGTATTCTATAAAAGAATTGCTAATGCGTCAGTAATAACAGCGATTTTTAAATACAAAGCTCTTGAGAAATATTACAACGACGAACAATGGATTCAAGTTGATTATTATAATTCCAGGTTCATTGCTACGTATTATTAATGCTTATTAAGAAATGAAAATCCAATAGTAATTTCGAAAGCCGAAATTAGGCAAAATATCGGAATTCATTAATTCAGAGGCCTCCAGAGGCAAAATTATTAAAAAACGAGATAGAAAATAAAAGACTCGTTATGAAACTCTTCTTTCACTATCTATAAAGAGAGAAAAAGCGATCGCCTTGAAAAACGTACGTGGATAAACGATTTTTCATATCGTACCATCACCGAAACGAACCTAAATGAAATAGCCTACAACGTGCAGATACAAATCGGTGTACAAAGAAGATTTAACCGAATTCAGATGGAAAAATGCATCGACAAAGTTCATCCTACGTATCGAAAGAAGTATCCCGAAAGAGTGAAGCGAGTACAGCGAGCACTAATGCAGGTATCTGCATTCAAGGAGCTAAAACTTTCTAATACCTTCTGGTTTCCTTGCTTACGCAATTTCTGTGAATAGGTCTCGATATCCTTGTCGTGGAGGCGATTGAAAATTCAGAAAACGTAGCGAGCGTTTGATCATCAAATTCTTTTCCGGTAAGCTTCGAATAAAGTTTTTCCCCCAAAGAAATATACTCTCAACGCACAATCCGTCCTTCGAGCTGAGAATTCTTTTCGAACCGCCTAATTATTATGTATCGGGCCTCTGGCGTTCTATTAATGGCGCACTCTTTATGTTCCAAATTCACGAATATCAAGTAAGTTTGACTTAACGAGATTTACATGTGCCGGATTAGTCATACCTTTCTCTCGTTCCAAGCTCCTTCAAGCTAAGAGTAAACTACTTTGTCATTATTATATTCGTCAAGTAAGCCTGTATTTAGAAGCTTTGGCAATATTTGCTCGTTTGAATTACTTTTCCAACCGAACTTGGGCTTTAGCTTTCAGGGAGCGCACAATAATCCATTGCCGTAAAATGATTTAATTCTTTCGTTTCGATGATCTCTGACGACGAGTGTGTTGGCCTATGACGAAAAGTCTCGAAGCGAGCGTCAATATTCATCGACTCGAGGGGACAATATTGACTTTCTTAAATTAGCATGAGTATTTATTAGGCGAAATGATCGGGAAAATAATACGCATGAGTAATGCCGCGAGTATTGGACGACTGCCTCTTTACTCTCGATGGATTTTCCGTTTTTGCGCGTAAAACGAGTGCGCGCACGAGGCGACGTAGAAGTTGCCGTTGATCCGCAGAATGTCGATTCGCGTGGATATCCGTCCATTTATACCTCGAAGACATCATCCGTCTGGTAACGGAGAATTATCCAAGCTATTGTAGCCGCCGTAAATGGCAAACGAGCTCGACTGCGCTCGTTTTCTGGAACTCGCTGTACAAGGATCCTAGCGCTCGGCGCGCGACCTGCGACGAGAACCTGCGACGAGAACCTGCGACGAGAACCTGCGACGAGAACCTGCGACGAGAACCTGCGACGAGAACCTGCGACGAGAAGAACCCAACGGAATTCCAAGGCAAATAACTCGCTGTTGCACGTACGACAATGTACGACAATGTACGACCATGTACGACCGTGTACGACAATGTACGCGTACCGATAAAAAATAAACGCGTGCGGACGCAGACCGACAGTCAGTCGTGGAAAGTGTCGAAAGGAGCGATAGGAGCGATACGCGTCAAAGGCGGCATTCTCGGATGGATAAACATAAGCGCGGAGAGCAACGAGAGCAACAAACAGAGGCGCGTCGTTTCGAAATCTATCTATAATCGCATGTGCCCTCGCGCGCACATGCGATTCGCAAACGATTGCCCGACGGGTGGCGGCGAAAGGTGCGAGGGGCGTCGCGACACGCGAACGAAAACATTTTCGCGTTTGACGTCAAGGATGTCGCCTCGGGCGACGCTTTTAAATGCGCGCGCTTGACAAAAATGACGACCAGTCGAACGCGGCGGTCGGAAGCTACATTTTTTCCTTGGATCCGTCGCTCCAGTTCGGCCTCGCGCGCTCCCCCACGAGGCTCGCCAAAGAAAACCGAAGGAGACGGCGTGCCCGCGTCGTATGTAGGGCGCGCGACGTGGCCTCAGGATTGGCGGCTCTCGCGAGGTGAAAGGAGACGGTTGCGCGACCTTAAAAATAGAGGCGTCGTTTGGGGCCCTTCGGAGGCGCGTCGGCGCGAAGAAGCGACGTCGGTTACGTCCAGTCCACCGGCGAGGTTCCAACGACGCGGTCGCGCGGCGACGCACCGGTGAAGGCCTTCGAGCGCGGCAGGTACCGGAGGAGCGGCGTCGCGAGTCGTAATCATGGACTCGGTTCGCGACCTCGAGCGGATCCTCTACGAGCGGACCGAGGCCCTCAGGCGCAGGGACGAGGCCGTGGAGGTGCTCGAGAGGACGCTCGAGGAACGCGACGCGACCATACGCTACCTGCAGAACGAGATCGACAAGTTCCGGCAGATCGTCGATCTCGGGATCGTCTCCGGGCCCCTGAATCCTGGACGGAGGCTCAAGAGGCAGGCCATATCCGCTGAGCCGCTGCGCAACGACTCCAAGCCCATCCCGAAGTTCAGCAAGCCCCAGAGGTACATCCTCGCGCCATTTCGCGACTGAGTCAAGCTACGTCGAGCACGTTACGTCCGTGCTTCGATCGGTCGGATAAGCTCCGGTTTCATGGTCAGCTTGCAGCTCATTTTAGTTCGGTCTCTCAATTTTCGAGAGTAGGCGACCGATAATTTTGATTTCGTTTCCCACTTAAACTGAATCTGGCGTCACTAAATACATCGAGGAACGCGTTCTTTTTCATTGAAGAGAAACACCGCGCTCGAGTGTTTTCGATGATAATTCGTTTAGCGCTATTTACGGCTAAATATATACCAATGCCGATCGATTCATTCGAGATCGTCGTTGCTTTCAAAATTTACCTTATAATTCAAAAAGTAAGCGTTGTGGTATATTTTTGCATTCGCTTTTTGCGGGAATTCGTCGCTCGTCTTCGTAGCGACTAGAAATTTTCGTAAATAGACGTTCCAATTTATCGGGGACATTTTAGGATTCGTATCGGTGATCGTTGCGGCGTAGCCGTACTATCTGTAAATTTCATTTGCCGGTGAGGAATATTCTTCGCACGAGCACGAGAATTATGGCGAAATTAGGGTAAAATTAAAATGTATATGCAGAGAGGTGTGCAGAATTTGTAAGTTCAAAATGACAAACCAAAAGAGTCATTCTTAATACTTCAAAAAATATTTCTTCTAATAATGAAAGACAAAGATAAAAGGAATTCTGATGAAGTGCCCCGTATCACTCAGGAATAGTGTATTAATTCAACGACGCTCCAAAAAGTTTCTATTCAAGACTAACTTAAATAGAAACTTTTTACAATGTGACTAATCGCAATGCGTATATGATAAATTATTGTGATACCGTTACAAATGTACGATCGAGTCTTGTCAAGTTCATAATGGAAGGCACGTATTTTTTTATCAAGTCACGATTGTTATCAATAGTTGTGTCGGTTTTATGTGGTAATTTATTCCGAACTTTTCATGCTTATAAACCATAGAGTTATTTTTATTCCTATTCCGGCCATTTATGTCAATGAAATATGTTGTCTTAACTGATTTTTATGATCAATGCGCATAAACTAGTTGACAAATTGCTTGAAAAATATATTTCTTAAAATATATATTATAAAAGCTTACGAAAGTCTCAAATAATATGCGCGTTATTTACAATTAAATCACTACGTTTGCAAACGAATACGAATAATTAATAATTAATAACGGAAAATTGATAATTAAAGAAAGCGATGAAAAAACATTATTTTGCGTAAGAGTTATTTTACTTTTTTTACTTGTATTTAATATAATGTTTTGCACATAAATAAAATATAATAATTCAGGGCCTGAGTGATTAAAACTAGCTTAAACCGGTATAAATGTTGACATTCGTTCTTTTTATAAAACAAAACAAAATGTCACTATTAATTGATAGCTTCTTCTTTCATTAAACGTAGCAAAACTGGAACGATGATCCATCATCTGTGCCAGTGTTATGCCAGTGTTTTGATTATTGTTTAAAATTTACATATATTAAAAAGTACGGCGTTTGATTAATTTTCATCAAACGCCGAAACATTTGTTATTAAATTGGAAGAATGTTTGGTTTTCCACATAAACTGCTGATAACCAAAAACTTAGAAATAAATAATTTAATCTCAACAAGACATAAACACCATATTCTACAATAAGAGAGTCTTTTACTATACGAGGACGTTTTACCATAAATTTAGAAATATTCGTATCTTAAAATAAAACTAGAGGTATTATCAAATCATCATCAAAAAACTTAATTATCATGGGGTGTGTGCGTGTGTGCGTGTGTGTGTTTAAACATTAATTTACGACATAGCCGATAAAAGTATTTATAGAATGTTTATCGAAGTCGTAATTTATATTAAAATGTATCGACGAAAATACCATTCAATTATTAAATTTAAATACATGGAAATCGGGAATCTTACGTAGCACACGACAAAGACAGCAATACGTTCGTTCCTCTGAAGGAGGATGAAGTAAATTAACGTTAAGCTACTTTTGTATTAAATTATGTTTTATACTTTTTAAATATTTGAAAGAAAATCAGTATCTGCATGGGGACCGATCCGTACAATCTAACATAAAAATTTAACGATATATTATTATATTTATATCTGTTTTAAACATTTGAATAAATAATTATATCTTCTTCGCAGTTTATACACGACGTGAAATATAAATAAATAATGAATATTCATAGTTTATAAAGTCATTCAACTGGAGTCATCCGTTCCAATCAAGAATTTTAATAGATATTAATTACAGATACAGATCATATTTTTTAAAATCAATATTTACTTTCATTTAAAAATTAACATTAAGTTCACAGTAAGTGCTAATTTCACGCTTTCCATAATAATGGCATAACATCTAGTGTCAGTCTATAATTCTAAACGAAATATTAAAAACATGTTAATTATATACACATTGTGTGTCTAGAAATAGATTTTTTTGTCATTTTGTAGTTTAGCATACGAAAAAAGGTGCCTCGTGTATAGTAAAAACATCGAGCTTTGTAGACTAAACGTCACGCCGTTAAATGCTTTGTTTCTTTAAACGAAAATAATCTCCTTTATATATTACAAGTTAGAAGTCATAAAAATTTTTAAAAATATGCAATAACGACTTCGTATTTTTATATGAAAGGAAAATATTTCTCACGGGAAAACTCGAAAATAGATTAGTTCGCTATTTAGCAGATGATTTGTGCTTATAGTTATAGCAGTTTATCTAAAAATCGCCAACTTTGCATTCATTTTAAGTAAACGAATTAACCTAACTTTAGACTTTCTAGTTCTTGGAACTAATTTATATGGACAAAACGTGTAAAAGGGATGCGTTTTATAAATGTGATAATTAAAGGATTATTAATCGAAATAATACTTCATAAAGCTTTCCAATATTTCTGTAGAATTATTATATTTTTATACTCAAATAGTAATGACTCAGTGTTCGATATGCGATGGGTTCGAAAGTAAAGAAGAAATGTTAGTCAATTTTTCACTACTTATGATAATTTGCAGATCTTCACTTATTAACTATTGATAAAAAATTTTACGTAATATTCTATTTATAACTATAAGCGGCGGTCAAGAATGTCGATTAAGAATGTCGTATCACGAATTCCTGTTAAGAGCGTTATTTTTTAAGGCTAATATCTAGCACATAATTATCGTTGGTCATTGTTTGATTCCTTAGGCTGAATGTACCTAATGTACGTAATTAACGCGCATTTGAATATTAATTTAAAAATATTTGCGAATATTCGCGAATAGCTTTTTCTCACCTGCCCAAACTATCTTTACGATTCAACGTTATATTATAATTATAAAAAAACTTATA
This sequence comes from Wiebesia pumilae, assembly GCA_018907045.1. NCBI lineage: Eukaryota > Metazoa > Arthropoda > Insecta > Hymenoptera > Agaonidae > Wiebesia > Wiebesia pumilae. The sequence goes on along the minus strand of JACCHZ010000113.1, from coordinate 2,749,657 downwards.
GCGAATTGTAGTCTTGATGAATATAGCATAAATCATAGCATAGCTTTCAACATTGCGGCATTAAATCTGTCAAGACGAATATTTTGTATTATTATATAAATAAGTGCTAAATAATCGTTATGGCAATATGTACTATACTTCTAAAATCGTTGAAATACTTTTTATACTTCATAGACTTTACCATTTTTACCATTTTATAAAAATTGAATCATTGAATTAACGTAGTTTATCATTATATGATAAATGTAACAAGCCTCATCAAGAACGTTGATTTATGAACATTTTTAAACTAAAGGTCTACGATTAATAGACAGCACTTCGATACAATTAAAAGAAAGATTAATTGATGAAATTAACAATGAATAGCTCGGTAAACGAATGTACAAAAGAAATGCATATCGACGGTACGCAACATTGAACGAATGAACAAAAACATGTAAAAATGTCGATCAAATTCTAGAGCACGTATAAAGGATCTTACTGATCTATCGATAAATTTGATACGTTACGAGCTCGAAATATTCCAACTTTTTTTAATAAGAAAGGAAAAAGTATATGAATGTGCAATGACTTATAGTTCTGGTAGAATGCAACAATCTACACGAGATACGCTAATTGCAGACAAACATTTTTTTGTCTGCTTAAATTCTGTCATTTTTTCAACGATGAGATTAACGTTGTAGTTACTATTTTATGTTTCGCATTGCACAATGTATTTAAACAACCCTAATATATATATATATATATATATATATTATCTATTGTAAAGATGATTGGGTATAAAAATAACTCTAGTATCAAATCGTATAGACCAGTACTTTGTTTTGAGTTACAACTATACTATGTATGAATTTAAGTTATTAACACAAGTCTGAAGTTATCAAATTAGAATCGTACGTGTTTAGGTAAATAGCAGTCATTTTCATAATTCCGTAATATCAAGTGTTACTGTGATTTAAAGAGAAAAATATATGTATATATATATGTGTGTGCGCGCGCGTGTAAAATATATACATATATATGTATGTATAATGTATTAAATTAAACATAACGTATTAAAAATTGATAAAAATCCGTGGAAGCAATATACGGTTAAGCAGCGTGTTTGATAATTACTTGTACACTTAAACGTAATAGATTTATCGCGACATCGACAGCGGAGTACGAATTATGAAGAAAAATAGTGTATTACATTAGTCACAAAGTTTACTAAAATTAGCAAATCAAAGGTAAAGAATTGGCATTCGCATGAGTTTATTGTAAAATGTATTACTTGAAAATATACGTAAATAAATTAAAAAAAACCCACACAACATACATGTCCGCACCTAACTTTATCTTTAATGCTTCATTCTTTCAATTGATTTTTAATAAATTCGCGAGACAGACAATGGATTTTATATAATCTCCTTTCGCTGAGCAGTTCTTTTTTTCCTATTTTATTAAATTCACGACTGTAAATTAGTATATTGGTTATATTTATTTTACAGGTCACGTGAACTCATAAAGGCTGCTATTTTAGATAATGATTTTATGAAGAATTTGGAACTCACGCAAATTCGAGAAATTGTTGATTGTATGTATCCTGTAACTTTTCCTGCTGGCTCTATAATTATTCGCGAAGGAGATGTCGGCTCGATTGTTTTTGTTATGGAAGGTAAGCGACTTTTTAAATGTAAATATTTTAATTTAGTAAAATCTTAAAGTTGCTTGCGTTTTACAACGACGCGATTCAATGTTTATATTATAAGTATAAGCGAGTGGATGAAATCTTATATTTCTGATAATTTAGATTTTATCCACATTTATGCGCGTTGAAAAAGCGTCGGTATCTTCAGTCCAAAGCTTTTCATCACTGTTTATGTCACCGATTGAATTTCTTAAATACTCAACACTTTTGTTTGAAAAAAGATCGGCGCAAATTCAACGCCCTGCATCTCCGAGTGTAGGTTAGTTGAGAGTTGCTAAGATGCTAAAAAATAAACGAGCGCAATTCGCGAATAATCTCCTCGAGATTCGTACATTCATCCGACTGATAACATCGGTATCATCGTTAATGGCATCCGATTCGTCGGCACAACTCGTTTGTTTCGGACGTGTTTCCAATGATCCGTCAAACGACAATTTTCGCGAGCCAATGAGCGCTGATTTAACCAACGGATCGATTGGTTAAAATGAGATGAAACTGCGATTTGCATTCTCTAATCTGTATTGCAAGTTTACAAAAAAAAGCAATGATCTACTCTTCCGCGAGTTCCTTTTCGTAGTGCGAACGTTTATTTACCTATAAAAATGCGATAGATCGATATTTATTAAATGCAGACAAGTATTTGCATTATATATTATTTATATATTTTACGTGGATTCGCTCATCGCGAGTTAAAAGCGTCGAACTGAATAATTTCAAAACCGTGAATCATTGCGGTTGGTATTAAATTTTAAATAAAAAATTTGTATTTATGTTCCACTCGTTATGAATATCATTTTATTTTTAACTGCGATTCTTGAGGTTCTGATCGCGAATTCATAATTACGAATTTGTGACATTCGTGCATTAATACGTTTTGTAGAATCTTAGTTAATGATTAGTTAGATCTCTTATAATTGGTCTTTTAGAATATTTCCAAATATATGGAAGAAAGTTGTATTTGAAGTCGTTGTACCAAATGACCAATTCGATGTTTGTCGTCGACAGGCACTTTTCATGTACAAAACATTTATTCGTGTACTCGAGCGCGTATTCTTTAGATTTATATTTATTTAGAAAGCATTTGCAAGTTCCATTTATTGAATTATAGACGAGTGTTTACGCAAATGTTGTGCTATGGTTTTATGCGTACTGAAAGTAGAGTAGAAGTAAAAGAAATTTATCTCTTTTGAGCATTAAATCGTCGTATTTTACCTCGCGAATAATCAAATGTAAATGAAATCACAAGAGAGTCTATTTTTAAATGGGAAACGGAATAACGTGTCTTGGACAATGAGTTTAATCATTTTTGTTAAAGTTGTTCTCGTTTATTCAGTAGCACAATGGCAGAGCGTTATTTTATTGTCCCCTATCGCATAACTGACAATGATACTGAGCAAGGAAATCTGATAATAATTTTAACGTGCATACGCATGAACTCATTAGAATTATTATTTTTTATAATTAGATTGCAGCGCGTAACGTTCGATTGGTCAGTTTTTTCTTAGAAGCGTGCTAACTTCTAAAGATGCATAATAAAGCACGTATTCCCTTTGTATGCGTACTTACGCGAATAGCCTCTTTGTGATTAAGATAAATTACGATAGGCGGCGCTAACGTGTACACAGAAAGTCTTTTATAATCTTCGATTTGTGTTACTGTCTTTTAAAACAAACCGTTTTCTATAACATATTCCTAATTTATTAGGTTATTTTGTTTATAACCAAATATTTATAACTTTACGTACGTTTTATCTCAAATATGAGATACACGAATAAACACAATTTAAAGTTAGCAGTGCAGTTTTAACTTATTTATATTATAATAACAATTGTATATTTGTTCACTTATTTCGACAAATATAAATATAACGATTACTTAATTATGCAAGATTAGCTCGAGTATATGTAAATGTTTTGTTAAATTAATAGTACAATAATATTTGATAATCGCAAGTAAGATGTTTAATTTTAAAATTATAACACTTTTTTCTCTCAGATAAACGTTTATTCTACAAAGTCGTTAAAATATTAAATTTTTACTACTATTTTTAACGATTCTGTGTACATTTTTATGTAATGAAGATTATTATTTATTCATTAAGTTCTTTTGAAACATCTATTGGCCATCCGTTTATAGCTTCCTAAACTTGCGGACCAAAAATAAACGTTTACTATGTGCGTTAAAACAACAAAATTGATGTCTTGAGAAGTAAAAGATATTCTTTAAGCCTTCTGTTTTGATCTAAAGGTAACGTTGTATTGAAACGTCAGTTTAGAAAAATAAGCACCTTTTTTCAACATTTAATTCTAATTTTAACGCATAAATCTCTATTGTGCGCGACTTTGCTTAGAACGTAAATTAGAAAAACTTGTAATGTAACAAACTGAAGTGTCAACATTGTTGAACGACAACAAAACATTTATTTAAAATGCACGTGTACAATGTGTAAGCAACAATCACTTTTTTCAATAAAAAAAATCATATTCATTATGGATATTGAATTAAATGGAACATTTTCTTAAACACTTAATAAGATTAATCTCTAGATATTAAGAAGATAGTACGATAAGGTTTTTTAGCTTTTAAGATGTTTCTCAACAATACGTATTTAATACAAAAGAAAATCCTAAGGCTTTTAACGCGAGGAATAAATTTTTTTGATAAAGCATTGTCAAGAAAATAAGAACTATTTATAAAGTTTACGCACTAATTTTTAATTGCATCGATGTCAACTTCATACGCTTTTAATGAATTCTTGAACGATAATAGACGAGAATCGAGTAAAATTCTTGCTTTTACACTTTTACATTTTTGAAGTGAAATATCTTAAAATTTGAGTACGAATGTATAATCATACTCGCTTTAAATGACTGAGCAAAATGATTTTGACGAAAGTAAATTTCACTACAGCGTCACTGAACAAATCGAACAAATTTTTAAAAAATTTAACTCTCTAAGGATGAAATAAAACTTAATTAACATTTTTGTGTATATAAGGCAAAAACTAGTTCCGCCTGTCGTTTTAATTAATGAATGTAATACGAATGTAATACGAATGTAATACGAATGTAATACGAATGTAATACGAATGTAATACGAATGTAATACGAATGTAATACGAAATATAAAAGTTTTAAAAATTCCTTTTTTTTCTCAACGCTCTTTATTTAACGCGAAATATGTTTTTATTAAGAGTGTTAACTGGCGAAGAATGATCGATGCTGATGACCTTGAAAGAGGTAGTCAATGTTAACCTCCTACGTGTCTTACGGTTGATTGGCCTAGGGAGTGGGCGAAACCCATGGCAACCCATCGATGCAGCTATGATATCACGGCAAGAAAAAGACTTTGGTGTGTAGACTAGATCTCGAGCGTTTGAAAGTCCTGCTTACGTAATTTCTATATTAAGTTTCGGAGCGTCAAGGATCACAAAGCAAACCAATGAATTATAGCCGTGACGTTTTATCCTTCCTTCTTATCGACCGCGGCATTTATAGAGATTGTTACAATTACAGTTTATATTTAGCGTCGTATCACGAGGTTACGCCGATCATCTTTACAATCACACATAGCTCGAACGATCCCAATCGTCTTAGGTACATAATTTTAAATAACACGAATTTCTCACTCTTGCTTTTCCACTCGGCCTACTTTCTTCTTTGTTAATTTGGATAAATTTGGATTATTCATTCGCTGATTAATTGCAATTAATGGCGTTAGTTTGAAGTACGAATATATATTACCGAATAATTCCATTCAATTTCTGTTATTTATTCACTTTAATTGCTTTAACAATTATTTACAGAAATGATAATATTTCAGTTCCGAAGTCGTACTGTCATAGGGCATCTGTAATACATGTCTTTGAAAACATTGTAAATTGCGATTATAAGAAAAAGAAGGAATCTGTGATACTTTTACTTTTTATGCTCCCTAGGAAATTTAGCGATTATTTGATAGAATTTAAAAGAATCATTATTTAATCACCGTACCATGTTAATATACCCAATTGAAATAGATGAGAGTGCATTTTATTTTTCTTTTATTTTTCATTCGACAATTTGAAACATGAACAATCGGATTTTTACATAAATGTTGTATTGAACTGCCTAAGATGTATTAAAATTTAATATGCCCAATTGAATTAGTCAAAGAATAAATGAAGTACCATTTTTTTAATAATAAGCGACAAGTGAATGAACATTTTTCCTCGAACGTTCGGTAAAATTTGGTAAGCAGCAAAAATCCATAGAACGAACGCGAGTGTTTAAACATGAGATCGGTAAAACTGATCAGCTATTGCACACCAAACAACCAAACAACACTACACGTTTAAAATTAATTAAAAATGTTTCTCATTCCTTATTTAACTTTAAAAGAGTTAAGCATCGTAATGTTTTTCAATAAATCGTTGCATGTTTTCAAACACTGAAAGCTGTTTAAAAATAGTAATACTTCCGGTGAATTACTTAATTAAGCAATACCATAAATAAAAAATCAGATGCATGCTTCATTTTAAAAACAGCTACATTTGTTAGCAATAATCGTATTAATGTTGGACTGGATTAAATTTCACCTGCTTTTAACTCGTTATTAAATGATTTGGTAAAAGCCTATTGCTCATTTAAACAGATAATTGTGTATAATTTATTTTCTCTTTTAATATGATATATTTTTAAAGAATCATTTCTATGTTCTCCATAATATTTGCTGTCAGAATGGATTATAAATTCAAAATTTAATTATAATGTATCGTGGAACTAGCAAAGGTTATTATCGAGCATTCGTACAATTTTCTTTTTATTTTAACAATAAATTAAGGTTTATTGATTTAAAAGCACGAGAAACCGTCGTTAAACATCTGTTCAGAACTTGTTATTTCCGGCCTTAAACATTCGTTTATGTGTGGTCATTCGGTATTACTAAGGCTAAGCTATTGCTAGCGTATTGAATGTGAGTAAGCCCTCAGTGAGTACACAAAGTTGGGTAGTGTAATGTTCGTATTTACTGCCTAAGTTGGCTAAATACAAATTTACCGCGAACTTTCAAACATAAATTTTCATATGTAAACATATACGCTTATTTCTATTCAATGAAATTCGGGTATTTATAAAAAACATGTTTTTCTTTAATATAACAATAATTTAGTTGGTTACGTAAACAGTCGTGATGCAATGACGAAAGCCCTTGATATTATTGATGGGAGTAAATTTATTTCAACGTCAAACCTCAAATTTCTTAATCACCGGATGCTCGGCTAACATCAATATTTTTCAATACATCTACCCAACTTTGTAGTTATGTAACTATTAAATCTTTTTATTAACATGTAAAGTTCTATTTTTAGTTATCGTTTATCCTAATTTAGTCAATTCTTTTACTCTTGAAAAAAAATTAATACGATGTTTTAAAATACCAAGATTCTTCGCATAATTACATGATGTGTATACTAAATTTCCTGAACTTATATTATTATCAGTTAGTTTAGATTAGAATCTACGAATATTATTAATTAATTTGCGATCATAAATCATCTCATAGTCATCTCATATACCATCATACGTAATACAATCAATATTAGAAAATCGTATATTTGTATTCTCTCTCTCTCTCTATCTATCTCTCTCTATCTCTCTCTCTCTCTCTCTCTCTCTCTCTCTCTCTCTCTCTCTCTCTCCTTTCTCTCGATATACATCCATCCATCTCTTTTGTAACAGACAAACTAAAATGATACGAAATAACTCTTCTTTAATTAGAAAACATCAATTATTAAATTGACAATCTACTCACTATCTTCATACGTTTCATAACCGATGTAATAATGAACTCTTTTGGTAGATTAAACTATGCACACTCAACATTTTTATCTCAAGATGAATATCTTTATTCGAGTTCTCTTTTGATGTCTCGGCAATTTATTTTATAATTCAATTGACAGAAATAAGTAATATTGATTACTTAATTACCTTTAGCAACTCACGTTGTACTATTAATACTTTTTGAATTTATTATCTTACTATTAATCCTCATTTTTATTTTCACAAAAAAGAGCTTTCACTTATAGAGAGGATATAAAGGGTCGAAAACGTGTAATTCTAATCTAACAGTTCTGAAATTGAAATGAAATTTTTCAAAATTTCACGCAGCTTATATTTTCATTAAAATTTTGAGCATTAGTTTTGATTGAATTTCCACTTAACTTCTACCACGTAATCATTTGATTCTCTATAATTGCACTTAAAAGGAATTCATTAAATTAATATACTTTGACAGAAATCGATGAGATCGCTCTCTTGTTACTTTTAACATTTGTAAGGCCAAATTTGTTGCTTTATTGTTTATAATATTTTTCAAACTATGCGATGCAGATCTTATACTTGATATTATCATACGGTTAACGTTAAAAAGATACATAATTTGCTTATTTACATTAAAATGTGTAAATTCCCTTATCAAACAGATTCTCAAGATGAGTTTATAGTAAGTTAATTATTTTAAGAACATTTTTAAAGTCAGCTTGTGTTGCCTAGATCTTTTTAACGAAAAATCGCAGGCTGATAAATACTGTAAAACGAAGTAGAGAACACGAACGAAATTACAGTAATTGAGGTGGATACAAATAAAATAAAATATTTTATGATATTCCTAATTATTTAATAAGTTGAATCGCCTGTTTAAGTTGAATATCGTGGTGATTTTATGCTTCCTTATAAAGATAAACATTATTTTCACAAATCAAGATTTTACCCTCACGATGCATCTGAAGTTATAAACTTAAAATAATCACATAGAAGTAATGTTCTATCTTATTTCAGTATGAAATACTAAAGTAATGATAATAATATTATTTGTTCAATAATAATGAACAAATGAACAATAAGTAGGTTAAGGGTGACTTATAAATATACTTTTCGATATAAATTTTCGATTATTACTTTTTATCATAAATTCAGAGTAATAACTTTATAAATATCCTTCGATCTACAAGATTATTTTACAAATATTCTTTCGTAATTTTACTCTTAAAAATGCTGAAAATTATTGTACGAGCGTATGCTCGACTTTTGGAATAAATAATTATTCTGATCAAAGATACGATACTGTACTTTAGAACATGTCTTTTTCTATTCTAATGTACTATTTTGGCAGAGTTTGCATGTTACTGTTAAATTATTTGAAACTGTAATATACAGGTTGAACAAAAAACCGTGATTCATTGGAAAACTAAATATTAAATCGCGTAAATAATACGATAGCATTAGTCTTGAATATAAATAAATGTTAAGTAGGATTTCTAAGAATTTGTAATAAATCAAGGTTTTGAAATTTAATACGAATTAAATTAAAGGTTATCATATGAACTTGCATTTTTTAACTTAAAACCGAGTATTCGTGTATTTCCTCGCTATCGTTCAACTATTTCAAATAGAATTAACTTTCATCAATAAAGAAGGAAGATGATAAAAAAAACTTTTACTCTTGCAGCACTTTTACACTAATTTTTGAATGAGTTACGTTTAATTCGTCGTTTATTATTGTGAAACACCTACCGGAATTTCGTTGAAATTCATAATTTAGAGTTGTCATACTCCTTATCAGCACAAACCTCTTTGTGTACTTGGCGTTAAAAGACAACGCATTGGAAATATTATATAATGGTAATTTTTTCAATAATAAGTAAAAATAAGAATAATTAGGGTAATTGAAATGTCTGAATAAATGTGATCTTTTAATCCATTTTAAGAAAAATGATTTTTAGATCTGTTATATATTTTTGCATTGCGAATAAAGTGAGTATGTGTTCCCATACACTTAAAAATTAAAATACATTTTTGGCAATGCAATGTAGGAAAAATATGTCGCAATGGTGTTTACGATGAAGCTTTATTAAAAAACAAAACTCAGTATCGATCAAGAACAATTTTCAAGGGCACTCGTACGTTGAAATTTTAAATAATGTTGTAGAAAATAGTTTTCAAATATGAAAATGTAATAAGCATTGATCAAAGTAGATTTCAAATATTACCCGAAACAAAATACCGTTACAGCACTAAAATTCAGTATAAAGAAAACTCGAAAGAAGTATTGCACGTATTACCAGATGTTAAATATTTTTATATTAATAAAATAAGAAAAGTGAACTCTTAAGTATCTTAGATATTTAAGGTTATCTAAAAAGAATAATAATAAATTTGTATTTTAACGGAGGAGTTTGGTATAACGAGGAAACGAGTAATAAATTCAACCGCTTGTTCTTCTAATAACTATTATTGGCGCTTCATAAATAAACTTTCTCTTTACGACTGACTCATAAACAATTATATGATGATGCATTTTTTCGTTATACGATTGTAAAAGATCTTTGCTTTAATTCCTTGAAAAGCTTTTTAAAATTGCTTAAAAATTGCCCTTTCCATCAATGATAATGAGAAGTCAATTACTTTAAATAAACTAAAAATAATTTGCGCAAACCTTCTCAAACTCATTCTCAATTGTATACTAATTTTTAAGGCGTCCAATGTTAATTCTTTGAATCGATTGTGATAAATAATTTTTAAAGAACACTTCAAATGTTTTCCATTGTATTAAGAGCCCCATTAATCAACGCACGAGTAATCATCCACGATAATAAAATCAAGTTCATTCGTAAATTATTTTCAAATAATATATTTCATAATTACGCAGAATATCGTTTTCGCGTACTCGCACTCTTAAAATTCATGAACGAGATCACGTGGATTTACCCGAATAATTTAAAAAAACTTGACTTAACATTATTAAACGTATTTCTCGATGTAAAGATGATTATCGAAAAACTGTGAGCTAAAACGATTTTCAGTCTCAATTTCTGTATTTATTTTTTAACCTTCGATCGGCCACTGATCAGACTTTTCTTCATCCGTGAATGTTTATTTTTTAAATAAAGTTCGTTCTTTGTTTTTGAATTTTGTCGAACGTTGAATTACAAGTTGACCTGCTCCGCGATTTGATCGTTCTCTCTTTGCTTTTGTTTGTTTTAATATCGGGATATATACGCGAAGCGAGTACAACAAAATACAAGGAGAGAAAGTTTTGTTGAAAAAATAAAAAATGCGCTACTCGAAAGAAAAATGCCGCGACTAGACCGAAAGAAAACTTATTCGGTTGTATATCGTAAAGCGCATTGAACCAGTTTCGGTAGACGTAAGTTTCAGTTTCGCGGTTCAATCAATTTATTAGCAGATTATGAAAATTTTATTCAGCTCTTGTTTCAACCGACAAGTGAATACGTATTATATCGTATTATAGAGAACAATAGATTTGCGTGGTAACGATGAAAAAGATCCGCGTGCAAAGATAATACGTATAATTGCGAATTATTTAAAAAATTAAGAAACCTGTTCAATTATCGATATTAAAATGAAACAATAGCGCAAAATAAGCCGTTGAGCAATAATTTGTTTCGCTAAAACATATATATTCTTGACATGATCGATTACGCAGTTATGAAAAATTGGATGAATTCTAACCTTTTTCTTAATGTACGCTTATCGTGGGTAAAATTGACGGTAATTCTTGTTGTTTCTAACGAACTTTTAAGTAAAAATAGCTGGTTAATACACCGTGCGAGATACAACTCCTCCAAGTACAAGCGCGTTTGTTCCTCTTCCTCTTGCCTCGGTCAGCAAGCACAACCACGAGTCTTGAAAAACGGTCGAAAATACACAGCGGAACCACAGCGGAACCACAGCGGAACGACAGCGGAAACACAGCGGAACGACAGCCGAACGTAACTTGAGTTGAGAGTTTGCACATGTGTGTGTGTGTGTGTGTGTGTGTGAGAGGGCACTGGAAAGCCCAACGAAAATAATGCGAAAAAGACCAGGCGCGTATCGACACCTTCCAAGTAGCCGACGTAAGCCGCGCTTCCTGAAAACATAATGGAAATCGAAAGTAGAGCCCGAGCCTGAGGTAAAAGAGCGAGGCTGCGGCTTAAAATCGAGTCTCCTCTTCGCTTTCGTTCTCCCGAAAGTCGGCAAAGCCACGACGTGCAATTGTAAGGGTCTCGAGGACGCCGCGGTCGCATAACGCGCACTTGGAACCGCTCGGCTGCGGCGCGTCCTTGCGCTTTTCCACGCCGACGAAAAGTGGCCCCGAGAGAACAAAGTGTCACCCGCGTGACCCACGGGACGCGCGCGCGCGCGCCCGACCTTGGCTCGGCGATGGAAATTCCGGCGCTCGGCGCTCGGCTGAGAACCCCTGGCCTTTCTCTCCATCGGTCGGGGGCGGGGAGCGGGAGTGGCGAGCCGCCGGGGGCAGCGGACCTGGCTCTCGCTCTCCCGTCGGTGGCGGTGGCGGTGGCGGCGACGGCGGCGACGGCGTCGTAGCTCTGCCTCGGCTCCGCTCGTCGCGCCAGTCGGTGCCAGTCGGTCTTCCGCTACTCCCGGCGCGACGCTCGCTGCCGGCGCCGCGTCGCCTGACGTGCTCGGCCCGCAGCCGCGATGAAGGTGCGCGGCTACCCGGGTCGCGCCGTCCTCGAGGACCCGGAGCTCCTGGCGGACCCGGAGGCGAGCCGCGGCCGCGCGATGGAGCTCCTCTACGAGGCGAGTTGGCGCGAGTGCGGGCTCAATTGGGCGAGTCGACCCAGGGCGCGCTCCAGCGACGAGCTCCAGGCTCCGCCAAGCGGCAGCGAGGACAGCGAGGGCTCCGCCGAGGAGGCGCAACCGAGCCGGGGGGGCTTCCTCATCCCGCGACCTCGGCTCATCGTCCCGGTCCACACGTACGCCAGGCGCCGGCGCACCGGGGCGCCCCAGCCGATCCGGAGGCGCCAGATGAGACCAGGTACGCGATGAAGAACGCGGTGAAGTACGCGGGAACCGTCGACCCAGAAGCCAACCGGAACTCGGCGTCCGAGACCGACTTTCTTAGGGGCCCCGGAGGAGGGCTCCACGAGCTCTCGATTCCCGCGGACGCTTTCTCCCGCGAACTCCTCCATTGTCCACAGCTCCCCCTCCTCCCGCCGCAGATGAACGCCGACGAGACACGGAGACTCGGTGCGCGCGAAACGCCGCGATCCCGAGGCTTTTTGTCCCGGGAGCGAGGCTTCGGGCATCCTCGCTCTCCTTTCTAAGCGTCGGCCAAGCCTTAATAAAGAGGATGAACGATTATCGCTTCCTGCCCTACGGAATTTCGCGTTTCACCTTGCGCGCGCGCGATTTCAGGTGGAGCCGCTTTCGGTGCCGCTTATAGACAAATTGTGGACCACGCAATGCAAACTCGTCATTGAACGTCAGCTCGTGGGTAGAACGATTGAATAACCCTGGTACGTTCGCGCGCTTGAAATTTTTATTCCATGCGTCCGTGACGCTCGCGCGAGCGAACGAGAGGGAGAGAGTAGAGTGAGAGAGAGAGAGAGAGAGAGAGAGAGAGAGAAAGAAACGCCGTTATGTCTCGGGATCGTGGATTACAATGATCTCGCAAAGGTTCGCTCCGAAAGTCATTGGAGCGAGTCGTTGTTGGCTCGTCATCGCCAGTATTTTCACACGCCCTGCGTTGCTTTGTTTACCTCCCGCATCTTTTTCGTTCTCCTCGTCGTCGTCGTCGTCGTCGTCGTCGTCGTTTTCTTCTTCTTCATCTTGCTCTTTCTTTTCCTCTTCCTCTTCCTCTTCCTCTTCTTCCTCTTCTTCTTTCTTTCAGTCTAATGATCGAAGCGCAAATTTATGGAAATTTTAAAATATTATCCAGGTAGAAATCATACCGTTTCCAATATATTTTCAACACCAAATGGTAAATTATTTTTCAAGTAGTTGTTGGAGGTGCCTTATTAATGGCTTGTTAAAAAAGGGAAAGCTTCTCTTTATTGAAATACTTGAAAGTAAATTATATATCGTGTAATACTTGAAGAATATTTATGGTGCGTTAAAAAATATTCGTGTGCACAATGCGTTGAGTCGCGAAGTGGCATTATAAAACGAAAGTCCTTAGTAAATTTTATTATCTGATAAATAAATTTTGTTGCGGTAAATACGATGAAAAATTCATTTACTATTAAAATAATGCTCTGGCGCACTCGTGTACATAAGTATACGCGCGAAAGATAATGAATTCCCGTAGAATTGCTCGTAGAATTGTACACTTTATAAGGTAGAAGGTGGTGCTGCTTAAACAGCGAAATAAAGTTATCCTTAATATACTTAAAAGAATGTATAAGACACATTGTTTGAATGAAGTGCAGGAGAAGAAAGAAGAATTTGCAGGCTAGACGGTATGTCGAGTGCGAATAAAGGTGTAGGTGCGTAATGTCCTATAAACATAACGTAAAGCCTTTGTTCCGATGTGCTGATGGTTGTAAATACGCAATTTATATCTCCGGCAAATTCCATCGTATAGAAAACAACGGGACTCCACGAGCTCTTGGATGAAACGAATAAATACCTTTTATAATAATGTACGAACAACACATAAGTTGTGGCACGCACTGGAAGAAAGAACGGTTCAATACAATGTATTCCGATAAAAAAAATATTATAGCTTCGCGAGGTACCCAATGTGATAAAAACTGACTCCAAATAGACAGAGAATTAAGAAAATTATTTCCCCCACTTGTAATCGCAGATAAGCTACACTTGTTTCAAATATTTAGTTAAACAAAAATAGATGAAGTAATATTAGAGACTCTTGTCAAGATACGTGTGTATTTTATCTTTATCGCTCAATATTTCGGTATTTACCAAGTACGTACACAATTTTATGTATTTTCTTCGTTCGATTTCAAATATTTAAATAATACCGTTTATGAATTCACTGGGATCAGTGGATTTATGCTTGCATTCAACAATCTAGTATATGTTCGTGATATTCGAAAATGATAGAAACTGTTAGAAACTAGATGTATTTTGAGATTCGTCTTATTATAGTACTTTAATTTATCGAGTTTCGATATGGAGAAAAGCCTTTTTAATAATGTTCTTCTCCTAACTTAATAGATAAAAAAATTCAAATGAAAAGTACTAAATCTCGTTTAAATTTTGCCAGCCTATTTCATTCTAATAATTTTCAAGAATTTTCTCATAAGTTTACACGGGTTAAAAAATTCTTGCGAGTACATTGATAATCATTCGATTATGTATTTGATTGAGTCTATTACGTACGCATAAGTAGGTGCAATCGTTTTATTCAAATTAACTTTTGTAATTGAAGTTTAATACCGCAATGTTAGATTCTATTCAATATTTTTATGTACACACCGATGCTTGATTTGGCAAAATATAATTTTCGTCGTAAGTATTTAGTAAAATATAAGATTCGTCGGGGAACTAAGATTAGCAAGCTTATTTATCTAATTGGGCATTCATTTAAAAATCTATTTGCAAATAATCATTATTCGTGTCTGTGCGTTTTGTATTTTGTATTATAAAATTTAATTGACATTTCCAGTATATTTTATGTTATTTTTACATATTCCGTTATCGACGCATTACGAGTTGAATATTATTAAATGTACTTATTTAAACATTTTTTATTCATTAATGAGATAAAATAACGTGTAGTGGTCAGTAACATAAAATGCATCTAGAGCACCGATACTCCAATGAAAAAAAAATAATTTATAAAATGCAGCATTTTGTTATTCGTAATATGTTGTCTATATTTAACAGTTAACAAAGTACTGCTAGTCACGTAAAATAAATCTGAAAATATCGGTAACTTAACGTATCAACTTAACACCGCAATTTTAAGTAATTCTTATTATGAGGCGTATGACTGTAAAAGGTTAAAAGTTCAATATTGCATCTTACTTGCATCTTACTACTTGAAAAATTGTTTTAAAAAATTCGACAAAAAATCATACTCGAACGTTTCTTTGGTCGGTGATTACGAATCAGCTGTAAGAATATGGAATTAGCGTTTACAGTACTGCATCGCAATTTCCAATCAATATTTGGAAAAATTCATTTTTTAGTACTTTCCTTTTTTATACATTATGTCTGAGCATATTTTAGTGCAGTTTCATATATTGAAATCGAAACTTAAAGTACGTCAAAATTAATCCAATCTGGTGAATCTAATGTAAGTGATTAAAATCATTAAACATTTACATTTATATTTAATACAAATGTAGTGCCAAAATCATGTTTTACACGCGTATTTCAGTAGAATATTTCAAATTATTGTTGTTGTTGTTGTTGTTGTTGTTGTTGTTGTTGTTGTTGTTGTTGTTGTGTTGTTGTTGTTGTTGTTGTTGTTATTATTATTATTATTTGAAGGCGGATATTTTATTTAGGATTGAATTTGTATTGCAAATTAATTATGTAACGCGATATCAATTGGAAAGGAGGAACCTTTTTGTTGCACTTGAACTTTTTGAAGCTCGATCCGTGGTAATCGTTACAGCGCCAGAATTATTTATAATATTACGTACGCGTATATATTAGTATTTAAGACATTACAACAATTCTTGTTGTATTACTTATTATATCGCTTATAACAAGGAATTGGAACGCAGTCGCATCATATCGTTCTTTTGCAATAATTTATAGAATTAATTACTCGGGAATAATAAACCAGTGAATAAGATTTTTTGTTCTTCCATGAGCACTACTATAATTTTGATGATGAAATTAGAATACCTTAGAAAATGTATCACTTATCGATAATTATGCTCCTTTGCTCAGTCGTTGTCTTTTGTGCATAAAAGCTAGAAGGCTAGAGACATTTGTTCAAAGTTTCGTTAAAATTAACTTTTATACATTTCCGTGCGTAAATTGTTATCTTTAAAGTAAAGCTAGTAATGACGTGGTAATAGGAAGGGAAAAAAAAAAAAAAAAAACTACAAAGCGATGGCTCTTAGCTTACGTTTACGTGATATAACGTACTTTTATATCTTGGATACGACATGTATATGCATCTTGGAACAATCCGTCGCCCCTGTCATTGATATCAAGAAATTTGTTATTTAAAGTAAAGTTCTTGAATGATTGAGGAAGTATAGACTCTGGAAATATCAAAGTATTTAAAAAAGGCGCGCGTACACTTATTAGTAATGTTTTTCTTCGTAGACTTTTTAAAATTTTTATTTTTATTTGACTTCTGCTTGATGTTATTCACGAGTTATATCACCGAGTTTGTATAAAATATTTTTCTCTCTTTTAGAATTGTTAATGATTCTCGCGTCATTTTCATAACCAACGCTTCTTTATCGGTATTAAATGTCATAGTCAAGCTACGAGTTGATCGTATCTTAATGTATTTCGTATATTGTAGTTATATTTTCTTATTTTCTACATAAATTAGCTTTTATTGTAAAAATTGGCCTGTGGCATGCGATTTCTCTCGAGCAGGACAGTAGATGTCAAGAGCTTGGGCGTTGTAACACAACGATGGCATACGAACAACAGCAGACTGTGCTATTCTTTAACCGTAGGTTGAATGGCCGTTAGGTTTGGAATCATATAATGGCAGTTATGCGCGACAATTATAAAACGTCCGACGTTACGGCTTTTAGTTGAAAATAAAGAGATAAATCGTTTGCTGAAAGTCTTATTTTAAAATAGCCATTTTAAAGCTATTTAACGTGGAAGTTTTAATGTACGCGAAAATTAATTATTTTTCACACTTGACGTTATTTCAACGTATTTCAACGTATTTCAAACTTGTGCCATTAATACGATGCATAAAAAGTGATGCAAGAAACTTAGGAAATTATCATTCTTCGCCATTTTCAATTTTAGAATTTCGGTAAAAAGAAACTTTGTCGGTGAAAAATCTTCTCTCCTACCTACGTTAATATTGTCGATCAAGCGTAAGATGATCGAGTTGTGGAACAATATTCGTGCAAATTTATTTTGAGGAACCGGCATGGAAGTACAAAGGCTTTGTTTAAACTGACAATCGACCCGAGTGATCATTAATTTAGCACTCTTCGTAAAATACAGCACGTCAAACATTAGCGAGGAATATCTTTTATTTATTACAAATGATCCATACTTCAACCTACTCTAGAACTTGAATGAACAAGTGAATTCCAAGAGTTGAACAGCTAATTGACTCGTTGTATTGCATCATTATTCTTGTCATCGTACGAGTTTAATTCCAATTTTCCTTATTTATTGAAGGGGGAAAAAAAAAAAAAAAAAAAAAAAACTAAAATCCCATGGGTTTTTTTTTACCTATAAACAGTAAATTTTAGTAACTGCGAAAGATAGTTTATACAACCTACGATGTAAATGTATTTCCAAGCATAATGTTGGCACAAATTCCGAACCCGCGATAAAAGTAACAGACTAACTTACGAATGATGCGAAAATCAGTTTTCAGTGCTGCACTTGACTATCGGATGAAAAAGTAACGTAACAAGTTCTTCTTACCAGCACTTCACCAAAGCACGTTCTTTTATTTTATGCGTAAAACCGAAATTATTATAACCAGTTTATACATAAATATAGTCTTAGCGATTATAGTTATTTTGTCGCAGAGCAGGAATACCATAGCTAAGAAAAATTCTGCTACCATAAGTTTAAGATGTTTCTGTCTATTAATGAGGTTGGGACCTCGTAGAAATTTACCTTTTCAAACTGAATGTTATCGTACAAGCGTGTTTTAAGTGCTTCATATTTTTCATTAATTAAAAATATCCAATTAACGCAATATTTAACGTAATTTATAAATGCATAAAGGAATAAATAAAAAGAAAAAGTAAAAAAAAAGCTTTAAAAATTAAGATAAATTCTACAGTATAACGATGTTTCGATTACTTTTACGAATTTTTTATTCAAAATCAATTTATTTTTCCTTGAAGAAATAGTAATTGCAACAAACGCGACGAGTTTCAAGAGAATCCGCGCTTTAGTTTCTGGACTATTTTCATCTATTTATGAAACTTATAACATCTCAAACGTATTTCAAAGGTGAAATCGCAAAGTATATATAAAAACAACATCAACTGTATCTTCACCAAGTTTGAATTACTTTTTCTACTTTACCTCTACCGCGTGATATAATTTGTAAATAAGCTCGTGAAATACAGTTTCACTAAGAATTACATTAATGTTTATATCGTGATACTTTTAAAGCCAGTAGTTTTATTCTTAAAGTAACCAAACCTAAAAATAAATAACAGCTACGAGGAAATAACTAAAGTTTGACCCGAAAGATTAGTATGGTCTTAATTTGACGGTTCTATAACTGTTCACAGGATTTATTCCTTATAGCTTGTAAACATACAGCGATATTAAATAATATATTGAATAATATATTAAAAATAATAATAATAATAATAATAATAATAATAATAATAATAATACGAAATGCTTAGACATTTTGTGTATAAATCTTAGTTTGATACGAGCCCAAATAAATATGAAGGAAGTTGAATTTCTAACCAGTGCGTTATTGTAGTTTGAATTTCTTTGAAGCCACTTTCTATTATACAATACACATACTAGAGCACTCGAATAATGACGCGATAAAATAAAAGAAAGAAAGAAAAAAAAAAAAAAATTAGAACGCGAGAAACGAGTATTTTGAGAAAATTATTTCTAATTATCCTATATTTTTACAGCATGGCTTATTCAGATTTAAAGTCTCTGTAAAAAGAAAAAAAGGAAAAGCGTTCGGCCCTTAAATGTAGAAACAAAAGCAAGATAAAAAATCTCCGTTGCATTCCAATGGTGTAAGCGCTCTACTTTTGCAAAAAGTACAATAAGTGTAATAGTCCTAGTTTTAAATACTTCTCAATACCGAAAGACATTCCCGTAGTTGTAAGTGGAACGTTACCGACAACAGCACTCGGTGCACCGATGATGATCGAGCGAACTACAGCGAACTCAGGAAGAAGCAACGCATAGTTATGAAGAATTCGAAGACTCTTAGCGCGCGTGCAATGCCAATGAACACGACGAAACTGAAAATGAATTCAGTTCAGGGTCGTTCGGGAAAAGTGCCGCGCCAGATGAATCGAGGGTGTTGCCACGTTCGTACTCGCTTCGGCGCGTTTGCAATTCGGTTTTCGAACACAGGTATTCCATCGAAGCTTCTTCACAAAAAGCAGTACCTGGAACAACTTTCTCCGGAAATGGAATAACGTGCGCCGCGGTCGTCTTGTATTCTCTATTCATTGAAACGAATTCCGGACTGCAAACACTCTTTTCGTTCTAAATTTGTTTAGATATTTTCAATGCTTTCACGAGGCAATCAATGTTGCAAGGACGATAATGATCTAAATTACATCATGAGGGTGTTTCAGGGTATTTCAGGGTATTTCAGAGAATTTATCAATCGTAAATGTCGATCTTCTTTTTCGTTTTATTGTCTGCCTTTGTAGATGCTTCGAATTGTCGGGTGAAAATATCGAAAGAAAATATTTTTGATTATTGTTCGTATTTATCGTTTGGCTTTCGTAATATATTGCAATCGCGCTGCTTCTTGCACATCAATTAATCAAGTTTATTAGAATAATTTGCGTCTACCTATTCTGTATATTCCAAGTCGATCGATGGCACTTCGCTCACTTAAATATTTGATAAATAAATAATTCTTGCCAATCACTAAGCGGTTTCATTCGAGTAGCTTCTCGTGTAAAATCGTGTAAAATCGTGTAGACACGCTGGATGTTTTTGAAATTTCATTCGTTTTATTCGCAGTCTTACGATCGTGATTAAAATTGAATTAACATTGAATTAAAATTGAATTAAAATTAAATCACAACTCTTGCGCGAGTATCCGACGAATTCAGTGCGCCCGCATTCTCATATAATTAGACATTAAGGGATACGATTCGATTGGAAATTTTTCTTTGTATTTGTGCCTTCAATCAAGTCGTTATTACAATCGTTGTTTGGAAATAAGAACGAAGTCAAGCCAGTTCCGTAACATACATCTAATGGAAAGGTACAAAAAAGTGGCCGCTGATTTTAGCTGCACGTATCGATGTCGAGACCTCGAAAAATCAAGATGACCCGGAAAAAGACAGGACTTTCATTCGATTATAGAAAAGTTTTTACGCGCGGCATGACAAACTAACGTCAAATACCTCGTTACGCTTAAGATAATTGTGGCGCTGGGTACGAGGGTAAAACTGAATATTACGTGAACGTTGACCACAAGTTAAATTAATTACCGAAAGCCGTAGACTTGTACAAGTCGTCTATAGTCGTGAAAAGTTTTTTCATACGATCGACAATTATTACGTGCAAAAATTGTCGCGTTAACCTTACAAAGGTAATCGTGATTGATCTATTTTTAATTGATCGCTGAGTTGCCCGAGTTGTCCGTGTAACGAAGAGAAGGGAATTTGTGGAAGTATTTACAGTGGCAATTCAACTTTGATAGGTCAAGTAAATCGAGACCGTTAATCGTATTTTAAACGAAAAATGTCTCTTGTCATCGTGTGCAGGAACGAATGATCTCGACCGAGTAAAGATATTTGCAAACAAAAAAGGTGCTGCCATTAATTGTACTTACTTTAGACGTAGCCGATTATTAAACTTTTTGTTCGGATTAGAGAAACTCGGTAAAGCTTTTTATCGCTGTAAATCATGAGTCGCTCGCTTATCTAATACCTTACGATGCGATGTGGTGACTTGTGTCAAAAATTTTAAACCTTAATTATTGTAAATAATAAATTCGAATTCCATGATTGGCGAAAGGAGCACGCGTTTTATTATTTCATTAGTTCATTTCAAGAGTCAATAAAGAAGCGGCCAGTGATTTCTTGAGTATTTCAATTGCCGACGAAGATGACGCTTATAAATAACATTAATTGCGGTACATTCTGATTAAGAAATTCAAGAATACGCGCTTAAAATTCGTTGCACAATGTGTAACAATGTAACAATTGAGTATCGGTGCAAAGTATATAATATCAAGTAGCTAAGTAGGTACAAGGACACAGGGCTTGTACGTTTGCACGTTTGCACAAATATATTTGTATCGCCGGTTAGATATAAAATGTTTATGCAATGTTAAAGGTTTTATGGCAATGAGTGCTAATTAAATTATTTGGAAACTGTACAGTCTTAAACAAGACCGAGGACATACCGTGACACATGTGGGCTCTTTGTCATTTCAAGCACGTCCCATGAAGCGTATAACAGTATGTAAAAGTGCTACATCACTTCCTACGATGCACCCGATTTTTTTTTCTACTCTACGAATAAAAGGCTTGGCGTCAATTCGGTCAAGAAGTTCTTCATTATTACAAAGGCTATCTTATTATATCGAAGAAATTTAGAAAAGAGTTGCACTAAGAGTTTCAACAACACATTTCGCAAGATTTACGTTTGTTGCATTCGTTGCATTAACGCACTTTTGAAGAACATCATCGGGGAATTTGGCTTTTATCGAGGATTAAAATCAAACGACGGTAAAGATTATTTTATGCCGAAACTAATATGTACAAAAGCACATATGCATACGCTACAACCACTTGATAAAAATGCTCGTCGGTACGTACACGCGCGCAATTAAGACAAGACTCGAAGCTAATCGAGTAAACTAATTTCCAAAGATTTTTGCAATCTCGTCTTCTCGAATAGAAGATATGCTCGCACGCACAAAGGGAAAGTAAAAATAATGTCCAGGCCTCTCGTTAACGACGACGTGCCTCCACTCGCTAATAGTCGCCAGAATCTAGTCGAGCGATCAATCCCCGGAGCTCAAAACAGTCGTGCAGCGTTTCCGCCGAATCCGCACTCGGCAATCGGATGACCCATAAGCGCACGCGCGTTCGCGATGAGGAGGAGGAGGAGGAGGAGGAGGAGGACGTCGACGTCGACGTCGACGATAAGGAAGACGAAAAGCCGCGCGGAAGAGGAATGGCGGATGCACTCGTTATCTCCGGTGGCGATGTGAAAGCTTGGCGAGCGTCGAACTGCAAGCGAGCCTCGAGTGCCTCGGGGCCGCTGTTTCCTTCTCCTTCGAGGCTTTCCTCTTGCTCGCGCTGCCAACGAACGAAAGAAAAGGAGAGAAAAAAGAAGAAGAAAAAAAGAAAAGAGCGCACGCCACTTGCGCAACCGCGCACTTTCCAAGAAAAACCGGACTCCGCTCCAAAACGTTTCACGGCTCCATCGCTCGCGAATTATTTAACCACTCGTCGAGACAATTTCGATGTTTACTGGCGACGGAGCCGAGCAATTGATCGCGGGCTTTCGTAGGCGCGAGGCATCTCTTGACTTGGGACAATTTCACGCCAATTATTCGTAATCCGTGGAGTAATTGAAGCGCTCGCTTAGTCACATTTTAATAGTTCCCAACGAAAGATATCTCTATTTATATGTGTGACGAAAGCGAGGCGTCATCCTCCTCCAGGGATCTCATGGTGTCCGGACTCGACACGTGAAAATTTGCGACGAAACGCGCGCGTGCGCGATCGATCGTTATACTCCCGGGAGCGATTAATTCACTTGGTGGCCGTTGAAGATTGCTCGCTAAGGAGGAGGAAGCGAATATTGCGAGTCGGCTTTTTTTGATTGAATTATTAACGCGCGGGAGCGAAAGCGCGTTTTGCCATACGTGAATTCACGTACAGAATGCACGCGCGCACGCGCATTATTTGCATTATTTGCAATCTCCCGGTGCTTGGACGCACGAGAGGATTGTGTATTGTGTTCTGCCTCGGTGGCTCGTTCCAGCGGCATCTTGAATCTTCAATTTACGACACATCCGTTGCGCGCCTCCCATTAACTCACCTAAATAGCCGTCAATTACTTTCATTGCCTCTCCTGACCCGATTAGATAACTTTTTCCGCGCTCTTCCTACTTTCCTTGGGTATGTGTACAATTGGCCGATCCGCGCCTACGTCGTTTATTGCTATGAAAATAATAATTGATCGATTGCCTGCCTTTTCATCGGTTCGTTGCGACGAACTTTTCATGGCGAATTACCTACGACCGTGACCATGGCGTATTCGTTCATTCTCACCAACTTGGCAAATCCTTTGTAAACCGCTTTGACGCCGCAACATTTTGCGGCCTTTTGTTTTCACTTTATTTCTTCGAGGGCAGTCCGTACCTAATATAACCGTTGATAAATTGGTTGCCTTCGTTGCTGAAATTGTAGCTACTGGAATAGTATGGAGGTCAGTCCCGCTTAACCATCGAGATAAAATTGCAACATTTCATTTTTGAGGGCTTCGAATTTTTATATTCGGCTCGTGTATAAAAGCTTATTCTTATTTTACAGAATATTCGCTCTTTCTTTCTTTATTATCTTCTCTGTCGATTCTTTTTGAAAAGGGCATCATGGCAGTTGGAGTTACAACAGGCTCTCGTGCACTCGAATCTCATTATGATAAATTCTAACTTTGACTTATAGGGCGCACTTGAAACCTTTTTACGAGTGTTAAATCATCGGCTAAATTATAGCCGTCTTTAATGGTGTTTACAATTGCTTGCATACTACGGTGTAACACGGCACGAAGTAATTTGCCGTCCATAAAACGGTCCGAAGCAGTGGACATCCACCGCTGCCGAAAATTACGAAATAAATGAAACGCGGATAAAAACGATCGATCGGGTAGAAATAGAGTTGCCTCGATTTAAAAAATAAACGCACGAGATTCAACTCATAAAACCAAGTCGAGTGCTTGTACAGGATAAAGGATGTCCGCGCTTCTACTATCGGCACAACTAAATCGACCCCAAGGAAGCATCGAGAGGAAGGTGACAGAGTCAATTTTAAACGCGTAATTGCATCGATGAATATTCCTTTCAATTTTTAATAAGATAATCGTACCGCGATCGAAATTCGATTCTTCTTTTTATTATTTTGTCTCGATTCGTTTTACACCCAAAAGATGACCAAAAATTTTTAATTTAAATCGTATTTGACTAACTAAACTAACCAAACTTGACGCTTTCTCTTTTTAAGAAAAATCTAAGAAACGGACGATCGCAACATTACCATTCAACAGTCGCGACCTAAAGTTCTACATCATTTACACACTTTTTCACTATTACCCTCTTACTTTTTTAAAAATAACTGCCTGTAAAATGGGAATAATTAATTTAACTTATCTTTCCGATCTTGCTGTTACGCCTATACTTGTACATGCCGCGTTATATCTTTTACATATATGTATGTATGTATGCATGCATGCATGCATGCATGCATGTATGCGTGTATGTGTGTATGCGTTTGTGCATGCATGCGTGCGTGTATGTACATATATGACTATCAATAACGACGGCATCATTTATTACAACGCGACCGTACAGAATCCTCTTTAGCTGTATTAATTTGTATAACGATCTTCGACGACTTTTGTACTTTTTCAAAATAATGACAAAGAATCGGGTCCTTTTTATAATCTACTTATTTCAAACGGTTACCAACGTTTCAACGATCGGCTACAATTCTTTTTAAAATACGTCGAAAGCGAAGAGAGTAATGAATTATTATTGATTCATCAACTTAAAGTAATTTATTTAACGTTATCTTCGTGTGGTTTCAGAGGGAAAGGTGGAAGTGTCGAGAGATGACAAATATCTGAGTACCTTGGCACCTGGCAAGGTGTTGGGCGAGTTGGCTATTCTTTACAATTGCAAAAGAACAGCGACCATAACTGCAGCGACAGATTGTCAGTTATGGGCGATAGATAGACAATGTTTTCAAACGATTATGATGAGAACTGGCCTATCAAGGCAGGCGGAGTACACCGATTTCTTGAAAAGGTATATTTTTCAAAATTCTATTAAATTTTTATGAAATTACTCATTAAAATGTACGATACGAAAATCATCTATTTTCATTATAAACCTGAGTTGTAAAAAATATTTAATTTAAAAATACAATAGCGTTTATCAATAAGTATAAATATCCGAGCTTTTTAGCAATTTCTCGTTTGAAAATTTACAATTTCTGTGTTCTTAGAACGTATAAAGTCCCCACGGTTGAAAAATTTGAAAATTTAAAGAATCTAAACTTGATGAATTATTAAGCACGACTTGATAAAGGACTTTTACGTAATTTGCAATTTCGCTTAAGTAGATCTTTGTGATATTTGTTATTAAATAGTTATTGCTTTATAAGCGAGGTGCTATTAATAGCAGCGCCGAGCAGTAATATTATAACGTGTGTAGCGTTGAAATCACTCGCGATGGCGAGTCTACTGTGAATTACAAGATTAATTTAAATGCCTGTAATGCCGTATTTTCAAATATCTTTAATTTTATCATCAAGTTGTGTAGGTAATAAAACACGGTAATAACGATAAATATTGTTTTCAGTGTACCAATTTTCAAAGCTTTGCCCGAGGAAACTTTGATAAAAATCTCAGATGTACTGGAAGAGGTAAGTTCTAAAAGAATAAACATTTTATTTCGTATAAAGCCGTAATAATTATATTGATTTTATTAATTTTTCCTTTTATCGCATTTTTTGTATTACTCTGATTGTTATGTACAATCTCATAAATATTGCGTCGGCACCATAGAAACGCAACGCTTGGTTGTGCGTGTAAATTTCACGGCATAAAATCTGCAATGATTGAAGGACTAAGGTTATATCTTAATAAAAGATTAAAAGTAATAATGTACAAGTCTTCAAATACAAAGTTTGTGTTGTATATCATTAAACATGCGTTATCGACTACTGAAATTACAAATTTTTAAGACATCATTGATTAACATGTGCGTGATATATGTGCATGTATGTATGTAGGCACACAACGTGCACGCGCGCGCGCGCGCGCGCGCGTGTGTGTGTGTGCGCGCATTCATGTAATTTTATATCAGTCCGTTAGTAATCAGGTGTCGCCATACTAAACAATTCTAGAGTTAAATTGTTCGTGTCGGAATAATCTGACAACGCCATTCGAAACTTTCTTTATTTGAAAAGAAAATGTCGCTTTTTATTTATACACTCATTATCAATATTTATTGCCCGTAAGTTGAATCTTTCGCGTTACACCCATACGCTCTTTAGTACCGCTTACAGTTACATACAAATACACAATGCCAATGTTTCTTTGAAATTCTACATTATCAGCGTCGGATAATTAAATAATGGAATGCCTCTTTCTCAGCAAATAGATACACCATTTACGGAATATTTGCATATAAATTAAATATCGTTTTTCTTTTAGTTTATTGATAGCTGAAATCATCGCGCATTTGGTGCAATTCATTTTCTTGATTTTGCTTTTAGACGTTTTACAACAATGGTGACTATATAGTCAGACAAGGAGCAAGAGGAGATACATTCTTTATCATCAGCCGAGGTCAGGTGAGAGTAACCATCAAACAGCCCGACACAACGGAGGAGAAATACATCAGGACTTTGAGCAAGGGTGACTTCTTCGGCGAAAAGGCTCTCCAAGGGTATTTTTCATTTTCTTCGAGTATTAGAGAGTTGGCCCCTTTCCTTGTCTCGTACACACCAACCGTTCGCGTATTTCTCGATTACGCGAAATACTATCATTGTTACCAGCGTAATGGTCGTTGTTATTAATTGGTATTGCGATTGTTTTTATTAATTGTCGTGCACGTAAACAAGTGTGGTATGCTTTTACACAGTTTTAACATTATACGTTGGATGGTACGTAATCAATAAGAACAAACTTAAATAAATCGAAGATGAAGGTGTAACGGCGGGACATACGGGGGTTAAGGAATGGATAGGAGGGTGTGGCGTAACGAGTAAAACAGGGTGAAATGAATATTGGGGATTTGAGGAAGTGCGATAGAGCGGAACGAATAAAACGGAGTCAAATGTATAGCGTAGGATAGATTGCAAGGTTGAATGTACGTACGTTCCTACATTTTATACATCGGCGTACATCAGTTTGAGGAAAGGAAGGAGTTCCACTTATAAAGCGGCGATGTAGTTTAAAAATGAAACCAGATCTAATTAAAAATGTGCTTGACTTAATATGTATTAAAAAATTGTTCCACAGCGATGATCTCAGGACAGCTAATATCATAGCGGACGATCCGGACGGAGTTTCTTGTCTCGTTATAGATAGGGAGACGTTTAATCAACTGATATCTTCTCTGGATGAAATTCGAATGCGCTATAAGGATGAACTAGTCGTACGTAGAAGGTAAGCGAAAAACATCTTATTACTCGAGTCGACATTTTGTACTAACACAAAAATGAATTTCGAATTTCTGCACCGACTTTCTTACCTTACCTAACTTAACCTAACTGTTTCATGCTTAACCGAAGGATGCGGGCGTAAAACAAGCTAAAGACGTAAGTTTCACACTGGGTTTTGTTCTCGAGCACGAATATATTACTTAATATATGGCTTTATAGTTCGACGTCACTTTGTAAACTTGTATTATTTTAGTTTATGCGCAGCTCCTGTCCAATTAATGTGTTTTGCTAATAAGTAGTTAATAATGAGCAGTTAAAATACTTTCAGCGAATTGTAATTTTCTTAAAAAGCTATTTAAAAGATTGGATCTCCTATACGAATATAATTTCCTTTTCCTTTTATCACAATTTTTCATGGACAAATGATCAATACATAAAATATACGATCTTTACCATTAACGGACTAACGGAATAAAATTTCAACAATTATAAATAAATATCAATTAACGCTTTAAATGTGTGTTGCAGATACTTTTTGAAGAAATTATATAAACTACGTTATCAATTACGTTGTCTTCGATAAATTACTAATAAAAAAAAGTATAGACACGCGTAATAGTGTAACAATTCATTGTATAGTATATTTTTTCATTTCGATAATTTCTTGCAAATTTTTCCCCAACAAATTCAATATACGTATTATTATAGAACAGTAATAAAATCATGTATATTTTCGTGTAAAAGAAATTATATGCTTATAGTAAATAGTAACGAAAATTTTATTGTGAAGGTGTAATTTTAACAAATTGAAATTTCGCTTAAATATTTTCGATACTTCTTGATGTAAATGAAAGAATATACTTGAAGAATTACTTAAGGTAATGGATAAGATTTCACTAAGCGTTTCAACATTTAAACAAAAATTTCTTTTACATACATATACAAGCATCGAGAACAACCATTACAATATGGTCGTGAAGTTTTATGCACGTGCGAATAATAATGAAAATATTACAGTTCTTTGATGATTTAAAATGACCTCCATTACTGAAAGTATTTTAACATTTCAATTTACGATCGCGTGTATATAATACTAATTTAATATCAAATATTAGATGATAGTGTTTTCATTTAAATAAAAGAAAACTATTATTGCCTTTTATTACATATTTTTATGACCTTATTAAACGACATATTTTAGAGTCGGTTTTAGTACCTTTAAGTTAACAAACCTTTCTTGTTTACGTAATTAGCAAAATTTTTATTTCCGTAGTCTGATACGTTCGCTCTAAAATTAAGAATACGCGAGAATTTAGAACAAAAAGAACAAAATCACAAAATTGGGACACGATCTCTAGTTAACAACGCTTTAAAAAATTTTCTGTTTCATAAATAAAACTTTCAATCGATTGACGAGCCTACTTTTTTTTTTTTTTTTTTTTTTATTTGATATTTGATATTTGATAATAAATTAATATTTTCAATTAAAATTAAACTCTTTACCGACGTTAAAATAATCATTTTCTACGTTTGTTAGAAAAAGAAAACAATAATTTTAATACATCATCCCTTCGTTATTCTTCATAATTATTCTTTATCGCTATATTGCAAGTAATGAAAAAGCTGAGTTTTCTTTTCTGAAAAACTGCATGCGGTAGAATAGTTTGTGTGACTACTGAAGTAAATTAAACTTATAAGTCGAGTGTGCGTATACGTATGCAAATAGAATACGCGTTTCTCGTAGAATCGCGAAGCATTTTAAGCGGAGAGATGCTTGTGCTATAGTAACCGTTTGCAATTGCGTACAGGAGAATTCCTACAATTTTCAATCTCGAATCTTCGGTGATAATTGTTGTTTAATCCTTGGCGAAATATAATTTGATTCGACCGCGTACTTACTTATACCCAAATTTCGTAATTGTCAAAGGGGAAATACGCGTTTATAAAAGTATGCCTTGAACTATGCGCATAAAACAAAGAAATTAAAGGAAAAAAGGCTAGAGAGAGTTACAGTGCTGTGACACAAAGGATTGAGCAGCACTTTCAAAGTATCATTCCCTCTCAAAGTATCCCGAGCACACTATTGATTCGTCACATGGTCTTACGTTTGGTAGGCTGAACGAGGAGTTCCGCGATCTGCGGTTGCAGGATTTGCGATCGTTGGCGACACTCGGCGTGGGCGGGTTCGGGCGCGTTGAACTCGTACAGATAGCCGGGGACAACTCGAGGTCCTTCGCCTTGAAGCAGATGAAGAAGGCGCAGATCGTGGAGACGAGGCAGCAGCAGCACATCATGTCGGAGAAGAGGATAATGGGCGAGGCCGACTGCGACTTTATCGTCAAGCTCTTCAAGACTTTCAAGGACCGCAAGTACCTGTATATGCTGATGGAGGTGTGTTTAGGGGGTGAACTGTGGACGGTGCTCAGGGACAAGGGACACTTCGATGACTCGACAACGCGCTTCTACACGGCCTGTGTCGTTGAAGCGTTCGACTATCTTCACTCGCGCAACATCATCTACAGGGATCTCAAGCCTGAGAATCTTCTTCTCGACAGTCAAGGGTAAGTACCTGGATGATTCTCTGTTGTTCGTAGTTCGCCACATAGTTCGCGGCTAAATAATTTCAGTGATCGGTCGATCGAAATACCGCAAGATTCGGCGTATTCAAAATTAACGATATCATTTCAATCCGAATGAAAGTGTAACGAAACGTACATCTAAAAATATTCCGTCGATATTTCGAATGTGGGATCATTCTTAATTGCGTCATATGCTTTCGTGAAAGCCATTAACATTGCAAGTACTTGAAAATCATCTATAATAAGATACAATTAAGAAGATGTACGTGGAATGACGAAGTATTTTTAAGAATCGCATGAAACATTTACTTAAAAAGTTAACGTTCGAAAAATTAAAACACTTTAGATTAAAGAATGTTCTTTGTATAATAACACTGAAAAATAAAAATTGCCTATATTTAAGAAATAATTAGTTTATTGAGAAAATTCCTCGTAATATTAAATTTGTCCGTATTCGTGGTTCATGTTGTCACGAAAGATTAGAATAAACTTTATTAAAGGATTGAAAATTTCTCGTACCAACTTCTTTTTTGTACTTTATTACGCTTAAAGTGGCTCAAGAGCTCAAAGCAGATCTAAAAGTAATTTATAAATATATCATTTGAAAAGAAATAATATGGAATCGTTTTGTTAAATTATCGTTTTTATAATTTTTATAATTTTTTTTTATAATTATCGTTTACTGCCGATAATTATACTTGCATCTAATATCTAAAATAACCATGACAAATAAATTATTTAATTATTGTATAATATGCGGAGTAAAACACTATGCGTTTAAATGATATTTTTAATGCGTGCCATTTGCATTAAAGTTATACAGTGATTGATTTCGAGACAATTGCCGTTAATGATATATTCTATCAAAGATTATAATACGTGGAATATAATAAAAAATTCACGTATGTTCTAAAAGCAAAATCTGTCACCTAATCACTACTTTTGTCTTTTAATAATTGTGTATTACACTTTTCATATACTCTGGTGGTCTTAATTAATTTATTGCAATAAAGCAAATTTACTTATTATACCTACTCATTATTCTTAAATAAGTATGCTGAAGCTATAAGAAATGCCATGGATTTTTAGTTTTGATGCAATGTATTTTTCGTACGTTGTCTGATTTGAAGCTGAAAATTGACTTGATAAAGCAAGGCAATTGCAAATACTAAACAAACATCTGTGAATATTTTTGAAGCTATAGTTATCTAACTGACGCTATTTATCAGTGTTTCTGTAAAATAATCATTGATATTTTAAGATAAGGCGTAAGAATGTAAAGAAAGTATAATTTGCGAATGAATAGCTTAAAATATTTATGGTTGACTGAAACAATCTTTGTGAACTTGATTCGAACTACTTTCTCTCAATGACGCATTTACAGTCAATAGCTCGTATTCATCGAAATTCTCAGAATGTCTCTTGGGGTATTTGTAGCGTTGCTTCTTACTTTACGTTTACTTTACTAATAATCGCTTCTCTCTTGATTGTATGCACTTCCTCTCTCTCTCTCTCTCTCTCTCTCAATCTCTCTCTCTCTCACGCACACTTTCGCTCTCGTTTATTTTCTTCTCTTCTTCAATTTAAGCTTCAATCGAAGTTTACGGATATATAAGCTAATGAAGATGCTTTATTTTTCAGATACGTAAAGCTCGTAGATTTTGGCTTTGCCAAACGACTTGAACATGGCAGGAAAACCTGGACCTTTTGTGGTACTCCGGAATACGTAGCTCCAGAAGTTATTTTGAATAGAGGGCATGATATTAGCGCGGACTACTGGTCACTCGGTGTGCTTATGTTTGAACTTCTGACTGGAACTCCTCCATTTACCGGGGCCGATCCTATGAAAACGTATAACATCATTCTGAAGGGAATCGATGCTATCGAGTTTCCTAGAACAATAACGCGCAACGCTACTGTCCTTATTAAAAAACTTTGCAGGTATTTTAAACAATAGTGGTTCATGCTGACTTAAAAAGAAGAAAGTTACTAAAGAAAATAAATTTCTTTCAGAGATAATCCGGCTGAACGTCTTGGTTACCAAAAAGGAGGCATCAGTGAAATTCAAAAACATAAGTAAATAAGTCAAGTTATTAATTAGCAACTGCAGAATTTAAGCAGATTCGTTTACTTTGAAATATAATTCATAAGAAAATTCATAAGAAAATTGACAAAACTTGATAAAAATTGATAAAAAGTGATAAAAAGCTGAACACGCTTTTGTGCAAGTTCAGCATACCTTGCTTTAAATCGTATTTGGTTTCAATGCATTTGAACGTACTTTAATTTTTAGATGGTTCGATGGATTTAATTGGGAGGGCCTGAGAGCAAGAACGTTGGAGCCACCAATAATGCCAAAAGTCTTGAATCCTATGGATACAACTAATTTTGACGAGTATCCGCCAGATGCGGATACACCGCCACCGGACGACGTATCGGGATGGGATAACGATTTTTAACATCAGAGATACCATAAAGTGCCCCAGGGCTGTCTGAAATGTATTTTTGTATTCGTCTCCAGCGCATCCGCGGGACGGACAAATAATATTTTTATAATTGACAAATGTTGACCTCTGGAACAAGGTTCAACTGTTGTAGACTCGTGGAGTGTCTTAAACATTGATCCAAAATATCCTCATTTTTGATAATTTATTTGTCGAAGATCTCAAAGTGAGGAATTTTCGGGCCATTGTTTTCTACTGTCGCTTATTTTTAGGAACAAATTATTAAATTTTACATTAAAACGTATTACGAAATGCACAATGTTATTGCGTATAGTAATTTTTAATAGGAACCAAGGAACCAGCCTGTTGTTAATAATGGGCCTGATGTTACTGTAAAGCACACAGTGATTAATCAGTTGTAAAATTATAAAATAATTTGTTGATAATTTTTAATGCCCGAAATTACACTGATGAATGTTAAGGGATTCTCTAAACATTTATATTTTCAATTTGTATGTTATTATTCAAGTTATGTTGTGCGAATGATAGTCCTGATATTAGAGTATATTTAAACGAAACAAATTGCTGACTCGATTAGATTTTTACATATTGCGAGACGTATGCCAGTGCGCCAAGTGCCATTACTGTACACGTTTTGTGAATCAAAGATACAGTTTCACGCGCGTGCACGTAAGATATAAACGGCTTAAAAAAATTCTCTTGCCATTCGTGTTGCAATTTACTATAAACTTGTCAAAGACGGTCTTCATCTAGCAATTGTGCTTCGTACATAGATCGTTTGAAATAATATTGTTGTTTGATTCGTTTTATAGTTTATTACGATAATTCTATTTTAAAGGAACTTTTACAAGAAAGTGAATCGTGTAAATAATTTTTAGAAATGTAAAGACACAAGGCATCTGATATATATCAATATTAAAATTACTTTTATTAATATTACATAATTCAACTGTTTACTTTTTATTCCAACAATACCTACTTCTCTGTAAAATTTACAATAGCAATCGACTATGCGTAAACGTAAATGAAATGTCCGTATGAAAACACATTTTTTTAAATACTTTTTTTTTTATACTTTATACTTTTTATATTTTGAATTTTGAATGAGGCATTTAAGTTCAAATGAAAAATTTGGCATGATCTTTTAATTCTATTTAAATGAATCATAAAATCATAATATTGCATAGAACTTGATTGAAAGCATGTACATAATAATTTAATTACATTTCGAATATTCATATTTCGTAAGAAGTTTTAATAAAAATCATTTCATATTACAACATTTGGTATATTTTAATCTAAATATTTCCTACATTACACAAAAAAAAAAAAAAAAAAAAAATAATGATCGACGTAAACTTCACCAATTACAAAATTATCATTTACTCGGCATTCAAAAACTAATTTAGCATTAATTTTATTGTAAATTTTAAATATAAAGCACACTTATACATATTTAAAGAATGATTCGAAAAATTTAAATCGAGCTAGAAAATAATCAATATTTTGAAAGAGAAATAAGTGGACTTCCAAATCTGCTTTCGTAATACTTGTCTTATCTTTCAGATACTGGTCTAGATGACTTAGCAAGTTCCTTACTTTATCGTTTAATCTAGTGGAGTCAGTTTTAGAATACAAAAATTTTCTTTTTGTACTATAATTTCAAAGGCAAGAAAAATGTTATAGTATTATATATTATGAGTTAATCTTATGTGCTCAAAATAAACAAAGTTATACATAACCATTTATAAAATTTCATAAATACATTTATCAGCTCCACTGAATTATTAATTACAGTTAATTACGTAATTTTTTTTTTTTTTATTACATTCTTTAAATTGTACCATTATATTAACATTAATAATTGTAATGTACTATTATTTGTAAATTATATTTAATACATTTTGGAATTTAGAATTTTTTCAGTTAAAATCAATGCTGTACGTATTTTGTACAAATTTTAATGAAG
The DNA here is from genome assembly GCA_018907045.1 of Wiebesia pumilae. Taxonomy (NCBI): domain Eukaryota; kingdom Metazoa; phylum Arthropoda; class Insecta; order Hymenoptera; family Agaonidae; genus Wiebesia; species Wiebesia pumilae. Next base: position 2,714,940 of record JACCHZ010000113.1, on the reverse strand, counting down.
AATTTTTAATTAATTCAATATTTCTTATTTTAGATAATTATTTAAATTACATAAAAAGAACATAAACAAACTTTCTGAAGTTACTTTTTCATGTAAAATATTTACTATTCTGACTGTCGACATACAAAAATTAATTATGATTCTTTACAATTAGGTAGAATACTACTTGGATAAATTATGAAATAACATTAGGTAAAATTCGCTTGCGTACAAGAGTCCACCCGCCAGAAATTTGTAAAAATATCGCTTTACAATATTTATGAAAATGATCCAATTGAAATTAATTGGTTTACGTCAAAAACCATGAATTTAATTTCACTTAGTATAAAATTAAAGAATAATGATTTTCGTTATCCGTATAAAATTTCAAATAATTTTGTGAAATAATGTTGAAGCAGATCAGATCAAGAAAGAACTAGTAGTAATTGAAAAATATTTTCAATTAATCTAACGACATGTCTGTCCTTAAACAATATGAATATCTAATATTATATTTAAAATTAAGAGAAGATTTAAACCGGTTCAATTAAATTTGATCTGATCCAATCGAAAAATTGAAATGAATATTGATAACATTAAATCCAAAATAAAAATTTTTTACCTTGATAAATACGAATGATCAAAACAAATATTAATTATACCTAACAGATTACAATCTACAATAGAAATAAAAGCTGAGGCAACAGTTTAAATTAAAAAAATTAAGTATATATTTATCTATACATAGTAAGCATATGTCATTTTATTTGTACCTTAATTAAATGAGATTATTAGACTAAAAAATGTAAATATTTTTCAGCCTATTAAAGTCCGTATATATATATATATATATATATATATATATATATATATATATATATATATATATATATTATAAAGACCTAGATCATGATCATTAATTTTATCTAATAGAACGACAACTTTTAAACTTAAGGATTTAAAGTAATCTAATATCAAGAAAATCAGCGTTGAGTAATAAATCTGCTTATTATGGGTCTTACATGTATATTCCGAAAACGACAAATAAAATAAAAATAAAAAGGAATTATTTTTTACATTTATGCAACTAGTCCAGAGAAACAGAAATACCACCTGAATAAATCTAAAAACTATTGTCAAGATGTTTCATATGTACGTAGTACAAATTAAATTTAATTAAGCTATAATACGTAGATAAAAATTATTCATAGTATTTTATAGTTCATTGATGCAATGATGTACAGAATAAAATTTTAAAATTGTATATCGACCGAGAAGTGAAGCAACTCCTGTTACTACCAAAAAACAGAAAATCTGTTGAATATTTGTCCCTTTTTGGAAAATCTACAGCATATATTATAATTGTACAAATATAACATTACGATATAAAAAATAATTTTTTCAAAGTACACTAGAGCTTACTTAAACTAAAATCCCATATGTCCAAATAATAGAATACGAGTGACGTACTCTAATTTAATGTAGTCGACTTTGTGATTTTTTGTAAATAATTTCATTATTTACCACAATGAAATTAACTGCCGTGATCGATAGCAAGTAAACTTTTAATAAATTGTACAAATAAAGAAACATATATCTGTGCATATATGAGTACAAATAATCCGATTCTAATCTTCTTTTATCGTTCAAAATTTACATAAATCAACATAAGTAGTTACGATGCTTTTTGTGGCTAATATAAAATATTTGATAATATTTAATAACGATCATTGATAGTAATTACTTGAACAAAATTAACAGATGTTTCCTGACTAATCATTCAAATTAACTATTACTACCAAAATTTATTGAATTAATGTATGAATTATGTGCACCATATAATACGGCCATGGAATATTTATAATCGCTTGCAATAAGAAGATTTTCCGAATTTTCTTCGTAGCATGTAACAAAATAAGCTCTGAAGAGTACTTTAAGAAAAATGAATAAACAAGTCACAGGAATTTCGTAAAAGTATTTGTCAACATTCGAAAGGGAATAATAAAACAATTTCCGATTATCTCTCGTAGCGATCGTATGCGAAAGACATCATCCGCACATTCAATGAAATTTTTTTACCGTTTATTCTGTCCTGCTTATCTTTGTTACTATTATTATTCATATATCTTTTAATCGATGTCTATTATTATTTCTTATTTTTAAATTATCCAAACTGTTGTAAAGTATTACTTTTTGATACAATATAAAAATATTATATTAATTATTTACCTAATGACAAATATGCATGAAAGAGAAAATGTAGCTGATATAATGCTACGTTACATCACTATCTTGGCAAAATAATTATCTCTAAAGAAGCTTGGTCGACGATAATTCGATTCAAACGGTAACAGAAGGACGCTGCGACCACGTATTTATCGTTCTATTGATTTAGTTTTCTACGGTATTTTGATATCCTTATATTCTTATACAGTGAAATTTATAGAAGCAAAATATAACAAAAAAAAAAAAAAAAAAAAAAAAAAAAAAAACAAACAAACAAAAAAAAATAATATCTCTTACTATGCGTTTTTCAAATTTCTTACCTCTTACTTTTTAAATTTAATATCAACTACGTACAAAATGTAAATTATTAATAATTGCTCAAATTTTCAATCCAAGATTTTTATAATAATATTTGTAATTACTTATAAATATAAATCTCATTTATAAATGAAAATAATAAAACTTTTAATTCGAATACTTTTCATACGAAAACTAATAAAATCAAATTTTGTATTAACTTTATTTATTTCTGAGCTATGAAAAGAAAATTAAAATTACGTAAATTAGAGAAACATCTTTATTGTGGAATTTTTAAATTATCCTTAGAAAATTATTTTAAAATCTTACGTAAAATTGATGTTTAGATATTATTACTTTTTAAGCAGAAGAAACAGTCGTTGTCGTCTATGAATAATGTAATGAAATTAACATATGTATAAGCAGAGAATACTAACTTAGTCTCATTGCATTGTACGACTTGGCTATGATGATGTATAATTTAACATTATCCGAAGTACTATGTATTTTAGTTAGAAACATTTCTTTTTAAAATATTATTATCTTGTATCTTCGACTTACGCTTTATAAATATTACTAAATAACGAGGAATGTATAAATACAGAGGTTACCGACTTCAAACTTTTATTATTACTTGAATTTAATCGTACAAGACTTTCATTGATTTATAAATAAATAATAAAGATTCATTTTGCAAAATAAATTATTAACTATCCTAATAATAAAGACAAATAAAAAGGATTAACTTAAAAATTTCTTTATATTTTAACTTTTTTACATTAAATTTACCGCATAAAATATACCAGTGAATAAAGAATTTTAGAAGACTTAGGCTAATGTACGGATAAAAAAATTGTATTACAAGGATTTCTTTAATATGAAATTGTCAACTATCTTCGTGTAATTTTTCTATAATCAAAAGTGTTGCTGTTTTACCGTTTGTATTTGAAAAGTCTTATAATAGGTTGAGATCAAATGTTTATTCGATGTATAGTTGTAACGACAATTTTAATAAAAAGTTACAGCACTCTAGAATTTTCATATCTAGTAGTGCTCTAATATTTCTTAATTTTAGGAAAGAAATATCAACTGGTTCTTTAGTTAAGTTCATATCAACAGAGCTATTGTACTCTAAATTGTACCCTTTGAACTTGCCTTTGAATAATAAGTTTTTTCAATAAATTATAGACCACAAAAATAATAGTACAATATCTCGGTATAACCGTTGAATCGACACTATTCATAGATAAACGCTATCTTCTATTTTTAGTCTTCTTGAGTCTTTCTTAGATTTATTTTTATAAATTTTTCAATTATGCACCGTATTGTCTTTGGATAGAAAAAAAAAAACAATTGTCTTTTAAACTCACGACTCTTCTTTTTTTATAAATAATTTCATTTAAAATAATGAGAAAACTTACTTTGGTATAGGTTCATAATTAAAGACGCATTTTATTTGAGTATGAGGCAGTTTTCGCAAAAGTCAATATTTCTTTAGAGATCGTATCTCGCCTCCATTTCATTATATATATATATATATATATATAATGTTTATTGCACGTGTCGATTATAATATGAACATTTTTTCTTTTTGCACAAAAAGAAATAATTGAATTTACATCTTACTTTCAAGCCGTCACGATGATTAAGCCTATTATAACGCGTTATTTAATATAAATTTTATTTTAATTTAATTATCGCAATGAGACAGTATTTTTTAATCACTTAAAAATAATTGTACTCGAAATATTAGAAAAATGTAGTCACTACTATGTGGTAAACAAAAATTTTCATATTATTTTTTTACGAAAAAAGACTAAAATTAAACAGAACAAATATATAATGTAAACAACAATATAATGTATGCGCGCACGCACACATATATACTTTTTTTTTTCAAAAAATTTTATTTAATTTTATAAACTATCCTTCTGCAGAGTTTTTTAATATATCGAATGGACTTGGAACGTTCGTGTAAAGTGAATATTCTGTATCCGCGTGAGATGCAGAAAAAAATTTCTAGATTTGTAAGGAATGGGAAAAGCGGATTATCTACTTCCCAAAAAGTATAAATAGTGGAGTATTTATACTTTTACAATATTTTCTAAGTAAAAGTTATTGGGGTATAAGAATTCTGGCAGTTATTTTTCACTATTATAAAAGTCAGATTTCTCAATTTACATTTAAAATTTTTAATCGCATTAATATTAACAGTCATCCTAACCCTTCTTTCTCCATTTTCAAAGCAAAAAATTATTTCTTTTTTATTGCATAGATACCCACAAAAAATGAAAAAGATAATTAAACGTGAAAGTGTGCTCTGTATTCTTATGAATAATTTACTAATAAGTGTAGTAATATAAAAATTGTAGATAAATCAAAAGTTTTACCGATCAATTTTGAACTCTCGATATCTTGTTTCAAAGCATTTTCATCTCTTTACAGTCATAAATATCATATCGATGTAATACCCCACTGATTCTATTAATTCAATTTACAAAGGTAAAACACCATTTAATATTACATGATAAATGGAATTTAAATATTATAACAAATGTATTTACAAAGTTTTTAATCAACTTAAATAGAAAAAAGACAAAAGGGCATTTGTGAGAATTCCTTTATGCTGTTGAAAGTGAAAATACGTTAACAGAACGGTGACTTCGTTCTCGTGACGTCACAATTTTAAAAATCCTCAAATTCATACATCATCATGTTCGCGAAAAAATATATATAAAATTTATTTCTTAATAAGTCAGATTTTTACAAAATAATTATTCCAGTGTGAATTATATTTAAATTATTCGCCTAAATAATCACATTTTAAGCTGCTTATACATTTTAATCTGCATGTATAAAATTTAAACTTTCTGTTAAAATGTCTAAACTTCGAAGACACAAATTAATAAAAATCTATACATTTCGTTCGAATGTAATTCTGTGAACATTAAAGTATTACTGTACTTCTGGCTTTTCGTACAAAATCTTTATAGGAAAAAACCTTTTAAAAATCTTATAAATTCTCTTCGGTATGCTTATTTTACAATCAGTTTACCAAAGGTTTAGGCTGGTACGATTATTCTTCACTTTACACTATATAGGTTCGTTTTAATTCAATGTTTCGCCACTAGGAGCATCTTCACCAAGTTTGTCTACATTTTTTAATGTTAGGGATTATCAATCTTTACATCTTGTTTAAATGTTATCTATGATTCAAGTAGACTCGCATTTTGAGTTATAATTTAATAGTTATATCGTGTTCAAAGTTGTTTAACAATTTATAATATTGTGAAAACATTAATTTTGTGAAAATCAAAAACCAAATTTACGGTAACAATTCTTAATCATTTTAAAATTTAACTTTTATGTAACAAAATGATAACAGTCCAGATTCGTGGATTTTTAAATCTATCATTGAAACTCTTTCTATCTTTAAATATATTTTTTAGTGAATAAATTTATAAATATTTAAATTACTATAAATTTCTGATGCACAATAATTGAAAATAATAATTAAGAGATTCATAAAAAGTACAAAAATCACTTATCTACGCAATGGACAATTTTTGGCACTTTTAGTTATTCGTATCGTAAACTAAAATACATTCTTTGGTTTTTGGTTGAGTGTACTGTTTCTGAAATATGAGTAAATCCAGTGTTTTAAAGTATAAACCAAAAGTACATTTTCTAAAAAAAAAAAAAAAAAAAACTGGTAATTTTTATATATGTATGATTTTAATAGGCAATCTTATTGATAATAGGTAATTAGATTTTTTTTCTAGCCATGCACCAAAATTATTACTATTAATCAAAATTATTCGAATTGTAGAAGACTACCAACATCTGTAATTTAAATTTAAGTTCCAGTAATAGGCAGTAAGTTTAAATTCCTTAAACATTCAAGTTGTTCTTAAAGTAAATTATAATTATTCTTGTATGTATTAGTCAATTATTGATTTTTAAATGTGAAGAAAAACTTAAATTTCATTAAAATAATACTTCACATTTTTCAATTTTTATTGTAACACAAATGCAACAAGATACTTGCTAATATTACAAACATAAGGCGTTAAAAAAATACTTAAATTACATAAAGAAAATTAATATAAATATATACATTAGTCTATTAAATAAATAATAAAGATAAGGAAAACTAAAATTTATGTTTAACGTTAGATCATATCAACCTACTTGATTTATACAATTTTAAATACTATCAGGTACACGGGATTTTGCAAATACAATGTATTATAATAAAACCTATCATAAAAGTTTTTAATTTGTACAATTTATTATTATAAATAATTTTCACAAGCCATTTATAATCGTATCTTTTTGCATTCTGTGTGAGCAGTTCCTGTCGTTTACTTAGAAAACAACAAAATATTATTCTAAGTAATAGCTAAATCAATAGATGATTATATTGATAAAATCTTATTCCTACAAAAAGAAAATTATAATGAATTTAATAAAACAAATAGACTATATATTTAATAGTTAAATCATTAAAACTTGATCAAAATTAAATTATTATTAAGTTACAAAAGTTTCAAAAATATACAATTGTGGATTAATAGATAATCTTTAAATTAATAGCTTTGTAAAGTAACTTTGTAAAGTAACTTTTACATAAAATATTTTGTATAAAATTTTGCTTATAATAAGTCTTCGATAAATTCATTCGCAAGATTAAGCATATTTTAGAAAAGCAAAGCAAAAGAAAGAAGCTCATTATTAAAGTTTAGATTTCTTTAATACAGACGTATCATAATTATTATATTTAATGTCTTAATTTGTAGAATATAACATAATGCAACAATATTTTTGACATAAATATTTATAAAACTAGTAAAATTAACGGCTTATTTTTAAAAGAACTAAAAACATTCATGGCCAAACTCATTATCTAGTAAGTTTGTTATTTATCACAATCTAAAGTGTCAACATTCTTATCATTATACATAAGTATACTGTATTTCTTCAAAATTTCCCATTGATAAATCTAATTTGATTATCAAAGAAATTAGTACATATTACATAACTAATATACTTATAATAAAATGATTTAATTTATAAACTGAATATTAAAAAATACAGAATTAAATTCTGAATTTAAAAATCCAAGGTTCATTTTTACTCCATTTGTTTAATTAATAATTTTAGTGATTGCGCGATCATTAGAAATTGTAATATAAGATTTAATTACAAGCTTATATTTATTGAGAATTCCATGCTATGCAATTGCTTTAGTCTTTGTATTAATTAAGTAATGCCAAATAAGATGACAAAATTGAATGGCTCTAAAACGATTAACAACTCTATTTTACATGTAATACCTGTCTACATATTATAGTAAAGTATTTTTAATTTAACAAGTACATTTAATCCATATAATTAATGTAGTGTAGTATTTCGTAAGAAGTGTAAAGATAAATCTGCATCGTTAAACGGTAAAGCGAAACAATAAGAATGTAGTCGACCCTCAAAAGTTCGTAGTCTATATTTTTTATTACTTTCTGTACTACGAAAGTAAAATGTACACAAATAACTGAGTACGCTCTTTATAAGAAAATTTTGTGCTGACAAAGAAAACAATTTTGATCTATTGATGCCTGTGTGTGTTTTGGAAAAAGTAACATCGACCTGTGCTTATTTAACCATCGTATTTCCTTGCATCTTGCATATTTACGAATAGCGTTCATTGATCATCTTCGAAGAATCCGTCACACTGTGAAGTCATAAATCTAATAGATACCCTTGAAAAAGGTAGGCTTTATTGACGAACCAAAACAAAAAATAATACCGTTGTCTCTTGAAACGAAATCTTTCAATCCTCTCAAGAGCCACAGTAACAAAATGAAATTATGAAGATGTATTCGAATGTTGAATACCAACACTCCTCTGCTATTTTCATTTTTTGCAAATAATAAACGTATTAACAAGTGTGATATTTAATTCTGGTCATTCTCAGTTTATAGATCAATTTGAAGAGCTTTTTTTCTTGTTTACCCCTTAAGCTTCACGTGTATGACTTGAAACGAATCATCGCGCAGCTTTTGAAGTATTACTGTGCAAGATCACAATTTTTCGCGGCACGTTGTTATATTCGTTGTTTAAAAAGATATTGATAAATTTCATCTTTCTTTCTGATATTTAGCTTGAGGTACGTAAAATTACGTTATTTAGAATAGAAAATATTGCTTACATATATACATATTTATATTTTTTTCATTTGTCCATTGTTTCAAATAAATATATCATTTCAGTGATAAAAATATAAATGTAGTTTGTTTACATGAGTTTGATATGTGCATTAAACATTAAGTTATACTAAGTGAAATATTTTTTTAAAAAGTTTTGAAGTAAATGTGTTATCCTAGTTATAATTATTTGATGTTAAATTATAATAAACTGTTACATGATAAATTTGCACAGTAATATTTACTTAAATAATCAATGCCATTGATATTATTATTTAAATTTTATAAGCTTAAAATTTAAATAATCTCTGCTATTACTAAAAAATTGTTATTCTTTTATATTGTCTAAATTTGAATTAATTTCTTCAGAAAATGTCTTCCGATGGTAGAGGAGTGGGTCGAGGCAACATTATAGAGATATTTAAAAAAAAAAAGGAAATTGAAAAACAATTAAAAGAAGAAGAATTTAGATTAAAGCAACAACAAGAATTATTACAACATGGACAATCGGTTGCAAGCACTTCTACTGGCACAGGTAGAGGTTATCTTTATGAAAAATTTTCTCACTTCTCATCTTACGCTGCTTCACAAGCAGAATCTACTGTGGCATCTGAGATATCAGAGGATAGTATTCCAATAGTAGGCAGAGGACGAAGTTCATTGCTCACTGCTTTACAAAAAAAGTAAGTTGAATATAATCAACGTAAAGTTCTAAGTTTTAAAATTCATATTTTTAGTATTTCTAACTAATCTAAAAATAAAACAAAGGAAAAATAGAATTCAATATTCTATCAATAAAATACCATTTGAATTTTCTTTAAAGTTCTTTTTAGTTTCAATCATATTACATCTTCTACAAAAGTGAATAAACATAATATATATTTTTAATTATTGAAAATAGTAGCATGAGCTTTAATAAATTTATTTTGAAATATTCTTCTGTCTTATTAAAAAATTGTATCAAGTATTTGTAATTTAAGAACTTGAACCATAGAATTAAAGAAATATATCAATATTTTCTTCTTTCTATTGTATTAATTTCAAAACAACAAGAATATATTAAATATCTTTATTAGATAAAATATTTGTATTCTTATTAACAACAATTATTGATTATAAATAAACCATTTCTGTTTAATGATTTTTTATAATATTAGCGACCCACATAAATAATCTTAATATAAGTGATATTTTTATTATAGGTATAATAATTGCATCTTTAAAGTTCACAAATCAAGATTATATCAATGAAAAATCCTTTCTAAAATAATGATTAATTTAGACAACTATTAATATTCTCTTGCATAAAGAAATTTTAATATCTAACTAAATAATTTGTGAATTTTGTTTGTATTCTAGAAACAAAGTATACCTTGTCTACATCGATTTGTTAAGATTACCACTAATTTAATTTTTATAAATGATTAATTCAGATAATATTACCATTGTTTATTTTCATTTTTAAACCTTAATTTGATTTTTACCTTATTTTTATTAGTAATAATGTATATATTATTAATAAATATCATTAATGAATATTAAGGAACTATATACTTATGAATCGAATTATCTGTTAAAATAGTACGTTACTACGTTCAATATAATGGTTGACAACTTAAAAAAATTACTAATTTAGTATTTAAATTACAACTACCTTGAATAATTAATGTTAGCATTTATGCTTTGTAAATATCTTGATTGAAAAGTTTTAAAGTAATAATTTTTAATTACTATTTGCAGATCTATATCAAGTACATCAGAATGTTCAGAAGAAACATCTGGAGTTTTAGGTAAATTATCTTCTATATCAATCAGTGAAACAACATATTCAGAGCCTGAATTAGAGATTATTTCACGACAAGGAGAAAGTGGAAAAGTGTATTAATACTTACTTTTATGTACTTTTAAAATCATTTTATGTTATAATTTAGTATTATTCATTAAGTTTGTTTTGTTTCAGTATTCCTCTTATGTCCAATTATATCAATTTAAAATTGAATGAAAACAATGGTATATATCAGTATGAAGTTAAATTTTTACCAGAAGTTGATTCTCAAAATTTAAAGTATAAACTTTTAAATCAACAATTACAAAAATTGGGTAATGTACATGTATTTGATGGGACTCTTCTTTACTTACCAATACAATTACCCAAGACGGTAAATTTTACATTTTTAATCTATTTTATATTTTTATTTAAATTCAATAACTTAATCATATTTTAAAAATTTTAGAGAACAAATTATGAATCTATTCATCCAGTCAATAATTCTATAATTACTTTAACAATTATTTTTAAAGGAAAACAGTCTATGCGACATAACATTAACTTCTTTAATAATTTAATGAACAGAGTAATGCGAGCTTTAACTTTAGTACGAATTGGACAACGTGATTTTAATCCAACGTGTGCTCATTCCATTCCTCAACATCGTCTTGAAGTGTGGCCTGGCTATATAAAATCTGTAAATGAATTAGAAGGCGGTCTTAAGTTAAATCTCGATGCTACGTGTCGGGTTATACGTTTAGACACAGTACGCGATTTAATGTAAGATTTAACAAAATATAAATTCAAATTTTGAAAAAACAAAAACGAATCGTAAAAATGTTTCAGGTCTGACATATATAAAAGAACAAAAAGTAATTTCAAAAATATAATAATGAATGAAATAATCAGTACTTCGGTTTTGACACGTTATAATAACAGAACGTATAAAATCGATGACATAAATTGGGATATTACACCAGACTTTAAGTTTGAAAAGAATGGTAAAGAAATAAGTCTAATTGATTATTATCAACAGCATTATAATATAACTATAAAAGATTTAAAGCAACCTCTTCTTGTGCATAGATATAAACAAAAAAAAACAACTGGCGAGGTACGTAATAAAATATTCTGCACAATCTTTATATCACTCTTATTCAAACTCATTTAATAGTTATATATTCAAATTTAATTATAGACTGTTGAAAAATTGTGTTTGTTGGTTCCTGAATTATGTTTTTTATCGGGAATAACTGACAGCATAAGAACTGATTTTAATATTACGAAAGATCTTGCTCAAGTAACTAAAATTTCGCCTGAACAAAGGAGAGAAACTATAAAAAATTTTATTAAACAAGTAAACGGGAATAAAGAAATTAAACAAATTTTATTGGATTGGGGATTAGAAATGGAAAATGATATTACAGACATAAAGGGGAGAGTCTTGAATGCAGAAGAAATTTTTTTTGGTCAAAACCATAAGATTAGAACAGAGAATGCTGAATGGCAAAACCACAGCAGTAAAATTCTAAGAACTGTAAGTATAAAATTTATAGTCGACAAGTTTTTAAAATTTGTTCACAAATTTTAATTTCGTTTCAGATAAAAATGGATTATTGGGCAATAATATGTACAGAAAATAATAAAAAATACTGCAATGATTTTCTAGAAATATTCAAAATTATTTGTTTGAAAGTTAAATTTCAAGTAGGTGAACCTAAAGTTATTTTTTTAAGAAATGACAATACTGAGAACTATGTTACAGCAATCCGTAACTTAGCAAAAAACATTTTAAATATGGTTGTGATAATATTCCCTTCAATTAGACAAGATAAATATTCAGCAGTTAAACGGTAACTATACTTACAAAGAATAATTAATTACATAATTTTTAAATTAAATTTGAAAAAATAAGTAAATAATAATGTTATTTAGGAAAAATATTTTTTATTTTAATAAAATAAGAAATTACTACCTATTTCCGTGACTATTTCTATTAGATTATTAGATATTATAAGTTTAAAAATATATTACATATACCAACAAACTTATAAGTAATTCTTATGTTTTTTATTTTCACTATAATGTCTTTTTTATATTATTACTTTAGAATTTGCTGTGCAGAATTAGCTATACCTTCTCAAGTAATTATTTCAAAGTCGCTTTCAAGAAGTAACAAAATAAAAAGTATAACAGAGAAAATAGCTATGCAAATAAATTGTAAACTTGGCGGAGCTCTGTGGGCATTAAAAAATCCATTTGTAAGGATTATCATTTATTAACTAAATATTAGAATTTCTAAATATTTATTTTATTTTATTTCAAGGCAAATGCCATGGTGTGTGGTATAGATGTTTACCACGCAGGAATTAATCAATCTATTAAAGGAAACGTTGCAGCTTTTATTGCTAGCTTAGATCAAATGCTTACAACATGGCATAGTAGAGTTTGCATGCAAGCTCCACATCAAGAATTAGTTGACTTATTAAAACAATGCCTTAGTTCTGCGATCAAAACATATCGGGAGGTTAGCTTATAAAAGTTTAAATACATGTTTTTATAAATTTAGTTCTGTCGATTTATTTTTTAATTAATTCATATGTATGTATATTCATGTATATTATAGAAAAATGGCCGTTATCCTGATAAAATATTTATATATCGAGATGGCGTAGGAGATGGACAGTTAAATATTGTTAAAAATTATGAAGTAGCACAATTTCTCAAAACTTGTTCCTTAATAGATTCAGGTTACAAACCAAAATTAAGTGTTATTATTGTACAAAAGCGAATTAATACTCGTATATTCGAAAAGGTAAATAATGCATATAATTTTTAAATGATTATAGTATAGTATTTTTTGTGAAATTTTGAGGATATTAATATTTGTTTGTAATAGATCTCTTCTTTCATAGAAACGGAAACAAATTTAGTATTGCCCAAAATATTATAACGCGAAAGTTACATTACAATTATTAAATAATGAACTTCTAGGTACATCAATAGATATTTCTTAATCTTCTCTTTGGTTTTATGAATAAAATCAGTTCATGTTTTCTGTATGAATATAATGAAAAAGATAGTAGAAGGTACTTTGGTATATTTACTCATACATTAATACTTCTAAAGTGAATTAGAAGAATTATTTTTATGCAAAATTTTTTTTTTTATCTTTTTTTTTTTAATGAAATTAGTGTAATGTATTTAAATATGTATGGTATAAAGTTTACATTTTTGTTAGGTCAGTCTGATATGACAATATAATGTACATGTATAAGGAAATATTTATCAATATTTTATTTTCTGAAGAATTAAAGTACTTAAAATTTGAACTTAATGAAAATTTTATAGTGTAAATTTAGAAAGTTGTGTTTTATACTCTATTTTATGAATAACTAGTTTAAGTTAGATGATGCTTGCTTTATTTGATTGATAATGTCGATGTATCTGCTGTGTATGTCTTTTAAAAATTCAATCCATTTTTGGACAAAATTGAACACGGTCGATTGAAAATTTTTTGGAGTCAAAAATATTTTTTGATATATTTACAATAAATAAAAGTTTATTTGATAATTATTTTGCAATTTTATATAAAATTCAACTATTAGAATTGTAAAATTTAATTTTGAAGTTCTAGTATTGTCATCAATACCATATAAATTTAACGATTTAACATCTGGTATTGTATAATAGCTTCAGATTTTACAGTTGTTTGTTGCTGTAAAATTTATCTCACTATTCGTTGATGTTTCATTAATTTGACATTAAAATTAATTTCAAATTCATTTTAGTATGCATTTCAATGTCATGCTAATAAAGTACGTTTGAAGGGACGTAATAATATATGCAAAAATTTATAATTGGTAAAAGTGTACAAGGGCCTACCTATCATCATCGTAGTTCTGTAGACTTATGTACTATACCTTTTTTTAGAAATTAAAAGATTGACAATTTATATATAGAATCGATTTCGGGATTTCTACAAATTCTTTACCTGAAGCATTGAATATATTGAAAATAAGTAACTAATAATTTAGAATAAACCGATTGTATTGCTTTAACTTCATTTTGTATTGATTCAATGCTGCTATAATATCGAAAAACCGTTAATGGTCACAATAAAGTTGCTGTTTATAATTTTACTCTTGTCGAGCATAACGAGATAGTTATAGAGTAACAGATAATTACATCAATTATTATCTGAAATTTTACTTGTATAAGTTTAAATTGAAAAATGCGATTACAGTATAACAATAAAAAGATTTGCCATATGGATAAATATACAACAATAGCTTATTAATTATCTCTGATGATGCCATGTGGCAATTTAGTTATTTCAAACATTTTTTGTTGATTTAGATAGTGTTATTTGTTCATTTTATGTACCTAAAGATGCGGCTAATATTTGCTTTATGGGAACAGATTGAATTCTCTTATACTCATACAGGTATTAGTAGAGATATTAACTCTGGTAACTATAGGAAATTTAATTTATCTAGTTTTTTTCTAAAGTTTTAATGAAAATATTAAATATTGTTGATTCTATATTTTGTAAATATTTTGATTTTGTACAACTATGATTCATTGTGATTAGATGAATGAAATTTTTAGTAAAAACAAACTTGTACCAAGATTCTAAGTTACATGACAAAGCAGTCTCGACGTCTCACTGAAATCAGTGGTATTTTTGGTGTTGTATAATACCGATCATCAATGTAATTTTTATCTCTTCATCTTTTTTTATTTATCTCTTATATTTGAAAATGTCTCAAGTGCTATTTGAAAGTACATAGTAAGACAATTTATAGCAGCATTCGTTTGAAATGGAATTTTAGATTTGTATTTATTTTTAAGGATACCAAATAGATTAATTGAAGTTTAAATTACTTTGTCACTCATAATAACAAATATAGGTTTAAAAGTAGTATGAAAAAAAATTATAATCAATAGTGAAATAATCATTTTTATAAATACTTATTTATAAATGCTGGTCAATCTTTTAATTAAATTGTAATCCTAGAAGATTATGGTTGAGCTTAAATAAAGTGTAAAATTTAATTAAAATTATATTAAGAAATAAGTATAAATTAATCATTAAATATGTTATTTTTTTAATCATCGATGAAACTTTTCTATCTCTTAATCTCTATCAATTGTTCTGATAATTAAAATTCACGTGTTTAACTCAAAATTCATTAAAATTGTTTCAGAGGGGAAAACTGAGTAATCCACCACCAGGTACTATTGTAGACAGTGATATTACACGACGTCATTTATATGACTTTTTCTTAGTGCCTCAAGCAGTTCATCAAGGCACTGTAACACCCATACATTATATTGTCCTTTATGATGATATACAATTAAAAACTGACTATATGCAGCGATTCACATTTAAACTGTGTCATTTGTATTATAACTGGCCAGGTACTATAAGGGTGCCAGCACCATGTCAATATGCACATAAACTTGCATATTTGGTTGGGCAAAGCGTAAAATCAGAACCAAACCATCAGTTGAATAATTTATTATATTATTTGTAAGAACTCTTAAAAATCAAATGGTATTTATTTATTTTTATTTTCATTACACACATGTTTACAAAACAAAAACGCAATGTATATCTATAATTGGTGTGTGTGTGTGTGTGTGTGTGCGCGCGCGCGCGCTTGTATTTTTATGTAAATTAGTAATTATTAATTAATGATTTCATTTTTTTCTAAATTTAAATTGATATTTTAGGACATATCTACTTATTGGTTATAAATGTAAGATAAAACATTATTGCTACTTAATCTTTTCTGTTTTATTCATTAATTTTTGTAAACGTTTGTTAAAATTTTATTTTTAAAGAAACTTAATATAATATGGATAATATGTATGATCACCATTTTATTAATAATTAACAAAGTGACTTATTGAGTTAACGCATAATTAAACCTAATAATTTCTATTTACTTTATTTATTGTTTTGTTCAAATTTATATCTGTAAGTAGTATTCGCGAGAATTATAATTAGATAATAATGATCCTATCAAATTATTATTTGATACATAAGTATTTTGAATACCAGTTGGGTTACAAAATGCATAATAAAAAAGTTATGAATGTATAGTTAAAAATAATGAATAAGTGATTCTTTTATCTACATAATGTATTTTCCTGTAAAATAAAATGTTGAAAAATTGTTTCCTCTTAAATTGTATAAATTCTTTCTGTAATTACCCAAGGTATTACCTGTAATAATAACTGACTTATAAAAATGTACACACGTAACAAACAATATGAAAGTTAAACCTAAAATCCTTTCTTTTATTATCTTTCTAAGTATTAATTAAACTAAACATTGTATTTACTTGAACATTTGCAAATTCATGTAACTACATGATTCCTTTAAAGGTTTGGCTCGATTTATATTTTAAACTTGTAATAGAAAGATGACTTAAATATTTAATTGAGGCTGCAATTTTGTTATATTTACATACACGTTATGAAAGCTGTTATTTTTTTCCTATTGCTGAGTACAAAAATAATATTAATATAAATTTATTATTATATATTTTATATTCACAGATTTTGCGCGCGCGCGCGCGCGCGTGTGTGTGTGTGTGTTGTGTATAATTATAAATAAATGAAGAATCGAAATAATAGCGAATGACTTTTTAATACTGTAAATGTGGTTTTGTTTTTATCTCAAGTTAATCATTATCAGTCTGACTAGTGAATATATATTGAAATTACTTAAAAAGATTCTCAGTGAATTTTTTTGATTAAGCTACTTTCAATAAATTAATACAAATCCACATCAACTTAAAGCTATCACTCATCACAGATATTTTTTCGAATTGATAAATAATTTAATAGTAAAAGTCTTTATGATTATATATTACCGTAATCGAAATTGTAATACATTCTAGATGCCATTGCGTACCCTTTTCAATATGAAAATCTATATTTTAAAATTGTAAAGTGATGTTGCGCTTTAAGCCACTTGATTTGTAAAGCGAACTGTACAAACAGCTTTTTTTGCTCTTCTCTCTGTGTGTAAATACAATACTCAACATAGTATAAATTTAAAGAAATTCATTACGCTAGTATTGTAAGTTGAATAATTTTATATTATGCGTATGTAGGATTTTTACATTTGCAATGTTACAATTTAAAAAACTGAAAATTTTTTAACACTCGTAAAAGCCTTATTAAAGTTTTTTTTAATTGTATATACTTGAACAATACATTCATAACTTTATTAACGGAAAAGTTCAAATATTTATCCCAAGTAAATTGTAAATACCATTCAAGTAAAATATTAAACTAAAAAAATGTATAAATAAATTGAAATTTATTTAATGATGTTTTAAATTTTTTATGTAAACTTGAATAAGAAATCATTTTAATACAATAATTTACAGTTACACATGAATTTATTTGCCTTTGCATTGATTTTATCACAGTAATACCAATATACCAAAATAATATTAATAATTTCGTTTTATGCGCAGGAATTATAAGCAAACACTTTTAAAAAATTAGGTGTACAATAAGTTTTCAAATAACAAAGACTAGCAAAAATAATCAAGCCTTGAATATAAAAAGATGATAATTTTTCTATTAAGGCAGTCGTCTGAAAGCAGATAATTATTTTTCAATGTTTTAAAAATGTTCATTCCTAAATTTGATATATTAGTTATTCGGTATCAATGAATTGAATTATTATGTTATATTTTGTTTTTGACGTGAAATTTTGTAAACAACAAATGATTGTTCGAGGAATATAAAATATTTAATTTTTCCATAGTCTAAATTTCTTTTACGCATTAAGGTATGTAACTTATTGATTTGACAATACCTCTAACACATGGAAAATTTATACTAAAAATATCTGTATTTGATAATGTCGTAAGGCTCCCACGGCAATAAAATTTTACGAATGCTGTAACATAAATCTTGCAATACTCCAAATTAATGTAATAGAATTTTAAGAATTTAGATCAGTAAATAAAATAAAAACTATAGTAATTATAACAAGTGGTAAACTTTACAGATATTTAAATTACTTAAAATATCAGTGAATATGTGCATAATAATAAAGAGTAGTAAAAATAAATATTAGTTTGGGCGTTTAACGTGTACGTCGATCGGAAGTTATAACGAACGACCTTTCGACATCCCGCCATGAAAAAATGATAAAAAACATTGTTGTCTCTTGTATCTCATTTTCTGTTCTTTTTGTTTTTTCTTTTATTGTTACCTTTTAATGGCTCGGTTGCATCCGTCGGAGGATTTTGAAGATCTTTTGGCCTTAATGATACGCCGATTATCAACTACTTCGTTCATTGATTAATTTGCGCTGAAATTATAACTAAGATTTTGAAATTAAGAATATTTTAATAGATTTCAAATACATATTTCCTTAATATAGTAGTAAGCATACCTAAAACACGAGAATACGTACGGTACAAAGCATTTCATTCTACTGTTTAGATTTTCTCTTCCACGATATATTTCAAATATAAAAAATCGTGACTTCTTTCAACTGGCACTGGAACATCGTGAAGAATTGAATTTTCAATTCCCGTAAGCGATAAGCATTTCCATTTCAAACGCCTTTTAAAACTTGCTTTTATTAGTCTTTACAGAATAAACGCAATTACTCGTGCAATTATTCGTAGCTTCAGAACTTTTTAATTATGTATTTATTTTATTACGAGTTATTACTCAATATCTTGTTCAGTTTACCGAAGCTGTTGATGTACATTTACTGCTAAAAGTCTCGCCATTTCTTATTGCTCTAATTTCACGAGTACGTACTTAAAAGGTATCTATAGACAATTATTTAGGTAGATACCTAAATAATTGCCTTAAGTGATTATACTTTATAGATTTTTCGTCTATTAACGTAAATTTGAGAATTTATTGAAACTAAATGACGTGCCTATTGCGTTATTTCGAAAAAGTAAAAACTACGAAGCTATATGAATGATCTTACATAGATACAAATGAATACAGTTCTAATTTTTTGTCTCGATTACTCACTGCTTTCACGTAATTATAACGAAGACACTAATTTTTGAAAGTTTCTCGTGCATTCTTCTTAAATGAATAAAATGCATACCATTTGAAATGGTACTACTTACCAAAACAAAACTTGCATAATTACACAATCACGAATGAAAGCTAATTCAGGAGCATGAAATTAATATTCAAAACAAAAAATGAAAGAAAATGTTAGAGTGAAACATACGCGCACTTGGCATTATTCATCATATAGAATGTCTCTTAACTTACTGACCACACAGAATACGAATAAATCTGTCAACAAGTGGAATGCGTGTGGCATAACTCAATGATCGAGTATTTGCTTTTCGTCCGGGTGGAACAGATTCAATTTCTGATGTGATCAGGAGATATCAGTTTCATCCCCCCCCCTTGCGTGTTTTTCAATCGCGAGAGAGAGAGAGAGAGAGAGAGAGAGAGCCAAAGAGAGTCTCTCGTCGTCGCCTTTTCGAGAAGAAGGCACACATCGTTTAAAGCACCATAGATCACCACGATCACCACGTGCACCACTAGTGTTGCCAGTCACAGAAAAATATTCGCTATATCTTATATTATTGCACAGCGAAGCAAAAAGCGCGTTACATAATTGTCGCTCGTCTGCACGAGCTTGAGAATTATTCATCGCGTTGTGTTTTAAATTGTAGATACTATATGTCGCCGTATGCCGCGATATTTAATACAACGTCTCAATGTTCAAACGAGATTCTTAGCATGACGGTTTGTTTACATCGGCGCAACGCAAAACGAGAAACATTGGCACGGCAATTTCCGGCGCACTTAAAATTTATCAACGCGTTGTAAAGGGAAATTATGTATATGTAATAAGCGGACAGCGAGGATCTGAAAATCCATGGGTTTTAGAGGATGTGCAGACTGCTATTATTTTATCGTATGCTTTTTGCGTATAAAGTAATGCGCATCGAATTATTACGCGAAATATTTTCCACGATGTTCCTAATTAATTAAGCAACAAATGTCGGAGTGCTATTTTTAATATTGAAGAATTAACAAGCTCGTACGTGCATATTACTAAGTACACTAATCACGATACGTTACAAAAACTTGACGTATAGGGTATTTAACTTTGACGTGGAAATTACGAAGTTAGTAATTTACGAAAAGCTGCAATGAGCGTTGTTCTACTGCGAATAAATAAACATTTCCAAGCTAAATATTGCATTTCACACGAGAAGTAGACACCATGTAGACATAAGCGCGCCTTGGTCAGTCGGACACATTTGTCGTAAAATTGTATTAATTATAGGCAAATTTCGATACTCATACGACAAGAGATAATAAATCTTGTTTTCCTCTATAATGACTACGGCCGATGTAGGTCAAGAATAAAAATATATACAGTCTATTTTGCAGATGTGCACCTCGTAGAAGCATTTTAAATTAGAAGCGTACGTCAAACACTACGTAAATGGCACGATGCTTCGATAAAAAAGAATCGGATGAAAAATAAAATTATTTCCCAATTAAATAGGAGAATAATTAGCTATCCACTGTTAAATTTCAAATTATTTACAACAATTTCGATTACGAATGGAGTGTAATCAGTTTTACATGTATCACCTTTTGTTGCTGTGTACTATTCTAAGCCTATAGCTCAGTGTCAATGTATCAAGATATATTACCGTATATAAGATAATTTTAGCCAATTTACATATATTTCTTTTTAATTAAATTCTAAAATAATATCTATATACTTCGATAAATACCGTGTATTATTTCGTCAGAAAATACTCTGCTAATGAATTTTTTATCGACCGACTATTCATACTCAGTTATTTCAGTAGTCTTATCTACCTGACTTGAGTCTCAACTCAGCGATCCTGTAAATTATTCTCTCCCTTCCTAAAATCGATTACAATTCTTCTCTTACGACAACAACTTTTCACGGCTTTAAGCTTTACAGATCGAGGCGTACGTCAAAAACAATGTAATTTATCTTCCACGAAATTCGTTTACATCGTACACGGTGTTTCAACGAGAGACATACTTAATACATATTTTCTATTTACAATACTTTTAAACTTATTTTTTGTGACGTGCACTTACGTATACGTGTGTAAATGTTCGCGTGGTCGAGTGTGACAATTCCTTTGATACAGATATTTTAAAAGACGTCTCCGTTTCTTAATAACTGTATTTTTATATTCCAACGCAACAGCTTTCACACAAACCTTATGTGATGCTTCTAAGTATAAGATTTCTGGCGTCCTTTACCCGTCTGTCTGTCTTGTATTTTTCAATAATTTAGCTTCATATATTTGCATGCTTATTTTACGAGAAGAATCGAATTTGCCATTAGCTGCGTTATGCGCGACAATATTACAACTAAGAACGAGCGATATAATTTTACAACAAAATGATATTTATTTTATAATGCTGACATTCCCGTGGCTCTTGCAAATTTGAACGGAAAACGTCAGTATAAAGGTTCGCTGCCCCATTAACGAGGCAATTATTTCGTACGAAAAAATGCTACCCGAGACCAGAAATAACTGTTCTCTAGCTGACCGGGATTGAATAATCAGACGTCACGCTATCTACGCAAGGTAGTGGTTATCAGAGTGCAATCAGGTCTAATAGCAAATCGACGGAATATTACGCTTTCAAGGCATTTTCAAAAGATTCGGTCCGATTTAAATCTCGCTGTCGAATGATTATCGATTGGATCCTATAATGGAGAATTGCGATTGCTACTCTACAGTTTATACAACAGACCCACCGACCGAATCCAGACGTTTTAACAATTAACATTTAATAATCATTTAATAATCATTTAACAGCACGTTAGAACAGCACGTTTGATTTAATTCCTTTAATTATCCGCCTGGTATAACGAGATTTCAGGGAATCCGCGGTGTGAGTTCCATGCTATCGAGTACATAGAGTAGCATCTGTGAGCTCGTATTCATGTACGGTGCGCGTGCATAGAAAACGAAGAATTTCGTTACCGCAATATCATGTTATATCATACGCGTACGTATAGGTAACGCGGTCCTTTTCGTTAATATAAAATTAATATTGTGCTCTGTTTTCTTTCTATTTCAACATAATACGCGTGAAAAGTCTTGCGACGTTCTAATCACGAGATAAAAGAATTCAGATCACTCTTACATTTGTAAAACTTGTTACCACCAAAATATTACGTTAAAGCAGGAAATTATAGTTGGATTGGCGAAGAAATTAAATAATTAATGGACGAGTGTGAAAGCACTCTCTTTAAATACAAATTTTTATTTAGTTCAAAGATTAACTTCTACGGCCTTTAACTGCTAAAGGATTATTATTTTCTTTAAGTTTATACAAATATCTAAAATTAGTCTTGCCTACGTGTACGCGTACACTCGGCGTACACACGGCGTACACACGGCGTACACATACTCCCATTCGGCTCGTAATTACCCTCTTCAGTTATTTATTTTTCGCGATTAATTGCTTTTAAATTGTCCGATGTAATAACGGTAGTTTTTAAATAGCAAAAATACCGAGTTACATGCTTATAAATATCGGAGCAAAATTTATATTACGTCATATTATCAAATTCTAGCAACTGCTGTTGTTGATATTCAAATTGCAAGGGCGAATATCAGTTGTGTGTC
The DNA here is from genome assembly GCA_018907045.1 of Wiebesia pumilae. Classification (NCBI taxonomy): domain Eukaryota; kingdom Metazoa; phylum Arthropoda; class Insecta; order Hymenoptera; family Agaonidae; genus Wiebesia; species Wiebesia pumilae. The sequence continues at coordinate 2,691,802 of JACCHZ010000113.1, read as the reverse complement.
GTGTACTGCTTGATTTATGTTTTCAATGAAATTCTATCAAACAGAAAGCTGCCGATTCATTGTAGCTTTTGAAGTAATAATGTAAGCATTCAGCCCATCGGAGTAACAACTTTATGCTTAAATATGTTAAGTACGTCGCTTCGGACCAGATAAAAATCTTGTTCTCTTTATTCCACCTAAATTTTCAGTCCTATATGCCTTCGTTCTCTTTTTAAATCCGATTTCAATGATTTCCTCCGTGTAAAATATTTCAATATTTTTCATAATTAATGGACTTGATCACGGCTATTATCTCCACGGCATACGGTTGTAAAAATATGTAAACTTATGATAAGAACTAGAGTATGTTTTAATGAATTTGTATACGTATTTATCCACATTTTATTAATTAGATTTTTAAGTCGAAGAAATCTGTTCTCTATCTCGATGTATTCCAGAAGTTCGACGGATAGTTTAAGACGGATTTTAATATAAATTGCCGAGTAGTATAGTCAATTAAGCAAGTGTTGATCGAATTCGTGCTCAAAATCAAATATTTTATTCGCGTTGCTTGCGTTTATTTTCTTATGCTTTGTACCCTGTATCAATAAGAAGTGGGAATTCAATTGCCACGGTTTAAATGTTATTGATAAATAGAAGTTAAAACAAATATTTATCAACTGTGACGAAGGCTTTAAATGTTGGACACTAATAGAGTGTGTAACCTTGAAAATGACGTGCTTTTCACAAACGCTCGAGGCTCGATCCACCGATTCGTATGAATACCTTTATACACCTTTCGTTTTGATGAATTGAATTTTTCTTATTTCAATTCGCAATGATCAACAACGTCGTTGAAATAGTCGTTATGATTTTATAAATTTAAATGTCAAGAAATTGCCCAGCGAATTAATTGTAACTTTCGAGAGCCTTTTGATATTAAAACCTTTCACGTTATCATACGGAAACAGTTTCACAATCGGTGCGAATCTAGAGATAACATTTCTATTTTATTTTATCCCCTTAGTTTTTTCATATCTCAACACGCTGCTTATACATTTTAGTGTTTTTTAGCAAAAGTTTCATTCTTCGTGAAACTTTCGCTGCTTCCAAAGAATCTCAGATTCAAATAGGTAATTGCGAACCTAGCGGTAAGCTAGAAATTAATTTTCATATCTATTATGAATTTCAACGATAAAAATATATTATACTCAAGCCATAATAATAATCAACGAGAGTCTAAGATAAATGTTCCGTTCGGAACATTTAATTAACTACGAGTTGAATGTATTGCATTAAATTATTAAACTGGTGTAAATATTTTTTAGATAATTGCGCACGCATAAACTTCAAAGCGTGGAACTAAATTGCGCGCGAGGTTACGTGCGTCTGCGTTATCGAGTCTAATTTAAGCGTTTACAACATAGAAATTATGATTCAGCCTTTTAATTAAATGTATATAATAGACTGTATACGTGCAATTCGACTTATGTTTTCAAAATGTTGCACGCAATGTACGATAAAATAGCGCAGTAGAGTACATCGCTTCTGTTGATTTGAAAATTTGTATGGCGTTGTTTTGTTACGAAAACTTACACTGCATTGGTAAAAATTATTTACAAAATGTCGCCCTTTAGTTTTATACGTCAGGTGCACAATTCACGCGGATGAAAAGTGCACGAAACCAACAAAGTTCTGGTTTAAAATTCCAAATTTCGTATTTGTAAATAAGAATAATTTAGAAAATATGTAAATTTCTTGTCAGTAGTACGTTATACGTATAATAATTAAATGATGGGGAGGACCCAAGGGAAGACAAAAGACAAGAAAGAGCATTTTTCACTTTTCGCTTTAAAATCCGATACACTTACATTTGAATTCAATCGATAAAAACTACTTTGCTCTTATCGAATGAGAAAAAACGTTTACAAAAGTAATAAACTTTCTTCATTGATAAACACTGTCGAGACGTAACATCGGTGCAACATTATCTATATAGATGAAAAAGAAAAAAGCGTAAAGTGAGACTTAAAGCAGGTAAGTGCAATACTTATTAGCATAAGCATTTAATATTATTAGAGTAAAAGGATTTATTCTACGTGTGCGGTTGGCACTTTGCCTCTTTATAGAGGAAGCTTTGCAAACGTCGACAAGTACGGAGTTCACGATTAGACTTAATAGAAAAGGCCAGGTTGCGTAAAACGAGACCCAGCAGTTTTCAACCAACGATTAATCGATTCGATGCTACAGCAATGGTAAAAGAGAAATACCGGGTGCAGCATTGGCTGCAACAACAGCGGACGTTACCGCTCGTGCAACAAAGCATGACAGGAGAGATTCGCAGCACCGAGCACCAGGTCTATTCGCAACTACGCAGAAGATCGGTAGTTTACTTAAGACGGTAAATGTGAAAAGGTGAAAAACCGGGAGTCGCGCCGAGGGTCGACGCGAGCGATGGAAATACTTGGAGATCGGTCTCGGCCGTTACCCTGGCCAGCGCCGGTCTCGGTAAAATCCCATCAAGGACCACCGAGGACAGCCCGAAGCCGTCAAAGTTGGAAGCTGGCGGGCTGGCGGGCGGCGGGGGGGCACGTATTACGGCGTGTTACGGCGTGTTACGGCGTGTAACGGCACTCGAGGAAGCGTCGGGGCGTCCGCGACTCGCTCGGCGGCACGTGCGCGTGGTGTTCGCCGCTCGCGTCGCCGCGCGCCGTTGCGTCTTAGGCTCGCATCGCTCTGCACGGCGTTACGCGTGTATATCGAGTGGCGCACGGCGCGAGTCGCAGGAACTCGCTCTGGCGGCACTGGCTCCGCTGGCTCTCGAGGGGTGCGGAGACGGGAATGGAGCGCACACGAGCGCACTCACACTCGCGCGTCTCCGTCTCGCTCTCGCGCGCACAGTCGCCGCCGCCAAGCGATCCGCCATTCGAGTGCTTAGCGCCTGCGTACAGCTTGTTTACAACTGCGAAGCTTACCATACACACATGACCTTTCCAAGATGGACACGAGCGCCCGTCGTTTTATTGCTTAGCGTGCGCGCAAAGCCAGCGCAGCTACCGTGAATCGGTGTTTCGAGGAGCAGTGCGTGGAGTAACCCGCGTGTGCGTGCCGTGCGGAGCCTCGCCAGCCGATGGCCCCCCCGTTCCCTCGCTCAACGGCAGCAGGTTCGTCAACCATCTCCGTGGGCGAGCGATCAAGGGCGGGAGAGGGGAAGGAGCTCTAGTGCGCGTCGACGAGGGAACGGCGTTCAGCGAGCAGTAGAGTGTCGAGCCAGCGGGAGAGAGACCGCGAGGCGACGTGTCCCCCGCGCCAACTTCGTCGCACGAGCGGATCCTGAGAGCCCGTAGCATTCGGACCGAGCCAACACCTGGCCTCCTGCGAGAGGCGCGCCTCGCAGCTCCTTTCGGATGCTCCTTGCCTTCGTAACCCCTCGTAGTCAAAGTCGTCGAAGGAGCGACGGCCAGGGCGGGCAGGTGCATGCGCGCCTACGTGCGTACGACAAGGGAAGAAAGCGAGACGACGACGCGTGTTCGCGGTACCTGGCTTCCGCCGTCGAGCGACGAGCAGCAGCTGCAGCAGCAGCAGCAGCAGCAACAACAACAGTCGTCGCCGTCGCCGTCGTCTTCGTGGTCGTCGTCGTCGTCGTCGCCACCATTACCACTACCACCACCACCACCGCCGTCGTCGCCACCATCACCACTACCACCACCACCACCACCACCACCACCACCACCACCGCCGCCGCCGCCGCCGCTGTCGTGTTTACCGTGTGCTTGGCCCGTCGAGTCGGTGCCTATTGCGCACATGAGCAGACCTGGCCTTGAGCCACGCTCGCGGGGAGGAGCAGCAGCTACGGGATGCTGCTAGAGTCGAGACGCTCCCCTAAGCTGACCGGCTGCGTTGGGACTCGTACGGGCGCTGTCTAGGGCGCGGCGAGAGAGACAGACGCAGACGGAACGAGAGAAAGAGAAAGAGAGAGCAGTTAAGCGACATTACGATATACTCGGGGGGAAAATAGAGTAGGAGAGACACTGAGAAAGGTGCGCAACGGAGAGAGACTGAGTAAGCGAGTGTGAGCGCGCGCGCGCGCCCGTGTTTGTGCGCGTGTGGGTGGAAGGAAGGAAGGAAGGAAGGAAGGAAGGAAGGAAGGAAGGAAGGAAGAAAGGAAGGAAGGAAGGAAGGAAGGAAGAAATAAAGGAAAGAGGGTAGGAAGGAAGGAAGGAAGGAAGGAGAGCGAGTGCGAACCTCGCGACACGTGCTCGTCGCATCGTTGCTCGCACCTGCCATGCTGCCGAGGTCCGCGGATCTCCGGGCCACCACCTGAACAACGGCTTACAGCGCTACATTGCTCTCCTCCCCGAGGTTGTTCTGTTCCGCTCTCCGCCTGCACGGCAACAGAAACAACAGCAACAACAACAACAACGACAACAACAACATGTCATCGTTGTCGCCATCTCAGTCGCCGGGAGCCATCGTTCTGGCGGCTCACATCAAGAAGCTCAAGACCTTGAAGAAGAAATTCTTCGTGCTGAGGGCCGAGGCACCTGGACATCCGGCATGCCTGGAGTACTACGACAGCAAAAAGAAGTACGAGAGCAGACAGCCACCCAAGCGCAGTATCTCGGTGCGCAGCTGCTTCAATATCAACAAGCGCAGGGACACCAAGCATAAGCATGTCATAGCTCTTTATACCAAGGATGACTGCTTCTGCCTGGTGCTCGACAACGAGAAAGACCTGGAAGAGTGGCTCAACGCTCTCTTGCTGCTGCAGAATGGCGATCAACCTGATGGAGAGCAACCACGACCTACCTTTGGTATGATACAGCTTTCAGCGACTAAAGTTTCTTCGTTATTCAGGCTCATCTGCTCGTACTCGTAAGTCACACTTCATTTATTTGTCTTCAGAGCACATTTGGCAAGTAAGCATGCAGAAAAAGGGGCTCGGCGAACGAAAAAATATTAATGGACCTTATAGGCTATGCTTAACCGATCGTGTTCTGAGTTTGGTTAAGCTTGGGGCCGATGATAAATCCGATTCCATTGAATTTTCTGTAAGTTTCTTCTGTGGCTTCTCCGGCTTTAGATGCTCATGCCTCTCTTATTTACCTCTTCTAGTTAAGTTGCATAAGACGGTCCGGATGTATGGACCGCATCTTTTACATGGAAGTTGGACGATCCGCTGTGACCGGTGGTGGTGAATTTTGGATGGAGGTCGAGGATAACAATATTGCACAAAATATGCATCATGCCATCAACAATGCCATGTCCAATTCCAGCTCTGCAAAGGACGAAGGTCCTCGACAAAGGATGCGCAGCTCCTCTGCCAACGAAGCCAGTAAACCCATCTCTGTTCTTCAGAGAAGACACACCGCCCAGAAGTTGCATAGTTTCTCACCCTTAGGTAAGTTTCCCAACGATGCACTTAGTATTTCTTATACGAGTATTACTTCGCCGTCAGCAATTGTTTGATCGTCGTTGATCACAGAGTAGTGACTCACCAGCATTCACTATACAACTTTTAATTGATGTTTGTCATACTGTGTTAAATATTGCTGACTCGCATAAATCACAAATAATATGTAATAAATCATCTAAACATTTCATAACAAGTTGTAAAAATTAAATTTTTTTTGTGTGCAAGTTGCTTCAGTGTATGATTTACTCTTGTAACATTTAATTTACCGTTTAAGTTAGTTTTTTTTTTTTTTTTTTTTTTTTTTTTTTTTTTTTTTTTTTTTTTTTTTTTCGATCATTAATATTATAATACAATAATATGAAATAATTGCATTAACTTAATTTTTATATTAAAAAAGAAAGAGCAAAAAGTGACATTCCACGAATGCCTCGACAAAGGCATATAAAGAATGTGGTTTTAAATTGTTATAAAGTGAGCTTCTGAGTAACACACGTGGGTTGCGGGCTTTACAGAGGAACAGAGGATGCACGAGGAACAGGTGGAACCGTTACAGGAACAGAACGTCACTGCATCTGCCCCCTCACAGTGTAGTCAATCACAGACTACCTCTACTTCCAATACACATACGGGTCTGTTCTGTCACAGTAGTTGTACGCTTTTTCTATCCTCTTTCTCTTATCTTATGCTGGTGCAACTTCTTACATTTTGACAGGAAAGATCAATTACATGTTAATATATTAAATTATGTACTCAGTCCACGTAGAGAGAAACAACCAACCACTTATTTTGAATTACCTAGTTTCATTCGCAGATATTTGGATTTTGGTGATGCTTACCTCTGTCTACGTGGAATGTATTAAATATTTATTTTAGCATTGGAGTGCGACAATTTACAGAGGAAAAGAAAAATAAAATAAAATAAAATTGTGATGCATTCTTTTATGAAGAATTATAATCGATTAACTGTCATTCCAATGCTAGTTATTAGAACGACACTTGAGGTGCTTTTGCTATTTGCTATATAGTATTGGATTTAAATGGAAATTTGTTTGTTACCCAGTGGTTGCTTAGCTCATTACATACATTCTTTGAAAGTATTTTTTATTTCTTAGGCTATTATAGATATTTAAATTATTATTCGTAGAGTTAAAATGATTGAGATCTTACAAGTTTGGCAAGAATCATATACATAGATTGAGTCGATGATAATCCAATAGTAGATGTAACATATTGTACGTATATAATATTGATTTAACAAGTTTTTAGTTACTTGCTGTAGTTATTGAGTATAAAAAAGCGTATGTAATGTGTTTTGGAATACAATTAGAGTGATAATTGGTGATTATGACTCAAGGTATACGAGGAGGGTGAATGCTTATTTTGCTGATGGAATTGTTTGGGAGGCAGATGATTTCTGGTATTAAAAATGTTAGGAGGCTTTTTTAAAGGTCTTTGCCACCCACAGGTGAATTAATGGAAAACAAATAAACGAATGAATAAAGAAAACTATAGGGAAGCTTCGTACTACGCTAAAAGTAAACGGGAGAATGAGGGCTGTGGTATAAATTTACAGCTGCTGTTGGTGTAATCGAGAGCGGAACCGTGGGGACAATCGTCTGTACTAAAAGCAGCGCTGCCGTAACGAATAGACGTCGACACTCGGTAGCAAGTCATCCAATCCCTTCCGCCAATAACAATATTTCCCAACTCACTCATGCCAATACAACATCATCGTCGAGTACAACAAGCACTACCACAACCGCGACAATATCCCATCAGAGAACCCTGTCGCTGCCCCTAGCCGCTGTTGTTATCAATCAAACGCAATCATCCAAAAGATCCGTGTTACGCTGTATGTATTCTCTCTCTCTCTCTCTGTCTCTCTCTCTCTCACGCTCTCTCGCATCGTATGAAACTCTTGTTCTCTTGTTCCCTTACACCTCTCACGCTGAAGAAAAGAAAAAGCAAAGCCGTGTTCTTTGTCAGCGAATAAATTACATCTTAATTCTTACGTTAACCACAGTGTGTGAATTCTCGTCGAGTTGCAGTGTAATCCTGCGAACTTCCAATAAATTTTTTGGGGAAGGATCTTCCTCTGGGGGACTGTCGTCGTCTTCGTGTCGCTTGCATGCTGCGGCATCCGACTCATGCTTTTTATTTAATTTTTTTCCCTAACAAGAAAAAGCTCCCTCGATACGAGTAATATATATATATATATATATATATATATATATATATGTATGTATGTATATATATGCATACATACGTAAGCATACGTACGCAATATACTTGTGTTTATGTATCTGAGCATTTATAAAGCATATGAACGTGCCTTCCTCCCGTCTTCTTTCTCCACAGTATTTGGTGTCTGTATGTAATTTTATCATCCTATTGTTATTGCTTAGTCACTTTCGAGTTTCATTAAATCTATCATTTTTATTGGAAAACTACGTACGTACTTGATTTATTTTTACCAACTTTACATTCTGTATGTATGGATGCGCACGCGTATGTTTCTATACATGTGTATATGTACATATACGTGTATATGTATATGTACGTATATAAACACGCGCGCGCGCGCACACGCACACACACGCGCGCGCGCGCGCAGCATTTTTTAAATTTTATCATTTAGAATGCTAAAACATACATACAAAAGACTTACTCGTTACATTTTCATTTTTTTTTTTCTTTTTTTTCTTTTTTTCCCAAAACATCTTAAACATTACTACGTCGTGTTCAAAGGCACTTTTGTACAAACATGTAAAAAGTAACAATTATTATCGCTGTTCTTCAATTTGTTATTCGATGCTTTTAAGCGTTTGAGTAATGTTCACTGCTAAACGTCGAACCAAGGCAACGAGATGACAACGTAACGACACCTTTTACGTGCTTCCTGTAAACGACTAAAGCAGAAACTACGAGCTCGATGTATATTGTTGTACATATATATTACTGCATCTTCTTATCTTTACTTTTCATTAACAACGTAATAACAAGATACTAACAAACCTCGATTCCGGTGTGCCTGCACATTAACTATACTGAGCGTGTAAATATGCCGTAGGCCGTACTAAGAACTGTAAAAACAAAACAAAAAAAAACTAACACTTGACCTTTAACGCGCTGGGAATAATGGTTTTGGCTTTGAAAAGAAATTTTCTGCACCTCGCTGCACGGTGGCTGCGACTCACCATCGCCGAGAAGCCCTTGTTTTCACCCGAGACGTGGCCTACAATGAGAATTGTTTTCAGGCGTGCCAACGGTACGAGACAGGTGCGATAGCCTGCCCTCGAGAGCGCGAACGACGAGCGAGGGACACCCGAGCAGCGTCGGCGCGATGGCTGTCATCGCCGCTCAGCAGCAGCAGCAGCAGCAGCAACAGCAACAACAACAGCAGCAACAACAGCAGCAGCAGCAGCAACAACAACATTCGAGGACCGGACACTTGGCACCCCATGTACCTCGACCCCATTCCATGCACAGTCGAGTCATGTCGTACTCGCCACCAGTCGCCTCAATACCCATCAGTCCGGCCTCAGCCGCGTGCTCCACGGACTCGGCAGGATCGTCCCTGTCGATGGACGACGCCTCGGAAAACATCATGGAGGAGGGAGTGATATCCAAGTACGGGCACTCGCTCACGCCGGATGAGCCGGTCATACTCGAAGAAAACGCCGACGACTACGTGCCCTGGTCGGTCAGTCACCAGCAGAAGTACTCGCCCAACTTCAAGTCTTGTTCCCCCTCGCAGGTGAGTTTCCTGGAGTCCGATGTGCAAGGAATTCGCGTGGCTCCATTCGGTTATTCAACTGTGCCCAATGAGTAGGCAATGTACAAGATAATTTAAGTGATTGTCTTTATCCGATAAGCGCTCTTACCCTTAATGGTCACTCTAATAAAGAGAAATGCAATGCACGCAATTCAAATTTGACGCCGAATGCTAGGAAATTTGTTCGTTTATATACTATTTGTATCAGACGTTTATATTTTGTAAGAGTGCATGATCAAAATGTAACAGTTTATTTTTGTAAATACAAATATTTAGTTTGTCGAGGTAACAAAAATCATAATTTTCTTCATAGATGTATGACATAAATTTCAAGGGTGAAAAATTATTTAATAATTGTCTGTATAAATTGAATTATTTTTCAAATATATATATTTAATTTGGTTTAATTTAAAATCTAATTTAATTTCTTTCGTATACTTTTAACAGAAACCAAAGATATAAAATTCTTCAAAATTTCTTGTTATTTCTAAATTATTTGAGATTATGGAACTGAGACAGTAACTCTATTAACTATATTAGAAAAAGAAAAATTGACTACTATCTTATTTACTTAAGTTTAGAGAATATAATATAATACCTTAATTGGAATAAAGATATTTTCAGTAATATTCTAATCGATTTTGTTGTAATTAAGTTTTATCAATTTTCTATATGCAAAATAATCCACAGTGACATCGAGATTATATGAATTTGCTAAAGATTAAAGTACAGTATTTTAATTAATTTTTTATTTGAATCATACAGTCACCAAAGTATTAATTTGTTATAAATTCTTTATTTTAAGTATAAAGTAAACATTTGAAATTTTATTTACATTGAAACCAAATAATTGCAATATTATTCTACACATAATTTAGAAGTTATCGTAGAACCGATTTTATATAACATTCATTTTCATTATCTTATAAATTACATCAGCAACAAAATATAAAAAATTTCAACACATTTGTTGTAAATAAATTGTACTAGCATGGAAAGTGATCGCTGCAATAGTTACACAAGTACATAAAAGGTCCATGCGTTAAAAGCATGTTTATATTTAAGTAACTATATGCCTTAAAAGTATTTTTATTATACCGGATGTTTAATTTATTATTTACTGTTTATTTATTTGAATCAACATTCTTAAATACATTACTATACACATTCGCCTTTAATTAAAAGACTACTTAAGAAATATTTGGTAAGCAATGAGTGTATATACATGCCATATTGTATTTTTTTATTTTTAAATTACAAGATGTAAATCCACGTGTAGTTTATTAATCTATGTATACACATGAAAGCTGTACGTTTATAGTTGTATACGAGTCTCTTTTCAAAAATTGTACAAGAAATGACAATTTTATATTAATTGTTTATATTTTAAGTAATCTTAAGAATTTACAGAATTTACCGTAGTTAGAATGAAATTATGCTGTATTTTTAATCCAGTGAACTCTTTAAACAATTAACAGAAATTTTTCTCGTATACCACAGCAGAGTTCCTATGTCGAGATGTACAGTCCCTGTAGTTCCAGCCCCGGTCGAGGGGCTTACATGCCCATGAGTCCAGCCACCGGTGCCCACTCGCACTCCCGAGCCTCGTCCCTCGTCGAGGAGAGCAGTACTTTGCCCGACGGCTACGTGACCATGGCACCCGTTGGCGACGATGGCTACGTCGACATGGACCCGACCCACAACCACAACGGCCATTTCCCCGATGACATGTCGCAGCACGGCGGCAGCAGCTGTTCCGTTACCTCTGGCACTCCCAGCACCGACCTGCGTTTCTCGGAGTATCATCTTGACAAAGTCACCAGTTTCTTAGCTCCCGGCGAGGATCTACAAGCAAGGCCGACCAGAGCGTACTCCGTAGGTTCGAGACCAGAGCAAGCTAATAGGCATCGGAAAAACAGGTGAATTGGGAAACACTTATCACGCAAAAATTTCTCAGGGTTTTCATCTAATAGTAATAATTAAAGTCAGTGTAACACAGAATACATTTATTAAGGCTATTTATAATAGAAATAAATGCGCTTTTAAAATACCTTAAGCATTTTTTAACGATTTTTCTAATTATTAAATTAAAAAGAAACAGTTATTTATTTTAGCGAGTGACATTGCCGCTTTGCCTTGAAAATGTAATCAGATATTGTCGGCTAAAATACGTTAGTCGTAATAGCATTTCATCTGTAATTTCAGATTGGATATTGCTCAACAAGAATCAAGCAGAGTTCGAGCTTTTTCCGTGGGAAGTCGATCCAAGAGGCCTGAAATCGGTAGACTCGCAAAAGTTATTACTGCTCCACTAGTCGCTGATATTGAGAATTCGCATCCGAACAAGTCAAACTCGGCGCCTCTTTTATCAAGTTCATGGGGTCATAATTCTGGCTGCTCCATTACTTCCGAACGAATGGAAGATCTTATGGAACTGGATTTCACTAGGCCTAATGTTCCAGTCACTCTTTCATCACCTCCTTCCTCATACTCGCAATCGCAATCGTATTCAACTGCCACTGATACCAGTTCCTACATTGACATGTCTCCTGGACAGCCGCCAATATCAAACACTGCCCCCTGTGTTGACATGAACGGATCAACTAAGGTACGTTGCTTATATCATTAGATAAATAATTTGTATGCTTGCTCAGAATTTTTTTTATTGCGTTTTATGTAGGCTTTTGCGTTTTTTTTTTTTTTTTTTTTTTTTTTACTAAAACTTTAGTTTAATAATAAATCAATACTTTATTTTATGAAGTTTAACGAATCATGAAATTAGTGAATTGTAATAATCAGAAGAGGAACGTTACTATTTATTGTTAAAAATGAGTATTTCAGCGGAAAAGTACAAATGATGGCTTATCTAATGAAATTCTGCCTGTGTATTGAAGAAAAGTATTATATAATTTTACTTTGTTAATTATGTAATTAACACGCAATTCTATAATTAATATGTTCTATAACGCACAGAATGATAGAGCAATGGAATGGATAAAGCAATAGGTTATTCAAAACCTAACCTCTTTGATAGTTGATATTACATTTTTATTTATCAAAAAGGTGGTTCTTAAGCTATTTTAATTGTTCGTCTCATCGTGAAAAAAGCGTATAATTGTTCGAAATTCTGTTCTGTAAATGTTGTTTCCTCAGTTGCTTCTCCAATCACAATCATACTATCGCATTTAAAATATCTTAGATCCATTTACTTTAAAATCGTTACATAATTAACACTGCTCAATTTTTCATCGATGCACTGCATATTCTGAAATTCGATAACCAATTTAACTTAGGTACACGACTAGATTCATCAGGTTACATATTATTTTCGCTTTCACAGATAAATCGGAATAATAACAACAACAGCAACAATAATAATAACAACAACAGCAACAATAATAATAACAACAACAACAATAACATTACCACTGCCAACCATAATTACAATCACAATCATTCTTTGGTAATGGTTTCTACTCACAAACCAGTCATAATGCAGGTTTCATCGCTGTTGAAGCCCGTCGAGGAGGCGGAATCGTCCTACATGAGAATGAACGGACCTTCGGAAGATTGGTCCCACTCTCGAATAAGTCCAAGGCAAGTTCCGTCACCGTGCCAGGACGATTATACGCAAATGAACGGACCACCCGGCGGTACGAGAACCGCTCCCATGGACTTGCCACAACCGCGGCGACCACCCGAGGGTTACGTAGAAATGTCGTTCAAAGCCAAACCAAGTCTCGAGCAAGACTATATAAACATGAGTATGGGACTCGGGTGCAATCATCGGAGGCATCACAACAATAATCGTAAGAAAAAGTGCTCGCTGCCGATCGCGATCCAGGCGGGCAGTAAATTTTCCAAGACTCCGAATTTCCTACCGCTCAACGGTAGCCCAACCTCGGACAGCCTGGCAAGCACACCTGCCTCGCCACCTCGCGCCACCCCCACGGGGTCCACGGCTACCATATTCCCTTTCTCCCTCAACAGTCCGCAGTCGCCTATTAAACCGTTCACCACGTCGCAGGCCGACAGTGAAAAGTCTTCCTCCGTTGGGGACGTTTCCTCATCGAAGAGCGACTGTGGCACTGCGCTACCTGCCACGAGGAAGATTTCGGCACCGAGTCCACTGCCCGGTGTCGATGGCTGTCCGTCCTCGAAAAAGGCTCACGATAATCCGGACAGCCATATGTCAACGAATTCGATGACAAGGTATTTGTGCTTTCTTACCTCGATGTCGCTAGCAAACTTTACTGTGTACGCTGTTTACTGACGAGTCGGCGTATTAACAACCTACACGATTCCTTTAACAAATCACCAAAATTATTACACTTTGTTTTATTTGACCTTTTATTTACACCGAAGTCTCGGTGCAGCAATTACGAAATATAACTGTTTTTCATGAATAATTTTAATAAAATCATATTTTTTGTTAATTATAAACGAAATTTTTCACTTTTGATTTTATGGTGTTAATATTATTATGCAGAAACCTATTCGAGGAGACTATATTTTTACGAGTAATATAAATGGTAAAAAAAAATTTTTTAATACAGCTTTGGTCATTTTAATTTTGTACGTATGCTTTGTTTTGTATTTTTTGTAACAAAAATATTCTTACATAAACAAACAACTTGTTTAAATAAACGCGCTTAAAATTAATACTTAGTAGAATTTAAATGTAACAAAATAATGTCAAGAAAATGATTCGCATGTTTGTAATAAAGTACAAAAAATTAGCTTTAAAATTTATCATTAATTTTTTAATTTATTTTCGTACGTTATTAGAATTATGAAAAAAAATTATGTTCTTAAAGGTTTTTTTTTTTTTACCCACTAAAATATTCTCGATTTAGAATTATTTTCAATGTTGTAATTTGTGTATAAATATAAAAGACATTAATTTGTCTTTATAAAAGTAACAAATAAATTTCTACAGTGACATTATTGCGAAGTTTTGAACTCTATCATAAAAGAATTGTTTTTGTAATATTTAATATTTTTTTAGATGTTCTTATAGGTATCTATCAAAATACAAAAAAGACAAGGACAATATTTGTTGTAGCTGCTTAGAAAGTTGATATTCGAATGTTTCATTGTGAATGAATTTCCACTTTGTTTAACAGGCACGTAAGCAGCGTCGTCTACAAGGAACCTGTGCGGCTCATATCAAATTCCATAGGTTTGTCCCAAGAGTCGACGGTCCCTCTCAGTCCAATCACGAAGAAGTTGTCGGACCTGACGGTATCGAAACCGCGGCTCGTGACTGCCTCACCAACGACAAGCCCCACGCCCTCTGATTTTAAGCCAAAGATCCTCGAGGATGTGACGCCAATCCCGACCCCAACCCCGACACTCACACCTACCCCGACGCCCACGGCTAGTCCCCTTGACAGTGAAGGCTATGAAAAGTTACAGCCTGGCGCAACGCTCTTGCACTACGCGAGCCTTGATTTGCCAGAGATCGCCGGGGCGCCTCCGGTCTCGCCAACCCCCGTCCAGGAGGGATTCAACTATGCGGAGATCGACTTCGCTAAGCTCAAACAAAATTAGGATTATACAGACCCACACTTGTAAAGAGATACCGCCGAAATTCTGACGTGTTGTTGGTGCTCGACGTCACTTCGATCTTGTCGTAAACAATCGGTCGGAGATGACGATTGCGCCTTGTAAATAGAAAAATCATGTATGTATCTTATAAAAAAAAAAAAAAAAAAAAACTCGAATGATTCATGTATACATACGAAACGTTTCATCGTAAACGTTTAATATACATATATAAATATAATATTAACGATTAATAAACGCGTAGTAAAGGTCGACTTCTTTTTTTTTTATTTTATTGCTTTACAAACTGTTATTCTCTTCATCTTCCCCATAACCATTTTACTTGGTAATCGTTGAAAATAAATCTGAAGATTATTTATTTTACAAGTTTTGAATAATTTTAAGGAGAAATAAAAGACAA
Organism: Wiebesia pumilae; assembly: GCA_018907045.1. Taxonomy (NCBI): domain Eukaryota; kingdom Metazoa; phylum Arthropoda; class Insecta; order Hymenoptera; family Agaonidae; genus Wiebesia; species Wiebesia pumilae. The sequence goes on along the minus strand of JACCHZ010000113.1, from coordinate 2,676,664 downwards.
TTTAACTGCCAATCTTGTCATATTTATTTAATGTTTATGCAAAAAGTTGTGTTCTTTGATACATACATTTTAACAATTTTAAATCAATATGTAAACATACAGTTGGTGCTTTATCATATGAAAGTATTTTAAATTTGCATTCAAAATTGAGATGTATTAATATGCAATGAACATTTTTGTAAAAATTGATGAAATATATGAATTGCCTTATACAAAATAAAACTAAATCGATTCAACTATATATAAAAATTAACGAAAAAAATATTAACTAAATAATTGGTTGATTAAAAATGTTTTTTAAACAATCTACTTTCACCAGTAATTTATTTTATAAGAATTGAAATTTCACTTTTATTCCTTAATTATTAAAAAGTTACTCTAAGCAGTAATAATTAACGAATCAATGATAACTTAGATAGTCTTATAATTGCAGATATTAAACTAATGCGAAAATTTCCTACTATTACTATTATTTGCACTCAATAATATATAAAGTAAATAAAAAATTGTATTTTAAATCTCTGTTAGAAGATTACTTCTGTCATATTTAAAAAGTGGTATGCATAATATGCAAATTTAATATAAAATTGTAAAAAGGAATGCACGAGTGTGTAAAATATTTTAGATAATTTAAGTTTTTGAACAAAGTATTCCGAGTCTGTGTGTTTAATAAATAAAGTTATGAAAAACATCTATTACAGATAAAAGTAACTTTTATGAATTAAATCTATTAACTTACAAAACATTGTATAAAAATTTTTAAATGACAAAAAAATTGAAAATTAGGATTTTAAAAATGTGTTTCTCTTTCGGTTGTTATTTAACCTTTTTCAATAATCATTTCATTGCAGGTATAAAACCACTCAGAAGACTTATAGTTAGAGTAATACATATCACGAATTTTATGATAATATATTTGCAACTTATTAGCCATTATCTCTAAGATTAAAGATGAGCACGTGAGAGAACATGGTACATATTTGTAAGGATAGCATTACATTTTTATAAATGTAAAGCAGCAAAAATGATTCTTGTATTTACATTACAATTTGTTTAAAGTGTATTGATACCTTATTAAATGAATTCGTCGTATTAATTTATTTTCAACATGTGATAATGAGTAAACATAAAGAAATATGTTTATATATTCTTTGCCCATTTATGCAAAATATATTCTTAAGATAAGCATTGAAATACAAAAATCTTAAGCAAGATTAATTTCATAAGTAGAAAATTAAATATGAATATGTCTAGGCAAACTTGAAATCATTTAACTAGTAAGTTGCACTTTAACCCAAATGTTAAATTTAAATGGTCTATAAATTCGAAAATAACTGCATAAAATCAATGTTTTTACATACTTATTCAAGTTAATTCATTATTTATAAATTTACAATTTTATAACATGATATCAAAATATAAATTTAAAAATATTCTATTATATAGATTTCATGTAAATTATCTAGTCCTATCTAACTATTGAATATTTTGATGCAATAATGTCACATAATTAACTATCACCTTCAATTTTATATGTTGCACGATACTTCAATTTTTCTTCAGGTGCCATGTTCTCCCAAACGTCGTACAAATATTCTCGCACTTGCTCATCGGTTGTGTCTGAATGCTGCTCTTTTATAGTAAAGAAATTTCTTTCAAAATAAACTTCAAAATCTGGTGGCTGTAGCTTATTAATCATTTTGGTAATGCGTTTTTGTTTTTGTATTGCAGTTGTTCGTAAATCATCGTCATTTGGTGGAGAAACTGGTGGAGTTTCAAGATTTAAATTACTTTCTTCTTCCAAATTACTTGTATTTATACTCACTTTAAGTTCGTTATTTAAATCAGTTTGTTTAAAAAACTGAAAATCAAAATTTCTCATTATTACGCAATATAGTTAAAATTCAGACAGTACGGGATTTTGTGTCGTTTACTTTTTTTTTGTTTCTACTCTCTTCTTCCTTACGTTTTCTTTTTCTATTGACACTGTTACTTTTTGTAATATTATTAGTTAAGTCTTTTAATTGTGGTTTAAAATTATCTAAAGCAGTCATATCGAGTTCATAAAGAACATCCATAGCTTCGGCAACTGCTTTTTGCCATGTACCAAAGATATTTGGTTTAACTGACAAAGCTGAAGCAAATTTTGGTTCTTTTTTTCGAATGACATCGGTAATAAGACTTGCTCGATGACGAAAATCTTCAATTCCATAAAAAGGAATCATATGATGAGATGGTATCCAACTATGCCTACCATTGTCATTAAAAAAGTGAACATGAATCATAAGTGTCTTGGATTTACCAATAGCTGAAAAAGAACATTATTTATGAATTAATCTTGTTGAATGCGTAATAAAAATAACTGTGATAAAATATTCTTACTCTGAACTTTTTGAAATATCATTAATGAATTGGGATCAAATGTTATCATACATGGCCAAAAAGGATAAATACTCATGCGAGCCCAAGCTAATTGGCCTATTTCCCATAAGCTATTTTTCAGTACATTTTCAGATGTCAACGAGTCATCTATATCGGTTGAGTATCTTAAAATACTACTTTCTGCCTCGCCATTATTACTTTCATCTCTTGTCGGAAATTCATCGTCCTTGATTAAAGAATATTATTTAATATATATTGAGTAAGATAACGCTTAAATAGTTAATAATAAATTTAAGGTTAAAGGTCCGAATTAAAAATATAATATTTATATAAATTCAATATATATGTATATCGGCAACTTTTAGGTTATACCATGTATCCAAAAAAAACGTACCAGTACGATATTTTCTTTCTCTTCTTTGCAAGCATTTTCATCAATTTGTTCACTTTTTGTGCATTCCATGATTTCTTGGAAAACTAATAATTAATAAATACAATTCAATTTATTGTTTCGCTTATTTTTTGCAATGGAATATAGTAAACTTGACATCAACGTCAACAAATAAGATAACAGGCGGGATAACTACCCGCGCTTTCTTGGCGATTCATGTCCTGTGCGCATGCGTAGCTTAAAGTTTAGCTTCGACAAAATATATTTTCGCGATCGATTTTTCTAAAAAAATATTTCGGTTCGTTTGTTGTTATTTGCCGCAATGCTAAAAGAAATACATCGGTTTATTAATAATAAATATCACGCTCCTGCTCGATCACATTCACGTGACAGGGTATAAGCAGAGACATCTTTGATAAGATATTTATATACAGTCTTTTCATCGGTATTGTTATATTTTTAGATTTTATAATGATTTATAAAATTTATAAACATTTATAATACACGTTTTTTCACCCAGGAAATTGCACTGCATTATTATAAGGTAGGAAATCAATCTAAATTTTGATATAATCATATGATATTTTTATTAATTTTATATACTTTGGGAAAGCATGTAATCATGTTCAATTTCTTGTAAATTTATCGATCGCCTATTTGTCGTACATAAATAGCGATTTTCAACATTGATATCATTCGGTATGACTTTCACCTAAAAATATAATAATTTTAAGCTAAATTTAACGTCTGGAATAATACGTGATATTCCGTGATACTTTGATACGATGTAATTAACGTTTTTATAATTATGCTTTTCATTTTTATGAATGTTAAATGTTTTAAACAAATGTGCAATTTAAATTAATGCTCATTTTATTCATTTTTTATGTGTCAAACATAAAAATTTTGTTTACTTTTTGAAGGTCATCAGAAGGTTAAACGTTATAAAGAAACGTTCTAACGAATGTTTTCATATTTGAATTGTAAACTTTTATTTAACGGAAAAAATTAGATTGTCTTTCTCGTCGTTCAAAATATCACATCATACTTATGTTTATTTTACTGTCTTTCGAAGAAAAAGAAATTGAATTTAACTTTTTTCATCTGACCAAATTGGGCTTAAAGCCTAATAAATCCCATACAGCATTTACAATATAAATAATAATCATTAACGGTAAATAAATTAATAAGCCCATAAATTTCTTTGTAGCAATAGCAGAAATTATAATATAAACAATGTTCAAATGAAAGAAATATATTTAAACTAGTTTGTATTAGAAGGAATAAAGGTGAATAAATACCGGATTACAATAAGCGACTACAGTACAAACAATAATTTTAATTTACGTAAAACAGAAATTCATTGACTCTTTATAATGTAATGACGTGACATTATAAAATTTTTAATTTTTACTTATACCTTACAAACAATACAAAACTTGATAGAAGAAAAATATTAGTTTATTTATTTTTCTTTCAATAATCTAGAAAATCGTAATTTATTAATGTGTTCTATAAAAGTTGAACATTTTTTGTTCTAATGGAAAGTATCGGTTTAATAAATTTTTCGATAATCCTCTCAACCTTAATATTTTACAAGAAAAATATCCACTCTCAAATAGCTAACACAATTAAAACGTGTATATGTGATTTAATATTATTATGTAAATAACGTTATATAAGTTTAATTTTTATCGTTTTTTAACGGTAATATTACTAGAATTTTCTACTATTATAACGATAATAATACAATTTTTTTTTTTACTTATTTAAAAATATGCTTTCAAAAAACATTAGAAAATAAATTTTTACATACAAGCCAAAGGATTATTTTTGCCAGATTTAATGGGTAATAATAATTGTATTCCATAATAAAAATTTTCTTAAATATGCGTAAGTAATAAGCTTAAGCACAACTGAGTGTAAACAAACAACACCTTTAAACCTCAGTTTTTTGTAGATATTTTTATTTTTTCGTTTACCTAAGAATCATACATTTTACAAAGGGTATTCCAGTCCAAGATAAATTGTCAAGCAAGTTTTGTCTAAGGAAATTGTAGATTACTCGTAAAAAAATATATTTTTTTAAGACATTTAACTTTAATTTCTTGTACAACGTTTATGTTTCACGTTTTTTGTACATAAATTAATCCGCTGTGGATTGTACATAAAGGAATTAGAAAATTTCAAGGTTTTTATGTTATAGTATTTATTTTTTGACTCTAAAGAAAGCAGAGACGAGGCAATTTTAAAAACGTTATTATTAAATTAATATACTTAATATACTTACATTAATAATTTAAACATTTAGCAATTATTTTATTAATTTTTTTCTCTCTATTTATATAATTAATATTCTTTGTAATTGACCAAGAGAATATTATTTGCACACTATTGTTTAAGAAAGTTTTAATAAATGCACATAACTAATCGCAATTTGGATACGTTTGCTGTAAGCTTAAGGGAATGAAAGCACTTATTGAACGCATAATCTTTTTTATTGTTATATATTATTCAAACGTAGGCATCTTCAAAGGTATCCTTCAATTTTAAATAAAAATGAAGTAAAGCATGATCATTCGTTGCTAAAACACTTCATATCGATAAACTTTTTATTCCAGATTAAAATGTATAATTATTTAAATAAAGAAATTCCGAATTTTGATGTAAGAATGGTTTTGATTTTTTTTTGGATTAGTTGACAATAACTATCAATAATTAAAAGCACTATTAAATTAAACTCACTAAGAGTCATTTGAGATAAAAATATAAAAAATAAACATGTATTATAAGATTAATAAATATTTTATTATTTATTAACATGTATCTGTAAGTCTTCATTATAACATAAAAATCTTTACACTTTGATTTAATTTTAAATTTAAACTATACTTATAGTCCATTGTAAACTGTAAAAATCAATATATTACTCGAAATATTATTTTTTTTTTAAATACTATTATCATCTGTCTATAATTAATTATTTTTAATTAATTTCATGTGACCTTTTATTAATTAATCTTAAAAGTTTCTTAAATATTTACTATTATCGTTTAATATGTTTATTCCTTCGAAAGAATACGTTCATTCTTTCGAAACACATTTTTGTATGCATATTGATTAAAGCTTTTATTATTAATCAGCTGTGATTTTATAATTCAAATTTTTAAATTGTTGCTTACAATTTTTTAAGAGCTTGACAAAAGATAGCGAAAGATTATCAAAATCATTCATTGTTTATTGATAAATAATTTTCAGACATTGTATTGCTCTTATATTTGAATTAAAATTCTTTGCACAATTTTTGATAAGACACTTGTTATTTGTAATTCAGCTAGAAAGTAACGTTCATAATATCGAAATATTTCACTTGATCTTTTTAATAGGAAATATTTTAAAAAGTAAATAGAATCGAAGGCATGAAATTGAATGATCGATTGTAAAAAAGTTTATTTAGTGCAATAGAAATTTGAGAAAAGAGTGTTAGTAATTCAGTGAATGATTTTTAATTGCTTGAACTAAAGATAATTTGGGAGGAAATTAATTCAGCAAAATTCAGTTCCAAAGGTAAAGAGAAACACCAGAACGTAAAAGTTATACTTATATCATCAAGTAAGAAAACAAAAAATTGTCTTAATGATTTGCGATTTTTAATTAACAGAGGACGATCAACGGTGTTATAAAGAAAACATCACAATTTGAAACTATATTAAAACTTTGACAACGCTAGGAATAATTAATAATTAGTTTAAAAATATATCGTATTCTTTGCAGCATATAAATAACGTATCTAATAATGATTTGTAACTGTCCGTTAATGCGCTAATGTTTGCAGACGTGTAGTGAACCTTGGGACTAAAATATTTATCACGTGGCTTATTCGACAGGCATAAGCTCTTTAATAATTTTTTATCCGACTGGTTTCCATATTACGCTATCGCTTTACAATTATTTAAAACAAAGAATTACTAGCTGCTTGTAAGAAAGCGTCAATGGCTAGGATGTGCGAGATCTTCAACTAGTCACGACTGCAATCATTTTGTATATATTGTACTTCTCTGCATAGCTTCTGTACGTTCCCACTCTGTGAAGACTAGCCACAAAAGCCATACACGCTCGCTGTCACATAACTCCATAAGTGTCTTTTGCATGTTCCTCAAGCAACTATAATACAGTATTATAGGCTAGCGAAGTACCATCAACCCTAAATTTATTTTTCCGAGTAAAACTGATACTTAAAAAAATCTATCTGATATAGTGGAACTTTTTAAAAACAAATTTTACGTACTTTTCAATACGAAAAATATTGCGCGAAAAAATCATTATGCCCAAAGTGCAAAGTACTAGCGCCAAATGAAATGGAATTTTTAACGAAAAAAATTGTTAATACTTTCATTGGTACAATTGTACTTGTATACCAATTATTGAATGAGAATTTATTAACAAAAATTAGTTTTACAGATGTAATTGTAATGTTGAAAATATAGCATTTTATTATTTATATATCAAGAGTTGCTTTATTACAGTCTCTTATAGATAAATTATAACATCATATTTTCACATTGAGAACAATAATTATCGTGCAATAAGATTATGATTGTTTTATATTCTTTGCGCTGTTCCTATTTTGAAATAGATAACTAAAAATAATAATTTTCAGTTCACACACTCACAAATGTTTTCCTTAAAATTATTTAAATTATAGAATATGCTAAGATGTACTCTACTTAATTACTAAATGGTTTTATTAATGAAAAATCCATATTATTCGTATATTATTTAGGACGAAAATAATTTTTTTTATCAACACTAGGTTTGTCAATAAGTTTATTGATTTTTAATTGCACTCGGTAATGACTTCTGTTCTTCTAAAAGAAGTTTTTCATGCCATCGATCTTCTTTCATATAATATTTAGTATTTAAAGGTTCTTCTTTGTAATCGAGATGAGTAATTTAATCGCTTGCAGAATTCGCTGCTTTTAATAAAATACGAAAGAACAAAACTATTTAAATTCAAATATGGAATTTTTTACGAACAATCTTTAAGAATTTGCAAAATGTTTAAATTTGAAATTCAAATCTTACGAAATAGCGAGCAAATTAACATTTTCAAAGATACTTTCGATTAACAATTTGAAATAATTATTTTTTGAATTATTAATACGTAGACTAATGCATGAATCATTAATATAATTTTCACAGGCAATATCTTTTTCTAAATGAATCCTCGCAATGAAAGCTAGAGTATACAAAAATATTTTTATAAGTTAAAAGTTTTCTTTCGTCTATTAATCGCCAATACATAAAATATATTTTAAAATAAACGGCTAAAAGAAGTGGTTCAAGACATTGTGCATAGTTTAGATATTGGTTTGGATATTAGAGAAAGATTCATGTTTTCTTGGACTATAAGTATTTCTTGCTTCATCACTCCAACGTTTGTGGCACATGATTTCCACTAAAAGCTCTATAAATCGTTGCTGTCGTCGCTTTTCCTTCTACAATAGAAGCTTCATATTACACTTCTCACTTTCTCTTGAAAACAATCATTTTTTATGAATTTTTAAACGGATGAAAAAAGCGAGTCTTATCTGATTACGTGCACAAGGTTTTAGAATTTGTTCACACGTTTCTAGCATATCAGAAAATTTGGACAAACTTCCTTCAAAAAGGACTTGGTATGTGCATCAGATGGTGCGTCGTTTTTAAGCAGCGACAACTAAGGTTGCGCTATTCAGCAATTAAAGAGCCAATATTTTTTCCACTAAGCCCAAAAAGTGCTTTAGAATAAAAAAACTAACTTTGTAGTTGATACACGCATATACTGCAATGTGTATGAAATATTTCAAATACTCTCGCATTTTAGTATTGTTCTTTTTTTCTATATTTCCCTTTTATGATTCAAGCATTAGCAAGTTTTTCCGTTTAAGAATTAAAAATATCTTACTTTAAGATATTTTAATGAATCTAAGCTTGTCATAATTTGGTGGTTTAATTAAATAGGAATATTAGCATTCCTCGGACGTATCGGTACCTTTCAACTGTACTAAAACTTACTTAAAAAGTTATTTATTTTTAGGAATATCTATTTTAAGAAATCTTATGCGAAATCCAATAGTTCGTATATAAACATAAATAGTCGACTTATTTTAACGTTTGGTAGTTAATATCCAATATTTATTATTTATTGTACAGTTATTATGCACTCAGTTATTTAGAAGAATATAGAAAATTTAATTCTGGAATGTTATGCAGTAATGAATGAACTATTTAAAATCGTAAGCTCTTATATGACAATAAACCTTTAAGTGGATTACAATAATTAATTACCATCGTACTTACACTAGGAAAACTGAAAAATTTATTTTATTCATATGACATAAAGAACTTATCGAGAGAGAAAAGCACACAAGTGTGAAATAATTTTAATTTCTAAACACGTATTTGATAATTTTTTTTTCCAATGGATTTTTCGTCCATTTTGTAAAGAAATGAAAAAATAAAAACTAACATTTCCCTAGCAAAGATGCAAGAATATGGTTTAGATTATAAGGAGGCAATCTTGAGCAATCTTTTATTTTAAATAAGATTCTGAGTTTGTTAGGCCGTTACGTAATCAAGAATAATCAATTTAATACCAGGACTGTTGATTCTTTGAAAACAACGAGGAAGAATATCAGAACAATTTGTTAAAAGATGTCAATGATGGGGATCATAAAGAAAATTTAAATCTATAAATCTTTGGAATGATTTCGCATCACGTTTTTTCCCCGACTCTCTTAATACTTATGAGTAAACGTATTGGGCAATTCAATTAATTTAGTTATTAAAATGCTTTGCGATTGATAATTACAATTATTAAATTTGAATTTAATACGTGAGTAAATGTAAGTAAATGACGTGAGTCGACTATTTCTTATTTCATTTGCAAATAGTTAAAGCAGTACTAGTCATTGAATGTAATTAAATGAAGTATCAATTGGTTCAATAATTGTTTTACTTGAAAAAATATTAACTTCTTTATGAATTATTTGCTATACATCTGAGAAGAATATTATTTCTTGAGTCTTTAATTATATATAAATATTATAAATATAATTTAGAAACGAGTACCCGACATTTCAACAAAAAATATTCACTCGGTTTGGATGAATATTTATTATAGGAAACGTTTGGTAGATAGAATTTCTGCCTCTTGCCCTTGATTTCCTTAATTGTCATCATAACTATTAAAATTGGTTGTTGTTTTTTTTTCCTTTTAATATTTTCACTCTTATTTCATGTTATGAACAATCGTTGACATTTTAAATATATTATAAATAAAGAAGCATAAGGTACAAATTTAATTTGTAATTTTATCATGTGTAATTTATAGTAGTGCCAAGTATATTTCATTTTCTAAACTAAAAATACAATACACTGCAATAAATTAAATTTTGTAATTTTTCTATTTACATCTGTCCGTATTTACTATCGAAATCCTGTATCGAATAAAGTCATTAAATATCGCCGAATGAAATGCATGTTAATTATCTTATTAAAAATATTACACGTGGTAAAATGAAATTATCCATTAAGTAAGCATATTTTATATGATATTTATTGGAAAATTCTTTGTTAAAACAAAGTGAACTATTTAATTATGCTTTACGTTTGTATTAACGATTTTTTATACAATATTCAGGTACACTGAGTATTCGATTACTTAATTCGTGAAGAAGAAACATGTTCGGCAAACATCATAAAATGGGCGATTCTTAATAAGTTTTTATTACTGGTCGTCAATTCTTTATAACGCTTATAGGTTGATATTCTACAAGTAAGTAGAAAAATGCATCCAATGTATAAGGATTTATTGTAAAATCAAATTTAATTCCTCTTTTAAATGTGTTAGAAATTGTTTAAAGTATATTATTAGTATATTATTGTTATTAGAATATGCATATAAGTTTATATAATATAACGAAAAAATTTTTTAATTTAGTTGATTTTCTTAGGAGTAATTTTCATATTTGGATTAATTACTTTTGCATAAATTAATAATATTGTATGGTATAGTATGTAAATTTTCTCTACACTGTCGTTTCATTTACATTCATGTAACAAGAGTATATTCAAAATGAGTTAGTAGTTGTAATGTACTTTTAGTAAATGTCGATTTTTTAAGTTTCGACGTTTCATGAATAATACGCACATTGAATTTTTTTAATTTAGGATTTACGAATGCAAAAAGATTTTCTGTTAAAAGCACGTTCTCAGGCACATTAATGTATTCCATATCCGTTATTTTTGACCAACTTTGGTCGAAGTTTTGTTTTTAAGTCCTAGTACGCTCCTAGTACGCTTAGAATAGAAGGAGCATTGAATAAAAGTGAAATTGAAATTGAAACTTGAAATTCAGGGAGGGAGTTGTACAAAAATAGGTAGAAAAACATGCGGGATTTTGGTTTTGAAACCTGAATAGATGGGCGGGTAGGAAGTAAAGAAGTTCTTGTGTAACTTTGGCGATTTCATCATGAAGTTGACGACTCGCAGTCTCGTCCCGGGAAACAAGGGAAGGCGAGAGAGAGAGAGGGAGTGATTGAGAGGAGCTTCGCTGCGGGACGGCAGATAAAAGCCAATTGAATTTAAATCATGAATACGAACGATGCAAGCTTTGCGAGGCGGTGCAAACGCCCGTCGGCAATCTGGTGGCAGCTTTGTGCCAGTAATGGCTTGAAATTGTGGTACCTCGTGCGCCCCCGCCTCACCCCCCGGGGCCACTGACGTATACCACGTCGTAGTCGTCCACTGACTAGCGACGCTACGCTAACGTAACGATCGCGACATCGATCGGAATACGCTTTACGAGAGTTTGCTTTGTCTGAGTGCTTTCAAATTTCCAAGTAAAGTACCCCCGCTCGGTTCCTCTCGAAGCTTAAAATTCGCCAGAGGTTTGCGCGCTTTCGCCGGAGTGCAATTTCAGCCTAGTCATTTTCCGTTAATAGTCGCGGTAGCTATTGCAACAATAATAACATTTGCGTCATGTGTAATTGATTTTATCGAAAGGAAAAGCTATCTTTTCGTCTAATTATACGGAACGAAGAATCCGTTTTATGCAGCACTTAACGGATGCAACCATTTCCAATGCACGTATCGCATCATCGAAAACGATCGAGGCAGTTGCGTTAAAGGTGCACGAAACGGTTTTTTCTCTTTCATATCGCTTCCAGATACTCGTATTATTGCTTTACTTTCGTGTATCGTTGCCCCTTATATTAATTAGATATTATCGCGAGCGGCTTAATACGAAGCTTCGCGAATACGTTCCGCTTTAAAGTACCGAGTCTCGCTGGAGGACTAATTTGACCGCTTCTTGTTACGAAGACCGAAGTGACATTTGCTCGGAAAGTAGAGTATACTCTAGACAAATTATTTTTATCTGCTAGTTTAGCGTACTTCATTCTGAAGATTAGAGAAAGATTGTATATCTCGTATGACATCTTAGGAAGAAGACATTACAAACAGAGGTCAACATGCCTATGGAATGTTCTTCTCTTCGATGAAGAATGACCTCCATAAATCGGCCTCTTTTGTCGAGTTTTAACCGAAGGCAAAGAATTTCATCGACGGAAGCTTATAAACGTTGAGGGAGTCATTAACCGTTCGTACGAAGCTGTGCCGTGCTCCATGGGATTGATGAGTCAAATTAGTCATATGTTGAGTAACAAAGATTTCTCAGTGGCGAAAAACGTCACAACAGTCTACGTAATTAGTCCCCATATTTCTTATTTTCCAATCTACAGTTGGACTGGAGGACTTAGAAAATCATCTTTCAACGTACGATGACGTGCGTGTCCCGAAACACGCACGTTGGATTTTAATAATTGCGAGAAGTTCTCGATCGAATTAATACCTTGGACAAATACAAATAGCCTGGCAGATAATCCAGGCACGTTTTAGCGTGTCTATTACAGCGAAGACACAGATAAGGCTAAAGATCTTATTCGCTTTCAATTTTCTTTTTATCTCTGTTTAATGCTTGTTGTAGCTACCAACTGTCGTCCATGCGAAATGGATTACACCGGAGATTACAATAATAAGACGAATAAACATTGAAATTCGCAAGATTTTCGATCGAAAAGACATCGAAAGGAACGCAAGCAAACCGTTAGTATCTAAGGCTCGTACTGCATGCCAATGTATAACAATTCTAAATAAATTACAGGTGTTATAAATTTGTTGTTAACGTAAAACAAAATGACAACAACATTGTTTATCACGAACAGATGTTCGCGATAAACAAAACGCGTGGTTTTGTTACATTTACAAACGACGTCGTTTGTTTGTTTAATAATAAAGCCTAATTTATACCTAATTTATAAATAATTGATTTGACTCGCACCCAAAGTCAACGTTAAGCTTAACGCTCAGCAGAGATAATGACTACTTTATTGGCTGTAAATTAATAAAAAATTAATTCGTCTTAGCCCTCTTAGCAGGGGTAAGAACTAAAAGGTGGTCTTTTCTTAATTGCCGCGTTCGACTTCACGGTTCCACAAAGCAGTTGGTCCTCATCCCGTTAACTATAGCCGTAAAGAAAATCCGCTTCGGAGTGAAAACAAGCGGGACGACATTTGGGGATCCGATGGGAAGGGGAGAAAAGAGGGGAAAAAAAAAAAAAAAAACAAAAGCAGGAGGACAACAAGAGGCGTAGAAGCGATCGAAATAATCGCAATGTCGGAGCGTCGCGTGAGGTCCGGGTCAAGTGGCACGCGACGTGCGTTAAGGAGTCCAAAACTGGCGGGACGAGGATCTTCTTCAAGGTTCTCTCGCTCGACGCATAACTTATAAAAGCCTCGTCGCGACCGACCCTGAGCTCAGGGTCATCGTAGGTCGCGTGGCGTTGAAGAATCTCTTTACAGCCGCCGCCGCCGCCGCCGCCGCCGCCCCCCCCGCCTGCAGTAATGCACCAACCTCGACGGCAGTTTGCCTTTGCTCCGGATCCTCATCGGGCATCGAATTTGCGCGCATCCCCCTCTCGCTCCTTCCGTTCAACGTCGAAATATATCATTGACTTTGCCCCGACAACGGGCCATAACTACCGTTGACTTCCCACCCTTCTTTCATCAGCACGCGCCCCGTAGGCTGACGGACTGCGCGCGCGAGAACTTTCGAATTATATGGCTACCGGGGGGGCCGCCATCGACGGAACTCAGTCTCAACAGACTTCTTACGACTGCCGTAAACGATTTCGTTTATTGCACCTTTCCCACTTAAATTTCCAGAGCTACGCCGGCGAGCCGATGTTGTCTAACCCCCAGCTCCCCGCCGCTGGACGATTTTCCCCCGGCTGTGGAGTTGCGATCAATTTTTTCATAGTATTTGCGAACGTGCGGATCGACCTACACTCGCTTTATTATACTTTGATGCTGCCATCGAGCCGAGCTATGCACACGAAAACCCTCATTGGCAATGAAGTTTATGGATTTTTATCCCTACCCAAGAAGAAGCCTTTATCGCTCCAGACGACTGGTCAACGCACATTTTACGATGGACAAATGAAGGAAGGCAAAACGTATCTCGTTTAGTACACGTTACATTAGTTGCCAGTAATTAATGTAACTATAATTCATCGGTATGGAAAGTCGGTTGATTTAAGCTTTTTAAGAATTTTAAGAGTGTAATTTTATAATTACACGCAGAGTGCGTTGACGACTTTTTATGCTCTGGTTATTTAGCAACTAGTACGCGAAATTCGTGCTTTAAAAAGAAGTGGAAGAAGAAGAAGAAGAAGAAGAAGAAGAAGAAGAAGAAGAAGAAGAAGAAGAAGAAGAAGAAGAAGAAGAAGAAAAGCAGAGTGAGAGATGAAAATGATTTGCCATTTAATTTGCGAAACTTATCTTCCAAGTATTCTCTACACAGTTTTATTTAGTACCTACTTATATACCGACAGTTGCTGTTGAAAATCTCAAACAATCAATCTTGATGAAAAAAGCATTAGGAAGTAATTCCTCAACTTGATATTTCACAAAATTACAGTGCATAATGTTAGGTATACTAAACTGGCAAACAACGCAAAACTTTAGGTGTTATTCGTAGAGGAATGACGCGATACATTTAAAAGATGAAAAATAATAACTACGCGCGTGGAAAGATGTTCTCACATTTTTTAACTTAAGAACATACTTGAAATATTTCCTTGAAGATTTTTCAACAACGATATAAAAACCTGTTTTCTGATAGTCGATACAGAATAGATTTAGACTACTTTCGAATTAGACCAAGCCAAAGGAAAATTAAATTAAAACTTAAATAATACTCGATGTAATTGAAAGAGGCGTTCATTTAAATAAGTGACGGTATATAAACATTGCATTTTTAATTTATTGCCTAATTCTCATTGCCATTAGGGATTACTTTAAATTATTTTAAATTCCTTAATTCTAAATCCATTAATTTACTTTTAATTGAATGCCCTTCCCGTACGAGTAAATAGCATTTCTGCATTACACTATGCGTATCTTTATGCGTAATTGTAATGAGAATTTATCACAATCGTCTTAATAATTGGTTCAGCGTATCGCAGGTGCAAATATTTTATAAGAAAATTGTACTCTCTTTATGGATAAAATATCGTTAAAATTAGTGCAGTTAGATTTTTATCGTTAATGTGGAATTTCTGGAAATTATTTTCTTGACACGCGTTTACACGGATGTTTAGCTTTTGCGCGTCAGTAACGTTCTTCGATATATTTTAAACGTACACCGTAAAAAAGAATGTGTCTTTTACTTATTACAATTTATTTATTATAAACTTGTACGTATTCTTCTACCTAGTGGTGTATAAAATAACGAGAAGAAAAAGATCTTTTTTAAATTTTTGATATATTTTTCAAATTCATAAAATACATGAACGTAAAGGTAATTACTTTCTAAATTTGATCTGATGCAAAAGGATTTCATAATTATACATTAATACAAAACAAAAATGGATAATTGTGGCAATATAAGTATTGCTTGATTAAGTGCTAATTTATTTATCGCGTTTTAATGTGTATCTGTTGAAAATATTGACAACAAATTTTTCTTCATCTTTTATAATTAGTTTTGACTAGGATGTGAACTGGGAATTAGAAATTACGTGTAAAAAATTAGTGAAGGCCGCATTTGTACATAGAAAAGAGAGATAAAGTTTAACGCATAAAAATCTATGCATATACTTTTAAATACATATTTAATGTACAAACGTACGGACAATGGTTTTGATAATACATTTTGACGAACATTTTATTATATCATCTCCTAAACTGAATGTACGCTTAATCAGTTTTAATGAAATTGTAGATTTATTATAATATATGGAACGGTTTCGAAATTGTTTTGAAATATATCTACGATCTTTGCCGCAGCTTAAAAGTATAAAAACGTTTCAAAATAAAAAATCCATAGCTTTAAAAGACTTATATAACTGATCCTTGAGAAATAAGCTTTCATTTAGAGCGATTAATAATTAAATCATGATTACTCTCTTAGCTTTTCGCCTAAGCAGTGGAGCATGTATTTCATATTCGTGTATGTCAAATGGTAGTAAATAAGATCCGTTGAACTTTATAATTATTCACTACTTTCTTTAAATTTTGAACTTACTCGCCAAGCGTAATATTTCGAATCATTTTTAAGTTTACATAAGTATTTTATATACTTTCCAACAGTTTCGACCCTTAAACATTATTGGGTGGAGTCTGCTTGTCTCGGGGCAAAAAGCATTTAAGTCCTTTTTGCGGGAAAAAAGTGTGCACCCTCGGTGCAGAGGTCATATATCGAAGGTCATTTACTAATAGCTCACGGTTAGTTCACCTTCTTTACAGCCAAACGTTCCTTCTATCGGTGTTTATCACGAGTTATCTATCAGGAGGCAAAAAGATTTGTCGTCCACTTGTGCACAATTATACATAAACAAATGCAAAAGAAAATGAATCTTCGAAAGTAGCGTTTGCTATTATGTATCCAGCAACCTTTGGCTAAGAGATTATCTATCCAACGGCAATTACGTATCGTATCGAAGGCATGAACGTGGTTACGAACAAATAATGTAATTATAGGATAAAGACAGAACGCTCGCCATCAACCTCACGATTACCTTTTGCTACTTTTCGTCATTGCGCGATAAGTTGCATAACGGGAAATTAACTTCCGAGCAATAAAACCGCAGGAGCAAAATAATTTAGGGAAAGAGTAAACGTGCTCATCGGCTTTAATTTTGGCATGCGCGCACCCGAATCCCCAAGGACGTCGGAAATGTAAGCCCTCGCACGGAAAGTTCAAAGGAAGCTGGTGGTGTCCGGCTTGGGTCCGATCCCCTCGCGTACCGTTGAAGCCGAGGAAGAGGGCCAAGCGCGCTTGGGTGTGCGTGGGAGTAAGAAGATCGAGCGAAGGTGTTGGCGCGTCGCATCGGCCTCTTACTTCCGCAATGGTTATTATTAGGGACGGTAAGGGGCCGGAGGGGTGGCCTTGGGGCCACGCGTCTCTCTCTCTTGCCCTCCCTCCCTCCCTCCCGCCCCTCTCTTCGTCACTTCGCCAAACTCCGAGATTTAAGATCCAACGAGAAGAGCGCATAGGTACTTTATGGAGGCCATAATGGGTGCCGCAGTACCCATTTTCCCTTCATCGGACGGTACACGCGCACGCGCCTCCCCCGTCGGCAATCCATCCGCCCTCGCGCCGCGCTCCTTTGTCTTTGCAGGTCGTGCGCGCGTCGAGGGAATCCGCACCACGCGGACGAGTGCGTCCGTGTGCTACACTTTACAAGCGAATCCAAACCCGTCGACCGGAGGACCACCCCGACTCCTCTCGCCCCGGCAAACTTTCATATTTACGGGGCCATTGTGCGCAACTTTACGAGGCTACAATTCCTGTTTGCGATATTACTTATTTTCATTAAAACGACTGCCAGCGGGTGGTTCTCTCTCTCTCTCTCTCTCTCTCTCTCTCTCTCGCCCTCTCGCCCTCTCGCCCTCTCGCCCTTCAAGGTTGCTTTACTCCGCCCTGAAAGCGTGCCGCTCAGGCAGCTACGACTCTGCATCTTTTTCAATGCTTCTGGTCCTGGGCGACGCTTTTCACGTTTGCGTCGCTTCCCGAATCATCCCAAGGCATCGATGTTATTAGCCCGACGATTTGTTGGGCGAATTCACCAGACTTTCTTTATTATGCATCGGACGAGTAACGCGTTATTGTCAGTTGTTTCGTACAAAATTTATCTTCGTTGTTTTGCATTGTAATTACGGGGAAGGCACCTAAATAAAATTAAAAACATTTATTTGAACGAGTTTTTCATAATAGACCATTGTTCTTCTATACGTGCATTGTGGTTTCAAAACTTGCATCGTTGTAATTAATGTAGGCATGATCTGATTTAATTACAGTAATTTTAGCTTCTTCGATTCGACAAAAGTGATTACAACTAGGCACGGACACGTTGGGTGGTTATTAAGAAAATTTAAGACGTCGTTGTATATTTTTCGTATGTATTGTATAAGAAAACATAAATAAAAGACGCCATTTATCCGTCTTGTGGATTATCCAAAGCATAAGAAATTGTGTACTTATCAAAGGACTCTTCTTTGCTTTTATATTTAGTCGAATATACGAAGAAAGCGGTTCTTTCTTTGACGTGTATTTAAAGTTGTTACACGTGATTTTCAAAATATACTTTTAAAATTCTGAAAAGTTAAAGCAACGAATTCTCAACTATTTCGTACGCGAGGTACTCGGTGACAAAAGAAAAAATACGTTAAGCGTATAATTCATATTAACCTTAGACGCGCACAACATATTAAGAAGTACGTCATTGCTTTTGTATTTTAAGCGACGTCAAGGTGTTACACGCATAAGGTGAAAAGACGTAAAATAAACCGATGCTTATTTTCTGCCTAGAAGCACGATCGATTGGTAATATTGCGTAAATGCTAAAATCTAAATTTAACTTAGAAGGATCGAGAATTTTAATATATATATTTAATAATACCAACATTTTTCTTTTTAAATCACAGTATTAATAATGCACAAACGAAAGCAATTGTGCGTATTTATACAAAGTATTTTCCGAGAGTATTATAGAAATATACCGCTTATACGTTAGAGCGGAAAATGTGTAAATAATGAATTTTCTAAGTAAATATATTTATCTGTGCAAGTAAAGTGACGAAGAAAACATTTTTATCATTACGCTAACAATTTCTTGAGTTTTCGAAAGCAGCGAATACGGAAACTGTGAATAAAATAATATAATTGAGAAAATTTCGTGTGCTAATATTTGGAAAAAAAAAGAAAAAAAAAAAAAAGTAGCTATAAGTGTACCGATGACTCGTTTCTCAGCTAAATTGATTATTACATCTCACACACTCCGTATACATACGTATTTAATTAAAAGGTATTTTATTCGGCAGTAAAAACGTTGGTAACGATCGTGTACCGGCGTTCTGGGTTTCTTTCTTCTACTACGTCGATTAAAAAAGTTTAAAAGCAGCATAATGTGAAATAAATCTTGAGTGCGCGATCGATGTATTTTAGATCGTTAAAGCGAGAGAACAGGATGCCAAGAGTGTGAAACCATGAATTTCTGTGTTGGCTTATAACGGCTGAGTGACACGTTGCAGACCACAGACGCGCGACCACAACCACCCAGGCATCCTATAAACCTTTTAACGTCGCTTGTAAATACCTAGTGATAACGTTTCACATTTACTTTTGCCTCATGGGAATTCCATATCGAGTACGAATATTTTATAAGAGATTCCGCCGTCTTCACGGGCATCCTATTAATACATCTTTTTCGCGTAAAACTCGCTTGAAAATCATTCGCAGACTTCAAAATGAAACCACTAAAACGTCGAGTTCGTGTTCTCTCGTAAACTTCAATCTCTTGTTATTAAGATTTATTATAGTATAGTATTTTATTAAATCCGTTTTATTGACATAAAAAAAGAAAAAGAAAAAAGAAAAAAAAAAAATAGAATTTTAAAAATATAAAATTTGATAAGAGAATTTTTGTTATCAAATTGCTTGCTTCAAAGGCTATTCATTCTTCTCTATCTTCGGGCTTCTCTTAAGACCTTAAAAAAAATTAATTTCACTTTAAAGATTAAACGTAAAACGCAAGCAAAGTGGCGGCGTAGCTTTGCTTCATCGTTAATGGTAGCGCATCGATTTCACGCATTTACGAATTTTCTTTACATTTCGTTTATAGTAAGGAATTTGATGATTACATTGGTATTGTACATTATAAATCATAGATAAAAATCTGCACGAAAGCACATAAACCTTGAAAGAATTTACCTGCGCTTGGTCGATATTAATAAACAAATTTAAATTACAACACCACCTTTCATTGGTAATTTACTTTTAACAAGCGTTCCACTTTCTAAAAGTCTTAAAAATATCCGCTGTGCAATGATCTCGGCTAATTTACAAATTATCATCTCTCACAGTTGGAAACTAATATTATTTTCAAATCTTTCGAATCGTTCTCGCGTATCTACGTAGGAAAAAATTGAAAATAAAAAATTCTGAACGATTAACGTCTATCTGCACTCGTCGCGATAAGCTGCGTATAAGCCTATAAGTCTTTTATTAACCCAGAAGCGAAAATTGTATTTAACCAGATCTTAAAATGCTAGAGAGAACTATTTATTCGTTTGGCAGTATTATTTTACAAAAATGGTTCTTAGCGACAGATCAAAGTCGGAGAGCGAACGCGCCCAATTCCACACTCTTTACGCAGCGATAAGCGGAACTTTCGGATTACCTTGTTCGTGTGCTCTACTACGTGTACGTACACTTCATCATTGGAGAGTCAATAATATGACGCTGTCTACTTTAAGACGGCGTAATTACAAGAGAAATCGACGTTTCATTTATTTTTCACCGAGAGCAGCGTAGCAGCTTTCGATACAGCGAAACAGTTATAAACCAAGTGTTGAAATATAGGAGCAATGCCACGGATTCTCTTGATTTAATGTCAATGGAAAATTAGAAATACGTATGTGGGCTTTTAAGAGCTACTTTTCAACACTCGATTGCAATGCATCAATTGTTTATTTTTATTCGCGAACAAAAGCTCGTATATAAATGCACACTCAACAAATTCATTGTAACTTCGCTTACTTGAATCGTGCAGATAAATTTTGTTTTACTTTCTTGGTGTTTTAGTTCAAAATTCAGTTAAGCGAGAAAAGAAATAACAGTGAATGTACAAGCCTTTCGTTAAATCGTTTATATACGTATATGTATATGCAGAAAATGCTTTGCCTGAAAATAGACTGGCGAAGAAAAGAATAATATCATGCAATTTATGGATTGAAACGTCGATGTTTGGCTAAAAATTATAATTTATAATAACAGTGACATCGATGTTCACGATCATGCTTTAACAAAAGTGCCATTGTTTCATCACTTTAATTACTCTTTGTAATCAGAATAATAAGTATAGAATATTTTCAGCTTAAGGATACTGATATTTCTATGAATATATTTTTGTAGTTGAGATATTTTTTTAAACACGAATCAAATACCATATATTAAGCCATCATTTGACCATACGACCATAATTCAAATAAAGAAGCACTTAAAAATTGTCGAAATTATTAAATTTACGCATTCGGTGAAATATTATTATACGTTCCTTCTCTTTTAAGTAGATTCCGAATAAATTTGTACAATATCATCCACAGATTGAAGCATTTTATTACATCAATTACTATAATTTATGTTTCTTAAATTTCCATTGAAGGATTTACAACGTTAGTACTTTTATCCTTATTTTTTTATTATTGTTGCTCTTGATATAATTTATTGATCAATGATAACAAATATAATTTTATTCAAATGGCGATAGGAAAATTGAGAGATCGGTTAATCAATGAGATATTGTATTACTTCTCAAAACAATCTTATTTTAAAATAATTTTACGACGTCGTACGTCATAACTGCTTTTCCTCGTCCTATAGACTCCAACGATCAACTATTGGAAAAACAACGGTATAACTGGGATTCTCGATAACGTTAGTAATAAACAATCGGTACGAGTTACTCAGAATTAATGTTATATTCTTTGTTTATTATTTCACTGGTAAGATTGAGCTGAGCAACTATCAAATGATCGCGGTATTTGAGGCAATTGGTTTTGCGACAACACAAATGTTACTTATTTGGGATCCAGTTAATAATAAATAACATTATGCTTTTATCGTGTTGATTCTTTACCCGAAGACTCCATAAGAAAAGTTGGGTAGTCTTCTGGTAGGGAAGATTTCAATGATTTACTATTTCGAGGAAAAAGTCGTTGAATAATAAACTATTATAATATGAAAGTTTGATGGCCGAATGGAGCACAAACACTTTTGTAGCGAATTTAAAAATTCGCTAAATATGAAAGTCAAAGCGACGAACTCGCAAAACGTCTATTTAGTGCTCGAGTTGGTTGACATTAATTTTAGCTATTATCGTAATTTTTGGGATCAATTCATTTGATCGGTAGTAAAATAAAATCTATTACTGATCTTCGAATGACTTTGATTTATAACATATCGAAAATACGTTTCCGAATATACATAATTGAAGAATTTAGTCGAGTACTGCATTTTTCATCATTTCCATCGTGTATTTCGTTAGAGCCAATCGCGTATGAGGAATTCGCAAACGCCTCATATAACTCAATAGATCGTAGCGCTGATTTTGTCTATTAATTGCCTCGAGCAATCGGAGGTGATCACAAGGATGTTGTACGGGATGGAATAGAAAGAGAAGCCGGTACAAGCGAATAATACGCGTCAAATATAAACGAATAACGCAATGTTTGAGCATTCTTTTTTTTTTTTTTTTTTTTTTTTTTTTTTTTTTTTTTTTCCCAAGGATAAATAATAATTATCGCATCGCATAAACTATTACAGGATCGCTTGCGTGAAAAGATTCATTTTCTCTGTTCTGTGCGTTATCTTCTATTCGGATACAGAAGTAGAAAAACAATACGATTTTTATAATACTACGAGACATTCTATACTGCTTTATTACAATGCTCCAAAGCAGCATTACGTAAGTTTCTTTATAATGTGCGTGCGCGTGTGCGCGCGTGTACAAAAATTGTTTTATCTATTGCGTGGAAATTCGACAAAAACATAAAATGTAAAGAACTTTTTGTAGCGTTAACAACGATTACCACGCGTAAGCGAATATTTTTTCATAATAAGATTAACCAAAGTTAATTTTCACTCATTCTATTCTCACGGCTGAAGGCTTATACTCGCAAGACCCAGTGATACACATTAATTTATTATCGTACAACTTTTTGGAATTGTTTAAATATCATTGGTATTTATCAAGACGATACAATGAAATACTTGAACATTGGTGCGGCGCGCGGCATATAAGAAGCTAAAAAGTCTTTGCTCTCGCTTATCCACCTTCACCTTCTGTAAAATAGGTTTCTTGGACATCTATCGTTTTAGCGTTCCGAAAACCTTTATCAAGCTAAATATAGATATACACTTTAGGCGGTATACAAGTGGTTGAAACAGTGAGCTTTTATTAAGACTACAAGCAGCCATTCGAGAAGAATATTTTTTTTCCTATTTCCTGTGGACGAACATTTAAATATTAAAATATAAAATACAACCACCTTGGTAAAAAGTGCTTCTATAGCGCGCGGCCGGATACCGTAAGCAAAAATAGAGAGGAGAATGCTATTTTATTTTTCGTTCGTTTCCGTCTGACTCACGCACGGCGCACACAAATCAAAGGCACACTGCAGTGACGGTAGTGTGCGCGATAAACATTTCGTGGGAGCCATGAAAGACGCGTCGCCGCTATCGCGTAAACACGCGCATAAATTATTCGCGCAAAATGTTTACGAGCAGATCTGATTTTGACTACCGTGCGGAATGACGTGGCCTCTGGATCGGGATCGACGTGCGTCTGGCTGCGATCGCACGCGAGTACTCAGAAGCAGCGCATTACCGTGAAGATAATGGGCCCGATAATGCGGGACTGTCGATTGAAATGTGCCGGCGCGCTCCGAGTTTATATTCTTTTCGATTTTTCTCTCTTTTCCTTTTAATTACGCCTACTCCTTATCTTATCGGCCCACGGCCTTACCGTTTGTTCTATGTATGTGCATTAGAGCGCGATACAGTCATCTCGGTTTGCGGAGATCGTAAGAGCGCCTTTGCCTTCGCGTCGTGGTAATTTTTAATCGCGTCGAGGAAATTTGTCGTTGTCTCTTTGACTCGCACGGCCCACGACGTCGTCCCCTAAAATCTTTACGAGTAATCCAAAGTCCGAGAAGTTACCGAATACACGGGTAGCGCGCTTTCGAAAACCGAGCCAATTATTCGACCATTGCGAGCCAATTATCCGTAGCGAAACAAAGAAGGGGTGCACAAATTGGTGATTATTTCAATGAGCTGGCGATTCGAAAATAACGAGATCAAATAATTCAAGTGCTATTCGTCGAAAGTTATCTAGTGGCACAATATCCAATACTTTATTATCCAACGTATTCATTCGTGTACAAATACGAAGCGAGTAGTATCGCAACATCCAATTCCTTTGGTCATCGATGTTCATCGATGTTTATCGATAAAATGGTCGTTCCCTTGCGTACAAATTCATTGGGATATTAAAACGTGATTCTAGCAGCGTAATTTCAGTCAAACGTCAAACCCACGTTCAAAGGCCTCGGAGATGGTTTCCGGCGACGGTTTCCTCGTTGTTTCTCGGTCAGAAGGCAGCTCCACTCGAGGGAGACGAACCCACCGGATCGGCAACAGCATCCGCACCCGGGAAACTCCTCGTCCGTGACTTTCGGCCGCAAACGCGCCGCGGCTCGCAAACAACGGGCTCCAAGGTGTCTCCCGGTCGCATCAAAGTCGCCGCTATCGTACTCGTCAGCCAACGTCGGCACTTTGACGATCCACCGGCACCGTATCACCTTTCCCGGCCTTGTGTACATCGCGCGCTGCACCCTATCGATTTCCCGTCCGACTCAGCCTCCTCCGTGCGTTGCAGCGTCAATATTTGCCAAGGCCGGCAAATGCGCTTTTTTGCCCCTGGCCGCGATTAAGCGCTAATCTCGCGGGACAATATTGCCCTTTCTTTTACACGCCTCGGGGTTGGAGTGCGCGAGGATACACACCTCCGACAGCCGGGGCTTGGACTAATGAGTAAGCGTCTTGACGCTCCTTCACGCTCCTTCACGCTCCTTCACGCGCCTTCACACGCCTTCGGAGCGACGCTCTCAAAGGCTCCTTTCAAGAGTCCTTCTTCTTCCACTGGTGCTTATTTAAGCTCGCGTTTGTTTCGATCGATGTCAATAAGAACTCAATACGTTTTTAAACACGTCTGGAGCAGTGCCGGCGGTAAAAGACGTTTCACAGCGTTTCACAGGAGTGTCCTGTTTCGCGTCGAGTGTGTACCCTTAACGACGATCCGCAGTTATATTTTATGCAAAAGCCCGCTTACGGAGATAATTTTCGTATTTAGAAGTGCGCCCGTCAACAGTCAGTCAGTTACGCGTCATTCACTAAATCAAGCTTATCTAGCGTCAACCGGGGCTAACCCGAAAATACCCGCTCGGCTCGCTCGACAATTTACGATCTACCACGGGCTCAGCGCTAAAAGAAAAAGTATTCAGAAATCGCATTTCACGCTTCACGACAAGAGAAGTGCACGAGGCGAGCTGGAGTAGCATTTCATGGCGCCGTCGCGATCGTTCGATCGACGGGAGAAAAAAAGAAAAAAAAAAACAAGCCCGCTAATCGTGGACTGCGGGGCTGGGGGGCTGCGGGGCTGCGGTGTCAAGACCCGCGGACGACGAGCGTGAAAGCCCCCGATCTGCAAAAGCTCGTGCGCGCGGGCGAACACGAGCCCGGGACTTGAAAAGCGACTAATTTATCGCCGGGACACTCGAGCGCGTCGCCTTAAACAAATATACGGTCTCTCCCCGGTCGCCGGAGTGGGCTCGTTGAGAAAAAACGAGAAAGGAAAAAAGTCGAGGCGGGACATCGGACACGCTTCGGCGTGCAATCATCGCGCACTCCACTTGTGCCAGAGCGTGTTCTCGAGCTCCTTCGGTCCTTTCTTTTGTCCCGTCCTCTCTCGCTCTCTCGCTCTCTCTCGCTCTCTCTCTCTCTCGATTCGCGTTGGCTCGTGCTCGTGCGGAGACAAGCCGCATGTGACACCACGCAAAGTGGGGGCGGATGGACCTCGGGGCCAGAAGCGAGAGAACGCGCGAGGCATCTGTTTCGTCGATGAGACTAAGCAGACGAGGCGTGTGGGTTACGCGGCCGTCACCTACGACTCGAGCCAGTGTCCGTCCGCATGTGCTCCCCGCGGTTACTCCGTCGCGGGTCCGACCGATGATGGAGCGAGCGGAGTCGAGCGAACGGGGGCAAGAGAAGCCGCGGAACGAATTGCGGTGGATGTGACGCGAGCGAGGATCAATCGGTCCTGGGATACTCGGGAAAAATTCGAGAAACGAAATCAATAGCTTTAATTGTTATTTAAATACGTTGCTTGCTCGTGGATTAAATTAGCTTTAAGCTTCTCCTGGTAAGCGGATATTAAGTTGGGCAAATATTTGCGAGGGAATAATACAAATCGCGGTAGAGCGCGTCGTAACTGTACGTACTCTTATAAATATTGTTATCGTTAACGGCTAACGCCGAATAATGTCGGTGCGGCGTTGATGAGAAACATTTTCGACGAAACGTGTACGATGTCCCGTAGAGCGCGTACTTTTTCTCTTTGTTCGCAAGGTCTACGATGTTCGCGATAAAAATTTCTTCTATCAAAATCTATGAAAATCCATGAAAATGGTGAAAAGTTGCATCGACGTTAAAAACTGTATTTTTTATTTCCACGATCAATAATTAAGAAAACGACAATTGCACACTCGCGTTAATGGTCAATTGTGTCGATATTTTCACAAGACTATAGTGCACCTCCAATGTGTGTATTAAAATTAATCTCGTAATAAGCTAGTCCGTGAACTTATGAGGAATTAATAGTAACGCATTGTGGTACGTACCGCGTTATTAAGTAATAAAAGACAATCGTAAAACTGTTCCCGTACACGTGTACTTTAAATACACATTTATAATAGTGTAACGGTACAAGTCCGCGATATCTGCCCGTAAAAAAGAACGCGCGACGATAAATTACCATAAAGTAGCGAAGAAAGAATGCAATTGTGAAATATAATTTCCGATGGGCTCGACTTCCTCTACATTCGCAGATCTCGCCTCTTCAAAATCTTCGAAATTCACGCA
Organism: Wiebesia pumilae; assembly: GCA_018907045.1. NCBI lineage: Eukaryota > Metazoa > Arthropoda > Insecta > Hymenoptera > Agaonidae > Wiebesia > Wiebesia pumilae. The sequence goes on along the minus strand of JACCHZ010000113.1, from coordinate 2,649,588 downwards.
AATTAAATCCAGGCGAACGTACGACGGAAAAATCGCAAAAGGTCGAGGCGCCCTAACGAGCCAAGCTCTCGGTTACGGCTAGACGAATCGGGTATACCGGACCCCGACCATTGGGCTTCTCTCTCAAATCGAGATCTACCGCGCAGACGCGCGATTTTAAAACCTAATGGCACCCAATAAACGGGGCCGATACCGACCGGTTGACCCAATTTTTCCGGGGGCCGTCCCTTTCCCGAAAACGGGAAAGTGTGCCAGTGGAACGCGCTGTTTACTGTTCGCTACCGCCGACAGGACATTTAGTGCGCGACCGATTTATTAGGCCAGCTTCGGGCCTCTCGAGCGACTTTCTGCATGCGAAGGGGTTCCCGCAGTCTGGATAGAGGATCTAGCCTCGTTCACCCTCGATTAGCCCCGCGCACTCGATCCGTCGTACCTGTTCCGATTTTGCCATGCTTGGGTGCGCGCCGATGCGTCATTGCGAAACTTTCACGTGTACCGACCCGAGCACTTCGCAGGAGAACCGACCCGCTCTTCCCCAGGAAGCTCCTGCACGGTTGCGCCTTGTAAATCATTTGCTAGTTTGCGCGCTCCAATATGATGCCACAAGGAACTACAGTTGCGCTCGGATAAGGCACAACAAAGTCCTATTTACGAGTTTACGAACGCTTAAGTCATCGATCATTCGCACCGATACTTTGTCCTGCAAGATTCTTTCTTTCTTTTTTTTTTTTTTTCCCCCATTTGCTTCAGTCACCGTTTTAGTTTGCACGCCATTCGACGGATGAGTGTTTTTGAAAAGTAGGTAAATACGCCGATCAATTGGCGATAATAGCCTCGTAAATAATAGATTGCGATAATAGATTGTGATTGTGTCCTTGTCAAACTGATCGTTGCGAATTCTGTCGTAATGAAAAACTCCTGTCTAATTTGATTTGCGCAATATTTGCAAATTTGATGTTCTCCTGCTCGTTGGAAAATTAAAAATCAAAAGTATTATACTTATTTTGTTTGCGGTACTTTTGTTACGGAATGAATGGATAATAAAGTACAGTACAGACGCTTATGTTTTCAAAATGGTGTCTTATTATCTGACAAAGGCTACGCAGGATTATCTTTAACAACGATTGAGGTTCGGTACCGTTTTCAGATAAAATCGAATAAAAAACGTGCATAATCTTTGCGCATAAACCCAACATACGGACATAAGTATGGCTCTGCACGCGCGTTATTATCTTATCTTTTTTGCGCAAACCAGTTAAAAGTACGAGCGCGTTTTATTGGTAATAATGCGCTTTTTAATGCCTATCCGTGGCACTGTTCCTTGTCGATAATCAGCGCTGTTCGTTTCGGCTTACACGGCCGTTACCGAAGGAAGTTTGCTGATCGCAGAATTAGGCGAGAAAATCGCAACGAGACGATCCTTGCAAGCTTCTATTTTTTCAACCTCAAAGATGGGATGAAGGGGAGAAGCGCAGGTACGTAGTAACTGCACGGTTCCGAGGTTGGCTTCGACGAAAAGGGTCGGCATCGACCGGTACCGTAACCTTAGGTTATTCGCGCACACACGCAAGTAAAGGAGGAGGACGACGTCCGACGAGTCCCGTAACCGGCGCAACCCTCGCCCACGTCACAGTCCCGTATTATCATAATGCAGGTTCGCGCCTGCGCCGGACGAACGGCTAAGTTCGGTCGTCTCGAGTTGGAGTAATATTTGGAAAATGGTAGACCGTTTCCGTGGACGGAGTGAGCGATCGAGAGAGTGGGTGAGTGCGAGCGATGGTGGGAGGAGGAGGATATTCGGAGGTCCCGGGTTTTTACAAACCCCACCCTCTAATCCTCGCAAACAATGCTTTATGATTTTATGTTTATTGTTTTTACGACTCTGCAGTAGCGGCACGACCGCCTCCATGCCATTCGCAAGTATACCTATGTACCTCGAGGCGCAAGCCACTTATAGACAGGACGACGGCTCACGTACCAGCGGCTCGCGCACCTCCTCCACGGCGATACGACGATCTCAAAGTCCTGGCCGACTCGAGACCCCGTGACCTCCTTTCCGGCGCTCGGACCCTAATTTCTACGAGCAAGTACGTTCCCTTGTACACGACTATTATTCTTGGCCGTTTCCATGCCTCCACTTTCACACGCTAATGCTTTTACACGTGTGCACGGGCCACGAATTTTTATGTAAACTCTATGCTCGATCATAATGCTCTTACTAAACGCGAGGATTAACAACTTTCAATCGGTCCTTGCAAAATAATAAATATTTTGCAACCCTGTTAATTATTAACGTATGGCTTCATTGGCCTTCCCTCGAATTACGGACAATAATTTGCATCCCACTCGAGCTATCGCGCTAATAGATTGGAATTTTTCAATACCAAATGCGATAGTTCACCTTACGCGTCGAACGAACTATAATTTTCTCGCGAAATTATTCGGGGCGTACGCAACGACAGAAGACGACGTTGTTGTCTGATGGGTATGCGTGAGGCGAGTCTATCGAGAAGGCAATATTATTTAGCTGCGAACCGATGACGTTGCTGTAACGCACGCACAAATATTTTGCCGAAAGATTTTACTCATCGGTAAGATCGGTAAAAGTTAGCCTTTTATTGCAATCCCTTGCGACTTTGATAGTGTTGCCTTTGACTCTGGGGTTAGTCCGACGGACTCTCGTAGTAAAGCCCGTGATTTTTTACCTGGACGTCGTCTCGTAGGGAAAAAGTGAAATCGCGCGAGGCCAATAAAGAAATAAAGTGCGCGGAGGATTGGCAAGGATTGGCTCGTGCCGGTGTGGGAGGCTACGCTTCGTAGGACGACGCAGAGGGAAGGGTCACCCGGACATGGGAAAGCGCACTTCCAAGAGGTGGATCGAGAGTTCGACTCGGAAGCGTCGCGTTCACGTCCCTATAGTCAATATTTTAGGAGGAAACGCGCGGCTCGTGTGTTTCAACACACGTCGGCGGAGCCTTTGCGGTGTGCCAGAGGTCGGGGGTCGGGGGTCGGGGGGTTCGGTGTACGTGACGCGGACCCGTTAGCCGATTAGTCGGCAAATCGGGACCGGATCCTGGGGTCACGCTTCACACCCGGACCGCGCGGAGCACGTGTTTTGCGAAAACATGTCGTCCCGGCACGGCGAATTCGGATTGCCATTCCAAAAGATCGCGGATTAGGCTCTTCGGGTCCCTTAATTTGGCTGCTTCTCGGCGCACGTGTTATCGAAGGAAAAAACGCGAAAAGGAAAACTTCTCCGAACGTTCTCTAGTCGAGCAACAATTAAACAAACCATCCACGTTCTATGCCTAGAAGTACACTATTCGTTGATTCGTTGGTTTTTATTTAATTCAGTTTTATTCCCTTTGAAACCAATTATTTAAATTAATTTTGATAACTGAAAATTAACGTTATATTGTTTAATATTTGTAGCGCTGAATATTCTGCGGTATTAAACTGTTTCATTTTTGTCAAGAATAAATCTATTTTAAACTAATTGAATGCTTGTGTGATTAAAGAAGTGATGTCATTGCAATGTTTTGTAATTTATTCAAAATTCAAAAAAAGAAAAATTTTAATCCGCGTAAAAAACTGTACCGATAAAAAATTGTTGCCGATAAATCATGTCAATGTAAATTGTAATAATTATTATAATTGTTTTTTTTTTTTTTGCGGTAAATAATGGTATTATGGAATATACGTTGAATGAAGCTATTTGATTATCAACGGTTAACCGGAAGCTCGTTATTTTGTTCGTAATTCTGGAGTTTTTCGACTGTAAATAACACATTTACTCTAAGCTGAAGCAAAGTACTTCCATACGGTACTTGTCGAAAGTGTTGAAACTGTCTTAGGAAAGGGAAAGAATCGTAGAGACGCAAAGTGACATCTTGCCTCTCTCATCACCCCCCTCTCTCACTCTCTCTCACTCTCTAGAAACGTAATCTGTATTCGAGGTCGAAAGTGACAAAGGACTTCGTCTTTGGCTTCTGCGATGCATCTCCAACCTACGCTCGTCGATCACACGAGTGTGTGCGTGCGGGTGTGTGTGCGTGTGCGCGTGCATTTACGCCTCTTGGAACGGAAAAGCCGAGCGGATGGTAAGCGATAAGCTTTTCACGTTGCCACGCGAAGAAGGTGATTAGTCGAAGAAGTTATTTTACGAGCGTAGTCGGCAGTACTTTCGTCGGCTTGCCTGCATAATCTCTTCTCTCTCTCTCTCTCTCTCTCTCTCTCTCTCGCTCTCTCGCTCTCTCGCTCTTTTTTCTCTTCTACTTTGAAACAAATGCTCAAGTGATCCTGGCCATTCTTCGCAATGCATATGCCCTCCTCAAAGGTCCTCTTCCACGTAGTTAAGCGGTGAAGCAGTTTTCTTTTATCTTGGGTTATTCTTCATGAGATATTAATAATTTTACATTTTCATACATTCACTTTGACAAATTAGATGCTAATTCTTTTTTTTGACTTATCAATTTTTTTTTATTCATTTTTTTATACCCTTACTTATTAAATATTTAATTTTAGTACTGATATTTTTGATGAGTTTGTTATTAATGTTTTAGTTGTTGAGTGTTGGATTTACGATTACTGTAAAATAGAAAAATGGTCGCGGTTCTTTAAACTTACCAAAATTTGAATTAAGATATGCGGGAATATTAGTAAAATGTTGATATTATCGTGATGATTATATTTTAAATTATATTATCACGATGACTTGTCTGTCGCGAACGCGTTTTACGGGGAGTAAACTAGAAGGAACATAAATTGCTAGAAACCACGAGTTTTAGTTTTAATCCAACTCGTTGCATTCGAAAGTAATTAACTGTTGAATAACAGTTTCATTTTTTATTTAATTTTTCAATTAAGGTAAATTCACGCCTGGTGACTTCCCTTTCGAGAAAATGTAAGTTCTCGTAATTCCATTTTTCTCAGTGAAGCTAGTTAATCGTGTGCGTAATCCTGCCCTTTAAAAAACATTGGATTTTTCAACAAGTTCATGTCCAAGAACAAGTTTGCATTTGAATATTTCGAAACGTTTCAGATAAATATTTTTTATTGATATTCATGGAACGAACGGTTGATAACCGCTAACAACAGTTTTATAAACCAGTATTGATTCAATATTCTTATACGCTTTAGAACACAACTCTATGGTGGTATTAAAAAGTAAGCATCTGATTTAATTCGTGGATTTCTTCAAAATATATCGAACGCGTAATAAACAGGAAAGTAAAATTATGAAAAACTTGTTTCAGTAAACTTACAACGCTAAAAATACAAATAATATAGTATTAGTTCTTTCCTCAAAAGAGATGATTAGCATAAATACCGAAGAATAAGTAGCATTTTGAAGCAAAGTTTGCTCGACATTGTGATCATTTCCCAACCTCACGATCAAACTTGCCGCGGTGAGTAAAATATCAATTTACTTGACTCATCGGAATTTCGAAAATAATTCCTAAGAGAAAATGCAACGGTTTTTTTTACGCGCCACCGATTCCAAAACGTCCTTCTCCGATTCGAAATGAGATTAAACGCCAAGTTTTCCCTCGACATTATACGGCCCTTATTGTAGACGATCAGGGGTGCTTTCTTGGCTTTCGGATTTCCCGAACACACCGAGCTTACGAACGCGCGCTCGAGAGACGCTTATCAGAGGGTGGTAGAATAGGAGGGGACGGTTGGCCTCGGAGGAACGGGTTCGCGCAAGGACTCCATCCGGGGATGAGGGCGTGGGAGAGGCTCGGCTCCGATGGAGCTCGAAAACGAGTTAGCCGGGAAAGCCAGCCACCCACGCCCGGGGCCGGCGACGCTCGCAAGTCGACTCGAGGGGGCGAGAGAGAGAGAGAGAGAGAGAGAGAGAGAGAGAGAGAGAGAGACAGCGATCCAACCTTCCCTCCCTCGCGGCCATTTTATTCCGCTTTCGCTCAAGGAGAGGCGCTCGTTCCAGCACCGTCCTCGAGAAATTCGTAAACGCCCGTACTTTGTCACGGGGTTGTCGCGCTTCTCGCAGGGTACCCATGGAAAGGGGCTCTCGCAGCTGTAAGAACAACGTCGGCGTGGGCAACGCTATGGGGACTCTCTTAGATTGCAACATTTTTCGATTTATGCATTTTATTAGAGCCGCTTGCTCTTGGCTTTTGCTATTTATGAGCGCGTGGATCGATCTGAATACTAATGGGGCGGTCTTTGTCACGCCGTGGGGCGAAGCCGTTGCGTGTACAAAGCTCGCGCGTACCCAAAGTGCTCTTTGAGTACTTGTATATCAAATGTTCCCAGGGTTGCGTTACCAACGATGTCTGAGCAAAACTACGTATACGTAAATTACGCATCCGTGACGTACGTTCTTATTAAAAAAGGCCAATGCCTTTTCATTAGTTTTAAAATTCGTCAACCAGTTAAAAGTTGCTCGTTATTTTTACGTCTTGTCGGTGCAACTCGTAGCTTTCTTTTAGCTTTCTTTCGAGTTTATTTCATAGTCTAACTGCCTCTCTTCCAAAAATCATAAATGAACTTTGTCACGTTTCGAAGATACGTACGTTTAGATCGGTTGGTGACTAGCTGTCTGTCGGCTCATAAATTGATAAGGGTACCCGATGCCTTCGTGCGTTTTACTAGATAACATCGAGATAATGCGCGATACCTTGTACACCAATAGCTCGCATTCTCTTTTATACTTGCTCTCATTTTTATTTTTTAATTCCAACAATTTCTGCAAAAATTCCTTGTCTGCGATTAAGTTTTATTACATTTTCGTTTTGACGCGCTTGGAAAACCACAAATGCATCCTTGAACTGCAAATAGTTGAAGCGGAGGATTCGTAGTGATAAAGAACAATAAGAAATATAAGTTTTATAACAGACAACAATTTGTTGGAATTGGAGTCATTGACATTGCCATTTGTATTAATCGTATGAAATTTACATAACTTGAAGAATTTAAGTAAATAGTGACTAATACTTTTATCGCGATAAAGTAGAAAAAATTCGACATTTTATGGTTTTCGTGCTTTTGGTTCTTATTGATTCGTTGTTTAACTTGTGTATTGATGTTGGATATCGAACATTCGATTGTATTATTCTAATAAATAACGCTTAACTAGCGAATAACATAACGCTCTCGGATTATGCGAATAAATAAAAAATAAATCATGAAAATTTGTTCTAGGACTGTAACCGACGTTCAAGTTTCTAGCGCTTGAATAAAACGATATGTCAAAATGTTATTACTTGCATTTAATTTACTATTACAAGTATTATTCTGTAATGTGCACTTTCAACTATATGTATATGTACTCTGCCGCATCTCTCTCTCTCTCTCTCTCTGTGTGTGTGTGTGTGTGTGTGTGAGAGAGAGAGAGAGAGAGAGAAATGGAGAAAAATAGTTTGGTCTTGCGAAGGTAGTTATCTATTTCTTAGATAACGGCGATACGAATAATAGCAGGGAATATATAATAGCACTTTACATAACTGCCTTTGTTGCAGATGTATATTAAGACTAGAATGTCATTGAAAGCAAATCAGCAGTAAATTAAAATTTTCATCGGAGGTCCTGTCGAGACAGAACAGGGAGCTAGACATACATACTCCGCCCATGATAATTACGCCGGATAAGCAGATGTCGGAAAAGACCAGATTATGGAACTACCAGCAGGCGCGGCACTTTTGATATTATCGTCGCTTTTTACCATCATCGACACACTGTAAATCTTTGCTTTGCAGTCTATGTACCTTCTGTCGAAAGCTTTTTAATAACCACTTTTATCTTTGCTTCTTTAAACGAGGAAATTTTAGTGAACGCGTTTTATTTAAAGCAGAAAAATTATTACCTTTGTAGTATAGTATCTCGATCGCGAAACAGTTATAAACAATGTTTGCTTTCGCACCGTTTTCTTCGGAATAATAAAGATGAATGACTCGTCAAACATTTTATTAAACTCGCTGTAATAACTACTCGACCGTTTTTTTTTTTGTTTACCTTTTTACTTTTCAAGAGAAAAGAAAACTAAAGTAAACTATACATTCGTATTAATTTAATGCAATGTGCGGAAAAATACCAAGGCTACTACACTTCTTCTTTATACGATAGCAAAGTTTTGTAAAATTATGCAAACAATACCATGGTTTGCTTATGCAATAAAAAGCGTGACAAAATACTACTTACAAATTTCTTTTTAATTTAATTTATTTAATTACGACTCTATCATCGCAACCCGCATTAATCCACCGAGTATTTACACTGACGTCTTTCATGATTACCATTATAGTTTATGAACTTAATCATTAATTTACGCAATAGTTAACGTTAAAACGAAATTTTCAAAAAATTGTACAACAGTCGAATGCTTCTGCAACGGATGATAAAAACACGCCCGAACCTTTTTATAAATCAGAAAATTTAGTTACCCTCTTACATCCCTCAAAATGTCGTTGGATTAAATATTGGATTAAATCCAATAAATTCGCCTCGAAAGAAGGCAATTAAGCAAGTACGTAATCTCGTTTGCAAAGTAACCTTTACTTTCTTTGTTCCGTTAAGATTCAAGACCAAGTAACTAAAACGAACGCGATATGAAAGAAAATCCGTCGTCTCCGAGTGAAACACGAGAGAAAGACCATTAAACGTCGATTCGTTCGGGTCTGCTTACGCGCGCTGCCTGAAACTTTCAGCATCCGAGCGATTGTTCAGGTGGAGTGTATTTCCGAGGCAATAAATACGTAAATCGAAAATGAGAGCAGGTAATAGAACGGAACGAGTACGATAACAAGACAAAGTCAGGTGAAGAAGCGCAACGGCAGGATGGACGGAAGGCGCAATAGCCGCTTCTTTGACAAGGTAAGCAGTTAAGAGTGAAAAGCTCGACGAGGGAGGGGTAGCGGCGAGGGGGTGATGAAGAGACAGAGGACAGAGAGCTGCAAGCAGCCATGACGATCATACGGCAACTCGCACCACGTTCATGGGTCGCGTCGCGTGGCGCCCGTCGAGGGCGAGCGAGAGCGAGAGAGAGAGAGAGATCAGCTACGATCCCTGAAGAAGCAGCGCAGTAAGAAGCAGCAGCAGCAACAGCAGCAGCAGCAGCAGCAGCAGCAGCAGCAGCAGCAACAACAGCAGCAGCAGCAGCAGAGCGGCAACTAGGCGACGCTCCGCCCCCCTGAGCTGCCGACGCACCAACCGCTCGCAAAGGGAGGAGGGGCCCCAGTCAGCAGCGACACCGCAGCACCTCCGAGCTCCGGCAGTTGTGTTCCCCGACCCACTCAGTACTTTCTGGGAGCTCGAGGAGTGAGTTTCGCCGAGCTACCGACCTACCGACCTACGATCGACCTCGCACTTCCGCTCCTCGCGGTGCCCAAAAGCCATAGTGTTCGCGCTGACATGCCTCAAGGGTAGTTGCCGACGTCTCCGAGTCACCTCTGCGTATTTTCGTGCGTTACCGAGATAGAAAGGGAGAGAAGAGCGAGAGATATTACGGTAGGTGGAGAGAAGGGCGATGGAGCCGTTGACGCCCCCGCATACGCCGCCGCACAACAACACCCTCATGGAGCAGCGTAGTATGCACCCGGTGCGCTGGCACTCGCAGCACCATCACCACCACCATCACCAACAGCAGCAGCAGCAGCAGCAGCATCAGCATCAGCATCAGCATCAGCATCAGCAGCAGCAGCAGCAGCAGCAGCAGCATCACGTCTCCTTCCTCGATCACTGGATCAGAGACGCGGCTCTGCTGGCGGTGCGCGGGTGTTGCCCACCCACTGGCAGCTCCGTTCAGCACCAGCAGAGGATGGCCATGCAGATGGGGATGCCTCTGGGTCCACTAGCCGCTGTTCAACCACCCCCGGCTGCTTCTTTTCTGGCTCGCCGGCTTCCCGGCCAGCGGCCCAAAAAGGAGTTCATCTGCAAGTTCTGCAAGCGCCAGTTCACCAAGAGCTACAACCTCCTCATCCACGAGAGGACGCACACGGACGAGCGGCCCTACTCGTGCGACATATGCGGCAAGGCCTTCCGCAGGCAGGACCATCTCAGAGACCATCGGTATGTTTTGACCCTCACTCTTGTCTTTTCTCTCGATCGCGACGGCCCACTTAGTTTATCGGATCGACATGGTACCAGTGTGCCGTGCTCTTACCGCACACCTCCTTGTCGTCCTTGTCTTTAGCGACATTCTTATACGCGCAAGCTTGTTTTCTTTTATTACTCGTCTGACGGCGCCTCTGGTGCGAGTAGCGTTCCAATCGCATACGAAACTTCGTGATTTATAAGGAGTGCTCGTTCTCGTTCTAACGCAGGTACATCCACAGCAAGGAGAAGCCGTTCAAGTGCGGCGAGTGCGGCAAGGGCTTCTGCCAGAGTCGCACCCTCGCCGTCCACAAGATCCTCCACATGGAGGAGTCGCCGCACAAGTGCCCCGTCTGCGCCCGCAGCTTCAACCAACGCAGCAACCTCAAGACTCACCTGCTCACCCACACCGACGTCCCCCAGGACCTGCGCGTCGGCGAGCACCGTCACGACCGTCATCAGCACCAGAGCGCCGTTGACCAGGAGAAGACCACGGCCCAACTGATGAAGATGCGGCTGTCGCAACAGCAGCAGCAGAACTCGGCGGGTCATCGCCATCAACCGAAGCTCGGCTTCACCATCGACGAAATAATGCGCCGTTAAAATCGGTCCTCGCGAACTGCATTTTTGTACATCACGAACAACGTGCTTCCTTTCTGTTTACTTGCGTATGTGTGTCATACAACGTCGTATCCTTGTAAATACGTGTACTCCTACTTAGAGGCTGATCGTGCGAAGGTCCGCTCTCGGTTCATTTTTCCCGTCACTGCCGGAAAAATCGCGATCCGATGATGCCGACCTTCCCCACCCTCCTCAAACCACCGATTGCGTAAGCACTTGTGCATACGATGTTCCAGTGAGCGTTTTATTGCTTCGCGAATCGCATTTTTGTTCCCTATTTGTACATTCGTGTGCCCTCGAGTACCTTCGATGTTACCGTTAGGATAATGAAAGCTGTACATATCGTTTACCGATCACCGTTCAACTGTTTATCAATATTGTCTTTGTATATTACGTAGATGATTTGTAGATGATTTGTAGCTGTAAGTGTATGTGTGCGTGTGTTGTGTATGGATGCGTAAAAGCGAGCCCGTCGAGTATTCATACCGTAAGGGAAAAAAGGAGGATTAAACGTAGGCATCTTCGTACCTTCCGACTATTATGTCCAATAGTTAACGAGAGGAGAAGGAGGGTCCACTTGAGCTTGCGCTATGAAAACGCGCGATGCGTGAATAATAATCCGACAGATATTGTAAACGAACGAGAGAAAGGTGGGACGGAAAAAAGAGCGACTGCAGCGTTAAGTACCCCACAAGAACCAATTGTTGAAGTATGCTGCGTGAGTTTCGATCGAGAAAAGATCATCCGTTACCGTACATTTAAGAAATTGAGATATACATATACCTATAAACACACCCATAATATATACGTAATATTATATATATGCGCGTGGGTGTTGTGCGTGTACACGCATGCATGCATATTGCATACTACGTGTTACGTGAATGTAACACGTATATACGGTTATATACATGCCAATACCAAAAAAGGAATGAGGTCCGCGTGCAAGTAAAAGCCTGCAGTCCTAGTCGTCGAACTTGTATTATAGATTTATTGTTATATATTATGATTAAAGTAGAGATGCGATATTATACTTGCTAATCTATTCAACAGACCACGAGTTCGAGTACTTACTTACCTTCCTTATCAGTCTCAGACCAAGTCCCAAGCTTCTACTTCGATGGTATTACATTTGATCCTTATTTATTAAGATTTGCTTTTGTCTTGCATTTTATCGAACGTAATTTCGTATTATTATCTACTAATCTAAATTTGCGAAAAACCCGTTGAATTAAATCGCGTTACGCTAGCTTTACGACTGGAGTAACATTGGATTTAAAATTTAAAAAAAAACTCGATAAGGTTTCCATGGTAATAAGCCGCTTACGATACGACGCGTCAGCGAGGAAGGGGAGAAAAATTCTGATTTGCAATTAGCACAACCGAGTTGGAAGACTACTTCGATACCCTTGTTGACAAACAAGTTGTTTATTTTTATTTCTTCACTTGGGATAGGAGACTTTGGTTGTGTGCGCATGGGTGCACGTCCCTTAAATATGGTGCACCGACGTCGATGACGAGCGGACGGGGACGGTTAACCTGCTTGCTCAGGCAGAGTGAGCGTTTGTTTAACTTTAATTAATTCTCTCACCCTCCTCGGCACAATAAAACATGATGAAAAAGCGAGCAAACAGGGCCGGTTTGTCTCGCTGAGTCTCCTCCTTCGCGTAGTGTTTCTTTTATTATGCCCGACCTTGCGGCCTTCTCCCCCACCCCTAGCGCCATTCGTGTTTCCTCGTCGCTCGTATTGTTCTTTTGTCTTTCCACCCGGTTGTAAAACTACAACGGTACTTCGGTATGTTTTCCCCGTTATTTATATTTCCTTATTAACGATATGGATACAGTGCGACATTAGAATTTACGTTATATTTGACGTTTTCAATCGCGGCCCATAAATACTTCATTTATCTTCTAATTGATAAAATTGTACGTGCTATGGTTTCTCGCATTCTATTATTTGCAAAATGTTCAAGGCGTTTATACTTCCTTGTTGTAAAATCCTGATACGACGGCGGGGTGGGGGATGCATTTAATTCTCTACTTCATATAAATAATCTAGATGGTGTAAACGTTTTCTTTTATGAGCAATAAAATTTAATTCTTTACTAATGTACATTATTTGTAATAGTTATTTTCCAATTTTTCAAAGATTCTCAATGGTTTAAGATTTTGTTTTATTCATTCGCTTGGTGCAAGATGAGTTTTCTTAATGAAAGAACAATACGTTGATCGATGTTCAAATTTCCAGTACAAGTGAAAAACAATAATAACAAGACCCTGGAATAAATATTGCAAGAATAATCTGATTATTCTGACATCGTGAACACAATAACTGTTGGGAGTATAAAGCAGCAATTTTATTCATGCGTATCGCATGGGAAGAAAGTGGAAAATGATTTCAAAGACGTAACGAATGTAATAAACTTTTTTTTGGTATGTTTAAATAGGCCAAAAATATCATATTATTCGTTGGAACGATGTCTGTGTATTCGTGTAGTAATTGTATTTGAATGGGAAATTATATTGTAATTTACCTTCGTTGTTTAAAATTTTATAATACCTTCGCTTATAATTTAAAAGAAAAAGCCCGTGTAAGAAACTAAAAGTTTTAGGAATTATCCTTAAATAATTACCCGAATATTGGTTTATTTTCAGTATTTCGTGTCGTTGTGTGTGACTCTTCCAAGGATTAATTCGAATTGCGTAAATGAATTCGATTTTATCATAATTGTGAATCATCCTAGATTGCCGATAACCCGATTCTATAATTTTTTAAACGGATGACTTTTAAAGGAATAACTAATTTAATTGGTATTGTTGGTTTTCTATGTAGCTTTCGTGTGTAGGACAATTATACGATAACCGTATAATTTGTTTTCGATATGCGGGACTAATTATCGAGGACAGCGGTCAACTCAATATTGGTAATTTGAATAATAACAGCGAAAATCCATTATTTAGGAACGGTTTTACCATCTTATAATTTGTTACAACACTACGAATGCATGTTTATAATTGAACATCATTTGTAAAATAAGATTGTTGGAGTCTAAAAAGTTATTTTATACGATGAAACTATATGAACCTATGATGTTTATCCAAGTAATTCTAAAATACGTACCAAGAAAAATAGAACAATAGAGGTACACTTTTTTCCATGTAGTTTCGATCTTTCAAGTACTGTCATGGTCTGTCTTATTATCCTATCACACATATATTCTTTAATAAATTACATTTAGTCTTGTATTAAAAAGAGGTCTATATTAAAATGATTTTTAGTTTTATTTTCTGAAATAAAATCACGTCACGTAAAATTAAGTTAAAGTTTCTAGTTATGTAAATTTTCAGTGTGTGCGTAAGTTGACGATAAAGACCTGGAAAATGTAAATGTGAGTAGTAATACAGTTGTGTAGTCATAAAGAATCTTTTTATTACTTTGACGTAATTTCGTCATTAGAATAACCAGGCAAATTAAAAAATGTAATAGAGTTTTATGAATAAAATTGATTTTACCGTAGAGCTCGATTGTAAGATTACGTTTTTGTTGAAAATATTTTCTTTTAAAGGAAATCTTCGTATTTCATATTTAGCGAAGTGCCAGTTGATCATTGTATTTCTACAAAGGAGTATCTGTAATATTCAAACAAGTTGATTAAGAAAACTTTTTTTGTACCATGACCAAACAAGATTACGTTTTTTATGATCAATACAGTTACTGAAGATATTGGTTTTTTTGGTGAATCCAGAAAATGCAACAACTTCATTCGTAATCTATTTCTCAGCGAACTTAAGTATTAAAAGCAATGGAAAAAAACTTATACTGTATGCCATTTTAAAATTTAGATTTATGAATTTGGAAAAAGTTTTTAATGTAACTTGTGAAACATGTCTTAAAAAATATAATAAAATGTACACCTATTAACCTTATATAAGTTGGTTTTCGTGAATTTGAGTAAAAAATTACGTAAATTTTTCTTTAATACTATTTTTCTAATTTGATGTAATAAAAGAAATCTCTTTACTTTAGACTTAAATTATGTGCTAAAACAGTAAAGTGTGTAGAGTCGCACTGATCAAAAGAATCATTTGTTTTATCTTGATAATGTATGTATTTACTTAAGAGGCTTTTTAAAAATAAATGTTACATAAATTTAAGTATTACGATGTATTAATTTTCGTATCGTCATTTCTCTTTGATATTTAAATTTATTCGTAAGCATATTTTTATATTATAGTTATATTAATGTTTTTTGTTACATGAATATTTGTTTTCAAATACCTGAATACTGATTTTATTTGACGGAACTTTCGCGAGCATTTAAATAAGCGTGTATTCGACGTCTGTTACAGTGCAATATCTTAAATAACGTGTCCTTTTTTAATTTCTGAACATTTCGCTAACCATTTTTTAAGTGCCCTTTATACTTGTCGTTTCCCGAGTATTACATTTCCTTAACGGTACTAGATTGATCCTCGAACATTTCATCCTACTCGTGCATCCTTTCCTTATTAAGAAAGAGATTCCAATTTTCTTTTAAATTTCTTTCTTTTAATATCGATCGCTATTATTTATTAACAATTATGTTGCAATGTAATTGGATTTTAGGATATCCTATTAGATTTGAAATCTTATATTTAAATCCGCACAATGAATCGTTAAATAATACATGATAAGTCGAAAATGGAGCATAGCTTACGTGGACATACAATAATAACTAACGCGTAGCATAATTTATACGACAAATGTGATAAAAAATACAAGGAAAACATAATACATTGTTTATTAAGTGATTGTCTTTTGCAGACTTGTAAGTAAATAAAATGTGTTTTTAGCGTCATGCAAATATTTCTTTAAACTGTAAAATCTTTAATTGCGTGCTTAACTGCGAATCATGGGACTTTGTTGATTTATGTCTGAATTAGTACAGTAGCAAGACTCGTTATGGTAAGTAAAACTTTCTAGACTGTTAAATCTAGTATATTAGAATCGTAATACTGCAATCCTACAGATTTCAAAGAAATTGATATTGGGTCGAATGCGACCCCAGATTATTTCCATTAAAAACAGATTATTTCACATCGTACCAATAATGGTCGTGCGTATAATTCGTTTACGTTAAGATTAGACGAATTTACACACACACACACACACACACACACACAAACAAACAAACGTACACGTATTATAATTTTTAAATGTACAATAATGTTGCTGTGCATAAATTCCGATAAGATATCCTTTGGAAATTCCCCGGACAAGCACACGTTAACTAATCCACATCCACTAAAGATTTAACGTTCATCGTCGCTTGATTTAGCATTTGCAAAATTCATATTCTAATGCCATAATTACGTCGCATTGAAAAGCAATTAAACATCGGACCATGGATAATGAAAATTGTCGATGTGCAATGTATTTGGCTCTTAATCTAACGACATTATTTTCGCGTACGACGTATCAGTATCACTCGATTATAAGTAGTCTGGGCTAAATGTGAAAAGGAAAAGGAAAAGGAAAGAAGGCAATGAATAGGAATCGGCGACAGTCGACGCGTTTGCCTTTGTAGTTTCGCGCATCAGAAACGGAATCAGAAATGGAATCAGAAATGGAATCAGAAATGGAATCATAAAGCAAAATCCTTCGAAAGGTTTATCGCGAATCGCGTTTAACGCCAAACAACTAATAGCCGGCCTTACACTGCAATTTATGAAATTGACGAGTGATTACGGAATTATGACTATCGAGAGAGAAACTTTTGACACTCCGATGCGGGTCCCCGATGATTTCTTTTAATTTCATAATTCGTATCAAAGCGTTCCTACTTTTGGGTAGCGGCCGCCGTAATTATCCGAGATATTCGGAAGAGGCCTTGAGACATCTTCCACTTTTTCTCAGCGTAAGAAGCGACGGCAGATGAAAAATGACGTTGCCTTCGAAGGGGAAAAAAGAGCAAGGTAAAGTCCGAAAAAAGGATCGCAACCGCGGCAAAATATTAGCTATACGGTGCTCCCGAGTGCTGCGCTTGTGTGTACGGGCATTTTTACGCACGGCTGTTTACAACCGCAGATAACACACGCGCACACGTAGGCGGATGATCATTTTCTGGTTGTATACGTATCATTTGGAGTAAACCTGCAGTCTCCCTAGAGCCGTCCGTACAAGCGCGCTTGATTTAGGAAGCGATTACCTTTCCGCCTCTCGGTCCGACTCGTCGTTGTGAGCGAGAGAGAGAGAGAGAGAGAGAGAATCCCAGGAACCGCGTCGTTCAAATTATTGTAATTAAAGTGTTTCTAGTGACTTCCCTAAATAGGTAGATCGAGCTCGGAGGAGTCCCTCGAGTCCTGGCTACCTGCTATTCGCCCTCTCGGTTCCCTTAACGGAGTGATGGAATTGTTCCCTACATCCGTGATGGCTTAGCATATACGTTGGAGCCGTGGAGCTGCGGCACTTAATGACAGAGATACGACCGCGGGATTCACCTATTTTAACTTATTGCATACGAGCTCCGTCTCCCGCAACAAATCGATTGTCTCGCCTGCCGATCGATATTGATTTGGCCCGTTGATTGCACGGCCTTTGTTATTTCGATACGAAGCTCCGTTATAGTGCCAATCGTCTCTGTCATTCGCATTTTTACCTGCTGTAGTTGTATTATTTACGCCATTCGAGCGTTCGACGTCGTTTATTGTTGCTTAATTACACCGGAGAATTATCTTTCTATTCAAGGCCCATTTATAGCGATTATAAGATTACTTTTACCGTAAACTTCCGAGGCGTTCTTTTCGAACCCTTCAATCGTTATTCATAGCGTTCTATTTCAACGATTTCAAGGGCTTGGTTAAGCCTTAAGCTTGGATTAGGTGGCGAAACTGCAGTAATTACCATTATTACGATAAATGCACGCATGTACATACGCGTGTATGCGAAGCCACGCAAATTTTATACCAAGGAAGATTCTACTTTTTAGATTCTGGTACAAGTGGGAAAAAAGTGTGTTGTTTCTTAGGTATATCTTTTGTTATGAAGCATACGATTAATTGCCTTATAAGCTTGTTGACACTGCTGCAATTTCTATAAATCCATTAAATGCCTATTATAATTGTGTTTAGCGAATTAAGTTTATTTTATTTTATTCATTTCGGTCTAAAAATGTATCGATTCAAATACTGAAACTTAAGCTTTGTCCCTTTTGTAATGTACAATGTCTATAAATTAAAATTATTCATCCCTCACTGCTCCCGAGATATATCGTGCCCACAAATTGTTTATTTATCAATTATTTTTTACAGACTCCAAGTACCATTTCAATTTTTCAAGTATTATCATAATTTTCCGAGCTTATTAAGTAAAGTCATTTCTTTTTCACAATATTATTAGTGATTAAAGCAAACGAGATTCCTGTAAATCAATTATTCGTAGAAAATTCAAATTTTCAGCTCAATTCAAGTAATTACTTATCGTATAATTGGCCGGATTTCTGGAAATGTTTAACATGCCCCTAACTTTTTGGTAAATCTCGATTGTCAAAGGAGTAGTAGTTGAACAAGAAATTAGTTCGAGCTTGTGTTACGTCGTACGAAAATAATTGTTTGGCTGATAAAAATTAGAAATGTCAAGTATTTCATTCTAAAACACTTACGGTTACTTTATCAATTTGAAACGTAAAATACTCGTTAATAGTATTACTGACTTTATCGATTGAATTTTTTGTAAACATCGTATTTATCAACGCGAGCAAATGGCTTTTTAATGTAAAGATAATAAATAAGATATTGTTACGTTTGAAGACTTGTGTAACATTTTCATTCGCGTTAAGGGAATATATTTTCCATCTACGTTATTTGTATTATTCTATTAATTTATATCAATCAAAATATGAATCCACGTATTTCGCAGATCGGCTCGATTGATACAAATTGGCAAACAAACGTACACTACTTTACTGAATGTTTCATCCTGTAATATTTATTTGGAGATATTATTCATATCTTGTTATAATAAAATAACGTTTTTTAAGAATTTTTGAAAAATTATTTTTGAATGTGTTGAAGATAGTAAGCGCTTTAGTATATAAATTTTGGAGAAGAAATGTAGTATCTTTAAGAAATTGATGCTTTGCTTGAACAGTGATAAGTGTAGTACTCCGTATCTACATTAAAGGAGTCGCGTTACGATTAGAGGAACCCAACAGAAGCTACTTCAAAATGTTTAACCGAAAAACTACACTAAATCATTTTTGTAAAGAAATTATCGTTGGTCCTAATTCGTCATTAAGTTACGATTACCTCATGTGGTATATTTAACTCTTTCTTTTCAACTCTTTTCGAGCAGAGTGAAATTCGTAAACGAGAGGTTTCAAATAAGAATAACATCGAAACAAAAGGAAAACCTGGAATTAGAGGATGGAAATTACCCCCATCGATAATATTCTTAAATTGAAATCTTTTACATTTCGCAATCGGTACTGCCGATTTTTGAGATTTTTTTGAGATACCGATAGCGAAAATACCATTCAAAATGCACAATTACAAACCGCACCCTAAACTTTTTCCTTTTTCGTAAACGCAAAACGCACTTTAGGCCTGTTTTTAGGATAAGGAAAGAGGATAAGAGGAGGTCAGGAGCGAGCTCCGAAAAAAAGGCACAAAGCATTCCTCCAAAACATTCCGACCTGCGAGGCTCACACACTCGCGCGAGTATCTCGGTAAAACGCGTACCTCTGAAATTGTCGAAATTTAATTATCTTTCTGCGCTGGCTCCTTTCAAAAAGTAGAATCCCTCTGGTTTCTGAGCAACTGAAAATCTCCTACTACCGTCTGCTGCAGGAGACTATTTTTCCTCCGCTGCGGCGGCAGCGCCTGTGATTAGAGGTATTTTTTCATGGCTCCTCTCGGAATCTCGTCGGAGAACGACCATAAACTTTACGCGAGAGAAGTTTCAGTGGATTCGCCTTAATAATCCGAGTGAACTCTAAGTGCTCCGCTCCGTTTTTTTATGGTGTAGTGGAGCGGCTAATTGTTTTCTCACCCTCTACGCGTTTGCAGTGCGTTGAGTTTCAATTTTTTCTTTCCTGCAAATGCCCGACATTCGAGGACGCGAGGGAATTGCATTTCTTACAAGACCACGCGAATACTCCTTCCGAATGACCGATTCCTCAACGTTCTTTCCAGTTCCTTCGGACGCGCATTTCCATGTGCATCATCCTGGAAGGGCTGACGCATCGGGCCCCGGTAACTCATTTAGTGAAGATGACAAATGCATCTCTAGAAATGTCATTTCAAATATTATCTATCTTAGACATGGATATCTGACTATTCCAATGCCAAGAAACAGTTGCCCTAAACGGAATATTCGATGCACACGCTAGTAGCAGTTATCTCACGGATATCTATTTATCTGCGCGAAGAAACAATTATTTCCATGGATAATTTCACCTTAACGCACCGAGACCGAGTCGGTGCTATCAATTGTTCGAAATTTATATCTGAGATCGATTCAGTCTCAGATCACACAGCCTTAAGCGTTCGGCATTAGAAAAGGTAACGGTACGATTAACGTATACTTGAATTACTTTTAAGCTTTGCCAAATTATAATCGACAATACCATATAATCTCAGTGTCCTAATTACGACGTCGTAATTTCCATTTGTTTCATCCTAATCGCGATGGCTTTAACGTCTTTGATAAAGAGCATCGTTGGAATTTGGAAGAGCATCGGGCAGCGAATTCGAAAGTTCCAGATTTAAATCCTAATCTCAACCGACTCGTTTGACACCTTTATTTACCGGATACATTAGTTCTGTCCTTGTTTCCACTGTGGCTGCTTCTGAGTCGTGACTTCCTATGTCGACGCAGAAGCACATATAAAACACGAAATGCTACACTAACAAGAAGTTTGAAAAACGATTGGGAATCGAAAAGAAAAAGGCGGTCGAAGGAGGTCGAAGGAGGTCGAAGGAGGTCGAAGGAGGTCGAAGGAGGTCGTGTTATTTGCCTAAATTGAAAAGAGCACACCGATCGAACGCACCGATATATTGCCAAGAGAGAAATAGGCTGAGAATTACCGAGAATTAGGCGGAGCAGAATTCGTAACCTCCGAGATAAGAATGCATTTACGAAAGATCTTGAGAGTTATTTGGATGCTAGAAGACACATTAAGCTCCCTCACTCTCTCGCTCACCGTCCCTTAGCGGTTCGATTTCGACTCTTATTTCGCGTTGCTGATCGTTAAGTACGTTGCGTTAGAGGTTGCACCTCCCCTTGCGCATGAGAGCGCACGAGCCTTATAGAGGTCGGAATAAACGAAAAAGCGGCGATGAAAAAAAGAGGAGTAAGCGAGAAACGGAGAATTAGTTGGCGTATCCGATTAGACGGGCTCTCGCGTATGTGGGCGAACTGTGGGAGAAAGAGACCTCTTTCGAATTCCAACAGGAGGGGGCGGGTGGTGAGAGAGCGAGAGAGAGAGAGAGAGCGAGAGAGAGAGCGAGAGAGAGAGAGAGAGAGAGAGAGAGAGAGAGCGAGAGCGAGCGAGAGAAAGGTTAGCAAAGGAAGCGATCGGCGGTACGGACGCGGGCTGCTTGCACATATACATGTACCCTTTCATTAGGGCGTGAGGCTTATCCGAAGGGTCACGCCGACGAGAGCGAGGCGGCCTCGGTCCCACACGCCGGTGCGGCGCGTCGTTGCACAGAGCCGCCGCCGTCGCCTCCCCCAAACCCCCCAGCCCCGCCCCACGAATTCCAGGAGTTGCGCTTTCCAGCGTACAGCCATCATCCGCTGCTCTCGATCTCCGCCGCCGCCGCGTCCGCCTACGATTCGCGATACACCTTGGACTACTCGACTTTCTCGGGACCCGCCGGGACGATCGGCTTGACTCCCGCGCGCCATTACACGCTGCATCTTCCGTTCGACGAAACGCGCCAATTACCCCCGGGTGAGCGCAAAGGGCGCGCGCACCGTCTCATTAGCCTCGTTCGCTAATCATTCAATCGTATTCGTCTTGTTCTTGACGTTGCACGCTAGGATCCGGCTTAGATGCCTACGCAAGGGAACCCCGGTTCACCTCGGATCGACCCAATTAGCCGAGCAGCGGCGCCAGACTTTCCCGTCGATGTGCCCTCACGTGCGTCCCGGGCTTAATGACCCTTCTCGTCCTCGGCGATGATCCCGCCGAGCTTCCTCGCGCGAACTCTCCGTGCTCTCGAGTTTCCGCGACCCTGGGGAACCGTCGTCGGGAGCGGATCGCTCTTACTTCGGCCTCGGCACAAGCACGGATGCTTTCCTTACGAATGTTCATCTTGCAGTGTCATTAGAAAAAAGTCAAAGTTCATAATTCACGCTTGATTGTACTCGATCATACTCGACAAACAGAGAGTCCTTTGCTAAGGTGGTTATGTATTTTGAGGTCCGAACTAAAAGTCTCAGGTGCGGACGTGAGAAAAGGAAGAGCCAACTTTGTTATGTTGACAAACGTACAATAAATAAATCTGTTCACACGGCTGACCATATGAGCGTACCTCTACTTTGTTCATTTGTGTATTTTCTCATGTAATTCCTAATATTTGCAACTTATAATCATTACGCGTAAAAACAAATTTATAACGCTTTACCTTCGGAAGAACAATAATCGTCCGTAGTATTAAGTATCGGTTACTTCTTTTTTAATAAAAGATGCACTCTTCTATTCTTTTGTTTGTAAATCTGTGTAACTGTAAATGAAGAAATTGGTATAAAGTTCAACGATTGGTAAGGTTGTAAAAATGTAATGAAAATTCTCGAAATGATCGTTACGTATTAATGATTGATTCAATGTCGATAATTGAATCCTTGCAAATGAATTTAATAATCATTGGTATCACGATCTCGAATGTACAAATTAATTTTGCGATTTATACGAAGTTTTAATAGTTAAACTGTACAATGAATTCGACGAATCGAAAATTCGTCACACGACAACTCAGCATTTCTTCAATAATCTATACATTACGCCTAACTGTATCGTTAAAAACTAACTGTATTATTAAAAACAAAATTTAAATATTACGAGTAAACTTACGCCTAATGAAATATCTTAAAAATTTGTACGGTAAAATTTGTAACTCACCGAAGGAATGCTTGTGACATTACATCTTGATGACGTTAACAGATTTATTTTTCTCCCACTGCGTTAAGTGAATAATGTAGGCATTTGTTTCTGGCTGTATCGAATTAATGATTAATATGTTACGGAATTTAATAGTCATCAATTTTTTTTTATACGCACCTTTAGGAATTACTTTTTTTTTCTTACGCTCTTCTGCTCGCGTAAATAATCATAATAGAGTACGCACACGCGCGCGCGCGCGCGCACACACACACACACACACGCGCGCGCATATATATAATCTCGAGAGCATATTCCGAGGCACAAGCCATTTGAAAAGTGCTTGACGAGTCAACGGCAAGAGTCTATTTATTTTTAGTATTTTATTATGGGCGTAGGAATAGTGTCGGGGAAAAAAAGAAGAGAAGAAAAACAAGTCACCGGTGCAGTTAAGGATTGTTCCCACCCGCGGCAATAAAAATATTTATACAATTTCGCGAAGATGTCGAACGGGTGAAGAAACGTCGAGAAGGTAAATAACCCGCAATGTCGATCCGGGGTTATAATTGAAATCCATGACCGCCGGCTCTGAATTTCTTGGGTCAAGCGAAAGAATGCGAGTTTAAGCTTGCGCACACGCAACCCGGAGTGTCCATAATGTGCTTTCTCATGGCGGTGTCGTCGAAAAAGAGCAAGTACTAGAATGTTTCGATCGTATCGTAGCTCGAGCAGCCGCGGAGCTTCGTAAAGGAAAGCGATTTGATATTACCGAGGCATCGACGAGAGAGAGAGAGAGAGAGAGAGAGAGAGAGCAAGAAAAAAAGAAGGTGCGTCGGGAGTCCGCGAGTCGTGGTTGTTGGGGCGTTGCGCGCCTTTTCGAGTCCGGCAATCGGGTAAACGTCCGCGCTGGCACGCGTCGTCCCCGAGGAGTTTCCCAGGTCGGGAATCTCCGCGCCGGGAAAGCCCCGGTCGGTAGTGGCAGCGGTGGTCGTATTACCGACCGAGGTGTCCGCGCGCTCAGTTTCGGCTGTCAGCGCCCGCGGTGCGATGTCGCCCCCCTCGACCGTGACCTCGGGGAGGGCAATCCGCCAAGTGGCGCCACCTGCCGGGAGGCCCGTCGATCGCGAGTGGCGCGCGGCTCTCGCTCGCCCCGGGCGGCAACGATTGGCCGAGTCCTCGCGCACGCGTCCCCCGTGGGAACCTCGCGGCCGCTCAATTGGAGCAAGCGCCCCGGTCTCCCCGGGAAGCGCGACGGAGGGATAAGGGATCGTAGCCCGTGGCGCTAGCGCTTCGCGGGTCCCACGGGGCCTCGCGGTTATTGGCCGAGCCGTGGAGTCGCTCTAGCCGAAATGAGCCCTTGCGAGGCGCCAAGAGCTCGTCGCCAAGACCTCGTCGCCAAGACCTCGTCGCCAAGACCTCGACGCCAAGACCTCGACGCCAAGACCTCGACGCCAAGAGCTCGACGCCAAGACCTCGACGCCAAGACCTCGACGCCAAGAGCTCGACGCCAAGACCTCGACGCCTTTGCCATCTTCCGCGAACGCTCGACTGAACCGATTGACAAGCCGCGCTCCTTCGCAATGACATTCACCTTTCTCATCGAATGTCGACTTCCTGGGGTCATGGCTCGTCGATCTGCCCAACGAAAATCCGACCGCTTGTGAAAGTGGCGAAAGTTCCGTAGGTTCTTATCCTGGCTGTTAGACGAATACACAAAAGTGCCGACGCTTTTCACTCAAGGATTCCTCGTAGCGACGAGCCAGGAGACGTTGTTTATATCGTGAGCTCAAGTGAGTAGTGTTTTTATGTAGATGCCGATCTTGTCGTTCATCTTAAAATACGTATCGTAGCTCCCAATCGAAGATTTCAACGGTATCTATGTACCTCCGTTCGATGAAAAAAATTTGACAGTCACGGTACGAGTAGGATACGAGATACGATGTCACAGCCCAACGGCGTATCTCTTTGAATTTAAAAAATAAAAATCCCATTTAATAGAAAGTAGGATTTGCAATCTTGTGACGGTTACAAGATTCCTCTTTCTTTTCGTACGTACAATTTGGTTTATTGCGTTCGAATCAATTCAAATTCGCTACTTTCGATTCGAACAGAATCGAACAGAATCGAACAGAATCGAACAGAATCGAACGTTTCTGGATTCTTAACCTCATTTTACTTTCCTTCCTTCGGTCTTCGTATATTATATTACTTTTGCATTCTTTGGCCAAAATGGCTGATAATCGTAAAATTGCGATAAATGCGATTTATAAGATTATAATTTTATATACTTTGACGGTAGAATGCGGTATCGAATTCCTATCGTAATTTTTTATTTCCGCGACGAGTTAATTATCAATTATAGAAATAAAACAAATAACATTTGAAGCCTTACGTAAATGTCCGTTCATTTTAAAAGAATACGGTAATATTAAAAATGTCCCTGCAAATACTTTTCAACTTTATTTATCTTTCATTTAGCGATGTACGCAGTTAAAGAGCAAAATACGTATGTCTGTTAGCTAATAATTTTTTCGAAACTGGCTATGAACTTTCTTTTTAAATACTTTTTACGTAAACGTACGACATAAGTAACAACGTGTGCTAATACTTAGTTATTTCCCAAGTTGAGTTATTTTTAACGTAACTGAGATTTGAATGGGAGTAAGACGTTACACATAAAGAGTCACTCGGAAAACGTATGGATTGCAACCCGATTTTATACAATTTATAGTACTTTCATTCCAACATATGTTGATTTTAATGATTCAAATTTATATTGTCAGCGTGATTTTAAATTTTTCGCACAATCTCTTTACAAAAGTCCGTTAATTGGTTCATTGAATCAGCATAAAGTTAGATTGCCTATAAGTAATAATCCTTAGCATATTACTTTAATGTAGTATTACATTTATTTTATAAAGTATTTTCAAATTAAAAACGGCTTTCATAAAAGAAAGTGATATGGACGAAATATTAAAATACATATTCAATAACCGTCAGTTCTTGCTGCATGAAAAATAAAATGTTAAAATACCCCTAATTACAATTTAAAATCTTTTGGACAGAAAAGTTTCGCGCAAGTTTTAATGCAACAAGCGATAATTTGATTAAAAAAATACCTCTTATAATTCATTTGATTATCTTGTTCTCGAATATAACATTTATTACATCTTTCCTTATGTCTGATTAATTATTAGGATCTTTTGCGATAAAATTGAAGAAGCGTACCAATCATTGCTAATCTGATAACTAATAAATGAACGATGAAAATATAGCGTTCTGATAGATACTGCTTAAGTTTTAGAAAATTAATTTGACCGAAATTAGTTTCGTGTAGATCTAGACAGGGATCGATAATCGATTTGCGTTTACTTTGAGAAATTGACTATTGGCAGATCAATCTACAATATCTCGTATTTGCATTATATTTGGGTATTTACATTAAAAAACAAAAAGATCGTTACAATCTTACGGAGCCAAAAAGTAGCTCCAGTTACGGTAAGAAATGTAAGTATAAATAAAATATTAGTGAGAATTGTAATAATTTTTATACCTATCAGTGTGTCCTTTTAACAAATAACGTAAAAAAATACGAGACTACGCAATGCTTAGTTTTTAAGGCAATTTCCGTGTCACCTCGCTCGATTTTACAGTCATGATATGAAACTGAATCTGTTATTTCTGAATATGTTATTTGCATAATGCATAAATGAATAGATAGAAGCTGATAAATACGGAACAATTGCTTCGTTGCAGCGCTTCTCAGATCGTCGATTCAGCGAGATTAATTATTTAAATGATGCAAATATGAAGTCTCATCCAAATTATATCGCGCTAACTTTTCGCTAACTTTTGTGCAAGGTTTATGTTTTGACCGCGGGAGTTATAACACACGCGCTCTCTGTCCTTCTCTATCCTTCTCTATCCTTCTCGTTCAGTCGTTATCGATGATACGTTGGATAGTGCAGTGGAATTCAAGTGGTGCACTTATCTTAATCCGTAGTGTAAAACGGCATCGCATCGGTAGGTGCAAAATCGTAAAGGCAATCGCGAACGAAAAGACTGGAAGGTGAAGTTTTTGGGTTACGAGCGTATTCGATTGACCTCGGTGCTTGCGCATTATCGGCTAATAATTCACGGCACTCGAGACAGTGATTGTCAGTTAAGCCGGCGATTCGCCGAAGCTCCGCCGAGATCTCATAAAGGATCATTACTTCTGAGCAATAATCAATTTCCAGGCAGAGTCGGGAAACCAGTTGGTCGCGTCATCTCTTAAAAATTGCAGCTTGCAATCTTATGTAACATCTATCATGGAAGTTTTCGAAATTCAAAACGTTAATGATATGCTGGGCAGCGTCCCGCGGGATGAAGCCGAAGCCTTTTAAACTTCAACCGTAGGTGAATAACTCCGGTTATCGAAGTATAACGATTTTCGATGCACGGAAAGCGAGCTTTGGTGGTTAATGCGTGTGAAGAAAAGCAAGAAGATCAAACAATAGTACGATTTCGTCAGATCGGGCACTACAGATTATTTCAGATTCCAAGATAAGTGTCTTTATCAAAAAAAGTCTTTATTTGCAGGGGCAGGATGTTTCGGAATATAAGTAACGACAGTTATCGTTAGGATATGCAGTAATCAGCGGAGTGACCGGTGTGCCCTATTATTTATTTCCAGGCACAGACGGTAATAAACCGAAACTATTTAAGGCTCGCATCCCGAGGAGTTTGCAAAGTTAAGCATAAATTGCAGGGGCCATTACGTCGATGGGTGACTGCTGCCGGCGCTTAACTCTGTGTTTGTTGAGCGATTTCGAAGGATAAGCGGAAGGCGCGTACGACAGTTTGGGCCCTCGTGAGCATGAAATGTTGTACGAGCATCTAAATTTGACGCGTTAATAGATCGGTGCGCCGCTCGAATCGTGGGCTCGGCTAAATCTAAACGGTAAACACCGCAGGAAATGGCGGAGAGCAGCGGCCCGATTCAGGGGCGCCGTGATTAACCGAAAACATTGTACATCGTAACAACGTGCTTTCGTTCCAACACGTTTCGACTTCCACAGTCCGGTCAGGAGAAGCGAGAGAAGCGCCGACATGCAAGGGTTCGACACCGAGTCGCGTGACCCTCGTGCCCACCTCCGGGACCCGGAAAGCCGGAAAATCCACGGAGAAACGTGGTGGTTTGGTGGTTTGGTGGTTTGGTGGTTTGGTGGTTTGGTGGTTTGGTGGTTTGGCGGTTTGGCGGTTTGGCGGTTTGGGGGGCAGGCAGGCAGGCAGGCAGGCTCAAGGAATCGTCCGAAAAGCGGGGCGAAGGAGGCTCCTCCAGCGAGATAAATAAAGATAATTGATTCGGGCGCAGCATCCGACAAGTTCGGCAGAGGCCGAGGGTGGACCCTCGCTCGTGATGCTATGCGCCGCGCGCCGCGTAATGAAAGGGTGGGGCCCGTTCCCACGGCGCCCCCGTAGGAGTGCCACCCCCGCCGCTCGCACCCCGGGCCGGCGCTGGAGCCTACGTGACCCCCGACCTGCCATTAGCCGGGCCGAGCCTCCGGCGACGCGCGCGCGCTGCACCCACTCCCACGCGCGCGCATGTGCGCCCTGCCCGCGCAATCTCGTAATTCATCGGGGGCCCCGCGCCCCGGCTCCCATCCTTTCCCACCGGGGGAGGGGAAGGGGCCGCGTCGACGACAGCCAATTAAGCGGGCCGCGGCGCGGGGCCCGCGACGTCCGTGGCCGGGGAGGAAGGATGCCGGACGTCGCGGGTGCAGTCGGAGTAGCCGCGAGAAGCGCGCGCCGCATTCCCAGGAGGCGCTCACCGGGGTCATGGGAGGACCCTCGGGCGGCTTCCTCCTCCGCGAGGGCCGCGCTCGAGAGCGCTGGCAACGAGCTGGTGCTGGGGGGGGAAGGACCGGCGAGAGCCAAGGAGAAC
Source organism: Wiebesia pumilae (assembly GCA_018907045.1). Classification (NCBI taxonomy): domain Eukaryota; kingdom Metazoa; phylum Arthropoda; class Insecta; order Hymenoptera; family Agaonidae; genus Wiebesia; species Wiebesia pumilae. The sequence continues at coordinate 2,620,905 of JACCHZ010000113.1, read as the reverse complement.
CGCTCCGGAGAGCAGCGTCCGATCTGCCCTGCCCCTGGAGCTATCGCGCGCGTCTTTCTTTACAAGCTCGCGCGCTCCGGAACTTTTTTTCGCCGCGTTGCCGATCGGCTTATCGGCTTTACGCGCCGCCTCGGCCTACGCGTCGATCGCGCGCCGATGCAACGTCGGCTGGGAGTCGGACGGGATCGCGATTTTCTTTGAGGGCCGAGCAGAGACCGGGGCACCGACGCTAATTACTCCTGGCAGGCCGTCATTTTGCGAGGGAGCGCAAAATCCTCTTCTGCTGGAAATAGAGTTCCGTGTGCCGAGCTCGTCTTACCTCGCACTCGCTTACCTTTCGTAAACGCTCTTTTACCCATCGGAACGTGTACGTGTTTGCCTTTGCGCCGAATGAAGGTTCGCTTTTATTGAGAGTCGTTTGCGCGGTTGCAAATTGCACGGCTGGCAAATGGATTTGCTCAAAACAATGGCATAACGGAGGCGTAATTTGAGCGCTTGGTGGGTTGGTTCAATTCGAATAGCCGCGTATGGCATAAAAATAGAAATAATACTCGCGAAGGGAAGGATATCGAGTTGATGGAGGCAACGACGTTCAACACTTTCATCACCAGAATTAGTGCTAATTTTTCTTGGTTAACACCTAGAGTTTACGTAGATAAGAACTGGGTACGCTTTTTTCATTTAAACGTTAACCTTAACCCTTGCGAGATTTGTAACGAGTTAATTCGGTATAACTTTTGTCGAATAATGACTTTGCGTTTTCGTTGGCATAACGTTCGCATAACGTTCGCATAACGTTCGAATAACGTTCGAATGCAACGCAGATATATACGAAAATCGCTTTAACTGCATGTACTTTGTGACACGAGTATTTGGAAAACGTAGGTTAAGTTTCACGTAGTTTTGTATGGTATACCGTATGTAAATAGACATAAGCAGTTAGCGCATAAATTATCTTCTTTTTCAAATTAATTTTTCAAATAGATGCCGCAAGTACGCATTATTACTGTTTCTGTGAATAGTATCTTATCCATTATTTAAACAAATCTGCAAGACTGTAATAATTGTTCCGTTGTGTATAAATTTATGATACGTGCATTTGCTATTGTAATTTGCGACACCGTTACCTACGAAGTCACCATTTTCATATAATATCAGTACGCAATATCGAAGAAAAAGAAATATATTTTTTTCTCAAATTAATAAATTTGTGCACCAGTCGATATTTCCTAATAAATTTCTTTTAATAATTTTTCACATCGACATTTGAAATGTAAATCTCATTCGTTTGTTTTACTTTTTCTTTTTTTTTTATCAAGGTTAATTGCTCGTTTCTAGATCGATAAAATATTGTTTGGGAAATGTACGTAAGTTTTATGCGTCTTGTGAAAATATCATTCATCAGTCCAAATAAATCTGTTGCAATTTATGTGTCATTAATCGGCTAAAAACTGATTTCAGGCATGCTCGTATATTTTTATGCTTGGTCATGCGTGCAGGTACAATCATACATGACTCTGCGCAATTCAATGCGTGATCTCGCATAAATGTACATGGATATGCATGGGAGTACTTGGTCATGTCTACAAGCTATTTTAATCCGGATCTTGAAAATTTAGAAATTCTTTGAGAAAAATATATGAATTTTACATGCTCCTCATCTTCTTGTGTAACATTAATGCGTTTATGTTTTAATTTACAATTTTATGAAACCTACGCATAATTGTGATCTGATTTAATACTTGGAATTTTAAAAAGAGTCGAAAAAAAGAGCGAAGAAAGTAACCGACAGTGTAGTAAACCGAAAGCTCTAAAGAATATCGGTTTAAAACTACGTGGTTATATGAATATTTTAATTGTAATAGGATGCCTGCGAATATGCACGCATTTGTACGTATGCGTATAGCTTAGTATCTTAGATGAATCCTCGCCTGTAAAGTATGTAAGCAATCGGACCTTACTTTTGATAATTTCAATCCCTTTCACAGCAAAATTGTTTAGAAAAGATTGAGAGATTGTGAGAAAAGATAGAGGCCATGAAAAAAATTGTCCGATTTGGTACCACGAACTCCCTTCTTATTGCATTAAAAATTTTTCCACCTTGGACGAATGTATTTTCTCTGGGAATAAATGGTTTTACAAATAAGTATTAAAGTGAGAATTCGAATAGGTTATTTTTTTACGTTATCGTAGAAAGTCGAGAAATTCTTTTAAATCCGAAAGACAATTTTCTTTATCAAGCTACTCGTATATTTGCGCTAAAATGGCTCTTGCAATCAGAAAAGCACTTTTATTCAAGATTCAATCCGCATACTATCTCTAGATCGTAAACTGGATCTTAATTCTTTGAAGTACATATTTGTCTGTTTTCTCAAGTTGCTTGAATGCACACCTTTAGGGGTTTCTCAAGCCGGAGATTACAAATTTCAAGTAAAAATCAAAATCTTGGCTCGTTAATGGTAAAACAAAATGTGAATAGCAGATTTTTGATAGTATTTAACCACGTATAACACGGAACTTATCAGAAAAAGGATAGAAAAAAATCTCTTAATATGCATTTACGTATAGTTTGGAGAAATATTCTGTTTTAGAAGAAAACTATTTGAACGTTCCTTATCCAAGGTTACACGATAGTAATATTTTATTATTGGTACCATTATACTTTTTAATATATACGTATATTTTCAATAATCTTCATCATTGATCTTTATTAGGTTCAAAATTTGAATCTCCTCTTTTAAAGACATAGTTTTTCCTTTAAACATTCTAAAGAATAAACTGGATGGAAATCGATGAAAAAGAACCCAATAGTTCCTGCACAGTTCATCATTAATGTATTCATATTTTATTTTTTCTTCGTTTAAGGACATTCAAAGTATCAGAGGGTTAATAGACGAAATATATCAAATATACATTTGATTCAAGTACAAATGATTAAATGGGTAACTTAGTTTTCCAACTATTTTATATTGCATACATATATTATATTCTATGAATTCGTATCAAAATTGTTAGTTACGCACGAGTACGAAACTGCGATGAGTATACGAACTCTGATGAACATGAACAACACGAGGAGGAAACATAAACGATACTCATTGCAGTTCCATCTATTGAACTTAAAACAAATGTTCTTTTTGTTTACACGTCTAAAATTGCTTTTGGAGATGTGGTAAGCCTTTATTTTATTTCAATATTATAAAATCAGGTTTATAAAAACATTAAAACATTTGACATTAAATAAACTTTTGGAAAACTAAAAGTATTTTCAACGGGAAATGTAATTTTTGTTAAAATTATTTTAAAATACATCTATCGCATAATAATCATTTGAAAGATATCATTTGCGTAAATTTACTGTAAATGTTTCTTCATCGATTATTAAAAGAATAACGATGCACGGATAGCACAATCTGATTTTCGCTATATCATACACTAGAATAATAAAAATATTCAAATCAGGCTTCTCAGTACGATCCAACAACACTTGAAGAAAGATTACTTTTAATGACATCTTTGTCCTTTTTATACGCGTACACGAGTATCATCAAAAATACTTGTACACGATTTTAGTGTTTAGCCTAAGTGATGAAAACAAGACCAAACACACATATTCTCATGGCACAATAATAGAACTTATAAAAATAAGTAAATGTCATGTGGGTGGTAATGTATCTGTGACTGGTGAGTTTTATACGAATAAATCCGCGTGCACGCAATTTGCACTTTGTTATTACTAAAGGGATTTCCTACGACGCGATAACAAGGTTTTTGAGGGGAAGGCAATGAGAGTTGGTAATCAATTGTACGGGGACTTAATACTTCGCAGCTGATTTTATAGCGAAAATAATGCAATAAAAATGTACTAACAGTAACGGAATGAATCGAAAATGCCAATAAAAATAAAAGTTTCATTAATACTACTCGCGGAAAACTTGAATCAAGTTGTAAACGTTGTGGACAGTGGCATTAATAGTAAATGAAAGACGTAAAAATACTGTGAAAAATCGCGTTTAAGCTGGCGAATAAATGAAATTGCAGTAAGTCTATTGAATGCAGTTAATTTTCAGAACTTCGCTGAAAATTTAAGGTACATGAAAATAATTAGTTATTGTTAGACTTTATACGTTGCTGGAAGTGAATAATTTAGTCTCAATCGGAGGCTCGACAGGGGATTCTAGCGTAAAAATCGATAAAAATAACCGCATTATTGATTATAAATCGTTCTAATAAACATTTAGTGCTAAAGTAAAAGTGAACGTGGATTTTAAATCGAATGAAAAAAACGTTTACGAATAGGTCGCAGTTTGCGCAAGGCATTTAACATTATGCTGACAAAATAAGTTTTATACATGCAACTTCTTTTATGCACTCGGATTACGTTTTATGGTGCAAGATATTTTAACATCTAGTGCATTATTTCATCATGGTGCAAAGAAAATGAATCGGCGGGAGGAGGAAGGGTATAGGAAAGGGAGGGTATATATCTTGTCATTCTACTTTCAACGAACACGATGTTAACGTGAATCATTTGCTCTATCCTTTGAATCAAATTTGGTTCACGTTTACGTAATAAAATTAATTGCAAATATTTTGAACTATCCAAAGAGTGCCGTAAGAAGTATATCGCGATGGAATATTTACTTAGCTGGTGTACATAAAATTCGTTATGGATTTAATTTCTGTTCTCGATAACGTAACAATGAAATTCTGATATGCATCGAGGAAATAATCAACTACTTTATTCGAATTTTCTAATTATTATATTTAAAAAAAACGACTTATATATTTTTCCATTTTTTAAGTAGACGAATACATGGCAGCGATTTGAAAAACTGTGATTTTATATGTTGTGAAAAATTGCTTACTTTCTCTACTATTACTGTAATTGAATTATTTAAAATTCTTTTATTGATCCGACGATAGAGATCGGTTTCTCACCAAAGAACTCGTAGATTTATCCACAATTGAAAATGAAGTTTAACATTATTAAAAATCGAAGAATTTCCAAAAGAAAGAAAATCTTTTGTAATTTTGTAGCTTTACTTTTTTGACGAAGAGCTCTTCCTGTTTTTGCAGGAAGAGCTTCTCAATGAAGCTTTTCGACTTAATTTGTTTAAGTCCGTTTAACTGTATCCAGTTAGATTAGTTTCCATTGTACGAACTGTTCCGGACGGCAACAAATTTACCCCGATGTTAGGCTTTACGATAAATTCCGATTCTTCTTCTTCTTCTTCTTCGCATGCAAGTTACTTACGTCCTTAACGACCTCTTACCTCTAGAATACAGATATGCATAGAGCTACCGCGGATACTCAAGCGACATAAGGTGGAGAGAGGAAAAACTCGCTCTGGGCACGAGCGAGACCCAGGATGGGCTGAAGTGGGCTCAAGGGGCGGGATAAAAAAGAGTAATTCGTATTTCGCAAGTGAGGAGACAAGGATCTGCGATCTTTGGTGTCGTTGCGCATCGTGGCGCAATCCCGGGAACGGAATCGCCCATAAAGCGTGGAAACTTTCATTCACTAGCGCTCACCTCCTTTCCTCTTTCTCCTCCTCCGCCTCTTCCACCCTTCCTCGCTCGCTCTTTCTTCGTTTCTTTCTCTCCTCGTCTGGGAATTGAGATGTAGCTAAGCGTGCGCCGCAGTGCGCGGAATTATGTTCTTCATGCTCCGTTGCGGGTGTACGCGCGAACCAAGAAAGACAGAGAGAGAGAGAGAGAGAGAGAGAGAGAGAAACAGAAAACCGAGCGCATGCGGCGCTGCCTGAAAAGAATTCCCGGGCGAACTACTTATCGTTTCGCTGTGCCTTCAGAGAAAGAGAGGAAGAGAGGAAGAGAGAGAGAGAGAGAGAGAGAGAGAGAGAGACTTACGATTATCGCGTCTCCTCATTTATTTCTCGACATTATACACGACTCAAAAGCCCATCGTTCGCAGCCCCGCGCCCCCGCTGTAATGCTTATAATCTGCGATGCGCGGACGAGGATCTCGAGAAAATCTTCGTGATTCGTGGCTCGAATGCACCGACCGCGATCTTAAAAAATCAAGAACAAAGATAAGCTTACGAAATTCAAAGGCCTGGAAAGAATACTCGACTGTAGACCCGAAATCTTCATACTCCAAACTATTCCCTGTCGGTTGAAGAAAAATTGGAATACGTCTTTGTGCTTGAACTCGTTCGTGTAATGACCGCCAGTGTTGCGCGGAGTTTCATTCTATTTTTCGTTTAAGTAAAATACTCGAAGACCAAACTTAACGAAATCTCTGTTTTGCTATTCTGGATATACGTGGTTTAGAGCAGTGCTTTCGTAAGCTTTTTCGTGAAAGTTAGTTCAAATTTGGGGATAGAAATGTCGTAGGGAAATGTGAATATTTGCTTATATTTTTAATGCGATAATAGCGCGCGTATAATAATGACAATTTAAAATTTCATTTACCGAACGGTTTACCAACGGTAAAACGAGCAAAGATTCCTTTTTAATACTTTAATAACGTTAAAAAAACTATTTTTTGATACAATTAAACGCAATGATATATATCTCTTTTGAAAATTTCCATTCGAGTAAGGAATAGTGTAGCATTTTGGATAACCTAATGAACTCGTGTTTTTTTTAATCTTTATTTAATAACTTTCAATATTTAATTTCGTGCTCTTATCTGTTGTCGTAAGCGATTCAAATTATACATTATTATTCATCTATCTAATCTGCATTTAAATATATCATATCGTTAAATCAATTGAAAAATTTTGCAAATATTAGAAATATAATAATATATGCGAGCGCGCGCGTGTGCGTGAGAGAGAGGGACAGAGAGAGAGAGAGAGAGAGAGAGAGAGAGAGAGAGGGAGGTTGCTATAAAAAATAATACGCTTTTCATTCAAATGTGAAAAGTAAAATTAATAAAGATATATCTTTTTATCTAATCTTTACTGCTGTTATACACATTAAAACAATTACGGGATGTGTGTGCGTGTGCGTGGGTGTGTACATAGAGTTTTGTCATTTTAAATATCACTGTATTTCGTGCGTCATTCTCTTTTGCAGATTTGCAGTTATGTAACGACAGCTAGAAGACAAAGAGAAAGAAAATTACAAGGTATCAAGGACGCGGCTGTGAAAGAAGCGACTCTTTTTTTTTTTAATAAAAAAAGAAAGGGGAAAGAACGATCTCTCCGATGTTCCGTAAGTAATGAAACGCACTTTATGTATTATCAAATTTCATCAAATTTTCATAAAACTCATTTGAAAGTCTGCCCATCGCCTCGCCCGATTTTTAACCGCCCTATCAACGATTTTACCAATTTCTACGTTAATCCAGTGGGATCGTATATGCGATCGTTATGCGAGAATTCTATTTACTTTGAAAATTGATTAAAAACATATATTTTAATCCACCCGAGCAATCCTTATTAGTTCATGCGGACGATAAAAGAGACGGCCCAACGCTATGTATTCCATCCATTATTTTTATTTTTCACAAATGCTTGCAACGATCAAGAAGATTCCGAATGAAAAATGAAAAACCTAGCTAAGAGCACTAAAGGAATTGCGCAGCGCGTTGCATAAAGTATCATCTAATTCAATAGTTCCTTTCACTAACTCGCAATTATTAATGTAATTTTAACGAGCCCCGCATAATTATAATTAGAGCGATCAATTCACGCTGCGCAGCGTCTCCCGGTCGAACGAAGTGTTATTACTCTTTGGGCGAACAAGTGGCGTTACTCGTATAGCGGTTTGAAAACGTTCGCGAGAGGAAAAGGTTTGCCCCGCGCGAGAACGAAAACGAAAGTCGGCGGTAATACACGGCGGTAACAGACGCACGCGTATACACGGATCTGCTTAATTAAGGCGATCGGTGGAATATAGTTATGGGTAGGGCCTCAACCGGGCCGGGACAAGGGGCGCCTGGTCCGGGGCATCGGTAAATAGGATTTTCCCGCTCGATCCTGATATACCGAGCGTCGCTTATAATCGCGTGCATAGACGCGCGCGAGTAACGAGCGAGACGTCATTAAGCGCTCGCGTGCACACCCGACCAGATAATTAACGCACCAGCCGCAAACGTGGATGCACTCGTCCCTAACCCCTCTCTGCCTTTCCACCTTGCGTTTGACCTTTTCGCTCGATTACGCTTGGCCGCGGCGTCGGGCTACTGCCGCTAATGCGCCCGACTTGTTCTCTCCTCGTGGAAGAGGAGAGAATTAGTTGGAGATTAGTTGGAGATTTGTTGGAGATTTGTTGGAGATTTGTTGGAGATTTGTTGGAGATTTGTTGGAGCGCCCGCTATTTCTCAATTTTCGATCGAGGAGGCCGATAGAATAGCAACAGGATCCTGTTGATCGGGTTAATCGGGTTAATCGGTGGATAACGCGGTCGAAAAGATCGGGGTGCCGGGTGCTGCCGTGCTGGGCAACTCTTCCTAATATTTCGTTGTTTCGCGTGTACCGCGGATGTGCGATCGCGGAACCCCGTGCACTTGGAGAAAAATCTTATCGAATGAACTGTAGGTCTGTCGAGTGTTCGACGGCGCATCCTCGACAAACTGCGCGCGCTGGTATTGCATTGGCTTTAAAATGCAAGGTCCCCGTTGCAAGGTGAGACGCGCCGCCCTCGAATTCACTTTGCGATTGACGAGTTTTATCGACGCTCGTCGTGCCTTATTCAAGCCTCGGCAGAGCAAGCGCCGGATGCGAGAGCGGAATAATAAATAGCCAGCTTTGCGCACAACAAGTTTACTTAATCGGAGCAATAAACGCGTTTTTATGGAATCGGAAAGTAAGTTCCGAATCGGTCGAGTACTTTCGCCGAATGCTCGAGCAATATTTCAACGCGAGCCAGTTTCTCGTGTTTTCGTAGCTGCAGCGAGGAAAGCTCGTGAGAGCTCGTGAGAGCTCGATGAATTATCGCCGCGAGATATATTTGGTCGGCAAAAAGAGTGGAAAAGGTAAAATTACCGCTCGGTGCGTTAGGGAACTGTCGCGTCGGTACTGTTGCGCGAGGCCATTGGACGTAAGCGTGGGAGTGATTCCCGAGGAGAAAAGTAGCCCCGGGCAGAGAAGCTGCCCGAACGAGGGGGTCGTACGAGAGTTTTTGCGCGCGAGAGCGCAAAAGAAACTACGGAGCTACTCGGTAAGAGACTCCGGGACATTTAATGGCCGAGCGGTCCTTGAGTTGGCCTCGGTGCCGAGCGCATGGGAGCAAGGTCAGCGCGCTGCACCCCCGGGGTTTCGATGCCTCCGACGACCTCGGACGAGCTGCAGGTGGTCGATGCTACCGCGCGCAACCCCTCGTCCACGACGAGCCGCGCTTATGGATTTCCCACGGCTCGCGCGCTCCTTTCCGACTCTTGGAAAATGTCGTCCCCTTGATGCGCTCCGCCGCTGCTGGTGCATTTTTTACAGGCTGCTGGAAATAAGACGGACCGACCATGGCCAGCGATATTTAATCACTGGACATTTTGACGCGGGAGCCATTAAGAGACGCGAAAATGCCTTTCGTGCTGTTTCCGTTTCAGCTTGTTTCCTCCAGCTGCACTAATGCTCTTTGTTTGCACTTACGTTTTTGAGATATTTTATATTTTACGGGAATAAAATATTCTCGTTCAGTTACCGTTCAACCGAATGACATCTTGTTCTGTATTTTTCAGAACTGCGCGATTATTTATTTATCCGTCGTCGTAACTTTACTCAAAAGCTCGAGAATTGTTATTCGAAGAGTTATGGATCTTTGCTACCCGACTGAAATTTGGAAAAATGTTCCCATTTATTTATCTCCTTTTCTCGTAAATTTAATCAAATTTATATCCCGCTTTAAAGTAGTATGCGTAAACAAATTAAAGGCCTTTTACTCGGACTTTAGAATCTTACATTTTCACGTAGAAGATAAATTTAATCTCGAATTAATAAGGCAAAAGGCAGGCGCGTATGTATAAATCAGTGTTAATCGGATTAAATTGGAACCGATGTTTCATTGCTCGAGTACCGATCAGCGTGTACCTAGCGTTAGACACTCTCGTGTACAAAACAAGTGTGAGAACGTTAAGCTCTAAGGACAATAAACGCGTCGAGCGGCGCGCGTGGAAACACCGTTGTCTTTCATTGAAAATTGAGAATTCCATTGGAGTCGTCCTTGAAAGCGGTACAATTTAATCTAGTACAGGAAGCGCAGCATACGTGATAATCTAGCGGGAAATTTTTAAAGCGGAAAATCAATGTCGATAATCAAGTCTTGCAGCTGCATTAATGGGCAAACAGAGGAAACAACTTCCGCGCGACCTCATTGCGCATTAAAGAAAATGCCCCAAAAGGTTTGACTTTGGCCGTCCTTCGGAACTTTCTCCGAGTGAAAAATAGTTAATAAATATATCGCGAGTGAGCCTAAGTTGTTGTAAGCCTTTAGGAAACGTAAACGTATATGTAGGCAGCGTTAGGTAGTCGAGTGCGCAAAAAGTTTTAGCGTACGCGTGCGAAGATACGGATTTTTAAGGTAGTACTCGAAGCGCGCCACACGCTTTAAATCCGTACAAATGAGCAATTCCCAATAAAGATTAAGCGCGCGTAAATTTTATCAAGGAGTTGCCTCGCCAAAGTCATAACTCGCTAAAAGATGGAGGTAAATAAATCATCTATCCGTCGGGAGACTCGCGGCTAAAAATTATAAGGTGAGCTTTAAAGATCGTTCGAGAGGCGCAGTCACTTATCCGGTAAAAGAGAGCTGGTTATGGTATAAAAGATTAAACCATATTCGAGCGAAATGATTTGGTTTGGTATAATCAATGTTGCGACTTGCGGTGCGAGTCTCACGCGGTGCCGATGATTAAAAGTGTGAAGGTGAGCCGGTCGGTGCGGGTGCCCGGTGTTACGACCTTTGCCAAGGGCCCGTCGCGACGCGCGAGCGCCGGACTCCCCAGAGTTCCTCGGCTAATATATCAAGACACATTAAATTAACGTTAAGAGCGCACACGAGATGATTTACGCGCCGACCGAAGACAATACGAGCGCCAGACAATCGAGCGTCGCGGAGGGTGTCGCTACTTGCGCACCACCTGGAGTCGCCCCTCGAGCACGTCGCCACTAGTCCACTGGCACTCCCATTCAGCGCTGCGTTTTTTTAATCATTTAATCGGGAGCGGTCCAAGACTTGTCCACCTCCGGCATCTCAAGAGCTCCTGCAGTTGGCGCTTTACGCGGAATAAAGCGCGTATTCGTGACGTTCTTTGGTTATACCGTGGTTGAGTGACCGAGTATCGTTTTTGAACGAGCAACTGCCGTTCGTTGCACGACTGCATTACACCGGAAATAATAATATGACTTTTGGTTTAATCCTTGGGTGGATTAAATCCTGGACGTTAAATTAAACGTACGACGTTATTCAATTTTGGATGCGTAGGCAATTCAAGAGAGCATCTCACATTAGCATTATTTGAAACGAAAACAAAGTTTGACACTCGATATATTTCGAGTGTTTCAATTCATCGTATTGTAAGGATATTGGCGGGAAAAAGCGACGGGGGAAAGATTACGAGTCTCCCTCTCGAAGGAGGTCGTCGGCCTTCGTGGTACGACGCTGCTGCCACGTTTCTTTTACATTAGCCAGGCTTTATTTACGTAACCATGGTTACAAATCAAATTGTAACCAAATAAAATGTACGAAAAATGCAGGTAATAGGAAAAGTAAAAGCATAAACTTGGAAAACGGGACTTCCTTAATATTTATTAATCCTTTTCGAGTTATTGGGTTATTAAAGCGATGGTTGATAAGGTACGAAGGACGGGTTAATGGTTGTAACATGGTTGCAACATTATTAATGTCGGTTCACAGTTGCGCGTCGATGAAACGAGGCAGTGCCACGGTATCGCACTGATCAACGCATTCAACCAACGATATATTAATTTTCTCGATTGCGCATGAATAATGAATTTGATATTTGATTTTTGATAGAATGCAGAGAAATAGATTTATTCGGATCGGAACGAAAGAGCCGAGGAGGGCATTCGTCAACGGGGTAAAATGGATACACGTACGAATCGAAAAGCGTTCAATCGCCAAGCGGAGAAAAAAGTTAGAAGTACAAATTGCCATTTTGACGTGTCGTATATTTCGTATACTTCTAGGAGTTTCCGCGTTGAAAAAGTGCACCTTTCTTTATAAACGGTACAGTTTTCTTTTTCTTTTCGAACGTAGACCGATCGTAAACTATCCGAAAAAATCTCCCTTTTTTACAGGACAGGTAGCGCTTTAGTCAAAATATTATAAGAGCTACTCTTTCGAGAACGGGTAGAAGGTTGTCCGCATCTTCTTTATTGTTTTTTTTCTTCTCTCTTCTCTCTTCTCTCTCTCTCTCTCTCTCTCTCTCTCTCTCTCTCTTTTTCTCCTCTTTGTTTCCGTGTTATTTTTCTTTTCGATTCGTGGCTGTCAACGCGGTATTTAGGGCTCTAAACGTCAAGCGGAAGATCCTCCGATTCGAATGCAGTTTTCAGAGACTCAATGTAAAAAGCAAGTTTACCGAAAGCACGTCGTACTTACAAGAGTTGGACGGTATCGAGCTCGTACGGTGAACGCAGGGATATTTTATTCGTAAGGAATATGCGTCGAGTATTGTCTCTCGCGAAATAGTTACAACGTGAGTGCGCGCGCATATTTAAAGCCGCTGTCGGCTACGTTGTTAAATTCAACGACATCGGAAGTCGGTGCTCGAATTTCCTTAGCTTAATAACGCGTGCTCCGCAAGATCCGATGTGTTTTTGCCCGCTGGGATATAAAAAGTCGGTCGGCCTCGGAGATCCAGCGATCCAGCGATCCAGCGATCCAGCGAACCAGCGAACCAGCGATTCGTAGGGATCGATTCGCGCGACAAGCTCGCGAGGCCTAATCGAACGAAAAGCGAGACGCGATCTCTCGAGAGATCGCGGTGGCTTTGCTCGGCGTAGGTGTATTTCGGAGACGCTGGGACCCAGGAACGAACGTTAGAAACACGATCGGGGCTCGTTCTCCTTTCTCGCTCCGGCTCTCCGCGTCCAACCAAGTTCCTCTATGTGCCTTGTCGGGTAATGCATGGGTTTGCGTCGCGGCGGGCGGCGCACTTTGTAACAACGCGCGCCCTTTCCACGTCGATTAATCTTACCAATATATATTCCGCACGCTGCGCGAGCCCCGATATATCAGGAATAAAGTGTCGTGCTGCGTCCGCGCCGCCGTTGTCGTCGTCGTCCGATGCCCGGACGACTCGCGACGGACTTGGTCCCTCTCGGCCTTTTCCTCTTCCTTCCGACCGATGATGTACCTTTCATTGACAAGCTACGAGAACCGACAGCGACTGTCGCGTCCCTGCTGCCTCCTCCTCCTCCTCCTCCTCCTCCTCCTCCTCGTAATTGTCCTTTCATCCTTCTCCGCAACTTTGTCGCGAATCTTCTCTTTCTTTGCCTGTATTTACAAGCATCTTAATAAGTACGTCGTACTTTTCTCATTATCTTTTATTATCGGCGTACTCCGTTGTACTCCGTTGTACTCCGTTGTAAATGTCATTTTAATTTTACCTCGTTGTTTCTCTCGTCGTATCCGAGCATCGAGCTGTTTCTTTTAGTTGGGCGTGCTTTTTTTATACTCGTGATTCGTTGAGCCGTCAAGAGACCTTTATTAAATCCCAAGCTTAAATGAAAAACTTTAGGATTTTGAGTAGTCGATTTAAGTAGTTTTAACACGCGCAGAACCGTTTTTCATTCGGAGATATTATCATTTCACTCGTCGGCGTAATCAACCTTTTGAATCAACTTTAAGTAATCAAACGAAAGGCGACGGACTCGTTTCTCATGGTTGGGCTACATCAAAGGCTCCAAAAGAATTTTCCAATTTTTCCCGCACGGGCTTTTATATTAGGGCTGCGATACGATTATGCATCGGGAATTGCAAATGCGCTTGCAAATTCCCTCGAGCCATTTCTCAAGAGCGACAACCTATCGTTGAATGATATTTATTCGAGCCGATTGTCGCAGGCCTGATTTTCGTTTTCGCGCGTTGCCATCAGGGACGATCGATCTTCGGATCGTCGGAAATCACGCCCAAAAGCTGTGTTGTGCCTCGAACAGTCAGCGAGCGTGTGTGTGTTGTCGGTGCGATTTCATGCGATCGAGGAACGGCGCACATATCGCGCGCTCGTCACGATTTCGTTATTTCGTTATTTTCTCAGACGCTATTTAGTATATACATAAAGGAAGTTAATATCTTGTTAAATCCTTTGCTACAAGACAGACTTCGCCCAACACAGAAATCACAAAGAGCTATTCAATCCCGAATTCTAAGCCGTTCCTCCCTTGGCCTCTAGCCCGCCCCTTTTCCTTCTTTCTCGTACGGCGCGCCGTTACGAAAGAATGCTGATCACGCGCTATCGACATCTGCTCCCAGGTTCTTCTTTCAGAGACACGGAGTTAATGCCGCCGCTATCCATTTATGAAAATGGGAAAAAAAAGAGTGGCCTCCGCCGTCGCGGGCATGCAGTTTCTCCGGACGGGGTTGGGGCGTGTCCAGGCGCGTCGCCATGTCTCCGGTGATCGCGCGCGCCGCTAGAAATGCCGCGCGATGACCGCGCGAATTTTTGTCCGAGCCGAAGGGGCGTACGAGGGGCGTCCGACCGGGAGACTCGGAACTCTGGCAGTCGAGGAGGACTCATTACCGGCAATTGTGGCAGCCGCCGGCTCCCCGTGGTGGCGCGCCCTTCCGCGCGTGTGCGCACCCCCCATGACAACGCCGTTTAATTGCTCCATCGATCATTCGCTTTTCATTTTCTTCTTGCTCCTCTTTACCGGCGATTTATAATCCCTCTCCTATAATCACCCGCGCACTCGACACACTTGACACGTCGATAAATAAGCGATACCTTACCAATGCATCCCTTTATTGACGGTGCACCGCAGCTTGCGCTCTTGGTGCGTTTAAAGCTCCACGTATCACCACCGCCCGACTCTAAAAACCTTTTTTTTTTCATCGCGAATAAACGTTGGTAATTTATTCTATTTCAAATTGTCACTGGTCGGTCACGGTATTAATTTACTTTGGTTTTATATCAGTCTGTAATTTATTTCAAGTTTGGTAGCTTATTCTACCTACGCGATAAAGCGTAGGGACCCGAAACTTGGCTGAAACCGCGATTTGTACCGCTGATATCGAGCATCCGACACGATTCTTTTATTTATTACTTTTTGGGGAAAAAAAAAACAAAAAAAAAAAAAAAAACGGTATCATAGTACCGGTATCCGCCCATGAGGACGGATTTCATCGAGTGTGACGTAGTACATATTTTAAATTTCGTTGAATCTGTGTACATCCACCCACGTTAAAAAAAAGCGATGACGTATATATACACTCTCTTAAATGCTTAAAATATAATTTAAATATTATCGCGAATAAATGCCTGTATTTACTATATATTGCCGATGTTACTTATTTTGTATTTTATAAGATACTGTAACGTGATCTTCTAGTGCTTACGTTCACGCAAACGTTAAGAAATTTACATGTTCATCTGTTTTATAACAGATTGTATTTTACAGTCGCATTTCTTCGTCTTCGTACAGATGTATTCATCTCCAGTTGAATCTGTAGTACAGGATTATGCGATTACGTACTTTATGCGGGGAATTATTTTTAAATATTAATCGTATAATGCCCTTAGCAGAAAATACAAGTGAAAAATTCGAAATAACGATCACTTTTTCATAAGAAGAAGCCGCGTACAAAACTACGCACGTTAGTCTGAATTCCTGCGTTTATCCTACTTGTGTATTGTATAAGCATTGTGTCAACGCGTGTCCGCGAAAGAATCACCAGCGCTTCTAGATATGACTAATTGTTTGTTGAATGCTGCCTGACAGTACAATGTTTCGAAAGTAAGCATTAAAACTGAATACGCCGAAAAGAATGTGTACGTTCTTGACATTAATTTTAGAGAATTTAACTTTAAATACCATTGTCTCTCGAATAAAATTATACGTTTATGTAACAATACAGTGTGATTGTTTTCCGTTTCATTCTCATTCTTCCTTGTGCACTTTCTCGCTCTAACACTGCTTCTCCTCATTTCCTCTCTTTCTGTTCTCGAATAGCCACGCGTAAACAAAGGCATTTTCAGAATACACCTGCAATTCTTTCGCTTTAACATTTTATAAGAACATTTGAGCTTTTTGCGCGCTTTAACCAGAAGATATTTCACACCGGTGTCTTAAACAAGTGTCCTTTATTAGTAACTTTGGCAAGTGCTTGATCGTAGTTGTACATTTGCGCCGAGTCGTATGTATTCAGACGCGCGCACACACGCTCATGCGCTCGTTATCATCCTATAATTGTAAACATACATAGCGTAATTAGTGCCAATGATAGGTCGTGCGTAATAGCTCTTGAAAGAAGATACTGCTGTATTCACTGCTGTACCACAGCAGTGAATTATTATTATCGCAAGAGTTGACTAGGAAATTTAGTTTGCATCCGAGTTACTACGATACCAGTTACTACGAACGCTAGTCCGTAAACGCTATTTTGCTCTTAGCAACGAGTGGCTTAGATTTACATACTTGAAAATTTCTATAAAAAGCAAATGAATTTTCATCGAATTTGTCTAATTTGCTCGGAGAATTATCCGATCGTTATCGTTACAAGTATCGGTACTAAAAATCAACGAATGCTTCAGCCGGGGTAACAGTGATCACACGTAGTCGATCGAATGCGGTGAACTCTGGATCATAAGTCTTGAGAAAGCTTGGTACGTTTACTTCGATAGTAGTATGTTAATTATAAATGAACCGAAAGAAAAAATTCAGATATATATATTACAGGGAAATGCCAATTCCCGTATTCTCGGGTGTTATGATCATAAATTTGTTGCTTAGCCCGTGGTTTAAACCAAGCGTTAGCTTAAAATAAACTAGAACTGAATTTTGTAAAACACGTCTATATACTAATTTACAGAGCGATATCGTTTCATTAAACATTCGGCATTGGAACAATAGGATTCGAGCAATTACTAGCCGTACTTTCTAATATCAACGAGCATTGTATCCGATATCTCGACTTTGGACGGGTATTGTTTATATTTTTCAGATATCGATGATCTTTGACATCGGCAAAAGTCTTGAGAAAGTCCTGCATTTCTCGTGCGACCGCTTATTTCTGCGCTAGGATTCAACGAGAGCTCGTAATTCTTTTATCTTCGCGTAGACGACGGTGAGGCTGTTCTTCCGTTTTCGTACGTTGAGCATTAGAGACAGAATGTGACTTGTTCTCAGAACGGGAATAATGATCCTGAATACTCGTTACATTTATTACGGACAAGCATTTGCGTTAGCCTGGAAAAATAATGCATCCCGAGGATCTGAATATGCGGTTTCTTATTTTTAGCTCAGCGGTGCAACGGCGATCGCGGCATCGACGTAACGCCATTCGCTCGTTGATTATCGAAACAATCCCGATGAATAGGACGGGTACTTTCTACGTTACAAATTAGCTCATAAATAACTTTTATCGAAAGACTTGGTGTACGCATTAAAAAGCGAAGCTGTATTCCGTGATATTGATTCCGACCCTCGATATATTTAAAAGGCACGAATATATGATCCGCTATTAATCGCGTTTCCGATCAATTAAGGAGGTCGAGTTTATTTATGCCATGTATAAATATAGAAATACGTGATGCGCGACCAGTGGACGGACGTCTATTCCGAGAAGGGAAGGGTTCAATCGAGTCGAGCGAGAGCCCTCGCGAAAGTTAATTCGAGCGGCATCAAGGGCAAGGGGGTAGAAAGTCGGGAGGGAGCACGAGGTGTCGCGACATCCCGCTGTGCCCCAATAATGAGCTCGCGCTCGATTCACGTAATTAGTTTTCCCCGGGATCTCGGGTCCGTCTCCCTTTCTCGCTCGCCGCTCGGTGCCAATTACGCCCTGGTCCCATTTGCATAACGGCCCCCGTAAGGTAGGGCTAATGGCCGCTCGAGCGTCGGTCGGCGAGGAAGCGCCCGGTTGACGGATGCCGGGGCCGTCAATTTTAAAAAAGCGCCCGGACCGCCGTCCCCGTCAAGGCCCGAAGACCCGCGCACGTACTCCGGCCTCCCGCTGCGTAAAATTGTCTTTTGCCTCCGCGCGTCCGAGCCGCGGGACGCAGGGCTGCCGCTTGTGCCGCTGCAACCGGGCTGGAGGAGGACAGTGTAATTATTCGCCGGGCCATAATTTATATCCCCGGGCGCTGCGCGAATCCGCCAACAAGGGACGGGGGCCGTGGTCCGACGGGCCGCGAGGAGGGTGGGCCTGGACGGGGAGAGGTTGCCTTCTTATCGGCAGACATGAATCCCCGAACTTCCGAAATCCGGGGCTTTCGTTCTCACGCGGGTTGCGCGCGCTCGGGCTCTCGGTCTTCATTAACCCCTAGAACTAACTTTTCACGGCGGATAACGACGACACGATTTCCATCATCCGTGAGCAATGACGACAGCGCGTCGGCGGGAGTCGCTCTGTTGTCGCGATGTATTGTAGCTTTGTGCTCGGCCGACACGGCGATTGAGCGCTTGGAAAGTTAGGAGGTGGTCCGCGACGTCGAACAGGGCGTCCCTTTGTGCCGCGATGAAGCTTTGATCGGAGGGGACCGAGAGAGGATCGGTGACGGTGTAATCGTCGTGAAAACCGCTCGTTACCGTCCATTGATTCCACTCGAAAAACACGAGTGCGATACTCGATGACGCGCGGCTGCTCTCGGACCTTTCCTCTGCGCTCGTTCCTCAAAATCGGGCAAAATACAAATAGCCGGATAATAGAGAAGGTGGAGGAGACGAGCGGCTTCGCGATGGGCGGGGAGAGGGGGGTGGGAGGAGTGAGGGAGTGAGAAGGGAGAAAGCTAATTACAGGTGGATTCGAAGCTCCTTCTAGCTGGCTAGATGAGGCCATCAGGTCGCAGCGGGGAATCGCGACACCCTCGTCGTTGTCGTTGCCCCTCTCGCGTTCTCTTTCCCTCGGCTTGCTGGCTTGCTTTGCTGGCTTGCTTCTCTTTAAAGAATCGACGCAAAAAGTAGATGGAAAAGGAAGAAGGGTGAGAGACAAAACGAGACCCATATTACTCATCTGCCTTTCACTCGCTTGCTGCACGGGCAACGTTGGCAGCTACGGAGTTCCTCCAGACTCGCTCCTTCTCTCTCTCTCTCTCTCTCGCTCTCTCTCTCTCTCTCTCTCTATTCCTGGACGCGGGCTTTCGGAGCGGCTCCTCCGCTGGCCGTCGTAGTAAAATTAACGTTTCGTTGGATTGGTCCGCCTTATTATCGGTGAGGCGAATATCGCATGTTCCCCAGCGATGTACCCCGCGCGCGCGATCTCGAGGTTCTCCATTCGCCACCCTCGAGGACCGGAGTCCACGTGAACAATGAGTTCGGGCTGTGCGGCGGAAAGCTCCGTGGCGAATGGAGGAAAGCGAGGAGGAGGCTCGCGCCCGTTGTCATCGGTCCCCTTCAAAGGCCCGACGAGGCACAAGCCCGGTATTATTCGTCGGGGACGCGGTCAGGGCGCGTAGTTCGCTGTCGGGGAGCCCCGGGAGACCGACTCGGAATTCAGCCTCGGTGACTCGACTCGAGGGCCACCGCCGATCAAAGACAACGCGAAATCATCGCACCGCCCTATCGCTCTCCGAACAATACGACGTCTTCAACGCGAGGAGCGAGCTTACGTCTCTAATGGATTTCGGCTGCCACGTCTGCGCTACCTAGCGAAGGTACTCGGGGCTCTAATGGTTTCGTAATGATCCGCGCCGATCAACCTTTCCCACACGGTAGGTCGGGAGACGCGAGGGGACACTCGACTCCGGGAACGCGAGCTGGCGCGCGCTTTCGTAGCGAAGGACGTTCTAGGAAGGACAGAGGGAGAGAGTGAGTGAGAGAGAGAGAGAGAGAGAGAGAGAAGGAAGGCGCATAAAATTACGAGCCTTCTGAAAAGGATGTCGAGCGCGCGCCGCCGAATTCTTAAAGATCCTTCGCACAATAGAATCCGAGCGTCGGCCCTGCACGGGCTATAAATAAATGCTAATTTCTTCGATCGCACAATGGCTGCGACTTTTCTCGCGGTCGTTTATCTATCGGGAGGCTAGAGCGAGTCGAGCTGCGCGCGAGAGTTCATTAAAATTTTTTAATTGAAAAAGTCAAAATGAAATTTCAAAAGCATAACCGTGAAATCCTGCATTATGATTTCTTTCCGTTCCATTTGTCAAAATCCGCCGTACGAGCGAGCGGGGTGTGCGCTGTGAAGGGGGCGGCGGGCGGAGAGGGGAGAGGTGGGGCGGGGGTTGCCGCGCGCCTGTCGTAGTAATAGCCGAGACATTATTAAAGACATGAGCCCGTGCACTTCTATTTTGCGCTCGCGCCCTCGGAGCCGATGATGTGTGTCCTTTGTGCGTTTCGGCATGTATACCCGTAGGCTTAGAGAACTCCCTTTCTCCTTCTCTCTCTCGCTCGCTCGCTCGCTCTCTCGCTCTCTCTCTCTCTCTCTCTCTCTCTCTCTCTCTCTTTCATACCGCGACCTCGACGCATTTGGATGCTGGGCCACACGAGGACGACGACGACAACGACGACGACGACGACGACGACGACGGCGGCGGCGGCGAAGCAGCGGAAGGGAGAGAGAGTCGCATCTAATAATTGACTCCGTTGAAAACCGCACTGCGCGACGAATCCTTTTTCCTCCGTCTTTGTGAGCGAGCGCGAGCGCGTGCGGCCCAGCCTCCCGAGAAGGTAGAACTTCTTCCTCGTCCCCCGGCCTCCAGGGCCCCTCGCCCGTTCCTGTTCGTCTTCTCGCCCGTCCTTGTCCCCATACTCCTTCGCACCTCGCTCCGAGCCCTTTTCATTGAGCCGGCCATGTGGGAACTCGAGGGTATTTTTACGTTTCGCCATTCATATGGACCACTATAACAGATTGTTTCTGAGAAAGAGCACGAGCCCGCGCGCGCGCCCTGGAGGAGGAGGCGATGATGGCGCGCACGCGAAACACCTCGTATAATGCGGGCCCGGCGATAACTCCGCCGGATGAAGAGCGGAGGAGGCCCTGGAGTACCGCGCGAGATGGATACCCATCAAAAATTTCATAAGCGCTTCGTTTTCTCCGCTTTTGTCTCCGCTCGCTCCTCTGATTCCCGCCGCGAGCGCACGAGGAGTCGCCGTCCGAATCGCCCGTCCCAGCCTTTCGGTACGGCACTTTCCGAGCGTAATTGCTCAATTTTTACCCGCTTGGCGCAACTCCGACGACCTCGGTTCGGTATTTGTCTTTTGGGCGTTCGGCTGGTGCGCGTTGTAGCGCGTTGTAGCGCATTGTTCCTAGATAATACCTTCTACGTGGTCTCGAGCTCCGGGACGTCGTAGACGATCGAGCGATGCTCGCAGTTTTCAACTTTTGATAACCGTGTCCACTTGTTTATCGGTGAATCGATATCGTCGCCAGTTCTCCGCGAGATTTGGAAATGCGATCGTCATGTTTGGCCCGATGAATAATAAATTAGAAAGGAAGAAAGGCAGATGCGATATAACAAATTTATTTTTTAATCATAACACTTGTAATACCACACCCATAGAGTGTAATAAGTGCGACGGCGTATTAATGCGTATATTTCTCTGCGTTGACATCTGATTTATCCCACTATTTTACAACGGACAAAAAATACGATTTCTCAAATATAATAAATATTCCGAATCTCATTCACGACGCGCAATGCGCTTTGCGTTTATGGAGTTTTCTATTTCTTTCGTTCTTTATAATTGGTTTTCACGAGTGCCTTCGATGGAAAAAACGGTCAGTCGTTATTACTGAAATAAATTTACTTACACGGTTTCAACCCGTGTAAGTTACATCCCGGTTCTTATAGTCTACGTCAATGAATGTATTTCTAATATTGCGTCAATTATCCCTCGATAAAATGAAGGATTTCGCTTATAAAGATCATATCGTCGCTATCGTTAATTACTTCATTCAACGGCCACTCTTATCTCCACTCGAATTGTCATAAAATTCTAAATCAAGTTGAGAGCTCGTGATCAACGAATTATTATTATAAAACGTAAAGGGGATAATTTATTGTACTTTGGAAATTGAATTAATGATTTATGGATTAACATTAACGGATTTTACAAGGGAGTAAACGCTAGCGGATTAGAAAGTAATAGCTTGCCGACAGAAATTCATGTCAAATTGATCTCGAGGAACTAGTACTAGTCAGCCAGTATTAATACTGCATCGTATCGATACTAGTTCTCGTGTGCTGTGATATGCCCAACGACGTTGATCTGACATTGTAATTATGTTAGATAACTAATTATTAGCGTGTCGATATTCTGGAACATGGTAGCATTTGTAGAGGAATAAGCATCGTAGTACAAATTGATAATCGAACCTGCGTCAAGACTAGGCTTTTAGAGTTAAGTTCATAAAATCGAATAATAAATGTAACATTGTAATAAGGATATTCTTAATTCGATACTTGTAGCGGACGTTTGTTACATTAATGTGTAAATTGTGCCTTTTAGTGCAAATACATTGTGAGTTTTTTTCAATAAGTTTGTAAAGTTCGCGTATTTCCCATATAAAAATGGCAATAATCCGAGTCTGTATTTGTATACACAGGCTTGAAAGCGATGGAACTTTAATTAATAAATCGTTTCGAGCAAAGGACAACATTATAGTAAGAAAATTTTCAATTCTAGTCGCGGAGATAATTTTTCAACGTATTCATCCAAATAAAAATATAAAAAATATTCATGAAATTTTTTATCCGTAATGCAGATCGTTATAGATGAATTTTTAAAATTTCAAACCATATGGAGTGCTCTAACGTACCGTAACATGATTTTACTTTTACGGACTCTGCTTTTGTACAAGAGTAAATGTACTGAAGCGTCAGTACAATTCTTTAATGTATGGTTTCATCAGAGGCCTTTACTTTTTCAGAGAAACTCTTTGTCAATAGTTGCTCGCTCTTTAAAGATCACATATTAATTCAAAATTTTATTCCAAAGAATCGAGTGACTGTTGCTATTATTAACTGTTATAAGTTCATAACGATAACATAGTTCATTTATAAATTCCAAAGAGGTAAGAGTATTATAACTTGAGCACTATAGAAAAGATAAAGAGAATAGAATTCCTTCATCGGAATATAATAAAATGTAACCAATGAGCGACAACAAAACAAGTAAAAGGCGCAACGGACTGTTGAAAGCAGCAAAAGGAGAGAAAGAAAATCAGAGACAGTAAGAGCGAGAGAGCGAGAGAGAGAGAGAGAGAGAGAGAGAGAGAGAGAGAGAGTGCGTGCGCGTGCGCGCGCGCGCGCGCGCGCGTATACATGAGAGGGAAAAGAAAGGCAGTAGAAGCAGAAAGAAGAGTGCAGGGTTACACGACTCTCGTCTGTTGAAGAGAAACAGACTGAGAGAGTGAGAGAGAGAGAGAGAGAGAGAGAGAGAGAGAGAGCGCGCGCGCGCGTCCGAGTCCCACCTCCTTAAGATTATTCGGACGAAGCAGCGGGGGGCCCGTCCTCCACTCTTCTGTGGTTGCGGAGGAGAGTGCAACCCCCGCGGGCGAAACCGGGCGCACGGGCGCATTCTGTATCGAATTTGACGACGACTATGCGCTGGCTCCAGGTGGACCAACGAGAATTTGTAGTTCTCTCTTGGGACATGTGTTGCTACGCTCTTGAAACTCCTGCCTATGCAAGCGCTGCTCCACAAATAAAAGCAAACAGGACACCCCCTGTCTCCGGGACCCTGGTCTTCCACCCTCGACCTGCACCGCATACCTGCAAACAAATCAATGGATTCCACCTATAATGGCTCTTTAACACTGCTAAAATTATCAAACTCTCTTGCTCTCCCTCGTCCTCGGCTATTATTAAACATCCTTGTTATAATCCTCTTATCGGTTGTGAAGCTCCGAGCATTGCCAATCTAATGCATGCGAAAGTGCATTGAAATCAGGGATTTCACAAGTCAGGGATAATGACGTTTGGATAGATGTTGCGACATATTCGTGCAACATTCAACGCGAACGTTCGGCGTCTCGTTTTATCGTCAGAAATCCTTCACCAACGGATCGTGCTTTATTACTTCCCCTCGTGTGTTTATATCGAACGAGTCTTACGCGCTAGTGAAACGTCATTATTTTAGAAATTTCTTTCTCCGTGCCTTTCGCAATGAGAAGAAGAATTTTGTCCGAATAGCCTTGGTTATTTTTACCTACACTTACGCGTCAATGGGATATATTAAAAGGATCAAAAGTTAGCTACGCTATGACGTTGCAATAGAACTTTAGCACCTAATAATTGCCACAAAAATTTGTTTCGTTTAAAATCGAGAATCAGAAGGTTATTCAATGAATTTATTTTCAAGAATAACGCACCATGGAAAGTTACGTGAAAAGCTATTCGATGATTGTGCACGTTGCATTAAAAATGCGCGTAGAAACGCACAATAGAACGCTCGGTCAATTTCTGAAACCTTTATCGTCACGTTGACTTTTTCACCTCATTATCCCACATCTCGCAGGGATAGAAAAAATACGGATGAAAGATGATTTAAAAGAATCGTTCATTATCATCGTCCAATAGTCTCCATTCAACGAAGCAATAATTTGTTGATAAAGGTATTATAAAGTATATCATTGGCTCGGCGAAAAGAGCTACGAATAGCATTGCTGTGGTATCTCCATCGACGACATAATTTATCGTATCAGATTAGTACATTAAATGGCGTTCGTTCTATCTCAATATTTTAGAAAAGAAATAAAAAGCTATAAAAGAGAAGAGATTAAAAAAAGAAAAAGAATGGGTCGTTATAGACAGCAGCGGATAAGTTTTATGAACAGCAGGCGTTATATACCTACTCTTGTAAAGTACATGCTAAGAGAGAAGTGGAAAGGATAATATAAGAGGCAAAAGAAGAAAGAGATCGAGATGCTCATGGGCCTTTTGGGAAGGATAATTAATCACAATGGTGCTTCTGCCATCGAAACTGAGTATTAAAGTGTCATCGTCGGCTGAAAAAAGAGGCAAAAGGGCCAAGAGCGACAAAGAGCGAGAGAGTTAGGCCTGCTTGTGACGATGATGATGAGGCTTTCAGGTAGCGGGGGATTCTTTGACCTTTACCCGGAGCTGCCCGTGATCCTTTTGATCTTATGCAGCAGCAACGGCAGCAGCAGCAGCAGCAGCAGCAGCAGCAGCAGCGGCAGCAGCAGCAGCGGCAGCAGCAGCAGCAGCAGCAGCACACACGTACCTTCTGTCAGTTTCCTGGTCAGTCGGTGAATTCCTGTCAAGCGGCGGTAACGGCAGTGAACCGCGCGCGTCTGGCTCCCGCTATTCATTTTTCTCTTCTACCTCCGAGAAAAAGCTGAAAGAGCAAAGAATTGGAGAATTAATAAGTGACATCTTGAGAGAAAAGACTACGCAGCCGCATAAACGTAGCGACGGCGCTCGAGACTCTTTATACTCACCTCTATTATCTACATTTCTCCAAAGAGCTTCCTTTTTCGGCAGGAGCTCGAGCTCCACCTATTTCTCCTTTTTCCCTTCTCGGCTCGCAGTCCTCGGTCTTCTTTTCTCAATTCAACGCCTCGACTCTCATCAGCGCGTCTCGCGACAACGTACAACGCCCCGAGAAATTACGCGGACAGTCGTTGCCGTTGCCGTTGCCGTTGCCGTTGCAACCACGTGTAGCACACTTGGCTAAAGAGAAGGAGAGCGAGCGAGAGGAAGGAAGCCAAAAAGGACTTTGGTCTCCTTCTCGTGGCGAGTGCGCTGAGGCGTTGCGCCGCGTGCCCAATTAGCCATTGCGTTCTTGTCCTCCCGCCTTCGAGGAGGTGTCCCCTGATCCCCTTTATCGGCTCTTGGCCTCACGCCCCAAAATACGAGCAGAGAAAAGAAAAAGCTCGTGGCGTTTTCTCTCCTGCTCCTGTCCTTTTTCTTCTTCCATTTTCCTTCCTTCTTCCTCGAATCGCCGGGGATGCGTTGATCGATGCGTTTGCGGGGTGAAGTGGACCGCGGTAACGGGATACTTTCGGGGGAGGACTAGATGATGGGACCCCGGGGAAATAGGAGTCGCGGGAGAGCGTCTCGGTATCAGCCTCGGAGGACAAGAGGATTACCCTTCCCACGAGGTGATGCGACTGATCGCGGGATCGATCCTTCATGGCTGCGCGCGCACCTCCAATTTGGCGATGTCCACCGTCGCGGTGCAATCGGAGGAACAGTTGCCCTGCACCAGTGGGTAGGCTTCAAAGTCATTGAACGATAAATTCATCGATCCTAAGCGCGAGCGTCATAACGAGCGCAACGAGCGCAACGAGCGCAACGAGCGCAACGAGCGTCATTTTGACATAATTTTCCACGTAATTTATCGATGTGGTTGAGGTATCGTACGTGACAGGAGTAGGATAGCGATCTCCGTTACCGG
The DNA here is from genome assembly GCA_018907045.1 of Wiebesia pumilae. Taxonomy (NCBI): domain Eukaryota; kingdom Metazoa; phylum Arthropoda; class Insecta; order Hymenoptera; family Agaonidae; genus Wiebesia; species Wiebesia pumilae. The sequence goes on along the minus strand of JACCHZ010000113.1, from coordinate 2,594,461 downwards.
TGAGTCGCCTCGAGCGTAAACATCGGTAATTCTAAGTACCTGCGTAGGTTCTCGTGTAAAAACTTGCCCAATAAGACGATATCGTGTCTTTAACGACCTATTCGTAATAAAGATATTTGTTTTCGTTTAACAAATCGAGAAAATAAATATCTCTGTGCCTCTCTCAAGCTCTTTACAATGCCAATTTTCGCTTTGATCGTAATTGAGTCGTATTTTCCAGTAATTGAAGATTTATAAACAAAAAAAAGTGTTGTTTATTGCACCGATGTTTTAGCGTTACTGTTACGGAGATGAGATAATTTCCCGAGATAGCATTATTTTTAAGGAGTTCTAGTTGCGGGCAATATTAAGTATTATTATAATAATTATTGATTCGTATATTGCGATAGGCTTTAATGCCTCATTATCCGCCTGTCTTTCAATTATTTTGGTAGCCCCGAGGCTTCAAAAAAAAAAAAAAAATAAATAAATAAATAAAAAATAAAAAAAATAAAAAAAAAAAAATAAATAAATAAAAAAAAAATCACGGGTTTCTAATGTTTCTAACGTCATCTTTTTTCTTTTTTCGCGAAGAAATTTCTTCCCGATGTTCACGATGATTTTTAAGGCCAATGTATTACCAATTTAGTACGCGCAACGTTTTGTCGTTCTTCCCAACTTGTTGTAATGCCATCGAACGGTCTCTCGAACAGTCCGAAATTGGCCTTTATCCACGTGGTTTCTAACTTGACATATAACGATCGCAGGTAGAATCTGAAAAATTATGTTCTAAAAGCTCGCGTACACTCGTGTCTCACGCGCTTACACGTGTATACTCGTAACGCTAGAGTGATTTTTTCATCAGTAATGACTTGGATGTTTAAAAAGTTGAGAATCATCGGCAACATTGATAAATTTTTCTCATAAAGTTCGCTGCTGTCTTTCGAGTGGTATTCAATCAGTTCGGCTCCAGTCTGACAATCCTATTACAATAATGAAATATAGTAGCACAGAAAGCCAGAAAAAAAAATGCAGTTTCGCTATATCTAAAAAAGATGCTTGCACACGCATATTGGCTTCTCATGACGAATAAACAATGGATGAGTTATGTCGAGAAGTGGGTCTGGATATACGTATATGTACCCTTGATGAAAATAAAAAGTAGAGCTCATAAAATAAGATAGGACGTCTGCAAACCATCGAGAGGCTCTCGTAAATAATTCAATCGGCTGTCACAAACCGCGGGAGTTTGATGGGACTCGGCGTGAAAATATGCCATCAACGTTGCTTTGCTCTCTAAGCAAACTGCCACTTGACCGCAGAAAATTTTTAACGATGTAAAGAGTAACCGCAGCTTAGAATTTTTAAATTAGTTTACTCTTTGTTGGACGTTTAGGCTCATTAATTATGATATTGCCTTCGTTTTCTCGTCCTTTCAAAGGGATATTTTAATGGTATTGTAATGAGAAACGAGGTTGTCAATTTGGAAATTACATAAATCGCTTTTGTTGGTCTCACTTTTTTGTTAATAGTTGCGGTTTGATAAAAAATAATCGTACTGGAATTATTTCGAGGAAATCCGTGGCCAAATAATTTTAGACAATCGAGTTTTTAATGTTCCCGTGACAGTGAACTTGACTTCAAGTCGTGTATCACTTTTAAGTCACTGAAACTTCTATTCGTACGTTTCCTTTTTATTCAACGTCACTAATACGAAAATATAGATATCAATGTTTTTCTGATCGGACGTGTTTGATCCGAAACCATCAAGCTTGCAATTTAGATTTTGCAAAATGGTATTACCACGACATTGGTTATGAATAAATTAACTGCAGACCTGATAAAACAACGCTTTTGACGTGCGACACTAAATCACAAATGCAAGCAGAAATATGAACGACTAAAAATTGCGAGGTAAATGAATCAAAGTTGAAACGATCAGTGGCATATATGATTTTATCGAAAGTTAGTCTCGTTATTATATTATATTACGCGTGAAATGTTACTGTTTCACGTTATTAATACGCACAATTGAAGGGAATGACTTTACCTTCCGAAATTAATAGATAACATACATTTGTAAAGATAGATCTGTAATCTATCAATTTCTTCAATTTACTACGTCTGACTGGATTAGTGTATCTAAATAGCGTTCGACCGAAATTCTGGACACAGAGACATATTTTGTTAATCATAGTTGAATTTTGATCCAAGTATTAAGATTTCAAACCGGCGTGCAATAAAACAATTTCTGTTATTTCTTGAGAAAACTTACTTATAAAATTAAGACTTTTGCGATAATGACATTACGATTCTACGTTTGCATAACTTTTAGATAATCCGATGATAAATTATTTATTTCCCTTTTCACTAAGAGCTCTCTTCGATCGATAATTTATCCAATTTTCAACGACGATATTTACAATCGAGCGTTACGCGATTTTTTTCTGATCGGGCGTCGTTTTACGTTAAAAGACGTTCAGATGGATATCGCTCAGAAAAGCCAAGGTCGCACAGATATCGTTATTAAAATTTCCATTGTCGAACGATGCATTGCCAAGTCTTTTTTGACATTTTTTTTAAAACGGAACTTCTTGTAGGCAGATGCTATAATTTCTCGGAAATCCGTGGTCATGTCGGTCCGACACTCGTGTCGGTTATTTTTCGTTTATTAGCGGTATTTCATCCACCGCTTGTCGTATCGCGCAGCTCATACAAAGTAAAGCCTTTTTCAAACGTGCAGCAAAAGAAGTTTCTAAGTTTCTCGTGAGTTTCTCGACTACTAATACGACCGAAGCTTCTCCTTATGTTTTCCACAAAGTTCGAGAAAAAAGTAGCCACAGCTTCCCCGTAAAAACTGTAAATAACGTTCTTTCTTTTATCGATCTCGAAAGTGGATGTCCACCCGAAGAGTCACGCGCGGCCTTCCGAAATCTCCCAAACAGTCTCGGTTCGCGCGGTACCAGTCGATGATTCACCAGTGGACTCGTACACGTCGTCGCGGTCGTCGCGGTCGGGGGAGACTCGCGCACGAGTGATCGACGCGTTCTCGTGGGCGCGTCTCGTGATTAGATCGCGCCGAGCTTGGATCTGTCCATACCGAGAGAACGATGCGGAAAATCATGGCAGCCCCTCCCCCCCGTAGATCGCCGTAGACCACCGGTAAACGCTCGTCGAGTTTCACGCGCGCACACACGTACACTTATTACGGGTCGTCGCGGCGAGTAAATTGGCGTTCATTCGATAGCGCGATGCGTTAGTCGGGACGTCGCGTTGCCTCGCTCAAGAACTCGTGGGAGACGTCGGTTTCGCGCGGGTACAGAGTACGCGTGTATAAATACACGCGTGCATAATGCGTGGAGCGCATCAGGCATGAGCGCCGCTACGGCAAGAGGCGAGTTTCGGAAGGAGGAATAAAAAGGTAAGGAAGATAGGCGGAGCCGAGAAGCGATACCGCGGGAGAGAGAGAGAGAGAGAGAGAGAGAGAGAGGTCGCGAGCGAGGTCAGTAGTACGGAGTCGGCCGTAATTTAACCAGTCGTTAAGGCTGATCGTAAAGAGGAGAGGCGCCCCGGAATATCTGTCGCTGGGCTCTCGCTTCTTTCTCTCTCGACTGCCCCTCGTCCCCCTCCGTAGCAGCGCACTCGTGCTCCGCTCTCTTTGTTCCCTGCGATCGCCGAGCTTTACGAGATAAGTGAAAAATGATCGTATCACTTACTTAATTGAGAAACGAGTGCCGAGGAGTCGCGGCTCGACTTACGTACTTGCGCGAGTTGTAATTTACCGTGCGCGACGCGGTCCGCGCGCCACGTCTTTTATCGACCAACTAAATCTATTTCGTTATAATTATGCTGGATTTTTTTCCCCCGTTCGACACATGCGAGGCGAGCTTGCGTACTCTGTACCTTCTTTTACAAAATTCACCGTACTCCTCGTTACTCCTCGAGTAACGAACACTTGTCATTCGGGTTTCAGGCGATGCTCTTCGCGTCCTCTGTCGTGCCGTTGAGGAAGAATGTATAATCCATTGTTCCGCATTGTTCCGCATTGTTCCGTATTTGGATGGTAGCGCACGGCGTTACGAACACGGTTACGGGTAATTGCGCGCTTTCTAAATTTTGCCGAAATTCGCTGCAAACTGTAAGCGGCTAATGGCACCTCGGTGATGCTTTAAGTGCAATTTTTCTTCCATTGCACATTCTCCGTTCCTTTTTACTTTTGATACGTTAAAAGTGCTTTTTATAGACAATGTAAATGGTATACTTGAAAGGGAAAGCAATAAAGACCCAATCTACCTATCACCTTGATCGATAAATCTATGTTTAGTGCTACGTGCGTATATGTGGGCATGTACGTGTGAAAAGAGCGAATGTTATTGATGGTCGTTTCGGATTTTGTAAAAAATTCTTTTAACAAGGTTCGGTGAAGGCAATAGGTAAGTAATAATGTGATAGATCAACGCCATAAGGTAATGCCGGGAAGTTTCGTAGTGGAGTTGAATTTCATTACTGGTTTTGAAAGAAGAATTGCACTTTCGAATTTGACTTGATAATATTATAATTTAATTTTTGAACGCACCACGAAAAGGAATTTTATGCCTTGGAAGGTTGAGTAAATTTGTGTAAGTTCATTAATTCGTCAGCAAAGTTTGTCAATGAAATATTACTTTTATTTGTTAGTAAATACATTCGAATCTTTAATGATCCGTCAATTATTTGAAACGTATATAAATCACGGCGCATAAAGCGATGCAAACATGTATTTTACGCGTCTTCTCGTGTGTACTATTAATTAAAAAAATTTTAAAAATTCTTTATACATTAATGGAGCATGTGCAATTGAAATATTCGTTAAGTAGCGTTAATAAAGGTGTATGCGTAGGTTTTCTGGTCCAACATAAATTACAATACGAGATTTCTCCAAAGCTTAATGCCTTTATTTTGTGGGCGATCTTACCTTCTTATTTTATTCTTATAATACAATATAGGCGTGTTCATTTTGCCGACTGTATCGATATGGGAAATGTTAAGAAGGCAGTTTTAAGTATGAAAAATTACGAGTCGCCAGAGTCCGGATATCGTTAAGCTTTTGCGCCCAACGCTCGTATATTCATTTTGTACACTAGTCTAATTGTCGGAGAAGGTCCAAAGCCGACTCTTAAACATTCGTAAAAGTTTGCGCAAGACTTTGAGGTGGTATTCGGAGAGTATAGCTTTCGTTGGAGGAACCTTCTTAATTTTGACGTAAATCGCGTTCGCGCGCTCTACCAACGTATAGAGTAATTTCTAAAAGAAGTTGGGCTCCGTAATGAAACAGTGACCGATATTTGTTAATACCAGGTTACCTAGTAAGAGCGCGGAGTCACGAAAATAATTTGGTAACGCGTCCGAACGAAAGCGCCGAGTTTTTCAAGAATCCGCTCGTCCGGCTTTCAACCTACGCACCGAGAAGTTTGAAAGTTACACTGCGGAACGAGATCGCGCACTTGGCGATAGTTTCGGCGGTGCGAGGGAGGCACGTGGTATAATTAAAAATTGCAATTTTAAATGAAGAGGTCGGATTAATGGGGGCACGGGTGGCGAGTATAAGGAGGAAGGCCGAGCATACGGCGAACGATGTTACGAGTCTCCGGATGCGTAAAGGAGATCGAGCTGTGTAACGGCGGCCGCAGCGGTGAGAGAAAAAATACCGATGACTCTAGTGCAGTGGAGCGGAGAGCGAGAGGGAGGACGGCGCGAGGGGGCGGAGAGAAGCGAGCGAAAGGCAGGGAGGGCGCGGGTCGCCATTAAGCAGACCCCCTGCTGCGTGGCCCGCGGCAACCCTTCACAAAAAACTGTAATTGGAAATACTTTTCCTCCTTTTTTCCTAAAATAATTTATGAATCCGCGCGCGTACGATATCCTCGTGTGCGAGAGCGCATCAAGCCGGTAGGATCGAGTCCCCCACCCCCCTTCCCCACCCACTAACCTCGTCCGCGTGCACACGTATATATCAGAAAGACCCGGTGAAAGAACGAACTCTCGGACCTGAGAAATGACCTGCGCATCGGCTCCCGCCATACTGCGAGAATGCACCAATTCGACTCCCCTCCTTCCCTCCGCCCTTCGCCGACACCCCAATTCTCATTCTTATACACGTGCCCTGCTCTATTATGCATATCGCCCGTATTACAGGCCGATATTATAGTTCAGCTTTCGCGTTCGCTCGCCATTTACATGCCCCGCAGAAAAATCTGCGCTCGTGCTGCTCGAGCGAAACGATTTTTTCCTCTCGTCTCTAATTCGCCGTGTCAATGTTACGGACGTTCGTTCTCCCTCGCTCTCCCTCGCTCTCCCTCGCTCTCCCTCGCTCTCCCTCGCTCTCCCTCGCTCTTGGCGATCTACGTGTCGCGCCTTCGGCAGAACCAGCCGATTTCGTAATAACCGTAATAACCGTAATAACGCTCGGCCAGCGTTCGGGAACTGAGCGCGAGCGACAAGGGGCGATCGATTAATTAATTACGGCGCATCGGGCCGCGCGTGGCATAAAGAAGCCGGTTAATCGATGACCGTGAAAGAGTCGAGGCCGAGAGGTTCGAGGCAATTACGCGATGATTAAAGGGGCGCAGGGGTGCGCGAGAGGCGCAGCTCGTCGATTAATTTTTTGTTACGCGGCCGTTGATGGGGGCGAGCCTCATGCTGAGCCTGGACAAAGTGAGCGCTTGCTTCGGCTTCCTGGTAATGCACCGATCACGCGGGTCGATCGGCAGCCGTCGATCGAGCCCCGGACGCTCATATCGACTAGCGTGATCGTACGGATTTCTGGACGACGACGACGATGACCGTAGCCGGTGATGAAGACGCCAGGGCGCGCATCCGCGGTAATTGGATGAGGCGACCCTCGGGATTTATACCTCGGCTGAGGCATCGATCGCCGCATGTTCAGATTTGTAAGCCGGTCGGAGGCTCGTGACCAATCGGAGCTACCGAACCGATCCTCTCGGTTCTATAGGAAGGACGAAGACCGTTAGCAAGTGATTTTAGGTTAATGAAAGAGGGAGAATTGCGTTGTTTCGTTACGTTTGTAACGAGAAAAAAAAAAGCATCGAATTGAGATATTCTAAAGTACTCGTCTATACGATTGATGAGTTCCTTTTAACTGTAGAAAATCATCGTGCGCGTGAAAAGATAAGTTGATAAGTTCGCGCGAGTCGAGGGATGTAACACCTCGACTGTATAGGCCAGTTTAAGAATATTTTATAACTGTTTATAGAATTACGCGCGGGAATTTAGTTCAAAATTTAATAATCCATGGAAATGTCGTGATTTAGTAAAAGCGAATGAAGCGCAAATTCGTAAACTCGTGTAATATGACTTTTGGAAAAGAAAAATGGTCTAAGAGACGTTCTAGACTCACCGTCGAACTCACGTGAACGCGAAAAGAAGAAAATTGAAAATGTACGAGAGTTCCAAGACTCATCTTAAACATCTCACTGATAGAGCGACCAATATTTCATACGAATATTCGTAAATGAAAAAAGTTGGTCAAAGGTTTTTGGGAAGGAACATTTTGTGCTATTTTAGAGTAAATCACTTTAATTTCTATAACATTTTCTACTGATTAATAGACCTGCAATATATTTGTATTAATTTTAAATCAGAAAACAAAAGCCAAAGCCAAAGCCAAAGCCATCCATTATGAAGAAAAGTAATGGTCATTATCCACTGGAATGACCGCAATTTAATTTTAATTGTAAAAAGACAGAATGACAAATTGAACAAAATTGTCCATACGCATGTGTAGGTATTATTTGAATATCCAGTATGTACGAAAGTAAAAGAAATTACTAGATTTGTTGAGAGAAAGAAATTTCATTTTATTGTACATTTAATCGTGCATCCGCGATTCCTTATTTTCAATTTAGTCGCTCATCATTTATTGGGATTTGCAAATTAAATTTACGCGTACTTCCAGCTGCTCGTTAAATAAATCGTTAAATATTCGAAGAATTTCTTATGTCTAATAGTACACATCGAATAAAAATTGATTTGTAACTTTGGTTACTACTTCGTTGGAATTAAAGAAAAATGGTAAAAAATTCAATACATTTAATTGGGGTAGAGTAGAAATTGGGCATTGTGGGAAGGAAGTGTAGAAAGGATGCGTAAACATTCGTTTCATCTCGGAGGGGAATTTCACCCTGAATCAGTGGAATAAAGTTGATCGTTTGTGAAAGAAAAAATCAGATACGGAGTTGGACAGACGTGAATCAACACACGTAGTCAGCGTCATTGTTACTTCTAAACTCAAAAATGCGTACATCCTTTTGTAAATTCAAGCTTGTCGGCACAGAATCATATTTCAGCGTTATTAATCGGATGTATGCTGTTATAATAGAAGATATAAAGTGGGAGAGACAGTGATGGATTAGAGAATAATGCAAGTTTGTAAAAATATTTTTCGTAGGCTTCTAAGGCATAAAAAAATAAGTAAAATAAGCACAGTACATTAAGTACTGCTGTTTAGTGGTTTTAATCAATAATTCAGAGAAATAATTTTAATACTCGTTTATCGTATTTTCATGCAATCGATGTTGCATATATAATATACAGTGTAATTTATTCCGTAACGCACAAAAGCGATTATGCATTTAAATGTAAATAATATTTATTATACGCGAAAAAAATATAAGCTTTACTAACTCATCAAAATGCGCGATGAGTAACCTTTTCAAAATCTACCTAAATTTTGATTAAAATTTTTTTGAATTTCATTTGCATAAAATAAGCGATTGTATTAACAAAAATTTCATCTTAGGCGAGTTTACTTACAACGAATCTTTATCCATGTATAAACGTATTCATTTTTCTGTCGCCAAACAATAAGGTACAACGCGTTCACAACTAATTGTGGTTGTTGCAATTTTTATTATCTCGGTAATATAATTAATCTAAAATGCGTAAAATATTGCGCTACATTGCGACGCTCTCATTATTAGTTAAGTAATGAGACCCTTTAGAAGAAAGCACCGCGAGATCGAAGATAATTACTCCGTGCTCGAAAAATTGGATTATTATCAGAATAAAAAAAGTAGCGAAAAGGTTCTTTTCAACGACATTGCGTTAAATATAAATTCTCGACAGGTCCTTGAAATCTCGAACGATAACAAAAGATCTTCGTCGAAAATAACTGTATCATTGCGTCAATTGGTCGATTAGGCATCGGTAAAGTTGCAATAATAGATGTAAAATGTTTTCATAAGTAGTTTGGCCATAAGTGTCGATATTATTGCACACGAATCGCAAGAGATAAACGATGGTAAGTTCAGACTGCTCGCAGACTGCTCTAGAAGAAGAAATTCAGAAAATGTAATAAATTGGGCAAACGAAGATAATTAAATATCGCGCGTTTATCCAATTTTTAATCGCGTGCAAGCTCCGAACGCACCAAGATTCTAACTTCTCGGTAAGGATTCGATTCAATTACCATCCGGACCGAGTCCGCCAGCTCTGTCATTATACCCGACGGTTTTACAAGACTGTCGTTACGTTGCGAACGAGAAAATTAGAAAAGGATTCGGTAAGGATTCGAATCGCAATGATTTGTGCGTCTAGAGGCCCTTACATAGAAGGAAATCATTACTCCGCTCGACGTCGCGAGTCAATCTCAAGCGGCTCCGAGTGCGCGTCGAAATTTACGATTTCAAAACGCGACAGCGCGGACCAGCGGGAGCGCTCGAAGTACACGAGGTAAAAAAAGAGGGTCGAGAGTCCGGGTGAGATGAGAACATTGCACGAGCGGAGGTACGATTGCGCGACAGTCGCAGCGTGCACCGCTGGCCTCTGACCCTCGGGGTACCGTCGCGGTACGACAATGGGACCCAGTCATACGATAATAATGATCAATTATCGATCTGTCATTCAATCGATTCACAGGGGGACTGAGCTACGGTCCGGAATGCAAGACGAATCGCAGCTCCTCTTCCCTCTCTCTCTCTCTCTCTCTCTCTCTCTCTCCCGCTCCGCAGCATCACCGCGTCGATATTAGCTCCTTTTGTTCGCTCGGCATCCCGGAGACGTACGAGCGGGGGTCGTTTCGCTGAAAATGCCCCTCGGAAAACTCGCTAAACGAAAGGCGAAGTTCACTGGAATTCCTTACTTACCGCTCTTGGGAATTTCGCGGCAGCTCGCAACACCCGGTTATTTCACGAAAAACTATCGGCAACGCCTCGGGCACTTTAGAGGGCCGAAAGAGTGGCAAAAGGTGGCAAAAGGTGGCAAAAGAGTGGCCGAGTAGTTTAGCTGAGTTTTGGTGAGTAGAGGATAGGAACTTTTGCCCGTTCTCTTTCGAATCATTATTCGCATTAGAGGAGGTTGCCGCTTTATCTCGCTGTTTCTTCTTTTGCTTGTGATATTGCTTTTACACGCGCGCTTGCAGGTATTACAAACATTGATCCAAGTGTCCCAAGTGGGTTAGGTAGCAACAGACCAGTGCACCACAAAGTACTCGTAATTTACTGTATAATTAAAGATTAGTTCTTAGCTCACGTATTTCTCATCGTAAACAAATTAATTTTTATATTCATCGTGTGAGACAGTATTGCAATAAGTAAAATCATAAATAAAATATTTATGTACCGAGACTCAAAAGTTGGCATTTACTTTTGACATCGAAAGCCAAGTTTAAAGTTTAAAGTTTAAAGTTTAAAGAAATAAGAATTTAACATCGGAAGCATCGAGAAGAGGATTTCAACTCAAGATTATGCACAATTTGGATTACTTTAAAGTTTACAATTAAATTCTAATAATTAACACTGTAATATTTTGTTTATAATATTGTACAAGCTGACTTTATTTTAACTCATACCAAACGTACATAAAGAATATCTATTGCTTAACGAATAAATTTACTTCTGTCACTATTCGCTTAGACGTGACAGAATACGTGAAGTACGTGTAATTTAATTGACACGCATCATTGCTGCAAAGTCCTTCAAAGATTTTTTTATTATGAATTTATTTCGTGAACTATAAAGGTATAAGACTTGTGAACAATAATTTCAACGTTAAAAGTAATCTTGTGAAATCATATTTAGAGAGAGAGAGAGAGTGAGAGAGTGTGAGGGAGTGAGGGAGAGAGGGAGAGAGGGAGAGAGGGGGAGAGAGAGTGAGTGCTTAAATGGCGCAGCGTAAACGTTAATCCAGACACTGGATAAGCGAGGGGTAACACTTTAATGCGTGCATCGGAAATCTTATTTCACTCTTTTGAAACACGCGAAATGATTTGCAATGAATTTGAAAAGCTTTTTGTTTACGGTATCTTTTCAGAGTTGGTTAATGTTTGCTACGTCAATGAATAATGATGCAGAAGAAAGGGGAGTAGCCGTCGAGCTTGTAATCATCTTTAGAGAAATCAGTACTTTAATAATTGAAGTTTTAATTTCCCCTGTCTAATGACTAATTATTGACCATGATTTTTCAAAATTCTTTTCAATAATTTTGTATCGGCTGAAAATGTTTTAAAAGAAAAAACAGATTTGATTCGCAAAATAAATAAGTAAAAAGGGCTTGTTCTTTTATTCCTAGGAGGTAAATATGTATTTGCTTTCTTGGTTTATGCATTATCATTGAAAATTTACTATTTTACGCTGCACATCATTCGAGGATTCTCTCAGTCACGCACGCGAGTCGACGTAATGATGATTATTAAAAATAAGAGCACAGAGTTGGTCTTTTAACTAAGTACAATAATTATATTGGAGAGGGCCATTATGCGTCGAGCAACGTCGACGAGATTGAAACGGTATTAAAATAAAGCATAGGAAACATTTTCAGGAACTTAGCTCGAAAGCTTAATTTCCTTTGTCTATCGACACTTGACGTAAGATGTATTTTAAATCCTTAATGTACGTACGCGTGCACGCGCTCTCACGTATTAGATGGCCTGCTGTACATTGTAATTTCTTAAAATAAAATGTGCACTGCAAGATTAATATAATGCGTAAAATGTCACTTTTGAAATATCCTTTTTATATACAAAAGTCATTGATAATGAGCACTTGCGAGTCAGCTTATGTAAGAAACGTTGATTTTTATAATCAGTCGTAAAAGTAAATGAGACGATTCCATGAATACCACCGGGGGTTTCATTTGATGTATTTCAGCCTTTAAATGCGTCTCCTTGAATATAAATAATTTTATCGAGCGAATCGAGCACCTTCGTGGAAATTACGCGTAAAGAGACGGATAATAAAATGCTGAAAATCGTATACGTTAATTAGTTTTATGAGATGCAGGAAACAAATGTTGATATTTTGTAGGTGAAATGTTGTTCCAGCGTTAAGTAAAGTAATCTACGGTTATTTTTACGAGGTATATCCACATGCTGGTGCAGTAGATACCTTTCGAGTTACACCTTTGACACTTTGAGCAGATTTGCGGATTATCGCGAGAAGAGTTGGGACATGGATGATTTTGCTTATTTTATCTGCTCGTGCGAGATTTGGAATAGAAGTTGCATCTTTCGATAAGAGAGCTTCAGCGTTGAGTTACCGTTACCTCGGCTACAGCCATTTTCTTTGCATACGTCGCTATTAATTAGCTAATTAAAATCAACCAAGATTAAATTTAAGAGACATCGCGCGAATAGCAATGAACATTGACACGGAAAGGCATTTTATTATTAGGGAACGCAACGTGATCGCGCTTTGGATAAGCATTGATTATACACGAGCACTGTTCCGAGCATTGCTTTAGGTAATTGCTCAAAATACAGGAAAATACGAAAGCATTCGAGTGAATTTTAAGCGCATAATTCTAGTGCAACGATGGCTTCATTCTCAACGGATGCAATGAGAAATTATTGAATTTTCGATTTATCTTCATTATTAATTACGGGAGCTCGCTCGCATAGCACGGCTAAAAACGCAATAAAAGAAAAATCAATACAAAAAATTTATTAGTACGTTGGCCACACGTATATATGTAATTTTAAAAATATTTTTATCGTGCGCGGTAAAGATTTTCGCTAAGGGCACAAGGAATCCTCGTCCAAGAGACCTTTTTTATAGGATGAAACGTGTATTCCTGGCGCTGAAGTGCGAACGCCAGCTCTTAATAAATTATTTCATGGAATAACCGAGCATGATTTAAAATATTTCCTGCGTTTATCCGAATGGTCGTTGTTCTTGAAGCCGTGCTAAATGATTGGTTTTTGCGCGATATAATAATTTGAAACGCGTAAAAATAATTAGCAAACGTAAATTTTTTCTTCGTCATATTGAAAGTACATTGCAAGTTCCAGCGGAGATTTCAGAGGACTGGCCACTTAGTTAAACGCGCGGAATATTTTAAAAATGCGCAAAAACTATTGCAAGAATTTCGATCGCGTACAAGAGGCGAGTGCAGGATCGGTGTAGGTCCCAGATCCTTTTTTAGATTTACGCGCCGCGGCTTATTAAAATTAATAACACGTATAAAAAAGAATTTCGCTCGAGCAACATTATGACATTTTATTTTACATATCGTCTTCAATTGTACTGATTAAAGGAGCAAAAGAGAGAGAGAGAGAGAGAGAGAGAGAGAGAGAGAGAGAGAGAGAGAGAAGGAAAAAGCGCCGACGGCCCCTGCTCCATCCAATTATAATGAAATTAGGCCGAAGGACGTTTCTATCCGCGGATACGCAGAAAGGATCCGTGGCAGAGTCATAAAGCGTATTATAATCTTTTATTATCCCGGCGAGGAGGAGAAAAGGGACCGCCGAGCGCGAATCAAGCGCGACTCGCCGGCGAAAGGAGGCGATATAAAGGTGAGGTCCGAGAGTCCGGGGGGCCTCGGAATTTTTTGCGCTACGAGTGCGCGCAAATTCACGGTATTACGTCGATGGCGGCGCTCTCGTTTACCGTCGAGCGAAGCGGGCTAAAGCGAAGCGGGCCTCGGCTTTCGTTGGCATTCTTACAGCAGCGGTGAGCGCGCAACTACCGTCGCCCCGACCGGCAAAAGGGCCTAAAATTAATAATAATAACCAGGCTCGCGAGCGGGTCCGGGGCCAGAAGTTGCCGCGAGGCAACGCCAGGTCCAAACGCGGTGGCCACCTTCGAAACCCTCGCTGTCTCGGCGACTCCCCCGAGGAACGGGCCGGAGGGAGGCAGGGTGCCAGGACGCGAACGGACGCCCCCCGTCGCGACGCCGCCGCCTAATCATTCTTTAAACGCGCATAAACAAGTCCCCGAAAAGGACGGAGCGGGCGCACGCCTGCCCATTTGCCCATGAGTTCTCTAGTCCGAAACGGGCACTGCGCTACATGACTAATGTCGTTCCTCTCGGGGGGAGAGAGAGAGAGAGAGAGAGAGAGAGAGAGAGAGAGAGAGCGAGAGAGAGCGAGAGCGAGCAGTGCACCAACTCGCCTATGCAGAAATTTAGCGCGTAAAGGACCGAGGAAGAGAAAGCGATAATGGAGGAAAGCAGGAGAAAAAGATGACGAAGCCTGGGGACCGGACTAAATCTAAAATGCAAATGCGCTCGACAAATCACTATTGCCGACAGCCCTCGTTACTCCATACGTTACTTTGCGACCAGAGAAAATCCCGTTGGCCAGAGAAATTTTCACGCGAGCATTCGGCGGTTATTGCTCTTATTTCTATTTTATGAATCATTTACACATTTATCTTTCCAAGAGAATACGCGTAATAATGCGCATCAACCGCTGTATAATACAAATCAGGCGCTCGTTAAGCAGTCACGCGTACGACCGTTTTATTTGCTATTAACGATGTTAACGAACACGCGAGATCGAGTTTCACTGCCACCAGCTAATGACACTTTTTTAATTCTTTAACTCTTTCAAGCGGCGGTAGAATTATTACAGTTGTCACGCGTCGTAGTCATGTTCTCGTTATGATCGGTATTCGTTCAAACGGAACTTTCGATGCACAACGTTAAACGTACATTCGGACGAATGATTGCTTTGTTTAAAAAATTGGATGCAATTCTACCATTGACTTTTAAGTTACTTTTAACCTGCTTTTCACTCGCATCGTCACTGTCGTTATCGGAGCTCGTTTCATTCGACGAGACGTCCTTCGATAAGCATTTCGGCACAAGTACAGTTCCAAGTACTCGATTGGCGTTCGTCTCCGATTGAACACCAACGATTTAAGCTCTCCTTTAAGCTCGCGCAATTGATTACTCTAAATATATCTAAATTACGTTAATTTTGTACATTTGGATAGTGAATTATGCACTGCGAATAAATCGCGAACGTAATCTCACCAAGTAATAAACTGTACAATGAAATGCAAAAAATATTCATCTCAACGCTGTACTCCGTTGGAATTACATCAAGGTAAACAACAGCTTAAGAACGTACGAATCACTTTTTCACGTCTTTGTCTAAGAAACTTGTCTATTTTAAATTTGATCATTCAATTTAAAGACCAGCAACTACCCAGACTTTGAAACATTGCAACGACTAAAGACCTATTAAGATCTATTATCGAAGTAATAATCACGTTCACTCGAATTAAACAAAACGAAAGAATTTGAATTATAACAAAGAATTATAACACAGAGAGTCGCGCGGCAAACTCGCAACGAAAAAGCTTTTAAACAGTTGGAATGTGATTATTTATGTCTGGATTCTCGACGAAAATGTATGGCGCGAGTAAACGCAGAGATTTCGTTTCTTCCCAGGCAACGACATGTCAATAGAGTAAATAATCTGGCCAATCGTTAACATCCAAGTTAAAACCAAGTGCTTTTCAGAGAAATAAAGATTCTTCGGATGTGCATCCGGAAGAATATCGGGGGAGTGCAGTCTTAAATGCATTTACCACTTGGTAACGTAATTATCGACAACGATAATCGAGCGAGAAAAGTAATTGTCGCGCGAGTAAGCGAAAAAATGATTGCAATGATTAGCTAACTGCACACCTTTCCCCCCTAGAAAGTTGTAAAATAAATTTTATCGCTCGTTGCGAAATTCTTCTCCACGCACTCCTAACAATTCGGATGGTCTCCATACGACCATCCTTTATTCCAGCTAATATAAAATTCTTAGCTGGTCAGCGATTCGAAGACGTAACCGATACACGAAACTGAGTCAATCCGAGTCAATGATTCAGCTTCCAAGTTGATACCCACGCACACGCGCGCGCGCCCCCGCACCCAGGCATGTATCTACGTTTCTTTTGGGCAAAGCAGTCGGGACATAAAGCGGTGAGGACGATCGAGAGAACAACGTCGCGCCTCGTTAACGATAACGCCGGTACGAACAATTGAACGGCGAACAATTGAAACGACAACGAAAGCTCGAGCACATTCCTATGGCGTACAACTGGCAAGCGTGAGGCGTAAAAATGACGAACTCGTCATTCGGATGCGAGCGTCGCGCCCACGATTACTTAATAATAAGCTGCGCATCAACCTTGAAAAACCTATGAATCACGGAGTTTTCCATTTTCGCGCGCAAAGTCGCTGGCGAGCGTCTCGCCTTGGAATCCCCGATGTAAGAACCGGAGCTCGTGTAGTTATTCACGGCGCGACACGAGAACTGTAAAACTTTCGTGGATTTTCTCATGCAAAAGTCGTAAATCGAGCAGCCCAGTGATACGGCGGTCGCGCGCTAGCATTCGGAGATCCTATTTATGAGAAATCGCGGCTGTATTTTTTATAGGCGCTCACGGGGAAAGAGAGAACTCGACTCCCTGCTGCTACCGCTCGGCGCTAGTCCCGGTCGACGAGTCCCTCGTGCTAGCGCCGCGCTCCGAGACTACCGTGCCAAAAAATATTTCAAAAGTAGCCATGTCCTCTCTTCTCTCGCCCCCTCCGAGCCTCCGTCGCTACGGAAATTCCTCCCGCGCCGCACTCGCTCACTCTCTCTCCCTCCCTCTCTCTCTCTCTCTCTCTCTCTCTCTCTCTCTCTCTCTCTCGCCTTTATTTATGATACGGTTTCTTAACGATTTTCTCGATCCGCCTACATTTGATCTTTATTATAATAAGTCCCTTCATTTCTTCCAGTCTTTCGACGTATCTCCCGACTCTCCTTCCTTTTCTTCTCATTTCTTTTGCTTCTTTACTGTGTCGTTTTTTCCTTTACGCAATGCGCCCGCAGTGCGCGCGCGCGCGTGTGTGTGTGCCGCGGCCCGGCGCCAATAATAAACGGCTCCCGCTTCTTAGAATAAACGATACTTTTTCATAATACCTTATATCGACGCAAATGAATTACAATTCTTTTATCCTCGGCGAGCGTCGACGCGCTCGTAACCTTGGAGGCTTTATCCTCGTGGAGGCTACTGTGGGAACTTTTTGCCCGATCGCCGCGCACCGACGTCCCCCGTCCTACGCGTCAATGGCTCGAGCAATCGCATCCCGGTCGATGAAAATCGCGCGGGCATCGGTACTTAACGTTACGGAGCGACGGTACACACGAGCTCCTCGAGGACTTTATTAAAATTGGCGGGCGCGCGTCCCTCCGCAGAACTCCGCAGAGACGACGGGGGTTGCGAGCTAGTTTTGCTTGAATTTAATGATTCGGGCGCGAGCGCGTCGACCGGGGCATATTTCAATTTTGCGCGCGGCTCATCGATCAAGTTTAATGAAATAGATATTTTGACGTCTTCTGACGAAATTGAGAAAATTATTCAAGTATGCAGTGGTTAATATTTCGTTGCCATTACACGCGCGCGCGCATAAATCTCCGGGCCAACCGCGCCTGAGTCCTGACTAATGGAATCATGCCCCGCCTCCCGGTGATACGTTTCGCGTACATGAATCTCGAGGATCTTGGAGATCCCGGACGCTGATGCCGCTGCACGCATGTGGCGCGCGCGCGCGCGGTATTTTTCGGCCGCGCTCCAGAGTTATGCGTTATTTATGCACCGGACGCGCGAGACAAACTTTATACACGGCGGCTGCGATGAAAGCCGCGCATTTATATTTTTCAATGAGCCCGAAGAGCGAGCGAGTGACCGTACGACCGGCCGACCGGCCGACCGAGCGTTAATAAAGCTCGTCCTGATGTCGCGACCGCGTGGGTGGAGTAGTTCGGGTGCACTGTCGCGGCTCCGCGGTCAATTAATAATAGCTCGCCTCGGGTCCGCCAAGTCGCAGGTTTATTCAGCCGCGCCTTGCCGACGAGGCGGTAAATATTTTGTCGAGGATTATTAATTTTATGAAAGTTAGCGCATCACCGTTAAAACTATTTTTCTCCTTGCTCCCGGGGGAAAATCCATGCGCTCGTCGAGGAAGCCAGTTGCTTGATTCTTCGAGTACTCGCGGTCTCCGTGCGCACGAGTTGCACACAATTGAAGTCCGCTGACGGATACTTATGTTCCAAGGTTCGGTTTCGCTGAATTGACGCCCCTCGAAACAGTAGCCGATTCCGTTGTCCATTTTACGATGCTGCAACTTTTTACCTCAAATCGGACTTTAAATTCAGATTTGCCTTCGAGTTAAGTGACAAGTAAGATCTTGGGATTTTTAGCCTTTGAAGCGTCACTCGTCGCGCGCTTTGTCTATTTAACGGGTTCTACTTGCACGTTACCGAGTTTTATAATTCGGAACTTTCTGCGACGTCGTTGCGACTGGTTTCGTCTCTGGTGACGCGTGCTCCTACCTTTGGCGTGAATTAAAGAATAAGACTGAAAAGGAAACATTCAACGTTACTGTTTATCCCAATCTAAGGTACGTTCTTTATACGTGCTCTATTACATCCACGCACGTTCCATTAGCCATCTTACTTATTTTTCTTTATTTTCTTATAAGTAATCTCTTGCACGGATCCACGTTCTACGGTTATACCTAGCTTCGAATATGTCACTCCTTTATTATCTCTTATTAACTTTTCGATCACCTAATGGTAATAAATATCACGTTACGCTACTACGAGAATGAAAATCTGCATTCCCCAACTGTAATTTCATATCGGTATTTTTTTCTTTGATTAATTCCTAGCATTGATCCTTGTATCTAGATAAAGAAATTTGTGCAACTTAATCGATGAATTACTATTGATTATTATTAATGTTGTCATTCTCGTTAATTAGTCATAGCACATAAATGACTATCGTTTTCGTGTTTCATTACTTTCATCTAGTAATCCTTTACGAAATTTCTGCACTTTTAGAAAGTGCAGAAAGTGCAGAAATCGCAGCGTTTTCTTAATCAAGGTTATTTAGGCATGTAACAATTTTAGATGTAGGAACGGCACAAATGTTAATTCGTTGTATCATAACAGCATTGCGATAATTATGGGAGGTGATGGATAAAGTTCTTTTCTTTTTGCGCAAATTTTTCTCTAATGGATCATTGTTAGAATCACGTTGTCTTAATATCATGTAAAAACGGCACCAACTGTACTAAATGGGAATAAAATAAAATAGTATTAATACTAATTGGAAAAAGCGATGCTCAACGTGTGTGCATTTCATGAAACGTTGTGCATTACGTAATGCATTTGCTGATAATATGATTGTCCAATGAAGCTTCTTTCTAGGTTGCAATTACGTTAGAAATATAAAAATCTTAAGCGTAGAATATTAAAAGCATTTATTTCTATACTCTTTGTAGAATGTTGTGCTTAGTACGATGTAGTCAAAGATATTACTAAACGGATAAACATCTTGTGTGTTTTCTTTTAATGCCTACACATATTATATGCAATTTTAATTATTCTCAACATTTCTTATCTTAACATAAGTTGTCAGATACATAATGCAGAAAGCGTGTAATATGCAGTTTGTAATGTGTAACTGACCTTAATTTTGTCATTTATTTTCATGTCGAATGAACGTACACACAGCGGTATGAAATATCATTCTTGCAAATTATTATTAGTAAAATTGTTGAATGCAAAAGTTAGTTAATAAAATTCTCAACGAAATAGAGTCATATCGATGCAATCTAGAAATAGGAAATAAAGGTAACGATTTCAAGTCCAAAGCCATCAATTTCATTTAGGTTCAGTCCCAGTATTGTAAAGTCCCAGTATTGCGTGTTTATTAGGCGACGCTCGAATGATCGGAATAGGCGGTAATCCGAAAACTAAATAAAGGGAATAAATCACACGAGGATAAATTCTCTCGATAATGATTTTCGCAACAATAAAGATTATCGGTCTTTATTACCGCTGCTGCGATTCAGACCAAATTATCCGATTCACATGCGGTCGACGGTCTTCTCTGTTCAATTGCGTTGCGATAGTTTCCAATCAAGGCTCACAAGATTCCAGCAACTCTTAATAAGTAACATCCTTAAAATCCCGTTAAATGGATAATAATACCTTTTTGTACAAATATTTCATTTCACTGGCAGCGATGAGTGACCAACTTGAACGTGCAATTTTTATACTTTACAGTTACATAATAAAAATCCATTGCTTCGTGATTTATTAATTACTGCAAATGCATGCTTTCCATTAAACTCGTTTAATAATGTTAAATAAGGTGTACACACGAAAACGCGCGAGTTTATAATCTTCCAGTTGAAAGAAAGTGGCTGGTTTATGTGAAATTTTATTAAGTATATACAATTTTAAATTACATTAGTTTGAAGAGGTCTTTTAGATTAGAAAAATCGAAGTACTTGCTTCGGAATTAATCTCTGATAAGATTAGCCGCGTGTTTTACATATTACGCACCCTTTTATCAAGCTAAATATAAATCGTACTTGTCTGGAAACTTATCATTTTCAAATTTCCTTATGCTACTAAAAGATTAAATTTACAATATTCATAGCTATTTCCTAATTCAAAATCTATTTTACTGATATTGTTTCAACGAGGAATAAGTAATTTAGATGCAAATTAATGGTTGCGAATGTAATAAATGTTGTTTAAATGAGTGTTACGTTAAACGTATTAAAGTATGTTTTGCTTATTCAAGATAATGCAAAGCGTTATAAAAGTGCACCATATTACATTTTCAGCTAGGGTTTTCATTTTTCTATAACGCAATCATTGTTTTCTCATATATGCCGTATATCATAAAAATATAATATCTAAGACCGATGGTACGCTTATAATAACAAAATAGAAGGAAAGGAAGGCTAAGCGGTGCTCACGTACGCATTTAAATAAATAAAAAAAGAAATGAAATATGGTCGAACGTTAATGTTATCTGAACGCTATATTTAAAGTCTTGTTAATACTTCCAGACGGTCTTCTACTTCTAATGAGTTTCAAGTAACATTTCTACAATATAACGGTGAAAGACCCTCTACTTCGTTATCGAGATATTATATTTCTCAAAATTTTATCCAAATCATACGTAGAAACATAGAAACATAGGAATGTTCAGTTAGACGCCACGACTTGTAATATATTATTGGTTACCGAGCCTAATTCTGTGGCTTCTTTCTCCAACGAGTGTCATCCACGCGTGATTTTGCTAATCGACGCTGGCAGACCTTATCCTATATTGCACCAACGTATCAGTGGTACAAATTAAGTTTCAATCGATCGATCGATCAATGATAAAATAACTCATGAAATAACAACTCTGATAATATTTTAATCATCGAGCGTTAAAGTTACGTGATCGGATGCTGAGAGTTAACGTTCACGCAGCAAATGGTGGTACAGCGAGTTACCATTACGGTTATGAATTGCAGCGAGAACAATCGCGAACAAACTCGCGAGCGTAATCACCATTTTAATGTTAATTTAAAATTACGAACATTCGAGTCAGTAGTAATAACGAACATTCGAAAGATTCTGACAGTCTTGTAAATTATAAAGAGTTATTACTCGGCATTACATTTTCACGGTAGAGATGATTAATCGCTACTTTGTCCCGCGCTATCCCTACTATTTCTCACGTACTTACGAAATGGCACACTTTGTCAAATGCGTTCCACGGTAAACCTGTAGAAATATCTAATTCGTACGAAGACACGTTCTGCAATTAATAACGGGGTTCGCGAAGCCTCGTTACGCTGACAGAAGACAAGAAATCAGAAATCACGACCTTACGCTCTTGTTGACAAATAATTCATTTATCAAATCCAGATATACCGTTTAGTTTCGCCGATTGCCCGTGTACATTTACACAGGCCACTGTTCTCCGTTACCGCAGCCGCGGTTGATGAATCGCTGATGGAAAATCGTACGCTATTGTGGGAACGCGCGCATCGCCTGGCAATGATGAACCGGTCGATCACGCACTCGCGCACCCACGCACTCGGAGTTGGCATAGGTGCCGAACAACGGAATCCGTTTATCTCGATTGATCCGGCAAAAGGAAAGGACGTCGCGACGACGGTCTTCGGGGCCTTGACAAATGCGCGCTAATCTCGTATGGGATGCGGCCGCGCATAAACGCCGCGCATAAACGCCGCGCATAAACGCCGCGCGAGGCTCTGGGAAGTCTCGACTCGCGCTTCGAAGAGGGCACGAGATCGAATTACCCAGCGCTGATTGTTTAGCATAATTGGACGAATCAATCCGCTCGGAGCACCGCAAGGGGTCTTTTGCTTTCGCCCTCCCCCCTCTGCAGCTATCAGTCTCTCTCTCTCTCTCTCTCCAACGCTCTCTTTCGCTCTCTTTCGCTCTCTTCCGCTGCCACGGCTCCGCTCGTTGGTCGCTCGAGCGACCTCGGACGCGCACTTGTCGACTGTTTACGAGCAGAGCCAAAAAGACGTGGCCGAGAGGGGGCGAAAGTGCAGAGGTGAGTGGTAGCGATCTAATTATCAGCGCGGCGGGATGTCGAGGTGAGCGAGTCCGGCCCGCGCATGCGTCGAAAATCGAGGGTGCGCGACCACCCTGCGATATTTCACGCCAAGCCCGAGCGTGATTTCGAGATCGCTGATCGATGTCTCTCTTCTTATTTCCCCTGTATATATTCCCCGATGGTTTTGGTGCGCACCGGCTCCCTCTATTTGTTTTAAAAGCAGACTTTTCTACTTAATCAGCCGATCTCATCTGCACACGGCGCTCGAACGTTCGTTTTTCTTTACGAGGCCTGGCTTTGATTGCCTTCGAGGAACAAAAAGTTCGCGTTACGTTTTCTCCTCTGCGATTCGCTTTGACGGGTGATTTGTTTTGCGCGTATTACTGTGAAATCTAATTCCACGACCGAAGAAGATGTTTTCACGGTTAAGCGAAATACGGGACGATCACATTCCTAAGATACTATTTATCGTTCAAGTTCTTTAAAGTTGACGGAGTATTGGGATTGCAGGCGAAAGGCTGTTCAGGTTTAATTTAATGAATAAGGAACGGTTTCTGGCGATGATCTAATTTTTTTTTGTCGCAGACGACTGGTAACGTTAGTAACGTTAATTAGCCTATTTCATCGGCTACGAGTCCCTAGTTCGACAAAGCTTTTACGCGTATGTATTTACGTGTTCATTAACGATTTACGTCGAAGTCTTGACGATAATCTTGATATATAAGAATTAAACTGAAGCGTGAAGTGCCTTTCGTAAGTAGAAGAAAGTTAGCGATTGAAAGAGCACCGGAACAAATAAGTCCTGTATACCACTGAAGAATACAAATTATAATATTAAAAAAGTTGATTTGTATTTCAAATCTGATCGTTTGGCGACTCACTTGCTGTCTTTCAAGAAAAACCATCGAAGAAGAGTCTTACTCGCTTAATAACGGATGACATTTAACTTAAATTAATACTACTTATGATATTTATAAATTGTAGTGAACGTTTAGCGAAGTAAATTATTGCAATAATAAATAGCAATAATAATAATGCAATATTCGTGTACAATTAAAGGCAGATAATGTATGGATCTCCCAAGTCTTAGCTTACAAAAGTCAACCGAACCAAAGTGAGTTTTGATGTAACCGCAGAGAATAAAGTAATTTTCCTTGCAATAGACAATGTCCGTATATCGTATTTTTGAATTTATATTTTTAAAAATAAGAAAAAAATAAACTCTTTTACCACAACTTTTAAAGATCAAATATTTTTGTCGTATTACGTCAGCTTATTACACGTATATTAGGTAGCGAAGTAGTTACAATTCAGACAAAAGTAGAAAAATTGAAAACATAGTTTACAAATTATACAACATACAAGCGCGCGCGCGCGCACACACACACACTAACGCACGCACGCACGCACGCACGCACGAGCGCGCGTTCTCTACTTCATTTTACTACATGCTAAACGGTACTATACGAGCGTGCATGCAACGGTATAACTAGACCCGTCAAACCTTTGATAGACAATACACGAGAGAGTATGATTTGTAAAGATTTACGCGTATCAATAACTAATTTAAAAATTCATATCGTATAAAGTTTCCAAATACGTCTTTACAAGTTTTCATATCGTTTGGGCTCTTCGTATTTTCAACAAAATTTTCTTCATTTACAAAAGTTATTCGATAGTATTTAATCCGATCCAGGTTTAAGAGATAAATTAGGTTTCTCCAAGTGATAAAATTCGTCTACTTCACGAACGTGTCTTGGCGAATAATACTTTCTCGTAAATTTTCTCATCGTTGGAAAAATTAACTCACGTATACAAAAGTACAACCTGTACTTTTGTAAATGGTTGCTCTTGGTAAGGACTTGCGAATGAAAAAATACGATTGTTCGCGAAAAAATAAACGCGAAAAATAAGATTATTTCGTTAATTATCTCGTT
Organism: Wiebesia pumilae; assembly: GCA_018907045.1. NCBI lineage: Eukaryota > Metazoa > Arthropoda > Insecta > Hymenoptera > Agaonidae > Wiebesia > Wiebesia pumilae. Next base: position 2,569,905 of record JACCHZ010000113.1, on the reverse strand, counting down.
AAAAAGTTAGAAGTAGACGATTCAATCTAAAAAAGATGATAGGTTTCGTTACGAAATAATTTCTTTGCACAAAGTCTCGTACATATTTAAAAATGTTTTTATTCGCCTGACGAACACGGCATTTATATGCATAAGCACTGGCTTTGCGTCATTTTATTTTTACAAGGTCGTCTACTTTTGCACGTGTTGTCTCACCGTTTTAACATAATATTACAAGGAAATTCACCTGCGATATGAATAAATCAGTTTAAGCAAGCATCGAAAGCAGGGGAACGCATGGATTTATCGCACAAATAGGCATTAGATAGCAAAGAGAAGCATTCGCATGAAAAGGATAAAGGAGAGGGAAAATACGAGGGAAGCGTTGGTGTTGGAGGCTTGAATGCTCCGGAAACGATAAAGTCTGAAAATCTCGCTCTCTCAGCCTCGATCGCGCACGTAAGCGTGCGCGCACGCGTTGCATTCGTCAGGTGAGAGCGAGCGAGCGAGAGAGAGAGAGAGAGAGGAAGGCAAGGGCCATAAGGTGATTAAGCGCGCCTCTCGCTCGCCGACGCAGAAACAGAGAAAGAGAGGCTGAGCATGAGACTCTAGAATCTTGCGCGCGGAGAGCGAAAGAGTGGTACCAGGTGAAAAAAGGAGCAACCGAGCGCATCGCACAGCGTCTCGCCCGAGTGGATATGCGGGTGGAAAGACGCTGTGCAAGAGACGAGGCGAGGAAGACGGAGACAACGGCCCTGATGGAGCCAGGAGAAACGGAAAGGAGCGAGAAGCGACGAGAAGACGAAGCGGATGAGGCCCCAGTCGGAGAGGGTGGGGCAGGCGGGGAACCACATCGCACAGCGCAGCAGTACTCGGGCCCGGTGACGGTCAGCGAGCGCTCGCTGACCCCTGACCCGTCTTCCCGCTCCTTCTCCCTCTCGCTCGCTCACTCTATCACCGTCTCTCTGTCTCTCTCCTGCGCACTGGCTCGCGCGGCGTGGGCGACGGGGCCGGGGCCGCATGTTGGCCCGCGGGCGTCCCGGGACCGTGAGAACACCACCTATAATATTATTTAGTCTGCCCGTGCCTCTGCCCCTGGCCCCGCGCTCTCGCCGCGCCTCACCTTTGCGCGGCCCCTCTCCCTCGCTAACGGTCCTCTCGCTCTCGCCTCGACTCTTCTTCCTCCTCGCCAACCGCCTCCTCCTCCTCCTCCTCCTCCTCCTCCTCCTCCTCCTCCTCCACCTCTTCCAGCGCGCCCTCGGTCCTCTTCTTCTTCACTCGCTGACTCGGCCTCCTCGGCGGCAATAAGCGCACCCAGCCGTACGCGCTGTACGCGCTCTGCTCTCGCGCGCATTAATTGCCGTCGTAAATTTTTGGGGCCTCGCAGGCCCTCGCAGGCCCTCGCGGGCCCTCGCGGTTCGCGGCTCGAGCCCGGCACCCCGCGCTCACGGTGCGGCTCGCGCCCCGTCCGGGCCCTCGACGTCGATTTCGGCGCCCGAATCAGCGCGGCGACGTCGGCGTCGGGACGGCCGCGCGCCTCCGCTCCCTCTCTCGAGCGAGCCCCGATCGGCGCGCGGGTCCGGGCCCGCCGCCAGGTGGCTCCACCAGCAGCGACCAGCAACGGGCCCTGCGAGCAGTCGTGAAAGCGCCGCGACCAAGTGAGCATCGCGTTCGTGTTCTCGGGCCGCCCCGATGCCGGCACGCACACCGAGCCGCCTGCACCGCGCCGGATACAACTCCCGCTCCAGGATCGCGTCGTACGCGCAGTGCCAGCCGCCAGTGCCCACCAGCCCGACGTCATGCAACAGCAGCACCAAGAGCTCGACCCGGCGGAGACGACGGAGCCGCGCGACGACGAGGCCACCCCCGCGGCTGAGCTCGAGCCCGCCGCGGCCGGCTTCTCCAACCTGACCCTGCAGAGCGTGTCGCTGAGCCTTCAGGCAGCGCTGCTCGCGGCCCTGCAGCGGGCGGCCCTCCTGCCCCCGGGGCACGCGGCCGCCGCTGCCCTCAATCTCCAGGCTCTCGAGACCTACGTGACGCTCCACCGGCTGCACGCGAGCGGGGCCGCGGTTGTGGCGGCCTCGACCGCGGGCCCGGAGCCCGACCAGCTGGGCGGTCTGCAGCTGCAGGACGAGGAGAGCTCGCGGCTGGAGCTGCTGGCCGAGCCCGAGGACGAGCTTGGCCTGCTCGAGGACGAGGAGTCGGCGGGTCTACTGCCGGAGGCGGCCGCGGGTCACGAGCTGCTGCTGCAGCGAATCGCCGAAGTTGGCCCAGGGCCTCTGTGCAGCTCGGGGCACACGAGCGCGGTGGTCGCGGGGCCCGTGGCCCAGGCTGGACCGGCTTCTGCCGAGGCTCTGCCCACGCGGGCCTGTCGCGCGTCCAGGCCCAAGAAGCAGTTTATCTGCAAGTTCTGCAGCCGACAGTTCACCAAGAGCTACAACCTCCTCATCCACGAGAGGACGCACACGGACGAGCGGCCCTACTCGTGCGACATATGCGGCAAGGCCTTCCGCAGGCAGGACCATCTCAGAGATCACAGGTAAGTCGGACAGTGCAGTGCTCGAAGGGCATCGGTGGGCCGACCCTCGAGAATCGCCCAGAGTCGTGGGATAAAACCCAAAAACCGCCATTTGGGTTCGCGTCACTTTGTTCGCGCGATGCCAAAGTACTCTCGAATGCTCGTGGTTTTGGTTGGGAAGCGGCCTTGTCCGATCGATCGTCCCGAGGAAGGGACGATCTATCGAATGCTTCGAGGCTGGCGGGTATTCGGGGTTCGGTAAGGGATCCGTGTCGATGGTTACGTTTCCGATACCCGTAAAAGCCATAGCGTGGATTCTCGAAGGTTGGCGGGTTTAACAGGCGCGAGGTTGGGTCAAAGCGAAAGCTCCGAGCTAGTGAGTTAAGGGAACGTCATTGCGCATGTTGCAGGTACATCCACAGCAAGGAGAAGCCGTTCAAGTGCGGCGAGTGCGGCAAGGGCTTCTGCCAGAGTCGCACCCTCGCCGTCCACAAGATCCTCCACATGGAGGAGTCGCCGCACAAGTGCCCCGTCTGCGCCCGCAGCTTCAACCAACGCAGCAACCTCAAGACTCACCTGCTCACCCACACGGACATCAAGCCCTATCACTGCTCCTCCTGCGGCAAAGTCTTCCGACGCAACTGCGACCTCAGGAGGCACTCGCTCACCCACAATCTCGGGGTGATGGCCAACACGTCGCCGTCCACGTCACCAGGCCTACCATCAGTCGTAGTGCCTGCCTCCAACGGCGTCGTCCTCCAAGAGACGTCTTAGCCGACTCTCGCTCTCTGTCGCTCTTTTTTATTCTACTCTTTGCTGGAATGTCAAACAATTGGAATGTTCGCCGAGTAATTGAGTAATTGATTGCTAATTCGAATTTCCGATACATTGACACGCCCGGATGTTAATGGAATTTCAACCAACGTCTCCAGCGCTGGGATATTAGCCTGACATTAATGAATATTACGTGGCTTCCCTTTGATATTTCGAAATTATAATCTCTGATCTATTGAGAGATGGTAACGTCAGCGGATTAGTAGCATTTTTAGCGAGCATTTTGGTTCTTCGCGTTCTTTCGATCATTTTATCTTTGCGTTTATCCACTATTTTTCTCGGAGACTTGTACAAATTATTACACTTTAGAAACGATCCGTTCAAGCGAGGTAGAAATGGTGTATTTCTTTTCTCGCCGCGGAATGTATAATACTCACCGATGTTCGCAATGCCGACACACACACACACACAACAGTACACGTATACAGGATTTTAATAATTGCGGCGACGTTATAAACGGCGCGTCGTCCAACGTCTTTCTCATCCTTGCCCTTAATAGTTCGTAAGAATGTTCATCGACATTTAAGGTTATAGGCTCGTGCTCACCGATATAGATGTGTAATTACGTGTGCATACACGCGGAATCACGTGATATCTGTGTTCTGTTGTAAGTGTAAGATACAACTTTTATCATTATCACGATCGTGATCATTATCATTATCATTATCATTATCATTATCATTATCATTATCATTATTATTATTATTATTATTATTATTATTATTATTATTATTATGATTATTATGATTATTATGATTATTATTATGATTATTATGATTATTATTATTATTATTATTATTATTATTATTATTATTATAATATATTATATTGTATGATTTTATATTATATTATATTATATTATATTATATTATATATTATATACCGCCAAGCGTATGCTCTTCCTTGGTTTCTACCACATTCTTATCTCTCGTTCTTTCATTATGTGTATATATGCGCGTGATACGTAACATATAAGTTGATAGCAATAAAGTATAATTGTAATTACACATGTGGCGTTAAATTTATTTTTACGGAGCTCCTTCGAGTGTCGCCCCCCCCCCCGCCGGAGATCTCTTTGTTTCGCTCGTGTCGCTCTCCTGACTCTCTCGGAAGATCGATGCTAATTTATGCGTATATATATATATATATATATATATATATATATATATATATATATATATATATATGTGTGTGTGTATGTGTATGTGTGTGTGTGTATGTGTGTGTGTGTGTGTGTGTATGTATATATGGCAATCATCCGACGGGTCATTATTAAAATTATGCCTCTCCGGCTGGTCGCAGTCCTCGGCTTGTTTCTTTCCGCGAGCTTGGCTCCGTCGGCTAATGCGAGAACGAGTTCAGTGCCGCGTTACATTGCTTTACCGGACCTAATTAATTAGGCACGCTTTTTTCTTTTAATTTCTTTATTCACGTTCGCGCGTAAAGAGAATGAGACAGCTTGTACTCCCTCCCGTTGTCCTTTCTCTCTCCTCTTTCCTTTTCTCAATCCTGTCGAAGCTGTCTATATCGCGTGCGTGCTTTACTGCTATACTACGAAGCGAACAAAAACGCGTATCGTGTTACAAAGAACGAGCCGCCCAGGTGCTCGCGGACATGATACCGAGACGCGTTTAGGGTTACCTTTGACTCTCTCGCTCTTTCTTCTTTCACCTCCTCCTTCCTCTCCTTCCCCGCCTTTTTCTCCCTCTCCTGCCTCTTTTTATCCCTTTCCACGTTCCTTTGCTCCTTTTATCCTTCTCACCTTCTCGCACGTCGTTGCCTACTCTTGGATGTTTTTTAAACGATAAACTCGGAAGAAGATACCTAAGCACTGGAGTTGTCTCTCGTGCGTTTGACTGCTCGCGAGCGCACACCTTCTTTTCAGCATCCCCGTACCTCTCCTCCCTCTCGTTCGTGCATTTTCCCTCGCGTCCTCGTGTCACGCGTGTAATCAGAAGCAGCCTTCTCTGCATTTATGCGCCCGAACGAGTAGTTGCCCACGTGGTGCGAATTTTAATTACGATTAATTCCCCATTATTTCCGATATTCGATAATCCAACATTAATTTTTACCCCATAAAGTAGCTGTGATGGTACAGAGGTTTTATATCGCTCGAGTGGCTGCGTTAAGCTGTAGGAATTAATATAAATTTTACGGTAAATGATATTTGAGGCTGTCAAGAATTAGTCGTACCAGCATAATTTGGGCACAACGTATTCGGGGTGAATTTACGTTTATTCGCCTGGTTATTAATTGCAAAATATTCAACTATCGCATTTGCAAATATTTACAACTTTATAAAGTACAGGCGGAACTTCATATTTTGAAGCTAAAATCACAAGCGACAAGTTCCTTTTGCAAATGAAAATTAAATGAAAATTAAATGAAAATTAAATGAAAATTACATGAAAATTAATTGAAAATTTAATGAAAATTAATTGAAAATTTAATGAAAATTTAATGAAAATTTAATGAAAATTAAATGGAAATTAAATGGAAATTAAATGGAAATTGGAAAGAAAGATCTGCGTCACCAGTTGCGCAACTCAACGGTAAATCAGAGAATTATTGTCAGAAACGCAGAATCGAACGAATCAATGCAACGGCTGATGCATCCGTCGTAGCCTTAGAAATTATTGTTGCTACGAACGAATAACGTATTCGATAGCTCACAAATTGCGTATACATGTGTGCGTATATGTTTATAGAGGTGTACCGGGAATCGATTTATTCAACAATTCGAACAACATTTCATAAGAACAATATATCAAAGTAATTGTCAGACGAACAAGTATAGTGATGTTGAGACTAGAGCGGTTAATTACAAAGCGAGAAATTAGAGCACGGTCAAAAGTTTTTACGCGTGTAAAAATGAAATTGCTAGTGGGCGCACGTGTAAATCATAATTTATCTAGAAAGTCAAATGGCAAGCGCCAGCGTAGATCATACGCGCAGATCATAAACGAGGATCATCGCGCATACTCTTAGCGGATGCAAATGCATCGCGAATAACCGACAATTATATTGTATAAGTCAGGAGTGAAAGAGTTTTATTCTGGAATTCCATCGACAAAAATTAATCTTCCGCTCGTACTGACGGCGACCCACGCAACCAATTATCTCCAGAAAATACCGCAGTTATTTAGTGACATGTGGGAAAGCCTCGAACACCGACCAAAGAATGCGAAGGCATTTTATCAGATATTTGTTGCGCTTTAAGACCCTCGCGTACATCTTGTCCGCCGACGAGCCCTTCTGCAAAAACTAGAATGAATTCGTATTATTCGCTAAAGAAATCCGTGCTTACCAGTTCGCACTCCAAATCACTAAGGCTTTCTTCTCGGCGGACAGTAAGTACGTATGAAATTGGTCACCGTGAGCTCTGTTGAATGGGGGAAGCTATCGTACTAGGATCTACCAGACTGGGATCGAACCTCACAGGTACATCATCGATAATGCCAAAGATCTTCGTATTTCGACGACGACGACGACGACGGCGACGACGACCGGTATTACGACCGTATTCGGTCTTTCGAAAAAGTAAAGAAAAATGCACTCGGGGTTCCCGCGCGCGCGCCCACCCTCTAACCAACGGCGATGGAAGAAGATGTAATTGGCAGATTATTTCCGGCGTTTATGGGTAAGGCAGTTTGTCCGGGCGCTGCGGGAAATTCAAGAAGAACGCGCACGGGGTGAAGATGTCGAGGAGGCAAAGTGCGAAAGCGCGCACTCGCGCGCATTAAAGCGAGATTCTTAAATTAGCGTCCTCGCGGCGGGTCACTTGGGTAATCGAACATCTCACGCGGTACATTATTGTAACGTACAACCGGATGATTAAAATAACGCAACGCGGGAGAGCCGATCACTGGCTTCAGTTAATTATGCGACTAATTCTCAATCTCACGGGGTATTAATCCAAGAGCGCTATCTCTGTTATTATAATTCAATCTTCCGTGCGGCTGGAAACTTTTACTTTTGGTCTGCTTGAAAAGCCTAAGGTCAATTACACTTTGGTTCATTACACTTTGGTTTTGTGATACGGGAATCGAATGGGAATCAAATGTCAAAAAATCAAAAGAAGACTCGAGCTCAACAGTTTTACAACTCGTCCGAGGATGAACTCAGCGTTGTAAAGTTCTAAACAATTTCCCTACAATTATTATAAATAGTATCGGACATTTAGCTTCCATTTCGAGCTTCCCTTTTATTTTCCGCGGTTTTCATTGCAAACCAAGTTGCGTCGGCTCGGAATTAAATTACCTTCGAGCCAAGTCTAAAAATGTATTATGGCACTATTCGATCAGCCGTATCCAGAGGTCGAGCACATTGGTTTGTCCGTTTCTCTTCCGTGAAGCCATATGTGAAGCTATACGAAGAAAGTAAGGAGAGCCAGACCAATGAATGAGCAGCCGCTTAGACGGTACTGTGTAATTTCATTATTTCATTTTTTTTTACGCTATAGAGTCGTAGTTCTTTTAACCGGCGTACGGAGCATTAATGTTTTTTTTTCTGTTTTTTTTTTTTTTTCCCCCATATCCTCTAAATGTTTTTGTGCGTATTCGGAGAATAAATCAATTACAAGGCTATTGCCTATTAATATGAAACGCCTATTAGCGATTACAATTCTTCTTCAAAAAAAGAAACGAAACGGTTATCGTAACCTTTGATTTCACAGGTCACGTAAGGCAATGAAACGTAATGCTTTATCTAGAAATCGTTATATTTATAGCGTATACGATAAGACGTACGTCAATTCGGATGGTAATCGTGGATTAAAGAGCGTTTGATGAACCCTAGAGAAAACTTTGATATTTATAATTGTGCAGCTTTTCATAAGAGCCCACGTAATCAATTGCCTTGAAGTTTTATTCTTACACGCATTCAGATTTCTTTGAACACCATAGCTTTGCTACTTTCTAGCCAGTCGCTCAAAACGAGAAGAGTAAAATAATTTCAATTAATTGGCATTTGCTTGAAAAATATGTGCACGGATAAAGGATAACGCTTGTAGCATATAATAACTTTACGCGGAGTCACATTACCGCATAACCTTATATGCATTTTATATTACAGATTTTATGTAACGTAAGCCAGACGGCAGTCGTTATTAGTTTAAAAATTGAGTTGTCGATGTCTCCCCGTTAAATAAATAGAACATTTCTCTTGTAATTTAGCGAACGATTATCGGTGTCAATCAGATGTCGATGCGCATGCTACGCTAGAAAATAAAATCCAAATAATTATCAGATTTAGAAAGTAGGATTTAAAAAGGAAACGCCGATACGTTTAACGAACAAAAGGCATTACGTTGATATTTTTTATGCCTCGTTTTGTACATTATGAAATTATGCACGATAAAAATGGTCATTCATCGAATGTCGTTTTACAATTTTCCATTTTGTTCTTTGCGTTTAACTAAAATAGGAGCGGGGTGGGGGTGGAAATCGAAGAATTTTGTCTTACGAATTATTCCTGCTCGCATTATTTCGTAAAAATAACGTAAACATCTGCACTTCGTTCTGCTGTTACATGCTGCTGTTACTTCATAAATATATTAGCAACTTAATCCTATTCTAGGTAAATTATTCGTTTATATAATTAAGCATCTTGGCGTATATACGTGATATTGGCTACGTAGTTGGGAAATCAAATTACTCGTCAACAATGGGAAACGGAGACTCTATTTTAAAAATAGAATTTCAAGCGAAGAGAGCGTGTGTTACGGTCTTTCGACGCAATTCGAAAATTAAAAGAAAATTACATCTCTTGTTCTCTTGTAGCATTTTAAGTCAACGGAATACTTTACTGATACGCTACAGGGCAATTTACAACACTAGCTTTGTAGGTCTTCGAACTGAGCGGTAACTATAGTTAAAAAATTCAGAGTCCGAGACTGTACATTACAAGTCAAAAAAGGACAGGGCAGCTTGTAGAAGTAAGCAAACAACTCTTACACGAGTTCTACAGGAAAGAGGATGGTCTACTTATGGTTGTGAAATAGTGGAATGTAGTACAAGCTTTTTTTGCAACTATAGTTTTTAACGGTGCACGTATCGCTAGGTAAATGTGCTCGTCGATTTAAAAGTCGCAGTGTATGTGTACAAATAAATACTTGGCACTTCGATTCCCAGTTCCACAAACGTATATTTCATTCTCAACGATTGAGACTGATCGATCATTAAAAGCAGCCATGACTTTAAAAAGACAAGCATTTATTTTTAAATACTTTGATTATACGAATGATCGTTTCGTAAATTCTATCCGTCTCAAGGATTCGATATGATACACGCATAAATTCGCTTATCAACTCGTTAGCATTTCTAGAGTAAGGAACTGTCCCGCAGAATTACCGCCTTTTATCATTCCAGTAAATATATTTTATGATGTGCGCTTTAATTTATTGTCATTATACCGACGAATAATATTCCGATACACTAGCTCAAAATGTGAATATTCGCCTTTTCAATTCTTATGCATATCGTTCAACAGAATTAGCCAGAAAATGTGTAGTTAAGGTGACGAGCTTTTTACGTCGATACTCGTGTCCGAAGAATTTAACGACTCAATGTCGGTCGTTGTATAAAAGTAAGGTTTCCCCGTTTGAGTTTTGCTGGAAAGTCGCAATGCATCACGAATGATTACGTATTTGATAAGTTGATGAACGCGTTTCTATGAAATTGAGGAAGTCGGAGAGAGAGAGAGAGAGAGAGAGAGAGAGAGAGAGTGAGTGAGTGAGTGAGAGAGAGAGAGAGAGAGGGGGGGGGGCACGTGAGAAATTGGGTAGCTGCTGCAAGAGAGAACCGACAAGAGTGCAACAAGTACAGTTGGGGGTGGGGACATTGTAAGAGGACAGAGAAGCTGGTGGTGGTGGCGGCGGCGGCGGCGGTAGTGCGGTCGAAGAGGGGGTGCGAAGGAGAGGGTGCCGTGCAGGCTTCTAGAGGGACATAGAGGACCACACGCACGCGTCGCCCACAGATACGCTATCAACGCGGCTACAAGCCGACGTGATCTGCATGCTCATGTCCCCCTTAATCATGGAAAAAATCCACCGGGGATCCTTTTCCCTTCCCACCCCCTCTCGCCGTCTTTTTATCTTTTCAACTGCTCACCTTTGCGCCTCTTGCGGTACGCATCTCGGTGCGCTATCGTCTCTTTTATTGCTGCTGCCGCCTTTGCCACTCTCCATCGCGCGAATCAGCCAACGCTCGGGCAAAGTACCCACTTTACCCTCGACAACCTTGTATTTCTCGCTTTAAGCAAAAGCATAACGACACCTCGGTAGTTTATCGTTGTTTTTACGAGACTACGAGACTTTCGACAATTCTTACCATGAAAACGAAATATCATTACAAAGGCCCAGTCAATCGTTTACCATTCGCTGTAACCACTGCTGAACAAACTCATCCGAAAAAAACAAATTCTCGGCGGTTGAGTGTATTTTAAAATGCTAAATTGATCTTGCTAGAATTGAATTTAAGTACTTGCCGTGTTGAGTCATTTTACGGGATAGCGATCCAGTCAAATATTTTTCACACGGCGTTATTGCTATTACATCCCAATGTTCTACGCGAGAAAGCCCATTACAACTTCATTAGAGTAGTTGCTTTACTATTTAACTTCTACAGAGGATCTTGGCAGTGATGCAGTGCAAATGAGGTTCACGATTATGTCAATTCAATCGAACAGTATTTCCGAAAACGCGCTTCTCCCGTTAATCCCGTTAATACGCGAGGCTCGAGTAAAACAAACGACATTTTAACGCGCTTTCATTCTACGTATTTTATTATTTACAATTTTTACGTTATCGCGAAAATCTTATATTCAACAGTGTATCGAGTTTCATCGTGCGTTGGTAAAGTAGACGTTAATTAATTTGCATAAACTTGAATGCGTTACATTTAAGGCTGGAACCGGAAAAGATTTTGAACTTTTTTGTACAAGATTTCCACGTTCATTGTGTCTTATCAAATTCAGATTGTAGATAAGAATTTTGTAGCTATTTGTTTTTCTAATTGAAAACGTTACGTATGCACGTATAGATTTTCCGTGAAATACCGACAAGTGACATTCGTATATAATCTGAAATTCGTAAACTTGAATACGTGTCCGGGCGCAAGTAGTAACGGAAGCGGTATTAACGATATGAATCATTGGTAGTTATTGAGTTAAAATTTCCACGACAATTCGGTATCTTTCTTCGTCCGTAAAAGTAGATGGATCTTCGAAATAAAATGGTTTACAGAGTCGTTGCGAATAAATGTATACCACGTTTGCTTGCGTTTGCTTTTGCAAAATCATTTCACACGTTACGCGCACTATATGGAATTTGAAATATCATCGAGACGAGCATTACGCGCTCGTGCCTGAGCACGTAAACAGTGACTTATTTCGCCACGTAGTTTCGCAAACTATGATTTAAGTACTTCCAAGATTATCTACGGAGGATTACATTAAAAATAGCGATGTAAGAATTCGGTCGGAAACGCGCGCGGCCACTAGTGATGCACACTATCGCCATCGCCAAAGAACGTTTTCCTCTCGAGAGAGGCAACGAGGACAACGCGTTGTGTTTTCCCCTGACGTTCCAATGGCTTTTCCATTGCGCTTAATTTCAGCCGCGAGGTAATGCGATCGCGATAAACGGCAGATGCTCAGAGGTGGCCGCATACATTTCGTAAGTATGCGCGCTATTTGCGTGGAAGCGGCCGCGCTGCGCTTCTTTGTCGAGGGTGCACTTGCCGATAGGCGATCGGCAACCGACACCCAACAGCTGGCGAACGAGGGAAAGAGAACGATCGAATTTTTCATCTCGTCGCGGCTATCCTCGTCCGTTTTTTTTTCTTCTTCGTCTTGGTTCTCGCTTTTGCTACCTCGTACCAACTTTCCAAGGACTCTTGTTCGCTATACGTTAGGGTACTTTCTCGACTACGAGTGGCGCACGATAGGACGATCGCGAGAATTGGTAGTTATCGTTATCGAGGTGTACGTGCGTCGAAAACTCGAGAGATTCGTAATTTATCCGATATTCTCTGTTTTATTGTGATTTTGTATATTTCTTCGCATATTTTCATTACTGGATACAAAGACCGTTTCTCATATGAACAATGCGCGCGCGCACACACACACACACACACACACACACACACGCGCGCGCGCGCGTATATAATTATAATTACAAAAAAGTAGCTTGAAATGGGGAAATACCAGTTTCGGTTACTTCACGCATACGAAGGTTCCAGATATCCATTATTATTTATTGCGTAAGATTTATCTACTTGGATCTATTTATGTAAAATAATTTTTGTACGATTGACGAATACAAATTCCGCGGAATAAAACGTTTAAATTGAGGATCTCCGTTTGAAAAACTGTCTTTTCAATTCAAGCATTTCCCAACAAAGATGTTTTACAATGAGTTTAGGTCGCACGAAAAAACGGCGACTTAACTGTACGTACGTTTTCAAGTAGGTTGTCTCCATTGAATTGCGGGTGCAATTACAGGATATTTTAAACCTATAGGCGTTCGAAGAAAAAAAAAAAAAAAAGAAAAAAAAGGGGGAAAAAAAAACAGTGCACTGAACAAGTCAAACGATTTTTAACGATGATTTATGCCTGCGTGTTTTTATTCGAGTTTAAAAGATTTTTGAGTCTGTTATTTCTCGTAGCAATGAATAAAAAGCTCGAAAAAGCATTTTCCTTTTCCTTTAGTTGTCGACTTGACGAGGTCAAAATATAAGCTACGAGGACGAAAAGCGCGCGAGTTGAGCGTCGACGAGGAGACGAAATTGTCAAATAACTGTAAAAACACCTATAAATTGTGTCGGTGTAAATTATTAAAAAAATTATTCACTTGTAAGAACAAAGTGACACAAAGAAAATGTCTTGGTACTTTATAGTGCACACCCACGGCTTTTTCGAAGGCGCCTATCCTGTTTGGGACCGCGAGTCACACGAGGATGACGATGATGACTCGATCGAGTCTTTAAATAATACCGTTTGAAATGTCATCCCATATTATATTAGTTTGCACGATAATCACCAATTATCATTACAATGGCGTATAAATTATGCGAATCGCGCGTTACCTTCCCACATAACGAGAACAAAAGAAGCAGTTTTATTTATTCGGGAATCGTGCAAGGTGTATTAAGTCTTGGTTGACTTTTTTTTCTCACCGACACGTATCGCGCACATCAAAAGCGGATCTACACTCGTATTCGGAAAAAGGAAGAAGTACGAAGGTGAGTGGACCAATGCGAAATTGTATATGAAAGTCGTTTAACCTTCGAAAGGACGCACACGTCTATACTTGTGCGCGCGCGCTCTCTCTCTCTCTCTCTCTCTCTCTCTCTCTGTGTATTTTTTCTTCAAGCCGCGAGAGAGTGAGAGGGGTTTGGGGGGAATAGAACGAAGTCGGCAGAAACCCACACCTTGTACCGTGCGGCGGTGGCAAGCAACTAAAATATCGGCGGGATCCACCGCGAAAGCGCAGGAGATTTTATTTATTGGCCTATGGGTCTCGGAGACGCGACGCGATGCCAACTTACGGTCTCTTGCCTTTCCGCGCCTCGGGCCTCCTCCTCTCTCCCTCGCGTTCTTTGTTCGTCCCTTTGCTTTCTTTGGCCCCGCTTTTTTCGGCCGCACATGCGAGCCCAGCGGTTGTCCGCGTCGTCGTCGTCGTCGTCGTCGTCGTCACAGTGGTCGTCGATATTGCGCGCGCAAAATCATCGGGGGTCGGGCGGAGGTTGCGCCGGTGAATTTCGCGCGCCCGATGTACGAGGATCGCGCCGCCGGTAATACGTTACGGACTGCGGTTTCGCCTGCTCGCGAATTCGGCATCTATTCCTCCATTTTTTGCCCTCGTGCCCGGCCGACTTCGACCGAGATGGAGAGCGGCCCTTTTTACTCTCTCTCTCTCTCTCTCTCTCTCTCTCTCTCTCTCTCTCGCTTCACGCTCTTTACTCTCCCTGTCTCCCGGTCGTCCTTCTTTTTGGCCGCGACTCTGCCCACATTATTTTTTTCACGTCCTTTTCTCCCGCTCTTCCTCTTATTCTTTTGCTATTATCGAGAGTATCGGGAAAATATATTGTCATCGCTTCCCCGCTTATTATATTTACGAGGACGATAATTCCTCTTCGATTTTATTTCGGTATTACTTTTTCTCTTATTTACCGTTACGCAATGTTCTCTGAAATATTATGCATTATGAAACGTACGAGGACAGTGATTGATGTTTACTTGTGCAATAAATAGAGAATACCTATGATACTGTCCTACCCCCATGGCTCGCATTTCATTTTATAATACCTGTCGCAAGGAACGTGATGAAAGATTGCTTCGATGCTAAATAGATAGGAACTCGGTGCTAATCTAGGACCTTGATTTTGGATTTGGAGTCAGGATTCTTTTCCTTCACGGTAAATGAAATTGCAGTTCTAAACGGTTACAAAGGGTAAGAGTCAGCGTAAACGAACCTTTTCCTTTATCGATCTTCGTTTTATAAATACGTAACGATATTATTACGAATTTATATATATATATATATATATATATATATATATATATATATAATGTATTTTGAAGGAAAGGAAAGGAAAAAATTTCTCGCAAATTTATTTTGCGAGAAATATACGTAATTGAATATTGAATGCATAATTTTTGAGGTTTTTGTCGATGCAATTTCAGTGCAGTAACGGTCGTGCGATAAAGGTGTTTCTTCTTCGGATACAGAGCATTTTAATTAGGCATATATATGTTAATATTTGCCAGTTCGATCGTGCAATATCGAACCTGCAATTCCATGAATTTCGTTTCCGGTACCACTTTCTTGTCCATTGGCGTAGATTATTTCTAAATATTATGTATCTGCCTTCTACGACGTAAATCAAAATTCTTTTTCATTTTAAATAAAAACGCGATTACTTGAATGTCATAAAATATTATATTGCTCGTTTAATGTGATAATAGGCTTTAATTTCTTCTCTCTCTCTCTCTCTCTCTCCTCTCTCTCTCTCTCTCTCTCTCTCTCTCTCTGTGTGTGTATGAAAATCGTCCGAAACAATGCGGCTTGCACTGAAACCGAAAGCGATCGATACGCGCAAAAGGGCTCGATTTTTATTTAAAACTGGATAGCAACGTATAGCGAAAATAAAATTGGCTTTGCGCATAATTTATGCAGCGCTCTCGATAAAAGTTCAGATGAATTTAGCTATTTATAGATAAATATAGGTAGAGCTCTACGATTTTCGAGAATTTAATCGTAAGCAATAATAAATGTCTTTCTTTGAAGCTGGGAGGGAGAGAGAGAGAGAGAGAGAGAGAGAGAGAGAGAGAGAGAGAGAGAAAGCTCGAGCATTAAATGTTTATCAATAAACGCGTAAAAGAGCAGTAAGAAGTAAAAGCAGTTAAATGAGAATTAAAGGCGGTAAGTGTACACAGGTAGTAGGGCGTGCGCTCGTAAAAATGTAAGCGAAAACATTTGATCTCTCACGCTCGCCTGCGTGCATGCTTGCGTGTACACGGACGAGGTAAGTTTCATTGCCGGCGATGTGTAGATGAGTCCGTATCTGGTGTAATTTGAGCGCCGCGCGGTCGCAAATTGCCACTGCCGCAACGTCGGCCGCAGCGTCGGCCGCAGCGTCGGCGTCGGCGTCGGCGTCGGCCTTTTTTGCGCGGCCCGTTCGCGCGCGCGGAGCCCCTTTTTTCGCTTATTAATAATCCCCGGGGCGCATTTCCCCGTAATTGTGGCGCGCTTCCCTCGGTGAGCCCCTCGATGAAGTCGTCAACGGCTCGCGTCCGCGGCGCCGGTAATTCGATAATTGCGCGGGTCGCTTCTTCGGCCGTGTTTTCGCTCGCTCGGTGCGTCGGAAAAAAAGGGAAAAAATAGAGAAAAGGGAATTGCGCGGGATCGCGGGGGATTATGCGTGCGCGCGAGCCAACGAAAATGAAAAAGCCAGCGAGGATGCAACAGATGAGCGCAACGCTCGGGCGAGTTCAGCCGCGTGTGCTTGTGTGCGCGCATTTGAGCGTGAAACGGGTGGAACGAGAGAGAAAGGTTATAAGGTATGGCGCGCGAGGAGTCGGAGATGCAAAGAAACAACTATATTAATGCCGGAATGCCGAGCAACGCGCGGAGCCTTAAGGATGAGGGCTCGGAGCCGCGAGAGTCTTGGCACTTTGTTTCCCTCGCGATCGTCCTCTCGCTCCTTCCTCGCTACTTCTCTCCTCCTCTGGGCCTTCGCTCTTCCTCCGGAGCGCGCGTCCCCCGTTAACGCCACACCGCCGAGCAACACCGTAGCCGTTCACTCCCACGACATTTATTACCGAGACCCGGACAGCTCTCGGGCAGGGTTTGAAAATCGATTTGAAAAAACCAACCCCAATCGCGGAGGCGTCCTCTGGGTCGCATTCTACGTGGGTACTGCGTCCATTTTTACTCGAGTCTTCCTCGCGCAAGACTTTTGTCCCCTTAATACGAATATATAAATAAGTAAAATACGCGCCTGTGTTAATGTCAGAGAATTACCTATACTTTCATTTGTCCTCCTGCCCCTCCTATTCTGTACACGGAGACATTACGGATTTATATCTGCCTTTTGGTTTCCCTCGAACGTTAAATCAAAATATCAGACACCCGAGTACCGAGGCTTCCTTTGAAAAAACTATAAGAGCTCCCTTCGAGAAAAATCGCCCGTGCTTGCATTATTTGCATTCTCGACGAAACCATACAAGGATGAAATCTTGTTTCTTATAACGAACAAAGTAGTTTCGATTCTTCTTTTGATCCGACAAAGTTTCCTTGCGGCTTCGCGGCTTCGCTATTTACAATAAATTGCATTTAAATGTAAAAATGTAAAAATCGTACGCGTTATTAATAGTAATGTCGCGATGATGTATGAAATGATAAGAAAGCAAGTTATAATAAATATTCGAATAAATTGTTGCTCAATCGAGACGGATAATTTCGCTTAAAAGCAACACATGGAAATGCATCGCGCATTTTCAAACGAGTACTTTTCTCGTGTAAAAGTCCTCATTCTGTGGGTTACAATGGGGTCTTGTGAATTAATCGGACCGCTTAAAATGTCCGTGCTCTTTAATTTGAAATTGCTGCGTTGGTCGTATTTATGAACAGGCATAAATACGAATTTTATTATTTATTTCACAAGAGCTCATCGAAGCTATTTTTTTACGATATTTTTTTACGGTTTTTACTATTTTTTACCTCGTTATCGAGAACGTTATCCTGCTTATCGTTAGAATAACGCTGCAGATGCGAGCACAGGCGATTCGTAATACCGCAGATCTATACGAATCGATTGGGATTTTGTTAGGTTGTGTAACTCTTCTGTGTACCGTGTGCATGAGCTCAAAATCGGTGACTCGAAGTTGCGTTGATTTATTTGAGTTGAACCTCGCGTTGTCGTGTTTAACGAGTTTCGTAAATTTTTCAAACAGATCGAATCTAAAGGTTATAATGGAAACGTTAGGCATGCGAGAGGGACGAGCGGAAGAAGGACGGGCAGATTATAGTACTAAACATGCCCAAAAGGAAAAAAAAACATTAAAAAAAAAAAAAAAAAAAAAAAAAAAAAAAAAAAAAAAAAAAAAAAGAAACATACAGCGCTGTATGAGATTTTATTAAAAGCTTTCAATTACTGGGGCTACATAAATGTGTGAATCACTAGTCCTAGGATAATGTTTTTAATTATTTATGGACTACTTAACTTAAATTTTCTTTTTTTCTTAATAAGAAGGTGCGGTTTAGAACGAAAGAGGAGCATTACCGACTGCACGTGTTAGTTTGGCCTTAATGATATTTACTGTCGTAAAGCTACGAGGGCAGAAGAAACGAGATAGTATTTATTGCTCATGAGTTTAAGCGGAGGTTTAGTTATAACCAGTAGTAAGGCGTACTTAACAGCGCAATTTTAAAAAAACGTTGTCATCGCCTATTTATCGAACGCATTCAAATGGAACTTAAAACCAATACTTAGAAACATTTGTAAGGCTTTAACGTATATATTTATTCCATAATTCATTATACATTTTTAACTTGGGCTTGATTCCCGTTAATTACGTTATTAGAATCATTAAAAAGTAAGACGAGTCTTGGTAGGCTCGTAAAAGTTTTAGTATCTAAAAAATAGAAAAATTTTCCGCTCGAAATAGAGTTGAGATTTAAATGTCGTTATATTAATAATTTTTTAATAGCCTATTTTGTCAAGCGTACATTACATTTCTTGCAAGTAACACGATGAATTTTTATCCTTAAATTTATTACCAGTTACGTCTTATATCTATAGCGTACGGATAAATAAATAGAAGCAGTGGATATTTTGAAAGAAGAGCATTTGGAGGAACACAATTGATACGAATTACTATTTTCCACGATGTCGAGCCACACGCGACTATTCCAAGACTATTTCACGCTTTTTCGAAAATTTATCGATTATGTAAGACGCGCACAGGGTCTATTCCAAATATGTAAATGCGCCAAATCTCAGTTTCAGTTGGAATAATTTATTTTCTTTTATTTGGAATATCGTTCGTAAATCAATTTACCCTTTTTTCACAATGTTATATATTTATTCCCAGTGAATCACAATTTTATCATAATAATTCCAATAAATATAAACTTTGATACTTTGTAGGGATCCTGAATTCAAAAAATATACAAGACTTTATAACGTAATTATTAATTCAGAAATAAAAATTGAAAATTATTCGTGCTATCGTTAATTGGGCAGCAACCGTTGCTTTTAATTATGGTCAAATACTGTATTTTCACAATTTTGTGAATTTGCAAGCCACGTATGTCTATTATATTTAAATATATTTTCTTGTTGATCAAAGTACGGATATAAATTGGCTTGTAATTGTTTTGAAATTTCTGTCACAATAACCTAACCGATGCGGCGATCCTAATAAATGCGTCAAGCGGCTGAAAAGTCAATTAATTTCCTCGTAAGTCGTTTCTCGCCTAAATTATTGTAACGCATAGTTCCAATCGCTACTCGAGATAATAGACTTAAATTTTATAGCCGACGAATATTGCACGTGTAAATAAAGCGATGTTTATCGCTGACTTTCCAACAACTTCTTTTTCCAAAGCATTAATTTTTTCTGACTAAGGCCACCGAGTGTCGGTCTCGGGAGCGGGACCATCGGCGGCGGCGGCGGCGGCGGCGACGACGACGACGACGACGACGACGACGACGACGACGACGACCGGTCGCAGCTCCGTTTTTTGTATCTCCTCGTCCACGCGGGTGCGTCCAAAGAAAAGCGAGGTGGCGATAGGTACCAGATTGATTTCCAAGTCGGCGCGAGTTGTAAATTCGAGAGAATCGTCGTGGCAGTGGACCGGAGCGGCCCCGTGGAAATAGAAGCGAGCGTCGTGTTATTTTAATTAATCTGGACATTCCGAGGCGACGGGGCGTGAATCAGTCGGGAAGTTATCGCGGTTCGCTATCGGTCGGTCTGCCGTGCGTTCTATCCAAGAGAGAGAGAGAGAGAGAGAGAGAGAGAGAGAGAGAGAGAGAGC
The DNA here is from genome assembly GCA_018907045.1 of Wiebesia pumilae. Taxonomy (NCBI): domain Eukaryota; kingdom Metazoa; phylum Arthropoda; class Insecta; order Hymenoptera; family Agaonidae; genus Wiebesia; species Wiebesia pumilae. The sequence goes on along the minus strand of JACCHZ010000113.1, from coordinate 2,550,028 downwards.
GAGAGAGAGCGAGAGAGAGAGAGAGCGAGAGAGAGAGAGAGAGCGAGAGAGACGTGGGGACGGAGCCAACGAAACCCATAATAATAGCACAGCCTCTGCGAGCATTCACACGAGCGAGATTAGGTTATCTCCTCAACCCCCTCCCTCTCGCTCTCGCGCGCTTATGCATACCTGATCCACAACTCGAGCGCACGAGGATGTGGGCCTGCGTCGAGTCTTCGAGGCTACTAAATAAAGCCCGGCAATCATGGGGGTGGAATAACGCCGCCACGGTCCCCGTGCAAGAGAAGCCGCGCTGCCCCATTCGATCCTTAATAATGCTTATCCCGAACAAACACTGCGCTCGAAATTTTTCGGCCTTCCTTTTTTTCCCGTATTTACCGGGCGCGCGTTTCACTTACAAATTACTTATGCGGCAATAAACCTAATGAGGAACCCTCGGACAAACAATGCGGAAAAAGGATATCTCGGCGCGTTTATCAATACGTCCTTTATAACGACTGTGTGTTTAAGGAACTTTCGGATAAGGGATACATTCTGCTTATAAATAATGGCACGGAAGATACCGAGACAATTTTAATAGCGTATATCCTCCGAGTAAAAAAGTGTGTTTCCAACATCCTTTTTTTCAACATACTTCTTTTTCTGCATAATTTTCGTGGCGGTCTTTCGCGTAGCCTCGTAACGAGAGGTACTTCATAACTTTTTGATTATTATATTTACACATTCGCAGGAGTACAAGTTTTTTACAGACTATTATTTACAATTTATCGTGTATATTGAATATATTACGTTAAGCCGACGATAAGAAATTATGCGAGTTCGGGAGGAATTAAATTAGAATTACAAATAAATTCCAATTCGTCTTTCTTTTCTTTCGGAGTAAACTGCATTTTCCGGTTTCACTTCAATCGATCGAATTTACTGCAATGGTACCAATACCTCTTAATGCTAATTTCGAATGATAGAAACGTCGACAGAGAACTAACCAAGAGACAGACGAAGTTGTCCGTAAAAGCCATTTGGAGAAAGACCGATTAAATCGTTGATACGTACGATATTCGTGTACAGTTAACCGAAAATTGAAGTAATACGGCGCATATTAATAGATTCTCGTTCTATACTTGGATGCGAATTGCTCCAGATAGAGATCGAGAATCGAGTATCGTGGTTAAACTATCAAGGATGAAATGGCCTTAGAATGGAGTGCACGTTGAAATTAATTATTTGTTGCATCGATAATTTCATCACTCGCGTGCGCAGGCTACAAGGTTGAATTAATTACTTTAATTTGTGCACGTGCACGTTAGATTGTCCTGAAAAAAGATTTTAAATATATATTTTTGCATATGAATGCGATATAACTTGAATATGTTTATTAGCTTCTCCGAAAATTGAATCTTCGTTTATTTACCTTAGTATAACCAAGAGTACTACTCTTTAATTATAGATTTAGCTCTAACGGAGCTCGTTCCGATCGCGACAATATTCTCAGCAACATAAGCATCGAAATTTATAGGAAAATAATGTTATTTAAACGATGCCGTTATAAATTTTGCGCGAATTGATACATTTACATAAGAAATGCATGTAATCACGAGTTAATAAACACTAACGACGAAGCGTTGCTTTAGACGAGTTTCATTTAGACCTTTTGTAAATGACAGCGCATATATTAAATATTCGTTGAACGTTTATCGAGGCATTCGTTTATCGAAATGAAATATTTCGATAAACGAATTTTTGCCGCGTAAAAATGAGAGCCCGACTTCGCCAATTCGTATGCGATAAAATTGCGGATGTCCTTTTTCGCCTATCATCGCCATTGGCTTTCGTAAGGGACAACATCAACGGCGTTACAACAAGAAGGTTCGCGGGTGTAAAAATGATTTTGAAGTAAAAATAAGAGACGTCATTGGGTGGTAATATTTTCTGATAGGCAGAAAGGAAAAGTTGTTGTTCCAGCGAGGACTGCTATTTCATTAGAGATAAGAGGAATAAAATTAAATTTTGGTCGTAAATCGTCGACGCGAACGAAACTCAGACGAATGTAAAATAAGCGGAATTCCGCGCGCCCATTATACACCGAGATCCTTGCAACCGCATATATTTCGATTTTTGCCGGAGGAGAGAGACGCGAAAAAGGGACTAAAGGAAGGCTCGGCGAGGAGTGCACCGAAGTGCACCGAATCCTCGCGGTTTTCACGCGCCCGCTGGAAAAATTCCCGTGGCTATTAGCAAAAATGAAAATAAGCATAAAACGCGCGAGTTTACGCGGCCCGTAGGAGCAAGGACGCGCATCTCCGAGCCTCCATAAATATCGAGTTATACGATAATCGGGTGGAGGAGCGGCGGCGCCGGGGACGAGTCCATTATTGCCATTCCCTGCGTCAGCAGTTCGTAAAGCCATTGAATAAATATCCGGGACTCGCGCTCGTCTCGTTAGAGAGGCTGGGACGAGGAGGAGGGGTCCCTTCCCGTCGATCGATAAGAATACATTAAAACGCGCAGCTCCTACGATACGGTTGCGCGCAGTAAGATCGGGGAAAAAATGGGCCGGGGCCCGAGTGGGGCCTAATAAGCCGCGTGGGCGAGGTCCGCGCGTACGCGCACCGGGGCAATAATGTGACATGCTTGTCGGAGGGCCATCGTCGGCTCGCGCCGGGAGGCCTTATCTCGCGCTTGGGTCAGGTTAGTAGGAGGGGCCCCCCTGCGAAGCACGAGGACACGCATCGGCACGCGGCCTACGTACCACCGACACTCGAGGACCCGGACGCGCGCACGCACCACTCGTGTGTTCCCCCTTGGATACCGAGAGCCTGTCAGTCAGCATCCGCTCGATTCCGGCTTTATGGACCCAAGAGACACTCGGACGTTCAAAGGCTCGGGATTCTTCCCGGGATCCTTCGGGGATGTCCGGCTTGGGATAGTCGGCGCTCTATGCGCTTTGCGCATTCTCGGCTTGCGACTCGCTGGTTTTTTTTTTGATTTCGCTGGTTCGCAGCTTTCTTAACCGCCTGTCTGTAATCTTCAAGGAAATGCGCGATACGATTACCCGCCGCGAAGACTTTATTTAAATGCCAATTCCCTTTTTTTTCTCTTCTTCCTTGGCCTCTGATCGCTAATGAACTTGGCAATTGGGGTTGTAAAATTTTTAAAATACGTAACGCCATCGACAAGCTCATTTCCTAATTTAAGCGGATATATTTGCACTGAAACGGATAAACATTAGTGCTGCACCGTAGTCACAATTAATAAATTAACGACGTCTTTTCCGATAAAAATATTCGCCTCGACGTTCGGTGAATTTCCAATTGATTGTTTATTTGGCAAACTCGACGTTTTCTTACCGGCATTTTGACGTCTATCATTGTAATTATATCGATACTTTGGTGCGGGATTTTATTGACCGATGCTTCGGGAATTTCTTTCGTAAAAGTCGTGCGCGCTTCTGCGGAATATCGGAGAGTCGCCATTAGGTACAACGGCATAAACCTACATATTTCTGTAGCGCTGAACATTACTGTTGCATAATAATATTGTAGATTTGAAATTTTCATACGGAATTGCGCTGCAACGGGTTTTTGATTTTTTAACGCAATATGCCACGGTTTCCCTCAATTGTAAACCGCGTGCCACAAGTTCTGCTAGTTGACGGTCGAATCAGTTCTCGTTGTTTAATTTTAATCAATTATGGTAGTCCACAAATATGAGTTTGCGCATATACACGTACGCGCGGATATTAATTGGGGTGGCATTATGAACGATAAAAATCCCAATAATGACTATTTATTTGCTTTTAGTCATTATAAAATTAACAAGATTCAGTTATCTACTTTTATATTCTCCTCGTGAGCGGACACTCGTAAAATAAATACTTAACGCGAATACCAGTTTAATCGAATACTTGAAAGCTAAATAGTAATAATAGTGTATAATAAGCCACTTTATTCGTTTAAAATGTTTCCATTCAACGTTTCTATGCTGCAATAAAATTTACGGCAAAATTCACGACGATGTACAGATAAACCCAATTGGAGATTATCTACAAGTGAAGAATTGCACTTGAAATATTATATTCGAATATCAGTGGACATCTGTAACTACGCGTATTTAACCCGCGCATTCCTACGAATGCGCTTAACCACTGCGTCGCGAACTCGAGAACTGCAATATAATCCAAAAACTAACGTTGAGTTGTAGCATTTAAATAATCATTCGAAACACGTTACCCGGAACGCAACTTCTCCATTGCTTTTTATCGTAGGTAAAGTAAAAACTACTTTAGATTTAGATTCGATCGCAGGCTCTTTTTAATTCTGAATTAATTCGCTTGAAAAATGAAGTTTTATGAGTTTTATTAGGTTACGTGCACTTCTTGTCACGCGTGAGATATTTGGTGAAGTACGCGGCTCCTATAAATCTCTATTAGAATTTAGAACGTAGATCTCGGCTCATCGATAAATTCATCGCGATTATTTTTGCATCTCAATAAATAGCTTTACTGTAATTCTAAACCTGGACGCTGAGCTGCATAAATCAAGCGGTTGTGCCTACCATAAGTAAGAATAAGTCAAGCCTTGTTCCGATTAACTTTCAGAGAAACAATGATCCGAATATCCGAGCGATGTAACTCTTCGAAATTTCCTAAGTCTCTCGCATTATGTATCGGAATTTTTCATCCTCGATGTCCGTAGGTGAGAGGATTTTTTTTTTTTCGCAACGTATACCTCCGCAAACTGCACGAAACCTCACCTTCTATCCCCGGGTAAAAAAAAAAAAAAAAAAAAAAAAAAAGACGCAACCCGGGCACAAGCACAGTAAGTGTAATATCCGCACGGCGCAGAACCGACGCGGAACCGAGGCAGAGACCAGTACAGTCAGGTCGCGTTGCGCAAACGAAAGCCAATAACTTGCCAAGGGGATTGTACGCTAACGAATATATTATTTAAAAGTCCGAGCCTAAAAAAACACGGTGATGTATGCCCTCGGGCCCAGGAGATTTACATAGACAAGAAATACAGAGCGCGCGTCCGCCCAAGAGGAAGTGAACCTACTCGCTCGTGCTCTCTCCATCCACCTACGAGCGCGTTTGTCTCTAATTCACTTCCTGCAGCAATTACAAGAGCGTCGGGGCCCCGGGAGAAATGCCACGTCGAGGCCGCGTTGCCGTTCGATCCCGGCACGGTACATCCTCCAGCGGAGAGCTTACTTCTCGTAAGCCGTACCTACACGAGGCTGGAAAACCGGAGAATTAGATAAATCAATGGGCATTTGCTCGCGAAGGGTCGATCTGTGTCGCGCACGCCTCGCGGTGAACGAGCGTCCGAAGGGGCCCGGAGGAGGCGGAGGAGGCGGAGGAGGCGGAGGAGGTCGACAACGATTGCCATGACCGAGGGAAAAAGGAATAAAGAAACGAGGTGTGGTGTCCGTTAGGTGTTAGGTGCATAAACACGGGCAGCTGCCAGGTAAGCGCTGGTCCCGAGAGCCGCGTAAAGCAGGTAAAAATGGTAGTGGGCCGTCCGAGATAAAGTTTAGTGTTGGTCGAGCGGGCAGCAGCGGCTCAATGCCTAGGGGATGCTACGTATGTGTGTGCGGGCGGTGCGGCAGCCGGAGTCGCTCCTTATCACGCCGATGATCTGTGACATTTAAACAAAGTCCCACAAGTGCTCACTCTCTCTCTCTCTCTCTGTCTCTCTGTCTCTCTGTCTCTCTCTCTTTGTCTCTCTCTCTGTCTCTCTCTCTGTCTCTCTGTCTCTCTCTGTCTCTCTCTCTCTCTCTCTCTCTCTCTCTGTCTCTCTCTGTCTCTCCTGCGCTGGCTTTGTACGTCTCAGGACGAATCGCGCAGCACCGACGACACCTTTTTACCTACTCTTCACGGCTTTCAACCTTTTTTTCTACGCATATTGGCCGCGCATTCAACGCAGCTCCTGCCTTCTCGCTAACGTTGCCATAGACTTTCACCTGGTGCATTCTGTTTGTACCGCCATTTAGAGTCACTGCGTAATTACGGCACGTGTGAAGACGAGAGAAAGCCCTTTTATACACCTTATTTTCTGCTGATTGTCCAACCGCTCGGAAAAATGCGAAGAACAACGTATATAAACTTAACTGCAATTTACCGAGCTCTATTATGCCATTAGCATACGCGTTAATTGGAGTATTAAAATGACGAAGGTAAATTAGTTGCCTGCTTTGCTTCATTATTTCAAATGCAATAATAACGGAATGGAAAACGTGGCTAATTGGTCGATCTGTGCCTCTTTAATGCGCGTACTGCTAAAGCTCAGTTTTGGTATTACGTTAACTTTCTGCTACTAAATACTTTCCATTACAGTATTCCCGTTTATTCTTTAAGCTGAATTCTGTTGGAAGACTTGTATCGATCAAAGTTGTTGAAAAACTAATTTAAACACTTAATACGATTGCCCTTCTCATAGAAGTGAGTATAATAAATCATCGATATAAAACTTGATAAAAACTTATTAAAAACACCCTATTCATAAGTTTCAAAGCGATTGCATTAATAAAATGGATTTTTAATCCATTCGTGATTCAAGTTAAACAGTCTGTATGGAATTATTTATACTAAGCATATATTAAACGTTAGATTCTAGGTAAGACGACATATTGTTAGACGAATAAAAAAAGATTTGTGAATAATATATATTTAAGATATATTAATGCTAATCCAAAGAAATGATTATTCGGATTCTTGATTTAATTTTCAGTTTAGAACTGATTAAATTTTTTCTTCGTGAATTCCAACGAAAGCAGACGATTTTTCTAGAATCCTAATTTGAAAGACATTTTTTTGCATCGCAACCATGTTTTCGTTGCGTAGGCAACATATTACGAACGAATGGTATACGAATACGTTATCGTGAATATTTTGTTTAACTCCAATTAAATATAACAAAATATGCAAAATTATACGAATGTATTAATACGCATACACGTTAACGCACGTGCAAGTACGTTGGCATGCTTGTATGCGCACACAAGCGCATACTCGCAGTGCACCAAATCTTACGAATTTGTATTATTATTGTCAATCTTTGCGTCATAATTATAAGTGCTGCATTAAAGAAATTCGTCATTATTTAGATAAATATTTTTATGTAAAGCGATGAAAATATTAGCATGATATATTATACGTATGATGTACTATTCGTGGATTTTTGAATTTAATACTATATATTTCTATTTATTTTGCTATTGAAATTTTTGTAAATGAATTGGTCCACCGTTCGACTGAAAAAACAAATCACACGTTCTTAAAATGTGTGAAAACTTTTTTTTATCTCGAAAGTATTTAAGAAAGACATACGCTATACTCTGACAGCAGTTATGTTTTTTTATGTAATCAAAAAATATTATCGTATGGACGATTCGAATCAATGACTGTAACTTTGTCATTTAAAGAAGATATTTTCCGTTTTGTATTTGCCGTTTAAAAAATACTGCGTTTAGACTGATAATAATGAATAAAATACAAATTTCGCTTTAATTTGAAATCTTCTTAAATATACTTATTAGAATACAGGCTTTAGCACTTTTTCGTAAATTTTAAACATGTACACCACTTACGTAACATAGAGTTATCTGCATATAATAAAATAATTACACTTACACATTAAAAGACAGTGTGTCGACTATTTTTTGCATTTCTTCTTATCAATCGATTTATATCGCAGATTTCTTCGAATTAAATACATTCACTTTAACGCTGCATCTAGAATATTGAATATTATTTGCGTTTTTATTCGGACTCAGAACTTATAAATATTATCAAGCCTAATAATGGTTTCTGATTCTGTTTCGACTTTCGAAAAGCATTGTTTACACTTCGAACCAAAATATCAATAATTTTCCTTCGAATATTAAACGTTAATATGTTTAAAAACGACAAACTAATTAAAAAAATAAACTCAAGAATCTATGTTAAATTTTTGATGTAAAAGTTGCCAAATGTAAATATTCTTACAATTTCATATTCTCTTATACACGTAAATCATTATACACATTCGTAGTAATAAATTTTAGGTACATATACTTTGAATCTTGTATTAGATAATAGACAAAATTTAAAAAATAACGTCAGACGAGGTTGAAGGTGATTATTTACAATTATGGAACCGACAATATTTCCTAAAAGTACGCGAAAGTATAGGTTTCTAGCTTTTCTCTTTGTTAATTTGTGTACACTTTCCCTTTCTTAGTAATCCTTGGATCTTTCACTCTTTCAGTTTGTTCGAAAGGTACGGAATGAAAAGTTTTCTTTTCTGTGTTCTTTTCAAGGTTCATCATTCTTAAGATTTGTATTGTAGGTCCGAGAATATTTATAAAAGCGGCTATTGTGCTTTCATATTATTAATAATTTTCTAGTAATAAATTTATATGCAAGTTGTTAAGAAATATTTCAATATTCTTTATGGATTTATGTAATTCACATTATTTATCATACGTATAATTTAATCAAATAATCTCTTTTAGCACATATAGTTAATTGCCTTTTAATACCGTTAATAAATAAAACTACTTCATTTATATAGCGATATAAATATTCATGGAACACGTAGATAGTCTTCTTTTGTTGTAACAAGCGAAAAATTGAGAAACTACAGAATGAAAAGGTTTTGAAATTGTTAATGACTTCTGATTCAGCATTTGTATGTAATAAACTGAGATTACATTATATTTATTAAAGTAGAAATACATCTTTTACATCTGTCTTACGAATATTTTAAAATAGAAAAATAAATGCTTAGTAATAGTGTTGTAATATTATAATTTAAATAATAATAATTCCGAACGAAATGCATCTTATTTTGCAATAAAATCTTACGATAAGAATTTCTAATAATTTTGTATTTATTATCGTGGAAAGACTTAAATACATATAACGAATTATGTTTATCGCGAGTAAAATTTAGATCTAATCGTAAAAATTTCATTGGACTTTTTTTTCTTACTTTAACGATACAAGCACCTTACATTATATTGAATTTGTGTTAAAAATGTCGCGCAAATAATCTGTGCGAGATAACGCATTTAATACGTGTGAATATAACTTAACGTACATATGGGTAATGTTTTACACATTAAGGTGCGTTGTTAAGCACACAAATACTATGTTCAAAATGTAGTACGAATTGTGCATTTACAATTATACATGCGATATGTGGAATATTCATTTTACACACATTAACGTGTTGTTTTAATACACGTGATGACATTTTCGCACTCAAGTGTGGAGAATACACACTTCGAATCTGTTAAAGTAACGCACTTGGATTTACAGCGTCGGAAACGTATGACTATATAATAGTCATATTTCGAGGTGGAATACTTCAAAATATTGTATCAAAGACATATGAAATTTTATAAGTAATTACGGTAATATAAAGGTATGCATGCTTGCTGGACTTAACTGTAATATTTGATTAACCTATACGGTTTTGCCTAAAACCGAATTTTCAAAAGTTATTTCATCTGGAAATGTATCCTAGATGGTTGACTATAAATATAGAGTGAAAAAAAGTACGATATCGCGTAATGATTTTACTCGTTAATCTTTGGCAGTTTACAAAATTCACTTGTATCAGTACTCGTTACTTTTACCTTTGGTCACCTTAAAATATACAGTACGAATGAGAAATGTCAGAAAGTTAATTGAAAGTCTACTGCAGACACTACTATCGAAAGTATATCTCATTTAATCTTGATTTCGTATCGATGTGGTTTTATTTTCGAATCGATCGATCAACTCATCGCTCGGAGAAAGTGTCAAACAAATAGATGAGATATAACGCGCACAAAAAATTTATTGAAAATATATTTTTAATATTAGTACTCGATTTTCTTCGGCAGATTCCGCTCTTGATGGAGGTTTATAAAGTTATATTGTCAGATGGTTCCCGGTTACGCGCAACCTACGCAATCCATCACGCGACCGAACCTGGTCTCCACTTCACGACGCTGAACTTCAATATTCTCGACTGGTTAGGGTATCCGCGACAGCAGCCAACTTTCATGATTATCAAGCTGAAGGCATTTATGAGTCGGGAGAAAACAAAACATCTTATAGCCGTGAATGCTGAATATCTGGAGCGAAAGCAGCCTTATTGCGACGGTTGCTCCGTTACTTATACCAGGTAAGTAGCTTCATGTGTAATTTACTAAATATGTGTAACTTATTCTGTATCACATACGCTTTAATTGAGCAAGCATATTTGTTTCGTATTTTTTTATTGAATTTGCGATACACTGACTATTGAGCGACGATTACTGGGCGTAGCAGCTTATCATTTCGTACGATTTATCATTGTATTCCGTTTAGATGTGCGATTAGCTTGCGATAGTGTTTTTACAGGTCGTCTACATCGCATTTCCTCCTACAGTGTGTCATTTTTATTGAATTAGCCACGCACACGCGCATTTTATTAACGATTACACTTCTTAAGTTTTATTTATGCCTGCTTGGTTTGCTCATCCGATACGTCGATCAATATAATTCTTTGGATTTGCGATGATTTTCTTATTAATATTATCAAACGCGTTTATTAAAAGTATAATTTTATTACCCCGTTTTAAAAATTACGCCACGGGTTGGTGGTAAAATTTGATTTTTATACTCATATTTTCGTTCTATCGAAATTGATGATAATGATTCGCATTTACATTGCCAATCAATTTAGTAATTTATAGTGAAAATGTATTTTCACTATACCACGTTTCGTGCGCGAAACGTCAGATTGAAACGTTTGCACGCAATGGTAAAGGATAAAATTACAAAAATATCGACTTGCGTTGCATTATTGCAATGTTAGAAAACTTTTAGAGAAATATCCGACGAAGTGGCGATGATTCACCTACGACTATTGCTACGCCAAATCCGTGCGACAGAATAAATCCTTGTAAAAAACTTTCTTTTCTCGCACGGCAATCCAAAGCATGAAAATTATCAGCACGTTTATCGGCATTTTTCGAAAGAATGCTAAATAATATTTTGGGTGCGTTGTCATGCGTAGTTATGATAGTGTAAGTTCCATGGGTGCGTGTAACGAAAGATATTGCAAAGGGAAACGCGCGCCTCTTGAAATGCAGCAATGAATAATAGCGCGTCATTTGATAAGAGCATTTTTATCTCATAGCGTGTAATAAAAAAAAGCGCAAAGTGCGTCGCTTTCTCCTATGCGGAGTTCATATATAAATGATGTGCACACAAGCGGATGAAACTAATGAATGGGAATGCTTCGCTAAATACAGACCTCACGAAAGATACTTTACCAAAATTAAGCACTAGTCGTGTAGCGGTAGATGGCTATACAAGCCTGTCGATGAGCACGGATAAATGTACAAGAAGGTACAGCCAGTGGGTCCCGAGTACAGGCGTTTCGTCGAGAAGACGAATCTATTAACTGCGAGAGCCGCGGATTGAGCAATAAACCTACTGGGAGGTAAGTCTCTTTCTTATAGAGGGGATCTTATATATGGAGGCGTTCTTTAGCGCTCCGTCCACGTTCTCCAAAGTCTCGCTCTCTCGCTCTCGCTCTCTCTCTCTCTCTCGCTCTCTCGCTCTCTCTCTCTCTCTCTCTCTCTCTCTCTCTCTCTCTCTCTCTGAATATAGACGCGCACGCACGCGCACGCACGCACACACACGCCCTCGGGAGAGAAGAAGAGAGCATGTCCCAGAGACCCCTTACTCCTGTCAGGCCCGTATTCCCCAACAAGATGTCGCGCCGATAAAGTCCTCCGCGTTCCCCGTTTCCCCTTTCGCCCCTCTCCCGAGCAATTCATTTAAACATTCCCCGAGGTGGTCGCACGACAAATTACTCCCCAAACCCTTGCGCGACTTCCAAAAATCTCTCGCTTTCTCCGTCCATCCTATATATGCCGTGCGCGCTATCTCCATTCAGGAATCCTCTCTTTTTTGGCTCGGGCTACAGGTATACGCACTCGAGCCTAAAACTGATGACACTTCGGATCTGGCTCCTTATATGGAAATAAATTGCTTAGTGGTCCTCCAGAAATTCTATACGATTATAAGAGGCGACGTCGCGCGCTTCATTCATGAGAACATCGGCCGAGCGTCTAATCTTACGACCCGTGCGGTATTTCACTAGCACGGGATCGCTATTATCGAGCCACGAGTATCAATTATCGCCAATTAAAATCGATATTTCGCTCGGATCACTTGCTCCTCGCTCTACATTACACCCGAGCTGGGCATGCGCACCGGGCTTATCGCGATCTCCAGGCGATCTATCCTTCGACCTTCGGCCTCCAGCTCGTTCAGTTCCACTTGCGGATTCCCCGATGCGCGTGCTCTTTCATTCTCGAATGGAATGCCGTATCGGGGCGCGACAACCGACGCACAATGCCGATCGCTGGAAATCTCGCGCGCAATGATCGGCTGCTCGCGATAATTAATGGCGAGATCCTCTGGATACCTCGGCAGATCCGCGCGACGCAAAAGTTCGGGATTGACGTTAAACGCTAACTCCGTTACGAAAAGTATCAAGTTACGACAGCTTCGAAAATCGAACGTCGCATTACTCGTGTGTGGCTGCTGCCGTTGCTGCTGCCGTGGTGACCAACGCTCTTTTTATTGTCATTTTAAGCGGAGTTTCGAGAAAGGAAAAAAGGTAGATAAGTCATCGCGTCTGCGGGCGGACCGTAGGAATTTGTACGTTTTGAGGTAAGAAGTCCGTCGTTAATTTCGTTCGGGCGAATGGCTTATTATGAGGGAAAGTCGAAAAAGAGTAGCCTGCCGGCGACTGGGCGTACACACACGCGCGCGCGCACACGCACACGCGCGCGCGTATAATATAAGCGTACATAATATAAGCGGCAGCCGTCGGTCACGCTATCGGAGCCTCGAGATCTCCCAGGGATTTTCGCGCCCCGGCACTCCTCCGTAAGCCATACGTCGAGACGGACGCGCGCTAAATGCGCGCGGGCGCAGACGGACAGTTTCCGGAAGCACGGAGATGTATTCGGCGATAGGAGCGCGGACTCCGTGGTGCGGGAGGGTGGGTGGGTGGGGGATGGGGCGTTTTCCAGCTCCTCCGGAGGTGACGTCTTTTCTCCCATGAATTACGAGCGGAGATACGATAGCGGCCGACGGCCGAACCGTTCGGATAGACCTGCAGCACACGGAGCGCGAACGGCCATTCTAATATATCTCTTTCGAGTCGGCTAATTGCTTCTCTTTTTTTCTTGACACCCAGGGAGGTAATCCCTCCCCGCCCCTCGCCGCCTCCTCCTCCGCCGTCCATCCTCCCCATCCGCCCTCCTCCGGCGCATCCTTGCGCGCCTTCGCCTTCGCAACGCACAGCGCGAGCGCTTCCACCGTTGCATGGGAAACTTTATTTTATCCTGATTATCTTAAGAGCCCCCCATTCGCTGATTTTTTCTCCTTCTTCTGCCTTCTTCTTTTCTCCGCGTCTCTTTACCTTTCCGTGTCTCCTCCTTTTTCTTCGCTTTTTATAGCGCTGTTTAAATTTACCTAAAAATTCACTCTCGAGCTGATACCGGCCGATATTCTTTATTTTCTTTCGATTAAGTTGAGAAACGCTTTGTTTGAGTTTCCTCGTTTTACCTTTCCTTTGTTGCACTCGCGCAAACGAAACGTATTTATTGCCGAGGAATTCGCTGATCCTGATACGAATGAAGAAATTAACAGCTTGGCGAAATAAAATCATGTACAGATTAGGACGTACCTTAATCTCCAGAATTCGTAGAGCGTTTGTAAAATTTGATGATATTCGCTCCTCTCGGGTCGCTCCTCTCGAGAAGAAACTTTAACGGCCAGTATTTTAAAATGCCGTGATACATTGGAAATGTAGTATGCGCTTTCGTTACATCGCGTGTACACTCGAATAATAATTGCATCAGGAAACGCCCATTGAATTTCTTAAGCTGCCTTTCGCTACTTCTTCATGAGGCAACGGTCTTACGTGTAGACGCACGAGTAACTTTTATTGCGTACAGATTATAATCATAATGAAGCAACGAGCATTGCTCATATTCGTTAAAAATATCAACGAATCCCTCCCCATTTTTCGTAGTTTCGTTTAATGCTTTAATGGTAAAATGATTGCTGTTCACCTGTAAATATATCCACGAATAATAAGCAGCTCATTAAACTACATTTCTCCTTTTGATATCTAGTTAAGCAAAGCTGGGAAATTTATTCTAGTCCCGCGGATAGCGCGCGGTATATCAATTTACAAACGCGCATAAAACTTATTAAATGGGTTATTGTACGAGGAATTTCAGTTGAATAAGGGAAATGAAAGAGCATGTTAATAGAAAGCTCGAAGCAGCACTCGAGTGCTGCTTCGAGCTTTTATTTAGCGTTGCGCGAGATTTCGAAATTTATGTACTATAAAAAGGAAAAAAATGTATGAAATATCGAGCGTTTCAAAGAATTTGTCTACATTTGGAGCGCATAAATTATTCGGTTAATTACTTCGTTTATTATATGCCAGTCGCCGCTCGTAGATCGAACGATAAACAAATTAGAAAGAAATATCATCGTCACTTACCGTTTCTCACGTTCATAACTTCTGATCCGCAATTGCAGTATTATATTTCTATGGCGCAAGAATTGAGGATATTTAACAGCTTCGAAAAATTGATTGAATTAATCAAATAGCGCAGCAATTCATACTGTTATCGAATGCATGAATCGGGATAACGTTTTAACGCTATACTATAAGCTTCTCTTCGTACATTGTTTTTACTCGGTCGTTAAGACCGTTTTTTTTTAAGACCGTTGGCATTTTCATTCTCAGTTTCATAACAATTGTAGACACGTGGACGCGGACAAAAAACGGAAATCTTTACAAACATTTTAAATCTCAGGCTGCGTCGTAAAACATTTTAGTTACATTACGAAGAAATAGGCCAGTCAACTGAAAATATTTACCACGGTGTACCGATATATTATTTTATAAATAATACGAAACGACAAAGTTGATGCATCTTATGAGCTGAAAATGTGAAATCAATTTAAATACACGGAAGTGTAATTAAATGAGGAAGGTGAATTGAAAAATTACCGCACACGGATTTTGTATTGCGCATCATCGCATTGCAGAAAGACTTTTAATTACATAGTCTTATTTCATAGTCTTATTCCTGATAAACAAGTTTATTAATATTAATTTCATATCATAGTATTATATGTGATAATAAAAGAATTGCGTTTTAATGTTGCATTATAAGTCAATTTATGATGCGCACAGTATGGAATATTGTATTTTCTTGTTTACGGCGAGTAACTTTAATTTTCTACATATTCGTAGGAGAACATCTTAGCAAATATCTTGAAAGTGCTTTGGTAAAATTCATGTCATTCAAAGGTGCCTCTTCGGTAGTATTGATTTTTCAATCCCTTTTTTGGAGCATTTATGGAAATATTTCATAGTGTTTTACGCAATAACGCATCTAAAAAGACCATTTCTTTCGTTATACCCAACGCAATGACGGAGAAAGTAACTGTATCGTTGATATTGTTTTCTGACTTTGTGAACGTTAGTGGTCGGTTACAGTGACTACGTGCTGTAATTCGCTTTAAATTTTGCGACATCGAGATGCTTAGCCCCGTGATTTCGTACGAAGCACAAAGGTAAATCCACGTGATCATAATTTTATGAGAACCTACGTACCATAACACACTGAAGAGTGCGCGCAAATGCAATGAATAAACTTTAAATTTATACGAATTCATTTCATTGTTTGCATAATTATTCGAATATCAAAATTATACCGTTGCTAATAAAATAAATCGTGGAGTTATATTTAGAGATAACTGTCGTGATAATGTGCATTGAAACATTTTATTAGTTAATACGGTAAGATAGTTCAGAATTAAGTTTAAGAATATCGGTAGACGTTCAAGAAGTCGAATGAAAGTCTTGTCTTCTTTGTCTAGAAGCAATAATCAAGCGTAAAATATACGGCATAATATAAAATGCGCTGGATAAGTGCGTGAAATTTTATCGCTTTACGGAAGAAAGGAAAAATTTTCACCTCTCATAATCGTCACTCTTGCATAATTATTCGCTGACATAAACAGTGTCCAAGGAAAAAAGGACAAGGCAATTAAAAGAGCGCGAGGACTGTGCATGCGTGTGAAAGTAGGGATAAAGCGAATCGCGCGAATCAAATGTAGACAAGTTTCGTCTCCTTCGTGCATTCTCTCTTCGTCTATTCTCGCGACGGCATTATTAATAACAGGGGGCACGTCCAAGGAGCTCGTTCTACCTCGAAAATCATCTCCGAGAAGCGCTGGCGGGCAACGCCTACCGGTCCACGAGTTTGTCCCCGTGTGTCGCGAATTCGTTTTGAGATCCGTCGCGCCCCCCGTAACCCGTTATTAGCTATAAACTATCCTGGGCACGCATGTGCGTCCTTTCGCATTTTCACAAATTTAGAATTTCATCGTTTTATTGGCAGCCTTGTTATTATCTCTTTACCTTCTAATGACGTTCTTCTGTATAATCTTTTACGTTAACGAATAGCACTCGAGCGCACCTAAGTAATACGTATAAATTGTATTCAAATTACTACCTATTAAATAATAGAAAAAGTCCGAGATTTTATCACGTAAGCGTAAATTAAAGTTTCCTCTTTTTATTTTACAGGATGTATCCATCTCCAGTACCAAACGGCATTTCCTCGATTATGCCCTCTCGCGTAAAAATGAAGTACTGCAGTAGAGAAATGCCCATTTTGAGTGCTATTAAACTATTATAAAACCGGTTCTCACATCATCAATTAGTCACTTTTAAGCACGTTTTAACGTAGATTGTTAATTTCCTCTCTTAACTGACGCTTTACAACTGTACTGACTTTTATTACGATGTTTCGCTGCTGATTATGAAATTTTAAACTAGAAAGCTCATTTTGTAAGACGATCAAACGAATCGAACGAATGATAAAATCCACACGTACACGTTGTGCACGCGCACGTAAAAGCCTGCTCGTGCCTCTGTAATTGCACAGACGGTTCAATGTCTAATGTTGTTTCTTCGACTTGCGAAACCTCCTGTTCTGAATTCCCGAGTCCTTCGGCGACCTTTCTCCTTAATAAATAATCGTATTTACACAAACGGTCAAAGGCTGTCGAATGCTCTCGAGCACGCAAATAACGCTCGCTCGCGTGCCCACAGTCTCACCAATTTTAACAACGTGTTCGCCGTTGATATTTAATTTATGCGCCGGAAGAGTGCGCTATGATAATATACAGGTTAAAAAGGAGGGCATAAACGTCGTCAAAGTGCATCCGCGCCCTCTCGAGCTTGAGCTTGGATCGTATAATTAGCGAAATAAGAGCTTACTTAGCCCTTCTCGGTTGGTGGAACGATGCTCGCGGAGTATTCGCAGGTATGCTTGGACTCTTGGGGCGAATCCTATTGGCGAAATTTCGGCGAGCTGGCGAAAAGCAGCAGGCGGACGAAGCGCAAGAAAAAAAGGTAAGCACAAAGGAGATAAAAGTACGTATTGCGGGGGCGGGGGAGTGGCGGGGAGAAGGAAGGCGGCGAGGGTTCGGAAAGCCGGGGCTCGTGCCTTTTTCTTCGCTTGCGGACTCTGCGGGCGAGCTCCGGTGGAAGAGGATAAAGATAAGGGGCTACGCTCTTGCCTCGCGCGCGTGGAAGTCCCTCGGATAAAAGTTGGCTCCGCTTCGCGCAAGAGCTCTAAGCTGGCCACCACTCTCTCTCTCTCTCTCTCGCTCTCCCTCGCTCTCCCTCGCTCTCCCTCGCTCTCCCTCGCTCTCCCTCGCTTAGACGCAGCGAAGGTGGGAAGAAAAGGTCGCCCACGCATGCGTAGGATAATTGCACGCGCGCGCGAGCACGGGATTGTCCCTCGCGTTCGCTCTCTACTCACGCGCCTTGGCGTGTGCGCGCGCGTGTGGGTGCCGCACGCTTTCACGCGGGTTCCAGTGTCTACGGCCGGAGGAGAAAAAGCCGACAGAGAAGAAGCCATCGATAAGGAGCGTCGGACTGGGGCGAGGAGAGGAAGAAGGGAAAGGGTCGGAGGTCAGGCGCTGCGCTCGCGAGTTCTAGAGTACATCGCTGCGTGTGCGTGCCCGTGTGCGAGGGAGAGCGAGGGAGAGCGAGGGAGAGAGAGAGAGAGAGAGAGAGAGAGAGAGAGAGAATCGAAGTAAACGGCGCGAGACGCCCACCGAGCGACACCCACACGAAAATCCCGGCGCGCTTCCTCTTCCTGCGCGCGCGCGCGCTCCGACAAGTTGCGATGCATGTGCCCATGTGCATGGGACTGAAGGACCCGGAGTATCCTTCGCGCTGGCATGTGTACAATCCGCTCGGTTATTAATATTGGGCACTCTGCAGCGCATTCTTCGGAATCTTCGGCACTCGTCCCTTTCTTCCTTCATTCCTTCGTCTCTTCTTTCTCTTTTTACTTTCTTTTTTCTTTTGTTGTTTCTTCCCTATCTAACTACCGCAATCTGACCGAAAAATACGTTCCCATGGCGATCCTTATAATTCAATTAGAATCGGTATGTGGGCCCAATTCCGTACAAAATCAATTCTTGTATAAGAACATTTTACGTGCCCCTCTTATTGTCTTATTGTCGTGATTTTCCAACGTATTTATGTATACGCGATGTTACATCATCAACGTTAGTTCTAGTAGCGAGTCACGCAGTTGAGTTATCATCTTTCCATTCGAGGCAGAAACTGTAAATAAGGCGCACTTAGCTTGTGCATTAAATAAAACAGATTAAAGGAAAAAGGAGACAGAACTGGATTGTACTTACGACAACTGTCAAATAATTTGTCGAAGATGAAAAGGCAAGCTCGTAACGTTTTTGTTGTGCTATTGTACAAACGAGTTCATTTTTAATTAATAATAGAATTGAAGCACGAGGATTTAATGATTGGAAACGTGAACACTTTGACCACTAGCAATTTACAATAAGAAGGATTTCTTTCGATGTTATTCGTAACATAATTTATTATAATTTATTCTAATTTATCGTGCGAGTTTTCGCTATCGCGTGCTTTTCCCATCGAATCAACGCATTGGACAACAATTGCGATAAATTTGCTCCGCTCGGATTCCCTTAATATTTTTAATTCTGGAAGCTGAATTACGATGTAGTATTATAATGTCGTGATTTTAATTAGACTTAAGGTCCGAATTCCAATTAGTTCTCGGAAGTCCGATTCCTCGAATGATAATGTATTCTCAGTACTGCATTATAATAAATATTGCGCTCGCTGTTTTAGCTTGAAAAAGTTTTGGACGACGTTAAAAAAGTATCGAGCGACGAGGGCTCGAGTAAGAAACGAGACAAATACTTGGCTCGATGCTTGTGGGAGGTAAGAGAAAATGTAAATAAATTGTGAATAAAAAAGCGAAGAAAGGCGGAGCGAACTGAAAAAGCTCGTAAGGCACGTTTAATGTATCGATTCCTTGCCGGCGGGCATTTCCAATGCTAATTGAAACTCTAATCAATCTAATACCAAAGTACCTCATAACTCACGGTCGCTCGAAATCCAGCAAATCACAGCTAATTGTCCGGTGATTCATCATTCGTCTATCAATTATAAAATGATTAATTAGTCGTTGCCATTACCAAGCTCGAGCGGATGCCATCGCTCCGCCTACCTTTTGCTTCCGTCTCGGTAGATTACGCTCGGCCGTCTAATTTTATCGGTGATTGCGTCCCAACCTAAGGCAGTACGTTTGACGACATCTTCCGAGCTTGTAAGTTTGCCTGAAAACTTACAAGCCATGGTGCCGAAAGCTCTCGAAGCTACGCACAGCTGGGGCTGATGCATCGGGAAACGCGCGCGTCTTTCTCGGCGTTCATAATTCATCATCCGCTGTTTGCGTGCACCACGAATTCTCTCGAGGGTACGATAATTAAAACAAACATATTTGTGTATTAGATTTTAATATGGAATCTGCGGTATTAAATATTCCGATGCAGAGTATTGATTCGTTTACGTGTGCTTTTTTTATTTTTTTTTTTTATTTTTTTTTTTTTTTTATTTTAAACGTCTTAAAAGTAAACGTGAAACTTGTTTGATAAACTGACTCATCGATGGAACCTGACTTTATCATTTTCATCGCGGCTACAGTTTTATAGACGCTCGAAACGCTTGTATATTTAGTTACAATAAGATCTCCTTAATCGAAATTTATTACGTGTTACGTATTATGAAAGTGTTCTTACAGTGTTCATTAATTAGCGAAAATTCTGAACGTAATGAAACGTGATTATTTGGTCGTGGAGATAATGGTGGGCAACTTGAAAATTATTTCTTCGGGCCGCAAAATTGAGGAAGAATTTCGGTATTCGAATGTAGGACGATATTAAAATTTCAGTCTTATCGATGTGGTCATTCGGAGAAACGAAGCTTCTATTCATGAAATTGATCATATTTTGAATATGATTATTCATTGGAAACTTTTTCTTTTCATGTCGCGGTGTAAACATTCTATCTTTGATGTCGTAGATATCAACGTGCTTTTGGTGAAATCGATTTGATTTTATATTCGGTTGAAACACCGATCCATCATTTAACAATTTGTAACAGTTTTTCGCGTTTCGTAGATCGGAAACATATTCGATCGATAAAAAACTGGTAACAATATACGATAATTACCTTTACATCTCTCCAGCGTCCGAAATTTCGCGTCTGTCACAAAGGAAGAGAGTCCTTAAAAGCTTACGATTTCAATGTGCTTCAATGCCAACAGTTACCGTTTTATCGACACGTGTACCTGCAGTACTTTATACGAAAGAATTTCGCTGTTCAGCCAGTGAGTAACAAACCGACTGGCTAGATGTTTATGAAGTTTATATTCTAATTAGTCTAATTATAATATGACGCTTGGCGTATCTGGTTACAATTTTGGCCTTTCTTTTGTAACTTGATCAAGAGCCGTGGAATAGAGTCTCATATAATAGGCAAGTCGAGTATTTTTAATAACTTGTTTCCACGAATTAATTTATATATTTAAAGCGAAGATTTTGCACCGATAGCAGAGGTCGAACGGTAGTTGTACACTTACATTATGAATATTGAAAGGGTAATTCGCAACATAAATTATTCAATCTCCGTATCGAGAGTCCTAGTTATTAGCATACGTCCCGTGAAACTGAAGGTCTCTTATAGAGACGCGATAAAAGTGCGATTGGCCTGATACGCGGATTCCCAGATTGCCGAGTCCGTAGTATCCAAAAAAAAGGACGATAAAAAAGAAAGAAGATGCGAATAGGAGAGGAGAAAAGGCCGCGTTGAGGTGAGCGCCGAAGGGGGAGAGATGGAGAGAGAGGCGAGACGATGAGAAATGAGAATGTTCGCACGAAATCTCGAGTATTGTGCGCTGCTGCCGGTGACAGACGAGCGAAGAGCAGTCACCAAGGTTTTTACGAGCGATTCGATGGAGCCCCGGAAAGAGACTGCGCGCGTGTTTTTGCCGTCCGCGGACACACGGGCTGGATCAAATTACCGAAAAAAGTCTCCGAAAGTCTTGGGTGATCGCGTCGTGTCGCGCCGCAAGAGTAAGCGACTTCTTACATTATTTGGCTATGCCACGATCGTCGCCGTGGAAGGGAGCGGCGAGGGGCGACGCGAGGAGGGTCGCGAGGAGTGACGCGAGGAGGGACGCGCGGAGGGACGCGAGGAGAGACGCGAGGAGAGGCAAGAACTTCTTCGCCGTTGTTGCGACTTGGGCGTGTGAGTGCTTTTCGCTCGTTTCTTCCTTATTTATCGGCGGCGCGAGAGCAAATGAGCAGCGACGTGGGCTCCTTACATACCTGGATCGCGGACCCACGAGGAAAAACGTCGGCTGGGCAAAAGGAGAAAAAGACGATTGACTTGGTCGCGCTTCGATACGCGCTAGAAATATATTCGCGAATGCATTATGCGAGAAAGGATGTTTTTGTCGCAGTTTCTACCGTGCGACAATAAAGATAAGGATCGTTAGCACGCGCCCAGTCATGAATCCCGCGTGTACACGAGAATTAACTTTCGCGCGCACGCACACACACGCGCGCGCGCGCACACCTATTTATGTGTCTTTTATTAGAAGTCTGCCGGATAAGAATTGTAAATTTCCTCCCTGAATTTTGCTCATCCCTCCACTGATGCGCGGGGCCTGTACCACCTAATAAAGTGACACCTCGGGAATTTCACGTTGCCAGTTCGGAGTTTCTGAAATCTGAGAGCGCAGCCGTAAAAATATTCTATTCCTTTACGAAATGCTACAACTGTATTATTAGCACGATTGTCGGTGCATCGGTAAATTTTCAAAGCGGTAGGTTTTTTTGTTGCGAGCATCGCAAAAGTAGTTATTGCTTTAATCGTCGACTCTCGGAACTAAAGTTTCTTCGGACGATAGCGTAACATTTCTAATGTATAACTGTTGAATTCGCAATCGCAGCGATGGGACTGTTGCTCATGTTGCTCATTAACGACATTTTTCATAGCTCGACTAAAATCGTGTACGGCATGAGATTATCCTTTTGCATCGGTTGTGCGAGTACTTGTTAATTAGAGGTGAACGAGTGCTTATCGCGCGGTAGAACAGTTTGGACGGCGCCTCCATGGAAATGTCACGCCAAGTCTACAATACGGTAGAATTTCTAACGATGATTTTCCACTTGAATCTCGGTTGTATTTGTTCTTGTCAGTGTCTCGGATTCGCTGGACGTAACTTGTAGTTGGTCTCTGGTCTCGTCCAGTTGGTCCTCGACAGCATTTAATCCGTATAACTGAGGATTATAGTAACTAATGGCTTTTAAAACTTTAAGTTATTTTGAAGCGACAACTGAACGTTGGTTGGACTATGCGCGTTGGACTTGTAATTTAAACTCTTTCGTTCGATACGATCGAGGTTAAAGCGATAGTTCAATTAACTTACAATATTTATTCGATCAATTCTTTCGCAATGTTCGTAATTTCCAAAAATGTTATCACTTTTATCAATAGTTACAGAACATAAAAGCTCAGGAATTGGAAAATGCGCTTTTAGGTACAACTTTGGAATCCAATGAAAAGCAGTGCGTCAAGCACACAAGTGTAAGAGAAACTTGCGAATATGAAAATAGCAACCGAGCATTCTTCTTGATTTTGGTGTTGTGAATTATACTTAAACGCAGTGTCCATTTTATGTCTAGCGTTCGCAGCGCTGATTTACACGAAAGCTTGGAATAGCTTTTCCTAGGACAAGTGAACTTATGAATTAAACATTAATTACGACAATAACCGTTTCTTCGCGCACGGTACTCACAAACGCACACACAGCGCCTACATCGCTACGTACGAATTCACCTGCGCATTCATAATAGAGGCAGAAGGAAGAAAACGCGCATCATCGACTCTTATTTAAGCAAGTATCGATGAAAGTATTCGTTGATTTACAGGCTCGCAATTTGCTCGATAGGCGTCGTATTCGATTGAAGGGCAATTGCGCAAAGAGTGGCCTATCCGATGATAAAGTATAAATGATAGAACGAGCTCATCGGGTGAGTTGCATCGTTGCCAAGGGGCGGATACATCGTTAACGTGGTCCAAACGATCTTGGGGATGGTGCCAGCTGAAAATGAAATAAAGGGTTCGAAAAGCAGGTAAGGTGCGAGGGTCTGTCGGGCGGCTCGAGTATTACGAGGGATTACACCGCTAAGCCAGGACTAACTGGCAGCCTGACGTCATAATCTTAAGAAATATTCGGCTGGCCAAAATCGCCTTTCTCGCTTGCACTTTCGCGCTCGCCTCTACCCGGCCTCGACTGCAGCGACGACGCACTCTCTCTCTCTCTCTCTCACTCTCTCTCTCTCCCTCTCACGCTCTTCGTTCCTTTCTATCGTTGTTCTTCTCTTCTGCTCGCTGCTTCGTAACTTCGTCCCCTCTCGCATGCGTATATACTCGTGTACGTGTACACGATCGAACGTTCAGCCGGGTGCGATTATGGATCCTCGGCCAAAGTTGAAACTATATAAGCGAAAAGATTAAAAATAAAATGAACAGAATGGAAACGGATGGAGAGGAACGAAAAAAGAGGAGTTGGAATTCTCTCGCGGCAAGCGAGTGAGCGAGAGAGAGAGAGAGAGAGAGAGAGAGAGAGAGAGAGAGTGAGCGAGGAGAAGTGGATCGGGAGACGCGATCCCGCGCCCGTAAATGCTTCAGCAGATCCCCGGGCGATCACCAAGATTTTTGAATCGATCAATTAAGCGACGTGTGGGAACCGTCCGTCCGAACGTCCGTCCGTGATCCGTCCGGCTGTCCGTCGTATTCCGAACGTCCGCTCGATCGGCACCAGGGGCTCAGATCCCGATCTCTCCGCAAACCTGTAATCCCCAAGCTCGTGCTACGTGGCGCGAACGCGAGCTCGGACCTGCACTCGACCCTCTCGTCCTTTCTCCCTCTTTCTCCCTCTTTCTCCCTCCTTCTCCGTCTTTCCACGTCTTTCTCCGTCTTTCTCCGTCTTTCTACGTCTTTCCACGTCTTTCTCCCTCTTTCTCCGTCTTTCTCCTCTGTCCGCTGCAGCTCTTTTGCACGTCTTCTTACACACCCTCTTGTACCCCCTGTGCAGAAATCGACATTTTCTTTTTCAAAGAGATGAGCGGGGAAGGGGTAGACGCAGACTCCCGCACACGATTAACTGCGAATCACGATTTTCGGCGCGAGAACCTTCCATACACGAGATTTTATTTCTTGATCCTCTTTCGTTCTTTCTCAACCTTCAGTTTCTTCGATTTAATTCTTCAAGGAATGCATTTTTCTACTTTCCTTTTTCTTCGATTTCATTCGCGCCTTACTTTTCTCTTTTTTCGGACCTACCGTCCAAAGAGTCGTAAACAAACAGATATTTTGGCGCTTATTGTTTTCGAAGGGGGAGAATTGGGGAGAAGGGAAGAACGTTGCGAACAAGTTTAGCGCGCGTTAGAGCTTTACGACATTTGCGTTACACGCGCCACAATAAAAGTAAAGCAGCTTTATCGCGTATCGAGTTGTTCGGTAACGATTTCCGTGCTTCGTCACCGAGACTTGGCGATTACTTGACCAAAACGCGGTAACTAGTCATTTCTCGAGGAATATATTCTTCTTTGGGATTTGAGGTATGCGCGAGGTTAAATAATCACGGCTTTGCTGCGTCCAACGTTCGGCGAGTCTAAAGTTTCTTTGAGTAAACGCAGGCTTTTCGAGGATGCAGCGCAAGGGAAACCAGGATCGCAAAAGTCGAGGTTCATTGTAATTTTGCGAAAAGCGCGGAGCTCGTCGTTTGCTCAACTGCGACAAAAATCCGGAATCGAGGAAAGAGGAAGGTTCGAGGCTCTATCCGTGGGACATTTTCACCGAGCTTAACCAAGTACGCGCGTGTAAATAAAGCTCCCGTGGTCCCCGTCCTGGCGATTCATTAGTCGGGGAGAGGCGCGCGTCGTTATGCGGGTAGACACTCGCGGCTCGTTAATCGCCGAGGATGGGAGTCAAGGGCCGCGCGTGTATCGGCGATGCCGCGGACGAGGAAACGAGGAACGGCCGTGAGGATGAGCGGGAGGAAGGGAGGACGAGGCCACTCCTTGCCGGTCTCGCGGGGCCCGTTATACGGGCGTACGCCCGTCGGATAATTGCCGGCTCCGCTAGAACGAGGAAGTTCGATCGAAGGGATTCCCGGGTCGAGATAAAGCGCCTAGTCCGCGCTTTATTATCCGCGAGTCCTCGCAGGCTGCGCTCGATTTATGCGCTTATTAGTATTCCGAAGCGGCCATTATGCGGCACTCGATGAATATATTACACATTGTCTCCTCTCTCGCGCGCACACGCACGCGCTCGTCTTCCCGAGCCCGCGTCGTCCTTACCGATTGCCGTACGGATATTATAATTTATATCTATTAAGGCGATGCGCACTTTTTCACCGCGCTTTATTATTATTTTCGAGTATTATATCGCAGCGTGAGATATTTCAAGGTTCGAGCGCGTTCTCGAGTGCTTGCGTACGCGTTTAGCGCGAGGAGGTTTCGAAACTACTCGTCTGGTGGCCATCCCCGAGAAACTTTCGAAAGGAAAATCCGGGATAAGCTCAGCTTCGTTCTTAAAGCTTATTCTCGGACAAATTTCTTTCGAATCGTGGAATCTTTAAGAAAGACGCGTTCTCTTAAGTTAAGACGCGTACGAACGTATCTTATTACCTTAGCGGATCTATAGTTAATAAACTTTGTAATAAATTTCCGATATATGCGTATACTAATTACCTACGATTTAAAGATACTCCGACTGAAAATTGTCTACGTAAATGACATTTCAAATACATTCTATAGGGTAAATGTAAATGTTTTAACTGCACCCAAGTCTTAAGTTACTCCCTGCTTAGTGCTTATGCGTGAAAAATAAATACTCTCTATGCTGAAATAAAATGTTCTTGGTACATTAAATCGAGGTGCAACATTCATAAGTGCAACTTATGAGTAAGCTTTTACTTTCTTTACGTATCAATGACTTAACTTTGGTCAACCGTGCGATTTAAAAAGTTTTGAATAATACTCCATTTCGCGAGTACTTTTGTAGAGTCAAAAGAAATTTCAAAGCGTTAGTCGATGTATGTTTGGATGAAGGAAAACGAGTCATTTATTATTCACCAGCTGTTTAAATAGAGTAATTTCATTAAATAGTCGCAAATCGCAATTTCGAATAAAAACATAATATTGACACGCAATAAGTGTCAAAGTGATTTTAATAAATCATCGATCGACCATTGATTGCACTTCGAAGAATGCAAGATACTTTGCAACGAATATAACAAAGTGTACGAAATATAGGGAAGCATCGTTTGAAAATCGCAGTCTCGTGATTAATAATCAATGATATTCCGTTGACTTCTCCCTGTAATAAAGTGCATTTCTAAGAGCACAACTGAACTCGCTTATTTCGCTTCAGTTCTTCGATAATGCATCTTTTCCAAAATATTCAAACATTCCAAGCAGCGACTGTCGATTATTAATAAAATTTACGTGAAATGCTCGACGAAGCGCATAGGCATGAACAAGCAAGAGGAAGAAAATCCTGATGGAACGAAGATTATCGCGGGGATCTGGCGAGTAAGGGGATCATCAAAGTCGCGCGATCGGCCTCAAGAGGGAGGGAGGGAGTGGCAGAGGCGAAGAGACAGAGAGAGAGAGAGAGAGAGAGAGAGAGAGGGAGAGGGAGAGAGGGAGAGAGGGAGAGAGACAGACAGAGAGAGAGAGAGAGAGAGAGAGAGAGGCAGATCGCGGGACCAGTTTGTCAAAATTTCGGACCCGTTCAAGCGGATAATAATAAAACGTTAATGACGCCGACGACCACGGCAGTCGCGTCGCGGTGGTCGACAAGCGTCACGCGGCCCAACGAGATATGGGCCAGATGTGCGCGGAAATTTTTGGGCCTCTCGCTCCCATTTCCATCACCGTGTGGTTCGCCCGAGCGCGAATCTAATACCTTGTCGCGGATAACCGCGCGGATCTGTCGGACAAGGTACAGAGCTCGCTTTCTTCTTTCTCCTCTCGCTCGCGACTGAGTTTAAGGGCGTCGACGAGGCTGTCGAATACTTGGAAAATGAAGAATACAAGAGGGACCTCGTGTATTCCGCTTCGCGTGGGCTTATCTCGGCCAGACGGACGGAAACGAGCAAAAAATGAACGATTATCGGCCTCGAAGATACGCGCTTAATGCGCCTGACCGACCTTTTTTCCCTTTTTCCCTCGGATTTTCAAGTCCCGCGCTCGACGCTATTTCCGAGGTTGGAAATTCGGGACCGATCGCTGCCAATGAGAAAAACACTCATCATCGAGAACGAACTTCGCCTCGTTGACGCGACGATTCGTTAAGCAGTTGCATGCTTAGAACAGTTGACAGTCGGACTGCGTAAGGATCATTCCTTTTCTATTTTATTTTATTACGCTATTGGCGGTGTGTGAAGATCGATCGGTTAAGCTTAAATGGCAAACGATAAAAATTGAGTTGCGGCTGCCATAAAAATGAGTCTTAGCTGTAAGAATCGTGCAAGATTTCTCGGAGTTATCTTTTTCTTCGCGCCTTGGCGTTGCGTTGTAATTATTTCTAACCCAATGTGCCATATTTGTTTAACTCGTTAATTGCACAAACTGTTATTGTAGTTATTGAAAGTACTTGTATGGTACAACTAATGTTTGCGAATGCTTATTGCTTATTGGGTTATTTATTTACCGTTAATATACTGTCGATTACGCGTTAACTTTTTGTACTAGTTTATAATACATTTACTGAAATCACGAGCGCAGTGTCAGTGGCGTAAAATTTCTAATATAAATTGCTCGGGATTTACGTCCTCTTTGTTCCACGTTTGTATCGTAAACATCGCAATTTAATGCAAAAATTGTAAATGTGAAGTAGACGCGCTTGAGGACGCTCACTGAGCGTGTACATACACAGTCGTTGCATCAATGTCGCTTTTAATCGTGAAAGGCAAAGTTACTTTTCTGAAATTTGCGACACGAAACTACAATAACGATTAACGAGATGCGAATTTTGATTGAACTTTTGGCCTTTTGATCCTTAATACGTGCATAAAACCGAATAGCGTGTACTGCCTTAGAATAATGACGTAATATCAGAATGAGCAATTAAGTACAGACCTGTGTATTACAAAAGTAAGACTCGAGCGATAATATATAGCGAAAATATGCTCACCGAACGGAACTTACCTCTGCATTTCAACTCGGCGTTTCAAAGTCGCTGGACAACGAATCCTTTTACGTTCAAGTGGAAATTAATAGACCGCCGTTTACCAGAGAAATGAAGTTTCCGAAAGAAATGGGACAGACCGGGGAATATTCCCAGCTGCTCAATCATCGGAATGACGAAACTCGCAGAAGCAACGTTATTATGTTAGTGGACTCGTCAGCATCTAAGCCTAAGATAAACTTCATTTATCTTCCGAGCGCTCATTGTATCCGCCAGAAGAAAAAGAAAAAGAAAAAGAAAAAGAAAAAGAAAAAGAAAAAGAAAAAGAAAAAGAAAAAGAAAAAGAAAAAGAAAAAGAGGAGCCCCGGGCTGAAATTTATTACGGGCACTTAACGCGCAATCTAAGCGTAATGCAATATTAGGTGTAAAGAGCCGTGTATTAGAACGGAGGCAGGCGCGCGTGCGCTTGAACGCGGAGAAAGGACGAAAGTACGCGTCTACCGCGCAAATCCCGTATAAAGAACAGGGAAAAAGAAGGTCGTCGTCGTCGCGCCTATTATTCCCGGCGCATCGCTCGACGCGTACGTGTCATCCAGGGTCGCGAGGGGCGCTTTTTTCTCTTCCCCGGATGAATTTCCAAGGTGGCGCGCACGTAGCGACGGCCACGAGGCCGCGCCGTGCGCCAGATTAGGATCGGAGCTCCGAGTCGACGACCACCCACTCGGGAGCAGTTACCCGCTTGGCTGGAAAACAAATAGGAGCGCGACTGCAGCGGGGGTGCGGGAGGGGCAGCGGTAGTAAGTAGCCGGGCTCGCTTACAGGACCGCCCGTCGGCTGCCGCTACGCGACAATTAACCGTAAAACATCTTCGAGGCGCTTTCGTTTGCGTCGTCCTTGCGCCCTTGCGCCCCTCCTTTCTTCATTCTTCGCTCTCTCGCGCGAGCTCCTCCCCCTCCTTCTTTTTCACACTAGAACCTGATCGATTTTCCGTCTGCACGACCACTCGACGCTTCCTCGAAAGCGCCATTCTTATATATCACTGGGTGCTCCGTGTGGGCTCCTGGAAAACACCCTCTTCTTCCATTTGTAGGAATATGCACTTTCTTAGGTGCAGCTCTTTGTTCGAAAAAGCTTTTTCATTTATTTTTAATGGGCGCTTGCCAACTTGCCAGACGAGTAACGGCGGCTAAAACAGATCAAAGTCTCTATATATATCTCACCTGGTCATCGTAAATTAAAAATGGGCCTTTTCACGCGAGAGCGATCGGTACCAAAATTTAACTTGATAGTTTTATTTTGCTGCGTCGAGATTTATTTCATGTCGTATGTTAAAATACGGGGAAAAGAAATTCTTCCGATTAAATAACCATAATGTTTTTTTTTTTTTTTTTTTTTTTTTTTTTTTTTTTTTTTTTTTCCTGGCAAATGAAAGGAAGGGAGAGTCGTGGAAAAATTAAATTTTACGTCTCGTTGAACTACCGTAATGTAATATCGGTATGACATTTTTTGCTTTCTTTTTACTTCTAGAGTGAGTACGTCATCGAGGTAATAGTACGAGTGTCGATATTTCGGTAACACGATCCTATGATTTATACAGTGTCCTGAAATATTAAGAGCTCGTTGATTTCTGTTACATTGTGATCGAGCAATAATTACTTCTAGCGTTTTTACAATCAGCGGTCGTATCTTTTACGACAGGCGAAGAATGAGAAAGGAAATTCGTTGCTGCGATAATGATATACTACCGTGTTTATTGTGTGATATAATCATTGTCTATCAAAATTAAGATTCCAAGAGCGTAGTGCTATTGAATGTAATACCAATTTCTCCTGTCCAATAGAACTCAAGTCAATCAGTTTTTTCAACTTACTTTAAAGATTACAAATCAATCTTACAATCGATTGTAATTTCGTGTGCTGCATCGTTGAGTGATAAACTATATTTTGAAATGTTTTATCTCCTCGGCAGCTACGTTCAAAACTTTTTCTTCAAATTCTGAAAGTTTGCGACTTTGCACATATAATTATACCCAAACACAATATTTTCGATTTTATTGCTTAGTAAGTTTATACTATAATTTCATTAATGCCTTAATTGAGAGCTTAATGTATATTATTAGAGACATAAGAATGCAGGTAAGTGAAAACGAAGGGCTTCAAAAGTGTTGCACTCGCTTATGGTAACTTAAATATCAACTTCTATCGCATATTCTTTTAATGTGCTTACTTTAAATGTACCCGTCGTAATAAATATATTTATGTATGAAAATTAGTTACAGTTTTCTTTAAAGGCTTCGTATTTTAATCTCTTCTATTTATATACCTTATATATCGATACATAAATTGTGAATTATCAACTTCTGCAATAAGGATTATGTATGTAAAGTTATGAAACCTATCGCGTTTAAGTATTTACACTTATGATTTAGTAGAGGCAGTGTAAGGAAGGTGCAATAAAATCTATTTATCGTGTTACAATAGAACGTAGACTTTATTCTTTATTTAAGTCAATGCTGATACCTCTGATCTCCCAACTCCTGAGATTTAATAAGTTTCGGATTAACAAATTTAGTGAAAAATTATGTTTCTACGATAGAAAACTTGAAAGTATTGATTAATTAAAAAAATCTAAAAGTCCAGTTAAATCATAAGTAAAATGTTAAGATACCGAAGCTTTAGGAAAGTAATTATTATACCAAAAATATTCCTGTTTTCAGCCTATAGATCAAAAGTTTATAAACCAATTTCTTAAATATTATTCGTTTACGTACGGTTGTTTAAATGCAATCATTTCTTTGCAATAAAGTCTTGGACGTATAAACTCTCGGAAGTTTCGAACTTTTATCACAAATGAATGTCCCGTATTTTTCCGAGATTTTCTGTACGCTTGAAAAGTTAATTATTGCAATGACGTGATTTTTGAGATACAAATTCGATGTACAGAGTGTGTAGCGATATATTTCTATTGTGAAATATATATTTATTTTCTTGAAACGGTATCATTTTTCAATTTTTCATCCTCTAGCTTGATACATAAATGATTATACACAATTGCAAAGAAGGAGTAATTTCATTATCGAGTTCTTGAATAAATTATTTTTCGAATGCAGCGTTTTGCTTAAAGATTTTAATAAAGTTTATTACCTAGAATTATCTCAGAATTTGAAATGCATAAGCTATAAATTTTCAATCAATGAGACTACGAAATTCGCATCTTGATAATATACTAAAAAACCATTAGTTACGTACAAAGGAGATAAGGGTTATTTTGCGTTAATGTCGAACATAATATTATACCGAAACAATACAATAATTTTGAAGTAGGAGTACATGTTAATCACCGTTATCTCAAAGCATATCGGTGCACTCATATGTAAGACCACGAACAATAAGATTTTTTTCAAGAAAGTGTAAGAAAATCTCATTTTTAGCGGAGCATTAACCGTGAGCTATTACGCTAAAAACAATTGGCATGTTACCTAATAGCATTGAGATACAAGTATAGTTTAACGTAATCCGTTGTCGAATGCATTTGTGATGATGAACGAATCTGTGATTCGATCATCATCGTAAGCACGAGCGCTCGATATTTTCATTTGACGCAGTGTTCAGGGAAATGTGCCGATTAAAGTCGCCCGTTCGCTTTTCGTTTGCCAAACCAAAAGTGAATACGGCCCTGAGCTTACCAAAGTAATCGTTTTCTACAAGAGGTCGACAGGCGACAAACTACCATGTTTCGCTCGAGGAATAAAATGGCGAGAAGTTAAATTGTGCAGAAAGGAGGGACATCGAAACAAATGGAGACGCGCGATGACGAAAAAGAGGAGGAGATGATTCATCGAGGAGGGTAGGTGTGCGAGCAGTACAGACTAGATGAAAGGGGATGACGCTGCTCGAAGGAGCTCGAGGGACTCTCTTGGTTCGTGGACGACGAGGAGGACGGGAGAAAAGGGCCCCGACGACACGCTCGTACACGGAGGTCGGCTCCGCTCGTGCGTCCTCCTGATGTTTCCGTGTCGTCGTGCTCGTGTCGTTAAAAGGGGCTGAGCAATATTGCGTTATAAATATATGGGCGGAGGTCCGCTCGGTCGCGCAACGCACTTAACAGCGCCGAGGGGCTTCGGGCAGGAAACAAGCTGCACGCGTGTGACGCGGGGGGTGCAGTCGGGGGAGGGGGAGGATACGCGTGCTTGGCATAGTTGTCGGTCCGCGGCCGCATTGTGGATCCATGCGAGACAACGCGAGTCCTTTGCGCAGGATTGCGGCCCCGAAAAGGTAAAAGAGGACTGGCGCAGAGCGAGAGAGAGAGAGAGAGAGAGAGAGAGCGAGTGAGAGAGGAGAAGGAGACGCGCGGGCCCCACGTCGTTCGCGGACAACAATCACATTCATCGAGGAGCTCACAATGCTAATCATAAAGACGCCGACTATTATGGCAACTTCTCTCTCTTCGCCGCGGTAACGCGCGACCGCCTTCCCGCCTTCTTCTTCTTCTTCATCATCATCATCATCATCTTCTTCTTCTTCTTCTTCTTCTTCTTCTTCTTCTTCTTCTTCTTCTTCTTCTTCTTCTTCCTATTCTTCTTCGTTATCCTCCGAGTCGTGCTTGTCGTCGTCGCGTCGTCGTCGCGTCGTCATTGTCGTCTTCTTTCTCTTCTTGTTCTGTTTCTGTGACCCGTGTCTACGTACCCTCCCATCGATTTTTCCTTTTCTCTTGCGCACTCCTTTCTCTCAGCTGAGTTTATTTGGTTCCGAGGCCTAGAGACGACGAGCGCGTATGTACACCACAATGGAACTTGCAACTCGCGCGCGTCGCTCCTTTGTCGGTCGTGGCAAACACGACTGTGCGCACGCGCACCACGGCCCTTCGAAAATTCCCAATGAATAGGCAAACGAACAATCCTTTCTGTCGACATCTTCCACTCCTCCCCGCCCTCCCCCGCCATCCGCCGCCCCCGCCCCACGACGCTCGACCTTTCTCTCTCTTCAAGCGAGACTCTATTCTACCCTTTTCTTTTTTCTCATTTTTAGCCGAGTCATAAAGTCATGCACGCGGTCCTATCGCTCGCCCTCCAATCGAATCGTATTAATTGGGATTTCTATTGAGCCGTCCGAGAGGAATCATACATCCCGATCCCGCACACCTCTCCCCGCTTGTATACACAGTAGAACGAATGCGCGCGCCGATCTTTTATCGGCCGCCTGCATACCCTTCCCGCCCCGGGATTAATCTCCGGGGACTGATCTCATCTTAAATAGCGGATCGACAGCCGAACACAATTTCGAGTTTACACCCGGCAAGCCTTACAAGCATTGCTCCGGCGAAAACAATGCCCAACTTTTCTACATCGCATCTGCAGTCTTTTCAAACGTCTTCATTCTTTTTCTAACACTTGATGTCGTAAACAATATTCTTCATACAATATGCGTAACGTAACCTTCCCCATCTATGAGAAATAATTCCCGAGGCACGAGTGCTTTCGTGGAGAAAATTTCAATTATTTCATTTGTAATGTTGGTAACCTTGGGCTCCTCGATGAATCATTGTGACAAAAATTGTCCAGCTCGGTAAGTCCTTCTCTATTGCATCACGATTTTATTTACATTTCACGCTTCTCGAGTATCGCGTTTCTCGTTTATCGCTAGGCAACATTGTTTTTCCTAGTGAAAATGAGTTCTGTACGTAATAATTATAATTTAATTCATATCTGGATTATAAGGCGAACTTATTGTGTTAGTGTCGGTATAAAAGGAAAAACAAAAAAAGTTCCTTCGGTAAATACAAAAAGAAAGTTCATGAATAGAGAGCGTTGCATGCTATACTCGTAGTTTCGTGACTTAGCAACAATAAACGTTCTATATTTAAATGCGCCGCAGTTAATTTGAAACATGCTTTCTGCGTGATATTCAGTTGGTACAATTGTGATTTAAACGACAACAGTGCCTTTAATAGATGTTCTAAAATACTGTCAGCGGAAGTGATGAATATTATTAATCGATATTACTTACTGCAATTATTATCAACTGTACGATCACAATAGCAACTGTCTAAACGCGAAAGCCAGGACTTTACGTAATTACGAAGATGAATAGTACATTTTATTTACCAAAATTACATTTTCATTTAAAGTCTGAACTTCCATTGAATTCAAGGCGTGTATTCTTGTAAATTTCTAATTTTCTAATTCTTGTCAATAACGGAATTCAGTGAAATACATAGAATAAATGTGAACGTTGACACTGGGAAAGAGCTGACGTCCATCATAAATTTCTCAAATCATATTTGTTTTAATAAACCTTACTCCAGATGCTTGAATTTAGTTTGTAATTTATGCACTTTTGTCTTTTAAATTATGTAAAGCGAAACGTGAGTTTAAAAGAGCTTAAATGTATCACCGGATTAACTTTCTACGGGTTTTTTTTTCCTTCAAAATTATATTATGTTTTTATCTGGGAAAATGTTCTTCTTTTTTCTCCTCTCAAATAAAAGTAAAAAAATGTCTTTATCCAGTATAAGTAACATTAATGTTTAAAAATTTCCTTGTCAATTTTTTAATCCTCCATAAGTATATCAAACTTAAAACGTCTTTTATACCTTATGAATTATTACACCATTAAAATTATTATGATTTTCATTAAGGTAATTAATATCATTACGCTTAGATTGATAAATCCTGCCTAAGTTGGTCTCAATCGTTGGTCTCACGCAATGCAAAATTTAACTTGCGAATCCAATTGTAAATCAGCAAGTAAACGTATTATCCGAGTCGGCATTTTCGCACGTATTAGATTTCACTGCATCATAGAACTTTGGAAGGATTCGAGCGAGAGACATTAACTAAAGAGTTACTTAAGTAACCTTCGTGGCCACTTATTCTCCTAGCGATCATTGCGCGTTAGTTCTCTCGAGTCGAAAGCCCTTCGGGCGAATAAAAGCTTGCACGTAATCGAACGCAAAGGCATTTTTCGACCGAGTCGAAGAAGAAAGCTCTCGATACAGTTGTTATTTTGGTGTTTTTCCGATTGAAGAAATACGAGTATTTACGCGTTGAGGGAACAATGCTAGAGCGTAACGGTTGCCGGTGGGTGTCACAGGTGCGCTGCCATTGTCGAAGAGGCCAGGAACATTTTTTAAAATAAAAGGAGTAGAAAAACGTGAAGTGGTAAACACGAAAATTCTTATGGTTAAAGAAAAAGAAGAAGCTGGACGCTCGAGGGCGAGCAATAAAAGCGGGCGGGTAAGGTGTAATTTGTACGCTCGGGGCTGATTGTACCAGTTTGTAGTTGTCTGGAGTCAAAATTCTTGAAAAGGAACGCTTATTGGCGCACTCGTGTTCTGCAAGAGGACCGAGAGGCATCCACTTGACTTTGGCTCCCGAAATCCAAAGCGCTGGTCCTCTGATGTTCTCCACCGGCTTTTGTTTATAACACTTGGCACTAGAAAGAGCTTCCTTTGTCGAAGCCCAGCACGTCTTCGCGCCGCCGAACCTGAGACGCGTAACCGAGAAACGTCTCTTCTGCGTTTGTGACCAAAGCCATAAAAAGCAAGCGGAAAGGAAGAAAAGACGAGCAGGAGGGAGAGACGAAGTGGAAGAAGGAGAAGGAGGCCAGTCGAAGAAAGAGGACGAGCGACGGCGACGGCGGCGGCGGTGGCGGGGGAGCGAGAACAGAAGAAAAAGCGGTCTCTGGAAAGTAATAGGAGCAAAAGTAGACCCCCTGGGGACAGCAGTGCACACGCAGGCGCACACGGTAGCCGGCTAGAGTGTCTCGGACTCGAGGACCACCGTGACATTTCCCCTTGAGATTTATCCCTTTTAAGCGAGTCGGCGGCACCCAACAGGACCAAACGTCCTGTAGAAAAAAAAGAGAAGCCCCGCGTGCGCTATTCTCTTCTATTATTCGGTTCACCTCGGCTCGAGTCCGAGGTGAAAACGTTGATTCCCGCCTCTCCGCAGTCGGAGAGACGGAGGTACTTCCCGGGAAAAGAGCGAGCGATGGTCGAGCCGGAGGCAGGGTGTGAGACTTGCAGCATTGTGCGCAAGGTCCTCGTCCTACCGGTGTTTCGGTCGCCCCGTGCATCCTTTGTCGCGTCTTTGTGCGCGGCGTCGCTTGGACGTATTCGCCAGGAGAACGCGGCGTCGCACGCGCGCGATTCAGGAGCGACGAGCGTGAAAAAAGAAGATTTGCCGCGGTCCCGGGCGGTAGCGCGCGAAAAACGCGAGGCGCTGCGGTTAAGGGATCATTTGGGGGTCGCGCGGCGCCTGGGTTCGGGGATCGGTTTAACGAGGTCCCGCTGGGCTCCTTCGAGCTGGAAAAACGATTTCGAAGGTGCGCCGAGGCGTGCCGCATCCGCGCCGCATTGTTGTCGTACAAATGCCGCTGCCTCGTGGGACGCGGGTGTCTAGGAGTCCGGGAACAATGGACGGCTGTGAGACGCGCGCATCTTCTGCGCCGCGTTTTGTAATGCAATCTTACCCTCGGGCTTTGTCGCTCGAACGCGTTTCCTTTTAACTTTGGAATTTTTGGCGTGTTGCTCTTTTATGCGCCTCTCGTACTCAAATAAATGGCTCGTAAATACTTTTTCAATTTCCTCGGCACTTCACAGTCAATCGCCTCGAAATGGTCCTTCGTTCGTTTATTCGCTCGATGTACCTGGACAATGCAGCTCTTGTCAGTCCTTCTTATAAATTTTCCGTCGCGGTAAGCCGCTTTAATCGTATAAAGCGTTCATTACGTCTCTTTGATACGAGAAAGGGGCGTAGGGGTGATCGATCCTTGTAACGAACTCGAGGGCCACTTGGCGGCTTAAAATGGCTTCCAAAGTAAGCTGGAGGCCTACCGGTTGAGAGCTCTAAGGAAATCGGTG
This sequence comes from Wiebesia pumilae, assembly GCA_018907045.1. Classification (NCBI taxonomy): domain Eukaryota; kingdom Metazoa; phylum Arthropoda; class Insecta; order Hymenoptera; family Agaonidae; genus Wiebesia; species Wiebesia pumilae. Next base: position 2,512,475 of record JACCHZ010000113.1, on the reverse strand, counting down.
GTGAAAGGTGTGCTCGATGCAGTTCGTCGTGTTGGAAATGTATCGTTGGAAATGTCCAGCGGAAATGTTCGCGGTACGCATGGCGCTATTTCGTCGATCCGCGTAATTGTCGAGAGGAGAAAGCGACAGGCTGTACTAATCGAGGCTGTACTGATCGAGCCTCCGCGTTCGATCGATTAGAAAATTACGAAAAACATGGGTGTAAAGGAAGAGCCGTCTCGGGCCTTCCAAGTCGAAATGAAATAAAAGTCGAATAAAACCGGGAAAATTATAAGGAATCGAGCACACAACAAAGGAAACTGTAGACGAAATGGGTCCGGCGTAGATCGACGCTGGCGGAGGACGAAGAGAGGCGAAAGACCCGAAAGGACGCGAACGCTCAAAGTGTTCTGCTGGCCAGAAGAGTCCGAGGAGTGAAGCGACCGACGAGCGAGAGGGCAATATTAAGGACTGTTGTGGGAGAGGTCAGAGGGAGCTGTCACTCAGAGAGTCGATGTCTAGCTACCCTTCTATTAGCCGCCTCCGCTCGTACCTCTTTTTTAATTGTGTTAAATCGACGGGCAATTTCGAGGGGAACGGAATTCGACGCTATATACGCATCGGCTCTCGAAATCGGTCGCCGGGGAGAGTCGGACTTAGAGAAGGAGAGGATTATCTGCGGGGATTTATAGGTTGCTCATGAGACGCTCTCCACTTGTATTGTATAGTTGGAGCAGCCGACCATGAGCCGCCGACCGAAATCTCTCCTCGCCTATACGTTATAGAGCTCGTGTCATGTGCGCCCAGAGAGAGAGAGAGAGAGAGAGAGAGAGAGAGAGAGAGAGAGAGCGAGAGCGAGAGTGAAGGGGGGTAAGTCGAGAGCTTAAGTGCAGCGCACTGCGATTTTCGAGCAATGAGGAGGAATCGCTGTGGCTTCCTAGAAGCCTCCTAGACGGAATTGCTTTCTCTTCTCCCCCCTCACTCTTTCGTAATGTGGAAGTACAAGCTAACCTATAGTTTCCTTTAACTAGGGATATGCGCCCCGATGATTCGTCTCTTTTTTCTCAGTTTCTGAAAAGCAATGCGATCATTAGAGAAGCAAGTTGTTCCAACATTTTTACAAGTTACTCAAAGGGAATCGCTTATTATCCTTGACGGTTGGCTCGTCTTCGCGAAGTCAAACATCGTTAGCTCGCAAGAAGTGCACTTTTATCATTTATTCCTCAAAGATATTTTTATGCGTACGGACGATCGTCTTTCCCTCTTAAAAATTCGAATGCCCTCGCGAGTGAACATGGCTGTCTTTGTGCGGTCTCGTTCTCAAACAACTCTGCCAAAGAAGTAAAAGTAGCTCTACGGTACACTTTCATCGGAGTACTCGATTACTTATACACTTTCGCACCACTTTTGTACTCTATGTTTTAATACCGACAGATAAGATCGCGGCATTAGGCCGCTACGTAACAGCGTCGAAAAATCCTACGACGTCGTGACAACGGTCGTGGAGAATCGCGCGTTCGTAATCCAAAGCAAAATCGCCAACAAATGCCAAAGATTCGATTGTTGTCGAGATCGTTGACAAGAGCAAAGACTAGAAAAAAGCGCGCGAATGTTTATCAAATGTCGAGTTTTCGCGAAACCTTTCTCCGAATACTCGTGCATTGAAAGCTCGCTCGTATCCTACCGGAAATGTTCTAGTCGTAAGTATTGCATTACTCTTAAGATTGCAAAGGCGAGTGAGCGGTAGGGAAATTATTCGAGCGCTTGGATAAGCGAAGCTGTAACAGCTTTATTTGAACACGGAGTAAAAGGGAGTAGGAATAATGAAAAAGATTTTCAAATGCGGTCTGCGGAGTCGTCGGCCATAGCGATTTCCAGCTAAGAGTGTAATTGTACGCGCTCTATTGATTTCACGGGAGAAGCTGCAGGTGAGTCGTACTCGAGCAAACAAAATTCCCGCCCGACGCTAACAAAGCGATAAAAACAGCGGCCCATCGACGGATCCCGAGGCACTCGGTGCGCACGATCCGTGAAGAGGATCACTCGCGGTTTTTCCGAGGGCAACGATCGACTCGCGGCTCGACGGCACGAGTAGCGGCTCTTCGCGTAGTCGCCGTCGGCAAAGTCCGGGTCGACTTTTGGGCCTTTTGCGACCCTCGACGGGAGCCCAAGCACTCGCTCCGATTTTTTCTTCCGTCTTTCTGCGTATGGCTGCGCTCGTTCTCCCACGCCCTCGGCTCTGACGCCGCTTCCAAGCAACGGCCCCGGAGAGGAGGAGACCTTGACACGTCTGTCCGCAGTCCCGCCAATAAATACCGGGACTGCCGTGGCGAGCCGCTTTTGCCGCACGAGAGGGACAGTCGGACCAATTAAAAGGAGAAAACGACATCGTAACCAGCCCGGGGCTGCGCTCGTTCCTTTTATTAACGTCGTTCGCGGCGAGTCCATCGCATGTGTCGAAATATCGCAGCTCGTGGAGTCTTGGTCGTACCCGGTGCTTTACCTCGCAAATAAATAGCCCACCGCGATGGGAGGATGGAACGGGAGCGCCGTCGTCGCCGTCGCCGTCGCCGTCCCTGCCGTCGCTGCCGTCCCTTGCAATCAATGCTTTTGCCCTGGAAGCAACATAAAGACTCGCCGCGAGTACCTTCCAATCGATTGCATGTCATTTCCTTAATGGCTACGTTTCAACTACTCGCCGAGCACCCGGTATTGACACCCTGTGCCTTCTAATGAGCGCTTTATAACTGTCCGATTACTATGCTTGCGTAGGTGTCAAAATACGGTCTTCTGGAATCGCGGGATGTGGTTAGCTAATTCGCTAGACGGTCCCCTTTATTCTCCCGATTTCCGGATTTGAGGAAATGGTGTATCCGTACGGGATACGAGTATTTGGTAGGCTTGGGTCCTGTTGAATGGCCGCTCGTTGTCTTTCACTGCTCCTATACACCGTTATACACGGTTGCTATACTCGTTCCTCGCGAGCATTCCGTTTGCTTCTTTGCTTTACGGGATTTACAATGACAATCTCATCACGTACTTATTGCCTCGTTCGATTCGGTCGACTTAAAGCACGATCTCCGAGTGTTGCCTCGATGGGGCTCATAACTATTTGAAAACGATAATATTATTCCGTGCGCGTTGCAGTAAGTAAATTCGTACGATCAAGGAGCCAAGGTTATAGCATTTGAAGTGATTGAAAATTGTATCTAAACACGACTCGCATGTTAAAAACCACTTGCACGAGGATCAATGTTCATTTCAGAGTCAAGCTGCCGAAAGTGCGAACTTTTTTTTTAATTTTTTTTCGAACAGTGATTACTCGAATGAATCGTTGATCGCCCGACAACGCTTATTGCGTGCTCGTTATGTGAAAATTCCACGAGTACTCTCACTTTACCTCGGACATTTAGCGACGCTTAATTATAAACGCAATTATTTTATTTTACGAACGTCGTACGGAAGACTAGTACAAGTAGATTTAACGGAGTCGCCGCCGTGGTTATGAAATGTCGTTTACACTTGTCATACTCGGTTTTTAAACGGTTGCCAAAAATTTCTTTTGCACATTCTTATCGCTCGCGCAAAATGAAATGTAGCCGAGAAACATCTACATTATTGAAGAAAGGATTTCTGAAAAAATTAATATCTTACCGCGTATACATTGGTATACTTTTTGTAAACGTTGAAAATTTAATAATTATATATTATTACAATGATTCTCAAAACTTAATTTCAACGCACTCCAAAAGGGCTGGGAGAAAATAGGTTGGGTTCGAACTATTATTATAGATGTGATTATATAACTCCAAAAATAGTGTCTTAAAAAACTGTCTTTAAAAAGTTGTAAAATTAATGAGTTTTCGCAGGTCAAAATGTAGAAGGATGAATGTTCCAATAAGTGTTTTTACCGAAAGTATACATTATTGTCGGAGTACTTATACTTCTAATTTAGCAGTTTTTATATGCTTCGTCGATAAGTGAGTTTAGATTGGGAAGTGTTTGTCTTTATCTCAATAATGCAGGTGAACTTTAACCACGGAATAATAAAAATTTCGACAGCATTCAAATAGGACGGGCAAAAGTAGTAACCTTGTTTTTATTAGAGTTGTAGAATGTGGTTTTACGATTCACCTCGTTGTTGGCTTAATTCTGGTGGCTCTATAAATTTTATGGTTCATTAACCCATTAACCTCTATCCATGTATAAAATAAGCTCCATCCCCGCCATTTTTCACTTAAACCATTGAACTGGAATTTATCACGGCATACGTATGCCGTGATAAGGACGCTACTGTAGGAACGAGCGCCGCTATCGTTACTATGATGAGTTCAACGTCGTACCGAGATCGCACCAGAGATATTCCAATCCATTTACCGCGAAATCCCACATTTGTGTGTAAGTGCAGAAGCGCCACTAAGGCAGATTTCAAATTTGACCAACAACCGTCACTTATTTGCTAATTCCGAATTAGGGATAAAGCGCGCCGATATTCCCGGCTCGGCAATTATATTCCTCGACGCGAATCACCGAGGACTGCGAACTACGCAAAAAGCCAAATACATGTTTACTCAGCATTAAGTAAGAATGAAATTCCGGTATGCAACACTTAACAATTGGAGTGAGTTCCTAATTACCGACAAGGACTCTTTTACGAGTGCAGAACACTCGCATTCCGTTGAGGTCTCCCCTTTTTTCTCAGAGCCTCGCTCGCTCCTCCACCTCCCGACTTCCGAAATTTCTCGCGGCTCTTACACTATCACTCGGTGCACTTGGCTCGGTCTCGTGCGTACCCAGGGCGTAAAAAGCCCCGCGCGAGCAGCAGAACGCGAAGGAAAGCAAAAAGACGAGAAGGAGAAAACGAAGCAACGAGCAAAAGAGGGGCACTACCGCGCGAACACGGCTTAGAGGTGGGCGGAAGAGATTCGGAAGACGAAGACGAAAAGCGGCTCCATGGGAACGGAGAGTCTGACAGCGTAAGGGAGCGCGCGGCCAGCGGTAACATAAAGGAGGCGAGTCCGTGGAAAAAAGTAGCCCGAGACCCAGTCTTTACGGAGGGGCGAGAGGTCCGCGAGCTGGCGGGGGCTGGCAGAGGAAGAGAGTGAGTGAGTGAGTGAGTGAGTGCGTGAGAGAGAGAGAGAGAGAGAGAGAGAGAGAGAGAGAGAGACGAGTCATAACCCCACCGGGTAATTGGACGTTCCCACTTTTAATTGGCTACTCGACGGCCCGGCCCCGGTTGTTAGGCGTTATATTGTGTTGCCTTGTATAAACGCTTTGCTGGAACTTGGACCAACTTGGACGAAATTTAGAGGAGCGCTCTTCCCCGCTCGCCCACCTCCTTCCCTGCCGCCCTGCGTCTTCTTCTTCATCTTCATCTTCATCTTCATCTTCTTCTTCTTCTTCATCTTCATCTCGCCACCTCCGCACTCTTTGCTTCGCTCTGCATCTCGCCCCACTCTCTCTTTTTAGCCCGTTCTATCTCTATCCGTTTCCCACATATAATTGTTACGTTATTGAACAGCACTTAAGGACGATTTCGGTCGCCAAGAAAGTTCCTCGCGCTGGAAATCCCTCTTGACCACCCTCTTGACGCAGTAGGGCCCCCCAATCGAGGGAGCGATGATCCTCGCTTCTCGAAACTCGATCCCTCTTGGACCGATCGACTCCTGATAGTTCGACCTCTCTCTCTCTCTCTCTCTCTCCCCCACCCCCTCTCGCACTCTCTCTCTCTCTCTCTCTCGCCATCGCCGTTTTCTCAGCCACCCTTGTGAACGTCAACGGCGCTTAGCGGCCTTCGGAGTACGCGCTGCCAAGCGCCGTAAAGTTCGAGAGTCTCCTTCGCTCGTGGACTTACGCTCACCGCGGATGATAATTGGTATCTGGGGACGTGTAGCGTATTTCTTCTCTGGTCAGCAGCCAGCAGCAGTTAGGACGAAAAAGTAGCTGGCCTCTTAATTATTGTCATTATTCATCTCTCGTCTTCATTACCTCGTACCCGAGCGAGAGTTCGTCTTGGTTTGCGACACGCCTTCTTCTCGTTCCTCGGACTTTCCTTCCCCTTTCCTTCTCTGCCGCGCTCTTCATGTGTGTATAGGCAAATGAACTTCCCTCCATTGATTGATATTATAGGCGGAAGCATCAGAAAAAGACGCTGCTACCTCTTACCGACGTTTATGTATATCAAAACTTTTATATTCCGGATTTTCAGGAATTTTAATTGATTCACTTATTTCTCCGAAAAATGTATCTCCGAGGACAATAAAATAAATAAATTAGCAGAAAATAAATAAGTGATCCAAGTTAAAGTAGCAGGTATAAAAGGCTTTAAAAAATTTATTCGCCATAAGTCATTTTTATTTATCCTCTTATGCGATACTGTTAGCTCTGAGATTTGCACGGCATTTACGGACAAAAGGAGGAAATCCAGAAGTGCAAATAAAATATTAATTCCTCGTAATCTACATCTACAATCACGTTACTCCACGTAATCTACGTATTACGAAAATATGGTATCGTTAATGTCGTTCGACTAAAAGGTTTTAATCCACCTTGGGATAAAAAAGCGGGATAAATCTTCGAATGTTATCGAAAGCATTTGAATTCAAACTATTTTCGTTGCAAAAATATGCGTCACGGTTCGCAGAAAGATGTTAAATATCATTGACTGTGTAATGTCATTTTCAAATTAGAGACTTCCTGCTGCATCGTAGGTAAGTTTAGTACAGCATCTATCAAATCCAATCAGCGATATAAATATGTCTACAAGTATAAATAGCTTATACGTGGTATGAAAGTTTTAACACGGCGATATATTATAATTGAGTTTTTTTCCCCTTTTAAATTGCAAACTGCTTGGCTTATTTCGTATTACTTATTTTGAAATTATATTTTAAGTATTTTCTTACGTATGCTAATATTAGATATCAGGACGTATGTTATTATTTATGTGAAAGAAATTTTATACTTCCGGCAATACTTATGCGATGTTGTTGCAGTAAGGTTAATGGTAAGTTTTAAATATGAAGAAAGAAGTGCGTTAGGATTCAATAAGCGCCTACCATTTCGAGGAATCCTACTCGACTGATTTTCACCGCTTAATTCTAAAAATTCTCATCGCCATTGTAAATATTATAATAAAAAAAAGCGAGGGATCCTTCCTGCAAGAGAAAAATGTTCCTAATCTTCAGGAATGGTTTAATTTTGGTCGACGGGCGTACGTGGACAGTCTCACGTTATCCATCGAATACATTTTATCCGTATGGTTTTATCCGTATATGTTTTTATTTTGAAATTGATTACCCCGTGATAAATGCGTAATTTATTCGATAGCTTTATATATTTATTTGTTTTATGAAACTGTTAACGCTCGATGAATAATAACGTTAATATTCGATAAATAGTAGGATAAAGGTAGGTAGAAGAAATCTTAATCCGATTATAGAAAAATTTGCCAGAAAATAAGAAATACGTAAGAAATTCTCACGCTTGATTCCCCGTTAATTTTGGTTTTTAATATAGTCGGTTAAAATTGATTTAGGTTTTCTGCCGACACTATCTTCTTCACATATAATTGCATACACGAGGCTAAAAATTATTTACAATTTGGTAAAAATTCAAAGTTTATAGCTCACTTTGTTAATAAGCGCATAAAATTCGACATCATTTGCAATAAAATTTGGTTGAATTTATTTGTCGTATAAAAATCTATGAAAAACAAACTGATATAATTCAAAATGCCATCGTTATAACAACCTGAAAAAATTGTGGGAAAACACTGGCTGTTGATTTGGCCCACCTGGGGACCATTATGGCTCCGCCTCCTCCTTCAATTTAAACTTTTCAATAAAAATGTAAATTTCGTTATATTATAAATGGCAAAAGAAACACAGTCATCGTTGGCGGAGAGAAAGATCCCGGCGCTTCTTTGTTTATTATATAAGAATTTGTCATTGTTGTACAACTCGAGGAATTTGTATCTTCGGGCCATTTATTTGAATGATAGTTGGTCATTTATTATGTGGAATCTATTCATTTTCAATCGGCGAATCATTAAGAGCGAATCTGCAAAGACCTTCTCCGTCTCTTTCCTGCGGCATCCCTGCCTAGTCCTTAGACGCAGACGCAGAGTGACGAATTCGAAGGTTATACAGGAGGTGCTTTCGTGAACGATTTCTCTTCGACGAAAAGCGTTCCATCTCTCTCTCTCTCTCTCTCTCTCTCTCTCTCTCTCTCTCTCTCTCTCCTCTTCTTTCGTCTTCTTCCTCCTCTCGCGCGGTCCCGCGTTTAATATTCCCTTTGTGGTGCGGAAGCCGCGCGTTTGTCTCCCCAGGATATGACGACTCCGCGACAGTGTATCATGCGAACGGCCTCTTTCTTCTCCCTCCCCTGACCCCGAGCGGACGCACCGAGACGTCGAAAATATACGGCGGATTAATTCGGTAAACTTTCCGTGCGGGACTACTTGAGGTGCGCTCGCGGGTGGCGGTTCGCTTCTTGCCATGCTAATGCACCTCGCTCCCTCGGTAATTTATTTAAATTTGAGGCGCACGCGCGCGCGCTACGAGCCCTTCCTCCCGCCTCGCTAGTTTTTGCCGCCGATGCCGATTTTTTTCATCTCCGCACGCGCGCATTCCCGCATTAAAGCAGCGGCTCCTCGGAGTCGAGGAGCCGCTGTTCGACGTTACGAGCCCAAGGGAACTGTTGACGATATCCTGGAGCTGCTCGCGACCGCTGAATTAATGCTGGATCATTCATTTCTGAGTCAATTCAAGTCTCATAATTATCCCCCGACCCTCCTCTTATATTTGCCCTGTTGCTTCTCATTTTCGACTCTGTACGCATGTTTGCGCGCGCTTCACGCGTGAGCGTTCACATGCATAGGAGCTGTGTTTAGAGATTCCGTTTGCAATTACTAGTCTGAATTATGACAAAAATAAAATTGCAGAAAAACGCACGGTCGCAAAAACTTGTCCATAAGAGAGAGAGAGAGAGAGAGAGAGAGAGAGTGAGGGAGAGTGAGGGAGAGACTGACAGTCTATTAGAGACTAACAAACGGATCTATAAAAGTTTCCCGTGAGTTCTTTGATTACAGTCGTAAATTATGTATGCTTAAAGTGAATTAATCCCCATTAAAGTACCATGTACTAAGCGGCTTTGTGCAGTATAAATAAAATTTCTATAATTAATTGTTATTGTTTATTTTATCTATTAATTCATATTTATAACGCATAATTTATCTAAATTATTCTAACCTTCTTTGGCTAGAATACTGGCTTGATGAAATTATAATAATGATAATAGTAACAACAACAACAACAACAAGAACAACAACAACAAGAACAACAACAACAACAACAACAACAACAACAACAACAACAACAACAACAACAATAATAATAACCACGATAATTGGGACCACGTATTTTAATATTATGAAATTAATTTTGATTTCTTCAAATTAGACGATAAAATGCTAATATCGTAAATGTTCGTATTTGATATCAGTTTCCCCCCTGGTTTCATAATACAATTAACAATAAACTTAAACATTCATAAATCTAATCGTTAATAAAAAAATTGCTTTCATTCTCTTTTTTCTTTTTCTTAAGAATATTGGACGAACTTTTGAAGGATGAACCCTTTCACCGTTTACCGAAGATTCTGTTAAGAATCGGGTTAAGTTACGTTATTTAAATATAGATTTTAATAGAATAATTTAAATTTTACTCGTAGAATTACTCGATTAAGAGCTTTTAACGAAAATGGTTACACTTTCTTATTTCATTTAAGTCACACTTTCCTTTCGCAGGTAACCATTATTTTCTCAAATCGATTTATTTCGAAATTATTTAACGTAAGTAGAATCGATAAAAATGAGTAGAAAAGTATTTGTCATTTGTTTTTTAGACAAATATACTTTACGAGTTGCTTTTAAACGCTAATATACGTTGTTCTTGACAGAATTCGAGTGTATACGATTGGAACGTTGAGAAATAAAGTAGATAAGTCACGAGCCTTGTTGGCCACTTTATTCTATCTAAATTACTATAAGCTCAGACACTTGAACCTGTCAAAATATTATTATAAAGCTTAAAAAAAATATGAATTGTAATGGCATTTACTTTCCTTAATTGATGAGAAAGCTGAACGTGCTGTTTTATTTCACAAATTTGAATACGAAAGTATGCACACTTAAACTGAACTAGGAAATAGTCGGATATATTTAGATGTGCATTACAATTAATAAAAAATTGAATTATTTCAGCTTTACTGTTAGTGAAGGTGGGTGTTAAATTTTATGAATGTAAATATGAAAGCACGTTTGCACGTGCCGAAGTAGAACAAAGTCGGATATGGCCAGACATCGAATATTCCACTTTATAAAATAATTGGATAATTGAGATTAATCGTTGAAAGGGATACGTAAATTATAAGATCAACATATTTACGTTTGGTAATAAGAGAATAATAATAGCGTATGCGAAAAATATCGTTGTAGAACGCACTTAAGTTAAAAGTAACGGCAACAACAATGAACGATTAGATAACGAAATTAACTCTTCAGACGTTAGTACACTTAAAGAGAGATTTGGGGGATATTAATGGGGTTACATAATGGGATCAGAGCTCATTCTAGTTCATTAGGATGTATACGCTGTAAAGAGTCAAATAAAGAAGGAGAAACGCAAGTTTTTGACAGACATGCACATTTTGATAAGCTTTATGCGCTGTGCTTGGATGTATAAAAGTTTAGAAAAAATGCGCAAGCGAGAATTTCATTCATCCAGTCTTTCGTTAAATCAAATGTATCGAAGGCATCGAATGTAATGAAAAGAGAAAATGTAAAATCAACCAGATATTTCCTACGTGCCAAAAGAAATACAGCATTCGATGCGAGTGCCATTAAAAATGCAAATTGAGTGATACGGGAATCCGAAGAACACACGCACAAAAAGCAGGTATAGACCATCGACTCATATACGTACGCATGCACACAGGCGCGCGCGTCGTGCATGCACACACGTGGGTACGTAGATATTTTACGACGGGTCTCGGTCGGCCGCGCGTTACCGGGCTTTTCATTTTCCTCGTATCGGCGAAACGCGCCTCATAAACGCACGCATCGGCAAGATTACGCGGGCGAACGGGGATCCTATTTGCTCTCGTGAGAAATAAATATAAATGCTCGCGCGGAGGTGAAACGATATCGGGACATCTCGGTGGCTGGAGCAGCGGACTAACGGCAGCGTGCGCGGCGAAAATCGCTCTGGGAATCGCTCGAAAATTGAATGCCGTGTAGAAGCTGTGAGCGAGCGAGGGCTTGGGCCGTCTTTAAAAACACATAAATTAGAGGCAAACGGCTGCGCGCGAGCGTCATGAGCGGTAAATTATGGATCGTCGAGAGAGAGAGAGAGAGAGAGAGAGAGAGAGAGAGAGAGAGAGAGAGATGGAGATGAAGCTCTTCCTAATGTTCCAGCGCCGCCTCTGCTCTTTCCTTCTTTCTTGTTTCGCCTCGCTGGGCTTCAATAATCTTCCCAATGTCGCCTGATCCTGCAGCTGTGACGACGACGACCACGACGACGACGACCACGACGACGACGACCACGACGACGACGACCACGACGACGACTACTACTTCTTCAGCTCTTGGACGATATGCAATTTTAATGTTCGCCGGACAGCGACACGCTTTTTCGATCGCTACTCCATGGCAATAACGGCAGCAGCTGCTGCCGGCCACTTGCGTATATATTTATTAGTTGCTTTCGCATGCTTTGCAAAAATCGAGGCGTGCGATATCTCGTGTCTCGGACTTTCGATTTTTTTCCATTTCTTCTCTCTTTCTTTTTCTATTTCTCCTTGGGTCCATAACGTATTTCGTGATTTTTTGTCAATGCCATAATTCAGCGTTAATTGAGAACTGTTTGTTCTTCTATAAGGCGGATCGCTGTGGATTTGTAGATTCAGCGCAGTTTTATTTATTACAACGCAAGACACGGATAATTCGTGCGATGAATTTATTCATTACTTTCGCGCTTTGATTGCCAAAGATAGCGCTAAATCTATGTCTACGTAGACGAGTTTTTTTAAACCGACAAATAGTGGACTATTCTCTACAAATGTACCTTTAAGTATTTCTGATTTTAGCACAATGTGCTCTTCGCAATAGAATTATGTACGCGACACTCGCGATGATAAATTTCTGAGCCTAGTCATTTACGTGCTTAATTTATGTGCTTCAATGTCATCGAATCTTGTAATAAATTTTCCTTCGAATAGCTAACAAACGAACAATCCTACTTCTTATTATTTAAAAATTTTTTTTATTACTTTCTGTATCATTGTACAGATTTATCAATGACACGAATAATTGTACCGTTGCTTAAATTGCATAAAATTTTTCGTAACTTTCATTATGCTTCGGAATTAATTATGAAGAAAGCGAAAGCTCAAGCGGTATAAGCGCTTGATATTCTCTTAATTAACGGCTAGACCAAATTGATATAAATAATAGTCAAAGATTTATAATAAATTTGTGTTTACGCGCGCTCGTCTATATATACGATACGTACGCGCGCGCGCGCGCGCGCACACACACACGCGCGCGCGCGCGCGTGGATCGAAATAAAAGTGAATCATACCGTTTGGTCATTTTAGTCGAAATTTTATGAATACTTTGCTCAAGGTAAATTATGAATTTTATACAGCTATTGTTATTTATTAATCATTTAGGAGTATTTATCCCGCGTGCAGTAATACACGTGTGTATGTACAGGAAATTTCTGAAGTTAAGTGATTAGCAATGAAATACTTTTCCTCTGACGTTTAGCTGAAAGCGATGTTAATCATAATTTTTATAAGAGAATAATAATCTAGTGATACTTGACGGAGGAGGAGAAATTTCATTGAATATGTATTAGTAAACAAGCCACTTTTGAAAAGGATGTTATATAGATAAAGAAGAGTCATCGAAGAATTATTGTTTGTCAAGCGGGCCAAGTATTATCGCAAGCATTTGGATAGTTGTACAAGTGTGTACAAGTTTGGAGTGGTAATTTGAATACGGTAAAAATAATCTTTTGATTTTCTTTCAATAATAGACGAGGCGAGCGAAAATATTAAAATTCATAGATTTAAGATTGACGAAATTTCACTGCTCCTACCAGTTCCAGAGTTTCAGAATTTTAATCTCGTTAATTGTCCTGAAATTAACATACGTAAGCGTCGGTTAATCCGCGTGAGAAAAGCGACGAGGGTGCGCTAGAGCCGCGGTCCGCACTCGCAATAAAGGGATTTAAGACACGAGCCCGAGTCATTATAATTAATGAAGTTGCGAAAGGATTGGTACCTTTGCGTTTAATGCCGCACGGCTTGTCGTTCTTTGTCGTTCTTCCATTGGATACAAGTGATGCACGACGATTGATGAAATCGCGGGCGCTTGGTACTTTTACAGTGCTTAATGCCCAATAACCCGAGAGGCGCGCCAAGTCGGTTAGAGACGTAATTCTTTGCTATCCTCGGCTCGCGCTAAAACCAAAGCCTCCCTTCAATCTTTGCGAGTAGGTTGTAGGTATGTAGGTTAAAGGCTATGGTACAATGCGTGAGCGCGCTCACTTAGCAAGGCTAAAGTCAGGCGGCTCTCGAGTGCGGTTCTCTACGTTATTGCCCGGGCAGACGCGGAGCACAATATAAATATACACGGCTTTATTATGCCTCGTAAATTACAGGAGGCATTATTTTCCATAGATCGGGTTTTTTTTATTCTAAGAAGAGCGGCGCACGCTCAACCGCGAATATATACGATCAAGCTGGCGCTGGTTATACGAGCGCACGTGAGAACATCCGCGCCCGTTTCTTCTTCTGTTCCGCGCAGGTAACCGCACAGTCGCTTTTATACGACTCGTCAATGACTCGTGTTTCGTCTTTTCCCGTCTCTTCAAATGCAGATTCTCGATTTTCCGTTTGCGAGTCGTAAATTAGAGATTGAAGTTTGCTTTTTGCGAGAAGCGCGGTTTCACACTGGAGCTTTTCCAACTCGTTAAACGCGAATGGGGATAAAATTTACATTTTTTTCGGCTTGAAGTCTAGTGACTTTAGCTGCTATTCAAGCTCTCGAGCCAATTTGTCTCTTTCTGTTATATGCATATTGTGCATTCTGCAGTCTGGTTACATTTTATACAAAGAGGGAACCTTTGGTTTAAATCCAGACTAATATCGGCGTAACTAATATGGTAACAAGGTTCATTTCTTCAAACAGAAGCATTTCATTTTCAAACATTTTCAAACATTTTCAGGCAAGCCCATGTTATTAAATTTGATTTAACTTTTGTACGAGTCTTTGTACGCTGATAACAAAAACAAAAGCAGCAATACAAATGTCATTAAACGAGCGGCGCTATTATGATGAGTTTATTCGATTGTAACCTCTATCAAGTTTTCTTAAAAGTTCAAACCTCTTCAAGTTTAATTTAAACTATACGCCACCGTGTTATCGTTTCTTGTAGAATTCAACTAACGGATAATCAACACATAATCCGAAATAATAAAACTTTGATATTTTATCATTATTCGACAATATCATTATTGTCGACAATAATAATTTATCGACAATATGATTTATTTTAACGTCGTACAATATAAGCGAATTAATATCCTACGATAGTTTGGAATTTTCAATATTCGAAGGACCAAATTTAGAGGGTAGATTAACTGTTATCGTGCCTAGAAATTATAAAAGATAATTTATTTCTTATTCTCGTCCACTTAGACGTAATTCTCGAAATAAAATTTGTAATCGATAAAAGGCGCAGGTACAGTAAGTTCTTCCCTTATGTAAGTATTTATTTCAAGCTACCTACTTTGGAATATTAAAATCCATTTGACGTCATTTCCATTGAAATTTTAGATATAAAATTAATTTCGTATTAATACGATGATAATACATCGTAAGTCTTCTCCTCGGCTTTAAGTACTGATTACTCAATGCGTTAATGATCGTAAATTTGACGTCAACTTGTCGATATAAAGAAATAATTCTAAGCAGCAATAAAAACGCAAGTTATATAAGCTGATTAAATGAAAATTATATAATGGCAGGATATATTGGTAGATCACTTTTCCACGAGTCGTTCCAATGTTTCATCAAATATATGCAATAATAGTCGTACGAGTTCGGAAGAGGAAAAATATCTCTTCTTCGAAAATTACTCAACTCGATACACGATGATGTTTGCCGGAACATTCGTGATTTCTTAAGCAGCCAATAAAAAGGCGCACCGGGATTGAAAAAGAAAGCGCGTAAAAGGTTGTGTTGAAGTAGTCGTTAATCGAAGCATTCACGGAGGAAAGCTAGCGGGCGAGGAAGGAAGGAAGGAAGGAAGGAAGGAAGCAAGGAAGAAAGGAGAGTCGATCCAACCTTTCTGCGAGTGCGTTTACGCGCACGGCCATTGCGGAGGTTGTTTGCGCGCGTAGTTGTCGCGTTGGCACTTGGACACGGGCTCGGGAGTTGGACCGGTAAAGGGTTTTCTGATTTATACGAAATTACGTTAGTCGAGCGGCTCTTGGCTCAGGGCCCTTTGGAAGGTTACCTAATTGAGAAAGGCAATGCTCGCTGAGTTATCGCCATCGAGTAAGCCGCTTTTACGCGCTCGACTCGGTTCACTCGCTCGCGCGAATATAGTTTTACGGCTTTGAAAAGGAGCGCGGGACATCCTCTTTTGCCGAGTCGCGCCTTCGTCTCCTCTTCTGTCCACCGCTTCCTTCGCTCTCTGCCTCTTCCTCCGGCCTCGTGCCCGGGTCCTCGAGAGCGGCTCCGTGTGCGCGCGTGTGCACGTGTGTGCGCTCGACCACACGCGTCGACAAGTAGATAAACTGATTGAAATACGACCTGCCCGCTTCTCTCTCTCTCTCTCTCTCTCTCTCTCTCTCGCTCTCTCTCTCTCTCTCTCCGCTTCAGCGCGCGGCCATTTGAGCAGTCCTCCGACGTGCCGCTCCTCTCTTCCCTTTCGGAATTGCGAGCATTCGCTCAACCCCCGACGCGAACGCCTCTCCAGAACACTACTTTACACGTTAATCCCTTTACCAAAACCTTGGCCGTTAAGATTACGCGTATTTTTTCCAGTTTTTCGTTGCCTTCTTCCTTGGGTTCGCGCCTCGCTCGCTATCTGTGTATTCATGCTACATTGGAGACTTGAATGCGCAGCTACACGCTGTATATAGAAATATAGCGAATCCAGCGTTTTTTCTCTTCCACGTCTTTATGCGTATCTGCTCTCTCTCTCTCTCTCTCTCTCTCTCTCTCTCTCTCTCTCTCGGTGTTTCTTAAAATAAAAGTTCGGTGTTCCTTTTTGTGTATGTTTTAATGACTAATGCTTGCACATTTTATTTTAAAAGAAGAATAACTCTTGTCGAGCTTATCGGAAAGAAATAAATTTAATTATTCTTGTCATGTCCGATGATGCAGCTTGTGGTATCATGCGAACCAAATGGGCCTCGCATTATTTTTCTTTTCCCCAATTCCACTTCCAAGAAGTACAACTATAGTCTAACTTACACGCGATTACGCTTACTTACGCGTATTTATTGTTATTTGATAGTTCTCGCGGTGGCTCCTCCTTCTCTTTCTCTGTCGCTTATTAAACGAAGCAATGACGAATTAAATACGATCAGTGGGGTGCGATTGAATTCAACAGTTCAACTGCCGTACGCGTAAAACTTGCAAGCGTTATTTCTTGCTCTTATTATTTTCTCAACTGTAGGACCGGATTGGAATAGAAGAGAAAAATTCAGTTCTTCATCGAGTAGATGCGAATCGATTCTTTTCACTTAAAAGCGAATTAGTTCTCTTCTCGTGTCAAGGATAACCGTTCGTCCTCGAGCGATAAACGAGGCAAACAATGCGAGATGACTGAATTTAAACGACAGCAAGAAATCGCTCTCGGTTTATGGCATCAAGCTCGCGAATAAATGTTTCGACGAGAAGAGCGAGAAGAAGGTACCAGAGGCGGATCCTCGAGGATGTAGTTCGCGTGGCCGACGTTAAAGGCGCGTTCTTAGTTCTTTTGCCCCCGAGTGCATTAGTCGCGAGGTGCTGCTCCTACCTCCCTGAAGGAAGTCCGAAAAGACTTAGCCGTCGCGCGGTACAACTACACGGTCGCGGTGCGGATCCTCTTGGGCTCCGCGTGCCTGGATGTTTTATAGTGTGGCGCGGCTATGTTTTACGCTGACAGTGTCGAGAGTCGCACGCTTCTCTAGTTAGACTCGCTCGTATAAGTATCTTCCGCTACGTTTCGACCTCCGATTATCTTCCGACGAGCATGAAGTACCTTTCCTTTTTATTTTTCCCTTTTTCTTTTTTTTCTTTTAACCTTTTTTTTCTTTTTCTTTTCTTATTTTTCTCTTGCGCGCCTCCTTTTTCTTCTTTCTCGTCTTCTCGTTTTCGTCTGATATGCTCTTTCAAGCTATTTAATTGATGACTCATGCCGCTCTCGCGGCCTTTTTCTACTCTTCACACTAACTACATTGTAAACATATTCTTCACGCTGTCTAGATCCTATTTTATAGCATTAGAGTCTAATGAATAACGTGTACGTTATTTGTGTTGGTTTTATGAAGAGCTGTGATCAAATAAAAGCAGATAAATTCAACTTTTGAATGGTGAAAAGCTCTGTCAATCGATTATTTTAACATTCTTTCCAATAATTTGCTATACATTACGGACGAACATTCGTGCAATTTAAAGCGAATATAAAGTGAAAGCGCGTTTTACAAATATACTTTAACAAGTTGCGATGAAAGAATGTGGCAGTGAACTTGGATGAGTTATAAACTGTGTATTTGAATAAACGTATAGTCGGTAATACGTCATTGCTGGTACGGTATTACGTTGCAAGCTTACAGCTTAATCGATTAATATACACTTGGCCAAGTTAATCGTCAAATTAATAAGTTAAAAGAAATTGCTATGAGTTTATCAATTTATTCCGAAAATATTTCTCATTATGGATCTTTATTTGATTTATTATAGCCAAGTCTGACCATGTACATTCTATATCTACTGAACGGATTGACGAAAATTGAAGGCCAATTTGTTCAGTTGGTAAAGAAATTGGATGGTGAGTTGTGCGGTAGAGAGACTGAACGTTGTTTTGAAATCTGCTACTAGTGCATATAAATCTAATTCAATTCAGATGGCAACGTCCTACCTTATTAAAGTTCGTCAAGCTATATCATTGTAATTCAAAATAACACGATTTCTGATTTTCACGAAGAAACTTCACGGAGACGATGTAAAAAATAATGAGCATTAAAATACATGATTAATAATCTTTTATAAGCATAAAAGCTACGTGTTACGAAATGAAATTGTGAGCAAAACACCGTGAATAAAGGAGTAAAATTATAAAATGTAAAAATATTACCTGAAATTTAATAAAATAAATGTAACCTTAGTCGACTGCGTCTCATGAAATTATTGTACATCTTTTCATCATTTATATTTTAAGGAATTAATTTCCAGTACTAATGCCGTTTTCGTTATAAAGTTTAATCGATATAATAACAGTTTTAAGAGTCGAAGAGCGTGCTAATAACAATGAACGTTATCCATTAAAATGTGCACAAAGAATTACGGTCTACAAGCAGTTAAAACTCGTATGAAAACTGTGTGCGTAGCGAAAGTTTCAGGTTCTTGTGAAAAATATGGTCGCAGATAATGCAATAAGAGGGAAAAGTCGTTCCATAATCTTTCTGGATTGAATTCTCGACGAGCGTTAGGAGCGAAGGGAATAAAAAATAAATAACACGCGATAAGTGTGCAACCCCGAGAGCTTCAACGCGACTCATCGGGTATTCAAATGCGTATACACCCTTGGCTCCCGGTGTCTGAACATAAATTTAACTTTGGCCGCGCGCTCGTGCGGCGCGAACAGAGCACAGGCTCCTGCATACTAAGTCATCGTGAGTTTCGAGTGCTTTGGTTAACAAAGTGTCCGTGCTCGCTCGTCCTTCGATTCTCTCTTTTTCTCCGTGTTTTATTCTCTCTCTGCCTCTATCTTACTCTTTCTCTGGATCCCTCCGCCTCTGACTCACACCTTTACGTACACGCGAAGGACGAGCACAAGAGACATGTCTAATCTGTTATTCGCGCGAAGGCACAGTGATTTCTGATCGATTATGTTCTCTCTCTCTCTCACTCTCTCTCTCTCTCTCTCTCTCTCTCTCTCTCCCTCCCTCTCTATGACTCTCCGTCGGTGAATATCGCGTGTGAGAACGACGGCGCGCGGCACTGCCTACGAATATCGAAATATATCGAGTCCGCGCGTCGACGTGCGATAACGATCGCGACATCGTTCGCGCGGCTCGATTCGTGATCTCTTTACCCAAACGATCGCGCCAGCGCAAAGGTACATTGCTCGCATGTATTGACGAAAGCGACGCTGTATTTATGTCGATGAGTCTGAAATCGCTCGATCTATACGCATCTGTTTGTTGCCCAGGAAAAGTCAGCGGTATTTATTCTTTGTTTCTAAAAGCCTCCAAATATCACTTTCACCTTCTCTTCGGATATTACTCTCGTGACAATATCATGAGATATTCTAAGAAATTTTATACTCGTAATCATCGAATGAAGTAAATTTAATATCTTTAATGCGAGCGTGTTTCTTTGTACTTGAGTTGTTGAAACAAGTCGAATAAGCACATCGAATATGAATATTTATGAACGCGTATACTTTACAATTAAAGTTTTGATTACCTTCATTTTAAATAAGAATTATAAAATTATCTAAAGAATTTTCCTTGAAATACTTGCGACAACAGTTAGTATTGATTCATTAATGTTAATTAATATTAATTTAGCAAGTATCAATCGGATAATACTTATCAAGATATGAAATTATTCGTAGAGTACATTGTTCGGGAAGAGCTGAATAATTTCGAAAATTCTTCATCCAAGACAAATTTTTTCTCTCGTTTTACAAACTAAATCTGCCTTGTCTCATGAGCACTGTTTAGCACACTGCCAAAGAAATTCCATTTGAAGAATTTCCTCCGTCTTGTCGAATTAATTCAAGGAGCACTTAAGGACCAATACCTTAGAAATACATCGTTGACCATCAATTTTAGAGTTTGAAATTTAACTAATCCGTAACTAATCCGTTATATAGTGTTGCATAAGCGAGCTCAATGCGGAAAGATGAAATAAGGGAATCTTTATAAACGTGTACCGAACGAAAGTTTGAGGATGACGTTTCGAAAGTCTCATAGAGAAAGCGCAGTGCTCAAACAGTTAGCAGCGCTTTTTAATCAGTAACGGATAGACAGATCGATCCTTCTAGGAACAGTCGACGAAACGCTCTTGTCTATACAAATGACTTAAAAGGCAACGTGCGTGGGAGAATATCGAAACTAGAATAATGGGATCAAACGTGTGTAGAGTTAACGCGATCGACTAAGCTGGTACTCCTGGTTGCACGAACCCGGACATCCTTCTTTCCGTCGCTTCCGAGTCCTTGGTTCTCTCCGTTCCTCGCTCTCTCTCTCTCTCTCTCTCTCTCTCTCTCTGTCTTTTTTGGATACGTGGATTTCTTTGTTCTGCTTTCCACACCGCGCGGTACGAGATAAAATAGAAGGAAAAAACGAGGATGCCGTACGACAGACGAGAACAAGACTGGTTTGACGTATGACCGCTTCTTCCCGTGAATAACGTCTTTTCATTAAACGTGCACGCAGCACAGTCGCCGACTTTAAACATCTCTCGTTCCAATGCTCAACGTCTTTTTAATAAGCGCACTGAACGACGAAGGACGCTACTATAGATTCGCCTCTTTATGGCGTTCGACTCTTACTTATCATTAAATTCCCGTCAGCTGACCGCTTCATTTTCAAGTATTTAAGGGGGATAATTTATAAGCCGGTTGGAAATTTGAATATTAATTTCTGCGCCGGGGTTTGCGTCCTTTTACAAATTATTATCGAGAATGTGCTCTATTATAGGTGAAACGCGCGCGTTCGAACGCGCATAAAGCTATAGATGAAACATGTTTTCGAAAAAATATCACCCGAGTTGTAAATCAGCGCTGGGGAGCAAACCATTGATTCCAGCGATCGTATGCGCGCGCGGGTTCACGATGATCCTAGATACGAATGAAGAAAACATAAATCTCCTCTCAAAACTACCGAATATCGTATTGATTCATCCCATATTAAGATGTAAAACTTTGCGCGAGCGAGAGAGAGTGAGAGTAAGTGAGAGAGAGAGAGAGAGAGAGAGAACTGGTTATTCACGCGTGACATCAGCGCTCGGAATACAATAACTGGTGATCGCGCGCACGCGAGCATAACCTCCGATAGGCTTTTCTTCTTTCCCGATACGTATGTATAGCACGTATACAAAATGGCCATTTACTGTCAGTGAGTAATTAAAAAAGCATATTTATCGGCGTGCGCGATCGAGAAGCGCTTAATAAATTGATCTCGCGGGTTAAGCGCGCAGATGTGTTTAGGGACCCGGCGCGAATGCGCAATGTTAATAAAATAATATTAACGACGGTCATTTGGGCGAATGCGATTGTTTTTATAGCTTTTCGAGAAGGAGTAGAGCAACGCAGAGAGAGAGAGAGAGAGAGAGAGAGAGAGAGAGGGACGTTGCGCAATAAAGCGAGTGGGAGGAATTCGCAGCGGCCGGCTCTCTGCGTTCTTACGACGAGAGGCACAAGATCCGACTTCTCCGAGGAGAGAAACGACCGCGTGCCGTGCCGCCGTCGCCGCGCAGTCAAAGGCGCTTTGGGGCTCTCGTGGCAATCATATTTGTTACGCAGAATTTCACGACGAGGACGAGTGCACCGCGAGGGACCTCGTAAGTCCGGGACACACGCACACGCGCGCCCGCGCATGCACTCGTTATACGCGTCGTCGCTGCCTCGTAAATAACTGGCTTATACACAAACACAGGAACGCGCGCGCACATTCTCGGGAAGAACCCTCTTTCTCTCCGGGCCCTCGTCATCTCCGTGGAGCTGCCCATTTTTGCACGCATTAAGGGCTGTCCGGACGCCGATGGTCATTTCTCCTTTATCGGCACTCGCGTTGACATCAATGACAGTCTGCTTATTGCCTCTTTTTTGCCATTGGTATTTCGGCCTCCTGCGTCCTCAACAGTCAAATTCATTCTTTATCGTCATTCGTCATCCGGAACAAATGCACTGAAACTGGAGTAAAAGTGAGAAAAAGTATAAGGTTGAATACGTTACAACCATATTGTTATTGTCGTTGCTATTGTTTTATAACCGACGATTTTCAACCGACAACCGGAATTCAACCGATAACCGGTCCAATAGACGGTGTATTAATGGATGGTTTGCATTCGCATTGGTCATACATCGACGGCTAACATAATTTTGAAAGTTTCCTTTCGAGAAAAATAGATCAAAAGTTCTATCAGCATTCGGTTTTTTAAAATGAGAAATGCCATGTATTTTAAGGAAATATAAAAAATAATCAAATTCGATACGTGCAGTTTGTACGAAATTATCCACGGAAGTAAATGTCTTTAGAAGAAACTTTAATCCGAATCGATTAATTTGATCAGTCGTAATGCTTATTTTACGAAAAGCAGTTTAATCCTTTGGAAAATTGCGCAAGATACTAAATCGCAAGATAAAATAAAATCTTTAACTCTATTATAGTTTAGAAACAATTATAGTTTTACTTCTGTTTTTCATTTTCTCCAAATAACTAAGAGTAATCGAAACGTTAAACGACCGTAGATATTAAACTTTTTGATTTAACGTACCAACGAAGCTATTATTCTATCAATGGAAAAGATTTTCAATCGAAGAGCTTTAGCGATTTGAAAATTATATTCAAATCGGCGAGTAATCGATGTATTATAGAAACGAAAAATGATTGCTATTTAAACAGATCTATTTTTATTCCGTGGCATCTGAAATTCTCTCGAAAGCTTTCTGAAAATCCATGATCGTTAGATTGCGATCTCTTCCGTTTAGTTATTAATAGATGGAGAGAACTAAATTCTTATACGACTGATTATTAAGCCGAAATACAGTAGAGTGAAAACCCAAGCAAAGACTTGGAATATATCGAAAATAGTCTTTCGGATGCTGGATATTTAAATTAATACAATTTAAAAAAGGAAGATTGATATTCATTTGAATTAGTTGGGATTTGCATTTTTTCGAAGCTGTATCAACATTACTTATATCGCTATGGAAAGTTTCATGCTGATTTGAACATTCGTATACTCCTGTTATTATGTGAAAGCGGATAATTAAATTTAGTGTAAAGCAATCGCTAAGATAAGATCATAAAAGTCTAATAAAAATAAATATTATTTATTAGCTATGGCATTAATTTCTTTAACCGTGGAAGATATAATTATGGAAAATGGTTTAGAGATTTTATACGAGCTATCGCATAAAACCCGACGAATAAAGACAAGCGCCCGATATCTTTACTTTGAATTAGATATCATTTCAAATTGTAATTCGTAATTCCCGCGATTTCTAAAAGATTGTTGATTTAGACTCAAGGTAAAGAGGCGCGAAAGAGGCCGTGAAACAGCTTACGAGAGAATTGAAGCGATTGTGCTTTTTCCGATTTCGGCAAGAGTGCAAACATTCTAATATCCTTTCCAAGCAGTGAATATCTAAATGTAAAAGTACGTACGTATGCGTCGAAAAGCGAAGCGGTACAAATGAGCGAAGAATTCCAAAGATTAAAGGTAAGTTGAAAAAATACGAAAGGCCAGGTAAGCGAACGCGCCGTGCCACCAGATTGCGAAGGGTTAAGCCAGCTGCTAAGGAAAGGAATTGAAGAATCCTTAGAGCCGCCACTTACGTAGTACGATAGAGAAAAATTCTGGAGCCGCGTACGAAGGAGGATAAGAAAGACATAAATAAAGAAGGAGAGAGAGAGAGAGAGAGAGAGAGAGAGAGAGAGAGAGAGAAGGATGGGAAAAAGGATGGAAAGAAGGAGTAGTTCATCCGACAGGTCAAAAACTGTGCGGGACCTTATATACGGACATTTATTATAAGCAGAGAGGAGCGCGTCCGCGAGCGAGCGACCGATCGGATGAATCGCCAATCGATGCCATTCGACATTATGAGAGAAGATAGAGAGAGTGAGCGAGTGAGAGCGAGAGCGAGAGCGAGAGCGAGCGAGAGGGGCGGGGCGGGGCGGGGGGAGAGGCTGCGCGCGGACACCCCGCGACGCGCTCACGGCTTGACACGGCCTTATAACAAATGGCTGTTTTACCGTCCCGGAGAAAATGAAGCAAGCATGACGAGTTGATTTTCGAAGTGTGCGAGCGAGAGGAGGAAGGCGCGCAGCTGCCGGGAGCGAGGAAGAAGGAAGAAGCGCGGAGACACTCCTACGCGGAGGGAACACGAGAGCCCGAGAGGTGTTACTTGTCAGTCTGCTGCTCGACGGCCCCGAGGCAATGACAGCCATAGCCCGGGAATTAGCATGGGATAATGGAACGCGCGCGGTTGGTTGTACCCCCGCGGGGGCCAATGAGGAGCAGCGCGGCAGTCGCGGGCACAAGCCGCAGGAACGACAGTCATTCGCCGAGTCGTATACCCGTGCCCGAATACCTCTGAGTCATATGGACAGGTCGACGCGGCGATGGATCTTCCCTTCGACGAGGAGCACCGGGGCCCCGAATCCGTACTGGAAGCTCGCGCCCGCACTCCGGTGCTCCTTTCTCCCAAGGCTCGCTCCTTTTTCAAGGATCATAGCCGGCTCCGATTCATCCGCGCAGGAAGCCTTCGAGGGAGGCTTTTCGATTCTTTCTCCGATCTCGGGAAAATGCAACGAGTTTCCCTTCTCGAGCTCTTCCCTGTATCTTCCCCGTATTCGCGTTACAATCCAAACGATACTTCAATTTGTACCCCTCGACCTCGCCATTAGTATTTATGATAAGAGGTAGGACAACAAATTATCTACATTTATAATTCGTTATTAACTCATTGACTTATTGACAATTTTATTTCTTAGTTAATTGTCGGTACGATAGGATTCTTTTACGCGCTGCTCAAGAATTTTAGGAATACGTTCTTGCAACCGAGTTCTCTTAACGCCAATCTTTCTTACGCATTGCGTCCAATGATATTTATGAGTAATCGTTGACTGTAAAGTTCCGAATTATCCACCAGTTAAGTTCGATTAAAGTTACAAGTGCATTTCGAATATTTGTGCTTATGTCATACTTATTCAATACCGTATTCAATTCGGTATTTTTGTTACTTATTTTTCTGATTATTTCGAAAATTTACACGAACGATACGGTATTCGTCCAATTCACGCAATAAACAAACATATTTTACACGTTTTCAAAGTAATTCGCGTATCTCGTAATTTCTCAGATCGTAATTTCCAATAGAAATAAAATAGTATTGCGTTGTCTATCTTTATCGCACGTGATAAATGTAATAAAAAGGCAAAAAATGTTGTAACTTTTTCCCCAGTATTAAGTCTGCGTAATTACAGTTGCGTAATTACAGTTGAAATAAAACGCAAATGTTGAAGCATCCGCGCTATTTAAGAAATTTAATATCATCGATTATTTATTCGGGCTTGAAGATTTACGTTCGGTCTCGGTACTACACCGATGGACGTACACGCGTTTAACGTTAATAAGAAATAACGAAGGAAATGTGCAAACGGTATTTCGCGCACAGGGAAGTGACGCATTATTTATCTCTTCTGAACAATCTCTCGCGTCTAGCGGTTGCAAACACTACCGAAAATATCGTATTCCTATAATTGGTCGCGTAGGTGGTGATTTTCTACGAAAGTAAGACTTTGGCAACGATCGTATTATAAAAGTAGCGGCTCTGGGAAGGAAAGAAAAAATGAGCCCTTTTGCTAAAAGCCATTCCTTATAAAAGATGTAAATTACCCAGTGTGGATGAGGGAATCCTTTGTGCCTAATCGAGTTAAGTAGCGACACAGCCATTGACGACGTCAACCTTCCGCCGCGCGAGGGACATTTAATCGTCGATTGAACGAACCACCGGATCCGTGAAACTTGCGATGAGAGTCGATCGAGATACGAATACACCCCCTTTCGGTTTGCCTGCGCGGCATTTAAATACAAGATATCCTGTATAAGTACGAGCGTAGCAGTAGACAATTCGGTCTTCGATAATCCGGGATAATTCCTTTTGACGTTCCGACGTGCCAGCCTTGTACACTTTTCATTTTAATCTCATTTCATCTTCTATGAATAACTACTGTATTTTATAGACTGTATTTTGTTTTTCAATCTTCTTATAAATAGATAATACCGCTTGATGGATTAGGTTACAAGATGTATAGATTGCATCTTCAAGTATACACGTATATGTTGCTGATTTTTAGCCTTTGTATCTGAATACAAGAAATTAAGATGAATTTGATTTTTGTAAGATCTTACAAGAATGTTTCATTAATTTTCTGTTCACGTTTAATGCTATTCCTTCTGCGTTTATTATTATTATTATTATTATTATTATTTTTTTATGGCATTCGGAATATTTTAAGCTTATATTCAAGTTGAAACATAGAAAGTAGATAAGTGCCTCGCAATGTTTTTCTCTACTTTGGCAGTGAATCAGTATGGTTTAGATTTGTAATTTTTTAGATTGCTTGCAATTGTTATTTTCATCTTCGTCGCAGAAAGAATTTGAGAAAGGTTTAAAGAACGGTAATCGATGAAGCATAATGTTAAATCTTGATTTTGAATAACGAAGGTTTTATCGTAAATTAATCTTCTTTTAGTTTTAATCGTTCTATTAATACATCATGTGTATCCATATCTCTGTAAATTTTATCAAAGTGCTCGAAAACAAAGAGATATTACAATTTGCTCCAAAATTTCACTTGGATTTTTCAACGATAATTTTATAAATAACGTAGATTTATATTTCACCGTCACAAACTATCAATATGTTTTCAACTCATTATAAAGTAAATGGTACATTTACTTCAAATTTAAAAGAATTTGAATATTGACTGAAAAAGTTTGTTTGTCTCTCATTTATTTTGCTCTTTTACAAAATACCTAGATTGTCATAAAAAACGTTTCTAGTATAAGACACATTAATAATGATGAATTAAAATGAGAACGAATGAAAAGTCAGATTTGCATCAAAATTTGTATCGAAATTCGTAAATAATTCTCTTTCTGAATATATTTATGTACCCACACACCCACACAAAAACACACATAAACAAAGTTAATAAGTAATATTAAAATCACGATTTAGGAAATTTGAAATTTTACTTACCGAAAGTCAAGATAAGCATATCTCATATGAAAATCGTGAATATCTCATATAAAAAGTAGTATAATTTTATAGGAATTTTAACACATTGGGGAAAATTTTAAAATGTAAGTAAAACACCCATATAATTAATATCATGCCTTTCTAGCTAATTATATATTTTGCATTCACAATCGCAATTTGAAAATAATTTATCACGATTTAGTAGAATTTATGTGACACGGCGACGATTACGAGTTTCCAGGCTTTTTCCTCGTTGAATCGCACTTTTCAGTTATATCGATTCACGACGAATTAAATTGTTCCTAAATTGATTAGAATAACTTCAGTCACCAATGATAAGGATCTAATCATCCTGTATTTAACGTAACAACGGATACATTTAATTTTGCATTCGCGCGAAATCTGGTCTTTGACTTTTGACTCAGTAAAATTGTGCACGTACTTAAGAGTCCTGCTCCGTTTTTCCATTAATTTGCCACTGATGATTTATCGTAGGCACAACTGCACATAAGCCCACGCGTTTATGCACGTTAACGTAAATGCATTTATTTCAATATCACGCTATTTCGTATTCGCACAGCGCATACCAGCAATTAGCTCCGTCGTTATTATTTTCAATAACCTGGTGCTTATCCCGTGAATCAGTATCGCGAAGAAAAGGAAAAGAAAAAAAGAAAAAAAGAAAAACTTCAAGACTCAAGGAATCTAGACTAAGGAATAATTAACGTAAGATGCAAGGTTGCACGAGCTCTGTGACAAAACACTTGCAGGTAAAACTCATTATATTTTCTCTGAAATCCGAGTGAATTCCAGAGCGTCTGAATTATCGCATTTTATCGATTAGCGCAATAACAATAAACCAGAAGCACCAAAAGAAGCCGGGAATTAAGGTCTTGGGAATGACAGAGAGAGAGAGAGAGAGAGAGAGAGAGAGAGAGAGAGTCGAGGCAGAGACTCGTAGCGATTGGTAGGATCACATGGGAGGTCGAAGCTTAGGACGAGAGTTAAAGACACGAGGCGCGCGGCTTATGTCCTGGAAGAATGTCGCGGTGCGTGATACAGGAAAGGTCGAACGTGCGTTCGACACCTCGCGTGTGTTTGGACAGCGGCACGCACCAAAGTCGGGGACGGCGACGGGGACGGCGACGGGGACGGCGACGGGGACGACGCTGATGGACGTAGATTCGAGGAGCCCGATAAGAGCCAACGGTCCGATGCCGTCGGACTCGCGCCGTATCACAATATTGAACCGCAGCTGAAAAGCAGCTGCTTTGGATGCGTGAGCAAATGCAGCTGGTGGCATGCCACTGCACCTTCCTCGAATTTCTTTCCACCCTCTTACGAGACTATGCGGGATGTATCTCTCTGTGCGCCTCTCTCCGCCTCTCTCCGTCTTTCTCTTTGTGTATCATTCGTTTTATAATACGGCACTGTCACTACTGGATGAAACGAGCCATCTTAACTTCTTATTTATGTCAACGTTATGGCCTCTTTATATGCTTCCTGTTTTCATGATTCATTCAACTTCTTTATATAACTGGTTGTGCTTATTACGTGCCTTTATATTTTATATTTTCTCGCTATTTTACTTGCCGCGCGGATTTCAATAATATCCGTATATAATACACTATTTATACATTTATACACACTTCAAATATCATTCGGTCAGAATGCCGTAAGTGGATTTATTCACGTGCCCATACGTAAAGAGATACATAACTTCGTAGGAAAAATAAATTAATGCAATCATTATTTTCAATAAAACTCGAATTTATATAGTATACAAATCACAAATTTTTTTTTTAAAAAACAAGTCATCTCTGCGACTTGTTTTTTATTCTTAACCGGCTAATTCACAGTCTAGCAATGTTCCTAAAATTAAATATATGTTGTAATAAAATTTAAAAATCTATAGAACACATTAAGTGAGATATATATCGTAATTTAAACTCGATGCATGAAATCTGATAGCATAAGAATAATTTACTATGCAGCAGTTTTACACTCGTTCATGATCTTATGGTCGTTGTCGTTGGCGGAATTTGATAAGGTTCGCGCAAGGCTATCGAATGGAATAAATTATAAACATGCGAGTCCAAATTTTTCATTGATTACGTTTACGTTAGATCTTGCAGCAACTACGGATTTTACATCGTTCGCGTTATTCTCCATTCCTAGGCAGCTTCGATTCGTTATATATTTTTGAGAAGCTGCGCTGCTTTTTCTTTTTCCAGTGTCGCATAACGAACCTTGTAGAAAGCTAAATTATTGAAGAAGGAATAGATGAATATTTAAAAGCTTTAAGAAGGAAAGAGCTAATTGCTTCAATTAATTATCGAAAAAGATAGTGAGAAACAAAGGACAATTGCAAATAAAGAACAAATGCAAGAATGCACGAGCATAACGAAAGCACGATTCTGTAAAGTATCTACGTTAACTCGGTCGGAACGGTATTTCAGTTTTAGTGAAATTTCACGATAGAAGATAATCGTATAGTAAGTACGTGTAATCTGTAAGCGATCTGTAAGCGACACAAACGTTAGCAGCCATCACGTGGGGTCGAT
Source organism: Wiebesia pumilae (assembly GCA_018907045.1). Classification (NCBI taxonomy): domain Eukaryota; kingdom Metazoa; phylum Arthropoda; class Insecta; order Hymenoptera; family Agaonidae; genus Wiebesia; species Wiebesia pumilae. Next base: position 2,482,645 of record JACCHZ010000113.1, on the reverse strand, counting down.
TTATAAATACGAAATTATTTACATCAATTAATTAATTAAAACACAGGAAAGATTCGGATATCGATCTATAACCCGTGGAATTAATCAATTGCAAAAGAGAAGTGTTTTTTTTTTTTTTTTTTTTTCCTCCATTTTCTCATAAATATTCGTAGGTTTGTTTACGACATTCGAAATAAAATATGTAATAAATGACGAAAAAAACGTAGAGATTTAATCGTGATCATAATTTTTGAAAGAGGAGATAAAATAAACTGTATTATTTTAATTACTTGGTTTTCAATAATTTATGATTACACATAAGTTATTGAATTTATTTAATACAATATATTAAAATCACTGATTTAATATATCATGTAGTTCGAAAGGATTCATTAACTTGGGTAGCATTAGTATTCGGTACGTCATTTCGACGATTCGATACAATTAATACGTAAGAACTGGTTTACAACGATTCTTAAAATTGACATAAATTAAAAATAATTATAATTCTCATCGATCCTTATTTACTTTTCGATCAGAAGGACTATCAAAATTAATCGTTACAAATTTACGTATATATTAATTTTGTCCCGTAAATGCAACTTGCAAAATGTAATGTATTGTACAGTACCGTTATCAAATTAAATGGTTATTGTTTCTTTTGGTAAATTTGATCTAATTTATTTTATCCATTAAATCTGCAGTGGGTAAAAGCTTTCTTCCAAGAAGTTCATTGCACAACGCAGCGAACTTGCGCATTTCTACGATAATTATACGAAAAATATTAACCTCTATTAATAGCCTTGAACATTTCCGAAGTCACGCGAGTCATCGACACGAAGAACTTTTAATTTGAATGAGAAGTACGTTGCTTTACATCCATTTGAAAACGAACCGATAATACCAACGCTCGCACTAGTTGTATGCGCACCATTCCACGAAAGCTCAATTTCTAAAAGTGAACCAATAGTTATATTTATGCGGCCAATGACAAAAGCAAAAAAAAATCTAAAATTCCTATAAAGTCTTTTCAGAAGTAGGAGAGCTGGTAAGAAGTTTTATTCTTAAAACGTTATTTAACATTGCGAAGCGATACAGCAAAGGTCTACGAAATACTATAAATCATTGCCCGAGAGCTTCACGCGAGAAGGTTTAGACAATCGTGTGTCGAATAAACGAAGAACTCGATCGAGCGATCAGATAAGAATGGATTTACAAGAGTCGTCTACCTCTGAAAGTGTTATAAAACGATCTCACGAAAAAGGATAAGATTAGGCCTTGGTTGAAATTATTCAAGAATTTAAGTCTATACACGCGGTAAGCTACTCTACGCATTAAATTGATCTAATGTCTGTTTTTCTAAGCTTCTGTATTTATGTTTCAGGCATCTTATTACCGCAAACGGCTTTGGGATTTTTTCCCCAATTAATAAGTTTCTAACTTCGCCTGACAACTTCACACCGTGTGGTATCCGAATACAAGATGCGCTATCCGTGTATTTTCATTTTCTTTCACATATTTTTCTCGCCTAAATTACAAGGGCCCAACAATTGAAGTTCATTTTAATTTTCAAACGCCTTTCATTCCTAGCCTTTCCCTTGCGCTTAATTGACATTTCTTCCACGCTCGTATAAATTATGTAATTATATAAAAGTAGCGAATAGCGCGATAGTACGAATAAATGCTGTAGATCTATCGCGAGACATTTGCTTTTTAAAGAGCAGAGGAGGAATTAGGGAAATTGTAAAATTTCAGCTCCGACGCTTATTTTCCAATCCAATTCCGCAGATTATTTTCCAATCTCCTTTACACAACTGTGCGCGTTTATCGACCCGCGAATATTGATATTTATAATTGCTGGAGAAATGGTTGGTTGCGCTATTCCGCACAACTTATCATCCGTTTCAAGGCACATTACCATTTATGCACAAAGTATAAAAATTTATATAAATATTTACGCAAAGTGCAAATTGCAGTTCCTCGGCTGAAAGTAACGCTGCAAGACTGAGAGCATTTTATTAGGATCGCGAAGAAGCAAAGTGCTAATGAAATTAGTAGCGGTTGTCCCTATGCTTTCGATAACTATAATGACGACGTTCTGTCATCGTCAATAACCACCTTCCGGATCGATCGTACCATTAACGTCCAGGAGGCATCAATCATATAAGAAATGCCTTAAAACCTTAACCTGAAAAATCGCAGGGCCGTCGCAACGAAAACACGAGCCTTATACTTAAAAGCAGAACGGGATAATGGTAAGAAGGTGCGTGACACACCGATCGATCGGCGATGGAAATAAAGGCGCGTGGACCGGCGAATGCGCGTGCGTTGCAACAATAATTCCGAGGCACGAGGCGAGGCCACAACAAATCGAGCAAATCGAGCAAATTGAGCTTGAAATGGCTATAAGTGGCGAGAGGAAGTGTCGAACGCCGGCCGTGTTTGAGCTTCCGAAATGGATAATTCAGCGCTAAGCGATTACAGGTCTCCGCTTTCTGCTCTCCTCCGCGCGCGCGCGCGCACGCACGCACACATCGTCGTCGCGTCCGCGGCATCACGCGATAATCAGGGGAGAGAGAGACAGAGACAGAGACAGAGACAGAGACAGAGAGAGAGAGAGACAGAGAGAGAGAGAGAGAGAGAGAGAGAGAGAGAGAGAGAGAGGAGGCGAGCACGCGATATCCCGTGAGGGAGGCGCCCAGCACGTGCGCTACGAGGAGAAGGAGAGCAGCCTCGCAGGGAACGCTCGCGAGACCCGAAGGAGAGACCGACGAGCGGCTCTGCGCCTTCAGCTCCGCGCTGAAAATCGAGGATGAAAAAAACAAAAAAAACAAAAAACAAAAAAAAAAAAAAACAAAAAAAGGGCGGGAGCGTGCGAGCCCGAGGTGCGCGCCGTGCGATCGGGCCTTATTACGAATACGGGGATACTAATCAGATTTGCATAACTAACGGTGGCGGTCCGCAGAAAAGCGGTAGCGGCGCGCGCTAAGTGTGCCAGGGCCGCGTCTCGACGAGCGGTGCGAGGAGCTCGGGTTTTCGCCCGAGGCAAAGGTCGCGAGGCGGCTGCTACCGACTCCTACGCGACGGGTCGACTCGGGTCGGCGCTGCGGGGAGGTGGAGGCGTCTCGCGGAAAAACCGCTGCGAGAACGAGTGAAAGTCGTGGTTTTTTTCGCTTCGAGGCGACGACGCGAGTGGCTCGCGGGGTATCCCCTTTAAAGGACGAGTCAGGAGCGGCTCCACTTGCTTTACGGAGCTTCGCGCGCAATCCCAGGATTCCACGCGTCCTTTGCGGGCATTGGATCTCGCGTACTTTCATCGTTAGAGTCGTCGTAGCAGTCGTAGCTCGGTTCGCGTGCGCGCGAATTCGAGTTGCGATTTACGTCCTACCGTCTACCGTCCCAGTCTCCTTCTCAAAAGCGCAGCGCACGCACGGTTCCTTTGTAGCGTTTGCAGCGTCATCGGTTCGCTCGATAATTGCCGCGAACGTAGCAGGAGCGAAGCGAATCGAGCGACAAACTCTCGTCCATTAGCGTTTGACGAAATCGCAGAAAGGCATCGAAAGAGACTGGGAATTTAATGACGGTAAGAGCCGAGCGTAACGGCCGTTCCCGACTGCGTTTATACGGTAATCCACTGGATGAATTCTTCCCCGGACAAATTCTCCGCTCGTTACAATTTTGACGAACGGGGAAACCTCGGTTGGAGAAACTTGAGGAACTCGCGTTCTCGCGACACTCTCGCGACGCGTCCGCGATAATTACATGGCCTTCTCTCCCGTTCCCCTCGGCCCCTTTCCCCTACGGATTGGATACATGGAATAAGAGTAATCCCCCGATTAACCGAGTAAAAATGTAAATATTACATTAATTCTTAGAAAATACGCGGCAGTGCACCGTCGCGTTTGGCCGGCGTCGCCGCAACAACTGCGGCCTCTGATTATTCGCGCGTGGGATACTTTACTTTTACGAGTAGCCGCGCACCGCACGCTGGGCAACCTCGAGCATAATCGAGCGGCAGGCCGCTAATAAGGCTTAGCGACAATAACCGGCGACGATAAAGTAAATCATACGCAAGAGGATATTTCGCGATGGGAAGTGAGCGATGCTTTCCGAGCGTCTGACCATCTGGCCGTCTGGCGGCCGTCTTCTTAAACGCGGTAGGTTATACCTCGACCTCGGGGCCGCGACCGGGAAGCCAACGACTTTTATCCCGAGCGCGGCGTCGGTCGCGCGTTCGAGGCCAATTAATGATCGTATTGAAAAAGCGACAGTGATCGATAACGCGCGCACAGTGGCAAACGCGCGACCGACGGCATAACCAACCGGACGCTCCACGAGACCGAGGGAACGTCGCGCGCAATTCCTATTCAATTGCATTTGTCTCGGAATTGGAATTCGCGCTTAGCGAATAAGTGGCCCGTCGATAGCGCCTCCGAGTCTTAACGGTGATAAAGTGCCAGCATGGAAATAATATTGGAAAGTAATAACGAGCGGCTGGCTCCAACGAGCGTGAGGCAGATCGCGCGGCACTACTGGTAATGGAGTACGGTAGAGTACGGTAATACGCTGCCCCGCGGCTCCATGAGAATCCATCCGCTCGGGGAATGTTGGTAAGGAGGCAGAAAAGGAGAAAGAGAAACAAAGATGATGCGCGCGAATGATTTTGACCTCTTCGTAATCCAGGTGCAGCGCGCGGCCTCTCGATCGTGCGGCGAAGGGAAAAACGGTACCCGCGGGAGCGCGCACCTTGTATCCGCGTTTAAAGGCGAATGCCGGGGCCCTAAATGTCACCGTCGATGCCCCACCGGCGTAAATAATCGTTATTATTCAAGCGGCAGCTGGTACTGGACGCGTAGGCGAGGACCAGTCGAGACTCGGAGGACGCGACGTCGCTCGGTCAAGTGCTCGAGCGCGGAGTGGCGAAGGCGGGGGATCTCGGATGTCTCGTAATTTATTTATCGGGCCCCATTGGCGGACATTGCAGTCGCCCGAGCGGTCCGCACTCGGGGCCCACCGTTTATGAATATACTCTATTACGGCAAGCCTGTAATTCCCGAGGAAGGAGTTGCGTAAAAATAAGTGCGCGTATGTTGAGGATGGTCCAATGACGGTCCACTTTTCGAAGAGGCACCCCGGAGACGGACCCTCGAGAAGCCCAGCTTTTATCGACTGGCCAACCATTAACGCGCAACTGCAAATCTGCAAACATTTAAATTCGGAGGATTTTTCAATGCGTTTTCTGGGAAACAACTTGGTTAGAACGTTAGATCTTTCGCAATGCGCGACCTTTGCCTGCCGTCAGATTTCAGAGTTACAAATTGTCATCCGATTTTTGAGCATTTTTCTTTTTTTTCTCTAATGTAATTTTGCGATATTTTTACGCGCATCATTGCGAAGAATTTGTAATTAGAGGTGAAATTCTTATATTGGTAACAGCGCGTTCTGGCATTCGACTTTGACGCACGTACTCCGACGACAAAGATCTTCAGTTTGAAAAACCTGTTTAAGAATCGGACGTAATCTGTCGTGCATGTGTTTTAGAAATTTTTATAATATAAAGGACCAAGTGTATAAAGTCTGAAAAATATATATGACGTGACGTGCGCCTGAATTTATAAATATTGACGTATACATATGCGCGCGCGCGCGCGCGCGTATGTAGCGTTCATGCGCGTGCGTAAAAAATATATATTTTATATCATTTATAATTTTGTAATAATTGTTATTTATTTGCAGTGGAAGCTTAACCAAGTCTTGTATCACAAGGATTTATCCTCCGTTAATGTTCTTGATTTATGAATACTTCTGATTCTTAATATTGAGTATTAAATTTCTTCACTTTGTGTAAGTAACTGCACAAGTTTATTCATCATAATAATCCGTAAAATGTACCGATTCGATAAATAAAATGAGTATTAACATTTTTTTCGAGTACTCGTAAATCTTTGAATAATTATTGAATGTAAGCATTAATTTCTTTATTAAATTCATTAATTACCAGAATGTACGTGGAACTTTTGTTATATTCGTATCAAGCATTGCGCGATAAGCAGAGACAACGTGACGTGTCTTCTTGTACTAGGCAAGGAATACAGTATTTCTTTTAACTTGACGATAATTGATGAAATTCAGTAATTGATAAGCCGACGTAACTTGTATTTTTATTATGAAACTTGCACACGTTTTCATTCGTACATTGTGAATTACGAAATAAAAGTGAAGTACAATTTGTGAATTATGATAAACGACTGAAATAACCACTTGGGAAAGTTCTTTTATCACGCGTAATTTTCCAGTAATTTCTCAAACTCCGATAAAAAGTATCGTTGGCACAGTAACGCGATACTGCAAAACATTTTTCCGTCAACAGTTTGAAAACGAGTCCCTTAAAACTTGACGAAAGTTTAATATTTATTCATTCTTATCCTTTGATAATAAATGCTTTTTCAGGCTCGAGATCTGATAAAACGCGTTGTCAGCGCAGTATAACGACGCTCTATTTACGTTGGTTCCACTTTATTCACGTCATTAGCAAGTGACCAACAAATAATTGAACTTATTAAATTAACTCGATCTTACTTTAGCGATGAGTCGAAGTATGAGCGCCAAGTGCAGAGTAGTGGCGCTGGATATTTTTCCAAGTATTCGTCAGTTTCGTACAATTGGTCGATGAGGCCATTTAGATGGGCGAAATTTCATGTCGAAGCCTTAGGGAGACTTTCGGGAGCGTGTGTGTCTGAGAGTAAAGAGCGCGTATTTTATGAAGAAACACGAAGAGACAAAAGTGTCGAGAAGAAGAGTCGCGTAGTAAAGTGTCACTGCATGAGCGGACCCACGGCCAACGTAGTCCTCCTCGTCTCGGGTTTCCGGCCGAGCCACGTACACGTAATGACGCACGCCTGGACACGGGGTGATTTCGGTTACGGATGACTTCACCGGCAGCAGTCTCTCTCTCTCTCTCTCTCTCTCTCTCGCTCTCTCGCTCTCTCGCTCTCTCGCTCTCTCGCTCGCCGCGCTCGTCCAGTCTCTCGTGCTCTCTTGTATCCTTATCCACAGCATGTATAGCAGCTCGAACTCGAGAGCCACGAGGACGGATTCCTCGGCGGGCTTATCTCAATTCGGCTCGCTTCATGGATTTACATTTTACATTCTGCGGGAATAGCTGCAGCCATGTGCCGAGAAAGATACTACGAATGTAGCTGCAGCTATATTCACTGCAGAAACTGGATGCGGCTCTAGCGCGCCCTTTCCTTCTTCACGAGAATTCTCTCGTAGGTTATCTTGCAAAGTACCCAACAGTACGGCTTTAACCCAACCCAGAGTTTAGATTCTTTTTCTTGCTGTTTATTGTGTGCATTCGCGGGACTTTACTGGCAACTACTGTAAACGGGATGATTTCGGAATTCATAAAATTATCTTCATTATGTGAAATCCTGAAATTGAGTGGCCATTTGTTTCTTGACAAACACCGAGAACTCGACTAACGGATTGAACATTTTTAATTTCGTAGCATTCATCGGGTATAACTTTAATGGCACTCTTAGACCGAGTAGATTGTTGAAAGTTAACGTTGACAAATGAAAAGCGATGCTTTTACGTGGGTCTGATCGTACGTTTTAAATAAATAAAGACATAATGTACGTACACGTTCGCGTAACTGTTAATTACTCTATTTTCGATGAACATTCGTGGTGTTCTTGTTAGGTCAGTTCAACTTTCTTTTCGATAATAATTAAATTAATAATTCTTAAAATTCTTTTAAATATTAAAAACAACAGTTTCATTAGATTAACACTTATGTTATGAAAGCAGGCATAAATGTCGTATTGCACGCTAATGATTTACTTGTCTGTTATATTTTTTCTCTCTTGAACAACACGCTTGTCGTGTTCTGTTCTTTCCAATTTACAAATTCTTACTAATTAAAATATTATAGATTACAGTTCATTTATTTACACCATCTGCATACATGCACACGTATTCGTATATTTCTACGTTCATCTTAATATGTTTATATAAGGCACATATGCAAAATAAGTAAACGTAATTCTCTAATAAAAAATCATTTTGCCGAGAAAGTGGTCAATGAAAAAAGTTGCTTAATATGTTTATGGGAATTTACTTGGTAAGTTGTCCTTTACAGTCAGGCTTATTCTTTCACGTTTTAAATTATTCGCCCAACTCACGTCATTTAGGTAGTTTAAATGGTATAAATATATAAAACTGGTGTTTACGGTGGGCTTTACTAAACTGAGATATGAATACACTTTTCGATGATACTTGTATCATCGCTGGTAATGCTGTAAATGAAAAATACATAATTTTTTATTATATACGTTGATCGAGAGTTTTAATATAATCAATGCAAATTTCAATCGAAATGTAATTAAAGAAAAATAATATCAAACTGAAACTATTCAGTACTAGATTTTGTTAATTAAATTGAGAAATTTAATAATCGGAACATTATATTTTATACTTTCTTTGCTTGTAAAACATTTTTCATTAAAAAAAAAAAACGTTCAATTTTGAGAAAATATCAATATTATTAAATTTAAAACTATGCAAGAATATTTTACATGGTATGCGTCTATTTTAATCATGAATAGCTTAAAGAAATTAGGAGAACAATATGTATCAGTTTATATAAACAGTTTGTGGTAGAAGAAATCAATGAGTCAAGGTATAAATATTATAACTTAACTATCGGGATTTTCATCTTAAGATTAACGACGTCTCGTAAATAACCAACTGGTGTTTGTAAATTGCTACTTCCTAAAAATACATGATATAGAGATTGGTAAATAATTGTCACGACATGAAAAATTTAACGAGATTTAAAGATTGAGTTAACTAATCAACAGAAAAATTCATATATATGTGGAAATTCGAAATTTCATGTAATCTAAAAATTAATTATTCATTTTTCAATTATTTTTTGTAAACATAAATTAAATCGTTATCGATGCAAAATTTATTATTTTCTGAAAATTTTTTTCTCTTACTTGCTGTTGTTAATAAAATGTATTTGATTTTAGTTGTAGTTACTGTTCATAATACGATTGAAGATAACAAATCTCTAATAATTACTACTGAAATAAAGTCGAAATTAATGGTCAGTTAATGTTCTAGTGTACAACCCGGTACTATTCAACTATTTTTTTGATTTTGTCTAGAATAAAATTAAAAATTGTCAACGGAATAAGAAGTGGTATAAAAATTAATGCGACAAATAAATTTTCATACATATATAACTATGTTGTCTTTCAAAAGTTAGTCTTTTTAAATAACAGTTACGATTTACATTTTTAGAATTTAAAAGTAATATATTTGATTCGCGTCAAAATTTCACAATCAGATAACGTTAATCAGATAACGTCAGTTATCGTATTCATGTCATATATTGAAAAAAATCATTTTGCTTTTTTATATTAATTAATTCTTATTATATTAATTAATAGTATTTGTAAAATAAATTAATACTTGCACTGTGAGCGAAGAATTGAGTACTAAAAATCATAAAATTTCACTTGAAATTAAACAAAGAGGTTGCGCATCCAAATATGATTTTGAGCAAAGAAATTATATCGTTCTTAAGTCATGAGTCATTCTTCGGATTCCTGTCGCAAAATTATCTCTCAAGTTCGACGATCAGAAATGTAAGCGAACATTGAGGGATTTAATAAGCAATTATTTTTTCAGTAAAATATTACTTTTATATACGCGATTCTTTCTTGTTCAAGTACGATAATATATATATATATATATATGTTTGGATTGTTATTTTGAAAGGAATAATAATAAATAATCGTAATAGCAATAAGTTATTTAGCCCTACAGCAAACTATCATTCTCCACATTCATCTAACGAACTATTATTGCTCATACCTACTGCAGACGTAAAACGTGTAACACATTTCGTGATACAGTCTGCAAACCTTGTAATATATCTTTCGAATCATTCATATGTAAGTACTTGGTATGTACGCATTCATGTGCACCTAAACACGTGTGCACACGTATTCATATGACTAATAACATTCATCTTGCGGTTATTATGATATCGAGTCGCCTAATAGCGCCGTATTTTCGATTTGTAACGTAATCTACATATTAACCAGCTTTTGATCAACGATGGAATATAATTCTAATGGACACGACTAATCCGAGATAATTACGTGCTCCCGTATATGCTAGACATTTCGACTAGAAGATACAATCTCGATCCGTCGATTACATATCAGAAGTCAGATAAAATAGTACTTTTGCATTAAGCAGCCGATTAAGATGCCGATAAAGCTCTTTTTCACAAACGAACCTTTCAATAAAAAGCGCTATAAAGCTATTTATTCCTGGAGGGTCTCCTCGTCTCTTATTCTCTTACGAGCGCTCAACGCGCGACCTCGTAAAAGCGAGATCGGCGACAACAGTCTCGTAAATCCAGCGAATTTCTCAATTTCCGTATCCCCAAATAGGACGAGCCGGGGTGTGAGAACGAGGAAAACCTCGGAGCCGATGACTCGGCCGTAAGGAACGCGCGGTAGCCATCGTGGAGTCGCGCGAGATCCCCAGAAGTCGATGGGAACCGAAGTGGCTCGCTCTTCACATATTGTAGCAACAATTAGGTGAAAGGCGCTCCCACAGAGTTTCCCCCTTCCTTCCTCGCACCATCGCTACGTCTGTCCCCCCCTCCCCCCACCACCCAACCACCCACCCGCCCACCCTCCCCCCCGCGAGAGCGTCCGCGGACTATCGGCGAGCGCTCTCGACTTCGCGCGAGGCTGCGGCAAAGGCAACGAGGACCGCGGATCGTTTAATATGCCTACCTAGCAACCTATCTTCGGTTATCGCTATCTGCCCAGCGAGTGCCGCCGACGGATAGACAGCGAGAGAGAGAGAGAAAGAGAGAGAGAGAGAGAGAGAGAGAGAGAGAAGTGCCATGGCAAAAACACACCTCGTGCTCGCCCAAGGGCACTAATCTCTCCCCGAGCATATGCACCGCGACGCTTCGCGGTAGTAGGCGCTCGAGCTTTAGGAAACGCTGCTCTTTCTCTCGGCTTCGCGTTCATCTCGATATCCTCGTCGACCTCTCACTCACTCGCTCGCTCGACTCGCTCGACTCGCTCGACTCGCTCGACTCGCTCGACTCGCTCGACTCGGCTCCGCGGAGTTTAGCGCGATATCGCGCGAACCTCCAACAGTCAACACCCACTTGATGCCTCGGGTACACCTGCACGTAGGTAGACACCTACGTGGATTATAATCGTACACGTACAGAACGGCTGAACCCGAGTCGACCGCTCGCTTCTTGGAAGATTACGCCTCATCATTTTGCCTCTCGAATCAAATCGAACTAATAGCTCCGCTGCAACCTCCTTTGCCGTGTCTAATACGAGTAGTTATTTATGCTCGACACTTCGCTGCTTTTAGAACTTTTCACATTACGTAAAAGACTTTTAACCAGCTAAATTTAGAATTCGTTCGTACAGTAATATTTTTATAGAGCATGCGAAAGTTTATTTCTAAAGCGTCTCGCAACTTTTCGTCCGTCTTCTCGTCCGTCTTCTCGTTTGCTATCGAATGGTAGATTTAAAGAGCCTTAAAACAACTGTAGATTCACTGGTACGTATCCCTCTGTAGCCGACTGAGGTAATTAAAAGTTAAAGGTTATAGCTTAGGCCGGTCAACGGGTTATTCGAAGCAATTGTAAAACACGTCGTTACGTTTCTCTAATATTTATAATCGATAAAAATCCTCTTCGCTCGCTACTGAATTATTTACTCGCTTTCAATGCTTTCGATGCACAGCTCTTTCATTTATATTTTATTTAATAACCGAAACTCGAATAAAGCAGTTTCGGAAAAATCGTGCGCATTGCTGTTTAGTGTTTCATCTAAAACCGGCAACGTAAGAACGAGTTCGTTTTAAAGATTATTTTTTCAGTTTGTCTAATCGACGAATCGTAAAGCCTGAAGTATAATATAGCTCCAGTAGAAGTATAACGCGTACGCAATTATAAATTAACCTTTCAAGTCTTCCTTCGCCACTTTTAGTGAATCGTAATTCTTGTTCGAGCCGACTTCCTTGATACCTATTGCAACTTAATAACGAAATTACTCAATCGCGATTGAGTAGAAGAGGAGAAGAGGAGAAGAGGACAAGAGGAGAAGAGAAGAAGAGGTGAAGAGGAGAAGAGGAGAAGAGGAGAAGAGGAGAAAACGATTAACCGCTGCAACGTTTACAAAAATATTTCCATTGAAATTTCATTGACGTGCTTCTCTTGCACGTAATTCCCTTGCACCATATCATTGGCATTTCCATTAAAAAGAGAATCCATTCACAAGCCGTTCCGTAGCCAACACTCCGATGCTCGTTCGACTCGCGCGCCCCCCATAAAAAGGAAAAGCGTTAAAAGCCAGAGCCGTCGTTAGAGGGGAGGTAGGCAGCCCTCGGGTTGACAGCGGACAATCGGTCTGCTTAACCGAGGTGAAAGAACGCCGAGTACAAATGACCGAAGCGCAGCGCGGGATAAATAAATTCGCACACGAGCGGTCACGGGGATCACGCGGCCACGCGCTATTGTTCCATTCTAGCGAACGCGCATTGTCCGCGATTATCCGCGGCGACACGATCGATTAACCTCGTGGGCGTGTCCGAGGACGAGGCGCGAATCGCGGCGCTTCCGCGGTGAAAGCGTCGCTCGCGGCACCCGCGCACGCGCTCCACATCCCACGAGCGCGCGCATCTGACCTTTCACCCGAGGACGGACGCGTCGCGACGCCTTTTTCCTCCGTCCCCGGCCAACTTCAACGCGAGCCGATGTTTGCTCAAGGTGAATTAGCTCAAGCCGTTGAAGGATCGCGCCCCGATCCCTCGGTCGGTAAAAAGCTCGCCAATATTTCTCGTGAAAACGCGATATTTCATCGGAGTGGCGTTACGCTCCAGGACTATTGCCCCGAGAGGTGAGAGCTGCCGACGCGCGGCGTTTCTGCTGCTCCCAGCGCACGCGCTCGATATAGATGCGCGTCTCCGCCTCTCCATCTCCCTTCCTCTCGAGTCCTTCTGCAGCCACTCGCGGCTAATCGCTCATCCCGAATACCCCGGCCCCGCGTGCCTCGTTCGCGCCGGTTTTGCGTACGCGAACGAAGGCACAACGTCGATTCGCTTCACTTCCACGCTTGTGTAAGCCCCCTAAGGCTAAGCGCTACAATTGCCCTTTGTGCTCGCGCGGATGGGCCGAGCCCCGCGTCCTCGGCGATCGCGGCACTCCGAGAGCTCCGAGGATTCCAAAAGTGGACGCGGATTGCGTTTCGCACGCAACTTTCTCTAGACATTGAGAGCCTAAACGAGCCGAGTCGTGCCGAGGTCGGCGTATTCACGCGCGCGCGCGAGTCTGCGCGTGTACGTGCGAGTATATGTAGCGCACCGTCTCGTTCTCCCTCTCGTTCTCCCTCTCGTTCTCCCTCTCGTTCTCCCTCTCGTTCTCCCTCGTTCTCTCGTATTCTTGTAAGCTGCAGTTCGTTAGCGGCGCCTGTGCGCGCGGTAATTACTACGATCTCCGCGTACAAGCTACTTGAGTCACCGAGATCTAGTGTAGTTTATCATGCTGTATTACATTGATTTTCCAGCTATTTTCATGTTTTCCACGTTATTAATCCTCTTATGCGCGCGTGCACGATCTCTGTTTGGTCGTGGAGAGGTAAATATAATTGCAGTATTGAAGTTGCTTTAAATTAATGCCGAGGAAAAGCTTCTTTAAGTATGCCGTCTAATTATATACGTGATAAATGTAACAGCCATGAAGCGAAAGCTATAACAAAATATTAATTCTTTTTTAATAAATTTTCCTATTTTAACCGTAATTAACGTCGGCCGCATTAAATTTAAGAACGATTTTACGCTCACGTTTGTTTTCTGCAAATATTTATCATAGACTTAAATAGGCAAATTAATGGTATAATAGACACTCATTTATGTTGTTATATAAATTTGTAGCATGCGATCATTATTGGCGTTATTCGAATAAAATTTGTAATTTATTTCAATGCGAATTACGATTGGATGGGCCTTTTAAAAATATTTATAGCGATCCTGTGTTTCAGAACCGATAGTAACATAGATTGTAATATTCGTTTGTAAATTTACGTTGATTATGTAACGAAAAATTATTTATATTAATACATATCGAAACAGTATAACTTCAAACAAAATGCTTAAATATGAAAGAGACGATGTGTTGCTTTATATGTATTCGTACTATATGTATTCGTTCCATCGTTGTATAACCCATTCAATTTTACCATTTGGGAATTCAAACCTTAGTTTCCCATTTTTGTTTTCAATTTTTCTCTTATTAAACATTGAGATGAATGCTCGTAAACACGATAACAAAGTATTAGATATGTTTTTTATTTTATTGTTAAATAACCTTATTTTCTTCTCATTTGGTGAAACAAATCGTAATGGTCGATTTATTCGTTATTTTATATTTTCGTCGTTTTAAATTAAAATAAGCTTCCATGTCTCTAATTAATATGTTTAAAAAGAAATACAACAATATATGAATTAGTTGAATGAAATGAAAAGGTATTATTACAGCGAATGATTCAATTATTTTTTTAATTGTGTTATTGAATCTTTTTATTCGTTCAGCGAACGCGCCTGAGTCTGCGCGTGTGAGTTGATTTACAGGTACAAGGATGTTTCCTATTTATATACGTTAGAATCCAATTGGCATTTCGCACTCCTCGTAACATTATTAATAACTATGTTGTTTTTTACATCATTATTTATTTATTCAATTGTCTTTGTGATTTGAAGGCTAACACAATCGATGTGATTGTGCGATTGAATAGTGCTTCTAAGACATTTCGTACACGTGTTTTCATTAAAAGTACATTATTATAATAATGATTATTTATGTTCAATTAATTGTAATATTTTAAAACGATACAATCGGCTAGTTCGAGGATATGGTTTACCAAATTATCAATGGTTAATATGAAATAAATTTGTTGTACTCTTCAGTACAGCTCTAAGTACTAATTTATATACCGTGTTTCATTTGTATTTAATAGAGACCAGGATTTAATTCTAAATCGCCTTCTTTTCTTTCGTGTTAATTTTTTTAACGTTAATTTAACAAATGTTGTACAAACAAATTAAAATGGACATGCAATTATGTAAATTATTATTTAGAACGTGAAATTGTTTGAAATACTTTATAAAATGTTTATTATGAAATTAATACATCGAAGAATGGATTTATTACGTTTAGATTGTAAATGCACAAAATTCGATTTTACTCGTAGTTACAAATTATTCATGTATAATTAAAAAATTTACTTAATAATTGCAATTTTCAGCGTTATCTTTACATCTAACTGCATACGGTTTGAAGGTCTCGAATTTTTCGTTACATCTTGTATCTTTGAAAATTGGAGTTAGTACTTATATATATATATATATTTGGAGTAGATAAATAGCACGACAAGCTTTAAGAACAGCTCAAGAATTTTATCAAAGAATTATTACATAAATTATTTTTCTGGAATTATATTTATATATTTGTATGTATGATTTAAATGGCTGAAAATGATCAATGGCTGTATCAATGGCACTTGTTTCACATGGCATTCTTTTGCTCACGATTAAAATACGAACGGATAAAATTTAAATTGCGAATCGGTTTCGATCACCTGAGGATATTACGTCACAAATATCTACAAATGAATTTTTATTTTTACCTTAAGAAATTCTCTTGATGATTTTAGACGTACTATTGTTTAGATTAATATTAAATTGATTGCGTTTGATGTACTATTCTAATTCTGACTATATTAACGAAGGGAATGTTCATACAGCTATTAAAACATGTATAAATAACGAAATTAGCGAGATCAATACAATTACCACAGTGTAATATTACGAAATAGAAATTTTAATCGAGTTATACTCAAAGTACTGAGAGCAGACTTATTTAAAATCCAACTGACAGCTGATTTTAAACTCGAGAAATTTGTGGAGCATAACAATGTTCAATTTCATTTAATAAATTATAAAATTCATCTGAGCTAAAATAGAAAATATTGTACTATTTTGACGTAAAAAGCTTTCATTAGGATGTTCAAACGTTGTATAAAAAAAAAAAAAAATATTGTTAAGATTCCTCTGAACGCTCCGTTATCTACTACAATTTAAATAAAAGAAACCAAGATGAATTCTCTTCTTATATCGGTTTTATCCGTAAAAAGAAAAGAAAAATTGTAATATTATTTAAAGTATCGTAGATTGAGACGGATGTTGAATGATATGTCACTCACATTATCATTCAACTATACAACGCATCCATTCCGCTTTCTTTCCATATAAAAATACCATGAATTTTCAACGAGTCGTTTACGCACGTTAGAATGCCGTAGATGCGCGGCAATATAAAGCGTCTTGAAAGTACCAGAAGAACGATGAAAGTGACAAAAGAATGTCCAGAAGTATCCCAGTCATTTTTATCTTGTAAAACTGCAAAATGAACGCGTTGGAAGATTGATCCTTGTTTCGCGAATATTTAATAGCGAAAAGCATCGTGGACAGGAAGGAAGAGGAAAATCGGAAAATTGGAAGTAGCGCTCGAGCGTAATTTCCCTCGATAGAAGCAAGAATACCGCCCTCGGAGTAACATCTCGAACGCATGCGTCGGCATGTAGTTAGGATTACTCAGGGCCAGGCTGCTGAAAAGGAGAGCCACGGAGAGCGACGGAGAGGAGGTAGGTAGGAAGGATCGCTTGTTAAGAGGCTTTTATAGGGCTCGTCACTCCCATTATTAAAGCGGCAAAGCTATTAGCTGCGACTCGCGCTTGTTTGTTTACCTCAGGTGAGATTCAGAGCCGTAGGTACGTGCATGCGCAGACGCGCAGGTGATTTGCATGCAGCAGTGATTGAAAGGACTCGTCGAACGAGCCTCTCGCGGGGCTTGGCTGCGGTCGAGCAGCGGCATCACCAGCTCTCGCTCTCGCCTCGGCACTTCTTCTTCTCTCCCTCGCGAGTTCAACGTGTTCTCTTCCTCGATAGTCGAGCCGCACGCGGAGAGAAAGTTCTTTCGGCTCTCGAGCATCTTTCCGTCTCTTTTGCGCTTGGTGCCTCTACTTTTGCCGTCTGCGAATCTCGTATGCAGATTAACGAATTGATGCATTGTCCCGATGCGCGTCGCCTCGGCCATTGTCTCGCGGGTTGCTTTCTTCCTCTCCTGCGTTCGCGCCCGAACACGCAGACCCGACATTTGCGCTCTTAAATGCCAGCTCGCGGGAAGTCCGAAATTAGTCCGTCTGACTTTTTTTACTCCTCCCGCTGCGCCGAAGAAAGTCAAATGCGCATTAGCACTCGTCGGAGGTCGTGGAAAATAAGATGTTGCCGCGCCGAGTGCGACGGTTCTCGGTATCAGAATTTCGAAGGGCGCGTTAAGCATGCATTAACGGAAGAAAATAAAGCGCTTCTGACCGACGCCGATGTCAAACAATGCCTCGATTATAATTTGCGAAATTACATTCGAAATCGTAAAAGAGCTGCGAATATCGAAGGCAGACGCGACTAATATTAAATCATGAATCCAATGGCCTTTGCGATTGTAAGTTGACTATTACCTAACTATGACTTAGGAATCTCGAATATGTCTTACCTGCATGTGTCCTCGTAGTTCCTTCAAATTCTGATATTCAAGAATATTAATAAGCTGCCATTGCTCTAGGGTTTCTATCAAATTTTCAGGGAGACTTCGCTGTCCGAGGAGTCTTGCTCTTATCTTCTACGGCCTGTCGTACTTACGTATTGAATGTTATTAAAGGTGGATAAAAACGGTAAATTCCTTAACATGCCGATTCATGACGCAATGCTATTCGTGTGCTATATACACGTGGAAATATTATATTCGTGCATTCTTAAGGTGTATATATAATAAAGAAACACACCACACACACACACACACACACACACACACACACACACACACACTTGAAATAATTGCTAAACAGCTTGATAGCATTGAGATAGCAATGTAAATCGGTTTCCTTTTTTACGCGTTATTACAAAGCCTTAAAATACAGAAGTCGGTAATTGTTTTTAATTTCTGGAGTTGTTGTCGTATTGCAAATAAAATAATGTACTCGTAAGATTTATTCAGATGGTGTCAACACGATAAGATAATTTTCAGTACCGATAAAAGGTTATGAATTTTAATGAAAATTTAAATAATAAAGTAAAAATATTGTATAATCTTAAATACGAGTGTGCTCATTACATGAAAGTACATTGGCGAAGTGGAGGCCGTGAAAAATAGGAGATCGGGAAGGGTGAAAAAGATAAGATAAGGAGAATAAAGTAATCGAGCTGTATGTGTTCTACGATTTGGCGAACTTTTATTGGTAGATCGGTGTGGTGGACGTATCCACAGTACATTGCGTCATCCCGATTGTGCATTGCCTCGATCATAATAACAATCGTTATCGTTGTCACTAACAAAGTTAATTCCTTTTTTCTTCTCGTGTTTGCGCTATCATCACTCGGTCTCCTTTTTCAAAGGAGAGTGAACAGTCAGAGGAGTAGGTGTTTTGTGCGTATGTGTTTTGTGCGCGTGTATTTATTTGCTCATATTATTACATTATAAAATGCCGCGGCGATGCACGCTCGCACGTCAAGAAAAAAGTCTTTTAGCGCGCTCGCGCTTTATGCGTTTGTAAAGCTAAAGCGATAGAGACTTGAGATATAGTGTACACGTACATTGTAAATATATTTTATCGATGTAACTCGTTTCAATTATCACTCCTAATAGTACTAGGTACAACAGGATGCGACTCTGTGCGGATATTTTTCAGCTCGGCTTATCGAGAGCTACGTGACTAAGGACTATCCGATCATACATTTATAAAATTATTACCACATATGTATATATACATATGCATATACACACACATACACATGCACATGCGCATGCGCATGCACATGCACATGTATATTTGTATTCGGGATGTCCTATTATTTATAATATAAAATAATAATAATAATAATAATAATAATAATAATAATAATAATAATAATAATAATAATAATAATAATAATAAAATAATATTAAAAACGCCATAATACGTTAAGCTATATACAAAGCGCGACTGCAGTCTCATTTTTTTTTGGAGATACATGTAGTGATGTGGAGGAGAGAGAGGGTAAAGTCTTTAGCGGAAAGGGGAGAAGGACGCGGGAGGAGAAATAAGAAAGGGCAAGCAAAGACGGCGTCGCGCGTAACAGCGGAAGTGAGCGCGGAACAATCTAATGTTTGCCTAAGCTCAGCGAGCGTCCAGGTCTAATGAAGCACACTCTCGATATCGAGGATCGAGAGGCTGGAGTCTGTCGACGTCTGTCGACGGCTCCCAGCCAACTCCTTTGGTCCGGCACTCGGCGCCACGACCTTAAGGGTTGGTTACACGATTTCGAGGAAATGGCGAACGGCGTTCTCTAACTCCATATAACAACTATACAAAGCGAATTTCTCATCGATCATTTTACGAGGGGTCGTCTGCGAAGGTCTCCTGGCGTGGGCGCACGGCCTCGTCCTCGACGGCTCTCGTCGAAAGTGGAGCTGTGCGGTGAGGAGCGCGTGGTAACGGGGCCAGACAGTAAGGGGCGAGGGGGAACAAGTGGAACGGGAGAAAACGAGAGGAAGGTAGATAAAAGTGGTATCGGTCGCGGTCGAGGGCGATTAATTATTATTCGTGCCATCGCACGCGCTCTCGTGGATCGCCGTCGCCGACCTCGTCGACGTCTCTTGCACCGTCGCTTCGCCGCGCGGCGGTCGCTCGTCACTTTCGCGAGAGTGCGCACGCAGACTCGCATCGATATTACAATCAAGTCGCTCGGAAATGCCGCAAAAGAGAGTGAGAGATAAATTGAGAGAGAGAGAGAGAGAGAAGTCTGGCCCACGTCGAACGATGTGTCGCCCGAGGGATGGGCGTGGCCGACTGTTGGCTCTACTCCGGTAGCAAGGGCTAAGGAATCACTTGGCACTCCGCGGAGCCCGGTAGCTTCTTTCCCTCTCTCTCTCTCTCTCTCTCTCACACACACACACACACACACACACACACACACTCTCTTTCTCTCACTCACTCACTCCGTTATTACGTAGTCCAATTTCAAGGATGGACCAGCTGAGGCCCCGAGGTTACGATGATTCTCTACTCCCTTGTTCTGGCTCGTCCGCCCCTGCTGCCGATGTTGATGACGGTGCTGCTGTTGCTGCTGCTGCTTATATTATCAATGGGGAGTACAGTTCAGGACTCTCGACATTGTTTTTCGTTCCAGGTTGCCAGGAAAAATCCGGGATTTGAGTGCGGGATATGAGCTTTGCGGGAGGGTAGAAGATGTATCGAGCGAGAGAGGCAGAGAGAATAGGCAGATGAAAAGACTGGTAGATAGATGAGTGAGAGAAAGAAAGTGGAGAGGAATAGAGAGCGAGAGAGAAGGAAAACGAAAGAAAGAGAGATAAAAGGGACTGCTGGACTAGCGAGAGCGCGGGATTTTTTAAACGGAAGGTCCCGCGTCAATCAGCGCCGGTACCTAAATAGCGTTTATACGTGTGTTTGGGTGTGTGTATGCCACGCGTGTCCGGCGACGTCGAACAACAGCGGACGGACACATACGCATACGCGCGCACACACACGCACGCACACACAGGCACGCGCGCGCGCGCATATATATGCGTATGCATGTGTGCACATATGGATATATAAAGTCGGATGTGATGTAAGGCGTGTGAGGGGAAGTGAAACAAAATAATCTACATTTTTCAAGGGACACTGGAGACAGAGTGTATGTGTACAGGAATGCGGGTCTGAGGGAGGTAGGGAGGAAGAGGTATGGGGAGGCATTGGCGAGTCGGCCGGATGGCTTCTAGTACCTAGAGTAGCCATTCGAATAGCCATTCGAGTAGCCGTTGGAACCCTTGTAGGGAACGGAGTGTATGCTCCTGGAACAGAGATTGTGCGAAAACGAGAGGTAAGAGGATGTACCGGCATCTAGTTCTTTTTTTTGTTTTTCGTCCTTTTTCGTTTCTTTTCTTCCCCCTTTCCCCCCCCCTTTTTTTTTCTTTTTTCCTTTTTTCCTGTTCTGCTTTGTTTTTTTTTCTTTCAACAATTGTTAGTAAAAAGCATACCCAGCACCGTTGGCGAAAATCTCCTCGTTGCAAATGCCCCCGAAGACGTAATGTGGCCTCACGCTCGATTGCTACGTACGTATCACGTCTTTCTTTTTGGCTTTTCTTTTATTTTCATCTTCTCGAGCAGAGAAATAATACAAAGGAGACAAAAGGTAAAACAACTAAATATCACAGTCGCGCGGAAACACACTCGTGACGGCCATTACGCCCGACGTTGCAGATGCAGCCTCCATATTTCGCCACGCGCACCTAATCACGTATTATTAATCAGCAATCGTAATTGCGTCTCCCTTCGTTTCCAATGTCCAGATAATAGGGGTTGTTAGAGCTTAGAGTACAGAGTGTGCGGCATGCTGGGTAGAGTCTGGGCAGGGCTCATCAAAGGGAGAATATAAAAGCAGAGGCAAATGAGGGCTTCGTAAATCCGTGTGTGTTCGAGGCGAACGAGAAAGGGTGAAATAAATTTAAAAAAGTACAATAAAGTTATGAAAGAAGAACTCGCGTCGCGTAAAACTGCGAAAGAAGAAGCGAATGAGCGGGCGAGCGAACGAAACGTTCGCAAACAAAGCTTCTATGTATAGCGGATGGTGGTCTGGTGGTCTGGTGGTCGGGCGTGGGTCAGGGGGGTAACGGTACATTTTTCTTTTCATTACTCTCTGACGTGTTTCTTTTATAATTGAGATTATTGTGTATTATCGCGCGTGTGTGAATGCGTGAGAAGGCAGGAGGTTCCGAGCGAGCTCCCGCTCACCGCCACCCACATCTACAACAGAAGAGAAAAAAACAAGACCACCGCCATTACACACAAGGTATCCATTAGTGAACCAGACCGCGCGCATAATGCACGGCATATCCACAGAGTCTCGCGTACTGCAGAAAGAGAATAAGTGAGAGTGCGTGTACATGACAGAGACGGTGACAGAGAGAGAGAGAGAGAGAGAGAGAGAGAGAGAGGGTGAGGGAGGGAGAGGGAGAGACACACAGAGAGAGAGAGAGAGAGATGCAGCACGAGACAGAGTTATATGCGTATGCACTTTTAACGTTCGCCGTTATACGATCTGCGCGTTATCCTTCTGATTTATAGGTTACGTGCCGTCTCCGCGACAGAAAATATCATCTCGCGCGCAGCTCGCGGCGAACGAGTGACAGGCACTGCGGCACAGTACGCAGTTCTTCTCGGGTTCTGTCGTGCCCCTGACCCTCCCTGGTACTGGTGATTTGCGACGAGACTCGACGATCAATTTTAGACGATTTTCAAAGCTGTACACGCGACTTTGCCAGCCCCGAGGTCGCTTAACGTTAACTCTTCCAGTCGAGGGACTAGCCATCCTTACAAAAGTAGACGATTCCTCTCTGAACTTTCGCGATTCCTATGCTTCTGCAATACCCGAGGCGATGCTTTTCGTCGCCGACCCGATTTTGCATGGTAACGATGCCAAGCGACGAATTCGATCGCAACCGTTCGGAAAAGTTACTTTGTATTTACTTTTCGTGTTTCTTTCGTCATCTCTTTGTATGCTAAAATACGGCCGTTTTCGTGAAATAAATTATAATTCTATTAAAAGATTACAGGTACGAGTGTCCTGTACTACTAAATTATTATTATCCACGTGCTCAAAAAGGCTGTACGTTTCAAATTACAAAGCCGGAGAGCTCAGCCGACATTTAACAACGAGCGACGTGGTACTTTTACATTATCATTACATTCCTCGAGCTTACGCAAATGCCGATGAATTAATTATTAATTATTTTGTATACTGGTAATTTTTTACGCAAGCAATTAATAAATGTACACGTAATAATAACTAATTCTTGGCTAATTTGCGGCTATAAACTTCATTCGGAAACAAAACTACACTGAAACCACAATTTATTGGTAGTTAAAATGTGCGTTAAGTGTTAACGCACGTAACTTTGACTCGGATGAAATTTATTTTCTGTTGAGATATATTTAAAAAAATTGTTTCTTAATACATTCGCACGCGAGCCTTTATGCATATTCATTCATTAATAATAAACACTCGGCAGAATTAGTTGCAACAGTGAAATATTTGAACTATAACGATTACGCGGGGGAACGTAATTTCCTTTAGAAATTACGTTCTCTTGCAGGCGCTGCTGCATCTGTTGCTCAAACCTAATAATTTATTTCGAAAGTAACAGTGCTTTACGGATGCGTCGCTAAATATTGTAACTTTTCTTATAAAATTTAACTTTCCACGAAGTTTCAGCGGCCGCGCGAGACGTCGCCTCAAGCGTCTTCAGCCAATGGTTTGACGAAGATTGCGATTGCGATTGCGGAGATCGCGTTCACGTACTTTTCTTTGTTTCTCGTGTTTGACATCGCTTTTCCGCGCAATAAGTCACGGACACGTAATATGAAGTAATATACGAGACGATCCTACGACGTAGTCGCGCATCATTAAATGTAATTGTACAAGCCGTGTTATTGTGCGTCCTCATGCTAATCGTTTCAAGAGAGGTGAGTACGTTATTCCGCTGTATTACAGTCATTAATATTGGATAAACACACGTGCTTTTACTTCGTGCATATATAAAAGTTGTTATTCGTTAATTTTTTCCGCGTTCTCGGCTGAATTACGTATCGTGCGAATATGCAAGTCGCACGGAGCATTATTGCACAAGGGCGGTTGTTTCCTTCGAGTCGCTCGTAGTCGCTCGTAGTCGCTCGTAGTCGCTCGTAGTCACTCGTAGTCACCGAGAACGAAGATCGTATTACGCTTCAAGTCTATAAATAATACGACTAGTTCACTTTTAAAACACCGAAACGCAATTGTTTTTATCTTGCCTTCGAAATGGTATCCCGTCAAACACCCGAAGCACATGTATCAAAGGAAAATGCATATTTCACCTCGAATGTCTTGGTTCGAAATTATTCAAAGACATTTGCTAATATTGTTCTACATTGTTCGGTATCCGAATGCATTAAAATTGTAAAAAATAGGTTAATTTACGGAAAAACTCGAGCAAAGAAAGTGGTAACGTGGATTACCGTATGTGCTTCAAAGAGTTAACAAAGAGGGCATTTTCATTATTGGACGACGAACGTCAATTTGGTGTTTGGTGTTTGGTGTTTGGTCGGGTACCGTATCTCAAAGCAGTTCCGAGTAAGAGCGCGAAGAAAATTAAAAGTCAAGGTGGTCCAGAAGGAAGTCGACAACGATATAAGTTCTTTGTGCATCGGAGTGGAGGCGTCCGTGCGATTGGCGAGGCTAGCTCGCGTCACAATGCGTATGACTCTTAGCAATGTCATTTTTAATTGTCGCGCAATCGCGTTCCGCGATAAAAGGAAGAAGGCGAACGTATAGAAGGAGAGGGAGCGAGGTAGTGCGCGAGGGAGAGCGCGAGAGGGTAGGAGAGATGGAGACGAAAGAACGTCGCGAGCCAAAGCCGACAAACCGGTTCTCCTCATTCCCGACTCTCGCGCGCATAGTTATCGATCTTACGCGTATGCGCGCACTCGCGCCATTGTCATTCCGCGCGAAAATATTCGCGCTCAGCTGTGGCGACTTCCTTCTGGGACCGCCGCTTCTCGGCGCGAGGCCCGTTCGTCGCGCGAGCTCAAAGGAGGAGTTGGCGGCGCGTGTGCGCAGACTCGTAAAGCGGTCTTTTTGCGCGTCACCTTCCTCTGTCTCGTCCCCCTCCGCTCCCAGGGCGCGTAAGAGAGTCATCGTCGGTTGCCGAGGGCACGCGTGCGCTTCGTTATCCGCGAACGATTCGACTCCTCTCCCCCTCCTCCTCTCTCTCTCTCACTCTCTCTCTCTCTCTCCCGGCACTCCCGCACACGACGACGACGACGACGACGAGCGCGACGACGACGGCGACGACGACGACGACGAGCGCGACGACGACGCGACGACGACGACGACGACGACGACGACGACGACGACGACGACGACGACGACGACGACGAGCGGCTACGATGACGGCGACGACGGCGACGACGAGCGGCGCACAAAAGGTCGATTGTTCGCGAAGACGCGGGGAAGAGAAGAGTCGTCCGTAACGAGAGCGAGACGGACGGAGCGAACGAGAGAGCGCGGGTGTGGGCGTGTTACCTGTGCTGTTTGAGGTTGTCCTGGCGCTTAAAGGACTTGCCGCAGACCTCGCAGGTGAAGGTCACGTCGTCCTTGTGGCTGCGCTCGTGGATCATGAGGTTGTAGGGCTTGGTGAAGCGCCGCTGGCAGTACTTGCAGACGAACTCGACGGTGCATTTGGCACGCATCTTCTGCCGGCGACCGAACTCCCTGCCGTGCCCCTCTGTCTCCATTGGCATTATCGCGAACATCCTTATAAATTCCCACCGCTGGCTGGTAACGCTCGAGAAGTATGCGTATGTGTGGCCGCCGGTCTCTCCCTCCACTCGCTCGGCGCTCGGCTGCTCTCGCGGCCTCGGCGCTGCTCCGCTGACGCTCTTCCCAAGCTGGACCACCACTACCTGCCAACAGGACCAGAGCCGTCGCTCGTTACTCCTCTTTCCCTTTTCCTTTCCTCTGTCTTTCCTCCCTTTTTCCCGGTGGCGCGCGCGTCGCCAGTCACCGCGGACGTCTCTCGCGCGAGCTTCGGCTCCTCGGAGCTTTCGGGCCCTTTCGCAACTCACGACGCTTTCGCTCCTCCCGGCCTTTTTATTCGCTTGCCGTTTATTCGTTCTCTTGCCGAAAAGCCAGGGCGAAGATAAAGAGTCGACCATTAATCAGTCCCTGTCGGCTTTCGTCCAATATTTACAGAATGTAAACGACTCGGGCGAGATTCTAGAGAGGCTCGCGCGTTGTAAAAACCGCCCATTAAGTCTCCACGGGGGATCTCGCTCGTTATCCTCGAACCGTCGGGAAAACGCTCTCGTTATATACCCGACAAACGTCCCGGCGCGTCTTTTCTTTTTGCTCTTCTCCGATTTCGATCGTTCTCTTACGTTTTTCTCCGAAACCGATCCACGAAAGCAGTTGGCTTTTGGTGTGCGTGCGCCTCTCACTCTTTCTTATCTCGTTGCTCCTGCTGCTGCTGCTAGTGTTGCTAGTGCCGCTAGTGCCGCTAGTGCCGCTAGTGCCGCTAGTGCTCTAACGCAAACAAACGTCAATCCGACGACAAGTGCAAAAGCCGATGTTGACTCGATTGAATTTTCCTTTTACCGTTCCAGCAGATCCTCCTTCGTACATTTGCACATTCGTTACAATCGAGCCAATAGCTTCGCAATCTATTGCGCGATATCGCGTTTTTATTGCAATTGATGTACGAGAGGGACTCCACGTTCCGCATGATTAATGAAAAATTCACGCCATTTCCTACGAGGAGTATCATTGCTCGTTCTCGCCAATCTTTCAGAAATTATTGTCCGTTTTGTTGCTTTTGTGAAACCGTTACAAGTATCATTTATTACGAATTAATAGCCTAGAAGAAAACGTCC
Source organism: Wiebesia pumilae (assembly GCA_018907045.1). Lineage (NCBI taxonomy): Eukaryota > Metazoa > Arthropoda > Insecta > Hymenoptera > Agaonidae > Wiebesia > Wiebesia pumilae. Next base: position 2,456,045 of record JACCHZ010000113.1, on the reverse strand, counting down.
TCGTAATATTTATCGTAATAATTATCGCTATAAGCAATTTTTCACGAGAGCTCGATAGTGTTAATTAAATATTCATCGCGTGGCAGCGAAAATATTTCTTCACTCGTTCGTTACGTTAAAAGGCAAAATTTCCTTCTTTAACTCGACAGGCGTATATCAAACGGTATATTACAAGCTCCGAACTTATCGGAGAACGATATAAAGATAAAATACGGACAAATCAAGCGAGACGACTTTTCGATCGTAAAATGCCAACACTTATTAGATATTCTCCATAGCGATAAAACTTCACCTCGATGCACAGTCGCGGAGAACTGTCGAACACGCGGTCGGTTGCTGGTACGTCGAGGCACGAGCTCGTGTCCAGTGGAATAAACGAGTGCGCGCTAAAAAGTCGTCGGACTCTAATCTCGCGCAACATGCATTCGAGGCGAAAGAGGAAGGTTGAAAGGCAGGCATTGTGTGCGTTCGGGACCGAGTGACAGTGAGAGAGAGAGAGAGAGAGAGAGAGAGAGAGAGAGAGAGAGAGAGAGAGAGGGTGAGAGAAGGAGCGCGTGCTAGCGCCTACCGTGCAGCGAACGAATAGCGCGTGCACTCGCGTGCGAGTAGGCGCATAAAGTGGCGTGTCGGAATGAGTAATAAGCGTGTGTGGGGCGTAGCCCGGTTGGCCGGGTAGAAGCGCGCGGGCGCGCGGGGGGCGAAACTGGCTGGTGGGGCCTAATTGGGCTGCTGTGTTACGCGCGGCAACCGCGCACTCGGTCATTCCTTCCGTTTCTCTCTCTCTCTCTCTCTCCGTTGCTCTCGTCCGATCTCGTCCGATCGCGTTCGCCGGACCTTTCCCTCGAGCGGCGATTTTCCGCTTACCGCGGCTTTCCAACTTCCGTTCCTTTTCCTTCTTCCTTCCGCTCCCTCTCTCTCCCTCTCACTCTCTCTCGCTCTCTCTCTCGCTCTCTCTCTCGCTCTCGCTCTCGCTCGTCGCGGTACCGCGCTCGGCTGCTCGCGGCGGCGCCCCGACTACCCGCGGCTCCGGGACGGTGAACGATGTGCGGCGAGGAGAAGAGTGTCGCCCGGGCCCGCGCGCGTACAGAGGGGGACGACGGGCCAACCGGCGGCGAGAGAGCGGCTACCGCGCACCGCCCCGCGCTAAAAGCCACGGCTACCGGTTTTCGACCAGTCCTCGACGGCGTGCGCCCGGCCCGCGACCACACCCTCCGCCGCGCTCCCTTTTCCGGGGCCCGCGACTCCATTTGATATCGCGCGAAAGATGGTGGTGCGCGACCAGAGACTCACGTGAGCTGCTCCGCGGGCGCTCCTGCTGTCCGATCCTCCTGGGTCGTGGCACAGTGCTGGTCCGCGCGCACGGACGGGCTCTCGGGCTCGCTTTTTCACAGAGGCACTTAGTCGGAGGTTGCGCGCTTTCCGACTCGGGGAGGTTGCACGACGGTCCGCTGGCAGCGTACGGGCAGATCTGCGACTGGAGCACGGCTGGAGTTCCGGCAGAGGCCGCCGAATGAAGACTGGTCTTCGTGATGGTCGTCGTGATCGTCGTCGCGATCGTCGTCGTGATCGTCGTCGTGATCGTCGTCCGGATCGTCGTCCGGATCGTCGTCCGGCTGGATGAGCGGCTGGCACACGAGGCAGGCGGGCAGGCAGGTCTGGACCGTTTGGGTGCGCGGCGTCGACTGAAGAAAAGTCCGGTTGGCCGGGCGCTGGGTACTTGGTAGCCCGAATAGTAGACCGTCGGACGGTAGGTCGTAGAGTAACGCCAAAGGTCCCGCTGCCTCCGTCTCCGTCTCGCTCGCTTCTTCTGGTTGGAGGACCGGGGACCTCCCTACCGAACTCGGGCTCTCGAGCAGCGAGGCGCACACGAGCCGCCACCGCCACCGCCACCGCCACCGCCACCGTAAAGCGCCGCCGCTGCCGCGCAAAGCCAGTTAGCGAGGGGAGCGAGAGAGAAAGGGAGCGAGCGACCCCGGGGGAGAGAGAGAGAGAGAGCGCGAGAGAGAGCGCGAGAGCGAGCGAGCGAGAGAGAGAGAGAGAGAGAGAGAGAGAGAGCGAGAGAGGGAAAGGCAGTAGCGCTTTTTATCCGAACCGAGAGACCGGGAGGAGAGAGAGACGGTCGGATAGCGTCGTCCTCGTCACGCGCCGCTCTCGCCGAATAGCAGCAGCGCGCTTACTCGAGCAAATCCTTCCAGCCGCGGTTTCTCGGGAGCTGCCGCTTCGGGGCCCCGTGGTCCCCGCCGCCGATTGGCACCGCCCCCCTACCCGCCGGGAAACTCGGCAGAAACTAGCGGCTCCCTCTCCCCCGTCGGCCACCCGTCGGCCACCCGTCGGCCCCACGTCGCCCCCCGACGCCCCCCGACGCCCCCTGACGCCTTTGGACCGGCGCTTCTTTCCGGCGCGATCGCCGATCGCGACAATGCTTCGCTGTGGAAGAAAGTTCGAGGTCCGAGCGCGCGCGACTTTCTTCTCGCGCTGCAGAGGCGTGGGTGCGCGAGAGGGAAGACAGACGGACGGAGCGAGCGAGAGAGTGAGAGAGAGAGAGAGAGAGAGAGAGAGAGAGAGTGAGAGAGCGAGCGAGAGCGCGAGGGAAGTGTGGGGGCCGGCGCGTCGTGGCGCGCAGACCGCCGCAAGGGTTCCCAGGGCACGTGGGAAATGCACAGAAGTCGCTATCGGTCGCCCCCTCCGACCTCCGTGGCAACGGCCCCCACCCGGGCCCGACGTCGACGCCCCCTGCGAGGGGCACTCCGTGGATGCTCCGCCCATTGTCCGCGCGATCCTCGGCTCCATTGGCTCGAGCGCGCGCCACTCGGTGCGGCCTCCGCGAGCACGGCCACAACTACGGGCACCCGATGCGCTTTCCGCTTTTCGCCAGCTCGCCCTTTTTCTTCCCCGAGCCTCTGCCGCGCTTTTTTTCCCTTTCCCAATTATTTTTGCCTGCGCCCGACCGCGGCTTCGAAATTTCCCATGCGAATGCCCCCCGATTCCGCTCGCTCTCTCTCTCTCTCACTCTCTCTCTCTCTCTCTCTCTCTCTCTCTCTCTCTCTCTCTCTCTCGTTCCTTCACTCCCTTTCTCGCATTCTCTCGTTCATTCTCCCTTCGCGCGTTCTCATCATCGTACTGTGATTTGACTTTTTCATTCGCCAATAATATACATATATGCAAATGATGCTCATCGTACGCGATTACTACCATATATTAGTCGCTCGCTAGTCTTCTGCGGCTATCCTATTAACTTTTCTTTTGTTTTGTCGAATAAAAAGCATTGTAATTACGTATTCTTACGGGGAAGATGAGCATGCGTTAAGATCCTCAATTTTTAAAACTTTATATTAACCGTGCTTGAAATTTGCGATATTACTTTTTACACAATGCTTACTCGTATAATTAAAAATAAACCATTTTGCATCCTTAATGGCTTATTAAAGCCACCGAGTCGTTGTTATTATCTACATTATATTTTTACTTTAGTACGATTACAATAATGGCTGTACAAGTGGAACTTTACCATATTGTCAATTGCACCAATGATTGATTAATCCAAGACAAAATTTAATTTCTTACTGTTTGTGAAATAACTTACATTCCTAAATTGAAGATCAATGATTGCTAGTTTTTCTAACTTGCTTGATGAATTGTCTTTCAATTTCGAGAAAATCTACGAAAATTTCCTGTTATTTTCGTCACGCGTATAAAACGTTCATTTCACCATCGTAAACACGATAAAAGAAGAAGAATTACATCTTAGGTTAGAATAATTATTCGATTTTTAATAAAAATTAGTTGCTGTAGTCGATGTCTTACTTCTTACAACAATGATACAGTACAATTTTCGTATAACAAAAGTCATATTGCCAACCATCTTAAGCAGTTTGCATACCAAATAAGGTAAAATACAAAATTCTTCGTTTAATAATACTATACAATCAACATAATAAACATTTATTTTGTAATTAATATTTGTATAAGTTATTATGTATTTATGATAATGTACTCCGCTTTCATATTTGGAAATGTATCGTTATTCGTAGTAGTCACATTCTATTTAAAGTTATCTTTATAATAATTTTCAAAATTATTAATAAAAATTAATAAAATAATGAAACTATGACGAGAAGATTCGAACGCTTTAAATAAAAATAGCCAGTAATATTGAGTTATTCGTTTTATAAGTGTTGGTATCTTAGGCAGATGCAATGTTAGAATAAATGAAATTTAGTCGTTAAAGAGGTCGAAGAGATATATCACGTATTGGTTTGTATTATTTATTCGACTTTTACAATCCAATGAGACCTTAGATATTATTGGAATCCTTTTGTCATTTATGCTTTAAGGCAATTACATAACTGTAAACGTAAATAAATAAATTGCAAACCATCGATTGCAATTTTTTATTTGAGATTCAATAATATTGTTCAAACGTGAATTAGAAAATAATGTATGTAAATAAACGCATTTATAAAATAATGCGATCTCAAATGATAAAATTTAGTTCATTGTTTTAATTACCCTGTAATAATAAATGTAGTCTTCTATCACTGATTGGCATTAAATCGATTTATTTATGCGCGCGCGCGCGCGCACACACACACACACACACACACACACACACACGTTTACTTTTATAATAAATAAATACAATAATAATTATTGCACGTTCTTATATTAATTGACACTACAATATAGTTAAAATAGCAATATTTAATGAAGATTTAATGTTTAAGATTCATTTTAAGTCTTACCTAATTTAAGTTACGTTATAAACTATAAATTAGCCATTAATAAAAAGATAGAATATAATTTTTCTCGATTCTGCTGTGAACAACGTATTGATGAATTTATACTTATAACTATAATAATTTTGCACGTATATGCGTATGAAAGTATAACCGCGTGTCTTTTATACATGTATCATGCTATTTAATTAATAAATCGAAGTAAACATACTTAATATTATCTTTTATGTACAGTGTTTATTCTACGTACAATTTTTAATACAAAAAAGGAGATTTTAATTAACGCAATAAGTGTTACTTAAAGTTTATGGTTTTTTCCTTAAAAATGCAAATTTTCAATTTTTATAGTTTCATCATAATTACAGATATACGAAAAGATAATTGTAATTAAGATTTTTCAATTTGTAATATCTATAAAATTCCGAATTTGCAGCTTTTAACGTAAAATTATTAAAAATTAAAATAAAGACATTATATACAATAGACCTCAATATAAAATACATTTTAAGGATTATTAATAATTTTGTGAACATTTTTAATATAATTAAAGCTAAACGCAAGAGTTGAAAACTGCGTATTATTTAACATATGTACGTGGGCTCTTTATTTTTCTTAAGGTATCGCTTGTGATTTTGTTATCTTTAAATAATTATAAACAACGTAGTTTATGCAAAATTACTAAATATTTAAATGGTTTTTATGCATAGTAACGTTGTTTTCTATTTATTTTTATGCGATAACATTACTACCCGTAGTTACATCAATATGAACTGCGGTAAATGAACACTTTTCATAGATATGAAAAAAATTTAAATTATGATTGTTTTTGGACAAATAAAAATCTGTATTTATTTATTGGTATGTAATATATCTTTGTGGCGAATGAGGAATTTAATATTATGAGTGATGACTTTATAATAACTACATGAATAATTGCGTTACAAGTTACATCGTTGTATTCTTCTAAAGAACTAAAAGGAATTGTTTATCTTAATTTAAACTTTATGTAACTTTGTTTTTATCACAACGAAAAAACATTTTAACATAGAAGTATAATAAAAGATAAATGATACTCTATATAAATTTATTTTAAGATATGAGATTACGAAGAAAAAGAAACTATTTTTAATGGCCGAATTTCCTGATGGCTTATAGATAATTGTAAAACAGCTTGAAAGTATCATTATTTTAAATAACTAATTGAACAAATATTTAATGCAGATATTGTGGTTGCAATGTAAATATTATTGTTTAATTGTAGTAAACGTATACAAATACAACGAAGTACTATCTGGTAATTGACAATATATTTAAATGTAATGGATTTCATTGTATCTCTTGTATATTAAACAAATAGTATAAATTACAGCGTAAGTAATAACATTGCATGTCACATATAAGAACAAGCTGATTACATTGATTAGAGCATAATTATGGTAAAATATAATTATGACCAGGAGTATAAGAAATAATTTTATGAGTGTATTAAATAAATTATATAAACTCTAGTACAAGTAGAAGAAGGAAATATAAGGAAAAGCGAGGATGCGACTTTTAAAGGTTTGATAAAATTTAGTATATGGCCAAATGAATTAAATATACTTATAATAATGTATAATAATAATTTACTTCTAGATCACATTTTTATCACGGTTCAGGACAACCATATTGTCACAGAAGTATTGGGTTATTGAAAAACTATAAACATTTGGATATTAAGGTAATTTTCTTTAACGTACTTTATGCAATAGCTAAGTGTATACGTTTAATAGAGAATTAAATGTAATTTGTAATTTTCATTGTCATATCAGATATTTTGTTTAATCTAGAAAATTTTGACAATAGAATTTTTACGTATTCTTACGACTAAATAAAAATTTTAGTTTTTTTATCATCGTTTACTTAATCGTATTTAAAAGTGATATGCTTACTAAGCAGCTAAATAATTCGCAATTTTTGATCTTCTCGTTAGTGAATTCTTTTATATTCCAATGAACAGTTGAAGTAGTATATAATCTTGCAGTTTTTATTCTTTCACGAATAAAAAATTCAAAAAACGAAAAAAAATTTCAATCGAAGAGTTTAATTGGGTACATATTTGAGTTTTTTTATAATTCTAGGTTATGAAACATTTGCATCAGAGTCTTATTTAATAATTATGAGTTTTTCGTATTAGATAGGATATTGATCTAATTATCAATTTTTTGATTAAAAATTTTTTACAAATATTTTCTTCTTACACATTTTGATCTATTTTTTATACACAGAATATATTAGATGATACCGGATTAATCGATGTTTTTAATCGTCAGTTATCATTTTTTAAAAGTGAATTATTTTTGTTATATGACGCCATTTATTCCTCAGCAGTAAATTTAGTTATGTTTTCTGACTATGAATTCTTTAGCAAAGTAGCTTGTTCCAGCAAAATTCAAGATTTAAGGCATACTCAAATGAAATTACTAATTTAACAACTCTTATTCAATTTACCGTTTGAATATAAAGAAGAAGTCTCGACTGTTGTTTGAATGTAAATTCATGATTTAAGTCCTGAAGGAAATTAAAGTTTTAATATTCTTAATGAACCTGAGTGAACCATACCGACTGTAACTGAGATATTTTAAAGCGGCATAAAAATTTATATTCAATTACTTTGTATAAACTCAATATAGTAGTCTTAATTCAATAAGAATTTCCGCTAAAAACTTAACACTTGAAATTTTAATAACTACATTTTAATGTTCTCGTTATATTTGATAAGTTTCACTTTCAATTGCTGCAGTTATAATTATGGAAATTATTTAATTTTTATTTGTATCCATTTTAATTAGCATCACGTTCTTCTAACAGATATACTTATTATAATTCTATAATATGCTTAGTTAATTGATAAAATATTGAAATTCCTAAATTATATCGATTTATTACATTAATTTAATGGAATTTCTATAATCTTACGTAAATCTCACTAAAATAATTTAACTATCTACTTACAATTTTGCCTCGTTTATATTATGTATTTTTCAATTCAACACAACCGCTTGCAAACACAATATACACAATATTATAAACTGTGATTACGAATAACGAACTTTTATAATTAATAATTGAAGTATTCATTTTTTATTCGTTCTTTTTTCATTTGCAAAATGTTTTTGAAGATTTTAATAAATAGTCTTTCGATATTTAGTGACACTAATTTATTGTACATTTAAATGATTTTCATTGAAAGATATTATATCGTTTTGAAATTAATATTTATAATTCAGAAAAGCTATATTTAGAAGGTGAAATAAAATTTTTTTCCAAATTATTAGTTTAATTATTATTGGAATGACGGTATCAATGTAAATATACTAGATATATTGCTCTGAACATATAAATATCTTAAAATATTTAACCGAGTTACCGCTATAGCTCGGTCATAGAAATACATTATATTTCATGTCATTTTTTGAAAAAACTATTAGAAACGTAAACGTGATATTCTTATTAGTTTAGAATTGTAATGAAATTATAGTTATAACATAAACTCCTTTTTAGTTTATATAAAAATGAAAATGATAATATGATAATGACAAAAAATTTCGTATTACCGAAGATATTTATTATTTAGCAGCTTTTATATTTATATATATATAAAAGCTGCTAAATCATCGTTAATAATTATAGTAGTAAGTCAAAACATCTACTTATTATTGTTCATCTATAAAAAATGCTTCTTATCTGATTATTCTTCTTTTCAAGCGGATTTTTGGCTTTAAAATCAAAAATACTTAATACGGTGAATCATACCATATCTTTGCTTGTACAACCTGGGCTACATACTATTTATTTTGAAGATATTTCGGCGGTACGGATCAAAAAGGATCGTGATACACCTGCAATAAATGATGAATATTCTTTCGAGCAGTGCACAAGCGCTCTTGACGTACAAAATTCTTATTAAGTCGACGAGTGCTTATACAAGTTTAGCGTTGCGCAGTAGCGTAGTTACTTAATTTTCCAAACATTTTTTTATTGCAAGTGAAAAGGAGGCAGTGACAAAGTAGAACCATAAAGTAAAGGGCATGACAATTTTGGGTCTCTCGATGAGAAAGAATCTTAAGAGGAGGCTCATCCCTGGCGAGTAGCGGCAGGGCGGTGGCGGTGACATGTAATGACAATGATTCGAGAAATGAAAAAAAGAACTACGAGGACGAGCGGCCAACATGAGAATAAGGCAGGAGAAAAATATCTGGAGGATAATACGATAAGAAGAAGGAGAAGCAGAAGAAGGGGAAGAAGAAGGAGATGATGGAGAAGAGCAAGCGTTGGATGATGGAGAAAGAGGAGGAAGGAGAGGAATAAAAGGATGAAAAAGGAGAGGAAGAAGCGCAAAGCAGAGGTGAAAAGATTTGAAACCGGTGGAAAGAGCGGAATAAGGCGCGTGGGCAGAAAAACGCGCGGCAACACGCGTGTGCTTGCATTGTGGTTGCGCAACCGCGCGGTTCTCGAAGGGAAGCGATCCGCCATCGCTGTTGAGCGTCCGCCGTCGCATAATGAACCGGTGCGACGACGTATGCGCGCTCCTCGCTCAAAATTATTGCCTCCGCATTGGGGATAATATTTCATAGGACAACGCGAGCCGTCCGTCGGATGAGCCTCGACGACAATCGAGCTTCCACGAGAGTCCGAGTTGCACGGGCGTTGAGCTTGCGGGCGTGTACGCTTAACCGTGGTACGGAGAACGATCCAGGACCGACGGTCGTGGTTGCCGACATCGGTCGTCCTCGCATTATTCACCGATCCTTGCGAGGGCCGACGAATACTAACGATACTTTCGAGCTTTGATGAATATTCGGTAATTTGTGCTGCTGCTCGCTGAAATAGCCGAAGGCAAATATTGGCTCATTCATAAATATGTTAACGCACGCAAATTAGCTGATAATTTATGGCGACGCGGTCGAGTTCTTGGTCGACTGTCGAATTTGGAATTAATCGCGCTATAAGGAGTCAAGTATTTCGTTAAAATTTCAAAAAACGGTCGAGTTGTGCGCACATGCGACGTAAAGAGGACCGAAAAGAGGGTAACGGTTGCCAAATGAGAAAGTGAGAGAGTTCCTCTCTATCTATTTCTCTGTCTTTCTTTATCTTTCTGTCCTGAGGTCTTAGGTGGTTTATTTAGGGGACCTCCCGTGTGGTAAAGGTTTCGATGGGCGCACGGCGCAGTCGCCCCATCATGAAGAATCGTTCGAATCGTCGTTATTAATGAGGCTCGCGGGGACACTCTTTTAAAGGCTGAACCCGTCGAATACTGGTACACATACATGAGCGCGAGCGCGTATTCTCCTCTTTTTTTCTCTCTCTAAGAGCGAGAGATTTTCTCCCGTCGTGGCGGCATTTGCGACCAATGTGGCTGTATAAGCAAAATCATCACTAGAGTCGTGAGTGCCGGTGGTCTTCGCTGTATAAGCGTATACGAATGCACGCACACGCGCGCCTTCGCCCATGCACACGCGCGCGCGCGCACACAGATGTATATAAACTTGGCGCGCGCGCGCATATATAAGTCGGACCGTCTCTATCTCACGGCTCCTCTGTGGTTTCTCTTTATCCCTCTATCTCTTTCTTTCTTATTCTTTCGTTCTGTCTTACTTTCGTGCCGAGCTTTGGTATGCCGCAACCATTGTCTGAAAAATCAAAATGCCGAGCCGAACCGCGCGCACGCAGCTCTTGTCTCGCCTCTGCATTACCGTATTTTATCTTGCGCACACGCCTATAAGGCTTTAACAAATCATTTTTATATACTTTCGCGCCATTCGCACTCTTTTTGCTCATTCGCGTTAAGAAGTATTTAATTCCTGCTGCAAAGTGCCGGCAAATAAGGCTTTTAAGCGAGAGATTAGTTGCGATAGTGTCTTATCTTTCGCGGTGATCATCGTTAATCGATAAGACGTCACGAGAGCGCAATTCTCCTCGCCTCTGTGCTCCTTCGTGTGTATTTTCGAAACCGATGCAAAGGCTATCTTGTAATTTTACTTTATGACATTTTCTTTTTTCCGTTCCTTCATGTTTCGCAACGTTGACCCTTTACTACTGTTATTGTAAATAGGATTTAGAATAATTACGAATTTTTTATGTATGTCAGATTACTTGAATCATTTATTAAAATTCATAAGTTTCTTTTCTTAATCAATGTCATTTCAACGGTATAAAGTAATGAAAATATGATTAGGCAGGCTTTGTAAAATCAATTGTCAATCTCAGAAATAGTCGTAAATTACGTGAAGTTACGGAAACACTAAGAGTTATTATTAAAGTAAAAAGTTATTATTACGGTAAAAATTAATATCCTAGTAATGTAGAAAGTAATGCCTAATAATAGTACCAAATAGAATTGATAGATTTGTAAGTTTTTCGTTTATGATAACCTGATAGTAATTTTTAGCTTCTGATAATACAAATATCGCGTAAATATGTAAATACACTCGATAAATAAATATGTTCTGACGATTGTGAATAAAGACTGATAAAACATATTTGTCGTGCTTGATTTTGCAAAAACCAATTAATACGCATTTACCTAAATAAATATAGCATTTTTTTCTATTTTTGCCATTACATAGAGTCGACTTTATTTACGCGCTTAAATTAAGTTTATTGTTGAAACTTGTCTATTACGTTAAATTGACTTTGTCGGCTTCTAAGCTTGTAATGTTATTTTATAATTCATAAAAGCGATAATGGCGAGTATTTAAAAAATGTCTTTGAATATAATAGTTTGTAACCATTTTATTAAAATGTGCTACTGAAATTTATAGAAACTTTGAGTTTTTAATGCAGGTTGCACATACGTCAAGTAGAACGAGCCAGACATGGTAAGACGCACATACAGATGTACTGATCCAGTCTATCAATTAAATCGTTACATACTAATGTGCTCAGAAGATCTTTAACACATGCCTTTATACTATGAGTTGTAATTATTGAAACGAATAAAAAAAAAAACCATATTTTTGAAAAACTTGTAGTATTTTATTTGGCTTCATACGAGCTCATAGTTTTTATAATTATACAGATTTAATAATAAAAAATCTCTGATATGAAATTATTTTATGGTAAAAATAAAAATTGATATGATTTTAACAGATTATGAAGTCTCAGTTTACATACCGACCACAAAATTTCAAGCTTGGGTATTTCATCCAATTAGCGCGTGTTACATTTTCCTTTCTCGATAAATATCTTAAGGCTTCACTTGCGTATTAATAATTTCGCATGAAAATTTCTTTTACTTATGATATTCGTATAGTTTAGTAAAATATATTAAGTGATGGAAGTATGATGGAAAACTAAGCACAAACTTAATGATATTTGATTAGACATATATAAGAGATTGTCATATTGGATTCTAGATCAATTTCTTCCAACTGATTGATTGAGGACATTTATAAATTAAAACTTGCAAAGAAAATATTGCTTTAAATGAAAATGAATTTAAAACGGAAATATTTAAATGGACGATAGAATAATTTAACGTAATTTGTAATATTAAAATTTTTTTTTTACAGTTCCATATTATACAGAATTTTATATAGTTTTAGAGTCTCTGCATATGAACTAAAAAGCGGTAATTGTAATAAGGTAATGTTCTATTATTCGCTTATCATAAAATGATTATTTTTGATTACTTAATACATCTAGCAACTTTTCTTACTTAATTTAAAACGTCCGCAGAAAAAGTTTCTAAGAACTTTAATTTCTAAGGAATTTCTAAGGAATTATTACTATGTGTAAAAATAACATAATTCTAAGTGAACTAATTATATAGTAAATATTAATATTTTCATGCTATTTTTTTATATAAATTGAAATAGAGTATCATAATTTTGTAGTTTTTCTAACGAGATTTCATCGAAACTTGATTACACGTAAGTTTCCTGGATATCGGCGATACGACAGTTAAGACTCAAATATTTATATAATCTGCGGATACTGTACAGGACTTTGAAAAGTTTAGCACTAGCAATTGAAACACGTCTTTGGAAAGATTAAAATTTTACTCTTTATTCATTGGAGCTTAGATTTTAAATTAGCTGGAACAGATAACGTTCTTTATATAACATCCAAAAACCCTCTAAATTCCCATATTGAAATGTAAAGACGCTTTAATTACCGAAATATTTTATAATTTAAAATATGTATTATAAGTGAAATAATAATCTAATGTATTTAAACATATAATTAAAGTAAAAACAAATAACAAAATGTTCTTGCACGTAAATTAATTTATTAATTACCCGAAAAAGAAGTATTATAAGTTAATTGCATAAATTAACGTATAATACTTTATCAACATCGAACGCATATGAAACGCGAAAGTTTATTTATATTAGAGAATCCTTAAGATAACATCCTGATTTAGTTAATATTTAGAATTTTTCAATATTCTTGTAAAGAAAGTATATCTTGAAATGAAAAAAGTTTAAATTAAATGTAAAAGTAAGTCGCGTGGTTTCAATTTAATAAAATTAAGAAAACTGAATAACTTGTTCGTTTAATTTAAAATTTAATTTTACAAAATTTACGTCTTTTTAATGCTTCAATGTAATCTCAGTCATCATACGACTGAGAGAAAGGAAGAATTAAGAATGATAAAAATTTATTTTAATATTGTTTCGATATTGATCTACACCAACTTCATTATTATATCAAAACAAAGTGGAGCAAAATTTTAGCGAACTATAGCGCTTAAAAGTTTAAGAAGCGCACATTAATAAGTTGTAGAAATAACTGTAGAAAGCACTTACATCATCCATTCGATCGATGAACATCAAGAGTGGAATAACGTGGTTAAGCTTATGCAAGCGCGCACACTTTAAACTGGACTATATCTAAAATAGAAAAAAATCGTCATAATATAAATAACGTTGACTCATTTAAACAATATTAATGATCGTTTGCGTTTGAAGATAAAACCAAACTAGATACGACAAACTGCTCTTAAATTATGTAGGTTATACACATACGCGTATGGTTGTCGCTCTGAAAAATGAGTCTCTCGTCTTCCAAAAATCCTGACTCTTCGATTTGCTTCTACCATATTGCAGAAGATATTTGTTCGCCACTACCGATAATTGTCACGAAAGTAAGAAACTAGTTAAAAAGGTAGTTTTCTCGCCAAATAATATTTCAGCCGTTCAACGTGAGCTCGAGGAAGAAAAGATTTTCATTTTCATGTAAATAGACGTTTTCAAAGGAATCATCAAATTTGAAATTTTCATTGTAACAACTGGTTGTTACAGAACCAGCAAAGGCCAGGCAAAATAACGAACAACGACGTTCAGAGATGGACGCAGTGGAAGGTGCTCGACGCGAGGGTCGGAAAGCGGGAATCCTCTTGTGTATTCGAGCTAACTCGGCATAACGCGGCAGCGTCACAGGATGTGCCAGAAACTCATCATCGGATTCTCCCGGTAACGCATTCCGTCACTCGGCCTCGGTTTTGTGGAAAGCGCGAGCGGCCAAAGGAGGAGCCGTGCGCGACATCAGAGGCACCGCCGTGTTTGCTCAGAGACGATAGCTCAGGAAACGGAAACTGGCGGAAACAAAGCCTCGACAAACACGGGCCGTGACGCGCGGACAATATTACAAGGGCAAACACGGACCTATCGTTATCAGCGGGGTCGTGGCGAAACAAGCCGCGACCTTAGCCACACGCCGAGCGTGGATAATCGAACTGTCGCTCGAGCTGCGTTTATCGGAAGCCACGCATCATGAATTCCTCCCGCGCTGACGTTCCGCCGTTCGCCATGGCCGGCAGTTTCATTCTGAATTATAATATGTTTGCATTTCGGAGAGTCAACTTGATTTCCTTTTGAGGTTAAGCCGACTAGCACCTTGCGAAGTTATAGTGGTGAACTTTCTTCGCGTAGCCGTTGATGCGGTGTTCCTCTATACCGCATGACATTAATTTATTGACTTATAAAGTAGATATACGATGCTTCTGCGCGCGAGACTCATTATACGAGAAATTTAATCCAACAACGTATAGCCTTATTCAACAAAATTATGTAATTTTTTATACGAACGGCATCGTTTTTTTTTTATTTTATTTTATTTTATTTTTTTTATTTTTATTTATTTATTTTTTTGGTTAAAATTGTTAAAATTGCCTTTTAGTTCGCTATCATTTAAAGAACCTGACGTTAACAGTGTAATACAGATTATGAAGAAAGCTGTGATGCATAGATTTCTAAAGTTAATCATTAGTATATTAGGCGTTCGATTTCAATTCTATTGCCACTTTTCCAAGTGAAGCGCATTGATGTGTATTGTTATAATTAAGCGTTATTTTCAATTTAAAATCCGATGTTATGTTTTGAATCAGAATTTTCCAATCTTTCAAATGAAATGTTATCGATTGATATTTCGATATAAAAGTAAACCTTAAGTATATTTTGTTTCTAAATTCCACTTTTAAATGTTGATTAATATGTTCCATAACGTTTACATTTCACAAGTCTCTCGTAGTGCTAAAATCAGATATCGTTATGCTTATATCCTTTTATCTTTGAGAAATCTTTTTTTAAAAGTATTTTACCTAGTACATCTCCAAAAAATGTATTATTCATGACAAATAGATGTCTCAAATAGCAAAACTAAATTTCACATAGCAATCGGCAATAAAGTAATAACGTTGCAATTAGCTCGAATAGTTAATTTACGAAAAGCTTTATTATCTCAAATTTTCTTTATATTCTCGTTGATTAATTAAATCGTTTCAAAGAATCTTCTTAATGCTTACATTCATAAACAATCGTAAGAAGCTTAAGCAATAAAGTTAGTTTTACTTTTATTTTCCGTTGCCGAGAAAGATTGTGCGATTTTCGTTAATCCGTGAAGCCCTGAACCTTTGTGCATTTGATAAACAACTAGTTATGCCTAACGCAACAAACACTTTGAGATGCATAAGCCCCGATATTTCCAAGCGCAGTGTGCATCACCATCTTTGGTTTCACGTAGGAGGAAATATGTATATAAACGCGTAGAGCGGGCGAGACAGAGACAGAGAGAGAGAGAGAGAGAGAGAGAGAGAGAGAGAGAGAAGTGAGGATCTAAGGACCGGTAGAGATAACGAGGCTCATTGATTAAGGATACCAAGAGGTAAGAACTGTGCGGGCGAATTAGCAGGTAGACACCCTCCACCGGACGTCGACGCGACGAACGCGCACTCGGGTCTGATCAGTTGCCGATAAAGATTTCAAAAGAGCGACAAACCTCCCAATTCTAAGCAAAGCTCTGAGCCAGCAAAGAGAATAGAGATAGAAAATAAAGAAAGAGAAAATAAAAGACAGGAGGATCAGAGGCAGGAGGAAGAAAGAAATGGAGGAGAGAGGAAAGCGAGAAAGAAAAAGGGTCGAGTCTTATGTTTTTCTCGACGTTTCCAATGAAATGTCAGCGATGCCACCGTCGAAGCAGCAGCAATAATGTCACTAACAGCATCAAAACTGAAAAAACTGACCCACCACGTACTTACCCTAATGCACGTGAGAAGCTTCCAGCTTTTGCCGTTGATTCGAGGCTCGTGACTTGGTTTACGTATTCTCTTGCTCTTCGTATTTCCTTTTTGGACGTGTCGGTGTTTCCTCGTATTACCTTAATTATCCCATCAGGTATTTTGACTCTAAACTTATTTATTTCTTAATTGCGGTAAAACTATTTTGAAACGAAGAGATTCGTTGCGGGTAAATTTGCTTCTGAAACTTTTATTTTATATCACAAATATTTAACGATCCAAATTAACTAATAACAATTGCCAAATTTCATATTGATTGAAATTTAAATTAATCGCGTATAAATGTTATTATTTTCAATGTATCATGTTTAATGATAGCGCATTTGAAATTTATTTCTCAACAGCGGTTAATATATTTCTCTACGTACTAACATTAAATTTTCAAGTAATAAAAGAACTTTTGAAAACCTAGAAATAATTATAATAATTAGAAAGGTTCTTCTGCAGTTTAATGATAAATTAAACGTGCATTTTCTGCATTATTATTAAAAGTAATTAAAACGTAATATTTTATAAGGCTATTATTTAGATTTTATTTTCTAATCTAGGAAATACAAGTGCTATTAAACACGAAAACTCGCTCATTTAAATAATTATTAGAAAATAGTTTTAATAAATTCTACATTAGACATTAAGTACAAAAATCTTATACATCTTTATAACATCTTACGACACATAAAATTTATCTTATTTTTACGTTTTAAGCTTTTACGTTCATTCGGTTATTGTAAATATTGTGAAGTGGAGTCTAAAGTGTATTAAAGTGTATTAGAGTAACAAAAATTGTAGAATTTGATGAATCCGATCGTGAGATTTTTATGAAAAACACGAATATTATTGAAATATTAATTAAGCATTACATATTTTCGATTAGTTTTATTACGTACAATAGAAACAGAAAAAATTCTTTATATCTAATGTATTTTAAAACATTGATGCAAGGTTGTACACAATATTTAACGAGAAAACAATATGTAATGACGTTACTTAACTAAAATCAGCTACGTAAAAATGAATATTTTTCCGAGAACAATTTAAATAACAGAATACATTCTTCTACGCGAGAATAACTCATGAATCCATTCATCTTCGTCACGTAGAGCTTTATCTCTCGAATTTTTACAATTTTCAAAGAGATCTGGTATCGACATGCAAGCTGAGCGAAAGAGCGAAGGAGAGAGAGAGAGAGAGAGAGAGAGAGAGGGAGAGATAATTTGATGATTCATGCTCGATGAAGTCGTCAAATGCTGGTCGTCGCGAGGTTTTGACAGGAGGGTTGAGGGCTAGGATTTTTTGGGATCAATTGACTGGAACCGAAAGAGGGATTATTCTGGTTGAGAAAACGCTCTGAGAATTCCAATGATCTCTCGGATGCTGTGTGTTAATTGCGTTGTGGTAGCCAGACAGATTTTCTTTTACGAATGATAAATAGCTACCGATAATATCTATGTATTGGTCGATTTTTTGGCTCCTGGTATTTCTTTTTCAGCTCATTATTATTATGCTATTATACCGCCAAATACTGAAGGGTATAATACCGATTATGAAGATACGTTTTCATTGGAAAACGAGTTATGGAAGTCAAAGGATTTTTACAAAATCTTAAAAATGTAAGGAATTTAAGAACTAGATTAATAGGACTAAATTAAAAAGAGCCTAGCAAGTTATGCGAACATACTATAAGTGTTAAATATTTATAGTCAATTGCATTTTTAGCGAAGAAAAGATATCTTACAAGTATTGTTCATTAAAGAGTTAAAATTTTTAAATAAATTTAAAATTTTATCAAGTTTTATAAAATTGCTTTAAATATATTAAAAAACCAAAATATTATTAACATATTAAACACTTATGTGAAATTATTTAATTAGAAGAATATTATAAAAATGAATAATCTAATGAATCTAAATTACTAATATAGACGACGTAGAATATAGACGTGTTTTGAAGGTTTTGCTATGACATTAAACCGTCAATTTTATGCATGCAACGTTAATATCTCAAATGAAATTATCATATATATATATAAGAGTAAATATTTCAGTAAAATAATTAGAAACTTATTTTCTTTTAAAATTGTGTTAAGTCGGGTTCTTTAAACATTTCTTTACCATTTGTTACAAGGCACATGCCTGGATCGAAAAATTTGGAATTTAACAAAAATGTTTTTCGGTACAAGTACTATACTTAGTTATTATCCTGTCTATTTACTGCTGTCAATGGAGGTCGGTAAATAAAGATAAAAGGTTTTATTAAATTTTTTCTGCTGTTGAAGTTATTAGTCACTTCACAATATATGTTCAACAGACCCGGTAAAGTAAATCTAATACAGAAATTGATGCGTAATATTTTAACTTTAAAATATATATATATATGTATTTATAAGCGATAAGATGGTGAGACAGAATGACATAGTAAATTTTTACAAAAACTGTAAGTGAAAAAGTAAAGATGTCGATAAGTTCCATAAGAATGAACTTGATATCACGAGTATTAACGACTTTATCTACATTCCTTTTAGAAGCAATTAACAACCCTTTATAGTATACAGTCTATTTAAATAACGTAACTTACATTCGTTCTTACATTTCACGAATATTTGTTTCGTTTAAAAATAAATACATGTATTATTATCTTCAGATTCAACTTCAACTCCAGAGTTACAAATCCGACAAAGAATTGCCGAAAGGAAAATGTGAGAAAAATGGAGGCTTTATGAAATGACCGCTAAATATTCGCAATGGAGGCGCAAAATGAAGTTATAAAAAGTAAAAGAATAAAACTACCAAAAGAAGATAAATCGAAAGCTAAAGCAGGGCCCAATTATTTATGGATGCGCAAAGAATTGGTTGAAAAGAAGGATGAGGCCAAGTGCGGAGAATCAGTGCAAAGAAACGCATAGAAATAGACTGGCCATTGGCATAATACGATGTCGGGTCCTAGTATTTGTGTTCGCCGTTGAGTCTCTCGCAGAATCACAAGTCGTCGCATACAATAGTTAGCGTGTAGATAGATACGACACGACGAGCAACGCAGCTTGCGCGAGAGTTCTGTCGCTCTCTCGCTCTCTCTCTCTCTCTCTCTCTCTCTCTCTCTCACTCTCTCTGTCTATCCCTGGGCACTCGTGCGCCTTTGGTGGGAGCACGGCTCCGCGTGTGTACGCGCGCATGCATGCGGCAAGGGCTGACTGGATAGAAAGGGAGGAGGAAAGCTGCGAGGGGGGAGGTTCAGGAGGTGAAGGAGGAGGGGCCCTTTCGGAACGATGATAATATCTGTCCCCCGCAACGGCGGCTAACATCAAAGTCTCGGTGTACGTTTCTTTTTCGCTCTCTCTCTCTCTCTCTCTCTGTTCCTCAGGCTGGCGAGAAGTCGCGAGTCGTATAGATATGCGGACGCGCCCAGCGCGGACGTGTGCGTATGCCGCCCGCGCCGTTCTCGAGCTCTCCGACTATCCTAATGGTCCTTTCACAAGAAAAAAATCACCCGTGGGATCATTCGGAGAGCCAAACCGGAGAAGGTGAGGAAGAGAACGAGAGAGAGAGGGTCGAGCTGCATGTATAAGCATGTTCGAATATGACATTGCCATTTTTTCTTTTCTCTTCTCTATACGCGTATATATGTACACTCATGCATGCATACCTACATACCCATTTATACATGCGTACGTACATGCACGTACACGCGCCTCCCAGTACACGCACAGTGCACCGCACCGATGTTTGCCACTTTTCATATATAGCGCGTGCGCCCATGTGCGCATAATACCTGCGCCCTGACTCACCCTCTTCCCTTTGCCGCTGCATCAAATACTATAGGTATACCTATAATTCTTCGCTAAATGTCAATTTTATCAGTTTTTCTTTTGTCTTCTGAATCTTCCGGACGTTTCAGTGCTTTAACATACTTTTAACAGAAGGTTCGGTATAATGTAATATACGCACATCTTATTCAGCAATGTCGCACAACTTTCAATACGTTTATTTTTCACAACGTAATGGAAATTTATGCGATAAGGTTGATTGTAAAATAATAGGAATTGAATTTTGTATAATTAGCTGCGGCTTTTATTCGATAGGGAATAAATTTGTTCTCATGCTTATCGTTAAATGCGAACTCTATTTTTTTAAACATTTATTTGACTTCCATATTATTCTATACTTCTCGTGTTTTTTCCTAGTTACGCGCAGGCCTAGATATGAGAACAATCTTTTTTTTGTGACATATTTATTCTGTCATAATATTAACCGAGATCTAAGCCAATTTGTGGTCCTAATATTACCGTTAAAAATATTATCTCAAACAAATTATAGCTCTACATTTGACGAGCTATAAGATTTTATGAAACTGCAATAAATTTACATATTTCTATATTCCTTTTATTTACTCAATTATTTAGTATTACGGTATAACAATTAAATATTGCGTATCTAAAGCATATAATTAAAATAATGCAGAGGCCTATCGATTAAATGTTCCTGAATCAATACGATATACGCTGATAAAGGAAGAATTCTTTTAATTCGAGATTACTACGATACATAGTTTTTACAATGAAATTGAATTCGAGTGAAGTGAAGAAATTATTTTCGAGTTTGTTAGATGTGCAAGATTACATATGCTATATTAATGTATCTGCTTAGATTTATTTAGATTTCAAATAAACATGTAAAATAAATATGACACTAACATTAAGTTATATCAATTTAAATAACATTCATTTATTGCAAAATATTTATTATATCAAAAATTGCAAGAAATTTTTTAAATACGTATATTGAAATTATTTTGTACAAAAACATAATAGACGCGTAAATTGACACTGCATATACACTTTTTATATGCGTATAAATATTGCGGAATAAAACATAAAAATTTATTATTAATATACTGCTCTATAAAAATCAATTTGTATCTTCTCAACGTTTCAGCTCCGAATTAGCGAGGTTGAATTACCTTTATTATAAATAGAACGTAATTTTAAGTTGTGCGCTTATCAATCGATAAAACTACTAAAATACCAATAGAATATGTCATTCGATAGGTTCTAACGATATCTTTTCGAGTAGTTATACTCGCGTTATTCAGAAAATGTGAGTAGAACACTTGGAGACGCAAAGCGTGCTAAACAAAAGGAAAGCGCGCGATCCGCAAAACTTCAGAAAGAAATATGCGTAAATAAAAAAATGATCTACATGTAGTTTGCAACCGCGACTCGAAATAGTGGCAAGCCCAGTAATTAAGGAGCAGCGTGAGTACATGAAATAAGTCGGTCGTTGCGGAAAATGCAGCGTCACGCAAGTCGAGAGTGAAAGAAGGAGAGCGAGAGAGAGCGAGAGAGAGAGAGAGAGAGAGACAAAAGAGTTGCGTCCGCTCTGTGTTTCTCGCGCAAATGGCCCCGGGGTCCGGGGATCCGAGTCAGAGATATTGTGGACAGAGCCGCACCTTCGACGGGCCTTCAGCCGCATACACATATATGTGCGCTCGTATGCTCCGCCCGCAACGTACGAACGCGCGACGCACTCTCGAGACTTTATTGCGACCACCGCAATGCACGAGAGAGAGAGAGAGAGAGAGAGAGAGAAAGAGAGAGCAGTATTCTTCCTCTCTCTCTCTCTCTCTCTCTCTCTCTCTCTCTCTGGTATGGAGGTGCGAGCTGGTCGTCCGTCTATTTCGTCCCTGTGCGTGTACTGCCGTACATGAGAGTCCGAGTAACAAAGAGCAATGTCAAGCGATAACCTGCCGATTATTGTTATCTTCTGCAGGATCCATCGCAGCTTTGTTTTCACCCGACTCTCCACTCTTCGGTATCATCTATTTATTTTCTATTTCGTTTGTAAGAAGCTCAAGCTTTTTCTCTCATACTGCATCTCTTAATACTTTCTCTCACAATACTTTCTCTCTTTCTCTTGGATAGTCTATGAATCAACTCTCAAAATTCACCCGATGCGTACGATACGGAGTATTTCATTCGTTGTTTTTCTAACATCGATTGATCCCATGATATTTGGCGCAACTCTCTGCAAAGAACGTTGGCAAATATCGTTATTTACAAATTATTTCATCCGGTGAAATAATTAATTAATCGTAAATCATACGGTTTGATAGATAACGTCAATACGCTTTGCGCGAACTGCACGAATAGGGTAAAGACCGAAAAAGGTAAGGTTTAATTCGCTTTTTCTAAATGTCTCGGCTATTACCTTTGTAATTGGTGTGCCTAAGGCAGACGGGTATCGATTTGAATTTGCAACTAACGAAATAGTTTAACCATCGTATAGATCATAAAATACATTGTTACCGTAATGTAAATGTAACGACGTTATTTTGAAAAACGAACGACGACGATAATAATAATTTATACGAGTAACGAACTATACAAATGAATAAAAAAAGAGCAAAATCCTCTCAGAGTTATTCTGGCTGCGTGTCGTTGCATTTTCTTGGTCTAATTAAATAAGTTTATCGATGCGCGAAAGTCACATAACTTTCGTCCGAAGAAGCAGAAAGCGAGAAAGAGATGGAGAGTTCGGCCGCAGTATCTATATATACATAGATATGGTTGCACGAAACACGCGGGGCGATTAAGAAGCGAAAAAGCCGTTGCGCCATGAAAGCCACCAAGAGGTTAGAGAGAAATTTGAGCTGCGCGGGTGTGTATCTGTGACTTTGTTTCTCTCTCTCTCTCTCTCTCTCTCTCTCTCTCTCTCTCTCTCTCTCTCTAGGCTTATGTTCTTTTGGTTAGCTTGTATATGCAACACCTCGAGGGAACCTCTTATGTCCAACGTCGTCTTTCTTTTTAACTCGCAGACGCACACCGCCTCGCAAGCGAGCGAGCGAGCGAGAGAGAGAGAGAGAGAGAGAGAGAGAGAGAGAGAGTCGCAAGAACAGAAAACCACCGAGGGAGAAAAGAACAAACAAAAAACGAGAGAAAGAGACTCGCAACTAAGGTGAAGATGTGCCTGCGCGAAAACCCGATTTCGTTCCTGCCTGTCCGTCTCTCCTTTTTGTCCTCCATATACGTGCGCGTGCACACGTCACACACGCGCAGCGTCCTCGATGCGCCGATGCGCAGACGCGAGGCCACTTTCACGTGCGCACATCGTAGAACAATGGGGCGAGTGAACGAGGGCACTTCTGAATGAGTCGCGAACCACCGTCGTTCATACGCGTCGGATGAATGGGCGCCCCCCTCGTTTCCCTCGTTGCCGTTTCCACCAGTTCGCGGAGGTGGGCGCGGGTGCGAATGAGTTCTCCCTACGTGCGCTACCAACGACAGCACCTCGATCCTTCGCTTGATCGTCTCCTCTAACGAGATCAACGTCACTCGACGCATTGCAGAGTTGAATACACGCATTGTTGAACGTCATCGCGTAGTACCCGAAGAAGCTTCCATACGTATCCTTGACAAGCGATCGCGCCATTTTCCGAATTTCACTCCCAAGCCGATTCATCTCACATCGTTATTTGTTTCGCTCTTTTAAAGATTTCGAGTCTTTTTATGTTATAAATTCGTTATATTCCGTTATGTTGTATTACATTGTGTTATATTCCGCTTTTAGCTGATTTTTGAATTTTTCGAAAAACCAGATTGATAATAAAAGCAAATAAGCTAAGCTACAATTTAAGCCCCAAAAGAGACTATTCCGTTCCCCGATATTTAATCTGATAAGACAGCTCGTTTCACAAAGGACGGCCCACACACATATTTTAGTATATTATACGTCAAAATTAGTATTTTTTTAAAAAATTACTTTTAATAGGTTCAGTTAGCGTACTTTTCGTCATACGCAATGGAAGCTCAAAGCTGTGAATTTCAAAAGAGCGATTTCACGTTGTTCATGTATTTGATATAATAGATAGTCCAAAACAAAACTTTTAATACTGATGTTTTTATGCTGTACATTTATTTTAACTCAACGCTCGTATATACTTCGTTAATATACCAATGGACGATGGTTCTCCTTCTATTGGCTCGCGTGAAAATTTAACACGAATTTATTCAATAGAATTTATCTATGATTAACGTTAATCATTAGACCGAACGTTTCGTTCGATGCTTTCATTTGAATGCATTTGTTTCTTCTAATTGATATTTCTATATTTTTAAGGTTTGTTTGATTGGTTAATCAGTCAGAAAAAAAGAAGACGAAAAATATTGCTAATCAATGCTTTATCTCGTAATAAAAATGTACCGACAAAAGTATTCATCAAAGTTATAAAAAAAAGTTTATCTCAGAAAGAAGTTAAAAGTCTTTTGGTTTTCTGAAATATCTGATGTATTTATAATATAATTTGATAACGATATAACTTAATGCAACGCATATAATGACGTAATTATTATTTATCAACTTTTTTTGGGGGAGAGTCTTTTGCATTCGATATAAGTTTAATAATAAGCCATGACTAATCGGCTATTAATAACAAACTATTGATTTCAATAAACCTACAAATAAATGCACTTCAAGTTATTTATCGACATCTTTAACGTGTTTGCTAACATAGTAGTTCACAATCTCTAAGTAAGCCGATTATTACAGACGAGGTAAATCTAGAAATATTAATTTACAGAAAAAAGGTTCTTTGACGTCAAACATTTCATTGCCTCGTAAATAATGTACTTATTAGTTTTGAGAGTACCATAAAACTTTTACTTTACTCCTTCGGTTTTTTTAACGACATACGTGAAAATTTAAAATTCTCGTAATTTAAATAATGTATTTACGAATTCAATCATTCTTGATTTTCAATTTCATCGATATTAAGAAGTAATGATTATTTATTTATGTCTAACGAAATATTTAATTTAAATTCCAAATATGGAAAACTGAAGGTTGATGTCATTTAATACAGAATGCCTTATGATAATGCGTGTATTCAAAATATTACTTCAGTGACTGATAGGAGGAATATTACCATATGTTATCAGCGTGGAAAGTTAAAAGTACTTCTAAGACCAATATTTAGCGTTATATATCGTCATTTTCCTCAATAAAAAGACGAGAATTTATTCATTTAATCCACAACTTCTATATAGATTTTTATCGTTTAAAAGGACAGTTAAGAAATTCCAGATTTAGTATTATTTTTATAATTTATGTAACTGTAAAATTGTATTTTTATTTGAAAACGAGTGAGTAATAAAAAACTTTATTTATGGAATAATTTAATACTTTCTCCTCTTAAATAATTTTGATGACCCATAATTATAGACTTCGGTGTTTGCAGTTATAATCGTATTCATCAAAATATTTTGATGGTTAAGTTTCGTTACGATATTAATTTTTCCTTAAAATAGTATCACACTAATACTATTAGCTTCTTAATCTTACCATTAAAATATATAACTCAAAACGTAAGTGCATTTTACGCTTTAGTCTTAAAAAATTGAAAGTTATAAAGCAATAAAATACACAACATGATATTATAGAAATATCAACGTCAAAATTTAAATTGAGGATATAGCATAAATGATAAACATAGTTTAATATCTATACATTAAAGTAAATGTTTTGCTGAATCGTAAAATCTCTGTTATTTTTTAACTTATAGGTGCGTATATATTTTGGTCATTGTTCTACTACATACATCATCAGATTTTTAACTCAAGCATTTAGAGCATTTTAGCATATATTTTTTGTAATAATCCAGTGTTGTCGTATATTAAAAATGTTTGCTATATAGACTGTTTATGAACACGATTGATTATAAAAAATCTGATTGTATTCTTAATATTTATCGATATATTTTTATTGATTTATATACATATGATGTAATAAATATATAAATTATTTGAAACAAAAATATACTTTTATAAAAATTCTTTTACAAAGTTCATAGTTACTTATAAACGAATATTTCAGAAAAATTGAAACTGTCTGAATGAGTAATTAAGATATTGCAATTATAATTTTAATATTTCAATATCTGAATTTATAAATTTGACATTTAAGAGAGAGAGAGAGAGAGAGAGAGAGAGAGAGAGAGAGAGAGAGAAACAAAAGTCTGTTTTCTGCAAAAATTAAGAGCTTAAAAGGTTTCAAAGACATTAAAATGTCTGAATTTTAACTTAAATTAACGAAAGTAAATCGATATAATTTCAGATACATAAATTTAATACAAAAATGTACGTGTAGTTAGAAGGGTCTTTTGTCACATGTATTAGGAAATTATTTAATACCTTTATGATTATTACAGATTTTATATTTTATATTAAAATTAATTTTTTGCTTTAATAATAGTAAAATTCAATGTTTCAATAAATTGCAAGAAATGTTTTATAAATAATACAAATATTATTTTGTGTTTATTTACAAGATGATTTTTATACAAATAAAAATTATAAAATATATTAATAAATCAACGTATTAACTTATATGTATTTTAGGTCTAAGGTGAATGTATTTAAAAACAGATGTTCTAAATTTAATAAATTTAATACTGCTGTTGTGGTATAAAGTAGGTCATAAAAAATTTCTTCACAATACATATATTTAGTTTAGATTAAATCTTTTGTCTTAATTACGGTTTCTATCATGAATTTTATTAGATATTTCAGACACATACTGGAAATATAATATATTATAATATAAGGTACTGAAGAAATTACTACAAGTAAAATGCTTTCATTTAAAGTAAAATTAAAATTCTGCCTAGTAGAATAAAATCTGATTTTGAATAACTCTTAATCGAACAGTTGAATGTGTTTAAAAATAAATGCACAATTTAATCATGTTTTTTTGGCCAAATTGGAAACTTTGATTGCAAAATAAATTTTTTAAAATATCAATCAAATATTTCAGTTCATACCGCATAGTGTAGGCAATAAACTACAAGTCGATTCTTCCTCCATATCTTAAGATTTTATCTCTATTGGCTTAATAAATGCTATTTCGAGGTAAACGTTCTTATGGTTGCAATATCGCAAATCATTATCGCCTAAAAAATTATCGTCAAAAGCGTGCCATAGTGACTCGCATCTCTTTCCTTAGAAGTACAGAAGACGATTTTTAGATTACGATTTATCATAAAACTTATGAACATTTTGCGTATACTCATAAGAAAGTATCATTACGTTGAACATTTATTTATTCTGCATATAATTATAGTACAACAAGAGTTTTTCGTGCATTTCTTATAAATTATTTTTATATACAGTTTAAATACTGCTGCAAGAAAAAATTGAAGAGAAATTCTAGGATATAAAAGTGGTGCCCATAAGATTTAATTTTTAATTAGTAATTTGCCGAACAAGTTGGGAAGCTCATGTCAGATTTAATGTAGACGTTACTATAAAATACTTCATATTTTTTAGAATGCAAACGAAGATAAAATCAGTTACATTGTCGATGGCTCTAATTCTAATGATCAAATTATTAAATGTACGATTTGGTCTTAAATTCCTGAACCATTTAACCTCTTAGGATTTCTAAAAGAAAAAAGAAAAATTGAAGTTAAATAAAAATAAATTATTACTTAGGAATATAAAATTAATTTCGTTAAAAACTAAGAATAAAATTGTAAAACGAAAATTGATTGTTAACAATTTTTTTATCATTTGGTTGCGTAGAATTTGTATAACTTGCAAGAAAGTTTACACCGCTTGTACTTCTACTTAGTTTAGTATCTATGATTCAAATAAGTGAATTTTTAAACATTGCAGCGTGTACGATTAGAATCCAAAAAGTGGTATATTTATTTAATTCATTTGTACTTTCCTCGCTGAATAAATATTTTTCGAAACACGGTTAAAAAATTTATGAGCAAGTGTCATTGATGCTTAGAATCTTTCGGGCCAATGGCCTTATGTCCGCATGACAGATAATGGAACTGATAATATCACACGACTTCACGTCCATGTAAGTTTAGTTAATAATTTATTTTAGAATTAACTTTGTTAAAATTTAAAATTCTTAACTTGAAATAGTTATTAAACTAATTGGAGTTCCTACATTTAATAATCCTCTGATTTTTTGCATCGTAATGTAAAAACAACGTTTTGAAAGTCTTTTACTTAATACTCTTTTATTTCAAACTGGCAAATGCAAAAAACTTATTGAAATCTCTCTTGCGCTTTATTCGCATCATTTTTAGAAGATGATTGACTCGGTTGATACTTGTATATATCACGTAAATATAATTATGTAAAGAATTTATTTATCAAGATTATGTAGGTGTAGCTTACAAATACTTTTGTTAAATTTGACATTCAGATTCCAATTATGGATCTTTATTTGTAAAAGACGTGTTTTCAACCATAATAAAGAAAATTACATTATTTTATTAAAAACTAAGATCAATCATTTTGAATTAGTAGAAGACTTGATTAGCGACACATTTGAAAAGATTTAAGATTTTTTTTTGTCTATATAGGTAAACGATCAGGTATTTATTCGAAGAAGTTAATTACATTTATAGAAGCTAATGATGAAATAAAGTAATCACAAAATGTTATGATCTAATAATTAAATAAAATATATAAATATCAGAGCAATCATTGAAATGCGACTAAAATTTGCAAAATAATTTATATTTTATTCAAGCAATATATAACAGTTATGTATCATTGTTAATTTGTGTATCGCACGTCGAATTGAATTTTCGTTATTCCCAAGTAACATTCTAAATATTATCAGCAAGCCAGAACAATGCATGCACCACTTGGATGGTTCTATTATACACGATTGTGCAAAAGAAGGTGTAAAACAATGCGATAATACGAGTCTCTTTCACGAATAAAATACATTCATAGTTTTAATGGGCGCAACTAATGCCTACTGAAAACACCAGTAATCCAAAAATCGGGTCAGTCGACGTGCTAAAGTAATATAATATTCTACTGATGCGATGATCTTTAGGGAGGATTATCACGGTACGTTCTAGATCTAATAGTTTAGATAATACGAGTGATCTTCGAAAAGTCTGTCATCTTTACCTGTAAATATTGAATTTTAAAGGTAAATTATAAATTGGCATTATATAATTGTTGTATATATATATAAAATAATCATAATACCTGTCATTATTCTAAATTCTTAGAATAGAAAATAGCGTACTATTATTATCAATTTCAATGCGTATACAGACACACGTATATGTATTCGCTATTCCGTAGATAAAATAATTTTTTAAGACTGCATAAGCGAACCTGTACTCACGCACTTAAATTGTTATTGGTATTTTACTTTTCGACCCACTTATCGCTTTTACCTCACCCGATGTTAACTTCACTTGATCCTGCATATTTTAAAAATATAATTCGTTGGGCATCCTGCAATTTTTTTCACAAATACATACGTTCTTTTTAATATTAACATTTGTAATAAGTTAACCAACTACCGCTATATACAATCTCGGACGTTTGGCTACAAGATACAATGTAACGATTTGTCACATTTTGCATATACGCATGCAATTATTTGCGAATTTGTAATTTACATTTGTTAATATCAATATAAATGAACAATTAACAACTCTTTTGACAAATTATATGTTATCTGAATAAAATTACTGCAATATTACGTTTGTGCATTCAACTACGTAAGACCGGAGTTTGTTCATTTGCAGGTGACAAGAAAGTAACAGTATTACAGAAGCTGGCTAGATAAATTATTTCAATGTTGTAAAAGAAATGTAAACTAGTGGGGGTTATACAAAATGTTTACAATATTTATTAAAAGAAATTTTTTGATGTAAAAGATTATTCCAACTTTACATTCGGAAATTTCAATTTATTAATATTTTCCTTATGACTTTATGTGTACTGAAAATATTATCAAACTTGAAAGGAACGATGAATCATAGAGATTGGGAGATACTTTCCATTTAGTAAAGGCTAGTTAAATTTGTAATAAGATAAAAATCTGTTATTTTCTTATAAATTTTATCTTTAAACATATGATCTCATATGAGATTTTTTATACATCTTCGAGAGTACAGGAATATTAAGTTAGAATTAGAATATAAAATAACTGTTAATTCATAACTGTTTCTTTTATTATTCCTTACCTAGAATATTACTTATTCATTCTAAAGTGTATAATTTTGATTTTATAGTGATTTTAATGTAGCGCAATCAAAGACTGGTTGATTTGTTTAAAATACTCTAATACGTGAACGGTAACGAATAAAAGACGGTTAACAAAGCGTGACATTCTTTTTAATATAATTAAAAAGAACCACCCAGAGAGAACGTTGTTTTAGTTTTCAATAATTTAATTGTGTAATATAACTAAAAAATTAATATGTACATACTAAAATTAGTGTAGTGATTAAATCTTGTTCACAAGTCAATATTTGCATTGGCTGTCATTTCCTGTTGAAAAATAGATGATCAATTTTCAAGTTCAGAAATAACTACATTGGATTTTTCATTATACCAACGCAAACATTAGGACACTTTGTTAACAAGACTCATTTCCGGTGACAACTGTATTTAGAAGCATTTCATCTACTTCGATTTTTACTCAGACGAGTTCTAATGAGTAATTTACATTATGATCGGTCGTGGTCCTCCAAGAAATCGCAGACGGTTCGCTAAAAGTAGAGAAACAGCGCAACCAACGTATTTATTAGCTCTCGATAGAGGGTGGGATACGTCGCACAGTCACAAATAGAGTAATAGCCGTTAAGCATTGCAATTCCGAGAGATATTTCCGTGGAAAGTTCGTGCTCGAGGTATCCTGCGTGCGTGCGCAGATCCAGCAAATGGCTCCATTGTCTCACGGGTCGCGCGTCAAAAGACACGAGTAATGGG
Organism: Wiebesia pumilae; assembly: GCA_018907045.1. Lineage (NCBI taxonomy): Eukaryota > Metazoa > Arthropoda > Insecta > Hymenoptera > Agaonidae > Wiebesia > Wiebesia pumilae. The sequence goes on along the minus strand of JACCHZ010000113.1, from coordinate 2,424,997 downwards.
AAAAATAGGTGCGTCAGACGCGGCATTTCTCGGTACATAAATGTGCCGCAATAAAGTAGAGAGCATGCGAGGCGTCAAAGAAGTGTCAGCTAATTTTCCGGTGTCAGAAGAAGCGAGAGAGAGAGAGAGAGAGAGAGAGAGAGAGAGAGACGTAGAGGATAAAAAACGGCAGTGCCCATTGCGCACTAATTACGCGCTACTAATCAGCCGACCGCAACTAAGACCGAGACTAAGAGCCAAGGATATGCGAGGCGCGCGACCGCTTAATGACGGGAATTACGAGTAACGCGTACGTGCGCGTGGATACACGCGTCCCTCCCCCGCAGCGACTTATTTTCGCTCTCGTCCCGCGCGCGTTAACTCAAGATATACACCATCGCATACCCATGTTCTTTTTACTCGATTTACCGGCGAGGAGCAGCGCTCGCGCGAACACACCCATGTTTGACTTGGCTTTTGAGTTACGCCGAAATTTCACAGAAAGCAGTCGCTGCCGCCGCAGATAACAAGGATGGGAGAAGGCGCGAGGAGGAGAGGTTTATCATCGGCGAGACCTCGTCACGAGGAGCGCGATGAATAGATTGTTTGTCGATTTTTAGTCAGTTTTACTGGCGCGTACGCGAGTGGCGGCGGCGGCGGCGGCGGTGGTGGTGGTGGTACTTCTCGTCTAGTCGTAAAACTGCAACGAGAGCCGCCTTGTACTTAGCCCAACGCGCGCGCAAAGAGTTACAGCTGCAAAGGGAATAAGAATTTGCGATCTCGTAGAAACGCCACTCGAAATAAACGGAGCACTTTTCGCCTAATAGACTTCACACGTTGTGCCTAATATCTCCATGTTTTTCCCGTACTTTATATTCAATATTAGTACTTCCTGATTGATATTTACAACGACAACTACAATAGAAATGTACTCGCTTTTACATAAATTATGGTTAGGCATATAGAGTCATCGATTTCGCTGCGCTTGCTACACTTTTAAAATTGATATTAAGTTCTGGATTCGCAGAGAAATTCTTCAGCGATAGTCGCAAACATTCACGACCAAATGCTCGTAAATTTTGTTAAATTTAATTACTTTGCGTTCTGTAGTCGTGGTTTATTAGAGCTCGTTTGCCAGTGTCGAAGCATCGACTTACGCCAAACAGCTCGTTACAACTGCAAGCCCTTAAAATTATATAAAACAAACGTTGGTCATTGATTATACAAAATTAATTATAAAAGTTATGCGCCTTAGCGTGCGAAAGGAAATGGTATATGATTTCCATTTTTAATCTTATCGCCTCTATAGCTTAGGTAGATAATTTATTATCAATTTTGCAAATAAAAGATCAAGTGCAAAAATTAAATTTGTCATTAAATATATTTCAAACGCGTGAGATAAGCATCTTTTTACATTGGATAAAAGAAAAGAGAAGAATATTCGTATTTAATTGATTATTGTTACATCAACAAACTTTTGTTACATCAACAAACAAGAAGTATTATTAACGGTCAAAATCCTCGTAATTATAATCCGACTGTAAGAGGGCACTACTAATACTTTCAACCAATCGGATAAAAGAATGTAATTAGCGCAGTTATCGTGTAAAAAAATGAACGTACCTATGCTCGTTGAATAACGTATTTTCTTTATCGTTAAGCGACATATTCCCAACGACTTGACTAGGGTTGATGTAACTCAATGTAAACGTTACGTTTGATTAAATCCTATAGTACGACTACCGATATAAAGGAAAATGTACACTGTACGTAATGTTGTCGCGCGCGAGTGAACCGAACATTTAAGGACGATAGAATCGGTTATGGGGGAGCTCGTTGTACCGGTAAGGAGGGAAGTTTTCGCAAACATTTCGCAATGTGGAACCGAGGAAAAAAGTGAAAGAAAAACTGAAAGACGGCAAATTGAAAAATCGCGGATAACGGATGAAATGGGGGGAAAGAAAAAAAAAACGCGAGGAAATCTCGATTGTTCGTCGGTGAGCAGTTGGGGAAGGTCAAGGTCTCGTTGTGTTAGAATTGGAATCGTTAGAGCGATTTATCAAAGGACGATAGGCACTCCCTCCTTTAATACCATCAATAAAATTTAAGGGACGCGAAATAAATACGTACTAGAAATTTACAATCTGTAAAATATACGAAAGCTGCGGCCTCGATCGGAGGAACAACGGACCGGAGGAAGGGCCATTACGGAAATTTCCAAGAGGCGCACAAGTAGTTCCATCGTCCGAGTCCTGGTAATCTCGCTCAAAGCGAAACGAGCGCACGTATCTCGCGCTCGGCTCCTTCTCGGGGCGCGTCCCTGCCGCGGAATTATGATCTGCCTGCGTTATAAGACACATTCGGCGCCTACGTGGCCGCGATATTCCCGCAGATCCGCGCGCGTCCCGGTGACGACGTCGCTCGGCGCGCGCGTATCGATCAGCGGGCTATAAAACAGCTAAGAGCCAGCCCCAAGTGGACTCGGGACAGGGACTCGCGAGTTTTATATATTCCTCGCGCCTCTACTCGCGCGCGCGCGCGCGCGCCGAGAAGTGGGCTTTTTACGAGCGGACCCCGCGATAAAGGGGCCCGTTTATCGGGACTACCAGGCTCATCGGGCATTTACCACTCGCGCGCCAATTTTGCACTCTGCTCTCTGCCTTTCTCTCTCTCTCTCTCTCTCTCTCTCTCTCTCTCTCTCTCTCTCACTTCACCGGAGGTCCATTTCCTATGCAGCCGAGCGTAGGCGTCGAAACTCGAGAGAGCATAAGAGCCAACTCGCGCGAATGTTCGTGTGTAACCGTGGCGTGTTGAACGCGGTATGCCGTTCCGTCTCACTCCCGCTCGCTCTCTCGGTCTCTTTTTCTCGACTTCGAGTGTATATACGAGTGGCGAGTGATCGCCGAGTGTGTATTGTACGGTCGAGGTGTGGGCCTCCGGGCCACCATCGCAGATAAACAAGCTGGACCGGGAGCCCCTAAAAATGAGAGCGTAAATCACTACTCCTATCGGCCGGTAGATGCACGTTCTAATCTGAAAAATGATAATTATGTTTGAATGTGCGAGAATCCTGCTTATTCGTGCGAAACTATAAGTGCCTCTCGATCTTTTATTTTCCTTTGCTAAAAATTTACGATTCTTTTTATCCCAGATGCCTGAATGCCTCAACATCTATCGCTTTGAAATCGGAACGTTTCTAATGATTTAAAGATCTCGAGTATCGACTGATGACACCTTTCAAGCGTCTGCTGCAACTTATTGCGCATTTGATAAGTGATGTATATATACACACACGCGCGCGCGCGCGCGCGCACACACACGCACACACAATTGTATATTATGTATTATGCATTATAATGTTGCACTGTTGTGATTTTAAATTCACGCGTCGTTGCGATAATGGAGTTGAAAAACAAAACAATTAAACGTTTTGGAAACCATTTCGGCAAGAAAGTGAGCAATGCTCTACGAATACGCAATATTCTTCAAGCGAGATATTAAAATGATCGATATTCTACACCTTCAATCATAAAAATCAATCGTTTTTTCGTTACCGAAACAAACAAATAAATAGAAAAATATGCCGATATTAATGCAATTTACTCATTCTTTTATCTACGGTAAAATTTTAACGATCGTAATTTTTGTTTTAACGATAGTTCCAGCTTAGTCTTTTCTTCGTATTGTCAAAATTGTTATAAAGTCTACATGAAAAATTATTGGATTCCTATCATTTATTATATAATAAGATAACATATTCAGATATAAAAACAAATTATCGATCAAAATTTAATCAAAAAATTATTTCTTCTGTTTTTGATACATTTCGCGATATTTCGAATTCACCTCCATTTAACTATCTTTATTGCAAAATCTGAAGTTACAAGGAGTATTTAATAAACGACGTTTTGATATAATAAATTTCGGCTGCTTAGTCATCAAATCAATGAAAAAAAGTATTCCAAAATGTACGGTGAGATAAAAGCAAAGTTTGAAATATCAATACTTTTAGTCTTATCCCCGCGATTTTCATGTGTACAAGAAACACGAAGATTTTACAATTTCATTCGGTAATTGCAAATAATGAAATATTATTCGGATAGAATTGGCAAGTCAAACTTTGTGATTTTCATGTTATAAAAATTTTTTAAACGGTAAGCAGGAAAAGGTATTTCAATTCAAAGTCGTGTACAGCACTTTTTTAATATCTTGAATTAATTTTCGATATTATGAGTAAAATTAAAAATGTAAATATCAAGAATTTTCGAAAGCTTACGTGTATAACTGAGTGATAGACTTTCAGCTATATAAATTACTCTATTTTATAACGTAGAGATTAAAATGTTTGTTTAAATTAATTTACGTAGACGTATAATTTATCAGTTGCTTGTCTAAAGTAAATGTAATCGATAATGCTAGAGTATTTTGTCGTTACGATTTTAGCGACTTTGTCTTAGAAATATTAAATTCTCCTCGATTAACGCATTTGTTTACATAAATTTATTCGCCATAAAGACTTGGTAAGAACAAAATTTATATAACTAATGTTAAAGCAAATTAGTCAGTTTATATTTAAATAATTCTAATTAAATGCTGGCATTTGACAATTTATTTAAATGGAGCATCGTGCGATTCAAATCAATGTATGATATACGCAACGTTGAGCATTCAAATATTTTGTTACACTTTTATCACTCTACTAATTATTATTATTATTAATTATAGTCGTAATAGTTTAATTTCGTTTATAAAAGAAAGTTCTCTTCAACGAAGGCACGTATTTTTATTTTTATGTCTTCTTGTGTTATAGAGATTTATTTCTTCAGCAGGAAGCGGTGCCTCCGAATTCGTGTCTTATGCATTTGCCCAAAGCGAAGGGTTTGATGTAGGATTAGTATATACAGTGAAGTCCTCTTATCCCCTCACAAGGTCTATGACAGGTTCGGTCTACACAGTCTTATTGATGAGTCCAGTAGGCCGATTACGGATGAAGCATATCGTCGTTGTAAGGAATTTACGTTTCTTAAACCACGTATTAATTAATTGGAAATTTTTTTAATTGATACCATTTTCGAGGTCTGGGTCCATTCTAACATTCTTATGCCAATATTGTTGCACTTAGCACTTCGTCACATAATGTTACAGATAGCTTAACCACATGAAAAAATGGTATATTATATAATCGACATAAAATATTTAATCAGAATATAAAATATATTCTTCTATTCTTTTTAATATCAGATACTCTTTCGTAATGCATGCGCGTAGTCTAACTAGATGTTTATTGATAAAGTACGGTATAATTCTTTATGTGGCAGCTCATTTGCGAATAATACGCCAATAATATGCCAATAGATTTATGAGAAAATGCAAATTAAAGTGCATAGAACAAATTGTAAAAATTTTACTTGCTTAAAGATATTATTGCCTCAATAGAATTAAATCAATTTAAAAATCGGTCGAAATAAGGTGAGACTTATATCGTTGATTTAGTTGCTCGTAATGTAAAATAACACTCGGACAATTAAATACACACGTCTGAATTTCAAGTACAATTTAATGAACAACGATGTTCATTGTACAAGTTACGTAGTTAAATCAAATCGACTAATTAGATGGATCGTATAAAGCATTTAAAAAAGTCATAGTTTTAGAATGATTTAATAAAAATATTAATTTTTACGAATAAAAGAATAACTGCTTTGAAAAAGAGAAGTTTTAAAATAATTTCTTATTGTCTATTTTTAGAAGAAGAAACTATTTAAATAATATGTTGAAAATGAAAAAGAAAATGATGGTAAGTCAAATACAAGTTTGTGAATAACAATTGTGACAGTATTGTTGATACTTTATGCTATTTATAAAATACGCAATTTTTCCTTCTATTAACACTTTTTCTCATTCTTATACTTTTTTGTTACTTAAACTTTAGTTCTACATTTTACGACTCTTTGAAGTAATTCATGAACTATAGTACATTAATGTTTAGTTAGTAAAAGTTATTAAGATCAACATTTCCAAATAATTGCAGGAATATATGTTATTAATTTTTAAATTATATTTTATACATATGTTTTCACTTAGCTTTCGAATATGCGAAACACACGATGTAATGTTTATGTATTCATAATTGGGATATATTCAATACCATAAATACGGCACAAATTGATCAATATTAAATTAGATTACCTCACGTGATATTTTTTTAAAAAAGATAAAACGTACGAGATGCTGACAATAGTATTACATTCAAAGAGTACAATGTCAAACCCATGGGTAAAATTTGAAAAAAATCTTTTCCAGAATTTTAAAATGTAAAATTTTTTAATTCAAAAGTTTTAATTTAAAATTCGTGACTTCATTTACATTAAGCCAATATGATTATTTTCAGAAAAAAGAAAAAACTCAGAAAATAAATTAATTTTTTTAAAGAATATACTTTAATAATTAAGAATATATAAAAAAGAAAATGTTTATGTAAATTTTGGTCACTTAATTAGTAAATATTTACAATTTTATATAAAAACTGTTTAACAGATATTTTGAAAAATGTAATATCATAAGCAATTATCAAATAATTTTCTTTAATTAAAATTTCAAATTTTTATCAGGTATGCATTTTTGAAATACTACTCAATCTGAAAATTTAATATTTTTATTATATTAAAGTCATTACACGAAGTTAACTTAATAAAAAGTAAACTTTTTATTTAATTATTTTTATTTTTCTATACAGTGATTGTATAAATACATAATTATAAAGAAAACATTAAATTGCAACATTTTAATAACCAAAATAATAATAAAATATAATGAACCTTTAAATTAAAATTTAAAAAATCATAAAATTTATTTCTGTTGCAGATTATCTTAGGTTTTAATACAAAATTAACTACTGCACTTAAGACAATTTAAATTATTTTAACATATCGAAATTTTTAATTTATCGTGAATTTAATGAATATGTATTGGAGATATAACATTGTTTTGAATGTTTTGCGATAAATTATGAAAATTTAATAAATATTATATAATATAATTGTTTATTAGAATTATATTATTTTTAATTAATCAGACAGCAATAATCAATAATTTATTATATCTTATTAATTGTTTATTATTTTGAATTATTTATTAAAAATAATTAACAATTTTATATTCTTATACTAATATTTATTTATTTTTATTTATTGTTTAAATTTTAATTACATAAAAGGTTCCAATAGATGATTTTATTCGTGTAAAGTAATACAAATATTCACTTTTCCCTCCAACGAATAAGTAAATACTCTTAATAAGGAAATACTCTTGCAGGTAAACGTTTTTGGCAATAATGTATAATTGTATAAGATATAAAATTTGAATATTTAAATTTTATACTATTTATAAGAAAATTATTATATTATCTTTTATTTCACTTATTTTCTAATATTGATTACACTTTTATGAATGATATTTAGAAAAATCAATTTCAGTTAATATTAATATCAATCGGTAAAATATACATTATACATTAAATAAATTATACATGTTGCAGGATGTAATTGTACTGTAGTCGCCCTCTTTATCAAGTCGACGATACTGCGGTTTGCAAATTTGCGATAACACGGATTCCTACTTTACCAACGCGTAGATCTTGTAATTGGAATGGTAAATTTTTCAATCGTTTTTTCTTACCTTCTTATGGGAATATCTGCTGTTAGTAAAAAATAATTAGATGAAATAATATGTATTAATACGATGTTCATCATAATTATAAATGAAATATTTTGTTTACAAAGCATATACATTAATGAAAGGGCACGATTTAATAAAAGTAAATTTTGCCATTTTAATTGTCCATAAGAATTAAAATTTGTGTAAGTTTTTTTGTACTATAATATATTTGCAGGGGTATATTATGAATGTAATTGTTAATCGGTAAAAATACCAAATTTTTGATGATTTGATTCTTCACTCACTATTTGAAATCTGATATAATAATGTTTGCTAAAATATTAATGTAATTCTTACATTATTTAATGTTATGGCTTAAATTGTAATATTAAAGAATGTTCTTTTGAAAAATAATGAAATCAGTATCGTCTGATATAGTTAATATTTATAAGAAAATATTGGAAAAAATAAATATAAAAAAGATGTATAAATATAGAAAGCAATGATTGTCTACTTAATTATAAAATTTTGTTCTTCATAAATCTATCTCATTGAATGCGCTAACGCACATTAAGATAATTAGGTAACTTTCTACACTTTTTGAGTTAAATATTTGAAGCTTTGGTAATATGAAATACTCAATATTAGAATACATTTATATAAACAATCAAGGATAAATAAATAATACGGTGAATTTTTACTAATTTCTTTTTATTAAAAATGAATTAATAACATTTAGAAGAAAATAATTTTGTTTTTTCTCACGTTAATATAATGTTAAATAAAACAAATTATTCACTGCAATGACTTTGTTCCATATTAGAAAGATTTTTTATAAGATTATATAAATATATTATTGGTTATATCTGCAGATTTTTATGTAAAAAAATTTTAATATACTATTAGAAATTTAAGAATTTAAAATCACAAAACTTTCAACAAATTACTTCATGAAACCTTTCTTTCAAAGTTACGTAATAAACTATTTTTACAGTATTTTGAGATTTATAACTATATTAAATATTACTGCCAGTCGGTATAAAAGTATGTGTTATCTTTTTTGTACACAACGTTTTGATTTCAATAAAAAATTTTTATTTTAAGTACTAAAAATTAAAATAGAATCAATAAAAAATAAGAAATTAACTATATTTAAAATCATAGATTTTTAATCATTGTATTTGATTATTTGAGCCAAATGTTTAGAATTTATGTATCATTTTTGGGAAAAATTTTACAACTAAACATCTTTAAGGTATGTTTAGTTAATATCTTGATATTTTTTCATTATTTGATATGATAATTTTAAAAATATACTTTTTGTTTATTATAGTGTGAAAAATATTGATTTAATAATTAAATAATTAAATAAAATTTGAATAGAATTTTAAGAAAGGAAAAGACAAAAATATTATCTAGAAATAATTATTTTAACAACGATTTTTAAAATTCCTTACATGCGATATATTTATAATATTTGTATGGATATTTATTGAAATAGCATGAGAAATAGCTACTTAAAACATCGTTATACTTATGTGAATTAAATTATTATGTGCCTTTTTATGAGCCTTTCATAATTTAAACATAATGACGTCAATTGATACGTTACTGATATTAAAATAACTCAAGTATTTCTTAAGTACGTCTACAAAAAATTAAAGCTTAAAGGAATTATTTGTCAATATCAATATCAAATTTAAAAGGAAAAATTTTCAATAAAATGACGAGCTATTCCTTAAAGTATGAGAAAATTACCCTGTAATAATAAATAATGTACACTGTAAAGTTAATGTTTCTAAAGGAATCATTAATAAATCGTTACAAATGTTTTTACATAATTTTCCACATTTTATTATTTTTATTAATACTAATGTTACAAAATAAATTTCAAAATTTCCGTATGATTAACATGATTAGTCTTCAGACAATACATAAACCACACGCTAAAATAAGATAATTTCCGTAGTTTATTTTTAAAATAAAATTTTTAATTAAAGACAGCGATATGAATAATAATTTAAGAAAATGCTTTGACGTTACAGATGTTGCAACAATCATTATTGGCATACGAGCTTCTGTTTCAGATAAAATTCGTAAATAAATATATTATAGAAATATGAAATTATCATTAATAATAGCTTAATACAAAACATAAAAATAGTAAAGTATCAATGTTGTATTACGTAATAGTTTACGAGAAGATTTCTTAGATTAAAAAAAAATGGCTTAAGGAAAGATATATATTATTGTTTTTTTTTTTATATGGCAATGACATAACAACATTTAGAGAAAAGCCATTTTATTTCTTTTACACTTTTGATCTTAATATAATTTACAATTTTTCTTACATCAACATGATTTTTGAAAATTTGAAAATATATAATTATATGCTTACATAAATGCGCATCCTTAGAACTAACAGTAAAAATAATAACAGGAAAGCTATAATCTCACACACACACTGAAAATATCTTATGCGTGAGGCTCTTGTACGTTATCAATTGTACATTGAATATATATCGTTATAGTACAAAAGTGTCCGGCAGTTGTCAGACACGATCTATCAATCGCTTGTAGTAGAAATATCTTTTGTTCATTCACTCGCTCTGTTTCAACCTCTTTCTCAATCGTTCATACATTCTCTCTCGCTAGATTATTTGTACCCTCACATTATTGCTTATCGTAGTTAATAAAACGATCTAAATAAAAAAATAATCAAACACATCGATCGTCGCCTGCTCGAATTTCGCATTTTCTCTCGAGACTATTTCAATACAAATGTTCCTTCAAATACAGATTTTCGTCGATTAACAATAGAAAAAAGAAAAACATAATAATGGAAGACCTCAATATTCTTGAATAGCTTTTAAGGCAAAACCGTTATATCACAAGATATTTTATTAGTGTACTTTTCTCGAATGGCGCCTTTTTCATTCGTAGCTCACTCCCTTTCCCGAGAAATGATGCGTGTACGCGAAATCGCTTTTCTCTTCTTCCATACAGATGATGTTGTCTCCTTTCTCTTCTTTTTTGTCCCGTCATTGTACACCTGTTTCACATAGTACAGACAAGGCGGAATTGAGTCGACTTGAAAAGAGAAAAAAAATATTTGTCTCCTACTGTGAGAGAAATACAAGAAGAAGAAATGTAATTGTCCTCTCGAATTCTCAACTCTAGTGTATTAGCAGTCAACGCAATCGATGAGTTTCTCTTTTGTCTTCCTTTCCCTCTGCGTGTTCGTGTGCATGCGTGGCATCCCACACACTATATACGGACGTGATGTACAAAGGGAGTTCCTAATGGTCGTCGTTTCGGTACAAAAAAGGAACGGGAATGAGATGAAACAGAAGACGAGGTGGACGAGGTGGACGAGGTGGACGAGGAGGACGAGGTGGACGAAGAAGAGGAAGAAGAAGGAGGAGAGGGAGGAGAGGGAGGAGAAGGTGGAGAAGGAGGAGAAGAAGCAGGATGAGAAGGAGGAAGAGAGGCAGAAAAGAAGCAGAAAAGAAGCAGAAAAGAAGCAGAAAAGAAGCAGAAAAGAAGCAGAAAAGAAGCGAGAGTTGTAGAAAAGGAAAAGGGAAAAGAGAAGCAGTCACGCTCCCGCGTGAAGAGGGTCGGCATATTTTTAGTGGGAGAGCGGCTGAGGTGAGCGAGTCGAGCGCAGGTAGTAGAGGCTTAGGTATCGTCGAGTGCGTTAAAAGTAGTTTGGCCGCGCGTCCCTGTGTATTGCACCTGCCATTGAAAACGGTTTTACGGTGGCACGCAACGACGCAGGCAGTGGCAGCTCTCCCTCGGCTAACCGACGAAATTTGCATTCCCCTTTACACCCGAGGAGTATACCGTCGATACTCGTTTTCTCGCGCCTTTCTCGCGCCTTTCTCGCTGTGATCCAGACTCCCCCACCTTCTTCTCGTCCCGTCTCGAGCGTTTACTCCTCCGGTTTCTTTATATCCAACGAAAAAGTCACTCAAACTCAACACTGTTTCCCATGTACTATTCTCAGCCGACTAAGTATTCCTTTCGAACGTTTATCGGACAATGTGCCAAGCTTTTTCCGAATCCCTCTTTTCCAACGCGCATTCTTCTCTTTTGTACAAACTTTATTGTCCAAATTATTCCCGTGAATGGAGCGGTTGCCGAACGGTAAATGGAATTATCCAATTCAATGCCTTTTCCAATATTTCAAGAGAGCCGAATGATTTAACGAGGACGATATGAGATGTCGATACGATTCTTCAAGTTCATCAAGATTAAATTCCAATCAATTTTTCAAATTCGGTCGACCTTCTTGCACCAAAATCTTAAGTGGCCAGAGATCCGAGGATCGAAAGAGCTTGCGATTTTACGTTACATTGTCAGTTGGACGTTATAAAAATATAGATCATTCGATTACTCGGTCATCAATCTTATCTCCCGTGAGTATAAATTATCATCACCATCGTAAAATTAAGGAAAGGAAAAAATAGACCTCGGAGAAGGTGAGCCGAAGCGCTTCATTGCGAAAGACCACCTGATGCTTCCCAGTGCTACTCGACACAGTGCCTCCGATGTACCGCGATCGATTCTTTGCTTCTATAAAAAAGCACCTGCGTTAAAGACGCCTGCAAACAAAGGATGTCTCTCGAGCTGTCCTATGTAAACTGCGCATCGATGGCCCTTGTTGAAAATGTGTGCTTGCGTTTTTTTAGCTCGGATCGCGTCGCAAGAGAAAGAGAGAAAGGCAGACATCGGCGCGAAGAATAATACCGTGGACCAGGAGTGGGTCCGTGTGCGCGTACCTTTGAAACGAGATTTTTCACCTTTCCCACAAAAGGTTAGCCCTTTTTTTGCGGCTACGTGCTCACGTGCTGGATCAACGCTTGGGAACTCACAATTTTTCACCCATTTCTCACTTCCTCGGAAAACACGTACCTGGACCGCGGAGTTTACATTTTCAGTTACTCGACAGGACTCTCCTTCTTTTTCGTGTCTACGAATGTGCAGGCGAGTCTGAGGATTTTTTATCGGTTTAAGACCAACCACCTTATGAACGGTTCATTCTTTCTATTTTTCTTACGTAAAAGAAGCATTCACAAAGCTCAGACTTTTTTCATTTTCCAAATCTGTGCTTCACCGTGTACGATGAAATAGTCATTGTTCGTCCCGAAATCGGATATCCATTGTCCAGTTTCTCCGCACACCACGAATAACGTGCTTGACTTCTTCGTGCAGCTAATAACGTAAGCACATAAGGCAGATGACGCGAGACGAGTGCGAACCGCTAACAATACTGAGAAAAGATCTTTTAATTCCTGCCCCTGCAGCAGAGTATCTATCGCGAATAAATACCGACGTCCTGACAAATGGTAATTAAATACGCCCGAGTATACCCGACGCATTAGTTCCTGGCGAGAAAGTTTTCGATCTACGAAACGACAAGGTAATCTCTATACCGAATATTGTTTACTTTTCGAGGATGCGTGAAAACTCGTGTGCTCCATATCCTTTTTAACCTGTTGCGCTCCGCGCTTTTTATATATTTTCACATATAGGCTAGAGGCTAATATTTGATGGGACTCAAATGAGAAGAAGAAAGGAGAGTGGATCGGCTTAAGTATACTTCAGACAGGTTCCTGAAAGCTGCACATATGTCAATACGCGTGTCATTACTCGAGCCAACTTAGGAAACAATACAATGTATCGACATTTTTACATTTCAAGAGTCATTTACTTAATGCAAGAAATTACAGAATTTAATGAAAATAGACTCGTTCACTCTCAAGAACGTGAAAGGTGCACGTTTCGAATTTGAATTTTGATTTTCTCTTACTAAAAATTAAATGTCAATGATATTTTAAAAATGAATAATCTCGTTCTCGATCTGAGTTTTACTGCATCGATTCTGTGTTTACCAAAGGAGTAACTGAAATTTCTTTCTTTAACATTTTGATGCTCTTGATCCGAGCTAACTTGGTAGAGATACGTATAACATGTAATCAACAAATTATAAGAGTTTTATTTACAAAAAGCGGGATGAAATATATTTATCAATATATATTTTGTCGGTAAAGAAAATGTATAAATAGGTATCTCTGTCAAGTTGACTCATTTCCCGTCCGTACTCGTACTTTACTGCGTACGATCATAAAAGTTAATAACTCTCAATATTATTTTGTTGCTGTTAATATCACTCGCAACGTGTCGTACGTTTGCACCGGGTGATGTATCATCTCCTGTGTGCAAGTACAAAGAAAACAAGAAAAGTTAAGAAAAAAAGAAAAAAAAAAAAAAAAAAAAAAAAAAAAAAAAAAAAAAAGAAAAACACCTTTCATCTGCACCGGAAACGCTAAATAGCAGTAATCGCACGCTTAAAATCTAATTAGAGTCTTTATAGTATCGCATCGCGTCAGATACTTTGAATAATTAAATATCCATCACTTTGTTCTTCGAACCTTATATATCAGACATTAAACCATTTATATAGGGATATTACAATAGCATAACAACGTTCGTCAAGAAACACGTTCTCTGGAGCAGAAAATTTTAGAGTATCCGTTCAAATGGATACTTTTCATTTCCAAAGTCACTCGAAACTGCTCAAGATTAAATAAAACTTTGAAAAATAAAATAAAATAAAACAGTGAAGGCACTGAAAATGTCTTCGATCGACACTCTCGCGGGATTTAGTACATAACTCTAGCGAACAAAAATGGTTCATTCGTCATAATTTACTCTACGCGCATTAAGCTGTTGGCACCACTTGAACATTGAACATTGAGTTAATTCTTGCCTTTATCAACAAGTAAAACTATTCCGTAGCATATTTCCTGCTTCTATGTCCTGCGCATTTCAGTGAGCGAAAATAAGAGGTGGCCGACAAGGCAACTTTCGTCTCTCTCAGGAATGTGCGAAAAGGAGTGCGATCGCAAGGAATAATGATGAACTAATGATATTACGATGAACTTAAAAAAGATACTTTTTAGTGGCTGATAGTGCAGCTTCTCTACCGGCGCATGATGTCGGCGATGGTGAAACCGTGTCTGGCGGGTTGGGGCCGCGGGGGTGGGGGTGGCGGTGGCTGCGGCGTCGGAGCCCTCGCCAACCGAGTCTCCTCCTCCCGCTCTTGCTCGCGCTCCCGTTCCCTCACCCTCTCCCGCTCTCGTTCCATCTCGCGCTCCCGTTCGCGTTCCCGCTCCTGCAGCTCCAGTAACACCCTCGAGGGTCCGGGGGAGCCGATCCTTCGTCGATTATAGGACGTGAGGATGAGCGGCGGTGGGGGCGGTAGAGCCCCTGGTGGATTCTGCGAGGTTAGGCTGGGGCTACCGGAACCACCTCCAGCGGCGCTCGTGATGGTGCTTGGCTTGACCTGCAGCAAATCCCGGCGGATTTGTAGGTGGGGCCGCGATGGCAGACCCGCTGTGGCGTAACCGCCAGAACTCGGACTCTGAGCCGCCGACGAGGAACTCGGTGGACCCTGGGGTTGAGATCCTGGACCTGGGCCGGCATCGGTAGTACAGTCCTCTTCCGGACTGTCGTCGTCGCGCAGTGCCTCCTCTAGGGCCTCGGGAGGTACGTCGCCGACCGCGTGAGTTAGAGCGTGTCGACGTAGATCGCAGTTGCGTCGGAAGACTTTGCCGCAGGAGGTGCACTCGTAGGGTTTGTGGTCGGTGTGGGTGAGCAGGTGAGTCTTGAGGTTGCTGCGTTGGTTGAAGCTGCGGGCGCAGACGGGGCACTTGTGCGGCGACTCCTCCATGTGGAGGATCTTGTGGACGGCGAGGGTGCGACTCTGGCAGAAGCCCTTGCCGCACTCGCCGCACTTGAACGGCTTCTCCTTGCTGTGGATGTACCTGGAAGTGAACGAATGAATAAATTATGTCTACTCGAATATGACTGCTTTGGATCGTGAGTTTTTTAAATATATTTTATGAACAAAAGAAGAGGCATAAAAATAAGTAGATAAAAAAGTAAGAAATAAATCTGTTTACAGACTCCTCTTTTATAATCCGCTGTTATTATTTTTTTTGTCAGGGATAATACATGAAAAGTAATTTTTCCTCAAATTAAATGGCCTTATTTGTATTTTTGTGACAAAAAAGAACGTTTATTTGATGCCTGTTTACTTGTTGATCTTTAAATTTGTAATTTAATTTACGAAAATTGTATTTAATATCATTTGAGACCTTTGTTTAATTTGAATCAGCAGTTTAGGTGGAAACAAATATCACGTCTTTACTTTTGGATATATATTTTGTATAAAATGTCTTTTTTAATTTTGTCGAAAGGAAGAAACACTAAATTATATTGTGTGAGCATATTTACTAAATAAAAATAATTTCAGAAAATTAGCAATAGTAATTACATTACGTTATGTTAATAATTATATAACATACAACGTCTATAATATTTATAATACATATAATATTCATATTATGTTAATTGTATTTTCAAACGTAGTATGTCTTACATTTCGGAATGTTTAAGCATAAAAAAACAATTTGTTATTGCTTCGTGAAAAAGCATATATAATGTGCTATATTTGAAAATTGATTGTGAGAGATGTAATAAAATTTTATACAATTTTGGTTTAAAAATCGAGTGTAAATAATCGCTTAGCATCGGTTTTTATGTTCTTTTTCATTTTCACGAAATAATCTACCTTTTACGCAGAAAACGTTTAAAGCTAAACAATACGTTTATGAAAATGAGATTTAATTCGAAAATATAAATTTTCATAGATGAATTTTGCCACTACCGAGAAATTATGGCTCAACATATTCCACATTTTATATATTCCACACAAGGTAATGATTTTTAAAAATTACTCAAGTAATTGCTTGTAATATTATTTAAAAAATACCGACAGTTACTTTTGAATTTATTTGAAAAAGACTACATTAATGAGTCAATATCCTCACACTTATTACTATTATTTTATTATAAATTTTTTCGTGCAAACAGTCAAGCATCGTTTCGAGAAAAAAAAAAAAAAAAAAAAATCGAAACCCATGCACAAACACATACACACACAACCAACAACAAAAATACGAGCACGAGATTGCAAGTAAGTTTAATTTTATAAGTTTAACAAAAGTTATTAACGATGAAGAATACTGACTATATAAATAACCGTAATTTCATATTATATATAAACCATGGAGTAATGGTTTAATATTAATATCAACAAATATAAATCATCGTTTGTTTGATTAAAAATCTTATCTTTATATTTTTATTATTCTTTAATTTTGTTTCTCATATATTTTGTCATTTAAAAAATTGTGTAATAATCCAGAAAAAATTTCGTTTCGAGCTACAAATGTATACATACATAATTAATAAAAGTATGAGTTAAAACTATTAATCAAGTATAAGAGATGTTTATTTTAATTAAAAAAAATTGAAATAGTAGGTATTTTGAATAGGATTAATCGATGAAAACATTTATATTCTTTAAAATGAATTTTTTTTTAAATGAAAAACTTATATTTTGTGCCACATTAAATAAATTAAAATTAAGAATAAAATATAATTAGATACCGTTTATTTTTATTAATAATTAATGAATTTAAGTGGTTTATGTTAGTAAGCTAAGCATGTAAAAGAGTTATAGCAAGAGTATAACAACAAAAACTTTTCTAATTATCTTCTATTCTATTCTAACTTTCCTGTAACAAAAAAATGTATACCTTACTAATATTTGACCGCTAATAAAATTTAATTTTTTATTTGATGAATACAATTTAGTTCAAAAGCATGACGATGTAAATGCATTTCTTTTACATAAGCAAGGTAACTGAAGTTGAAAAGTTTTTTATCACTATTTGTTCCAAATTAACATTGTCTGTTTAAGTGAGAACACGAACCAAAACCAAATAATCCAGAAGTGTATCAAAATTATTGATTTAATTTTTATTAGTCGGTGAATTTTTTTTATAAAATGTTATACTATGTTAATCTATTTATTTACAATGTTTATTCGAACTACTTATTCTAATGTGACAATGCATTGCGCATCGTTTATTGACTAGTCACGTGAAATTAAAGCTTATCGTCACAATTCGAAGATAGTTTGTTGGTTCGTATCTTCAGAGCTCGATTACTCTTAAACGAGAGAAAACGAGAGGACGAGAAATACATGGAAAAGTAGGTGGTAATATTACTATCAGTTAAAATCCCGCCACCGATCGGTATAGCAAAACAACAAAGGAAATAAAAAACATACCGATGGTCTCTGAGATGGTCCTGCCTGCGGAAGGCCTTGCCGCATATGTCGCACGAGTAGGGCCGCTCGTCCGTGTGCGTCCTCTCGTGGATGAGGAGGTTGTAGCTCTTGGTGAACTGGCGCTTGCAGAACTTGCAGATGAACTCCTTCTTGGGCCTAGATGCGCGTCCCGGCGCCCTTAGTAGTCGTCGGTCGAGATGCTGGTGAGCGAGGGGTCCTCCTGGGGGATAAAGGGCCGAGCCCGCAGGGAATGGCCCCGGGAATACGGGATAACCCGGGGGCGGTTCGAGAAGCGCAGGCGGGGGTAGCAATAACGCCCGTGCGGCCAACTCTTTCCTCTTATCGGCCATCATGGCCATGATCTCGTAGCTCGAGGAACTTTTGCGGACGGCGGATCCCTCGGGGCCTCCATCGTGCTCCTGATTACCGGAACCCGAGGTTGAACCAGCCCCGGAGGAGCCAGGCGGGGGCGGACCCGAGAGGTGCGCATGAATGTCACTGGGGTAGGCGGCCAGATGGAGCCGAGAAGGCACCACCGGCACAAAAGCCGAGGACTCTCGATGATGATGGTGATGTGGATGACCCAGACCCGCGACTAGGCTGTGATGATGGTGATGATAGGGCCCCAGGGCGTTGGAACCATCGAAGTTGCCTCTCGTGGAGGAGCCGCTGCGAGCGTCGGGATCTCTACCACCTGAGGAGCCCGAGGCGGTGGAAGGCGGTCCCGGACGCGTCGACGACTGGCTGAGGCCGCGGGACGACTCCTCGTTGGTCGCGGCCGACGTCACCACGAGGTCCGTCGGCATGCTGCCGTCTCTTCGTTAAGGGAAGCATAGGTTATGATTTTGCGTTATGATATCGACGTCGCTTCGTTTCCTACCGCTACTCGTAATTTGGTTTCAATGTTACGTAATTGTGCCTTTGAAACTTGAAAAGATCAGAGAGCATCGAGGAACTTGATAACGTTAAGACTGGCACGAAGTAATAACAAAAAATAATTTCAAGCTTGTTATTGTACGTGCAAATATTAGTCGACATTACTCGCAGTTACCGCAATAACTATTACGTTTCTCTACAGCAAATAGTAATGCTAAAAAAAAAGAGTGACTTAAAAATGCGTCAAATTCGGCAACCTTATAATAGTAATGCTTTATGCAAAATTCGTAATAAAATAAAATTCTTTTCAACGGGATATTTAAATATGAATCAGTTGGTAAAGCACAACCGACTACCTTTTATAAATAAATAATTAAAAGACGACATTACCTCGTGTAATAAATATTTAGGTTTCGTTTATGTAAAATTGACGTATTTGTTTTTCTACGAATGAATGATTACACGAGGCTTATGTTAGTGCGTTACAAATACATAACGGCAACAACGACAACAATAAAGATAACGACGATAATCTGGTCTTCGTTAAAAAATTCATTAATTAAAGCAAGTCTCGAATAAACTGAGATACTTGAAACGCGAAAATTTATATCTTAAACATCGTTGCGATAATCATGATTAATTAAAGAATTAAATAAAATATGATTAATTAAAGAAACTTTTATCGTCGCAAGGCTTTATTTAAAGCTTTATTTAAAGCTGCGACGATAAATGTGAAAAATAATACCGATTAAAACAATAACAAAGATAACGACAGTGTATTATTATTCTTATGAGCAATAAGAACGCGTCTCGCTTATAATGAGTGGGAAAAAAGAGTTTTTAATTACAGCGCTTGAATGACATCGTAGGTACTTTCATCTGGTCGTATCTCGATAGGTTGGCGGCAAGAATCGCGAAAGCATTAAAATCTTATCTATGGGCGATCGATCGATGAATAGGGAGCAGGTTGTCGCGACACCGAGATCGAATCGAATGAAACATATCGGACTCGATTTTGAAAAATGCAAATGAAAACCGCCGCCTGTAGACCCACACTCGTCGAGTCCTACGCGTCCTCGCGATCGGCTTTATTCGCGCACGCATTTCGCACGCGAAACGCGAAATCGCTCTCGATCTTTCGCCCCCTTGGATTACAAAATCAACGGCTACGAGTCGAGGCTCGGGCTCCTCGGTGCCCGAGGCAGCGTGAAGTTGTAGGCCCAACTCTCTCGCCGTCCTTCCCTTAACCTCCTTAACCAAGAGGCTCGCCTAGGGACGCAAGGACGCACGCGACAGGGGAGATGAGCGAGGTCCTAACCGCGGAAGGCACGCGTAAATCGCACGCAAAGCGAAGGAGCACTCGTTATCTCTCGACAAGCACACCTGCCAACATGGCTTCCGCGGGCCCCGTCGTGTGTCATGGCTGGTCCCGGGCGGCCATATTGGAATCGGAAATACATCTCCGCGCAGGACGCAGCCTCCGCTGCCGAGGGCGCGCGGCCGCTTACCTCGGATCGTCCTCCTGGCTGTTTCCTCTCGGCGATACGGGTGGTGCTCGCTGCTCGTTGTTCTAGTCCGCCCGGGAGCGTCGGCCTGGCATCTCCCGCCAATCAGCCGCGGACCGACGATCCTCTCGTCGATCCACAACGCGCGCCGTAGATCCACCGATCTACCTCCTCGGAGCGCGGCTCGGCTCGGTCCAGGACTCCTTCCCTCGGCCAGCTCGCATCTAGCGACCTCGTGCACCCGCGCTGGCTCGTCGCACGGTAGCACAAACACTCTCGCACTCGGGGTCCCCGCTGCGGCTCGCGGCTGGCGGAGCCAGGGGGGTTACACACGGTAGCCGTGAACACGAGCGAGCGAGACGGACGAGCCTACCGACACACCTGTAGCGCACTCGCTACTCCGCACTGCTGCCGCTGCACCGAGGCACCACCTCCTTACACCTTTTGGGGCCTGGGCTGGTCGGGTAGAGCGGAGCCTGGGACGCGACAAAGCGAGTCGAGCGATCGCGGACACCGCGTTGAGTTTCGCGAAATTTGGTAGCAGCGAGACGAACGGTCGAGCGTTGCGCGCCTTACTGCGTGTCGGACGGCGGCGTCAGGTATGAGGCTTCCCTCTCTCTCTCTCTCTCTCTCTCTCTCTCTCTCACTCTCTCTCTCTCTCTCTCTCTCACTCTCGCTCTGTTCTGCCTCGCTCACGCACACCCACGCATGGGGCGCGCACACAGAGGCAGCGCGGCCAGTGTGCGCTCTCGTATGATACCTGCGCTCGCTTTCCGCTCGACGGCGGCCGCTAGTAGCGCTGGCTGCTGGATGCTGCGCGGCGGCGTTTCTTTCTCCGGACGATCTCCTCGCTCTTTCTCTCTCGATCTCCAGTGCTGCTCCCAGCGACTGGCCGAGCGCGCGCGCCAGGTAAATCGAGAGAGAGAGAGAGAGAGAGAGAGAGAGAGAGAGAGGGAGGCTTGCGTGCAGGTTCAACGCAGAAGGACTCGGGCGCGCTTGCTCGCGGGGATTGGCGTGTCGAGCGGCGCAGGTACGGAGGCGGCAACGGGGGTACCCGGGACCCGTGGGTCCGCCGATTTCGATCGGGCTCCTCTTTATCTCCGCGTCCCTGGCGCGCGAACTTTGCCGAGAGAGCGTCCGCTCCTGTCGCCGCTGCTCCGCGCGCCAAGTTCGCCGGGGCGATTGGGGGGCTGGAGGGATGACGGGGAAGAGCGAGGTCGGTGCACTGCTCGACCGCCAGCCGGAGGCAGCGTCTCACTCTCTCACTCTCTCTCTCTCTCTCGCTCTCGCTCTCGCTCTCGCTCTCGCTCTCGCTCTATCTTGCGAGCGAGCGCACCCGCGCTCATGCTCGGCCGGTTTCCCGAACACACGCACGCGCGCACGCGCATGCACACTCAGCGGAAAACGGGCGAGCACGGAGAGCGAGAGGTAACCGGGCCGGTCTATCCCGATCGGCGGCGATCCTCAGCCTGCCTACTGTATCTTCCGCGCAGCGCGGGAAGCTTATCGTTGTCACCGAGAGTGTCCCATTAGAGTGCCATTAGTGGCGACCGAGAGCCCACGAGGCAGAGCGAGCGGGAGGCCAATAAAAGCGCGTTATCCTGCCGAGGACTCGCCACCGAGAGACTGCATCTTTTTTAGCGAATCTCGAGACTTGGGTGCTCGAGGAGCCGCTTCGGGAAAGCGGAGCAGAGGCGTGGAGCCGGCGGCAATGGCGGTCGGTCAGGGGAGAGGAGACGCGCGGCAACCGCAAGTGGCAGCGGCAGGGTTTATGCCGCGGATGTGGAAGTCGCCGGCAGCCGCCGCTCGCCACTTCTTTGTGGACGCGCGCACTCGGTCGTTGTAAGCGCCGTTTTTACGCGCTCGGCGAAACGCCGATAATCGCTGGCCGTAGTTCGGGACGGCTTTCCTGGTCCGCTCGCGTGTACTTGGACCGATAAGCGAATTAACCGCTCGCTCGTCGTTAACGCGCTGCGCTATTGGGACGACTCAGGTGGCGGACAGCGGGGATCGTTCCTTCCGCTGCTCGTCTTCGACGCCGCTCGTCCGCGGCTTTTATCGTTTGCTCGTTGCTCTCTACGAATGCTCTTCACGCACATTCACTCGTACGCTCATTTGACTGACGGGGACAGTTATTTACGATGATTGTCCACTTTGAGGCTTACGTTACGTTTATTCGAGTCTCCGGGTACCGTAAACGAGTATATCATTTTTCGGACAGCCATCGGCCCCACGAGATACACGAGGGGGATTCGGTGCTGCGAACCGATGCTGAAAACCGATCCACCCTCGCGATGCATTTGGAGACTTGCTTTAACAGAGGGATGCTAAGCAAGGATTTTATCGCGTGTCTGACTGTGGTCGACATGCGATATTCTTAAAGCGAGCTACGTGAAACTAATTTTTCACCGATGCTCGATGAGCGAGAAACTTGACATTCTCTGTAATTTTCAAGGGCATCCGAATAATGAAAAAATGTATTACGATCAAGGGGGACACAATTCCGGCAATTAACACGAGAAACTATAAACAAATTCTCTCTTCCGTATGAGCTACGTAATTGTAATATAAAACTTGAGTAGTTCAGGTAATAAAGTTAATCGAAAATTTCGACTATATGTAATACCAAATTTGCACTTCGATCAAAATCGTGGGTATGTATTACAGTGTGTCATTTGTGGCACCTACTGATAATTAGTTCGATCGTCGCAAGGAACGTATTTTAATAATTTAAAAAGTACATCTTATTAATTGCAGTGTAGTCGAGTCGTATGGACGAAATTACCTACCGCTTCGTAAACCAACTCGTACGGTATGTTGCCGCTCGAATCAGTAACGGGGATTCGGATTAGCAACAATGACTTATGGATGACTTTGTGAAAAGATTAATAATTTATGAGGACATTCGCTTTCAAAAGGGAAGCAATATATTAGATTTTAAATATAATCGAGCTACTTTTATTGTAAAATACTATTATTAAGTAATGTATGACGGCAATACCCATATTGGGAATGCTTCTGCATATTCGTATAAAATAAAACGTCGAGCTTAAACAGTGTAAACGCGTATCTTGATAGCGGTAGTAAAATAAGCATGGCCTTCTTTTTTTCCGTCCCCGCTTTATCTTTAAAGAAACGACTCGAGCGTACTTTATCATAGTGAGCGAGTCGATGGCAATAATGCGACTGTGCTACGAGCGTCCACAAAATAAACTTTAAAAAATGACAAAATCACCAACACGACCTAACGACTATCTTTACTTATTTCTTATTTTTTGAACTGCTCAAGAGAAATATATATATATATATATATACGCACACACATATACACACACACATATACTTATACATACATGCATATTGTTCAAATGGTACTTATTATGAAAAATTACTCTTTGTTAACAGATTGCAATGTTATTATTTACGAATATGTTGTGCAAGTTCAATTTAAAAATCGATTTATTTCATTGATATTACATTAATTGTGTTTTATTGAAAATAATACGTTTACTTTAATATGTAAATTAAAATGGTGTGTCATGGTGTCGTCATTATGTTCTTTGAATACGGCCATTTCAAAAAATATTATTTTACCGCACTTTTTTAAATGTGTAGAAAAATAAAGTAAGAATTACAGAGCATTAAAATTTTCTTTTTATTAATACGTTACATTCGAAATTTGCTTAAAATATTGAAATATGTTCCAGAATCGTGCAAAAAATCCTGTTAAATGATTCACATACAATAAATATATATACATTCTGATTATAAATACAAATATACGCGCATTTAGCTATACTTGCTTTTGCTTTTATAAAGAAGTTTTGAAAAGGAGAAAAAATCGAAATGTGTAATTTTATAGTTATTTCTCTTTTGTAAAATAATGCACGTTCAAAGACACGTTTTAAATGTTTTTTTGCTGATATTCCAATAGCTCTGACGCGTGTAAGTGTATGATAATAAGTAATTTATCTAAAATAGTTCGTTATTAAATTGTTAATATCGACATTCATCACGCAATCTTTTGTGCCTATCGTAGATTAATAATCGAGTCTTATTGGAAAAGTACTGAAAAAGTATCGAAAAAGAGATCTTTGACTGAACTTCAATAATGTATCGCGTACTTGATTTTTATTTCGTATGGCTAGACTTTTTCCGTGAAAATTGTTGATTCGCGATCGATTGCACTCGATAGATTCCCATATCTAAACGTTTACGTTCTCTCTAACTAATGCATCGCAAAATGATATTTTTTTAATCCATGAATTATCCATCTCACAACTTACATTAATATGAATTATTTTGCAAGTATTATGGTAATTCATTTAATGAGCCTAAATTGAGGCATTAGAAATATAACAAGAATTAAAATTAATGTAGTAAGAAAACTGTGATGATTATATTTCAATGCTTTCTTTTACTCTATGAGAAATATATACCATGTTCAATTTTTATATTATATAAGAAATATATACCATATTCAATTTTTATAAGTGTAGAATGTATGTGGTAGCAAAAGTAATACATTAAGATACTAAATACTATAATCTTTTAATACGTTCAGCCAATATTATTAATTTTTGTTTATTTACTATTTTTACAGTAAATTATAAAGGTGCACATATACGCGTACATTCATCATGTATGCACATGCAAATGAAATTAGACGAGTAAAAGACTTACACAAGTTTCTTATCATGTGAAATACATTGACATAGTGGTTTTGGGTTAATGGCCACTTAAAAACTTACATTATTCTAACGGTATATATTAACAT